>OY978226.1:29136437-30504977 GCA_963854785.1 Vaccinium vitis-idaea | reverse complement strand
GAAACTGTTCCCCCTTGGATCTGACAATTAACTGGTAAAGTTGCAGCTTGTGAAGGTTGATTAGAAACACTGATCATATTGGCCTGTGGTAGAGAAAAACCAGAATGACCACTGCCAGAACTTCCACTGTCATTGACTGAGTAAAGACTGTCCTCCATTGTGAGCATAAGGTCTCTGCATACCCACATTGTTAATAGGCAGAGTATGAGCATATTAAAAATTAGTCGTTACTGCATTAGGTGAGACACTCACACATTTGACCAACTGGATTTGAATAAGGATTCCAAGTTGATTCATGCCTCTTTTAGATCTTGAATTCTGATAGGAGGAGGTTGGTTGATACTGTAGATTCTGTTTATGGTAGCAGTACATAGCCGTATGATTAGTCTTTCACAAATCTGACATTCAACCTTGTTATTTTGACCAAAACCAGAACCTTTTCCACCTCTGTTTAGAATTCCTATTGGGTTGAACAGGAAAGAATGTGCTTGATTCTTGAGAAGATTGATATATTGGAGCTTGATAAATCTGTGGTACAGGGCCTAAAACACCACTTTGAATCCCTTGTCATGTGGAACCAGTTGCCTCATTATTATGGGACTGACTTTGCATCATATTGACAGTATTTTCGACTAGTTAGAAAAACTTTGGGTGCACTAATTTCTTCATCTCTGTGAATTTGTGTCTCCTCATTTTTAGTATTGTTGCCAAGTCATTAAACCAAGTATCTCCTTTTGCATTTAGAGCACTTCTAATAGGCCTATATTCCTCTGGTAACCCCTTCAAAGCATAAAAGACCAAATCATCATCATCAATAAGGTAACCAATAGCTTCTAGTTTCTGACCATAACTCCTAATTTCATCAATGTACTCATCCATTGTGCCTTTCATCTTGACATTGTACAATTTGTTCTTCAATTCATGGATGTGTGACTTGGATAATGAATTGAATCTGTGTTCAAGTGTATTCCAGACTTCACAAAACATGTGTTATCCCTAACACATGAGGTAAGGTAGAGGCTGACAAACTTGATATCAAACACGACAACAGTTGATTATCAACTAGAGTCCAGAGATTAAATTCAAGATTTGGAACCCTAGAATTTGTAGAATCCCAAGATGTTGGCTCAGGTGAAGGTTTAGAACAATCTAGATACTCTATATAACCATTCGCCCTAAGAGCATTCATCACTTGAGTACGCCACAGTAGATAATTGCTAGAATCCAGTTTGATATTAACTAGGGCATGAAAATTCGAAACAAGAAAAGCCATAGAGAATGCAGTGTTACAGTGTTCGTCGAAGCAGATGCAGAGCAGATGAGGCCATTGAAGGATGTAGAACGTGAATCTTCAATTGATTTCTTTGAGAAAACAAACTCCAGAATCTGTAGTGAGACTTGCGTCAAGTTGCTCTGATACCATAAGAAAAATGAAGAATCAAGAATCTAGAGAGAGAAAATGTATTCCAGCGTTGTATTCATTATTCAGTATTTCCTATTACAAGCGAAAGAAGAGAGAAAACCCTTTTATACATCTAATCCTTGACTTCCTATTGGATATTAGAAGTGCACAAGGATTCATGACCTGGCCACTAACTAACTTCCCTCCAACTAACATTTCAACAGAATTACATTCAAATGAAAACACAAATGAAATCATAATGAAATGAAATTGATTCTTGACTAAGTCGGTGAAGAGGTACAGTTGCAGTAGTTGCTACATTTGACTGAGAGGTCGTTGTAGTTGTTGCTAATGGTTTAACAAGCTGAACCATTTGAACCATGTGGAAAAACCTTTTGATCCACGAGATTATCTTCTTTACGGATGTGACACAAGCCATGGGGTTTGCGCCACCCATTGTGGGCCCCAACGTGCGATCATTGAAATAATCTGGACCGTTCATCTTGTAGGGTATGCAAAATAATATATCCATGCCAAAAATCAATTTAATCGGACATCGATAGGAGTGTCAAACGTTGAATTTTGGTTTAGAAACAGAAAATTATGGACGTTTTAACTTAAAAACTATTGACAGAATCCAAACCATTCGTTTTAAACCGAAATTCAACTTTTGAGATACCTATGAATGTCTGATCAACCTGATTTTTTCCTGTGAATACATTATTTGCAGGCCTTATAAGATGAACTGTTTAAATAATTAAAATGTACCTTCGGCGGGGTCTGCAAAAGCTCTGTGAAGAAGACAATCTCCTATATTAAAGCCGGGTGACGAGAGAGATAAGGAAGTAGTAGGGGTGTGGGGCAATTGAGTTCATTTTCTTGTGGGTTTGCCGATCAATTTCTCTGCATAAATTGAAGATGGCCATGAACGGAAGTGTTTCTGATGGTGATTGCGATGGAATCCTTGGAGGTAGGGAGTACTATTTCCCTCCCAATTTCAAGGAATACTTGCTAAAGGAAGCACTCAATTGGTGGCTATGTGAAGTGGCTTCGTCTTGTGGATGGGTTTTCTGGAGCCAACAAGACCACGAGATCGAACCGGCTCTCTCTCTAAGCAAGTCACCTCTCTCTCTCTCTCTCTCTCTCTCTCTCTCTCAAAGCCTTTCTTCTTTCTTCTTATTTTTGGCTCAACCTCTATATTTCATTTACAGAAAATTGTGCGGACTTTAATCCCAACGCTAGTGCGATTCTGAAAGTTAGAGACAATATCAGACATGCTCTCCGAAAAATAATACTACTGTCTTCAAAGTTTATGGGGTGCCTAGTTCAATTTTGGGCACCCACAAAAACATTGGAGGGGCGGACTTTGCTTACAACTGAACACCAACCCTTTGCTCTTGTTCCAGCATCTTTCACTGAAAGACAGCGGCTTTGTGAGTATAAGATGATTTGTAGGGAGTACAGCTTCTTTGCAGATGCAGAGAGTGGAGAAGAACAACAACTTGGGCTTCCTGGCCGTGTGTTCCTCCATAAATTCCCTGAATCCACGCCAAGTGTCAAGTATTACACTAAAACAGAGTATCCACAACGCGACGATGCTTTGCGTTGCAAAATAGATGGATGTTGGGCTTTGCCAGTGTTTGAAAATTCCAGCCAGACCTGTGTTGGGGTACTTGAGATAGTGTCTCTGCATCGCAAGCCTTCAGTTTGGCTTGACAAATCTTTCCTCCGCCGTATGTATGATAGTTTTCAGGTTTGTCAATAATCCAGACATCTTTTGAATTTCTTGTTGCTAACATTCATCTTTTGAATTTCTTGTCCCTGAAATTTGTCTCCTTGAAGGGTTAGAATGGATATTCTGGATTGCCGTGTGATTTTCACTTTTAAAGTACGATTTTCACTTTTAGCTAAGAAAGGCAAAAGGTTTTTTTTGGGGAACTTGTGTGGAAAAGAAAGGGAAATTTAAAATTTTTCCCATTCCATTGTTAGGTTTGGAGAGTTACATGGGAGAAAATAGCAAATTCAAGTATTATGTAGAGTTTGTGAAGAAAAATAATCTGACCATAAATCAATTTGCTTGAAATCGATCACCAACTGATCGAGGTTATCCTCAAATACATGGGCTCCAATTTGGTGTGTGTACACTTTTCAATATAAATATGTTACTAAACTGTATTGATCAATATCCGACCAACATAATTGATCGCTTGGTTCAATTTTTCAGCGAGGTCAACAAAATTCACTATTCCTGTCATCAAAATGAGCTCAGGACGGACCAAAATGGTAAAACTGGATCTGTCCTGTTTTTCTTTTGACAACAAATACACTATTTGTTGTGGATATTTGTGAACAAAATATTGACACCCAACCTCCATTTATAGCCTTTGGTTGCTTAAATTTATAGTGGATATACAAGTTCAACAGTTAATTTTTATACTTTGGTCATCCTATTGTTTTATCTTTTGGATCATCTCTTTCATTGGATGCCCGAAAAATTGGTATGCTCAAAAAGTTTTATGGTGAGAACTCCCCATATTCAGGTGGTGCTTTGGACAATATGAGTATACTTAGGCTACATGGTCATCTTACGGATTCACGAAAGGCTTAAAACACGTTGAAGTCATGAGCATGAACCTATGTTTTTCCTTTCACAAGGAACTAGTTCGCCAAATATATAATTGCAATGCGAAATTGGTAAAGAAGTGGATAACCTTGCGAATTTTAAGCACTTTGTTTGAAGAGGACATTGGAAAGAGCACTCGTGTGCAGTGCTCTTACAAAGCACATTTCTCTTACGCACATCACATGGCCTATTAAACTATTTTTTTCTTGAGCCAAAAGAGGTGTATAAGGAAGATGGCTACATAGGACAAATACCCAAGTTCTTGTGTGCATACAAGGAAAGAGTGTGTTGTGGGTTTTTAGTTTGTCTCTCTCTTGGTCCCTCTCAAATGCTACCGTCAAGAAACTAAGATCTTCGAGTGTGGGTATGCTAAGTGGGCTCTTGTAGTCTCTCCTTTTGACATGTTGATTTTGCATGCACATGGAGGTTCGTAATGAAGCAACTGATCATCGTGGGGGTCTGTATGTCCCGCTAGAGATATGTAGATAAACTCCTCTTATTTGTCTGCACATTACACGAGATGCAACAGTCTGGAGCCTGAAGTAGTTGTATTGATGTAAAGAGATTCCTACAAAGAGGAAAAAGTTTCTCCAAACAAAGGACATTATTGGACCTTGCTTGGTTTTGTTCCCCTTTGAAACAGGAAGGGTGCCACATCAAAAAAATCGCCCCACTTTACTTCTCTTTGACCTGGCATTCATTCATGTGAAACACCTTTGCAGTTGAACTCTTTGAAATCAAGTCTGACCTATCGTACTTGTTAAACAACATGTAAGTAACCTTAGAGTCTCGATTAATTTCAGTTAAGGTACCAAACTTGTTCGTCAGAAGCGTATTTGAGGTACTTCAATGAAAATAGTAGAGTATTAATACAGTGGAATGCTGAATCACACATTTTCAAAGGTCATTTCCTCATCATAGGCTGGGACTTCTGTGAGGCAAATGTTCCACAAACCCTTGTCGCTTATATGGACATACATTTTCTTTACTTCGCTTGGCTTTGCTCTGACCATGCTTGTATATATGGAATATGTTTTTTGAGATATTAAATTTCAGTAGTTTCAAGATTCCTGAGATGCATCTGTCCATTTACCTGCAGGAGTTTGGTCTGATATGTTTCGACGGATATAAACACTGTGAAATGCAAGTGAGTGGCAATCTCTGATCCAATGTTAAATCTGGAATTTTTTTCCCCTTGTATAGTTACTGTAAGCGATTGGTTCACACGAGTATCCTGACTTGACAATACTTTGAAAATAGTGTAGGGATGACAATATTAAAGCACGCACGACTGCCTTCCAGGAACTCAATATGGTATTGAGGTCGGTGTGTGAAATTCATGAGCTACCCTTGGCTATGACTTGGGTCCCTTGCAGTGCTTGTAATGATTCACTACGAGGCCAACTCCTGTCCGAGGGTGTAGAATTTTGTGATCACAGGAATATCCTTACTGACTTCTTACAAGTCAGTAAATGTAGTCACTTAAGAAAGGGAGGGATTTTTGAGAAGGCGCTTTCATCTCCTTACATGTTATACTGCGCGGATATAACCCATATCAGCTTAACTGAGTACCCCTTGGTACCCTATGCACGAATGTGCAACTTCAGTGGTTGGTTCACGCTGTGCTTGCAAAGCAGTTACACTGAAAATGAAGTTTATGTACTAGAGTTCTTTTTACCCACAAGCAGTATGGACGATGAGAGCATATTATCTACATTGAGCTTGATATTGGGAACAATGGAGGCGAATTTCAAAACTTTTAAGCTTGCTTCTGGCCAACGACTGGGGGAAGTTCTGTCAGCTGAAGTTATGGATTTCCGGAATGGTCAAAAACTTCATTTTGTTCAAATGATCCAAGCTCCTAGATTATCTCCTAGTCCTGAACTCTTAAAGGATAGAGGATTGATGTTGCAACTTACTAGCTTAGAAGAAGGCAAAAGAAAGAAGCAAAGGAAACATAAAGGAAGTGGAGTTAGAATTGAAGTTTCTTTAGATGATATCCTTAAATGTGCGAAAATGAAGCGTAAAGGGGCTGCAGAGAAACTCAAAGGTAAAGAGTAAACTCCCAAAATTTAAAATCTGAGTTTGCTTGTTGATATGGTTGTAATTTTTAACTAGACGGTCTCTTTTCATATAGAAATTGTTGGGCTTTTGGCAGTAGAGAACAGAAGGTATTTTGTTTTATACAAATTTTTTTGGGTAGCAGTTAGCATGACTAAATTCATACGTTTTTGGTGTTGCAGTTAGCACGTCTACATTCAAGCGTGCCTGTAGGGAGTATGGTATCGATCGATGGTCGCCCCGGAACATAGAAAATGTCAATCCATTTTGGCACTCGCCTGTTGAGAACCAGGGACTAACCACGCGACTGAATTCCGATCTGCCATCTAATCAAGCCGTACCTGGTGTCGCTCTCATAAAGCCAAGGTTCCAAGATGCAAATATGGTGACCGTTAGGGCAAAATATAACAATAAGACCATCAAGTTTCAACTGTCTTTCTCGTCTACATTGGTAGAGTTTCAGCAAGAAGTTGCTAAAAGGCTTAAGCTGGAGGCTGAAACTTACTATGTAGAGTATAAAGATGAGGAAGATGAGCTGATTTTAATAGCTTGCGACGAGGATTTACAAAGTTGTATGCACACTTCTAGATCTCAGGGAAACACTTCGATTGTGGTACTGCTTGAGCTAAAGGAGCCTGTTACCAACTTGAACCCTGCTAATTAAGCATATATCTAAATGGTCTGTCTTGCTGCCCTAAAGTTCTGTACTTGATGTTGTTTTTTCCATCTTTTTTGGTTGTTCAAGTAGTCATTAGAATGTGAGGAAGTTATACTCTCTTTTTTCGGGCAATCCTATTCTTGCCTCAGCTGTTGTATCATGACTAGTTTTTATATCTTATTTGTATGGAAGAAAACTTAATAAATGGAAGAAATCAAGAAAACCAAGGGGTGGGTCCAGAGGTATGCAACCAAAACTTTCTGGTTTTGAGCCAAGTATTGCACAGTCTCAGTTGTGTTCAGCAAAACAAAATTGGCATTGGCGTCAATGGCAAGAGACACAAGAATAGTAGTGTGGTTCATAGTTTATAAGGTTCAGGCAATAGAATTCCCTGCCAGTAAGTTTATGAACTCTTGTATGTTTTACATTATTATTATTTTCTACAGATAATTTCTCTGTCCATCTTTTTTTAAGTGCGTAGCCTAGTAATTCCAACTTATTTTCTCATTTGCTAAAATCAACCCATTAATTTTATGGGATGCCTATTTGATCAAGTGGGACTTGGGCTAATTTGAACGTGTATGTGTGGGTATATTATTAATGGGCCACATAATTAGTTTAGTGTGGGTCATGCTTAGTATTAGAATTTCGGATGGGCCGAATCGAAAGAGTGTATTTTAATTAGGCTAAGTTTTTCAAATTGTTTTAACAACCCAGTTGCTAAAATCATTTGAAAAACTTAGAGTACATATTGAGAGCTCACTTTAATTAGTACAAATTGAGAGCTTGGGTTTTCTTTTCCTTTGTTTGGGTTGAGAGGAGAAGGAGAAGAAAGATGCTAAGGGAGTGTTTCACTAACAAAAGAATAGTTTTTCTCTAAAAATCAAGATAAATCATTTTCTCACAATACATCACATAAAAATTATGAAAAGCTAGGGCTTTGTTCGGATAGCTTTTCAGCCAGTTTCCAAACATATTGGGTGGGGTCTACCCTCACCCATCGTCAGACATGAAATTGGTAAAAAATGGGGACCAACCACTCTGCACTCTGATGCAGACAAATTCAGCCAATCACGTTTTGGGGTGAGGGGGGCAGTGAGCTCCGTTTTCAGAGGTCAAAAGTAAGAGGGAGAGAGAGACAGAGGTGGGGTGGGGCCTAGGTCCGTGGGCATTTCAAATTTTAAAAAAAACAAGTTTGGTCCAAGTGTGCATCCGAACAAAGCCTAGTTTATTTAAAAAACTCTCTTAGTGAAAGTACCCCCTAACTAAACTATATTATTTTAACTAAAAATTTCCCGCTTAACTCTTCTCAATCTTTCCTTCTTTTTTCCTCTCTTTTATTTTCTTTTATTTTCCTTTCTTTTCCCTAACACCCCTTTGGATTGAGCAATTCCAAGAGAGAAGAAAGAAAACGGAGAGGAAACAAATCATATCGCACATTTAGTGGGTGAGAGAGCAAAACCCCTTCAACCCCCAATTCCTTTCTCGCCAAAAGTGGCGCCATTCCATGAGAAACGAATCGTCATCGACTTCTAGCAACCCGTGCGGTATACCCCTCGTCGGATCGTCGTCATACTTACACGGTTGTCTTCGTCTCGTCAACGTGAATAATCTTTTCTTTTATTTTCTCCTCGTTAAGGTAAATCATTCTTCCTTCATTTCTTTTTTCACCAGGTAGCCAAAGGGGCTGTAACTACCAAACAGAGCCTTTAACCTGCACAACTTAGGGTTTCTTCATCTCTCACTTTCGATTCGCAATTTCTCACCCAATGCTGAAACTGGCAACGTCTCGACTCTCAGTCTCCTCCTGGCCCACCACAAGCTTCGGTTCTCTCTCTCCTACCCCTAAGGTACGCCATTTCCCCTTCCCTCTGCATCTGAATCTCCCATTCCATTCCATTTTTGTTTGATTGCTGAGAAAATGCAAGAAAACGAAGCCAACTTAATTACGTGGTTGTTTTTCCTTCCCTTTTTTTTTTTTTTTTTTTTTTTTACAACTTAGTTTTTCGGTTGGATTGAGTTTATCAGCAGTTCTCCGGAAACTGCAGTGTGGAGTTTGCCATTTTCCGGCACCTTGCCTCATATTGCAGATCTCGTCAAGACACTAAGTTGAGGTTTAAAATCATGTTAATTGGATGCCATTAATTACATAATTGGAACGCAAAAACAAATCAAAGTTGGGTTCTACACACTGGATTGGAACTGCGCAAAATTCAATAATGATTTTTTTATTTCAGTCACATGTTAATTGGTATCCAATTAAAATGATTTTAAACCTCGTAAGCATTTCGATGAGATTATGACGGGAACCCCATATTGAATTAGATCTGACAAGGGGCTTGAAAATAGCCAACTGGACGTGTAGTTTCCCGAGAACTGCAAACAAGCTCATTCCTTCTGGTTTTGGTGATTGTTCTAATAGTTATTGGTATCATATTTGGCTCGCAGTATCTCGCGTTGAGCATCAGGGGTGTGCGAGTGGGAGGGGTAGAGATTCCAGATAACAAGCGGTTGGAATTCTCTTTACAGTACATCCATGGAATTGGCCGCACCACAGCGCACCAAATCCTCTGTGACCTCAACATGGAGAACAAAATCACAAAGGACCTGTCAGAGCACGAAAAAATCTCTCTCCGGGAGGAAGTTTCCAAGTACTTGATTGAGCACCAACTCGTAATATTTCTCTTTCGCAAACCCTTTCATTGATAGTTCTCTACTTCTATTTATGCTAATTCCATATTATACAGCAAGAACATCAGTTTGGCATGAACCCATCTTTGAAGCTTGGCTGTTTCACATTATTAAATCTTATACCTTAAGTTTTTTTCTCCCTTTTTTTTCTCTCCTTATACGCCCCCTTTGGTTGAGGGATTCGATAAGAAAAGAAAGGGTTAGAGTTCATTGTCGAAACACTCATTTGGATTCAGTATTTGTTGAGAAATGGAGAAAAAGTACAGTAGTGAAATGTTTAGATTGGCTCCCCTTTCTTATCTCACCCTTTATCACAATCCAAAGGGGTGGTTGGTAATTCCCCATTCTCGGCGACAAGGCCGGCTTTGCCTTTAGGCCAGTGAAGCATGGGCTTTAGACCCCGACTTGGGAAGGCCTCATTATTCCTATAACCCTTGCATACATGTATATACGGGAACAAAACTTATATGAGAAAGAATTCTACAATCCACACGTGCATAGCATTTGCCCAAAGGCAAGTAAATTTTGAAGTCACGCGTATATATAACTTTGCCTATGTGAAGATTGTATGCAAGTTTGTAAAATTGATGTGGTTTTGGGTGCTTCAGAGGCGATCCAATGAACTTGAAATTAAGAGGTTGAAGGAGATTCAGTGCTACAGAGGGATAAGACACATTCAAGGGCTTCCTTGCAGAGGACAGCGCACGCATTAGCCAGAAATGGGGTTGTCCTCTCTTGCTGTTTCTATACTGGTTTCATCGTCGGTCCTAGTTTTGGTTGAAATTAAACTGCTTGAAATTGATGAATTGAATTCATGATGCTTGGAATTGCAATTACTAGTTTTGTTTGTTTTCACTTTTGAGACTTTTTGGTTAAAATGCATTGTCCTCTAGTACTTTTGGTAGGAAAATTTCCTGTTTTATTTTAATTCTGGTTGTCCACTTTTTCTTTAATCGGTTATCAACTTATCGTTCCAATATGCCTACTGGTCGTTTGCTAGCCGCATACGATTTGGGTGGATATAGACATATAGTATGAGGGCATATTATAAAAGGACACAGATTTATATAAATAGGCATAGAATATAATGTAGATGGTTTGTTTCAGTTTTTTAGAAGAGAGGATATGTATATGTGGTGTTTATTTTAGGGTGTATATCGAGGGTGATAATATATCCACTATCTCCTGCTAGCAAACGGCACCTTATAGTCTTATGTCCTGGTCTGCTATCAATCTGAGTAAATAAGCTTTAGAACATTGTATGAAAAGATTTTTAAAAAAAACATCTGTCCATGTTATACGGTCAATCATGTTGCTTTGATCCCCCTTCATCTAGTTAGCCCGCAGTATTGTCTACAACTCTATGCCATGATAATCCTATATCCTTGCTTCCATGGTTGTGTTGCTTTCATCCCCCTTCATCTGGTTAGCCCACAGTATTGTCTACAGCTCTATGCCATGATAATCATGTATTTTTGCTGCTTTGAACTTCAACCCCTCATGTTCAAAAAAAAAAACTTCAACCCCTGAAAGGATTTCCAGGATAACGCGATTTAATGAGGTGTTGAAACAAATTGAGGCCTTTTGAAATTTATCTAATGTTTTGTATTTGTCCTGCATGGCTGCATGCATGCATTTCTTGGGTTGAAATCTTCTGCTTTACTTCAAAAGACTATCTGACTTGGTTTTGCAACTTCTATATACTTTCTTCTGTCATGTTTTTGGTTGCATTTGGTGTTTAACTTGAGGAGAGAATTCTGTTCTTGACATCATTGAGTGGCAGAAAAACCATTAGAAAGTAGCAGACTCGGCTCCAAAGTTGTTCATATAGACTGCATAAGGCAATCAACTCATAAAAAAAATAAAAAATAAAAAAATCAGCTTGACACGAAAAATATTACTATTTGTTCACATGCTATCGATGTCAGATTAATTTTATTCTTTTATAAATATTCTTCGGTATGAGACCTACAAGATAAAAGATTCATATCATCATGAGCATCATCGGTATGGAATTGAGACTCTTTCTATCAAGTATCAACCAGTAAATTTTGTACAATTCTAAGAAAATTGTCATGAGCATCATCGGTGAAAATGCTTTGATAACAGTCTGAAATAGCATCAGCTTCTATTTAGGGCTTAAACTGGTTGATTTTGGTCATCCATTACTAGTTGCTTGGGCAAAATTGACTACTTGTGCTGCATAAACGTATACAGTACTCATAGATGAATGAGATCAATTTATACAAGCAAAAGGATAAAAGAAATGTCAACCATCATCTGAGTGAATTTCGTTAGCTTCGAGCACGACAAGTTTACTTTTCAGAGTTATTACAACAATTAAAAAAAAATTTGCTTGAAATTTCATGACTACTTTCATAAGGTAACTGTAGGGATGAAAGCAAATTTACTTGATACATCGGTCGCCAATCCTCAATAAATTTGAGGAGGCAAGCGCGGAGTGAGGATGACATCTAGCAGCGTCACTTTGATATTACTCAATCCAAAGCTCTCGGTCATATCGGCATCCTCATCGGTTGGCAATGCAATTTCAAACGCATGGACAAGACTAGCAAGGGTAAACTGCACAACCTGAAGTCCAAGAGAGGTTCCCGGACACACTCTCCTTCCACTTCCAAACGGCATAAACTCGAAGTGTTGACCCCTCAAATCAACATCCTTGTGAGTCGTCAAAAACTTTTCAGGCCAGAACTCCAATGGTTCAGGCCATACCCTCGGATCACGATGAATTTTCCATAGATTCACGAACAAGCGGGTGCCCGCCGGAATGTAGTAACCACCCACAATGCAATCTTCTGAGTTTTCTCGTGGTGGGATGAGCTGGGTTGGTGGGTATAAACGCAAGGTCTCCTTGATAATGGCTTGGATGTAGACTAAGTTTTTAATGTCTGATTCATCTACTTGCCTCTGTCCACCCACATAGATATCCAATTCTTCTTGGGCTTTCTTTAGTACCCGGGGATTGTTGAGAAGCAAAGCTACGGCCCATGTAAGGGTTGTGGCTGTGGTGTCGATGCCCGCTAAAGCAAGACTCTATGAAGGATTGGATACGGGTCAATTATATTTCCGAACTACCAAAAAAAGAATACAGGTCAATGGAATTTATGGTGAAAGTTTGTGTAAAATCAAAACTGAGCTCAACAAAAAAATTTAGCTTGTTCACTTCAAATTTTTACATTCATTTGTGCTCATAAACCAAAAACTACAACTGAGCTGCGCAAATTAAGATAGTATTCGACTTTTCGCGGTAAACCTTCTAGCCATTCAAGAGTGGACTCAACCCAACTAAATAATTTTAGATAGTACACACTTTAGCTAGCTCATACAACTTTCTACGAGTTTATTACCCACTTAAAGCATAACTAAGCAGGATTTGGGGAGTCTATAGTACCCCAAAGCACTACAGGGTTGTAGTCCCGCCGATCCGACCGTTCGTCTTCGCGATCAATGGTTCAGATATGTTTGTTAGCTCTTAGTAGTAAGAATACATCCTTAAATCTGATCCATCGATTGCGGAGATGAACGAGGATTCGAAGACTACAACCTTGCAGTGAAGCCCAATTAACTTTGCCTATGTGGACACTTTAGAATGTAGAATTATAGGGCTTGTTCGGTTTGGATCTCAAGACCTGGTTTCTAAATTATTACTCAATCATTATCCCTATTTCTTTTCCATCATTACTTCTATTTTTAATTATTATTCTCATTTTTCTCTTTATCTTTCTCTAATCATCACCCCTAATTTCCAATTACAGTATTACTTTCATTTCTCTCTCTACTGAAAACCCAAAACCCAAACCTCAAACCCAAACCAATCAAGGTGATAGTATCTCCATAGTAGATGCTCTTAGGCTGTGTTTGGATGGCAAGTATCTTTGGGGGGAAATGAGAGTGTGATTACAGAACTCTAACATTCATGTCTTTGGGAAGAGTTGGAATGAGAATGGGATTACTGATCTCCCAATTCAAGAGTAATCACATTCGTGAATAGAGAAGGAATCTGATCCCTCCTAAGCCATGAAAATCTTAGATTCCTGGCCAATTCATATAAAAAAGGAAATGTCTAAGTCTTTCTCTGCAGCCACCTCGCCGGAACTTTTCCACAATTTATGTTCGTCTAACCACCCTTGAAGCATATCATCTAGTTTCTTTGTTGTCTTCTTCATCTCATTCTCATAGCCTCCCAAATCCAAACGCCTCAGAAATGGTATCGCATCCGCCACGGTAAATACTCCCATCAGCTCAAAAAACTCCCTTAGCGCCTTTCGAAAGCCCTCATCCACCTCTGTTTTCCCATTCCCTGCAATAATTCCTTTCTTGACTAAGCAAGCACATGAATTTACGACAAGTTCTAATTTGTTTACCTACCAAATACTTCATAATACTTGATTTTCAAACAATTCATGCAAAAATTAGCTCGATCTCATAATGATTACTGCTTGATTGAATGTCACGTGTCATGTCATGTCATTTGATCAAGCACTTACCCACTCTAATTGAGCAATTTTTAGTATAATTCATTCTGAAAAGTAAATCCTGAAAAACAAACGATTTCGATTATTGAAGCAGAACATAGTGTGTATTAGTTGTGGGACTCACAGGAGTAATTGGAAACATGAGTTTTGGGCTTGACTCACTATTGGGCTACCAAATTAGCTTTGGGCTTAACCTAAGCTCCAAGCCCAATTTCAATTATAAAATTTAGGCCTAACAAGCCTAAGCCCAACGAAGGCCCAAGTTTTTCATTTAGGATTTTCGGCTTAAAGCCCAGATCAATTCCAAACTAACCCAGAACAGACCTCGGATCTCGACCATAGGCCTCGCACACTAATCGTCTAATCCTATGTCCCAAACGCGGCCTTGTCCAAGGGTTCGGTGATTGCGAGAGCGCGGGCGTCCTCCCTTAAATGAATTTGGCTTTTATAATTCCCATGAGACAATTCTCATTCACCCTTATTGAATATTGTTTATATGTAAGCTTACTAAAACATCCGAATAATTTTTCCATATTTCCAACAGTGTCAACCATTTTGGAGCTGGTGAACAAAATACGTATAGCTCTCAACGTTATCCCCAAAATACTAGCCCATTGTTGAAATGTTTAAAATCGGAAACAAGCCGATACGTAAGAACCGGTCAATACGCAAGCGACTTTCCATCCTACTGATATATCGAGATATAACAATAACAGAAGCTGAAAATCCGTTACGTGAAAGGCAATATTTAAAACCTTGGTACAACACTAACAAGGGTATCTAAAGTTCTTTCAGCATATGACAAAAACATTATTATTATCTTTTTTTCGGATAATTCTTGACATTTTCTATTGATCTGGTCTGGACAAGAGAAACCGGTACCTATACCCTGCTTCCCCCAAATATTGATAGAGGAAGTCAATTTTTATGTACAACAGTATAGTAACAGTACCTGCAATAATTCTAATAGTCAAGTTGAAGGTTATCTCATCAAACCATCTCTTCATCTCCACCAAACCACTCCCCCTGCTTCACCCAAATCTCAAAGGCTTTTTTCACCGAATTTTTCACCACCAACTCTCGCACATGGCTAAGCATACGGAGCCGGTGGTTCGACAAAAGCTCGAGCATTACAATCTTCCGTATGTCACGCCAATAAGGCCCATAAGGGCTGAACCCGAAATTGGCGTAGTTATAAGACAAGTGCCCCACCGCTCTAGATTTTGGCCTGTTTGAGAACGCCTTGTCATTTGAACTTGTAAAGCAATCTATGGCTATCTCCGAATTGCGCACTACAAGGGCTCGGTGCACCCCAAGCCGGATTGTGAATATCGGTCCATGTTTGTCGGCTAAGGCTCCCAAAACCTGATAGAGAAATCTTTTAAAAACTTTACTTTATATGGAATTCCCCAAAGTTTGGAGGTTACAAATACATTATAATTTATAATACATTTTAATACTCCTACCAAATTATGACTGTCAAATTGTAACTTCTGATTCATATCCATAGAAATTTTAGCCATATATTAGATGCAACTTGAGAATTAATTATTAACCTCTTGATATATAATACCAATGTGGAAAACGATTATAGATGAAGGGATTTACCCCAAAAAAAAGAAGATAAAAGATGGTGAATTTCAAAATGAATTAGAATCTCGTGGTTGGGTTGCTTTGTGGGTTCATTGAGAAATGGTTATGAGTATTTTGAGCATATGAGCGTTTCTTGGTTTGTGGGAAATTCTAGTAGTATTCAAAACTTTCCCAATGATAGTGGTATCTTGGGAGCGGAACGTCAATCAACCTAATGCTAGAGAGGATGTATCTTCTCTAAGGAGAGCCTTACATGTGTGTCTCGACTCTCGATTAATCTGTTTTCGTTTGCACTATTTCTATTTCTGCACTTAAATTATGATCTCAACATGTTGTCTTTGAGGTTGTCTCCTATTATTGGTTATTTCCAACAATACCTTTTTTTTTGCTAAGCAAAAATTTTATTAATCTTTGAAAACAAATTACAAAGATTAAAAGGATCCGAGACTAGAAACGGATATATTTCCAACAATACCTTATGGGTCGGTTCACAGACGGATAGTAGGTGGAGGTGGCCGATTAGAGGCCACGCGTAGCCGGCTTCCGATGGGGATCTTTTGTTGGTGGTACAAGTGATTTCCCAGTGGAAGTGGTAAAGGAATAGGAGGAGGGCGAAAATGGAAAGTAAAAGTACTAAAACGGTGATTGGGTGGGGAAGGAGGAATTCCATGGGACCCACAACGGCGTCCCCGACGCCGTCGGTACGTGGTCTTTGCATTTCCGTTTGTGCAAAAGGAATTACCGATTCCATGGGTGGCGGTGCTTCAACTGAGATTGGGAAGATTGAAGTGATTTGTGAGTTGATTGTTGATGGATAAGACACACTGGTGGGAAGGTTGAAGTGATTGTTGAATTAGTTTTTGATCGTTTATCTACTGGGATAGGATTCTCTCTAGTCTAAGTTTCAGACGGGAGGAGACAGTTCAAATCTGAATAATACAGATAATCAATTATTTGAATTTGCAAAAAGAGTTTCTGAGCAAATCCGAACCATTGATTGCAGCAATGAAAAGTCCAATCTTGGATTAGAGAAAATCCAACCTTATACAAGAGTGACATAGAGAAACTGGAGGGAAACGGGGGCACTGTAGTGAGTGAATCTCACTACGGGGTGTAGTAAGATCTCAGTCATTCATCTTGTTTTAGACGGTCAGAATTTTAACACTTTGAACGGCAAATATTCACTTACTACACCTTGTAGTGAGATTCATTCACTACAGGGTCCCCGGTTCCAAAGTGGAGGGCCATAGTAGATTGGATTGTTGGTCCAAATTTGTGTTACACATTGCGCTTCGATAAGACAAGGAATTGGATTTCGTTGGCCATAGTAGATTGCCTGGGGACAAGAAATTGGATTTCGTGTTTAATTGCAATATAAAGGAAAGTTTGTATAAGTTCATAGGGTTTAATTGCAATATATCGAAACTAGGATCAATCGGTTTTTGGAGCTCGATGAGTAGTACATCTTTGTAGCAAGTCGCGTCAAGAATTCGGTAACATCTGTCTTGAAACTTTTTCCCCATTGTTCGTATAATAGTAGTGCATGCCCGTGACTAAGGCACGACCCAAAGAATTTACGTGCAAGGCACGCGGCTTTGCATGTGATAATTATACACAATCGGTGTATGATTTGTCCTTATGGAAGCATAAATAATGAGCGAAGAAATAAAGTAAGCATGACATCACTTTCTGATAGACCCCACACATTTTCATCAATCAGAGTGACGATTTTGTTCACCCTCACCTAATGAGAGATCTGTGTGAGAAGTCTCTTTATCAATATGGGATAATGGAAAGAGAAATAATGAGAAAAATACATGGCTGGGGAGAGGATTAGTTTGGGTTCACTTTGTTGTGTTATCTTTTACCTTGTTTAGTACCCAATAAATGGGACAACAAAGCAAACATAATCCAGTTTTCTAATGGGGCAACAAAGCATCAAATATAGCAAACACAACCCTGCTATAAAAAAACACCATTTACTTCTTGACTAATGTGAACTGCTGCCAAAACTTGAGCAAAAGAAAATTTTTGTAACTGCTACAAACAAAAGTGAACAAAATTTTTGCCTTGGGACCTAACACCAACTAATGTAACTACATGATAGCATCCTTTGCAGATGAATGCATATTGGGTATCATAAGCAAGAGTAGCATTCAGTTAATGCAGAATTTCCTGGGTTTTCTATTAGATCTCGGCAGCTCATTGCGGAAAAACCCATTGAATTCCATGAAACCAGTAGTGTCAAAACATTGATCAGAAGTTCAGAACAGATCCAGGGAGCATCAATACAATGAAGTTCTGACCAAAACTTGCATCGATTCAAGATTTACCAAAAAAAAAAACTTACATCCATTCATATAGGAACAAAATTGGTAAGAGTTTGTTGTACAGCCAAATAACATTGAAATAGTGCTTAAATTAAGCCAAGGCGTCGCATAACTCTGAGCTAAAACATTGAATTCCACCATACCAGGAAAAACACAGCATACATAACCTCTACTTGTCCACTAAGTCTTCTTCCCCATGTCCAGGGTTCCTCACAGGAGAGGAAAGGTAAAGGAATTTAAACTTCTCATCGAAGTGCAAGAAAATTACGACCACGAATTGGAAACAGCGAGTAGATGACATGCAGCATGCTTCCATCCTCCCATAAAGATCTACTCTTCCTCAAACCTAATCTTCTTCGCAGCAGGCTGATTGGCACCCACCTGCAATAAAATCAAATCACAAAACAGGATAATCAAATACTATCTGATAATCAGGTCATAGTGATTCACTCACTAAATAATAATTAAATATGAGTATCACCAAACTGAAGAATATAAAAAGCTTAAACTAAACAGTTACTGACAAAGAAACACGGGAATCCTTTTCACAGCTTCTCCCTTGGCAGGATAATTACTTCGTTATCACTTGAAACAATTTCCATAAAATGGTGGCCCGTGCCTCCAAATTTTACATGAGCAGAAAGGCAGATAATTTTCCTTGTAATCTCCTTTCACAGCTACTTCCTTGTCAGGATAATTGCTGCGCTATTGCTTGAAACAATTTCCATAAAATGGTGGCCCATGCCTCCAAATTTTATATGAGCAGAAAGGCAGATAATTTTCCTTGTAATCTCCTTTTCAATAGCAGAATTGTCTCTACCTGAATTTTTCAGTGGTAGTTTCTTGTATTTATTTTGCAAGGCAAGAGCATTGGAGTAAAAGTATGGAGAAAAGACTATGATCTTACAATTTCAGGGCACTCGTACTCAATACCAGCAGCTTCAATCATCTTCCGCCTTCTCTTGTCCCGCTTCAAGATTCCTTCCACCAACTTCTTGTGCTCTTCCAATGTTCTTTCCTGAGTAATCATCACGACAGGTAAAAGGCATTACGTCGAAGTATAATTACTATGGGAAACAATAGTAAATAGTTCATTACTCTTCCCCTTTTTTTATTTTCTTAAGCACAAAGGATCATTGCCAGATGCTTGCATCTATATATTTGTTCACTAACCTTGTTATGCCGCTTCCTTTCCATCTGAACCCAATCCAATGGTTTGTACCGTCTGTTAACACCTTTCCATCTATCGAACAAAGTAAAACCATCAGCACTTAATTGGTGCCACAGAAACTGACTTAAGGTATTAGAAGGATCATGAAAACCATTTTTTTCTAATATCCACATTTTTGGTAAGAAATTCACGGTTTAACCTTTATCATTTTCTTCTCGACTCCTGTTTGACCAATATTATACCAACACAGCATATATATAATTATATATCAATATTATAGATCATTTGATAAAATTTGACAATTTAATTCACTCCTTGATGTAAGGATTGCCAATCAAACAAATACCAAGGGTATAAAACAAAAGACAATTTAGATGTTTATATACAGATAAATATCATACTTATCCCCAACAAGATTGATGACTTCAAGAATATTCACCAGAAATGTCTTGCAAAAGATTTAGCCATGATTTCCAAACATTAAGTACTTGGAAGCTCTTGCTAAATCATCCACAATACACTATTCCATATCTTTAGCATGTCGAGCATTAGTAAGCTTTGTTTGGTAAAATTACACAAAAGTAATACACATCCAACACACTAAATGGAGTGTATCCCCTAGGGAGTTACAGTTTCTGTGTTTTTGTGCATAGCATGTGCACATTGTTGCATATCTCATTGCGGACTTTCACATACTGCTATTTTCTTACCCAAAAGGGAAAAACATGGGGCAGGTTTCAAAATTTTCAAATGACATCAATAAAAAATAGACATTTCTTACAATTTTGGATGAACGCGCTCTGGAGGAATAAGGTGAACTTGCAACATGTGCTCAAACATAAGATAATTATGCATACACTCAGCTACGATTTTCGCAACCTGCACTGATTAGAACCACCATTAAGACACATTACCAAATAACAGATAACCAGTATGAAAAAAGATCAATTTTTCCTTGAGATAAGCATCACCTCAGGGGACTCAAATTCCATAAAGCCAAAATGCTTGGACTTTCCTGTCTGTAGTACATTGAAGCATAGAAACAACCAAAAAAAGTCAGCAAACTTAAACCATAAGAGAGTAGCAGTCTCACATAAAACTCCAACATGCATTCCAGTCAAAACAATTCGAACACACGAACAAAAAATATATATATATTCAAGGCAAAAATGGCAGTGATTCACGCCAACCTTCTTATTCCTCGCAAGTCTAAGCCTCTTGATTGTGCCAAACTGTCTAAAGAAAGCTGCAACAATATAAAGAAACATTATTCCATATAGAACTATCCAATTATACATAGGCACATACATATGCCCGCACTGGACACGTGAAATAGACGTATATCTCAGGGAAAACAAATATGTACAAACAATGTACCTTCCATTTCATTCTCATAAAACCCATGTGGAATTCGCCCAATATAGAGTACTGTAGCAGTGCATTCCGGATTTTCGCTTTTTGGAAGCTTACGGGCAGGACCACCCTCCAATGGCTATCAATGGCGTAAAAATATATCAACAAAGGCAATTAAAGAGAGACGAATTATTCAAAGAAATATCAATAAAAAAATGGGCGTACCAAGAAATCAGCAGATTCATTTTTGACACTTGCAGCTGATAATTGTGATGAACCCTTTTTCAATCTTTTCGCCATAGCTTTCTTCCCCTTGACACCCATCCTACTGCCCACAAAAATGCACACTAAGCAATGTAAATTCAACTTCTTTTCTTGCCCCAAAAGATGGAACTCAACAAGCACTGTGCAAAAACAAGTGAATATTCGAATTCAGAGAAGTGAAACCCTAGATAGATGATGAGGGGGGGAGAGGGGGGGAGAGGGAGAGGCGGGGAGAAGAATACCAGTTTTTGGGCTGCTACTGATTAAAGGAAACCCTAAATGGCCTGAAATTGCACATGAATTGCAACAATTACATCTAATGCCCTCAAACTTGATCTATATGACGAATTGCTCCCTGTAATTGTACTTTTCTCAGTTCAAACGCTAACTTGACTTCTAATCTAACAACAATGTCACCCTCCTATCTTACCCAACTCTAACGGGGCTTATTGTGTCTAACCATTTTTTCTGTGCATAACTCCCATTTATTGTTTGTATTTTTATCAATGTTGGCATTCATCGTTCACCCATAGTAAATTGATATTCACGAAAAAAAAAATAACACAATACCTGATTATCTTGATGAGTGCTAAAGAATCATTTCATAAACCATTAGCTAATAACTGACCCTCAAATTCTAACCCCGTTAATTAGGTGTATCATTTTTTAATAGTAACTGATGTACATTATCAGAAAAGTAAACAGCAAGGTCATGATGGAGAAGAAAGGGTAGGAGTTTTTCCTGTGATGTATTCCCAAAAAAGTTGGTTGAGTTTGATTTCTACTATATATATTTAAGCAATAAACTTCCGGTCCAAACTCCCGGACCCTCTTAAGTTACGGACCTCCACTTTCCGGACCAAATTTCGACGATCCGAACCGTTAGATGTGTTTAAAAGGTGTTTTCAAGGTCCAACGCGAAGATTTGGCAAGAAAATTACCCAGAAGGGCTTGATCGGAGCAGTTTTTCACAAAAACGCTATCCTTGAAAACACCTTTTAAACACATCTAACGGTTCGGATCGTCGAAATTTGGTCCGGAAAGTGGAGGTCCGTAACTTAACTAAGTTAAGGGAGTTTGGATAGGAAGGGGGCTCTATATTTAAGTACACAAAAACACTATATGAACAACAATATCTCAGGGATAAGAACAAGAACAGCAGGAAATTTAGACGTGAATAAGCTTACAAAGGATCGTAATGAAGGTTGAGATTTTGATAGATGGGAAATAGAAAGCTAATTTCCATGCTAACACTTACTATGATCTGAGTTAAAATTCCCTCCATGTAACATCATCTTGAATCCAATAATAATCCAAACCGTTCAGTAAGTCTTTAAAAAACATTTCTACAAAAATGAGATCAACCGGATACCGGAATGCACAAGAATATATCATTTAAAGTACATCAGACATGATTTAAGTTTGTACGCATACTTGCCATTCGAACAGATTTTTTACATGACTATTGCTTTCTGCAAGAACCTACAATCTGAGCAGGTTGGTTTATTGTTGTGGCTCGAAGATGAGGCTAAAATATCGGTGATCGAAGAGGGAGGAAGGATTGGGGTATGGAGGGGAGCTCAACCCACTACAACCCTATATGTCAGCAGTCAAATCACAATGAATCATCTGTTTTTTCCGCAAAGCAAACATAAATAAGGAAAATGCTAACATATGCCCGTTGGGTTTATGTTAAAGTTTAAAAAAATGTGTTAAAATTTCTGAAAACTATATAAAAGTATGTGTAAATGTATTGAAAAGTGTAAAAGATGCACTGGAATGCGTGTTCTAATTAAAGTAACTGATGTCTAGCACAATATCACCAACAAACTCAAAAATTATACTACTTTACTAGTGTCTTAAATATCCAGGGAAACAAGGGGATAAAAAACAGAGCCGCTAATTTTACAAATTAAAACACTCGCCCACTGCATAAATGTTCAAAATTCCTAGGTTTGCTATTCGTGCATTAACTTGCTGCAAACTCAACTTCTCAATCTTCACTTTTCTTTTTCTTTTTCTTCTTCTCCTTCTCCTTCTTGCTCGGTGTTTCAGTTTCTTCTTCCTCAGCATGTTTCCTCTTCTTTTTCTTCTTTTCTTTTGCAGCGTTTTCTCCATCGTTTTGCAACTCAGAATCATCAGCCGAATGCTTTCTCTTTTTCTTCTTCTCTTTTTTCCCTACCTCCTCGCTTTCTGGCTCTGCAACAACCTCCTTGTCCTCTGCATCAGCTGTCTTCTTCTTCTTCTTCTTCTTCTTTTCCTTCTCTCTATTAATAGGAGCCTCTTCACCTGCTTCCTCCATTTCTTCCTCTTTCTCAGCTGCTGATTCTGCCCGCCCAAGTATAGAATCAGCTGAAGGATTATAGACCTGCAACGAACAGAATAATCAACACTTGCACGTACAAAATGGACAAATAAAAGGGGGATTGATTTTCACAATCCCTTATTGCCATTCGTAACCATTTCCCTCTCTTTTTAACATAATTCATGATATTATGTTTTCATTTGTTAGAATTTTAAATATTGTCCTTTCATGTGTGTAAAGAAACAAATGACAGCACAATGTTGTAGTTTCAAAATATTCCAGTCGACACAAAAAGGAGTGCTGATACATAAACAAGAAAAAAAGAAGCTGAAACCACTACCCAATACACACCAAAAAAAGAGTCAAAGGTAAAACATTTTTCATACCTTAGCTGCAGTTATCATAGCACCAGCCCCCTTCTTGCGGTCCTTGTCATAGAATTCTATCTTAGGTTTGCCTTTAGCTGACCCCGCCGAACGACCCAGGTCTCTGCCTTCCAGATTTCTTAAACGTGCTTCAATCTACCAAAAAAGAAAAGCAAAACAAAAAGCACATAAGAACAGATTTGTAGGAGGAACAAGCAAGACCAAAACCACCTGCATCAAAATTACGTCCATAGTACCTTAAGTCGATTCTCCAATCCCATAGAGTTATCTTGGCTATCTCCTAGAGCATCATATCGAATAGCCAATGCGGATTTGGCAGCAAGTGATCGTGAAATTTTCCCCTTGTGCTTTGGTGCAGCCTGTCCAATCAAAGATGCATGGTATATAAGCCCATATTTAGGAGTCGCATGTTTTGTCTTCAGGGCTCTGAAAAGGGCCTTTTCTGCACCTAGAATCTGAACTGTACTCCCAGGCTGCTTTGCAAGATTTAACAAGCTGCCCCCATGGGCAATGAGGCGGGCCCCGACGAGCTCTCCAACAAGAGTTGTGAGATTTGGGGCAATGGTGTTCATCCGGTTCTTCAAATAGTCATACAATTGAGCTCTATACTCTGCAAGAGACAAAACTTGGTCGCACAAGTCTCTGATATTCATTAAATCGAGGTCACTAACTTCGGTTCCCATGGAAATCACGGCTGCCTCTTTCAGTTCTATTTCAACCTCTTCTGCCAATATCTGCAAATAGATCACATGACCATCAATGCTTCGTTCATCAAGACCAGCACCTTGGGTGATATCTTGTGTCAGAATAAAACAGATTTGTTATGTGAACTGGAGCCCAAAATCTGTCTGGCTTGGTAACACAATAAAAGCATTGAGAACCTAGAAGTAAATCATTTCCTCCTAATCCAAGCACTAGGCTTTTGAATCAGTTTCGTAGAACATGTTTAAGATCCAATCTCTTGAAACAAAACAATAAGCCCAACTAGTTTGGTGCTTGTCCCATGTTAATCTAGTCTAGGGCTCCTTTCACCAGTAGTACATTGACATTGTTCATGTACACACAGAGGTCAGTCAAAAGGATAGGGCACTAAGGCATAGTTTTCCAAAAGATTTTAGTAAACCAGTTGCTAAAACATCATGATTTTAACAAATGAGATCAGAAGGTGCTAAAATCATGGTATTTCAAATAAAAAAATTAAGTGTTTTCGTGTATTATTTTTTGAATTTTTTTACACCGAATTAAAGTACACAAGGAGTACTTTAATTTGGTGCGAAAAAAATCGAAAAACGATACACGGAACCACTTCATTTTTTTATTTCAAAAAATTGATTTCAGCACCTGCTGAACTCATTTGCTAAAATCATGGTTGATTTTAGCAAGTTGCTAAAATCTTTTGGAAAACTATGCCTTACTGTTTTCGATAGCTCCTTCATTGTCAAGGTAAAGATTTTCAAGATGTCAACAACATCTTTCTACATTTCCCCAAGAAATGAGTTATTTCCAGGATATAAAAAACTCAAAAACCAAGTATTGAAAACCAGTCAAGAAACAAATCAGCTCTGAAACTCAAAAAACGTGTTATGCGAATCAGCTCTGGAAAGGCAAAAAAAGGGCGCTTACATTTTCTTAACCCTTTAAGACAAACACACTCATATCATGTCAAAGCCATTAAACACAAAGACGAAGAAGAGCCCAAATGCCAAAATTGGAAGAAATAAAAGCTCCATTCTTGAATTATCTTTGTTCACTGAAACAAGCCAGCGTTATAATCTTGGGCAGAGACCAGTTAGGCACATATGCAGCTACTAGCTACCCTATGATGGATTTTGAGATGCAAATGTTTGCTGTCAAGTATTCAATGATTAATCTCATCAAGCTCAAATTGGGATACTTAACACAGCGACAAAACACACCACAGCCCTACCTCAGAGAAATCAAGCTTTGCAGCATTTGAACGGTATCCCATCAATTTCACTGCCTTGGCATAGAGTATGTTATCTTGTACAATCTTTGCAAGCTCTGGGAAATGCCAACCATACCACTCTCGAACCCTCATTGCATATGTGTTAAGTTCTTTATCAAGATCATCCAACAAGCCGATGGCTTGAATGATCATTGTATCCACCTACATAGAACAATGAAAAATCAAGTACAAGCACCCTCAAACCCAACTCAACAACAGAAACACAAAAATAGCAAAAAACTAGATACATAAATAAATAAGGAAAGAGGGGCTGAAAATTGTCAGCCCGACAAGTCAATTTGCCCTCACTTCTGAAGTAATAACCAAAATAAGAAAACAGACCACGTTGATAAACAAAACGAGTAACTTCCCAGTTTTTAATGGTATATAAATTGCATCAAGGAGCAAAGACTAATCGGGGGAAGAGATTGTGTGCAATTCAACTGCATGGGATGATTCACCTCTAGATGTGCCAAAAGCTATGGCTGCTTTTCCCAATCTATTCTTAAGGGCAATGTTTGTCCCACACTGGTTAGTTATAACAACCAAAACTAGTTTATGAGCTTGGGCGGCCTTTCTACTCATTGCCAATTGGTTTTGAGTTGGATGTTTTAACATGGTATCCGAGCTAGGCTTTTAGAGGCTTTTGGACTGGACTCTTTTGGTTGATTGCCCCTTTGTGCCTAATTAAATGCACCTTGCTTTGTTGTTCGTTGTGATCCCAATGTTATGGATCTTTTGTTTAACTCTCCACGTGCCGGTTAGGAGTCGCACATGCGGGGACCGAGGGGAGTGTTAGAGCTTGTCCCACACTAAGTAAAACCTCCAAAACTAGTGTAGGAGCCTAGGTGGTCTTTCCACCCATAGCCAGTTTATTTCGAGTTGGATGCTTTACCGGGGAAAAGGCCTTGGGCAACGAGACCCTATACATCCATATCATTTCCTAATGGTTATGGAGCGTTTTATGCAATTCTCAGTGATAAAATTGAAAATGGTTGCATCTCACTCCAGAAGCCAAACATCACAAATTAGTCACCTTGCTTTTGCAGATGATCTTTCTACTATAAATGAGGAATTACAAAATTTTCAGTCAGCTTCTGGCGGCAGCCAAACATACAGTTAGTGCCAAGTTACAGAACAGTTTTGAGTTGGCTCTTCCCAATCCAGTCAGTGTATTGCCAGCGACATATCTGGGGGTGCCTCTCATGTCCTCAAAGTTGTCTTAAGTTAATTGGTGCTCCATCTTAATTCTACCTCAGAAATTTCCAAAAGAGATTGAAATTTTTAATTTTGTTAGAGCCTTCATATGGACTGGTGCGATCCTAAAAGCAGTGTTCGAAAAGTCGGACTAGTCTCTAGTCGATGCCTCAGCCTCACCGACGCAATTAGGGGGGTAGTCGTTTGATTAGTCGCTGGGCGACTTAGTCGGGATCTAGTCGGTGACTGTTAGATTCTTCTCCAATATTATGCTTGCATTAGAATTAGATCAGTCCAAGCCTAATAACAAATGAAACCATAGTTCAACTCCAGCGAGTGTTACAAACAGTACGGCGATCTACCTACCAAAAGAGAGATGCAATGAACTCACCTTATCGGGACTAAATTTTAACTTATATCGAGATAGGCTGTGAGATAAACCCAAGCTCATCGGAGCTAAATCCTGAGAAGCAAGGCCAGCTATGAGTTCCATCAATTGGCTTCTCACCCCTCTCATCAGTTCCATGACAGTACTGTCGTGAACACAATCAATTTTCTGCGAGACATAAATTTTTCCAACTTAGATGGAATTGGAAGAGTGAGGCAGTGGAAATGCATCTAACAATCTTATAAATGAGTAGTAAGTCACCAGTTTCTCCTTGATTGCATTTCCAAGTTTAGAATCAGCAACAGCTAATGTTTCACCATCACAATGAGCACGTAAGAACTTGCGCAGACCTTTGCTAGGTTTGCTATCTATCAATAAGGTGGCTGCTGACAAGGCTTCAGATGTGTTCTCAAACTTGGAGAAAGCTTTTAGCTTCACAACCTGAAAATTGATATAAAATCAAAGCCACAGTCAGATACATGATTTCAGGACAAATTAAGGCACTTGCATTGACAAGAAGCAAGCCATAGAAGGAACTAGGGCAAATCCTGAAATAATTTTTTTAAATGCATCCAGAGTCCCAAGTTAATTGGCACATGTAGGATTCAACATTATCCATTTTTAGACCCGCAAACACGCAACCAAGAAGAGAAACAAAGTTCTTGAAATCTGATCTTTTAAAGTGCGCTGACAAACAAATGAATGACTGCCAACTTATCACACAAAAACATTAGTAAAATATAAATGGCATACGTAGAACTAAAAAGACTAATGTATTCTATTATTCACAAGGAAAACATTCTTGTGCGGGCTATGGCATACGGACTACCAAAAAAGAAGCAGTAAAGTATTACGCAAAGCAGGGAAAAAAAAAGTTGCCCCAGGACAAATCATTTGGATGAAGATGCAGACAATTTAACAATGTCCAACCACCACCAACACACATCTCAAGCAATACAATGTGTGGTGGATGTAAGGGAGGCAACCCAAAACAGAACAGAAAAAAAAAAAAAAAAAAAAGCACGTCAATGGGAAACGAAACGTATAACTAAAAGCTGCTACAACTCAGATGGAGTCGAACCCAACATAACAGCAAGACTCCAACATTTACTACCCCTTCATATTAACAACTCCAAAGTTCAAACCGTGCTGCAACACATACTCTTTCGGAAACCTAGACCCAAACTGGAGTCCTTTTTATTCGGAAGTTGTCATATTGTCAAAGTCCAAAACAAACTGAACTAAGTCTGAGAATACAATTGATCACTAACAAAATACTGCTCAAATTATATGAACCATTAGACTTTCTTCCTGTCTTCTTTCCTTCCCAATTGGTGGTTTTTCGTTCTTTTCTTCATTTGCTCGATGCATACAAAGAAAAATAGTAAAATCACACTATGCCACATCAAAAGCACTACACACCAGTAAAACCATATAGGTTATGTACATTAAACGACACATATGACATGGATATGCATGCAAACTTTAAGGGGTAAAGAAATGACCTGTCTGGCAGATTCAGCTGAAGAAAACTCCTTCCACAAGTCCTGCAACACAACAAGAACCAATCAGTGCATGAAACATAGCCCCCATTATTGATGCATAAATGCATACAGGAAGATGTACACGTATATGAATGCTTTGTGTACTATAAGAATGACAATGATCGGCTAAATATACCTCAACTTTGGAGAGTTTCCCTTCGTCCAAAACTTTGAAAAGGGCAAAGCCCGCCGGGGTTTCGAACAACAAAAGCATCGTTTGAAGCCCACACAACACGCCTGAACCAAAAAGATCGTACAGTTTCTCACACTCAGTTAAGCAGCAAAGTGTAATCGTAAATCAACTGTTTCAGAAAAGAAAAAAAACAATATTTACAATGCACGCCGTCAAACTTGCTGATACGATAAACAGATAAAAGATTCAAAACACAGGGAAAAAAACACACGCACACTCAGAGAGTTGTAATCGGAGACTGTGAAGGGTGGCTGAGAAGATGACTAAAGAAAAACCCTAAAATGCTCACCCGCTAGTCCAGGTACCCTGCAATGCTGGAGACAGAGAGAGAGAGAGAGGGGGTAGGGTTTTCGGCGCTTTGTAGGGTTTACTGTTTAGCGGTCGGTAGTAAGGGAGAGGCTTGAACCAGTACTACTTTTAAATAGGACAGAGGGGAGGTGCTGCGCAGCCTTGTGCTGCGAGCGTGCTGTGCGATGACTTTCGGCGACGTGCCGGCATCATTTTGACGATCGGAAACATCCACTTCGTAGAGCTCGTCGAGTACTACAACTCCACCAAAAATCAACTCGATTAAATAACGTGAAGTCTCTCATCAGAACTAAAATAACTTGAAAAAAATGGGTTTAGTGGTTTTCATCCAATGTTTCAAGTTTTAGATGTTCCAATTTTTTTCAAGTTATATGTGTTCCGATAATGCACTTAACGATATCCGATCGAATTGATTTTTGGTGGAGTTGTAGTACTCGACGAGCTCTACGCGGTGGATGTCTCCGATCGTGAAAACGATGCCAGCACGGCGCCGAAAGTCACCGCACAGCACGCTGCGCAGCACCTCCCCTGTGTCCTTTTAAATAACCAAAACTTTCGTTTATTAAATGTTTCCTTTTATCGAGCGATGCCTAACTTATACGATAGAGCTCTTGGATGTCACATCTAAACATATTACATCTAAGAATTGAGTTTCATTTCTCCCTCCCCATGTAATAGTAATAAATTAAGAATAACGAATGAGAAAAAAAAATTACTATATCCTTTGAAATTAGAAACATTGTTGATCTTTTTATTTTTCCAAAAAAGTGGTTAATTCGTTCATTAAGTAATTAATAATTTTTCTGAGGAGATCAAGTTAGGAAATAAAAGTTTTCTCCAAATCGATTACATTGTGTTATGTGTTTAAACAGTGGTACCAAATAGTAGAATATGGACATATGGCGCAAAATGCAATCGATTTGGAGGAAACATTGTTTACCCCCATGGTCGAAATAATGTAAACTCTTTTCTGAGATCTTTCTTTTTCCAAAAAACGTGGCTAATTCGTTCATTAAGTAATTAATAATTTTTTTGAGATGAAAGTTAGCCAATATACTTTTTATAGTCATGAAATAGTTAATTGACAAAACATTGACCAAGATCCCGATAAAACTATTTTTTTCTAATCTCTTGCGAAATATATCCTTTCATATTTGAAAAAGAAAAATAAGAGTACGAGTACGAATTCAACTCGATAAGGCTGTCATGCATTGCTAGCTAGGATGAAACTTAAAGCTTATTGGAAAAGACCAACACAAGTGAAAGCTTGCAAAAAAAATAGAACGCCGTTACGTACACAACAAAGTGGTCTAACAAAATGGACAACAGCCCCAAAACGACGTCGTTTTGGGGCCTGTTGTTAAAATAAAAAAATAAAAAAACAACAACGTGAAATTGAAATCTGGGTTCCTCCTCCCCCAAATCAACTCCATACACAGAGAAGAGGAGGAGAAGAAGGAAGGCACGACCACCACCACCGCCGACCTCCGCCACTGCCGACCGTCCCAACCTGCGGCTCTCCACCTCCGGCAACCACCACCACCGGATTTTTTAAAACCACCACCGGATTTTAAATCATCGGTCTCACAACCACCACTACCAAGGTCTATATCTCTTCTCTCTCACTCTCATTCTCTCTCACGATGCCCAATCCCCTCTCACGCTGGTTTCTCGCGTGGTGGTTATGGAGTTTCGCGGTGTGGGTAACGGCGTTTGGTGGCGGCTGTGGAGTTTGCCGGTAGTGGAGCTCGCGTGGTGGTTATGGAGTTTCGCTGGAGCTCGAGTGGTGGTTATGGAGTTTCGCGGCGGCGGCTTGGTCAGCAAGATGGTGGTGGTTACCGGCGAAGGGGAGGCGTTGGCGGCGATGGGAGGTTCCCTCTCTCTCTCTCTCTCTCTCTAAGTTTTCACGTTTTCCCTTTTTTATTTTAAACAATAGGCCCCAAAACGACGTCGTTTTGGGGCTGTTGTCCACTTTGTTAGCCCACTTTGTTGTGTATGTAGCATTTTCGAAAAAAATATTATCCAAATGCAAAAAAAAAAAAAAAAAACTTGTGAAAGTGCGCATAATTTATGATGAACCCCGAAATAGTATCAATCATGTCCCACATATATATATATATAAACCAGTCTCCCATATCGTAAAACGGTGTCTAGCCAGAAGAAAAAAAAGTAACAAAATTAAAATTGGACATTGTCAGTTTGTCACAATGGCTTGCCCACTAATATTTTAACAAGTGTAATTACTTTTATGTAGGTGAGCATACTGGCCTCTCTTTTTTTTTTGGCGAAAGAGAGAGAATTTCATTTCCAGGGAAATGCTATTACAAACTACCGATAACGAAGACAACAAAATAAAACAACAACGTACAGACGAGAAGAACATGAAACATAACCAAAGCAAATGAAGGATATATATCCAGCGAGAGATTGCTTCAGCTATCAAATGTCTGTGATCAATGCATGTTGTCGAATCACTGTTGCCCCGGTAGCTCCACGAATGACAAAGCTTTCATGCAGAGATTGTCCGATACAAACCAAGTGTCTGACGCACCTATAGTCGAGAGCTCCGCGACACGGTCAGGCGTCGTGCAACTAGATGGCTGAGGCCAACTACAGAGTTCTAAAATCGGTAGAGAAACCGCCGGAAAGAGATGAAACCGTGGAAAGCAAAGAAAATTGCTGCGGAGAATCCAATTCATCTGTGATGATCTCCCATAGCTTATTGGCACCTAATTGTAGTAAAAAATAAAAACAATCCATCCTTCCTACACCATCATCGCCCAAGTAGCCAGCATGCTAAGCCATTCCAAACAACAAAAGGTCCGCTATAGCAAACAATCCATGAAATGAGAAACCCAAATAATAATAACCACTGCTGCCACAGGTTCCAACTGAAAACCAAAGATTCCGTGGACCACACCAAACACCCAGTAAAAGCCAGAAGAGCCTTAAGATAAACCTAAAGCCACTGGACGGACCAACACAAACCAAACAACCTACAGTGCATGTGTGTGAAAGAAACACTAAAAAAAGACCCGCAACAAGCATGCATGATGAAAGTTAGAAAAATATTAAAGCTTAAAAACTCATCAAAACTATAAGGGTACTATGAAAGGGCATACGAAAACGCACAAACAATCATTTCCTCAACCACAATCGTGAAACGATAGCTACAGAGAAGGGGCTGTTACAATTGGGGAAAGCTGTCCGACGGGGAAGGGGAAAAGGGAGGGGGGAGGGGGGTCGAAACAACAACATGCATGTACGGGTCAAACACAACAACCCAGATAAATAAAAACACTGCTATATTTAAAAGACCTTTGACATGCATGCATGAAGAATTTTAGAAAAAATTTACAATCAACTACAAAAGTACTACGAAAAGGTATATGGGAATGTACAAACCAAGCATAACCTCAACCTTAATCGTGAAACAACTGGAACGAAAAGTTCCAATCAGGGAAAGCTGCTCGACGGGAAAGGGAGGGGGAGGTCAAACAGCTACATGCATGAACAGGCCTAACATAACAACACAAAGAGACAACCAACACCAACACATACAAGCACATGCAATCAACAATAAGAAACAAATGATCCGTTCAGCGGCAAATTCTCCAAAAAGCACCCTATGGTAACACTCCACCAGGAAAGTTAGAACTCTTCGCTACCGGCGCCACGTTTAGCAATGGGTGTTCAAATGAACACCCTGATTTCGTTGATACATGCACTGGCTACTACGACTTATGTATTATATTCTCTGCTCTGAACACCCAATTCTGTTGTTGTGAACACCCAATAGGCAAGAGCCAACAAAAGTTGAAGACTCTCTCTCTCTCTCTCCCACACACTGGTAACATATGTATTACTCCATATTCTCTAATTTCGTTAATGTTTTACCACTGTGTAGTGTGACTTGCCCAAACTAATCGGATAGGATACCAGTAGCTAATTATAATTTCAACAATGCTATGAGTACACCATAGATGCACACCAAGATGATGTGGCGGATGAGAAGAAACCCATATTTTTAGATGGGCCATACATTGGGCTTCTCCTCATCTATCACATTATCTTGGTATGCATATGGTGTGCATAAGTGGTGTACCCATATCATTTTCCTTATAATTTTGTAATGAGATTAAGTTATTTCCATCGGCAATAGAAATAAAGTTTCCTCCAAATCGATTGCATTGCGCCACATGTAAAACATGGACATGTGGTGCAATGCAATCGATTTGGATGAAACTTTTGTTTCCACCGGCGGTGGAAATAATTTAAACTCTTTTGTTATGCATCGACTTTTTTACTTCATCAATACATATGCATCATGGCATTTGAAATGATACTATATGTCACAACATAATTTAGAAATATGGCAATTGGCAAAGGCCAATTGTGATACTTTTACGTAATTTCTTAATTATTGTTTAAATGATTCTATCAATATAATTGTAACTCTATTGTATATAAAAATCTTGAAAGAAATTGTACAAATTTCAAGTTTCTTAATGAACACCCTGTGAAACAATCCTGGAGCCGCCACTAGAACTCTTCTCTTGAGTTTGGAGATTTTTCTAACACAGTGAATGACTGCTTGATGAGTCCCACTTTAACTATTAAAATCAGAAGTCACGGAAGCAATCATCTAATAGAAATCTTCGCCGGCCAATTTCTGAATCGAAATAACTGACCTCTTGTATTCATAGTTCAGCCCTTCTCTTGGTCTGTAGTTCCTTAATACAAATAATTGATCAAAGAGAATGAACATATTATAGTCCCTACTTCCATATGTTGCTAAAAGATAAAGTGTCGGAAAAGTTCATGTTTTTGTAAGTGTTCAATTATAGTTAGTACAGTTTGAACACCAGTCAATTATATATGATGCCAACTATGAGCTTCCATAGTTCCACTCCACTCGCGCAAAAGTATGCATTTGCAATTTGTCCCAAAAGTTGGTTTTTGGACTAGTGATTTTGATTAATATATTTCTCTCTTTAAAAAAAAAAAAAAACTTTATTGTCATGTTATGGTTAGCTAAAACTTTTTTGGTCATGTTTTATCGAATTGTTATGGTTCGATTTGTTACGTAGTGTTTTACCCAATTCTTACGTGTTACTTTTACGAATTTTTTTGGTTTTACAAATATACCCCCTCCGTCCCTTTTAGTGCAGAGATTCCCATTTTGGGTTGTCCATTAATAAGTTTTCATTTTGAAAATTCAAGGGGTAAAAGTTTGAACAATTATTATTTTGTCGTTTTCGAAAAATTAATGGATAAAGAGTTATGGGTAAAAGTGGAGGAAAATTTTAGAAAGTGGAGGTAAAATTTGATGTAAAAGATGTAAAATGAAGGTAAAAATTGATGTAAAATGTGTAATGATAATGTTTTTTAATAAGTTAAATTTACGAAATAACATACTTAAAAAAGGACAGAGGGAGTATATGTACAATGTATTTGGTAACATGGACCAGTTACAAGTAATACAAAATATTTTGCTTAATTATGAAATATTTCAAGTTAATTACCAATTACTTCGATTAAATAACTTAAATTGCACCGTATGTAGTGTTGCAAACTAACCAAACTACTCACTAGCAACTCAAGAGACTTGACTTGATCATTTAGTAATCAAGCTGAGTTGGACATGACTCGAACCCCTGCAAAACTTGAGCTCGGCTCCTTCTCACCCTGTATGATTCTCTCTCTTTTCCTTCATCCCAGTATTTTTCCCTTTTTCCGGTGAGCAAAGTAAAGTTTAGGATTTGTTTGGAACTTAGGGGAAAAGGTGGTAAGGAAGAGAATTTTTTTATATTTTCACTTCCTTTTTTTGGTTCTTGAAAAAGAGAGAATTTTTATATTTTCTCTAATTTCGTTCTAATTATTATTATTTTTTAATTTTTTTTCTCTTTCTTTCCCTACGTCTTCCAAACACAGCAACTCCACTGAAAGTACAACGGTAGAGATTCACAATTTCACGCGCGGCTCTTCCAATCCTAGTCGGCCGGAAACCACCACATCCGGCGAACCTTTTGCGGCCATGGCTGCGGCGAAGTCCGCCCAGCCACCACCTTCCTCCTCTTCCTCCGCCTCCAGCATCGTCTTTTCTCTACGTGGATCTCTCCTCGCTCTCGCAACCCTAACCCTAATCTCCTTCACATACCTCTCTCTCAAATCTCTCCAATCCAATTCCTCCACTCCGCCTCCCACTCTCCTCCCTTCCTCTTCTTCCCCCAAGGTATCTTCCAATCTCCTTCACTTTTACCCTCACATTTCTCGCTTTTTCTTATAAATCGGCTGTCTGTGTGAGTTACTTATGAGCACTTCGACTAATTTTCAGAGTTTTTTTCACTTTTAGAGAAAGTCCAACCCATAGCCAAATGTGTTGCTATTGCCATAATTTGGCATTTTTGGGGCAAAATCTTGGTCTACCCATTAGTATTTGTTAATGCAAAAAAATAAAATAAAAATGAAAATGCAATATCTGTACCAATTTGGCACAAAAAATTGTGTTGTCATTTCTCCCATTTCATCAAAGCCATTTGATGTTCAATGGAAAATGAAATGAGTTTAATCTAATGGTTTTGATTTGTTATTGAGCCAAAATGGCATCAACCCGATGCAGCAACATTGTTACTTTTTGGCTTTTTGACTCTGTAAACTAGAAAAGAAGGATTGCTTTGGTAATTCCGTTTTGGCACCGATGAGTGGACTTGCTGTTATTGTGCTATTAGTTTTGGAAGACCGTAATTTTTTTTTCCTGATAACCTTGTTGTCTGGGCCTGGGCCAGCTTATGCGCACAAGAACCAATCCTCGTATTTACTGCTATTACTTGCTATTAGGTTTTGGTGGACAGTGATTCGGAGGGACTTTCTGATGTGTATCATTCACCGGAGATCTTTAACCTAAATTATGCTGACATGGAGAAGAGATTCAAGGTGTATGTATATCCCGATGGAGACCCTGATACGTTCTACCAGACGCCGAGGAAACTCACAGGGAAGTATGCAAGCGAGGGTTACTTTTTTCAGAATATTAGAGAGTCAGGATTCCGGACGGAGGATCCGGACAGGGCTGATCTGTTCTTTATACCTATCTCGTGCCACAAGATGAGAGGGAAGGTAAATTACTACATTGTTTGCTTGCCCTTATTTGGATCTTTGATGTTTGACATCAGTGTCAATTTGTCATAATGATTGAATTGACATATTAGATTAATGTGATGCAATGCGATTGTTAGTTGATAGTGATACTTGTCGTATCTTGTCGTCAGGGGCGGACAGACGGGGTTGCTGGGGGTGCCCAGGCCCTTGCACCACTTCAAATATCTATTCTATCTAATATATATAGGGAGAACCCAAATTGGTGTCACCTATTTTTGAAGCCGTATCACAAAAACGATTTCATTTATTGCCCATCCAAAAATTAAATATTTTCAACTACTTTTAACGTGCTATTAAACAAAAGTTATGGAGTAATCAATTAGAAACCGCTCATTAAAACCACCACCCCAGTATCCCCACCCCTCCTAAAAATATGCACACAAATGGTGTGTGCCCACCCTCTAGTTCTCTTTAATTGTACTAGTTTTTCAGGTCAATTTGAAAAAGATCTATGAGATTAGCCCTTGCAAGTCCCTTGGATGAAAGAAATTCATAAAATTCGTATATATGTGTGGCAAGAACTCCCTATGATATTAAGTTATCAGCCATTTTTGGGTCGCACGTGTAAAATTGAATGACGGTTACGTATATACACAGATCTACCAAGTAGCAATATATACTTGCAAAATACTGATTGCCAAAAAAATGCGCTATATAAGTTTTATTCGCAATGTAGAAATATATGTTGTTCAAGCCGACGTCAAGTACAAATTGTACGTCCGCCTACTTGCAAAATATAAGTTTTGTTCGCAATGTAGAAAGCATGTTGTTCAAGCCCACGTCAAGTACAGTTTAACCTTGAAGTTTTGATCTTTTGGCTAATGAAATGCATGCTTAAGGCTCCGTCTGATCTAATAGTGATATATTCTCTACAGGTTTGCTACCGCTCTGAAAAATCGAATATCTGCCTTCCCAAAATTTATGTGAAGAGTATATTACACCATCTTTTGTTGTTCTTCTCCTACAATCATGGGTCTGTATTCTCTATCTAAACAAACTCTGCCTAAAGTGGATTGGAGGATCAGGATAGTGGCCCTATTGCAGTTATTTGATTTAGAAGTCAAGCTAATCAATGCATTGGGTACGCAATTTGATTCTTAAAAGGTTTAGTTTGAAACACTTACTAGTATGAGCTTTGCAGGGTAACACATGCCTGGAGTACTAGGCGTACCAATTGTTCATTTGTTTATGAAAAGTTAAAAGTTAAAAGTTACAGAGCATTCTACAATCCAACTTCAACTAACTGTAAATTTTTGATTTTGAATTTGGCTTTGACTCAGTGAAAGTGAATTACTAAGGACTTACTTATATGGCAAAGAATATCCTAATTTTTTCTCCATCAGACCTTAGTATCTTCACAAGTTCCTTTTGTATTCGGGTCTCTTTGGGGTGTAACTGGTCCGCTAGGAATCTTTTTGCCCTGATTGATGTTTTAGACTATTCGAATTTAGGGGTGTGAAATGACTAATGAGTGTAGTGGGATATTAGATGCATACCACCACCGGAAAGGAGATTTAGTTTCCCTAGTCCACTTCATTGCAAGTGCTGCTCATTTGTGATTTTTTACAACTGCACGAGTATGATGGCCATATTTAGTATGTACTATGCAATATGCTTAGTAGCATCACACTATGTTGGTAGCCGAGTACTCATTTGTATCTGAATGGCGGAAAAATTGTTGCAAGTGTTAGTGTGCATTGCAGAAGTTGTCATTTTCATATAATAATCAGTTATGTGATGGTGTCTTTGGTGTTATCTTTTTGTTGCTTGTGGGGCTTTCATTCGGTTGACAAGGTTTATCTTTCTGGATTTGGTTAATGGTGTTTGTACTGCAAATGCTTCATGTTTCTTTAACTGAATGTACATACTTGAATGATCCATGTGGTTGAAAATTTTGGTGGGCCTTATTTTCCAGTAATGACATAATATTGAGCCTTACCATTTAATATGCATTTTAGCATGTGGTGTCCTACTTCTTTCTATAAAGTTTCACATAAGGCATGCATTTTAGGTAATATTTGTTCCCCACTCTTATATGAAGAACATAACCTTTCTGTCATTGTAATGATGAGCTCCTACAAATTAATTTGAGTGAAAATTTTCAAGCTTCCATCTTAACTCCAAATGCAACCTTGTTTGACAAATATGGGCATATATGTCTAAATTCACAAGCCATACTTTAGTGTAATGATTTTGTGGGGACAATTGGTGGTTCAGTGGTAAAGACTCGGCCCAACAACCTTAAGGTCTTGGGTTCGAGTCCGAGCACCACCACTTTGTGTATTGTTGCTTGTGCGCAATATTTCCTCTTTCCATACACCCATTAATGGGTACCAACTCGGCGTTGTTTTGAGAGTAACGATTTTGTGAAACAAAGTAAATAAGTAACTATAAATTTAAATCTTATGTTTTTGTGGATGATTCATCCCTTGGCTACGATTTGGGTATCTTATGAATAGATATATATGATACTTGTACGATGGTATGCAGGGCACATCTTATGAAAACATGACAGTAATTGTCCAAAATTATGTGGAGAGCTTAATATCCAAGTATCCTTATTGGAATAGAACACTGGGTGCAGATCATTTCTTCGTTACTTGTCATGATGTTGGTGTAAGGGCAACTGAAGGACTTCCACTTCTTGTAAAGAATTCGATTCGAGCTGTGTGCTCCCCAAGCTATGATGTCGGATTTATTCCACACAAAGATGTTGCTCTCCCTCAAGTGCTGCAGCCGTTTGCTCTTCCAGCTGGGGGAAATGATGTGGAAAACAGGTAAAAATTTAAAAGTGCTTTTTTCTTTTATCTTTTGATCCTGTCTACTCTTCATCTGGGTTCTTCATTGCAGAAGTTTCTATAATTCAATGTTCTTGAAAAGTAGCTTTTGCTTCATCGTGAGAGGAAAATCATACTTTCTGTTGTTTTCATGAAAAAGAAACCCATTAATTAACCCTAAGAATTGGTTGTTCAGTACTTTTTTAAGATTTGTGTCGAGTAGCGATTCATGGGGAAACAATTGACACCGCCACACAAGGTTCTAAATCCCGTATTGGTTAAGGTTTTCCTACTAGTACCGTACGGTACCGGGTACCTTTTCGGATTTAGCGGTACTACCATATATTAATATATATTGAAATGTTTTCCCAATCAACAATTCATCGCAAAGTAGACTATTACCATTAAACAATAAATATCATAAAATGAACTTTAAAGTTCAAGCTAACAAATAAATACTATTCGGTTTATCAGATTCTACCAAAATTAGGGGAAAAAAACCCCACTCTAGTACACAGTACCCCAAGTCCCCCCACCACACTATCCCGTTCCAGATTTTGCGAACTCTGATAAAAGTTTCTACTCCTTACCCCAGGGCAAACCTGTAATAACCATTTCAACATAAAATAAAAGTGTAATTTGATCCTCGTCCCATTTTGGGGCTCCACATTCCAGCATTAAATAACCTTCTCACTTTCTCTACCGCTGCGGTGTGCGTTTTCCGATCCTCTCAGTCTCTCCTCTCAATCGGTCATGGAAAACAGGTATAGCTAGCTCTCTCTCTCTCTCTCCCCCCCTCTGTGTGTATATATATATATGGGGCCGGATCCGGAGACACATTTTGCACACACATTTTGACACTCCATCTCAGCTCTTGAAATCAAGAGCTGAGATTAAAACTTAACACAAGTCCTTTCTCCTCCCTTAATGTTCTCTCTCTATCCTAACTTCTGTTCTCTCTCTATCCTCACCTCCGAACTCAGCCAGCGCTGTCAACTACTGCCGTGGGAGGCTGATCCAATGCGGTACTTGTGTTCTCACCGTGCCTCCCGCACATTGCTGCTCCGCCAAACAACCAACCACTCTCGTCTTCAACAACCCCGAAGCTGCCTGTGCTGCTGGAACCGTAGAGAACCAAGTACAATTGACAGATCTGGGAACAATTTTTCGAATTGGGTTTGCAGCCTTGAAATTTCTCAATTGGGTCCCTATCTAAGACATGACAATCAAATCCAAATTGAGTTTATTGAGGGTTGATAGCTACTGTACGTGCGGTTCAATTTGGGCCATTGCGGCGGTGGTTTCTATAGGTATTTTCTCTATGTATGTGCTATGTTTTCTTTTTCCACCTCCAGTGAACTTCGGTGCTTTTTTCTTTCAAGACCAAGATGTATTCAAAGGCAGATAAGAAGAAAAGAAATAAATTTGGGTAAGATGAATAAATGGTGAAGATAATGACACTTCTGGATTGATAAGCTAGAAGGAAACATAGGTAGAAGAAACTGGGGGGTGGGGAGAGAAAGAAGAAGAGAGGAAAATCAGAGGTGTGTCGGCCGTGAGGGTAGAGAGGAGAGAGAATGTGTAAAGATGGAGAGGGAGGGTTTTTTTATGTTTTAATCTCAGCCCTTGGTTTCAAGGGCTGAGATGGAGTGTGCAAAATAAGTGTCCATGGATCTGCCCCCTATATATATATCTCACTCTCTAGCTGCTATGTGACCAAGATCCGATTGTAAAAGCCAGTCGCCGTCCATTCAAAATGGTACCGGAGAGAATCAAGTTTACTGCCGTCTCGCCCGATATTAGCCAAAATTTCCGGTAATCGCCGGTAAGGACCGGTATCAGAGCCGGGACGGTATTGGAGGTGTAAGTTACCGGTTTCACCCAAATCCAGTATGTTCTGGCCGGTACGGAACGGGATTCAAAACACTGCCGCCACACATGAAGATAATATCGTTGACCTGTGTTCTCAAGGAAGAAAAAAGGAAAATAAATGAAAATGATGATAATATCGGTGACTTGTGTTCTCAAGAATATCTGAATAAAGTTTGTCATACTAGATCTATGCTAGTGTAAGGATATCAATTGGCAGATTGATTGCACAGAGACAAAGACTGGTGTGTATGTCCTCCCGTTCATTTTTAATCTTGCATGTCAACCCATATTCGGTTTAATGGACTCCTGTGTAACGAAGGAAAGATAAAACCTATGGCTTTGTATGAGTTTGATATGCCTGCAAGGGGAAAACTTAGGGTAATTTAGTTGAAGCCATGCAATGTATTTATCTTTTCGACGCTGTCATATGAAAAAAAAAAAACACAATTTGTATAATTTTCCAGCTGAAGTTACCTGTTCTTATGGAAATCCTCAACTTTTTTTCCAAATGCAACTTCTATAGTCGATTATTGGTGAATGTAATATTTAAAAGAAAAGAATTTTCTTTTCTTTTAACTTATTTTCCCCAAATAAATGCTTGCTGGAAATCTTCTTTTCTTTTCATTTTTCTTGAACTGTTTTCTTTTTCCTTCTTCGGTCACTGTATTTACTCTTTTATAATTCCACTTGCTGGTATTATTTTTCATTCTATCCAAACTGGATCTTGGGCCATTTATTTCAATTTGGTATTTGTTCCAGATTCAGAATTCTTGTGGACGGGAATTATTCTTATTTTTTTGGGACCGCTGATTAGATACGAATCAGGTCATTACTTAACACTTGGGAATTAACCTTATTTTGCAGGACAACTCTAGGTTTTTGGGCAGGCCATAGGAACTCCAAAATCAGAGTTATACTCGCACGAGTGTGGGAAAACGATACAGAACTTGATATCGCAAACAACAGAATAAACAGGGCCACAGGACATCTCGTATACCAAAAGAAATTTTACAGGACTAAGTTCTGTATATGTCCTGGTGGTTCTCAGGTCAACAGTGCTCGAATAGCTGATTCAATCCATTATGGTTGCATTCCGGGTAAGACCAACCTTCATTATTGCTGGAAGTTGGGATAAGGCCTAGATTTGTTTGTTTCACCATTTCCTGTTCTTAGTAGTATGATTGGATTGTTACTGCTGATCTCTGCTCTCATAGAAAAGATTAAGATATCCCATTATTAATTCTGAGATTTTTTTCCATGGTTGGAACATCTAATTCTTGGAATATTTCTGTAGGTATAGGTAATTCTTGGATTATATATTTTGCATCATGTGTTTTTTTAATACCTTTCATAAAAGAAATCTTTTTTTTTTTCCATTCTATATTAAAACTTTGACTGGATCCACTCCTTCAAATGGTGATAAACTGATAATTGATGGTAACTTGAAAGACAAAATGCCTAATTTTTTCTTTCCCTCCATTGAATATCTAGTTTGGATTTCAGGGACAAAAAAACCAAAATTCATGATAAATTTATGAGTAAATAGAGGCTTGGAGAAAACGAAAGCCCCATTGCAGTTTGCCGCATAATAGGAGACCATCAAGCATTCATATGTTGCTCTCTTCACTAAGAATCAGTTATTATGAAACCTATGTAAAAGTTACAAAAAGCCGTCTACCAGAGAACTATGTTAGTTAAGTTAGCCTGCCGGGTTTTGGGAAGTAGTCTTATGCAAAATTGGACTGCGTTTATTCACCAAGTTTCATTGCAATTGACTCATTTGCTAGGATTACAAATGTTCTTCTTGTGGGTTTAATTTCTCTCCGTGCATGCGTTAGTTTTTGTCTGATTGTTTTGGGTTCTTCTTTTGCAGTCATACTGTCTAATTATTATGACCTTCCATTCAATGACATTCTCGATTGGCAAAAATTTTCGGTCATACTCAAGGAGAATGATGTTTATCAGCTAAAGCAAATATTGGAGGACATATCCGACTCAGAGTTTGTTGCTTTGCACAAAAACCTTGTTAAGGTACATTTCTTTACATTAGTTCTGATGATGCAGTAGTTTTTAAGGGTACTATTGTCATTTCTAGTGTCTTTAGAGTTAGTAGGGTCTTGAGTCTATAAATAGGGGTGTGAGTCTTTCATTTGGTAGCTTTTATCATTTTAAGAATATAATTATCAAGAGTTTTAACTCTTTGTATCCCATTTTGGGAGTTTCTCTCTCTAGAATATCTAATGATATATTCCGGTTTGCATCATTTGGTATCGGTATATTCCGGTTTGCATCATCTGATTTAAAGATTTACTTTTACTGATTATGATTTTTTTTCCCCTCTTTGTCGTGGGTTTGTAGGTTCAGAAACACTTCCAGTGGAATTCACCTCCCGTCAAATACGATGCTTTCCATATGGTCATGTACGATCTCTGGTTGCGCCGCCATGTGATCAAATACTGACTTCATACGCATATAACTTTTTTAACCCCTGTAAATTACTCCTACATTCAGTGATTTTCTTTTTCCTTGCAATCCGTGCTTTTGAGTATTTCGAATTGGGCTTTTAATTTTTTGCTCTGGCTCTTACTTGTGTATGTTGACTTGGTTTCATTTTTCGAACTGACGGTAATGTCCGGCATGGAATTGCTGCTCCTATGTGGGAAGCCTATGTCAATGGCCATTAGGAAATCGTAAGCGCATTTACTAGCTAGTGCTTAACCTTAGCACCTTTTCTACTACTGCTGCTGCTGTTGCAGAGAACTCTCTGAGACTGCTACATAAATGTTGAATCTGGAGAAGTTTTTTGAAGGATGATTCGTGATCTTGGAATGCTATTGCTGCTGCAGTGGCTGCTGATGCTACTGCTGCAGTGCTGCTACTGTGCCACTCATATCCTCTTTCTTCATTAGCTATCAGCATTCTAGTTCAATGTTTCTTTAATGGGTCCGTTTTTGGGGAGGACATAGTAAGGGAGAGGGTCTTTACTTGAATAAGGACATCAACTTTTTCTTTAATGTCAAAAAGACAAATCACCTATATATTCAAAAAATGCCCCCACTAGCCAATGAAAGTGCCTAAACCCCCAAACCTAATGAAAGTGCCTAAACCTAAATCCCAGGGTACCCTATGAAAGTGCCTAAAACCCTGGGTACCCTATGAAAGTGCCTAAACTACTAAAACCCTATAATTGAAAAGTGCACCCTAAACCAAAACCCTAGGGTACCTTATGAAAGTGCCTAAAATAGTAGGGTATCCTATGAAAGTGCCTAAAATACTAGGGTACCCTATGAAAGTGCCTAAACAGCTAAAACTCTATAATTGAAAAGTGCACCCTAAGTGCCTAAACCCACTATACCCTACCCCAAAGAGCCTAAACTCCCTAAAATTGAACCTCAAAAATTGAACCCATCTCCAAAATTGAAGAGAGAGAAATTAATTTTGTCCCACCCACCCAAAACCCACGCATGAGAGAGAGAGAGAGAGAGAGAGAGAGAGAGAGAGAGAGAGAGAGAGAGAAGGGACGGTGTGGGGCAATTGATGTGACGGGTCACATCACAATCGTCAGTGATGTGAGCGTGAGTGGGGCAATTGCTTTTGTCCGCGGGAAATTCCTCCGCATGGTGAGCGTGAGTGGTGTGGTTCATTAAGGGTATTTTTGTCTAGTGTTGTCCTTGAGACATGAAAAATTTCCTATCAATGTATTGGATGCCTTAAAATAAGTTAACCTGGACTAAACATCATTTAAAGCCCCAAATTTTTCCTTTAGACCAATTTTCTTTTCTTTAAATCGGTTGCCAAATAAAAAAAAAATGATTTGACTGAAGATGGAGTGATGTCCACTCGATTCATCTTAGTCTGTAGTTTTGATGTGATTTTTCCTTGTATATTTGGAGAAGTTTTGAGACGGTTGCGGTTGCCCAGTTTAATTTTGGTACAGAGTGATTTTTGTCATCATGCGCATGCAAAATTGGTATGTTCATACCGAGCTCTATGCAAAATAGATGCATTAACTCCCTCTTGACTGGCTAAACAGAAAGAGAAAAAGAGAAAGTCTGATTTGGGAAGTAATTCCAATGAGTCATGTGGACAGTTTGGAATCAGAGAAACACTTGTGTCTTTGAGCATGCTTCCACCGATTGGGAGAAATCTGCTGATCTTATCAAAATCAGAATTGCCTTTTGGGGTCAAAGCAAAGGTTGGAGGCTCTGAGTTCTCTAATCGATGACTTCGTGTATAACTGGAAGAGTCTATTGGAATCCATCTAGCATGACCATTTACTTTCTTTTGTTAGTTAATTTTCTGGAGGTGCTATGCTGATGCCTTTGATGTTTTTGCTTCTTTTTTTGGCTGGCATCTTGCCAACTTCTATTGTTCTGTACTCAGGGTTTGTGACTTTGTGTTGGGGTTTCGTCTACTTGACTCATGTCTCTTCTAGTCGTGTGGTTTTCCCCTCGCGTTCCCTTTGTAATTCTCCAAAGATTAATAATAAAGTTGTTTGCCGTTAGAAAAAAAAGAAAGTAAAACACTTTTCGCCCTACTACTAAAACAAAGTTCGTCAATTGGACAGAAATATGTACTGACATAGATCTCCTGAGAACAGATGTTTCTGCATATATATCGGAATGTTGGAAGTACTAGTCATGTCTACCATTTTGAACTTGTTGAATGAGGATCTCGGGAGGAAAGGATCCCAATCGTGTGGCATTATTGTAATCTTTGAGCACAATGAACTGATAAACTCTGGATCAACAACCCGAATACCCTAACCAGTTTCATAAACTAGCTCTCTTTATAGTCTGGACCAGCTCCCAAACAGCATTTAGGCTCTTGGGTATTACCCAGAACAGTGAGAAGTAATTCTTACCACCAAGCACGTAGCTCAGCTAGTAAGGGGTTGTGCTAGCTTAACCAAGATCTCAGGTTCGAGACTTAAGAATGCAGCTGTGTTAAAACGTGGTTGGGAGAGCTTTGCCGCCTTTATGGTCCTACCTGGCTCGAATCCGGATTAGTCGGGGCCAATGTAGTTACCGGACACCGGATGGTCTTTACCAAAAAAAAAAAAGTGAGAAGTAATTCTTGTCTGGTTCCTCCCACACAACCTGCGTTAATTAGGTCGATGTGTTAGTAACACGCACCGGGTGAGTCCCGGGGGAGCACCCGGTCCTACTCGATTTTATCTGATCTATTTATTTCTTAGAGTGCTAAATTTGCACTCCCTCTTTTTTTGCAAACATACACTTTATGTGAATTGGAGTATAAAATAAAGTTACCAATTTGTTATTTTATCAGCTAAACAATGTACTCCTATTATTTTAAGGAATGAAAAACGTACGGACTAATTTGTGTGCTCCCAGTAATATAAATTTCTGTGTCCATTCCTGCCCCAAATAACACATCATTCTATCTGTCATAAAAACTTGAAATACTTCCGATCAAGTTATATGATCGTAAATACGTTAAAATCAGTTTAGCATATTTATGTGATCGTAAATACGTTAAAATCAGTTTAGTATCTTTATGAGATATGATCATGCAGGATCAACTTCTAATAAGGACCCTTATATGAGGACCAAAGTGAGGGCCTCATGCTTCCTGACCAAATTTCGACGATCCGAACTGTTAGATGTGTTTAAAATGTGTTTTTAAGGTTTTTAACAAAAACTAATCGGATGAAGCTCTTCCGGGTATTTTTTTTGGACGAATCCTTGCGGTGGACTTTAAAAACACATTTTAAACACATCTAACGGTTCGGATCGTCAAAATTCAGTTCGGAAAGTGGCAAAATTGCTTGGTCCTCACTTTATTTAAAATGAAGGATCCCTTATTGGAAGTTGATCCAGATCATGCAATAGTTTGCATTAAAATAAGTCAATTGTAAATACATCCCTTGACAAAAATTAGTCTAGTATCTTAATGAGATATGTAGTGCAATTGTAAGCAATTAAAATGATCAATCAATTGCAAATGCCTTAATCAAATCAGTCTAATATCTTTATATGATATGATCATGAAATATATTTTTTATTAATATTAGAAGCAAAATGCAAAGATTAAAAAAATTCAAAGCATAAGGCATCATGAGCGAACCGACAAAGATGGAAGAACTAACTTAGACGACCTAATTATCTTTTACTGAAATGTCAATTGTCGACCTTCTTTCTAAGACGACCTAATTATCTTTGGATAGCATTGCTACCAATAAAAAATAAAGCACGAATCATATGCGCCAAAAAAAAAAAAAAACCATGCTTTGTTTGAGTTGAGTAGTACCTTATTCAAGTTAACAAACTTCAGAAAGTATTCAAGTTTTATTTGTTAATAAAACATACCATAATATCGACCAACATTTAACGAGGCAAATATATATGACTTAAACTAGAATAATTTAATTGGTTCGTTCATCTGAGAGAGAGAGAGAGAGAGAGAGAGAGAGAGAGAGAGAGAGAGAACTTACCTTCCCTTTGTAGAAGCTGTTAACCCAAAGACAAGGCCCAAAATGCTTGTACAAGGAATTTGTTCGATCATCATATGGCACTCTAGGAACCAAATCATTGCAATAAACATACCTCAAATACTTTTTTTTTGCACGGCAAATTTTTTTTATTAATCATCGACGAAGTACAATGACTAAAAGGAGCAAGGAGACAACATCAAATACAACGATTCAATGCCAAATCCGAGACCCAATCCTCGATTGGCAAGGAACCAACCAAAGAACCGAAACCCACACAGCCAACACCCTATGGGCCTAACATCGCCCTAAATATTACAGTAAAAGCACAAAAGAAAACCTTACGCTACCGCCACCGCCGCACAGAACCATAGGTCGGCACAACCGCCTCCCACAACAACCATCGACTCCGTCTCGCACCTCTGGCCGTCACCATCAACCCACAGGGCCACAAATGCCCAGATCAAATAAATCGCTCGGATTGCCCATCACCAACATCCACTCCGCAGCTCCGCCGTCCACGCCCACAACAGTCATCACCAATAGCATACATCCGCCAACAACTGTCCCCCATCTACAAGCCCAAAGGGTCCCAGCCACAACACGAGCCCTTGCCGTTAAGCATGAAACCGGAGAAGCCCAACAGCTAAACACCGGTGGCAGCGTGAAGAAAGGCCGACTCACCACACCTCCCATTCTCAACCACCACCACGAACACAAGGCCCAAACCACCCAACTCCAGCCGCTGCATACACAAGCCGATAGGCCGAAATTGAAAACTTCCAATAAAGATCCGGAGTGATGGCAGCCGAATCGACAGGCCGTTAGGCAGAGGAGGGTGCAACCAACATTGCAACCCATGTCAGATCCGATCTGAAAAGGGTAGGAAAGATGGAGAAGAGAGAAAGGGAGGGGGAGGGAACCCTGCAAGCAAAATCGCAGCCGCAGCAACCATCTCAAGAACCTGCAAAAAGAGAGAGAGAGAGAGGGAGAGAGAGAGACGCCTGGGGGGGAGGAGGAGGGAGAAGAGGCAGCGCCTCCCCCCCCAAGCAAAACCCTATCAGATGCTTTGTATTCTAGAGACATACCTCAAATACTTCACATCATGAATCCTCATTTTCTCCCCCATCCAATCCCCAAATTGCTCATTCCCCACCCTAGGTTGCCCATAGGTGTAATCCCAATCCAAACTCTCTAACAACTCTTCTTCCTCATGTAACACCAGCCCTGCCACAAACAAAATTGCTAATGCCGCTCCCAAGCTGTGTCCTGTCACTATAAACTTTACATCCTTATCCTTTTCCAATTCTTCTTTGAGTAAGCATACTCTCGCCCCAAGCCCTCTGTCTATTATGTCCTTGGGCCAACCAATTTTTTTTTTTGCAGGCCCAAGACTTTCAAAAAGCCACTGTGGATCTTACCCACGCCTTTTAGTTCATACCATGAGTAATCGACATCTGTCCTCCATTGGTCTGCGTCAAAGGGCTCGGTTCCTTTGGATGCCACCACTATTAAATTAGGGCTTGAGGTGGTGTCTTTGAACATTATGGCTTGTGTTGACGGTTGATTCTGATATTCTGTGAAACATTGGAAGAAATAACAATGTTGTCCATTCAAATGTTAGGGAGAAAACATATGTGCAAGTTTTATACACTTGATCGATTTTGATTTTAGAATTTTTACAGGAGCAGCTCACCTCCCTATTTTGGAGAATGTTAATCTTTGCGAAGCTCAAAATGAAGTGTTTACTCAATATTTTTGAAATCTTTTCTTGAAATATGACTGACTGAAAGGATAAAAGTATAAATTTACATGAATAAAGACTAAAAAGGAATATGTGAATAAATAAAAAGGGAGTGCAAACTTCAAATCCACGCATTAAAGACACAATTATAGAGTAAACAAATGAGATGAGATAGAGGAATTCGATAAGAATACATTAGGGGAAGGATGATTTAGAGGAATTATATACACGCTCGTTAGGTCTACATGTAAATATCTAGAAGTCAACTTTACATATCATTTAAAAAATAAAAATCCTGATGTTTCACGTTGTTGAATATTTTAATCCGGGTATATCGCTTGGTAAATGTTAGTGAGTTGCTTTAAAAAATGCAAAATAATAATAATAAAAAAATGATTTTAGGACAATCTTGATAAGCCAAAAAATAAAAATAAAATCTCTTGGTCAACTGCACCTATCATTAAATAAAAAAAATGTCATGTATCTGATGTTTTGTATTGTTGGATATTTTAAACCGATTATATCACTTAGTATATGCTAACTAGCGGGTTGCTTTCGAGAATGAAGAATAAGTCAAGTCAATAGTACATTATGAGCCAGTTATCTAGTACAGAACTCTTACCTCTTTTCTCTTCTCTCATTCAACTTTTGGTTAGACGTTCTCAACGTATCCTTATAGAACTTTATCTATAAATTTCTTTCGCCAAAAAAGTGACTTTTGTCCTCAATTCATATAATCTTACTTTATTCTTCATATTTTCCTCTTTAACATGGGAAAGATTAATATATCAATGATTCACGAGGACTTTGTGGGCCCCACGTACCCATGTGACAGAGTTTGTATAAATGTTTGTGCATATATAATTTCTCATAGGAGTAATTACTTGATTAATGTTGACGCAACGGAATTCACGAGAAACTAGTTAGCGTATATACTAGTTCAAACGAAGATAGATCTCGAATCCTCGAAAGTTCTTGAATCCACAAGAAGAAAGAGATTAACTCTGAACTGTTATTGAAATAAAAGGTACCGAATAATAGAGGTTACATGCCCTTGTTATAGAAAATATTTCACTGGTCTTTCAAATGAGATTTCTCGGGTCCGGGAGCTAGGTTATGAGAGGGGAAGGGATTTAAGGCACCCTTCTCGCCCGACACTGCCATCGGTCTCTACTAAACGTTCAAGGGATTTTGGAAAACGTTGTTTTAAACAGACTTTGATCACGAAATTATGCGGGAGCACGTAAATGCATTTACAAAATCGAAGTAAAGTGTAAGTATACATGTACAATGTGTTATGAGTGGGTGATGAAGATGCACGATGTCATGAATTTAAATAGAAACATGATTAAACAACACATATGGACCTAAAACAGACTCATACACATCATAGCAACAAGATACAAACCACAACTGGACTAATTTTTTTGGCACCCGTAATCAACAAGTCTGGGCGCCTGGAGTAAGAGTGGGCGCCCATAATGAGTGATTCCAGGTGCCTGGAATAAGGGTGGGCTGTTAAATCTATATCTGTATTTAAAATATTATGCGAAAAACAGATATAATCAAGATCTTGAATTCAACACATCTCAAGAATAATAAAATGAACATACCTGTGACGAACATTGAGATTAGAAGGAACAAACCCCTTAATTAGAAACACCTTAATTCTTGGCTCACCTTCTTCTCTCTGTCTCTAACCTTACATAATACCCAAGTACTTTAATTGATGGAAAAACTGTATGTATAAGGGGTGGGTATTCTACCTTTTATATAGGAGAGGAGAGGGCCTTAGAGATAATCATAAAAGACTCCTAATCCATCAAGGACTCTTTCATTATCAGAGTTTTCCTTCATTTATAATTCTAATTAGTCATCACAATGAACCTTATCATTAATTGACTTATTTGTTAGTGGAGTCCCAACTGTAACAAACTTTATGCAAAACGTGGAGGCTAGTGGGCCACCCTAATTGGGAAAAAATCTGACTTTCTCAATTGCAATAAACTAAAATGGAATTATACGCTAAGAGTAATTGAATTTCTAAATATTTCTTAAAACGGCAAAAACTTCTAATTGAAGGCTTAAGCAAAGGAATTATGCTGAAATACACCATCTGTCACGACTTTAGAGTGGTGATCAGTCTTGACCGCGACGTGATTTTGCTTTAGTTCACCAAGTTTGGGCTGATACCGGGCACGTCGATAAACTGTCAATTTAGGCAGGTGTCAATTAAAAACTGCTTCCTCCATGGTATTGTGCTTGTATAATCCAGGACATTAGAACTTTAGTTAGAGAGTTATACTTGATTGTCTCTTGGATTCCTAGGTCTGTTAATTGAGCTGCCCATTGGGTGGCTTCTTTTGCTTATGGATGGCTCCCTCAGAACTGGGTTTCTTTGATCCCAGCTGAGCTAAGTCATATCCTGATGTTGGATTTATAATCTAATGAAATTATCTTCCGTTCTAAAAAAAAAAAAAAAATTAAAAACTGCTTAGGCCTCCGAAGCTTTGACCGGTCCAATTGATCATTGAATTGGGCCGCCACTTGTTCTATATGATAACGTAAATAATTAGCTAACGTATTCTACCGAAATGGTACTTTTGTAATCAGTGACGCTAGCCCATAAAGCACCCACGTTAGAGCAAACTCAACCTAGCCATCCCAAACTACAGAGAGAAGCCGGATCCATTTAAAATAGCTATGAATATATGATGTCATGAACCATGGCCGTGGCAAGCAAGAAATAAACAAACAGTAAATTCTAGTCCAGAACGTGGGGCATATCTTTGTCAACATTTGCTTGCCAAAAACGATATCTATTGAAAATAAATAAAACTTTTTTTTTTGGGTGTTTTTTGTTGGAGCAATGCTACAGGCACTAACTAATGTACCAACTATTACACTAAATTCAAATATGGCATTACCGCATCAATGCACTATTCAATACATGGATAGATTTATCCACTAAAAGAGTGCCACATGGACAATTAGTGAAATAGTTGGTACACTAGTTAGTATCTGTAGCATTTTCCTTTTTGTTGACCATTTTGGGTATGGTTTCATCTTCCAACCTTTATAAACTGAGCAACCACAACCTTCAGTTTCACATCTTCCACTGCAACACATTCATGGAGCAAACATGGTTCTACTTCAGCTCTATAGCCTTTTTTCTCTTTCTCTTCCTACTAAAACTCCAGCAAAGACAATCCCCACAAAGAAACCCACCACCAACCCCACCTTCACTTCCCATACTAGGCCATCTCCATCTAATTAAAGAACCAGTTCACCGAACACTCGAAAACCTTTCCAAGAAATACGGTCCAATTTTCACTCTCCAATTCGGGTCCCAGCCAGTACTCATCCTATCCTCTCCATCCGCCGTCGAAGACTTATTTTCCAAAAATGATCTCATTTTTGCAAATAGGCCACGGTTTCTAGTCGGAAAACACCTCAACTACAACTACACAACAATGGGGGCTTCCTCATATGGAGACCACTGGCGTAACCTCCGCCGCCTTAGCACACTAGAACTCTTCTCCACAACTAAGTTAAACTCATTTTTGGGTATTCGACAGGAAGAAGTCCGGTCGCTGTTGAAAAACCTCTTTCAGAATTCACAAAACGGTTTTGGTAAGCTGGAGATGAAGTCGAGACTCTCTGAATTGTCCTTCAATATTGTTATGCGGATGGTTTCTGGGAAACGGTACTTTGGAGTTGAGGTGGAGGATTCTAAGGAGGCTAGGGAGTTTCGACTTTTAATCCGGGACATTTTTGAGTTAAGTGGATCGTCGAATCCAGGGGACTTTGTGCCTTTTCTGAGGTGGATTGATTACGGGAAAGTAGAGAAGAGGATGTTGAGAACTCAGAAAAAGGCGGATGCGTTTCTGCAGGGTTTGATCGATGAGAAACGGAGTGTGGATAACCAGGTTTCTGAGCAGAAAGCACGAAAAACCAAGTCAATGATCGACTCTATGCTCGAGTTACAAGACTCCGATCCTGAGTACTACTCTGATGAAATAATCAAAGGCAGTGTACTGGTATGTGAATCTACATCTATTAAGTATTATCACTTTCATAAGGAAAAATCTATGCTACGCCCAATTGCGTATGTTTTTTTGTGATTGTTATGTTTTTTTTGGATATTAATGTGAACAGTAACATAAATAGTGATTTTTTTTTAAAACTCATAATTAGTCGTAAAAACTACAAAAACCATACGTAACATGGTTATGGACGGTGAACAGTATGTAAATAGTGAATTTGTAAAAATATATAATTTTATCAAAATCATACGTAACAAATACAAAAAATATAAGCAATGAGGCGTACCCTATGCCCCTTTTCGATGGGGCATAGCATACTTTAGAGTTTCCATTTCATAACAGGCTTTATCTACCCACCACCCACATGTTTTTTCCAAATTTATTAGTGATCCTATAATTTTAAAACCTGAGTCCGACCTAGAGATTTTAAATGGAAAGATGATCTTATTAAACAATTTCAAGAGGGGAAAAACTTATTTACAGATGTGTTGTAAACAAAACCTTTGCAGAACACTAATCATATTTGCACACGTAATGACCCTACCCAGGTGAGACCAAAAAACCTCTGCATCACATCACATAGACACTCTCTACTAATATATAAGAGTAGACTCATTTATGACCACAATTACAACAGTGCCATTTCCATCGTATATATTATTCAATATTCATCAGGCAGTACATTTATTATGTTCATCAAATTTTACATTCAGTTCATAAAAAGGAAATAATTTTGGTACTCCCTGCAAAGGTTTTGTTTACAACACATTCACAAATAAGTTTTAATGTTAGAGTTAATGAGAGAGACAGATTTCTATCTAAATCTTTAACTAAAAAATCTTCATAAAATGTGTGTAGACAATGCTAAGCGCCGGGACTGACACATCATCAGTGACTATCGAGTGGGCGATGTCGCTTCTACTCAACAACCCAAAAGTGTTAGACAAAGCAAGAGCCGAACTGGATGTGATTGTTGGCGGCAACCGTCTGGTAGATGAACCAGATCTCTCCAAGCTACCCTACCTCCAAAACATCGTCAATGAGACCCTCCGAATCTTTCCAGCAGCACCGCTCCTCGTGCCACACGAGTCATCTGTCGACTGCACCATCGAAGGGTATGATGTGGCCCGTGGTACGATGCTATTGGTAAATGCATGGGCCATTCATAGGGATCCAAAGGTGTGGGAGGACCCCACAAGTTTTAGGCCAGAGAGGTTTGAAGGTGGGGAAAACCAAGCATATAGGTTGATACCATTTGGCATTGGAAGGAGGAGTTGTCCGGGGGCAGGACTCGCCAATCGCGTGGTGGGGCTGGCTTTGGGGGCCTTGATTCAGTGCTTTGATTGGGAAAGGATTGGTGATGAATTGGTGGACTTGTCTGAAGGGCAAGGGCTTACTATGCCTAAATCTAAGCCACTGGAGGCTGTGTGTCGACCACGAGAAATGATGATTAATGTTCTCTCGGAGCTTTGAGAAGGATGCACGTTGTTGCTTTACTCCTGTAATACTATTTTGAGATAATGGTTTACTTTTTTCTGTTCTAAGAATCCATGTAAATTTTAATTGCTTAATTAAGCCTTTCTAGTGGAAGATGCATCTCCAATGTGGTTGTACTAGAAAATGGGAATGAGATTTTCATTGTAACTGACAGTCCATAGTCAGAAGCACGATTTCAATAAATCCTAAATGTGATGCATTCAATTTTCTCCGGCCGGCCTTCTAATTTTTTTGGTACTGAGCGCACTATAGTGATTCTAGGGATGATTGTATTCTTCCAGATGGAGTTTGTGCTATAAATGCTTTGGCTTGGTTTTTTTGTTAATGTGCAGTGGCGATAAGGCAGAGTTGCCGCCTTCAGCTTTCAGTGGCTGTAATGTGGTCTTTTTGCTCAATGTTTTGTTTTGCTATTTTGGAGACTCTCAAGTCTTCAGCTTTAGTGTAGAGTCGCATGATTGGGATCATGTCCCAGGGGACGTGATCCTAATTGCATAATTTATTTTGGGCTTACACCCTTGAAAGATATCACAAGTATGCAACTCGATCTACACAAAGGGTGTTCGGGAGAGGGTCTCTGGGAGTTATTTTAAATTCTGGATTATAGATTTTCGTGGTTAAATTTTCAATTGGAGTATATTCGAAACTGTGTTGGGCATTATAGCCCCACTCAATTAAAAACACATACAAAGAAAAATGAGAACACAAAGAATTAACATGGTTTCGGCCCCACTACCTAGTCCACAACCAAATGAGAGTTCTGTTATGATATATATATCGAGGGATTAAAACAAGAATATAAAAAAAAGGTTCCCCAAAATGGACTGACTTTTTTTCACTCTCTCTATTGCACTTTCTCAGTTCTCTCTTTTCCTTAAATTCTATTCTGACCTAGAACACCGATTGATAAAGATAAAATATAAAGGAATGGAAATCACGTGGTCGCCTTCCTGATAACCCTTCCTTTATTTCATGCAAATCTTTTGTTTTTTTCGACCAACAAAAGAAATTCATTAATCTTTAGAATGAAACAAAGATTAAGCTGAGGAGTCCAAACTCCTCAGGCCTCTTGGTTGGATTATGCATGTAACCTCTTTTCCTTGAAACATGGATGGCCAATGGTTGAAGAGCTCAGACCTTGGCTAACTCTACCTCTTTCACGCTATACAAAAAAAATAGGAGGGAAGGTTGTTGACACCAGTTTTACTCCACCCCTATTTATCAAAATAAATCCATGACGTCAACGCTAACAGGAAAGAGAAATCGACTCATCAGACATCAGAAACAACCTTACCGTGTAGAACACGCGATTTCCGGTGAAGGTAAAGTGGCACGGTACACGGTACTGATGCCGCAGTAAGTCAAATATCAATTTTGAAATATCAAAAAATATCTAACATTTGCATGTGCATAGCTTGGATGACAAGCATGCCATTTATCAGGAGGCCATAGCCCTCCCTCCTTTATTTTGGCAGAAATCAGATCTAAGAAGCTCATTTCTGAGCCAATCGGCCAGCTATATCTTCGAGACATGCAATTAAACATCAAGACCAGAGGACGTTTGACCGACAATCACCCCACTTTAACAATTAACTTGTAAAAATGGACCAACAAGGCCAGAAGACCCAGGTTTTGTCTGTACTACTCCAAATCATACCAAAATTTATATTTAAGTTTCATATGATGAAATTAAGTCTCGCATCAAGTTTTAGGCGATTTCAACCCCGTTTGCTACTTTCAGGGACATTGTGCTTCTTGAGACAGCCAATTCCATGATCATGGACATCAAACCAAAATTTTGAGATCTAAACCATTGATAATTCTATTTTAACCATACTGAAGTTCCTCGTAAAATTTTAGGTCAATTGGACTTCATTTGGTCAGCTGATTGCTTACAATGCTCCAATTCAACAAAGAGCCGAACAATCACGTTTCTCTGTCTTTGGAGCATAATTTGGAAAAACAGATGCTGCCACAATGTCCAGAGCACCTTAAAATCCTTGGGAGACCTCCATGGACATTCTTGGATCAAAGAATCCTGCGCGAGAACGACCGAGACAAGACAACATCGCATGAAGCGGGCAAAACCCTTTGCCGCCCACATATTACGGTGGTACTTTCTAGGCACCTATGGGAGGCTGCTGCGTGGTAGCTTTGCCACCCAAAGTTTGGGGTGGCACTTTTCCTATAAATAGCCCCCATTTCTCCTTCATTTCTCAACTTCCATACATTTCATACGCAGACACTCACACACCTCAGAGTTCTATTCTTCCCGAAGCTAGCGTTTGTCATATTGGGAAATTGGACTCGGTGATCACTAGGCTATGCAGTAACTCTGCCGGGTTTCTCAGAGAAAAACCTTAGTAGTAGAACTACGTGGAAGCTCTGCCGGATTTCCCAGGTGGAGTCTCGAGATATAAATAGTATGCGGAAGCTCTGTCGGATTTCTTCGAGAAGAAATACCGGTGGTCAGAGCTACGTGGAAGCGCTATTGAATTTCCTCCAAAAGAAATCCGGATCATAACCACAACCTTTACTCTGTCCGAGTACCGACTCAAAATCATTTAGTTCTGTCGTTACTCTGTCCAAGAACCGGGTCAAATCAACCTTTTGAAATCCCATTCTTCACCAATCTTTCAATTCTATCCTTGGAGATATGCCCCAATGTTTTTCTATGCCACAAGGTTGAGGACCTTTTATTTACTTTCCTCTTTTCTTTATAGCTCCTTAAGTCACAGCCAGTGCAGTGTGAAATCCTTCCTCCCCAAATCTCACTTCCTTCCTAACACAAATATTAGCTAGTTCATTCAAAAGGTGAAATTTTGAATCCGCCAAACTAAGGTGGAAGTGAGTTGAGTATAAACTGCGCAAGGAAAGACTATTCACTTGCATCCTGAAAGCTTCTAGTTTTGCAGCTTTGTCAGTCATTGTGAGGATAATATCTAAAAGTCCTCTATACCATCATATTTCATAGTAGTCAATTCAACCATAAGAGTGTCAGGAAGAGACTTATCAGCAGACATATATAATTCAATATTTTAAAAAAAACTTCAGTACATTAGAAGTCTGTAATAGGAAAAGTCTTGAAGTTGCTCATATAGTCAACTTAATGAACATGAGACTAAGTCCGATCATGCCTAAATTGAAATGACTAACTTGTTTTGCAGTTCTCTACTCAATAATATCTACAAGTTTTTCAACACATAATGCCAGGTCAAGATTCAGTACACCCAGTACAAATTAATTATGCTCATCACACTCTAACAAGTTTGACCCAATAAGAACTAAAACATTAGATGCATAGAGTAAAGTGAAGTGGGGATAGTCACGAAAATAAAATTGGACAATGCTCATGTTAAAACTTTGAGAATTTTAGCATTTATAATGATGAACTATTGATATCACCTAGGTCCTCCTTTGGGCGAAACCTAAGTATATCTATTGTTCACTCATTAATTAGGTGCAACATAATTACCTCTGTAAGTCTAAGTAATTTATGCAGTTTAACCAATTATTCATGTCACCTTTGGGTATCCAATCATAACCCGTTAAATTGCACAAACTACATGCCCTACCCAGTTCATAATTATTTAAATGCGACTCTCCTTTGGGCTAGTCTCATTCTCCTACTTATGACTGCAATCGAGAATATCGTTGACTTTAATATTAACCCCGTTTAACAATTCCTTTACGTAGCTTGAAATTCACAAGTTTTACTGACCTAGGTCACTTTGGCGACTACTAAATCAATAACCCTCATGAAAAAACAAACTAACCAACGACATTCTCTGTTACTTTACTATTGTCATTTAATTCAATCACTATTAACCAATTATGTGATTGGAGTTCCTGTACAATGACAATAATTTATTATTTTATTCAAGTTATGTAGGTGTCATTCATTAATTCAATCACCAATCTAATAAAATCAACATTATTAGCGTCCCTTTTAGGTGATTGAAAATTTTTCAATGACAACTTAGCAATAACTCTTAACACATATAACAACCACAATGAACAATCAATCCAATACGCAGTTAGCATAATAATAATAATTTCCAATAAGATAGACATGGAAAATAGTGTCATTCAAGTTATGACATTGCCATTCTTTTATTCAATCACCTTCTATAATAGAAAGATTTTCTTTTATGTGATTGATATTCCGTTCAATGGCATGTAAATCAAACATAGTGATAGAAAAACTTCCTATAATTGACTATGAAATTAAATCATACATCACAGCAAGCAACCTAGTGTGACATAATGACAAATTAAATTTCATAAGCATGTGATTATAACATTATTTTATCACTGACATATATATATATATATATACGCCGGAGATCCTGTCAAGGATCCCGGAAGTCCCGGATTGAAGCGTTTTGAAGCCCTTCCCGGTATTTTTTGCAGGATCCGAGCCGTCCAATGTGTTCAAGAGGTGTTTTCCAAGGTCCACGCGGGAAATCTTCAAAAAAAAATACCGGGAAGGGCTTGATCCACGCAATTTTTCACAAAAACTGCATATTTACAAAATTGCGTGGATCAAGCCCTTCCCGGTATTTTTTTTTGAAGATTTCTCGCGTTGGCCTTGGAAAACACCTTTTGAACACATTGGACGGTTCGGATCATGAAAATTTGATCCGGAACTATGAGTTCTGGACCGAAGGGTCCCGGACTAGAGAGTTCCTCTATATATATATATATATATATATATATATATACAGTCCACTTCCCCTCCAAACTCCCTTAACTTGTTAAGTTACGGACCTCATTGATCCCGATCGAATTTCGATGATCCGAACCGTCCAATGTGTTTAAAAGGTGTTTTTTAGGGTCCCCGCGAGAAATCATAAAAAAAAAATACCAGGAAGGGCTTGATCCGAGCCGTTTTCACAAAACTGTACATATATAGTTTTTGTGAAAAACGGCTCGGATCAAGCCCTTCCCGGTATTTTTTTTTGATGATTTCTAGCAGGGACCCTAAAAAAAACCTTTTAAACACATTGGACGGTTCGGATCATCGAAATTCGATCGGGATCAATGAGGTCCGTAACTTAACAAAATCCGGGAGTTTGGAGGGGAAGTGTGGTGTATATATATAGGAAGCCGGTCTCCTAAGGGATCCCTCATACAAAATTCCGTGCGGACTTGGCCCTTTTTCAACTTTCCGGATCAAATTTTGACGATCCGAACCGCTCAATGTTTTTAAAATGCATTTTCCAAGGTCCACGCGGAAAATCTTCAAAAAAAAATACCCGGAAGGGCTTGATCCACACAGTTTTCGGTAAAACTGTACATAAAGGCCAGTCCGCACCAAATTTTGGTGCGGGATCCCTTAGGAGACCGCTCACGTATATATATATATATATATATATATATATATATATATATATATATATGTGTGTGTGTGTGTGTGTGTGTGTGTGTGTGTAATTCGGCATTCCTATTAGACATGACTTAGGAAAATAATAGATTTAGTCAAAATTGAGATTCAACCAATCTATCATAAATCTCACATATATTGCAACACAGTAATAGAAAAACTTTCTCAATTAAGTGCTTCAAAATAATCATATAATATTGCAGAAAATATTAATCTGACAAAAAGATTAATTTTGTAAGCACGTGATTACCGCATTTATTTCTATTACTGACCACATAAAATAAAAAACACAAATGCATAAAAGATGCGTACATAAATGTGGTTTTCAGTCCACTAATCATGATTGATAAGTCAATAAAAAAAAATTACGATTCAATCGTTCTACCATAAATTGATCTCGATCAAAGTTTACCCAATTACAATCAACACCTTAGCATTAACTGATAATGAACTATAAATTAATGGACTATAAAATCGATATAATAATCCATCGAACAGTTATCAATCCATGGCAGATATTAAATCTTCAACAAAGAGAAAAAATCTTTCCATCAGAACGTGGTATGGGAGGGTAATGGCACTAATCAATAACCCTTTATCACAGGAACCAAGATATATATATATCCATTAACACCAAAACTTCAGCCACATGAAATCATTACCATATACATAGCAGTAACGTAAATTTTGGGTTCAACACTTTGGATTGTTCACGAGTTGATATAAATATAACGGCAGTATATATTATATGATTAAATTCCAAGATGTATTGATTCAAAAAAACATGTGCTTTGATACCAACTGTTAAATCTATATCTGTATTTAAAATATTATGCGGAAAACAGATATAATCAAGATCTTGAATTCAACACATCTCAAGAATAATAAAATGAACATACCTGTGACGAACATCGAGATTAGAAGGAACAAACCCCTTAATTAGAAACACCTTAATTCTTGGCTCACCTTCTTCTCTCTGTCTCTAACCTTACAGAATACCCAAGTACTTTAATTGATGGAAAAACTGTATGTATAAGGGGTGGGTATTCTACCTTTTATAGAGGAGAGGAGAGGGCCTTAGAGATAATCGTAAAAGACTCCTAATCCATCAAGGACTCTTTCATTATCAGAGTTTTCCTTCATTTATAATTCTAATTAGTCATCACAATGAACCTTATCATTAATTGACTTATCTGTTAGTGGAGTCCCAACTGTAACAAACTTTATGCAAAACGTGGAGGCTAGTGGTCCACCCTAATTGGGAAAAAATCTAACATGGGTGCCTAGAGTGTTTTGCAGAATGATTTTTCCATGATCCAGGTCTCTGAATAATCAACATATTTGACTCATAATATGCAATCTACCAAATCTAAGATGATGCTTTATGACTTTTTGACCGAGATTAACTTTCCAAAATCAGATCCAATGAATGACTTGAGCTTGAAACCTACAATTTTAATATGCTTTATGGATGAAATGAAAGATACTAAACTGATTCTTGGCATGATCCACTCTTTTATGCATATGATGAACCACTAAACAAGTTTATGTCTGAGGGAGGACGAAGGAGATATAAGGTAGACCTTATATGAAATGCTTTGAGAAATCATGTAGTGAGTGTGGGTGACCTTAAAAACACTCTCCTTATTTACCGTGATGCCTCTGATTGTGCTTGAAACTAAGAAAGAACATCATGCAATCTCCAACTAAAACACAAGACCCCTTTTTAAACACAAGCTTGCTTCCAAAATGTCATCAATCATGCTTTAAAGTGACCATCTAGACCATGCAGTGTTGACATCAAACACAAATGACATATAAATGCTTCAAATGATCAAATGAGAGTATAAAGAAAGCATAAAATACATCAAAGAGCAGAGAGTATGGGCGCCCATACTCAGTATGGGTGCCAGAGATTTGATCCTTTTTTAGCACTTTCAACCTTCCCAAACTCTTATCTAGTATGAGGAACTAGTAAAAGTCAAGTGGTTACCCCTCAAGGCCCTGTTTGAGCAATCTTGGTAGATGAACTACCTTTAAAGGCTTGATTTATGAACTTGGGAGGGTGGTTTGGGTGATCTTTGGTGGCTATGTAAACTGGAATAGGCTGCTGGAGCAGAGAGAACTTGATTGCAAGTGGTTTGGTTATGGATGATGAAAATGTATGGATTTTGAGTAATGAGGAAGTGGGCTTGTGGGCTAGGAGTGAGTAAACAGAGAGGGACTGACTGGGGATTGAAGTTCTGGAGTAATTTGGACAGAGTAACAGTAGGAGTGAGTAGGAGCTTGATCATCCTCTCAAATGGAGAGGGTGATGGGTTTTTATAGGCACAAAAAATGTAAAAAGGGGTAAAAAGACCATTTAGGGGGTGCATTAGGGATTCCCTTAGGGCCATCATCTCCCTCACCCCACTATCTCGAAATATCTCTGCAAAAATCCCCAAAAGTGGGAGGAGGGGAGGCTGCTGTGCTGCTAACAAACGGCACTGTTTTGTGCCAATTCAATTGGTTTGTAAAATGCAATTTTGTGGGACCCACCTTCGGGTCCCACACAAGTGATCCGAACCGTTAAATAATTTTAAAATAATTATTCAAGTGGTCTTGAAAAAAATCAGGCCCGTTGGATATTTTTACGTAATTGATCTAATTCGCTTGATTTTCATTCAGAATTCAGGACCCTACAGTTTGAAAGAATCTTCAAGAAAAGTTATACAATTGTACGTTTGGTAATCCATTGATCTGAACCATACGTATTGTAGGGCATCTTGGGAAGAGCATCCAATAAAAAAATTATCCTGTTCGGACATCGGTAGGTATCAAAAAATTAAAAATATAAGTTTTTTTTATACCTATTGAACAAGATCGAGTAGGGTAATTGTTTCGTGTGGCATCAACTCCAAGTAGTCTTTGGATGAACCTGCTTCTTTACGAGCCATGACTTTGTGATGGATTTGAAGCTATGAAGATGAGGAACGAGTTGCTATGCAATGGCAGTTTCTCAATGCTTTATATGTAACTTTGGTGATGGGACGCAAGTAACAAGTGAACTAACCTTATGTATATACACACATATATAGTCCCCTTTCTATCTACACCCTAAAGTTACGGATTCTGTCCGGACCTCATAGTTCCGGACCAAATATCGACGATCCGAACCATCCAATGTGTTTAAAACGTGTTTTTAAGGGTCTCTTGCTAGAAATGTATTCCAAGTATCTATTTATTTTGTGTGGAAGATGGCAGATTCCTAACGATAACTCGAGATCGAGTTCTTTTGAAGAAAAGGATAATGATGTAATGATGGAGGACAAGATATACATCCCTATTACTTATGGAAACATTATTTTGGTAACAATTTTTATTTACGATTAGTGTTAGGAGATCTTATTTGTGCTATCTGTTTTGCACGTTCTTAATTTAGTTTTGCTAAGATTTGATTTTTTATTTCCTTTAAGCTAATAGTCTTAGTTTCCAAGTAATGCTTTGCTTGATCGACACTCTAAATAATTTCCTTTTTATTAAGAACTCTCGTGGATTCGAGACCCTATCACGTTTAGAATAGTACGCTAACTATTCTCTCGTGAAATTGGAAGTAAAAAACATTGAACTATGATTTGGTCAGCTATTTTCTTAAGTAGCTAAGATGGGATCAGTGATTCCAACGGACATGCTAAAAAAATGCCACTCGGGCGCCCGATCAGTTACTTATTGATTATTATTTTTTTGAACACGAAAAAAATAATGAGAACTAAATTAGGTGGTGCTGAAAAAAGAGAGAGAACCTATTTCATTAAATTTTGCAACTAAATTAGAGTTTATAGGAGCAATATTACGGAAAACCCAAGCAGTTGATGCTACTAAATCAACAAAATTAATGTTGTGGATTATGAACGTACAGGCAATACACAAGAGAAGTTCACTCTTCTCACACTCTTCTGACAACCCCTCTCTCTCACACACACTTTCTATGGATCCCCGACACTTCTCCAGAACAGATGTTTCTGCATATATATCGGAATGTTGGAAGTACTAGTCATGTTTACCATTTAGAACTTGTTGAATGAGGATCTCGGGAGGAAAGGATCCCAATCGCGTGGCATTATCGTAATCTTGAGGACAATGAGCTGCTAAACCCGGGATCAACAACCCGAATACCCTAACCAGTTTCATAAACCAGCTCTCTTTATAGTCTGGACCATAGATGTATGGGATTATGAAACTCCTGATTAGCTCCCAAACAGCATTTAGGATCTTGGGTATTACCCATAACAGTGAGAAGTAGTTCTTGTCTGGTTCCTCCCACACAACCTGCGTTAATTAGGTCGATGTGTTAGTAACACGAAATTGCATAGCTAAAAATGGTGCATATATATTGCTTGAGTAGTCCAAATGCCAAACATAATTCACATTTTGTCCCCAAATCAGAGGCGGACCTACGTGAGTCCTGGGGAGCCCTACTCGATTTTGCAAAATAATATTAATATTTTTGAATATTTCAGTTATACCCCGATAAATTTTTGATATTTCCCAATAAAAGTGCTTCAGATTTCTTTAAGGCTTTTCTTTTATGAAGATATTTATCTTATCTAATCCAGGATCTTGGATGGGGTTTCCATCCAGGACTCCTCCAATTCTCTAATTTTTCGATCAAATTTTCACGATCCGAACCGTCCAATGTGTTTAAAACGTGTTTTTAAAGGTTCTCGCAAGAAACCATCAAAAAAAAAAAAAAACGGAAACTGCTTGATCCGATCAGTTTTTGATAAAACTATACATAAAGATTGAAGCTTTTATCCAACCATTTTTCCAGTATAAACCCCTCTTCATCACACAATGAATTCTGTCCTTGATAAACCTCATTCTCTTGGACTTGTAGTATTATCTTTTACTTTTGAACAACAATATATTTTTGTTATATTAATTTTAGAAACAAAATACAAAGATTATCTTTGGATAGCAATGCTACCAATATAAAATGAAGCACAAATCATATGCAAATTAAAAAAATAAAAAAAATCCATGCTCGGTTTAAGTTGAGTAGTAGCTTGTTCAAATTGGTTTGAAAGTTATACGAACTTTAGAAAGTATTCAAGTTTTATTTGTTAATGAAACACACTAATATTGAAAATCCTTTCACGAGTCAAATATGACTTCATTAAACATGAATAATTTGGTTCGTTCATCAGAGAGAGAGAGAGAGAGAGAGAGAGAGAGAGAGAGAGAGAGAGAGAGAGAGAGAGAGAGAGAGAGAGAGAGAGAGAGAGAGAGAGAGAGAGAGAGAGAGAGAACCTACCTTCCCTTTGTAGAAGCTGTTGACCCAAAGACAAGGCCCAAAGTGCTTGTAAAAGGAATTTGTTTGATCATCATATGGCACTCTAGGAACCAAATCATTGCAATAAACATACCTCAAATACTTCACATCATGAATCCTCATTTTCTCCCCCATCCAATCCCCAAATTGCTCATTCCCCACCCTAGGTTGCCCATAGGTGTACACCCAATCCAAACTCTTTAACAACTCTTTCTCCTCGTGTACCACTAGCCCTGCCACAAACAAAATTGCTAATGCCGCTCCCAAGCTGTGGCCTGTCACTATAAACTTTACGTCCTTATCCTTTTCCAATTCTTTCTTGAGTTTCTCTTTGAGTGTGTAGTAAGCATACTCTCGGCCCGAGCCATTGTCTATGATGTCTTTGGGCCAGCCAGTTTTCTTATGCAGCCCCAGGGCTTTCAAAAAGCCACTGTGGATCTTACCCACGCCTTCTATGTCATACCATGAGAAATCGACATCTGTCCTCCATTGGTCCGCGTCAAAGGGCTCGGTTCCTCTGAATGCCACCACTATTAAATTAGGGCTTGAGGTGGTGTCCTTGAACATTATGGCTTGTGTTGATAATTGTTTCTGATATTCTGTGAAACATTGGATTAGAGCAATATTTATATTCCACCTAACCAAGAAATCAAGTTGTCCATTCAAATGTTAGGGAGAAAATATATGCGCGGATTATATATACATTTGTCCTATTTTGCTTTTAGAAAATATATGTGCGGAGCTCACCTCGGTAAACAATGCAAAGCACAGCAGCGTTACAGAAAAATGAAGACAAAACTACATAATTTGTAATAAAACTAAAGGAATTGTTTTAGAAATTCCCTTTTATCATTCCCACTTTCTTATTTTGTTCTTATGTAAAAGTTGCACTATCCCTTCATCTACAAAAATGAATTACTGAAAGGATAAAAATATAAATTTACATGAATAAAAAGAATATGAATAAGTAAAAAGGGAGCAAACAAGGCATCCACACATTAAAGAAACAATTATCGAGTAAACACATGAGATGAGGAATCCGATAAGGATACATTAAGGGGAGGATGATACAGAGGAATTATATACAGGCCCATTATTTTTACATGTAAGTATCTCGAAGTCAATTGTACCTACCATTAAAACAATATCATGTAGCCAATGTTCGTATTGTTGGATATTTTAATGTGGGTATATTGCTTGGAAAATATGAGTTCATGGATTGCTTTCAAGAATATTGCTGAATAAGCAGGAAAAAAAAAAGTTTTGGACAACCTCAAAAAAAAAAAAAAAAAAAAAAATATATATATATATATATATTTATTTATTTAGAGGCCAACTGTACCTATCATTAAAAAATATGTCTTGTATCTAATGTTTCGTGTTGGATATTTTAATACAGTTATATAGCTTGGTAAATGCTAGTGGGTTGCTTTCAAGAATGGAGAATAAGTCAAGTCAATAGTACATTACAAGCAAGTTACCTAGTCCAGGACAATTAGCTAGGAATCCTTTGGGTAAAAAACCAATTTTTGATTTTTTGGTTTTTTCATTTGTTCTTATTTAAATTTTTTTTGCATTCGTTAATTTTGCATGAAGATTTTATGGTTTCTAGATTCCTCTCGACAAGACGAATCTAACAAGTATAAATTTATGGTCAAACTAATTTTTTTTTTTTAATAAAGCCAAAATAGGTGGATTATTGGCCAATAATCCACCTATTTTGGCTTTATTAAAAAAAAATTGAGTTTTGACCATAAATTTATACTTGTTAGATTCGTCTCGTCAAGAGGAATCCAGAAACCACAAAATCTTCATGCAAAACTAACGAATGCAATTTTTTTTTGAATAAGAACAAAATAGAAAAACCAAAAAATCAAAAATTGATTTTTTACCCAAAGGAGGCTCAAGTACGATAACTTTTGTTCTTCTCTTTTCTTTGTTCTCTTCTCTCGTTCAACTTTTGGTTAGACGTCCATTGCCTCTTCTCGAGTATCCTTATCAAATTTTATTTATAAATTTCTTTCACCAAAAAAAAAGTAAGTTTTGTCTTCAATACAAATAAAGTTACCTTATTCACATTTTACTCCTTAACATGGCAAAGATTAATAGTGTTGGGATTTTAAGTTTTATAAATTTAAATAAAGAGGTTTGTTATAGGTTGTGCCTTTTCATATAAGGAACATGACTTTTGCGAAGAGTCATTTCGTTTTCTATAATAGAGAATTATCCTACAAGTGTTGTTAACATCTTAATACCCTGAGTCCGCTCTCTCTTCTCACCATTATATTTTCTATATTCTCTGGGCAATTTGAGAAAGACTTGGCACCCCCGTCTTCCGCGGATCGTGTAACGTGGAGACATACTGTGAGATTTCTGGGTTGTATCTTGGAGTAGTATTTGACCGTCGTAACCTACATGAAGGGAGGCGAATACGGCTTTAGGGCAGCGACTTGTCGTGCCTTCCATCGATCTCACAGGCTATTTTCCTAACTCTACTATCTAATATATTTGATTAATGGTGTTCATGATTTCCATGTGTTGTGTCATATCTTATATTTTGATGTTTTGTGTTTATTGTGATTAAAAGTTCTAACATCAATCATTATTGCATAAATTTGCTAGAACAATCATTACTTGTACTAACAATTGTAAAAACTCTATCACGCAGAGCTTGTGAGTCCCACGTACCCATATAATAGAGTTTATACAATTATTCGTGCATATATCTTTTCTTGTAGAAGTAATTGCTTGTTTAATGTGGTGCTTACCATTCCAGAAGTTGAAGCACCCCAAAACTTCCATCTGTTAAAAAGAAAAGCAAATTTCCAGCATCATGTATAATTATATGTAATAATATTCCAAGTTCAAGATCGAAAAGAGATCAGAATTTTTATGTTGTGTGCTCGTGATGATTACCTTCCAGTGTTTTTTGATTACATTTTTGGCAAAGGCTGGATACTCGTAGGCCAATTTAGAAGCCATTATAGAAAGTGCTGCACCGTATCTGTTGTAATCAGTAGTACTTTTGATGCGTTTGTCTAATTCCACTCTCGTATCAATATATCCCAGCACTGATACAAACTCTCCTGATTTTTTATCAGGCGTCACTACCGATCCTACAATCCACAGAACTCATCAATTACCAGAATGAAGGAAACTATATATTAAGCATGATGCACAAATTTATTGACTTTTAATTTCAATCGGTTGGCCTAGCGGTCAGGGTTTGAGACTTTTAACATCTCGCAAGATTTAGATTCGAAACATCGTAAGTACTACTAACTCTCGTGGGACCATCATATGCGATTTTAATTACTTCGTTAGTGAGCCATGTGATTGATTTTTCAAGGATAAATCGAGATGTATAAGCTGACCAGAGATATTTCTGTCTTTTATGTCTTTACGGCACTCATTATTTTACTTGCTCTCCATTTATCTGTTTTCATGATGTTGGATGTTGGTGGTCTCTAGTTTTAATGATTTGCAAATGCAACAATATTCATCCTCTATTATTTTCAATTTGTACATCTCCAAATATGAAGAAAATTTATCATGAGTTTTTATTTAATTTAAAAGTGGCATCAATTTATTTACAATCAAATTGATCACGATCCCATCTGAATCTGACGAATCTCATATTATGATAAATTGATGACGTACTTTTTTCTTCGTAATCAGATTTTATCATATCCATTATTTCCTGGTAAAAATTGATAACATAAACGCATGAAATAGATAATAAATTTGAGTATAGTCTCACTATGATCAAGAAGAGAATATAAGGAGAGAGAAAATGGTTCAACAAAAGCATGCAAGCCAAAACCAAACCTGTCAAGTTGTTTAAGAAAAGCTTCACAAGACCTCCATTGCTTGAGAGACGATTAAGCCACATCTCAATTACATCCCGCGTCCAAACCATAGGCTTCTTCAAGTAGAGAAGAATTTTCTGCGCGAAGAGGGATAGGAAAATGATCCATCTTATCTCGAGACCTTGTAGATGATGAGGTTCTGAGACGTCGATAAATTCTTGATTTGCCAAAGAATTATCGGATGAACACAAGATTCGAACGAGATCGAGTAGGGTAATTGTTTTGTGTGGCATCAACTCCAAGTAGCCTGTGCATGAACCTATTTCTTTAGGAGCCATGGCTTTGTTATGGCTTTGAAGCTATGAAGATGATGAACGAGTTGATGTGGCAGGTTCTCAATGCTATATATGTAACTTTGGCGATGGGATAGAAGCTTAAACAAGTGAACTCACCTTAAAAAAAGGAAAGAAAAAAAAAAAACTTGAATTATGCAATTAATTAAAATAATTGGAAGTCAAAAACCTTGAAGTATGACTTGGTCAGTTATTTACTTAAGTAGATAAGATGGGATCAGTAATTCCAACGGACATGCTAAAAAAATGCCACTCGAGCGCCCGATATTGTGTATTTTTTTTTTTGAGAAATAGGAAGAAAATTGCATTAAAACACCAACAAGTACAAACAAAATAACAAAAAATACAGAAAAAACCAAAAAATACAGAAAAAAGAAAAAAAGAACAGAAAAGTACAATAGAAAGGAATCACCGCCTTGCATGCATCATCGGAAGTCACCGGTCGTCGTCGCAGCGCCTGCCGGAGCTGTTGGAAGCCGCCGCTCGCCGTCGATGGTGGAGATCCAGACCGGAAACCTCGGATCTGGCCCCCACGGGCCCAAAAATCGGTGCGGTCACCCACACCGGTCCGGAGAGGAACGGATCCGGCATGGGGAGTCTCTGGTCACCCTAAAAGGCATTCAGAGGAGGAGAAGCGGAGGAGGAAGAAGGTGCAAGGCGGCGATTTAAAGAGGAATGATATTGTGTATTTGTGTGTCACCGATTTTTAAAGAGGAACGTTAAGTCACTGATTTTAAAAATTATAATTTACATCACTATTGAATAAATTGCAAGATATATTCACGTAACTATTTACTTATTGATTATCATTTTCTGAACTCGAAAAATGAATGAGAACTAAATTAGGTGGTGCTGAAAAAAGAGCGAGAACCTATTTCAATAAATTTTGCAACTGAATTGGAGTTTATAGGAGCAATATTAATGAAAACCCAGGCAGTTGATGCTACTACGCAACAAAATGTTGTGGATTAACCCACTGGCCGAGTAGTCAAGGCTTGGTATTTAGGGTTTGTTAAGAAATATTGTCCCACATTGCCTAAGAGTGGAATGAGTGATCACTTAATATATGCTAAGGCCTCTCCACTCATTGCCAATTGATTTTGAGTTGGATATAAAGTTTCTACATGCATGGTATCAGAGCGGGGCCTATTCCACTCCACATTTGAAAAAAAAAAAAAAATTCACAATTCCACACCTACGATGACAGACCAGCAAAAAGGCTGCACGATGATAGGACCCAAAAAGTGGCCACACGTGACAGACCTCAAATGCGGCTGCACGTGAGGGGGGATGTTAAGAAATATTGTCCCACATTGCCTAGGAGTGGAATGGGTGATCACTTAATATATGCTGGAGCCTCTCCACTCATTGCCAATTGATTTTGAGTTGGATATAAAGTTTCTACAGGGTTTGCTGCTGTTTAAGGTCTCAGGTTCAAAAGTGATTGGATTAGGATTAATACTCCCTCCGTCCCAATTTCTTGGCCCTTTTTGGGGAAGTGGGTTTTTAAGGGGTGTGAAAACTTTGTATTAACTTTTCTATTTTGTCCCTAAATCCAGTCAATATTACTGTAACCAAATTTGTGAGGCTAATTTATTATATGAAAATCAAAACATATTTAATATGGATCTTTTTTTATAGATATCAATTAGTTTTATTATACAAAATTTTCAAAATCATAAAAACCGTTATAAAATAAAAGATAATAGACTAGCCAATTAAGATGGGAAAAGTACTTTTTAAGGGTAAAATTGGAAAGTGACCCAATTTTGATGGATGTTTTTAGAAGTGGGACAAATATTTTGGGACATCCCAAAATGGAAAGAAGGACCAAGAAATTGAGACGGAGGGAGTATATAGTAGTATGTTGTCAACTCTTTGGAGACTAATAAATTAGTAGCTTTGCTATGACTTTAAATGAGACCCCTCCGATAGTGGATGGTGGAATTAGTTCCTCAGGATTAATCGAGGAGCACAAACTGGCCCAAATAATTTTTTTTATTGGCAAAAGAAGATTATTATATTATAAAATTTCGAAAGGGTACAAACATAGAGAGAGAGAGAGAGAGAGAGAGAGAGAGAGAGGGAACAAGAGAAAAAACGATAAGGAAAAACAGAAGGCATACGAACAAAAAGTTAGGAGTGGAGTTCCTGCCGTGCACTGCATTTATGGTTTTAGCAGTCACCGTCCAAATCAAGTTCTAATTCGCCTAATCCCGTCGAGATTTCCCTTAAGTCTTAAATTGAGTAATCTGCATCTAGCTTTGGCTAAAATTGAGTAATCAAAATTAAAGCAAGATTCCCAACACCTCTTCTCCAAATTTTTGAAATCTTCATCATCTCTCCTTCTCCTTTCAGCAATGGTGCATGTCATGACACGATTAAGTAAATGAACCGACACAGCACGACACGATTAAAAATGGCACGGCACTGCACAAAGCACTGTTCAAACGAAGTTAAACAGATTGGGCTGGCACGACACGGCCCTTTTGACACCCCTAATTCTGAGGATCATGATCAGCGCTTTTACAAATTAAATAAAGAGAAATTAACACTACAACTTGGAGGATTAAATAGCATTATTATTACGTCACTTACTAGTTTACTAACTTCTAAGCCTTGAACCATCATCCTGTTTCACACTAGGAATTAGAGAATTGCAGAATCATGAGACGGGAACGGGGACTGTGCTGTGCACTGCACTCGTGTTATGCAGCCGCTTTGGAGTCCAGCTCGGGTCCCGTTATTTGATCCGAATTGTTTATTTTGTTTGTCTCATCGAGTACGTAGTTCATATAAAAATTCCGATTGATCGGACATTGATAACTATTTGATCAATGACCATTTAGCTTATAGTTTTGAAGGAAAAAAATCACCTACAACAGTTTGTTTGAGTGTTTCGTTTCCAAGAAAAAATGCAGTCTGGAAATATAGTTACCGATTTTCGATCAACCTGAATTTTTTTCGTTGATTACATACTTGAGGAGAAGAACAAAACGAACGATTCAGATCAAATAACGGGACTTGGAGTGGGCCCCAAAGTGGCTGCACAACACTGTTCCCCCGCGCGCCTCGTCGTTTCTTGGGTTTTTTCCGAAGATGCCAAACCTTTTGTTTTGACCAGCTAATTAATAATAGTAAATCACACACACGTTTATTTGAACTTTGAATTTCTAAATGTTCGGTCCAAAGTGACACTTAGCCTTTCGAAAATGAAAGGATGTACTTGTCATAGAATGTAACTTGCGAGGAAAAATGTACTCCGCATTATTTTAGCGAGGATGGGTTTTTCCAAAGACGCAAAACCTATCGTGTTGACCTGCCTAGTTTAATTGAATTCATTTTTCGATAAATTCCACCAATTTAATACTAAAATACATTTATTTTGAAATTGCAATTTTAAAAATACGACACAGGCCAAATTGAAACTTACCCGTTTGTTGGATATAAAAAGAAAAGAAAAAGAAACTTACCCGTTTGAAATGATCTAAGGGGGCGAGCTGTACCGTCCATTTCAAAACTAATCTGCGTCGTTAATCGCCGAGTATAGACGATCTGGATGGGGTCAACATGCATGTTGTCCCTTAAGGAATAGCACGCACCCCAAATCATCGTAGAATGTAATGACGAGGGAAAATGCATCCAAGTATATCGTTGGTGGGTTTTCCAAATACGAAACATTTTGTTTGGCCCAGCCCACCTAATTGGATTTTTATTGAAATAAAGAATCCACGAAGTCAATAATAAAATAAGTTTTTCAGAGCTTTGAATGTTTAAAAGTACGACGTGGTCCAAAGTGAAAATTAACATGTTGAAATGATCTGAGGGCAAGGATACTAATCAAGCTAAACACGCCAACCATAATTGTGCACGTGCTTGGCTCAACTCTTTATTACAGGTGTTTAAGCTCGGCTAGAGCTTGAGAATTTTTTATGACCAATTGTTTTGTGATTCGATAAGCATGGTTTGACATGTAAACTATGCAAATTATTCTCGAGCTTTCAAGCTTGATCTTAAGTTCATGAAATTTTCGATCTATCAAGTTTGCGCTTAAGCATGTGACGTTCCAAAATGACAAAAGTTGGGGGAAAAAACTATACACCCTCTTAATTGTATCATGAAAGATTTTGTGGTTGGTTTTGGCCTATTTTGGGTTTGGATCTTTAGGCGCTTTAGGAGTTTGGGCTTTTCCTGTATGGTGTTTTCTTGGCTTTGTACCTTCAGGTGTTTTTTCTTTTTTCTTTATTCAACCTTGGTTGGATTCCCGTCCCCTCTCCCCCCCTGCTTCAACCTTGGTTGGATTCCCGTCCCCTCTCCCCCCCTGCTTGATGTTCCCTTTGTCAAGTCTTCTTTAATAAAAAAAATTTGCCGATCAAAAAAAATAAAAAAATTGTATCATGAAAGATTTTTATATATAGAGTTAGATGAAGTCCTAAATGTCTATATCTCACCTAAGAAATTGAATGGAAAAGTACAGAAACGTAATGGTGATTGTTAAAAAAACGTAAATGGAAGGAAAGATCTCACAAATTTGGGAATTTATTAAATTTTCCCTATCTTTGCAATATTCACATAATGACCTCTATGTTCATAAGCTTATTAAGCCTAACACTCGTATGCTAAGGCGTGACTAGAATTTATAAGCAAGTAATAAAAAGTGATTGACCCTGGTCTATATTTGTTTGAACGAGTTTGAACAAGCCAAAAGTTGAGCAAGCTCGGATTGAGCTCAAGCTTTTTGGTTCATTTAGCACCCCTATTTGAGGGCTTCATTCTAAGGGGCTCAGGTTTAATAGCACTATGTAGTATTCACTCTGTTCCGTTGTTGGAAATGTTGAGTGGGAATTTGAGAAAGGGAAGTGAGGTGAAGTAAAGGAAAATGAAATTAATTTTCCTGTGTGTGTTCTTTTGACAAGGAATCTTGCAGGAAAACTAAAATTCCTTACTTTTGGCAAGATCTATATATTTTGCAGGAAAGTGTTTTCTAATGGGAAAGTTGAAGCTGTGGGTCTCATAGCTTTTGTGGTAACTGAACACACAAAAAATTACGGGAAAGTTCATTTTTCCATCATTTCCGTGCAACTAAACGCGGGTGTAACGTGAGGGAAAATGCATCTAATTTAATTGTTGAGCGTCACATGGGCCATAATTTAATTGTTGAGCCTCACATGAGCCATAATTTAATGCCAAAAATATTTTTGTTATTAGCACCACCCTATTTATATTGTAGAATATTATTCCTCATATTTCAAGCTTCAATTTGAAACTATATGTATAGAAAACTTTTGAATTCAACAACCATGTGAATGTGCTATGAAATTTCTGGTTCTAAGCTTGCCCCTACGGTCGGGGGCCCTACCACCCCTTATATGTAAATCATAACTCCGTTCCTATGTAAAAAAATAACTGATTTGCTCAAATACTGAAGTTTTTATTAACCCGCTCTACGAGCCTAATCCATTGAGTCGAAGCCGTTAAAAATCAACCAACCCGTTTGTTCTAAAGGTCAGTTGTCAACCCCTAAGTAGGGATTAATTAGTTAAAAAATAATAAATATGTGGGTCACTTAGCCATAAATACCATATATTTTACATTTTTAAGTGGAAGGACACCAGGAAAATATTTTTGAGAGGAGCTTCTTCAATTTTTTGGCTTGTTGGGCCATAAGGCCAAAACAACTTTTCTGGACAAAAATAACCTTGGGTCTTTAAACCAAAAATGAAACCCACCTCCCACATCACAACCCTCTCTCTCTCTCTCAGTTGGGCCACACCAGTTGTCAAATCAGTTTTGGTAATCGATCGATCTCAATTGCGTTTGGCTGTTCAATTGGACTTCCACATCTGAATCGCACAAGCTCTCAAGATTGAGGTAATTTTCGCACTACAGCGTAGGATTTGCGCGGATCACTTTTGGTAATCGATTTCAATTGCGTTTGCACTGTTCAAAAGGAAATTTTGAAGTTCCTGTTAGAGGGGAGTAAGTGTCTTGGGTTGCATTCACAAATGGGAAGATTCAAAATGGATCAATCGAGTTATTTTGATATTGGATGGGTGGAAAGAACAGTTTTTATCAGTTGCGAGGAAGGAATATTTGTTTTTTTTAATGGCGAAGGAATTTTGGTTCAAATTAGTGGTATATGCTCTTCGATCCCACTTTTGTGCTGGCTTGTTTTTGCTTTTAAAAAAATAGTGACGTCTCACTAACTTGAAATTTTTGCTTTTGAAAGGGGAATTCTGGATGGTTGAAGGGTGTGATGAGTAACTGAGAACAAAAGAGAGTGACACTTGAAAAAAGCAACCAACCATTTTCAATGGTAAAATCTGGAAATTTTGGCTTTTAAAAAAATAGTGACGTCCCACTAACTGGAAATTTTCGCTTTTCAAAGCGGCATTCTAGATGCCATTTGATGAATAAGTGAGAACAAAGGAGAGGGACACTTGAAAAAAGCAACCAGCCATTTTCAATGGTAAAATTTGAAAATTTTCGCTTTTAAAAAAATAGTGACGTCTCACTAACTTAAAATTTTTACTTTTGAAAGGGAAATTTTGCATTGTAGAAGGGTGCAATTTGATGATGAGTAAGTGAGAACAATGGAAAGGGACACTCTGGAAATTTTCGCTTTTAAAAAAATAGTGACATCTCACTAACTCAAAATTTTTGCTTTTGGAAGGGAAATTTTGCATGGTAGAAGGGTTCTATTTGATGATGAGTAAATGAGAACAAAGGAGAGGGACACTTGAAGAAGTAGCCAACCATTTCCAATCGTAAAATCTGAACAATTTCGCTTTTAAAAAAATAGTGACATCTCACTAACTCAAAATTTTTTCGCTTTTGAAAGGGGAATTTTGGATGGTAGAAGGGTGCCATTTGATGAGTAACTGAGAATAAAGGAGAGGGACACTTGAAAAAAGCAGCCAACCATTTTCAATAGTAAAATCTGGAAATTTTCGCTTTTAAAAAACTAGTGACTTCTCACTAAGTGAAGATTTTCGCTTTTGAAAGGGGAATTCTGGATGCTATGTCATTTGATGAGTAATTGAGAACAAAGGAGCTAAGCAACCAACCATTTTCAATGGTAAAATCTGGAAATTTTCGTTTTTACAAAAATAATGACGTCTCAATAACTCAAAATTTTCACTTTTGAAAGGGGAATTCGCATGGTAGAAGGGTGTCATTTGATGAGTAACTGAGAACAAAGGAGAGGGGCACTTGAAAAAGCATCCAACCATCTTCAATCGTAAAATCTGGAAATTTTCGCTTCTAAAAAAATAGTGACGTCACACTAACTAGGAATTTTCTCTTTTAAAAGGGGATGATTATCACCTTAGTCCACCACTTCCTCATTCTTCACCAAACACTTGCAATGCTTCTGACTAAACCTCAAGGCCTCCTCTCACCATTCCTTTTTTCTCTCCTCTAAAACCCCGCCCAATCCTATGCTTTTAAATAGCATTTGTATTAGTGACACCTCACTAGTTTTAGTCTCTTGGAAACAGAGTTTAAAGACATAATAAGCAAAGCAAAATTTCAAGACATAATAAGCAAAGCAAAATTTCAAGACATAATAAGCAATGTTTCGTATTGCATTAGTTAATGAACATAGACCACAATACAATTGCAGCCTAACCACATTGATAAGCTGTACAAAACAAAAAACTGAAATATCACTGTAGACACCAAAATTTCGGCATTGCTTAATCACCGTCTGATTAATTGAGATAAATAAATAATCTCAATTAATTAAAAGTCAAACCTTGGTCAGCACTTTCAAATGAATATTAGGCCCGTCAAATTTATGGGTTTAGTCCGTTTGATATTCGTGGAAGACCAAAAAAAATACATTGGGCTAAATTGATTTCCCAAATGAGTCAAGGAATTTGGCTGCCCCAAATATGCAGGCCCATTCAAGATAACCCAATAAAAAAAAGTTAAATAATTAATAAAGATATTATTTATCTTTTCGGATTAATGTAATTTCCTAAAAGTGATAAAAGAAGTCAAATCTTCTTTTAGGAAATGAGACCAAATCAATCTTTTTTTATTGATATTCAATTATCTTGATTGAGGTTAATTATCCTGATTGAAAATCAAATCATCTTGATTCATTATCAATTATCCTGATTTTTAATTAAATCAAATTAATTACAAATCATACCAAATTTAAACCCCCTCTTACTAAGCCTATAAATAGAGGCTCATATGAAGAAGAAAGGTTTTCGCTTGGCATTCAACCAGAGCTCTCAAGCAATTCCTCAACAACTTGCGAAGAATCATCAAGCACCAAGAACAATGTGCCGATTTCTTCAACAAATCAAATTCATCTTCAAACACAAGAAAACCAGTAGCAACAACTTGCAAAGAATCATCAAGCACCAAGAACGTGCCGATTTCTTCACAAGTTCATCATCCAGCAAATCATTCAAATCTTCAAACTTTGTTCTTCAGTTCATTCAACTTGAAGGTTCAAAGAAAAGTCATCATTTGTGCGATTCAACAACAAGCATTCAAGCCGTTGAAACGTACTAGAGATTGAATCAGAGGATTTTTCTTTTGTTCTTTTACCGTAAAAGAACATTAATTAGAGATTGTACTCGCATTAAATTCAAATCAATAAGATTATTATTTTGTGCATCTTTTTCGTGTTCTTTAGTTCAGGACCTGAATTTGTGTGTTACAATCACAACTTCAATCCTTCTTCCATACGCCTGGCTATGGCATACCTTACTAGTCACAATATTCCACAACATCAAATCTCTTGTTTCATAGTTTTACTTTTGAGTCACTTTTACCATTCAAAATCAAACAACAAACAAAATTACAGTCATTCTAAAGTAATGAGGCATAATCAGTCTTCAGTCTTCAAGTGGTCCGATTTTGGTCCATTGTTGCATAGCCTTTGAAGGATGTACGCACGATATCTCCCGACAACTTCTGTGTTGACCTTTGAAATGATGTCCTTGTTGTTGATGATGTAGTCAATCACAAGGCAAGTCAAGATGCCGCTCTGCAAAAAAGTACTAGTGTAAGTATCCTATGATTTCATCTAAATTGGATCAGATAACCAAAAAAGGAGCACAAAAAAACGGTACCAAGACTACAACTGCCGTTCACAACACAACTATGTTTGAAATTAAAGGAACACCTGATCTGGTAGTTTTCTCCCTTACATTCGAAAAACTATTCGGGGAGACAAATGAGGACCTCTAATGAGTGCTTGCTTAACAACTTCTTTCTTCCTTGCCCCCCGAGAAATTGAGTCCCTCGTATACATGCGCATCCATTTTTTACAAGCTTTAGTGACCACAGGGGATACAACTTAAATATTGTCTCTAGAAACAAGAATAGAAAGAACTTTGAATGCATAAAGCCTATAATTCTACAGTTTAAGTAAGCTTCCATGCACAACATCACCACATAATAATCAGGTCTTAGTTTTCCATTGACACATTGCTAATTTGGATCTCAATTGCCCAAAACAAGTGCCATATACATTAATTAGTAAAGTAGTAAACTCATTGGATACTTCAGAAGATATATAAATAACAAAGTATATCTCTTCATAGACCAATTAGTTTAAGAGGCTCTTTTATTAGAAATCTCATTGATACCTTTTAACAAACACTTTATATGCATTACTCAAACTTCACTTACAAATTCACAACCAAACATCCATAGTGTACTTGGTAGATGATAGCTCCAATCCACATACAAGACACTACAAAATGTAAATTCTTGACCCACGAATTGAAGAAATCATTGACCCTTTTATTTGAAATTGATCTAGAGCAAGTTATGTTTGGAACTTATCGGCCTTGTTCGTTTCTCCGTTTAGTTTTAGTTTTTGTTTTGATAACATCATCATTTTCCTCATTTCTCTCTCTATATATCTCTCTCCACTCATTACACCTGCTCACATCATCAAAACTAAACTAAATTATCTAACCAAACACAACCACCAACATTTCACTCATGTTATGGCTGGATTCATAGAATGGGAGTTCTAAGGTACCAACACAAAACAGTGTGCGATAGCTATGACACCAAATCAATAAAAAATCCGAAATCATGCGAGTTGGAATCTAGTGACTCCTCGCTAAATTTCATAAAAGCTAAGACATCAACAAGGAGATGAACGAAAAAAAACTATTTCGAACTACTCAAACTAAATTAAAACGCTAGTGACTGTGTTTGGTTAGATAGTTTAGTTTAGTTTTGATGATGTCAGCAGGTGTAATGAGTGGAGATAGAGATAGAGAGAGAAATGATGATGTCATCAAAACTAAAACTAAAACTAAACAGGGAAACGAACAAGGCCTATAATCTGATATATAAAGATAGGGAGATCAACGAACAAACCTATTTCGAATCTAGTGACAACTCACTAAACTTCATACTTGGTTTTTTGTAGATCCAATCCGCGATTCCTTCGAAACAGCTACACAATCCAGTACAGAATTCCTTCGAAAACGATTGTTGATTCGAAACCCTACTCTAATAATCAACTCGTGCTTCCTTTTGGCCGCAGAGGAAAGAGGGTGTCGATCCTTCCTTCAGCAAAAGTCTTCGTCTACTGGCGTATAAGGGTGAAGGGGGTTTTGATCATTTCGCGTTAACGGTGTCCTTATAACCTGTTGCAAATAACGCGTGTCCTTGGCTTAAAAACAGTAAAAAAATATTGCAGTTTTGCCTAATTTTTCCATTTTAATACCCCACTGCGGAATGCAATTTATATATAGGTTTCCAAAGCTTTTAAACATATTCACCAATTTAAGTGTTCATTGATCTAACCGTTCATATGACATCGCTTGCCGAATAGAATATCCACCCAACTATTTCATCAAACTACTTTGATTCAGAAAAATAGAAGGTGTAAACCATTTTTGTAAAAATGAAGTACTCTTATCAAGCTGTTAAAGATGCCCGATCAACTTGGCTTTAATTTGCCGTGGACAAATTAGTTGACGATCTCTACAATATTAATGGCTCGAATTATCGATAAGCGATCCAGATGTGCACAAACTACTCTATGCATTTCCAAATCAAACCAAAGAGAAGTTGCACGAAAAAAATAATCTATGGAATCGAGTGGGGGCATGTGACCCCACGTGCCCATGCTAAGTCCGCCGCTGCTATATAAAAAATTACAAATGTGGTAGGTAGTGATAGTTCTGCTTCTCTCCTGGGTGTCGAATTTGGATCTGGGGTTGTTCCTGTGCAGCCCCGTGCACAGCAGGAGTTGTGCACATTCGGGCCGTCCATTACTCGGATGAGTGGCCCAGATTTCACCTCGACACCTTTGCATTCGAATCGTTCGTCGTCATGCGTGCAAGATGAAATCTGAACCGTTTATCCGAGCAACGGACGGCCGAGACGTGTACATCACCTGTTGTGCAGTGCACGGGGCTGCACAACAGCAACCCCAGGTCCGTCGAATTGTGGGCTATTTAGAAGGCTTTGGAAACTGCTACAGTAAGGGCCCAACTACGGACCTCCTTTGCATGCAGCCCATAAATTGGGCTGGATCAGTCACACAGAGAAACCATGGCAAGCCCATATATCTAGTACTGCAAAGTAGCTAATAAGACTTAAGACACTAGTTTGGCTAAATAAATCACTTGGCTTTTCTTTTTTTTTTTTTTTTGTTCACAATTTTCCCACATTTGTTAGTTTCACCTCAAACTTTTGTGAACTATTGTTTTTTCTGGATAAGAGGAATCGGAAAAGTAAAAAAATTATGATCCAAACTTAAAATTTTTCTAAATAAAGAAACAAATCAGTCAAAAAGCCAAATTTTTTGGCTTTAACAAAAAAAAAAAAAAAACAAAGTTTGAATTGCGATTTTTTACTTTTTTGATTCCCCTTGTCAAGAAGAATCAATAATCTACAAAAAATTAACGGGAAACTAACAAATGCAGAAAAATTTGAATAAGGACAAATGACTTATTTAGCCAAAACAGTCATAAACGTGTTGGGGAAAGCTGTGAAGTGAGTTTGTTTATTTTAGGTTTAGTTCAAGGCCTTGTTAACAACCTTTCAAAAAGTCAAGAATCTTAAAAAGTAAGTTAATTTTGAGTTTAAGTCAGGAATTGGAGTAAGGTTAGGCCTTGCATATATAATCAGTTAAACTTGCAAGCCAATCTAGGGTCAGATACGCGTTTCAATTTTACCTAAATTTAGTATTGAATCCCCTTTCCTTCTCACCTTAGGATATAATAAATTTCTACAATCTTCTTGCTTCTTTTTGAGAAAAATGAAAAATAAAACTAGGCCATACCCTTTCCAATGTTCATTATACTTATAGCAACAGTTTGGGTAGGTCAATATCCTTTGCAACCCTCACATTTAAGCCCCCGTTGCACCGGTGAATTATCGAACATTTTGGCTTTTCACGCTTTACGAAATGTCATTCTCCTCACATGCATCAACACAAAAACCCAAAACACCAAAAGCCAAAAACTTGGTGGAACGCCCCTTAGTTTTTCCTACTCAATTAAGCTTCTGGAAACAGGGAAACAGACAAAGGTCTCCAGTAGCATCCTTTGGGATAACATTGGTGAGGGTACATCCCACCTAGCCAAAAGGACAAGTGATGGAAGATTTTGGCTCAAGAGATTAGATTGTGTGTCCTATGCTCTAGTAATTATAAATAGGACCCCTCATCCATATCCAATCTACCCAACCAACTCTTTTTATTGAGTTTGATTTACAAACATATACTAGTTTTCATTGGGTTGGTGTTCAGTCAGGGGAGGAAAAATTAAATAACAAAATCAGAAAAAGTTCGTCCAAAAGTTAGTTGTTTTAACGTCAAAATCCCGTTAATATGGTTTTTTTTTTCTTTTTTTTTATAACCGATTGTGTGAACCAGCTTGTGTGCATCTTAATTAATTTCGAGACCCTAAAGTTAACGAACATGAAAACATCCAATGGCCCCATGGTTTAAAATTTTTGGTCTCTTTGGGAATTGAACGTACAACCTCATGGATGACAAGCGCTTATTGTTTTTTCATGCATGCCTATTTGGTTAAACCCCTTGGGGTTAATATGCTTGTTAACCTGAAATTTACCTTTACTTGAAGTGATCTTATGTTATATAAGTATTTGTGTTTTTTAAAATTATATACTATTATATAATAATTATTTCGGTATCAGCTTACGCATAGATTTACTAATTTACAGGGATCAATTTCACCATCCACTGGTGGGGGCTCCAATTGAAGCTAGGAGTAAGCTCCCCATAAGAATTAAGAGGATCTAGGAGGTTTTGATACTGTAATCTAATTAATCTAAATGGGAGCATTGTATAAATCAATGTCGTGTTGTACACTTTTGAACTGAAATTCGATTCAAATAGCAGTGTCCTTAAACTACAGTGCCCTACAGATCATAGTTGTCTTCATTCAATTTTTTTTCGCATTTGGTGGTTTTGCATTAAGTTTTTATAAGATATTATGTTCAAAAACGTAAAAAAATTTATGAAATAAAAAAGCGCTGAATAAGCCATTTTGACGGAAAATAGGGTTGGGGCCATTTTGACTCATATTTTAAACATTAGGGACTAAATTGAACAAATGTCTAGATTGGGGACCAAATTGCAGTTTGCTAATACTTTGGGAACGAAAAAAATAAATAAGCCAGGTTTTGACACAGAAGCAAAATTGATTTTTCAAAATTGTTTTGACTTAGAGATAGGAAAAATATGTGAATGGTCTAGGCTTTTTTTTCTTTCTTAGATCAAGTTTTCTACTTCCGTATTACCATGATACTGTAAAATATGCCACAAGAAACCTTAAATTTTGTGTGTGTCGTATGCACCGAATTAAATTCACCCTGAATTCATACTTTTTTTTTTAATCGGCAAAAAGATAAATAATAAACTCGATAAAGATACATTGAGAGAAACAAAAAGGAGGAACTAGCAACATGACGATGTTGATACAAGCATAGTGTTAGACCCAAGAAAAAGAAGACATCCAACAAAAGGTCGGATGGAGATTAAGAAAAAATAAAGGTGTAAAAAGGATTGAAAATATAGGAAATGAAGTCCAAAAATTGAACAGCCTAATAATTAGAGATGGCTTCCAGAAGTAGCACATCATCAACATTAGAAGCCCAAATGGACTGGAAGCAGCATTAGAAATTTAGAACGAGCACATACTCCCAAAGGCAAACAGCACCCAAAAAGTTTGGGGTTTCCAATCGATTTAAGTAATTTTATGGGGACAGGGGACCTGGGATCTGTAGTTCAAGGGTGCATTACAAATTATAGTGCACATCCAAACCATTTATCTTTATAATAAGTGGTCCAGATTTCACCCCTGCACTACAGGATATCCCCAAGTCCGTTTCTAAAGCAACATTTTTTGCAACATATTTCTAGGAGATGCCATGTGAATTTAAAGAGGTACATACGTACAATACACTAATGGATCCTCTCCCCTCCGATATTTGGACTTGACATTTCAGATCTAGATATCTGGACCATACATTTGTATGTTCAATGGTTTGTATTTGCTCGATGTGAATTTAAAGAGGTAAATACAATACACTAATGAATCCTCTCCACTCTGATATTTGGACTTGAAGAGACAGTCCAAATCTAGATATCTACGTTCAATGGTTTGTATTTGCTCGAGCAAATAAAAACCATTTAACGTACGAATATATGGTCTAGATCTAGACTTTATGAGCAAACTCAAACCATTAAAAATATTAATGTATGGTCCAGATCTGAACTGTCTCTTTCTATTCAAAACTTGGAGTACTAAGAGATTCCATACCCTAAATAATAGTGTGTATCGTAACACACGTTACTTAACACAGCTGCAATTTGCAAAACCATTTATGGCAAAAATAAAACTATCACGACATGCGAGTAATGTTCTAGAAATTTCTTTATCTTTTATTTTTTGTTTGAAACAAGCTCTTGTGCATAAGTTCTCAAAGTGTCGCCTTGCAAAATGAGGTGTACAAAAGTTAAAGAAGTTTCCAATCACATAAGTTATGTGGAGAAAGTAAAAAAAAGGGGTACAGTGCACCTGAGGTGAGAGGAAGGGTCTATGCCCTATATTCATAGGACAAGGGGGTACCCCCTTTCCAAATTCGAAAAAGAACCCTTAATATGGTGATGTTGGGACCTTTGTGGGAAGTGTCACATGGGGCATCTTTCATATTTCGTTTGACCACCTTTGATATTTTAAAATATATATTTTTTTTTGTATCTAATATTAAAATTTAGTGTTTTCTATATCTCCTAGATTGGATTGGATCCGATTAAGATTTGGATGGGAGTAATAAATGGCCTTTAGTGAAGCATGAACCTTGAGACATAAGCACGACTCTCCTCGGATCCTGCTTTGGGAGGCAACCTACCCTCCTCACTCTCTTCTGTGTGTATACACAGCTATATAGACACAAAAACAAAACCATTTTGAATAGTTTTAAGACACTATACCCTTCTTTAGGTTAAACAATTGAGCAGCAGATAATGTTTTCTTTACCACGAGCAAGCTCATTTTGTTATCCGAACCAGCTTACACACAATTAAACAAATCTCGTGCTCGGATGGTTGGCCGGTTGATTGGTGGGTGTTCTGTTTTATTGGGTGGTTTATTTTTTGTTTCCTTTTCCCCTCCCCTCCCCTCCCCCTTCTCATTGTGTCCTTATCGAGTTTTTCTATATATATAGAGAAAAAAAAATTGCTGATAAAAAAAAACAACTAAACTAATCTCAAACTCTGACGGTAACAATTTGATAAATATCTAGTAGCTAAAGAACAAAAAAATTTGGCTAGCGATGAGTAGGGTTGTCCACCGATCGGTTCTAGGGGGATCGGTTCGGTTCTCAATCCAATCCGCTCGTGGCAGATTGTCGTTTTGTGCATTCACAACCCGTCCGTTAGTGATATACGAATGGGTCGGTCCGGTTGGGGATTGAGCGGTCGGATCTGGCGGATTTGACAGATCAAAGAAGGATTAAAGGCGGATTGAATCCGAACCGAACTGAAACGCATCCACCAAAATAAAAATATTAGGATTCGCATCCATCCGTAACATACCTCGGGTGGGTTCGTGGACGGTTCGGTTTGGGTAGATTGAACGGAGTGGGCAATCAGCAGGGCAGTCCTAGCGGTGAGAGTTAAATATACACACTTGAAGAGGAAGGCTCTTTCTGTGTCTTCTACTCGACTAACTCTCTCGGATTATCATAGCTAGTAGGCCCTTTGCAGGCTAAGATTTCGTACAGAATTATGCTTCGACTTTAATTTCGCTCTCTACAAGTCGGTAGTGAGCCAAGCTGGCCCAAACACCTGAGTTATAAAGCAAAATGTAGGAATCTTCGTAAACTCATGCCATTGGCATTTATAATGCATAGTATCAGTCAAATAAATTCATAGAAAAAAGTGCATATCTCTCTAAACTAGATCATCTCTCTCTAAAAAACCTTAGCTGCCTCTCCCTTTCTAGGGTTTTCTCCACCCTTATGTGGCGGCAGGAGAGGAGGACGTTGCTCTTTGTGGTTGTTTTCCTCCTCCGTAATAAATAATGTTTTTTTCTCGCTTTCAATAACTTCTCCTTGAGATTTGAAAAAAAAACCCCACCTTTTACGGTGAGGGTTTTCTCTTCCTCGATCTCAAATTGATCAGACTTTCTTCGTGTTACTCTCATTTTCCTTTTTCTCGGCCTCTCCTTTATCAATAAGGTTTTGGTTTAGATTCCAACGGAGGTAGTTGTGATGGTTCTCTAATGAAGGAAGGTGGCGGGGGCGGTCAAATGATGAATTAGATCGATTGGCTTTCTAGCCTCTCTGCTATGGGTGTTACGGTTTGTAATCAGTGTGGGGCCGGGTGTTTCATTCTTTGGCAAGAAGAGGCAGTAGTGGTCTAAGTGCCTGAAGGCCACCTGTGAACACCCCGCGGAGGCACGATGTCCACAAAATTGAGGTTTTGATTTCCGAAAATGATTTGATTGGTGAAAATGGAGTCGCCACCCGGATTTGAGGACCTTACCCGAGAAACCATTTGAAAAATGACTCTTTTGCCCTTGATATGGAAAATGCTTTACCGGTCTCCAAAATGAGATTTCTCGGGTCCGGGAGTTAGGTTACGCGAGGGGAAGGAATTTAAAGCACCCCTCACGCCCGGCATATTTACCGGTCTCTACTAAATGTTTGAAAAGATTTTGAAAATGTTGTTTAAACGGACTTCCAATACAGGTTTATGCGAAAGCACGGCGAATACATCAACAAGATTAATGATACATGAGTGGATACTTGTGCAAAATGTTATGAATGGATGATTTATATACAAAAGATGCTAAAATTACACTAAAATGTTCCCAAAATGCCTTAGAATATCTCAGAAACTGATCACAAATGCCCATCATATCACACCTGGAACGGATCCAGGCGCCTGGATTAAGCAAATCCAGGCGCCTGGATTGTGTCCAGGAGCCTGGAAAGGCTCAATCCAGGCGCCTGGATTGCCTTCCAGATAGAAATTCTAAAATCCCATTTCTTGCAGAAATCAACAAATGCCATGCTTTGATCAATTCACATACATTCTAGAAAATGTTTAACAACACAGTAACAAGCTTGAAACTCAAATGTGACTCAAATACGATGAAATGATGCTAAAATACCATGACAATGTAATGATGATATGCATTTTAAACATCTACAGTGAGAATATGCCTAAATTACATGGAAAATCACATCTTTATACCTTTAAAATTAAATGATCAGGACCTATAAATAGCACACAAACTCATATGAATGCTTCTTACTTATGTGATCCCTTTTTAAAACATGATTATAACCTCAAAAGACTTTAAATGAACATCTAACTGAAGATCAGAACATGAAATATAAAGAAATATGGATTAAGGCATGCAAATGATGTACTAAAGCTGATCAGAATGTGAAAGAAAACAGAAATCATGATAAGGAAAAAGGGGTCCAGGCGCCTGCATGGAGTGAATCCAGGAGCCTGGACTCAATGCAGGCGCCTGGAAGGTGATGATCTAGGCGCCTGGATTGAGCTTCTGATACACAAACTGGTTTCTTCTTTTGATGATTTTCAGACCTCTCTCAAACCCTCCACTGGTATAGATGACCAAAGAGAGCTTGATTGAGTTCCCCTCAGGGCCTCTTTGAACACATTGGTAGAAAAACTACCTCTTTAGCTTGATCAAAAGGCTTGAAATGGGTTTTTGGAATGAGTTTTGTTGAGATGTAGTTTCTGGTTTTTGGTTTTACAGAGCTGTGGAGAGTAATTTGTGGAAGCTTTGATGGAGTTTAGTTGATGAGAGTGTGTAGATGAGGGATTAATGAAGTAAAGAAATGGATTTTGGGGTTGAAATTGGTTGAGTTTGAGAGGTGATTGATGAAACTGGAAATTCTGGAGTTATTTTGACAGAGTAACAGCAAGAATGAGAGAGTGATTTCTCCGCCCCTGAAAATGGAGGAGAGTTGTTGGTTTTATAGGCACACAAGGCCCATAAAGGGCCACTTGGACCTTTTAGAAAGGGTGAGGGGTCATCTAGGGGGCAAGGTGTAGATATAATGATCTCCCCCACTCTCACTCTAACTGAACTCTGCAAGAAAATCCTCCAAGATAGCGTTCCCGCCCACTATCAACTTGAACCACACTCAACCTGGACTGATATCCAGGCGCCTGGATTGTGCATTTCCCGCCTGGACCATGGAATCCAGGCGCCTGAACTCCTTCCTGGCGCCTGGATTTGGCCAATCCAGGTGCCTAAAAGAGCAATCCAGGTGCATGTGTTTTAAGGTTTTGGGCTGTCCCAGGGTTTCAAGGGATGTTTTGGTAATTTTATGGGAGGTTATTGGTGGGGTTTTTCAAGTTTTTGATCAAACCTTGAGTGTTCTCAATAGGCATTCTTCATCATCAGGGAATTTCCAAAATTCCGAGGGTCCGGATTGGGGTGTCTACACCACCCCTCCTTTGTGCCTTTCTAGCTATTTGATCAGGGATAGATGCTATATTTCAAATGAATATTGTGTATCTGTGTTTGCTATCAATGAAGCAATTACCATTTTGAAAAAGAAATAAAAAATAAATTCATACCATAAAACCACAAAATCTCATTACGGAAAATGGGATCCATGCCCAAAGTCGGTATGAATTTATCAAGGTGCATACCATACTTAGCTAGGTGTTTTTTGGCCTAGTTAGGTTTTTATTGGTTCTTGTATTTGGTTTGTTTTCTATTAATGGAAGGTTAACTTGCCAAAAAAAAGTTATGGCTATGTTTGATAAAACTGAAAACTGAAAGCTGAAAGCTGAAAATTAAGTACTGAAAACTGAATGCTTAATTTTTTAAGCTGAAAAGCTGTTTGATAAAACAAATTAAGCACTGAATTAATTTTTTTTTTTTTTGGGTTTTAATTGTCTCTTAATTTTATTAATGGTCATCATGTATTTGTGGTAGTGGTGGAGTGGTGATTAGGAGGTGGTGAGGGTGGTGGCGAGGTGGCAGTGGCAATGGAGTAATGGTGGTGGTGGAATGATGGTGAGTTGTGGTGGCAGTAGAGTAATAGTGGTGCAATGTTGGTGGTGTAGTGGTGGTAGTGTGATTATGGCGTGGTAGTGGTTGTGGTGGGCAGGGTGGAATGCTAGTGGTGGTGGTGAAGTGATGGCGGTGGAATGGCAATAGTAGTGGTGGTATATGGGTAACGGTGATAGTGGTGGTGGCGGTGTGGCAGTGATGGTGGTGGTAGTTGTGGTGGTAGCAGCATGGCGACAGTGCACTGGTGGTGGTGGTGGTGGAAGCCACCGGTGCAATGGTGGTGGTTGTGGTGTGGTGGTGTGGCAGTGGTGGTGGTAGCGGCATGGCGGCAGTGCAATGGTGGTGGTGGTGGTTGTGGTGATAGCCACCGGTGCAATGGTGGTGGTTGTGGTGTGGTGGTGGTGGTGGTGGTGGTGGCGGTGTGGTGGTAGCGGCATGGCGGCAGTGCAATGGTGGTGGTGGTAACCACCGGTGCAACGGTGGTGGTTGTGGTGTGGTGGTGGTGGTGCTTGTGGTGGTGGTGGCGGTGTGGCAGTGGTGGTGGTGGCGGTGTGGTGGTAGCAGCATGGCGGCAGTGCAATGGTGGCGGTGGTGGTAGTTGTGGTGGTAGCGACATGGCGGCAGTGGCGGTGTAATGGTGGTGGTTGTGGTGGTAGCGGCATGGCGGTGGCGGCAGTGCAATGGTGGTGGTTGTGGTGGTGGCGGCGGCGTGGCAGTGGTGGTTGTGATGGTGGTGGTGTAATGGTGGTGGTGGTGACAGCGGCTGCGGAGGTGTGATGGTTGATTGTATGCACATAGGAATTCAGCCAGAATTAAGTAGCTCAAAGCTACTTAATTTTTATCAATTTTTTAGCCTACATTTTAAGTGGTACTTAATCTGTTAAGTAACATAAAATGTGGTTATCAAACCTACTTAATGACTTATTACTTAATTGATTCAGTTTTAAATGCTGAATCTGTGTTATCAAACAAGGCCTAAGGCTCCAGATACAAGCTAACAATTTATTATCAGTGTTGTCCTTCAGATTCCTCCACGAGCATAAGCAAGCCCGGACTTCAAATATGTTGTGGAACTTTAAAGTAAACATATTCTTTAAATCTGGAAGCAGCAATCAGCGAGCTGCCTCTAGCAAATTTAATTAGCAGTGCCATTGGTGCAAGTATTGTAGCCATTCCCATCAAAGTCAACGGAAAAGAGAGGTTTACCTCAAAAACTGAAAATAGGCAAACTAATTAATCAGCCAAAAAGAAAATAACAGAAAAGCAAAGAAAATTTAAGTTAACAAAAACAGCCATTATTATCCCGTCGCTTTTCTTGTGTGCTGCATAAATATAGGTTTTTTTTTTTTTTTTTTCTCGAGAGAGCAAAAACTTCAGCAAGGTCTCTTGTTGTGCAGAATGAGCAAGGATTTGTGCAATTGATGGTTATGAGTACCCAGAAAAGCTCCTTTAAAGAGGGACTAAGGGTCCTTTGGCCAAACTTTTCGCGGATTTTTTCAGTCTTCTGGGATATTTTTTTAAAAAATTTAATCGATTCAGGTCAAATTTTTACATCATAATTTTTTTCCTGTGTAAAAAAAAAAATCGAAAAAATCGAAAGTTATTATCCAAACTCAAAAAAAAAAGTATCGTATAAGATGACGAAAAAGGCTGATTTTCTTGCCGAGACACAAAAAAAAAGAAGTATGATCTAAAAATTTGAGCCAAAGTACTAAAATTTAAGAAAAGAAAAACATGTTCAAAAGTCCGGGGAAAAGTTTGGCCAAAACAAAAATGTTAGGATCCATGAAAAGTTTCCCTGAAAATGTCAAGTAAAGAAAAATGAATGGTTCATATTCAAAGTGATGTGAATCCCAATCATTAATTTCTCTTTCTTAGACATTTTTGGGAAAACTTTTTATATACACTACGTACTAACTCTCTTGGCTAACAGGGCCCTAATTAATGTGATGATCCACGCAATTGGTGGCTAGTTCATGCGGTAGAGCTCTTAGATGTCCACACTGCATCTTGGGATCGAATCTCATTCCCCCTTCCACATATAATCGATTAGGAATGACGAATAAAAAAAATAAAAATAAAAATGTGATGATCCACGTGTAGAGCCACGTAGGAGGAACCAATGACCGAGTTGATTGTGTTCACGTGGCGACAGCAACGTCATCATTCTTCACGCTATGCACTGAATTCTTTCCTTTTTTGGCTTTATTTAAACAAAATAGGTCTTTCCGGTTTTGGGTTTTTCTTTTAAAAACCACCGCAGCATTATATTTGTCAGAGTTTCACGTGGATTTCCCATGCATTCTATGACAATCACCCCCCTCGCTTTTCTTCCCGTTCATTTTCCTTTTCCCTTTCCTGTCCAAAGATTATTCGGTGCCCGTAGTGTTCCAAGACCCTTTCAAACAGTAGAATTACATAGATCTCATCATAATGTACGGTGAAAAATAGGGATAGGGCCCACGCGGGGTGAGGGGGAGCCTTTCTCTTTTGAGTTTGACATCAAAAATACATGGGGCGATTCGCTTTCTCCAGTAATCAACGGGGTTCACTTGACGACCAAGACCTTATGAAGTTAATTTTTTAGTTTCCAGTTTTAACATGATCAGGGTGTAAACAATTATTGTTATGTCAGTTTATACGAAGCTTTGTCCAGACTTTAAATGGTCCATGCACTACTAGGACGGTGCGATTGCCTATTGGTGGCCTTCGAGTTATTGAAAAAAATTAATACTCCCTCCATTCCCAAATAAAATTAGAGTATTCCATTTTGGGCTGTTCCTTAATAAGTGTGTCTTTTTTGAAAAAGTTAATAAAAATTTGTACAATTTTCATTTTGCCATTTTGAAAAGTTGATGGGTAAGTGGAAGATAATTTTGAAAAGTGGATGTAAAAGTTGATGTGAGAAGTGTAAAGTTATGTAAAAATTAATGTGAAAGGTGTAATGATAATTTTTTAATAAGTTGAATTTACGAAATAACGCATTTAAAAAGGGGAGTAGTAGTGTAATTATGAGTGTGTATGAAGTGCCATTGTTTCCTAAGTATTCACATAGAATTCATGTTTTCCTCTAGTATGATCATAATTAGCATCACACTAGAGGAAATTGTTAGGAGTCCAATCTACTTATGTTCTTCTCAAATGCGTGTAGGCTCAAATATAAGATGGCAAAATTAACCTTAATTCTTCTTAACAAACAACCTACTAAATAGGAATACGAGATTTAAACAAACTAGGAAATTAAATACTTCTAAAAAATCTTGATTAAAATAAATATTCCTACTTAATTTCAAAATAACAAACTACTTTAAAATTCATATATATATATATATATATATTTCTACAAATTTTAAAATCTTAGACTAAGTCCGTTGAGGAGTATCCACGGACTCCACACCACATCACCTAAATCCAATATTTATTGAATCTGATCCCTTCCGAACAAGCTAAATAGCAATGAACGGGAAAGCGACTTGACAGAAAATTCATTCTCGAATTGAACAGATCGAATCCAGAGATTCTTTTGGAACAAACACGCAGAATGAATACTCCTTGATTGGTATACCAGTCTTGGAAGAAGGCATAGCGGCCGTTGTGCTCCACCGGCTCATTATCCACTCTAGCCGTAACTTCCTTCCCATTCGAATCATTTCACAGTTACTTTGTCGTTGTTGCAAAACATCTTCCCAACTTGTCCCCTCATCTTTACGAAAGAGCTTTTCTCTAATGAGATCGAAAACATTTCTAGCTTTCCTCTGTCTCTAGTAGACTAAGCCCGATCCTACTTTGTGGGTGCAGCAGGTCTCACTCAATTGTATACTGTATTTTTTTTATTTTATCGGATGTGCATTGGACTCGATCTTTCACACGTATTTTCAAAAGAAAGCATCTCAACAAAGTTTTTGCGCCCCTATCCTAGCCTAGCCATGATGTGCTCAATGAAACACCATAGTATTATTTTAGTAGGATCAATCAGGGGGTTTATCAACACCCCAACAAAGTCAAAAGATTCAAACCAGAACATCGATCCGGGTTAATGTTTTCAAATTTCAACTGAGAGGGTAGCAACTTCCTGTTAGTATATAGTGCCATTTCTGTGATAACTACTCCCACCGTCTCATTTTCTTAGTCTATCTTTCTATTTTGGTCCGTCCTAAAATAAATGATCACTTTTCATTTTACGTTGTGGGAGAGTTAATTAGTGGTCATGTACAAAAAATATCATTATGATTCCATTCTATGAGATTTGAATACTTATGATTCCATTCCGAAATTCAAATAAACCCCAAAATACCCTTTCTCTAATTTCCTAAAATTTATCTCTCCCAATTTTCTTAAAATTTCTCTCTCCCAATTTTCCTAATCTCTCTCTCTCTCTCTCCTAATCTTCTCACACCTAAAATCTAAAAAAAATATATGAAAAATTCTTAGACAGTATAAAAAATGATAAATTAAAAATGATAAATACAGAAAACATGATTGATTAATAAATCATGTTCACTGGACTAATCACTAACATGGTAAACAAATTAACCACTAACGAGAACTATAACACGAACATGAAAAGTGGGAGAAGACATATAACAGAACATGGTAATTTATTTTTCATAATCCATTTTCTAAGGACATGGAATCATGGTTTATTGATTTACAATGTTTATGTACTGAATCATCCAATACGAGAAACCAACAAACCATGTTCATAGTATAAAAAATAAGGAGTAACATCATGGTAAATTACTAACCTTGGAATTAGAAAATTGACGAAAAACATGGTAATTTTCCAATGCTATCCTTGTAAAGTGTTCACAGATACATTCAAAAAGTAGAATCAAAGGGTATTTGCTGGAAAAATTATTTGAAATTTGAAATAAAATATAATGAAATTGCACATCTCCTTCAATAGTTTAATTCCCAAAAAGGGATCAAGAAAATGGGAAAGAAGGAGTACGGAGTTTGTTGATCGATAGTTTCTGTTTAGTTTACAACTTGGAGATCGAATGACATCATGGAGAATTTGTGCAAGTACTACTCTTAGGTAGGACTGCCTCTAGATGGCAGCTGGCTATAAGTTCCTTATGCATCACTCCTTCAGTAGAGATTTGACATCAAGAGTTAAGAATTAAGCTCCAAGGTCAAACATGAAACATGGTCCCAACTCTAATCCCTTTTGCTGGACCACCCCATGAAGGTCCCTATCAAAAGCGTGCACACGAGTTTAATCGTTCAGTGATCTCAGAGCACAGTTACATGGTGGTCAGGGACACTCTAGCACTACAAATTCTAGTGCGGCCCATACCTAAGCATATGGATCATGCACAAACGTAATGTGTTTGGATAATTTGGAACACCACATGAGTGTAACCCGGTTTTTCCATGAAAACAATACCATTTGTAACATATAACCCAAATGGATGTCAACCCCAAATTTCTAAACTAGTTCTTAATTAAGTCAGCGCAACGAACAATTAGGGGACGTAAGAAATCTTTAATTTGAGGTTCGAGTATCAGCACCAATTTTTGTGTTACGTCAGTTTTATACGAGACTTTGTTGAGATTTCATATATGAGACCATCTGATAGTAGATGGTGTGATTCGTCTCCTGATTTAGAGTTTCTAGAAAAAGCCGATTTACGTAGCGTGAGAGTAGATGGTGTGATTCGTCTCCTGATTTAGAGTTTCTAGAAAAAGCCGATTTACGTAGCGTGAGAGAGAGAGAGAGAGAGAGAGAGAGAGAGAGGAGCAAGTTTTGAACAATTTGGGATCTCTATTCACTGTTTGTAATTATTTCCAACAAATCAAGAACCATGCTCATAAGGCAAAGGGTTGACTTTCACAAATCACACAAACTACAGACATGCATTCATACTAAAAACAGCTAATTCACTCAATTCTCTCTCTCTCTAGAAACTACTAACAATACTCATACTGCTAAACACCTTGACTTCCTAACTGAAACCCTTTGGCAACGGGAACAAACCCTCCACTCCCCACCGCCACCGGATACCCCATCCCGGCAGCTGGCCGATTCGCCGCCGCTCGCTCGAGTGACTGCACCTGAGTCTTCAAAAACTTCACGTAATGAATTGCCTCGTCCAACATAGAAGCAGTATCCATCTTGGTCCCACCAGGCACGAGTCTCTGCAAAATCCTTATCCTCTCACTTATCCTCTCTCTCCGGTGACGAGCCGCCACGCTCTGCGGGTCCTTGGATATCTTCACGTTCCTCCTCTTCGGCGGCTTCACCGCCTCCGGATCGATCTGTATTGGCTGCATCGCCGCTATACGAAAAATCATCTCCCTCATCGCCGCCATCGAATTCCGCTTCTGTGACTGCGACGGAAACCCTAATCCCCCGGGGAAGTCCCCGCCCCCGCCGCCTCGCCACCTCCCCCCGGAGATTTCTTGAACGCCCGAAAAGGACAGGGTGGATGGTAGATTCATGCCCGTGGGCGAAGAGTTATCCATAAACGGCATGACGTGGCTTTGGCCGTTGCTGCTACTGCTGCTTCCGCCGGGAAACTCGATCCCCGGCGGAAGCTGAACTGCAAGATCGGCCGCGTAGGGCCCGCCGCAGAAGTCGGGAAGCTTTTCCATTTGCATCATGATCATGTCAATTTGATCTTGTGATGCCGACTTTAAAAAGTCAATATCCATAGGGATTATGACCTTAATAATTTTATGATTTTTTTTTTAAATAGTTGAAACCCTAAAAAAGAGAAAAAAAAACAGTATTATTGGGAAAAGGAGAAGTGTGTAAAAGCTGGGGAACTGAGAGAAAAACTGAAGTGCAGAGGGATGGGGAAGGGAGAGAGAGAGAGAGAGAGAGAGAGAGAGAGAGAGAGAGAGAGAGAGAGAGAGAGAGAGAGAGAGAGAGAGAGAGAGAGAGAGAGAGTGGGGGTTTTATCAGAGTGTGCAGTGAAGGAAGAGAAATGCTAGGGTTTAGGAGATGAAATGAAAGAGTGGTGGGGAGAAAAAGGGAATAAAAAAGGTGAAATTGGGCACAGACTATCAAAAACAGTGGGAAGACTACTATATATAGCAACTTGTGGAATATAATATGATATTAGTTGTATAGTATAAATTCTTCTCGATTTCGTCCTTTTTTAAATTTTTTTTTTTTGTTTTTAAATTTTTTTTAAGAAAAAAGTTGGTGGGGTTTTCTTTCTTCACTTAATTAAAAAGCACAGATGGGCATTATTTCTCTTATTCTTTATTCTAAAATAATCTCCAATTATGGTTGCAAAAAAATTGAAATGAGGCATGATTGCTACCTAGAAGGGGGCATCACGAAGCACGTTCACTTGCTCAATTAGACCATGAAAATTGAAATTGGGGGAATCTCTAAGCTTTTGATATGATAGGAGGATCATGTCTAATGAGTCACATCAATTTTTCTAATTCAGAGTGTTTGGGTTAATATAGGCGCTCTTCTTCTGAAAACCAATTTTAATTAACATCTACTGGCGGGAGCTTGATTAAAATCGGAGAAAGTTTCACATAAATTGATCCTACTCAAGTTGATAGCACATTTGAGGTTTTGAACTTAAATCTTAGAAACTAGTGCAAATTTCTCCATCTCAAACCTTTACTACCAGGCCAATCGTGAAGTTGGATGAATCACGCTAAGGGGGTACAATATATTTAAATGTGAGTGGATATCCTATACATATAAATATAATACAAGTCATGTTTAATTTCTCAATGAAGACGAGAAACTTAACCAATTAGAAAATGGATAACTTCATTATAAAATGGATAACTTCATTATTTATATTCTTAATATGTCATCCCATATGTAGTAAGACATTTCTTTGTAATATGACCAAATACCTGTAAATAGTTTGACTAATATGTAGATAATGAGGTTTCAACACATACATAACTTGTTATTTCGTTTGCATGATGCTATCTTAGGTTCTTAACCATTATTCATTATTCATAACTTGTTATTTAATTTCGTTACAAAATCCACTCGAATGAATGCACCAATATTAGTATCATACTACATTTTCTAAATGAATATTTTATGTATTGATTTTTTCCTTTAGATTTGGAGAAGAATTGAATAAACAAAAGGAAATTATTTAACTATGTTATCTTGAAGCCTGCAGCTAGCAATCAAAAGGGGTAAGAAAGATGTTACCCTTATCAGATGGGGTTTGTGGCCCCACCCATTTGGATGGTTCAGATCTACCAACTGTTCCAGGGAATACCATAAGTGCTTCTTTGATGGTGCACCAATTAGTTACACATATACACATATATAACAATAATTATACTTATAATATATAATACTCCAATACTATAATATTGAAACCACAATAAATTTGCCAAGTGAGAATGAGAAAGCAATAAGAGCTTGTTCTCCGTAAGATCATGTGTTCGAATGAGTCTTAACGTTCCAAACGTTGAGGCCACTGGAGGGTTTCCCGGTCATTAACTTTAATTAAGAACCTAGAATTAGTCAAGGTGTGCATAAAGTAGTCCGGACATCCTTTAAATATAAGAACAAAAAATACTACAACATTGAGTGGAATTGTATAGGTGTTCTAACTTTAGCTTAAAATAAATTTTACTTTCTTTCTAAGAGAAAAACCCCAAAACCCCACTCACATGACATGAGTCAGAGGGTCTCTTTAAATGACACTCAACTCGGTCGGCCGGTGGTCAGATCCCCGGTTCCGGCCGTCCATCTGTAGATCTACACGTGGCAAGCATCTACGGAGGAAGGAGTATGTTATTAATGTAACCTAGGGATAGCTCAACTAGCAACACCGATGAGTTGTAAACTCAGACATTTTGAGTTCGAAAATTGACAATGATTTGGGGTGAAAGCACAAAAGAGAAATCTGTTGTCTTTAACCGAACGGAAGAGGAGAATAGTCACGGTGCAAGTAAGCTGACCCAAATATCCCTGAACGTCGAACTAGTCAACTAGAACGGTAGTATTTATGTGGGGCTCCAAATTTATCGTGAACATCCCCCCTATTTGCACATTTCGAGGTGGATTAGGTTTTTTCCTGCAGCAACAACTGGTTCATATATGTGCTGTACTTGATAACGAACTTACCAGGAGGGTGGAGTGGGAAAGCTTTTTACTCAATCACTTCACTGCCCACCTTTACTTTCAAACTTCAAAAGCTTTCTCATCACAAAATTCCTTCTATGTGCTTCAACATGTGAGGAAATTAATCTATGTTGCATGTACCTCAAGATCCAAAAACATTTGCTTTTATTTTATTGTAAAACATTACGCATTGCTCTTGTCTGGGTAAAGCTACGTACATTAACTCATCGCCCAAGTTCATATATGTAGGAGTTTTGTGTACGTGATACGTCCATTAGTAAGATACGCCTAGTGAGAGTGTTACATATAACAGTGAAATGTCCGTTTGTGGTTGGAGAGGACTTGTGATTCTTGTGATGACATTTTACGGTGAATGTTATGCTACCTTGTTGTGAAAAACTTTAAATTTGGGGACACTACAGGAGCTCCTTAAAAATCACTATGATTTATCATTTTGCGTTGTGTAATAAGTTTTTTTTTTTTGCTAGGCAAAAGAAATTTATTAATCCTTGAAGGAGAAACAAAGATTAAAAGGACCAAGGGCAAAACGGCGAAATGCCACACACCCGGGACCCAAGAGAAACAACGGAAGGCAAGAAGCCAACCAAACCCAAGCCTAACACCCAAACAACTACAAAAACACCAAGATCGGCCAAGATAAAAAAATCCGAATGCACAAGCCTAAAAACCAAACACCAGAACCAAGCCAAGCCCTAAACCCCCTGCTACAACAAAACCCAACCAACAAACAACATGTTATGTAATAAGTTGGCAAGAACGCATGTTATGATGATCATAAGACATGAAACTAAGCATCACCTTCTTGTTAGGATAATACTTGATCAACAAATGATTTTCATTCATATATAGCTGGCCAATGAAGGAAACATTTCACGAAAAATCCACATATATATATCACACTTAAAAAAACACCTCACTCTTCCGGGCCCCAATGTAATGTTCCGAACCGTTGATCTTGTTTAAATGAGTAAAATAAAAGGTACTGCAAAATTTCAGCTTAATCGGATATGAGTAAGTACTTCATCCAAACAGTTTTAAAAACATTAGTTCCTGACACAGTTTTTGCAAAACTGGTTTGGATCAAGCACATATCGATATCTAATTGAGCTGAATTTTCGCAAGACCTCCTATTTTACTCATTTAAACAAGATCAACGGTTCGGAACTTCACAGTGGGGTCTGCAACAAAATCGAGTGTTTTTTAAAGTGTGAGGGGAACCGGCCAGAACAAGATTAACGGTTCGAAACATTACATTGGGGCCCGGAAGAATGAAGTGTTTTTTTAAGTGTGAGGGGGACTGACCCCTATATGGAAAGTTTATTAGTTTTTGCTAAGCAAAAGAAAATTTATTAATTACAACAATTAAAAGGATCCGAGGAAATAAAAGGCATCCCAATGGATTCAACACAATTATAAAAGAATTATCTTCATTCATGTTTAATAATTCTGTTCTCGTCTTACATTTTGCGCTGCGCACTGGCTCCCGACGACAACAATTTTCCTCGAAATAAAAGAATCACAAATTCAAAAATAATTCTGAATAGAAAATGTCACAGCCTGCTCTCTCTCTCTCTCTCTCTCTCTCTCTCCGTGTTTCAATCTCAACGTTTCTGATGAGGAAAATGGGGACCTCAGCTCTATCATGCTTCAATCTCGACGTTTCTGATCAGAAATGGGGGGGACCATTTAATCAGAAGATAATGAGATGATGAGATGTCTATGGATTCATCCGGGGCCGGCCCTGATATTTTTGCGGGCTAAGGAGAATTTATAAGAAGGGGTCCTAATTTTTCTTGTAATCTTATATTTTGGGTGGTAAATTTTTTTAGTGCTTATATGTAGGTTATTTAAAATTGTGTGGACCTGAGGCGGCTGCTTCTTTAGAGTTAGTCCAGTGCTGGCTCTGAAGACATCTTTTGGCTTATTAATAAGCGTGTCAAAAGAAAATTAAAAAAAGAAAAAGAAAAAAAGAAACCTAGAGACAACTCCTGTACAGAAAACGACAAGTTTTGTTGTAGTAGAAGAATGTTGTTTAATTTCTTCCACCAACATGTTGGATTTACAGACCAACGGCTTGGTGACTGCTGACTCTTGGTCAGAGGTTTAAGTAGATATCAATCAGTTACTGGCATGACTATGTAGCAAAGTTTTGAATAGCAGCAGCAGATTGTGTAGCGGTAGCGTTGTAAAAGTAGCGACAGTATCCAATGATACTAGTGAGAAATCGTGGGATTGCACATTTTTTTTTAATCATTTGTGACGCTAGAGTGAGCGGGGTCTCCTTTTTCTCTCACTAGGGTTTTCACCTTACCTAGCCACCGCCCCATTTTTCCTACCCTACCACGACCACAAATCTATTCCTCCATCTCTCGCCCTCTCCTCCCTTCTCTGCTTTGATCGTTGTTTTGGGGGTGGGGTTGCTGCCCTCCTCCACCAACCCCAACCGTTCACCAGCCCCCATTAACCCCAACCGTTCACCATCTCCAAATAGCCGCCATCAACACACACTGTTCTCCATCTCCAAGTACCAGCTGCCACAAACCCCCTCCGTTCTCCATCTCCACCTCAGTACCTTTCTCCGCCATCTGCCTCGGGGCCTTTGTAGTAGATCTGACGATGGCTTGAAACTCGGGTGGTTTGGCCCCCTCCAAAGCAATAAAGCTCTAGATCCGCAGGCGGCCGGCCTTGGAGCTTAGTTCTTTTTCCGGAGATGCGACTGGTCTGCTACTCGGTGCAACTCGATCAAACTCGGTGAGGCGACTTAGTGGGTGTATCGGTTGGTCCAGTTTGAGTCCAGATTAGTTTTTTTTTTTTTTACTGTTTTTAGTTGATTTGTTTGTTAGTTATTTTGATTGCATCAGCGCTACAATGTTTTATGGTTTGTGATGGGTATCTGTTGGGATTTTCTACTGCTAACCTTTGATAGGATTCATCATCCCGTCTCGAAGGTGTCTGGTTTGCTTAGGCAGGTGTGTCTATGAGCCGGTGGCCCTTGATAGCCTTACCATGTTGTGCTCATTTCAATTGTTAGTAGTTTTGGTTCATTTTTGTCTATTGATGTAATCATTACCACATAGCATTTCTTATGAAATGACTTGACATGTTCAAAAATATAAAAATAAAAATACATGAAGTAGCCGTGAAGCAGGCAAAAAAGTGAATACGAAGCGATACAATTGGGAATCGGTGATGTTAATTTTTGGTAAACACGGTATAGCGGAATCAGAGGACCGAAAAATCGCTACGTAGCAACGGATACGCTAGTAACGGCGGAGATTTAAATCCATGCTATGTAGGTATTAAACCCTCTTAGCATGTATTGGCTGATGCCCAAAATCTCCATGCACATAAATCAATAGACACAATACCATGAGTAAGCTAATATGACACTGGTCACATCATTTGATAGGCCTCACATAGCACAACTAGGTCAAAAATAAAAATCTAATGTTGATGAGCTTACCATGTTTATTATTTCAACCTTATTAGGCAATGTTGTTTATCACAGTTAATGTAAGGCTGTGTTTGGATGGCAGTAATCTCAAGGAGGAACGGGAATGTGAAGCCTTCTACCCATGATTCCAACGCTTGGAACAGACGGAAACAGGAATGTGATGCCAGACTTTTCCGATTCCAACGTTTGGCAGTGACAGGAATAGGAATGTGATTCCTGATGACATATTCAGTCAGGAATCACATTCCTAGACTAAGTGAGAATCTGATCCCTCCCTTACCCCATGGGAATCTCAGATTCCTGGCTAATTCATTAAGAAAGGAAATGTTGACTTTAATAAATTACCAAAATAATTGTTTCCAGCGTAAGATTACTAAATTAATCCAAACACTGAAATGTCATTCCTCTTGGTATCAAATTCCTAGGAATTTGATTCCCAGTCATCATATTCCTATTTTTACCCAAAAAATTTCTGGGAATTTGATTCCCGGTAATCATTTTAGTATTCCTACTCAAGATTCTGGTCATCCAAACACAAGCAGCTTAAGCTGTTAGAGAGATTGGTAACTTCATTATTTACATTTTTTAACATGTCCCTTGACCTGTGGCCAGTCTTTCATAAGCGGGCTGAATAGGTACAAATATTTCAATCAATAGGTAGGCAGTGAGTTTCAAACACATGATCTATTGTCTACTTTGAGCCCATAGTAAATTGTTAACCATCAACTCAAAAGTTTAAACTGTTACAGATATTGATAATTTCATTAGTTATATCTTCAACAAAATGTCATGGCCTTATTACCAAAGGATATTGGAAACTTTGGAATGGAGAAAATAGACTAAATAGTATCAAGTACAAAATCCATTACATGAAGTTGGATTATGGTTTTGTTGTTCCATTGTCTCTTTGTTTAATTATGTGGGTACTGAGATATGTTACATATCAGGCAAACAACAACTGCACAAAAAATATGGAAATAGGAAGTGAAAGAGACCCAGTTCTTATATTTTTAAGCAAACTTTAAGACAAGAGAAAAGGTGGTGGAGTCATCAACACGACAGGTTGTACTTTCCAGAGAGGTTGGGGTGGAAAGAAAAAGGATAGAAAGTGAAAAAGGAGCATGTGTTTTTTTGGTGTGTTTTTGCCGGCCTTATTTTTTGCAACACCCCAATCCACAACGAAGGAAATCCAACCCACTCAATGGTAACTCAAGTGATAACAGGGATGAGTCATAAGTATGGACATTTTTGAAACTTGGCAACTTCTTGAGGTTAGGCTGCAAGAGAGAAAACGCTAGCGAATTCCTTAGTCTTAACGTGGATGGCTTACCTTTGATTAAACCGGGAAAAGAAATGGTCATGGGCACATAAGCTAACCCGACACTTCTGACAGTTTGAACAAAAAAAAAAGCAAAGGAAAACCCCCACCCCTCTCCGCACCCTGATTACCAAGCATGAGTACTGCCCAAAATTGACAACAATAAGTATCTAACACACACACTCTCTCTCTCTAAATAAAAAAATTACAGTAGTGTGTATTTGTTTATTAAGATGACATGAATAAAGAGACATGTTCTCTGCAAGAAGATGTTCGATTGGATAAAAAAGGAATCCAGAAGAGAGATTTTGTTGTTCCATGAGTGTTTTTTTCCTCTCTTTCTTTCTTTTTTTATTCTTTATATTTTTTAATAATTTTGGATTATCAGGGTTGCACCACCACCTTATCTTCTCTCCCCAACATTCAGTTAATAACTTGCATACCCTTTAATATAATGTGTACTGTGTCATATGAAATATATTCGTTGATAACCAAGTGTCGAAGTGAAGTGTCCAAGTGTCTAGATTAGCATATATGCACCTCAATTGACTGATTCCGGAATTCTAAAATTAACGACGGAGCAAAACTTAAATAGCCCTACAAAAAAAATTTCCCGCTGACGTTGGAAAGCTAATTTGCTAATTTGAAAAAATAAATAAATCACTTGTTGTCATGTTGCAAGTCAACCAACCTCTGGGAGTTGTGTGTGTAGTGGCCGGGTCCATGAAGGCTCATAGGGTTCGACCCTATCCCTTGGGAATATAAAGGGACAATGGGTCACCTGCACAAAAATGACAAAAGCGAATGCAGATCGAACCGGCTCAATTCCGCCGAACAGAATATGCCTTCGGCATTGGGAAGCTCGGTACAGATCCGGATGAATATCAAAAGGAAGCTACGCCCCGCCGTCTGAACGGTGGTCTTGTGTGTATGGCCCTCGGCAAGACACTCACGGAAAGGTCCCAAGGAGCCTACCGCTTGGATTGATGGATCCAATGGGCATACCTCTCGGCATATGTAATAGTCTCCATACCAAGCGCTTACCAAGAGCCGAATCAGTGGATGTCGATCTCATAGCGCCCGGTGGCTATCAGGGGCTCGGCACAATATGTGCTTGACAAACCGGACAGACCAGTAATTGTTCCTGTCAACCACCCAGCATGCTTTGCCTCCAAGACCTTGTGGTTGACCGGAGAGTACTCCCAAACCAGTTGACTCTCCAAGTGTGGCAGGCGTGACATCAGCCGAAGCATTAGACATGACGTCAGCCGAAGCATAGTGTCTACCCAAGACATTTTGGTCATATCACTTGGGGTGTCAGGTACGGATGGAGTGTGTGGGGCATATGGGGGGCGTGATAGACACGCCCCACTTGGCCTATATACAGCACTCACCTACCACAATCGAGATCGCTCTCTTCTCATTGAATACCCTCATAACACTCTCTCTCTCTCTCTCTCTCTCTCTCTCTCTCTCTCTCTCTCTCTCTCTCTCTCTCTCTCTCTCTCTCTCTCTATGTGCGTGTGTGTGTGTGTGTGTAAGTTTTCTAGTTCACTTTATCTTCTCCGGTCACTTACTTGACCGTCGGAGTGCCTTTCCGAACAACCACCGTTCGGGTTTGGCACTAACACGGTTATTCACGTGTGCAGGTTTTCTTCTCCGGTCATCAGTTAGGGTATTAGCAAGGTCTTCTTATCCGGTCATCAGTTAGGGTATCAGAAAGGTTCAGCCACCTCTCCACCTTTCTGTACCAAACCAGAAGGACCAAAGGGGTAACTCCGATGAAGTGCCTCCCACAGCGTGTATGATTCATACGTACATATATAATTGTAATTACTGAAAATGCAATGTCCCAATCTTATATATATGCTATCAATTCCTTTGGACCCAGTTTATACAGAGTTTTGCTCTGACTTTACATGAGGTTTAAGCCAGTCGACAGTAGAATTAGTCTCACAGGATTAGTCGATGTGCTCGTAAACTGTTCCAAACTCCTATATAAAAAAAATATATACAATTTCCCAAAGTGTGTTGGGCTGATCTCAGTTCTTTGTGAGGGTGTATTTGTGTTTACACACGAGTATTCTAATTCTCTCTTTCTTTCTTTTTTTTCTTTTTTTTTTGAACGGTCTCTCATGGACTTTCCACACCCTTCCTCCCTCATCGGGAACTGCAGGCAGGGTGCTCAGAGAAAAGAAAAATAATCAATTTGAGTATTGCAACCAGTAATGGTCCCACCTCCCTCGCTCTCTGAGTGCACGAGTTTCATCAATGGCTGCCCAAATTGTGCACCAAACAAAAGAGTCAATAGGCATCATGCCAATTGCTTGGGCTCAACCTTTTCGAGCAGTCATTTTCTACAATGTACAGCCCACAGCCCCAGCAAATGGAAATTGAGTGTAGAATTGAAGTTTGTTTAGACCTCTGCCTCTTTGCAGTCGATCGCTAACTGGCTAAACTAGCTTCTCCCTCCTTCTGTTACATGGTTTTCTGTTCTTGGGTTACCGTTCATCTAAAATTTAAGATGGTGAACATTATCCTTTCAATCTTTCGTTGAGCTCACACGGAGTTGATACCCTTAGTAGTAAGAATTTATTTAAATAAAATGTGGACCATCCAAAACACTTTGCACAGTTGTGATAGGGCTTTGCAGGTGCCACATAAGACGTCACGTGCTGCCTTATTTGCACCCAAGTTTTTCTCATAACACAGGCTTCCAACAAATTTTTGGGCTAGCCCATGCACTGGGACATCCCTATAAAATTGTAGGGAAAAAAACACACTTCGGCCTTTGACTTCTGCTGGTATACATTTGCATCCCCTTTATAACATATAAATACAAAACAAATCATATAACTGGCAAGCTACAAGATCTGATGAAAAGGGCAGGAAAAGAATGAATAACTAGCAAAATACAGCTTCAAAAAAAATAAAAAAACCACTTGTTTCATTATATGAAAAATAAGCATACATGCTGCTCAATGGATGGTTTTGTTTCGCTCAGCCAAAGTTGTAGGGAAAGTCTTGCATGGTCGGCAGTTGCACGTACTATAAGAAATATGCGATGAAGAAGATCTCGCTAGATTAGGTTGGCTTTGTGATGCCATACGAAGGTTAGTCTGGTCACAGACACAATGCCATTTTGCTCACATGGAAGAAATCTACCATAGGCACTGATGACTAGTACTTGAACAATATTTCCCCGACCTTCACCTGTTTTGAATCTTCGTGTCTATTTGGACAAAATATTTTGGCCTGAAAAACCAAAAGGCAATGTTAAGGATTACCTCAATGAGTACTCCCCAAAAAGGTAGTAAAAGATAAAGAGCTCGAAAAGGTATTGTGGTAGATAGCAATTAAAGAACGTTGATTGTGTATTTATTGCGTTGTGGTATCTGCTTCATTGCGTCTATAGGATCATCTTTCAGCCTTTAAACAAGCATGAATGCTGGTGAGACATTAGGTGCCAGATCAACGTTCTTAAACAATTACGATTCATGAAAACAGTGCTTCCTCCCAACCCCTACCCAAAAAAAGACAGGATAGGACCGTAATCCCAATTTGCTTTCCAGAAATTAAATGAATATGTTCCTTAAGTCCTAGTATAAGTGCAGAGGACAACTCCACACGAAAATAGGGCGACTAAGAAAAACCAAATCCGAGGGCAGTAGAACCCTAAAGTCACAGCTTCCACCAGGTACATGAAATAGATGACAATTGAACCGAAAGAGCCAGTGTCATATAATTGACAGGCAAAATTGTGTATACATCACAATCAACATGAGAATATTATTGAACATGACGGTAATCTGGGTAAGGTTTTGAATGCTGGTCCTTGGTTCATTGGTGGTAAAATGAAGGTGCTAAAGCAATGGCAGCCTCATGGCCTTGATCAAGGAAAAGCTTCAACGAGTTCCACTCCGGGTTCAATTCTATAATGTTCCATTTGAATTTTGGAAAGCTATGGTGGTCTTAGCTATATAACAAGCTCTATTGGAAATCATTATATGCTGATGACTGGGAATGCAAACGTCTGAGTTTTGCTGAAGTTTGTGAACCTGGATTCAACCTTTCCTGATTCAATTGAACTCCTGTCCTAATTGGGATTCTATAAATGTGGAGATTAAGTATCCTTGGCGCCATTTGAAATGTATGAGATGTAAGGTGTTTGGGCATTCGGATGACCATTGCCCTGCCCTCCCTAAGGTGGATCCAGCTCCAGCAGTGGATGTGATGGAGAATCCTGGTACTGTAAGTTCTGCTAAGGTTGTGGCTAGTCCTCTAGGATTGAGGGTATCTAGTGATACTAGCTCTGGTAGGATAATGGCTAGCCCTTCTACTCCTGATAAGTCCGACTTTGCTAAAGCTGTGACTACCCCTTCTAAAGTGGTGGGGTCTAAGTCCTCTACTCGGATTTAGATTTGTGATGAAGCTGCTATTGATAAGGTCGTGAATCAGTATGACACTGCCCCAGGATTGGTGATTGTGATTTGTGACAAGCTCCTGTAGTAAGGGTCCTATGGTCAATTCTAAGCTTCCTTCAGGGGAAAATTTGCAAATTTGTATAAAATCCAGAGTCTGGTTTTCAGATTTACACAAGATCAATTCTTATGTGATCTTGGGAAGGATTTAGTTCAGCAATTTTATGCTCTTAGTCATGCCGAGGAAGTTTGTAAAAAAAGAAGTCTACAGTGAATTGGCTTGCTTTGGGGGATAAGAATACAAGATTTTTCCATCGGCTGATGAATGCTCATAGAGTGAGGTATACCATTCTTAGCTATGTTAATGATCAACGGATTAGGCTTGAGGACCCTTTGCTATTGAGGCTGAGAAGCGATGCTTCAGCAATGCTATCTGCTGCTATTCAGAATAAGGTGGAGTTTAGAGAGGACCTCGTGCAAACTGTTTCTATAGAATAAGGCTTAAAATCCATTCACAGGGATAAGGCTCCTGGGCCTGATGGTTTTAACTCTGCTTTCTTCCATAACAAGTAGGCTTTGGTTAGGGAGGATTTTGTGGCTGGGATTCTCTATTTCTTTGCAATTGGGAGAATGCAAAGGGGGTGGAACTATACTACAGTTACATTGGTTCCTAAGGTTGCTGCTCGTAATTCTATCAAGGACTTGAGGCCTATTGGTTGTTGTAATTCAGTTTATAAATGCATTACTAAGATATTGGCCGATAGGTTTCAACCCGTGTTGCCTAAGGTCATAGGGCCTTCCCAATCTGCTTTTATTAAAGGCATATCTATTATGGATGATATCTTGCTCCTGCAAGAGCTTGTGAGGGGTTACCAAAGGGCCTGCTAGGTGTGCTATCAAACTGGATGTGATGAAAGCATATGATAGTGTTGAAAGGGAGTTCCTTTTTGGGATCATGCAGTGTATGGAATTTCCTGTGCAGTTCATTAGCTGGGTCAGAGCTTGTATTGCTACTCCAAGGTTTTTTGTGATTGTAAATGGTTAGTTGAAAGGTATCGTTCCGAGGCAAAGGGGCTTGAAGCAAGGAGATCCAATCTCCCCTTACCTTTTTCTGTCGATCATGGAAGCTTTTTCTGCTATCTTGCAGTCCAGGATCAGTTGTGGAGGCTTTTCTTTTCATCCCAAGTGTGGTGCTATTAACCTTTCTCACATAGTATTGCAGATGATATGTTCATTATTTGGGGGGCAAGTTCTCGGACCTTTGCAACCATTGATAGTGCATTGCCGAAAGGTAGCTAGGACTACAGATAATCACAGGTTTTGGCTTGGATTGTGGGATCCCAGCGACTGTGTTCTGCAATGCCTAGTTTGCTTGTAGGTTGGCTCTGGGCTTTTGGGTTTGGCATTTGGCCTGGTAGATAGGCTTTGGTCTATTGTCTGTAATATGTTTTGATTGTTTCTTGTTTGGTTGTTTTGTAAGTTTCTCAAGGCCATTTCCTTGGGGTTTGTTTAGGCTTTGTCCCTTTATGAAATTGCCTTTTTCCACACAAAAAATAAAAATAAAAAATGAGAATATCATTTTTGTGACCAATGACTAAAAACTGTATAGCAGAAGATTCGAGACCATTGAGCTAGAACTACAACTATTCAAAATGAGGATAACAGATTCAAACATCTGACATTTCAAAATAAAAATATCATCTGCTACAGTAGTGGAATCGTGGTATAAATAATTGTCTGTACCTACAAAACTTTGGAGCTGTTTGCACAGGGAAAAAAACAGCTGCCTCAGGTTGAGCTTTCATTGCAGCCTCCAGCTTGATCTCCATCCAAAAGCTCATCTACACAAAATTGGTGCAAGTTTTCATACATTTTCTGCCACTGCTGGACCATTTGCATAGATCTTCTGTATTCCAGCTTTAGTCGTTCCACTTCCATTCCAGCTGCTGCTGAAGATCCTTGTTGCTGTATAGGACCAAACATGAAGGTCAGTGTGTATCGCAATAATTATGCAGACTTTTCCCAACTTCTACAATCATGCAACTTTGCTGGACTGCATGGATCTGGTTCAAATTTCTAAAAAGGATGGGAAACGACAATATTATGGGTTGTCATATGAGTTGTAGATTAGTTTGAAGCAACCAGTGGCAGCAAATTCTTTGACAGTTTGAACAAGAAACCATAGTAGCCATTATTAACGAGTGAAGTGTGCAACTTATTATAGGACATTGTGAGTTCGGAAACAAGAAATCAGAATAAAGAATTGAACAGAGGACCTAAAACAACAGGAAAACAAAGGAGTTTCTAGTCTTTTCCCTTCATATGAAATGTCCATAGTAGTCCCCATGCATTCTCTTCTTCTTTTCATTTCATTTTTCTAGGACATAAACTACAAGCATCAATAGATTATCATTACCATCTTTAGAGTTTAGAGCTCACAGTTTAACATATTTATCATGATAGTGACAAACCTGCTTTGGTATGAAAAGAATCAGCATCTTAAGAAATTACCCTTTTATTTGCCTAACGAATTTCTTCATGGAACTGCAATTTACTTTACTCCAAAAATGGTTACGGGGAAGGGGAAATACAACGAACTCTCCAAGGAAAATAATTGAAAGGTCAAATACAAACAATGTGGTTTAGGGATGAAATCTATGAGCACTGAATTCAAGAAGAAAATATTACCTGTAGTTCTTTGATTTGACTATTCATAGTGTGAACAGTGATGTATGAAGCATCCAGAGGTTCATCTGAAGTACCCTGGGTACCGAGATAAACCTTAATTTCTGCAATCTCATCTGTTGAATTTGCGTACTTCTCCAGTGGAGGGGGTAATGAAGATCCATGCCTTTTTATGGAAGAAGACTGAGAATTCAGTAACATCTGAGGGTTTAAGCAAAGTGGTGGTCCAACAACAAGAATATTGTTAACAGGAGCTGCACAATACCAACAGTCCTTTAGTTTGGCTTTACCACTCGTATATAATGTAATCATTCCCTATCTAACTTTGTTTCCCAAATGGTAAGCATCAAATAAAACAAAGAGGCATTCTTTGTATGGCAATCGTTTCTTTGCAACCACATGAACGTAAAACCTTGTGCATACATAAGTTAATGGTTTCACTTGCCTACGTATTGTGCCACATCATAGCCATACGGCAGATGCGATGTGGTGCTCGAGAAAATATTAAATATAATTACACATACTTGAGCATCTGAATTCTTTAACACGAAAATCTATACTCGATTTGTCAATATAAAGGAAGGGTACGAAGATTTGGCGTGGCTATCACAGCGCACCAAACTACTACCAGAGTACCATACAAAACAATTTGAAACGGTTAAGAGTCATGTTGTTCAGGAATTGAAGGACTCAAGTGCAAACCTGTGGCCAGTGAATGAAGTGGTTTGTAGAGTTGCAGGTTTGTCCCCTCTCGAGTACTGCACATTGGGGTCGGGGAGAGAGAGAGAGAGAGAGAGACTCTACAAGAAGAAACTCCAAACCAAGACGAGGCATGTAACATGCTTCATAAACATTGCACTCAGTACCTGGGAAGTACATACCCTGTTTCTACAATTAAGCCTCTCATAACTAATGAGCTCATCTATCAGTCTGGGATCACTCCAGTAAGATGTCAGAACATGGAAAGCCAAACACCAATCCACCGAACACAGCCTCGTCAAGTGTGGTGAGTTGTCTACAACCAATCACCCACCAGCAAGGGACTTTGGTATAGTGCTCTCATATGTCTTAAAGCCGAATCATCTCTCAACCAATTAACCTCTTGTGGTCCAGCATTGACTCAGAATCATACTTCTCTTAGGCTCCCTTAACTAGCATACTCAACTAACAGTATCCACAACTATACGTTATTATATGTTTGTTTTTTATATCCACATTCAGTTTTACCAGCATTTGTTAAATAATATAACTAGCTAAGTAAGTTGATTATTGCAGAGATGGGCAACATACAAACAATTTATACCAATATATCCAATCCAAAAAACGAACTATACAAAGCAATAAATCTCACCAAATGCAGTCGAGAAAGCAACATACCTTTTCCATGTTTGAAGATGCGAACAATGTTACGAGTTTTAGTATCCCAGACTCGAATCATGCCATCCTCGTAGCCGGAAACCAACAACACTCCATTGGCATCAAATGATAAGCAAGTGACAGCCTTACTGCTCAGAACATGAGATTGTAAGTTTCCAAAAGGGAAAAGGATTTACAAATATCTTCTTGTAGTTTTTTCAACTCCAAGATTTTTTATACCCCCACCATTTCCCCTTCACCAAAAAAGGTAAACAAATGACTAAAAGATGTTAGGTTTCTAATATCCTTGGATCTATTGCATTGTTCTTTTTCGACAATTATAGTCAACTACAGTTCTATCATTTAATTCGCTTCCACTTACGATGCAGATGGACAATAGGTTCCGAAGCAGTTCTATACTTCAATCATTAAGAAAGTGGACACGACAACTTTTTATATTTAAAAATTCTATTTGCTATGCAAACCTACATTATAACTATTAAATATTTAGGTTGGGACTCCCGTCGAATGCATTATCGATACGCGCGGTACGCCCAACACATACACATGTTTTATATTACACTTTTGACCTAATAATCTATAAGTTATAATAGTTAAAACTGAAAAGCTTTTAAAAATTATTAAAAAAATCATCTTGCCTTGTCCCCTGTGTGTCAACTATGGAAGACATTAAAATTTAATTGACATGCCACATGGCGTGTCCCATGAATGTCCCTGCGTGTCCCCGACTTGTCGGGTGTCTCCGGAGTGTCTGACATGGATATAGTGATCTCTAGGAGTGTCAGTAATTCATAGAAGGTAAGCCTGGGGTTTTAACTTCTTCCCTCATAGGAAACACACTTTCTAACCATTCAAATTCCCCATTTTTATTGAGTTTGACAGTTACCAAACGTCTATTTTGAGCCTCTTGAACATTCATATGTGGTTTTCAACCCAAGGTTGAACTACATTATAACAGTCAGCCTATGCAGGAGTTTGGGACATATTTGCTGGTTCTCATTATCTAAGGACAAATACAAACATGGGACATGGATACGACATGACACGAAAAGGAAGATAAGTTATTTCTCTAAAATGATAGACACGGACACATTTGGGATACGTTAAATTGTACATATGCAGACTGCAGACATATATTGTCTATTTATATCGCCAAAAGTGCACGTCCCAATCCCAAATAAGATATTCCCTCCGTCGCAAAATGGATGTCCAAAACCACTATTGACACCTCTAAAAAAATCATCTATATTTCGTATTTTATACAATTTTAAAAATTTTGTTTAATAAAACTAAGCAAGATCTATCAAACAAGATCCATATTGCATATATAATTCATTATAGCTTTAAAAATATGGATGATTTTTTGAGAGGTGTGAATAGTGATTTTCGACATCCATTTTGAGACGGAGAGAGTAATTTATAAGGTACGATAAAAATGAAGAATCTAGCTTGACATGGGACTTGAGAAATCCTTAAATCAAAGTTCACGTGCGCGGCTAGAAATTCTCAAAGAAATCCTTAAACTGCAAATATTAGTGAATTTATTCGATTAGTTGAAAGAGTTATTTTTTTTTTAAACTTTGCATAGGCTAGTGATATGTAAAATTCTAGCTTTTTATAATCACGTGTTAGCAAGTGTCTAAAAAGTGTAGATCACGTACTAATTTCTTACCAATAGACACCAAATATATGTCAGCCAACCTTGCATAGAAACTGTCAAACACGTGTCCAAAGTCAACCAAAGAAATAGTATGGGACACGTGTCCGAGAGTGTCCAAGAAGTGTCAGAGTATCAGTATGACGCATTGGAAACGAACACATCACCTTCTTGGCGTCTTCTAAGTTTCCGTGCTTCTTAGCTCATTACTATTGCTTAGCATCATCATTTGATATACTCCTTCCTTCCCATTTTGTTAGTCCCCTACGAAAAGATGTGCCATTTTTGGATAAAGAATTAAAATAGTTCCGCACATGATTTTTTGAGTTTCTTTGCACCAAATTAAAGATATCGATTAGTTCTTTAATTTGCTGCGAGAACATTCAAAAAATTATGAACAATACTTTATTTTTTATCCGAAAATTGCATGTCTTTTTGTAGGGACTATCAAAATGGGACAGAGGGAGACATGACATCAGAAATTAAACAACCCCATTAACCATCTCCGCACATCACAAATATGATGGGAAGAATACCATCACATACACAAAAACTTTTATTGTATATTAAAAATTTGCACTACATCCGCACTTATAACCTGACATGAGTGATTGAGTTTTCCTCACATATTAAGCACAAGAAACTTGACATTCGGTGAGGGTTATGGCTCAACATCAGTGACTTGTCATTTGGTCTCTTCACATGTGTAATTACGTTAGAAACATGCCAGAACCAGGTTAACAATAACAAAGTCGATGGAAGAGAGAAAATCATGCTAAACTAAATGTACCGAATATGAAACAAAACAAGTGTAAAAGGAAGGAAGCAAACACAGCCCATAGTCCAAAACAAAAAAACAAACAGAGTGGGGGGAACTTCTTGATGACATAAGGGCAGTGACCTACATATCTTAAGCCACCATAAACTTAAAACAGTTGTAATACAAGAGCAGCGACAAACCTATGATCAGCTAATGAACCGATGATATGCATTCCATAGCTGTTGCTCGAGGTCCCTTGAGCAGTGAGTGCAGCTATGTATATCTTGCCATCTCTACCTCCAGCATAGAAGACATGCTCGCCAGGGTCCAGTGCAATTGCATCAATTATTGATGGGAATACAATATCTCTCAGTAGCTTCCCCTTAGATAAGCTCCAAACCTAATACAACATAATGCCGATGCAGCCATAAAATTAAACAATTGACAGCGAATTATCAAAAACATGCAGTAGGCAACATGTCAAACCTTGCACGTTCTATCCTCCGAAGCGGACACTATAATTGCATTACATCCACCATACCCTGTTGCTATATCAGTCACACGTAAAGTGTGCTCAGAGAAGCTATAATCATAAAGGTATTTTGCTTCCTCCCTCCGCACATCATCAAATATCCTAATCACCAAGAAATTCTCACTCAATAATTGCCACCAACACATAAGGAGAGGCAATGAAAGCACAAGAACAGAGTAAGTACATGAGAAGTGACCAGACTCTGACAGCTCCATCCTCTGCCCCAGAAATCAGTAAGGACTGATCATCAGAAAATGCCAAGCACGTAACAGCTCTATAATGAGCATGCCACTTCCTAAGCAGTCTTCCAGTCGGAACCTACGTATAGCATGCAAAAGTCCATCATCAATGTAATTCAAAGCTGTTTTCATTGTCAATAGCCAAATCGGGAAAGATGAGACAGGAACACGAATGAATAAATAAATTATTCACCTCCCACAAATAAATATCCCCAGAAACACCTCCTCCAACTATATATGTCCCGTCACTATTAGAAATGAGCGGATTAATAGGTTCGGATGGAAAGCTCTTAACTTCCGAATGAGGCTGCAAGAAATTTCAAAAGATCAAAATGAAGCAAGTATTCAACAAATTTCTAGTAGCTCAACTAATTTAAGAAAGCAGTGGATAAGATTACACACAGTAAGCATTTCAATTCTAATAAGCATTTTATCAAACAGGTTAGCTTCAAAGGCTAATCACTAAAACTCCAATTTCTCAAGTGAATAGAGTTTACGGTTGATAAGATTAAACGCCTTAAGTGTTCTACTTCTAAGAAGCATAGCATCAAACAGTTTAGCCTCGTCGTTACCGAGTCCTCTGTATACCAAATTTGCATATGATACCTTGTTCCAGGACCAGTAGAGGACGTTTCCGGAGGAGGCGGAGGGTTCACGGAGCTGAGAGGAGGCGAGGAAGCGGCCGCCGACACATACGAGGCCGTGAGAAGGGGAGGCGCAGGACCGGTAGCGGAGAAGCTCGGCACCGGAGTGCAAGTCCCAGCAACCTATGCCGGCGTCCGTCGCCGACGAAGCCAGCACCAGCTCCGGTTCCATCGATTGAGCTTAAAATTAGGGCTTCTGTTAGTCTGTAGGGAGAGTTTGAAGCCGCGCCTAACTCATCGCGCCAACTCTTTAAGGTCTTTGGGCTGGCCGCTGGCCCACTTGGTTTGGATAGTAAATACTTTTCGGGTCTAGCCCATTGGTTTTTAATCCGTTGATTGGCCCAACTAGTGGGAATGAAAGTTCCTTGCCAAATAATCATTTATCTTGCAATGTGTGTGCAATTCGAATTTTGATGAAAATATACACAATAGCTTCCGTCTTATTGTTTTTCTCTTTTTTGATGTTTCAGTAACCTTATGTTATAGAATAGCAAAACAAAACAAAATAAATAATGAAAAACTGAAAATCATACCAAAGGAATTATTTAATTTTCCCAATTCAAGTGATAATATGACATTTTGGAGGCATGTCGCTAACATCGCCGTCGTCATCTTATACCAAAATAATCTTACTAACTTTTGTAATTGTGGGCCCTGTTAGACTAACGGAGACCATTCATTTTCATCAATAAATGCCTATTACTGTCGAGTCAGGCCCAATCCTAAGATTTCCAGGGCCCTAAGCACATAATCGATTTGTGGCCCTTCACATTTAAAGAAGCACTACGATTTCAAAAGATACAAACTAAAAACTTACAAGAATTTGAATGTCAATCACAAAAATTACTTAGACATAATTAGGTATCACTTGAACATCACTCTTCTTGCATTTTTAGAGGCAAACAAATCAATCAAACTTCCATAATCTAGTTTTGATTCGAAATCATTTTCAATGGATAATATTGCTAATCCATTCAATCTTTCTTGTGACATGGTTGATCGAATGTAGTTTTTGATCATTTTCAATTTTGAAAAGCTTCTTTCCCCCGATGCTACTGTAATCGAAATAGTCAAAAGGATTCTCTAAGCAATCCAAGAGTTTGGGAAACAAATTTCCTTCAATTGCAAATGATTGAGCACTTCAATTGGTCTGTTGACTTCTTTTGGCAATATATCTTGCAAGACTTGCAACTCCATCAATAAATCTCATCCATCAATATCAGAAATCCCATCATGTTTTAAACATCCTTCAAGGTTCACACAACCCGTCTTCAACGATTCATCACTGCAATTTTTCAAGTCAAACAAAAAGCCAAAGTTTGCCTCATACACTTTGAATTGTTCAAACCTATTCTTAAGCGAAGAAAGAGCTTGATCAACAATGTACAAGAAGTAACCAACTCTTAATGATTCTTGAGCCGACTGGGTCACCTATTCATTAACAATCTCGTCAAATTGTTTCTTTCTAGAAATGATGCGCTTTTCAACAAATATAGGTTCAACTCCCAATTCACTTGCCATTTCTTTAGCTTCAACCATAGCATTCATGAAACCTTCTTCTCTATACCTTTTAAAATAGGTAGCAAGCCCGTCTAGTTGCTTTACGGCAACATCTATATCCATATCTTGGCTTTGAAGGAGCTTGCTAATGGAGTTCACAGTAAACAACAAATTGTACCAAATAACAATAGCACACAAGAACTCAAAACTCTCAATTTCCTAAGTTACTAGGGACATAGCTTCAGTTTTTGCCATCCCATCTGTGGTAGGATTATTGACCAAGTCAACCAAAGCATCACTTATTTATGTAGCATGATATCTTAGTGGTTTATAACACTTTCAATGCGACTTTCCCAATGCGTTTGAGACAACGACTTAACCGTGAAGCCTTCCTTTAGATTACCTTTCAAATTTGCCCATCATTGAAAGGAAGATGAAAAAAATACATATATGCGTTGTACCACACTGAAAAATGTTTTTGCTTTCGAACAAGAGTTGGTCATATCACAAAGCACAAGGTTAAGACTATGACAACCACACGGCGTATAGAATGCTCTAGGATTGAGTTCAAGTACTCTTGTTTGAACGCCTTTGTTTTTGCCTTTCATGTTAAAGCCATTGTCATAGCCTTGTCCTCTCAAGTCACCGATATCAAGTTTAAGGTTAACCAACGCTTCTTGAAGTTCACCAAAAAGTCTCATCCCCGATGTATCATCCACCTTCAAGAAATTCAAAAATAACCCTTTCATCGTAATTGGACTTGTTGAAACATCCACACATCGTAAAACAAGAGACATTTATTCTTGATGGCTTATATCCAGAGTACAATCAAATATGACCGAAAAATATTTTGCTTTTTTGATCTTTGACACAATTACACTTTTCACTTCCTCAGCTAACAGTTGTATCAACTCATTTTGAATTTTGTGACTCAAATAATGGTAATGAATCTCGCCCTTTTCTATCCGACGCAAGTGCTCTTGCATTGTTGGCTCAAACTCGGCAATCATTTCAAGTTTTCAACCATGCTTAGAAAAAGTCCATTACTCTTTGGAAAAATCTTCTCATAGCTTCCACAAAAAGGAAAATTATTCTTCGCAAGGGTTTTCACAATTGCAAGTCTTATCAATAAAACCCGTCTCCAATATTCTCTTTCTTTGTTAACTTGTTGTATACTTTTTTCTATTGTTTGATGTTTTCCCAATCTTTTCTCCAACTCAATCCATTTGCTCATGCAAGTAATGTGTTTGTTACTGCTTTAATGGCCTTTAAGTCTCTCCCCAATATTCCTCCAGTCTTTAAATCCTTCGGTAGCCAATTGAGTCTTATTTACCTCTTACTTAAACAACTTGCAACAAAAACAAAAAAACTCTATCCAAAACCTCCGAGTATATAAGCCATTTCCTATCAACTTTTTCTCCATTTGACAAGTGCCGAATGCAATGAACAGAGGAGAAATGCCTAGAAGAACTATCCTTGGGAAAGTTGACATCACAATCTTTTCTCACAGGACCCCTTTCAACTACTAAATCTCGCAATTTTTGGTCAATATTTTTCCAATTATCCGGATCATCGATATTTGAAATTTCACATTTCACATACATCTCATCATCTTGATTGGCTTCCCAACTCCCAAATTCCACATTTCCTTCTTCTTCATTTACCAAATTTTCATTTTTCTTATACACCAAATTTTCATTTTTCTTATTCACCAAATTTTCAACTTCTTCATTTTTCAAGTCGTGAACTAATTGTTCTGAAGGTTTGTCACTTTTAAAGAACTTGTCAATTGCTCTTTGAAACTTGGCTAGTTGTTGGACTCTTTGCTTTTCTTTTTTCTTTTTTCTTTTTTTCTATTTTCATATCCAAATGGGTAACTTCTTTTAAGAGGCATGATAAGCTGAGAAAAAAAATCAAAAAATGAAGCATTGTTTTTATTTCTTATTCCTTTTTAACAGATTAATACAAATTTTATTGCAAAACATTAAATATATAATGGTTTCAATTGAAAGCTAAAAAAGTAAACACCTTCTATATGCATCAAAAGATTAAAAATAATAATAATAAAGAATTGCATACCTGTTTGTTTTGGGATTAGGGCACAAAACAATCACAAAGAGGAGAGAGAGAGAGAGAGAGAGAGAGAGAGAGAGAGAGAGAGAGAGAGAGAGAGAGAGAGAGAGAGAGCTTGTTGTAGGCTTGTAGTGGCAATCGGAATCCCCAAGAGGCAGCAATCAGAAGAGATCATTAGCCCCTTCCATTCTCATTTCTCCCCTTCCATTCTCGGATTCTCCAAAGGCACCGAATACTGATAAAAAACAAAGATGGAGAACAGATAACAATGCCTACAGAGGTTTTAACCTTTTGTATTTGTTCAATTTTTAAATTTTTTTTCTTACTAAAAGTTACACGTTTTGAGCTTATAATAATATATAGGTGGGCCTTTATTTTTTTTCGTGGGCCTACATAACTTAAGGTAGTTGGGGCGCTACTTAGTGTTTATTGGGTGAAAAAGAGTCCTAGAATGCTATATTAACCCATTACAGCAGGGGGGGCCTGTTTTGGGCCTTTTTTGGGGGGCTCTAAGCCATCGCCTGGTGGGCTTGGGCCCAGGGACGGTGCTGTGTCGAGTGGATATCAGTACGTTGCATATAGAATGAGTTTCAATGTTGACCAATGGCATAGATAAAAGCTTGACACCAATCAATAATATCTTTAGTTTCTATCTCGATGATTCGCATTTGTTAGAATGCCTCACAAAATTGTGCATATTAGGTTATATTCACATAGAATATTAGTATTAAAAGTTCATCAAAGTATTTCAAAAGTTATTGTAAAATCCATGTTAAATTGAAATTGTCACGATCCAATTCATTCCTAGTCTTTTCTTTTAGGTTCCACCAACGATGGCTCTCTCCTTTTAACATATATGCTGCTAACCTCACCTTTTGAGTATTCGTGCACGTGATAACTTTAAAGATCTTTGTATTCATTCCTCCCTCGAAACTTGGGGGTTTCAACTTCAGAAAATCATTTGTGTTCAATCCTTCCATGAGTTGGGATGTTGGGTTCGAGGTTTGTGTCTGATTTGGTGGAAGGGGGTGTAGTATTGACTGGTTCTTGTTGATTCTTTGGTGTGGGTTGCGTTTGTGGTGGCACGAGTGGTTGTTCAGGTAGAGGAGCAGTAGTGGTTGGCATTGCTGCAAATCCCTCACTAATCCTACTAACTATGTCAATGTCCTTTATAACCTTTCAAATTTTTCAATGTTGGTCTGTTTATGTGTGCGCACCATGGTTTCTCAAAGTAATAAAAGCAAAGTGAGGAGAATTATACTCTAATCAACCACAAATAACAATAACGTAATACAACAACATTATTAATTCACAGTCAAGTGTATTTACACTAAAGACTAGACTGAGTATATCATCTCACAACACTACTACTATTAGAACTATTCACATGGCTCCGCTACACATACCATACATCTTTTTACATTATTCATGCATGTCGCGTGAACTTGGACTTGTGATGTTCTTCAAGAATTTGTTGTTTAAGCCTTGGAATGTTAGGAACACATAACCGATTCTGAAATCTCATCACCTGCCCATCTTTTTGTAAATTCTTGTTGGGAACGTGTCCCAATCTGATCACTTATTTTATTCAACTTAGGATCCTCCATATGCAGGAATTTCACTTCTTCCATTAATGTTGGCTCTACCATTACAATTGCACACATCGCATCCAACCCTTTAACGGGTACATCCAAATTCAGCCTTTCCGTATCCTCAAATAAGTACTCCTTTTGAGTAGCAGTGTTCTAAAAGTCGGGACTAGTCGGCGACTAAGTCGGGGCCGGGGGCTCTCCGAGTCGACTAGGGCCTAGTCGATTGATTTAGTCGCCGGCCGACTTAGTCGGACTCAAGTCGGCGACTAATCGGACAAGTCGGCGAATCGGAAAAGTCACGAATTGAAAAAAATCGGACAAGTCGGCAACTAATCGGAAAAATTGGGGTAAAAAAACAGAACTTGCTAAATTTTTGGGGCTGCAATGTAATTGTTTTGAATGTTTTTAACTTTGTACCCTAAACTCAAAACTGTGGATGATGCATAGTACATTAAAAAATAGTTTTAATAATTTAATTGTCTCTTTATCTATGATTACGAGAAGCTAAGGTTTGTGGTTTCCACAAATAGATTGTAGAATATACAGTTAAAAAAAAATAGAAAACATTAAAAAACAGTTTCCATGTACTGTAGATTGTAGAATAAATCAATCAATTAGCACACTGTATATTGTTGTTGTGGTTTGCCACTAAGGATTAATTATTCTTGCTGTGGTTTTAGTTGCCACTATGTTTTTATTTGATGATTTGCTACTTATGTTATTCTACTTGCTCAAAACTTATGAAGGATGAAGGAAAATATATATTTAAAAAAAAAAAAATCTAGCCGACTAGTCCCCTAGTCGCTAGTCGGCAGCCATCCGACCTGGGAGCGACTAGCGACTTTTAGAACACTGTTGAGTAGTAACGAGGTGATTCAAACTTCCAATTGTTTTATGTCTTACAGCATCAGTCATTACATTAGCCTTTCTCAGACAATACTGAATGGTGACATCATAGTCCTTTAACAACTGGAACCAACGCCTTTGTCTTAAGTTTAACTCCTTTTGAGTGAAATCATACTTTAAGCTCTAGTAGTCAGTATACATACTGCATGACACTCCGTATAAATAATGACGTCAGATCTTTAGAGACAATATAATGGCTGCCAATTCTAAGTCATGGGTCGGGTAATTTTTCTCACGGGATTTCAACAGTCAAGATTTGTTCGCCAATCTTTTTCGTGTTGCATCAAAACACATTCCAAACCTTGACGAGAGGCATCACTATAGATTGCAAAATACGTCAACTCCGTCGGGAAGGGTTAAAACAGGGGTTGTGGTTAGTCGTCATTTTAGCTCTTGGAAACTTTTTTCATGACTTTCTGTCCAAGCAAATCATTCATCTTTCTTTGTTAGTTCTGTCAAAGATACTGCTATTTTTTAGAAGCCTTAAACAAATTATCCACTTCACTTACAGTCGTCGGTCTTGGCCAGTTTATGACAATTTCAATCTTTTGCGAATCTTTGGCTATCCTTTCACTGCTAATGATAGGCGCGCAATATCTCAAGATATAAGCGCCTAAGTAGGGCGAATTAGCGCGTTAGAGGCGCGATTTATTCCATTTTCCACTTGATGCGGTGTTGTCTTTGGTTTTTCTTGTTTTTGGTTGTTTTGTAGGGAACAGGTCGGAAAGAGCGCGTAAAGTGGGCACATGGCGGTCGGGCATGTTGGGAACCGGTGGGACCCAAGTGAGGACGACCAAACAAGCTTGGAAGGCAGTTTAAGGGTGTCGGTATCGATACAGGGATTGTCCTGTATCGATACCCGTGTACCAATTTGCGAACAGAATGTATGGGTATCGATACAGGACTTCTCCTGTATCGATACCGAGGGTCCTAAAAGCCAGAAATTGACTTGCCACGTGTGTTGACTTCGGGGGGACATAAATACCTCTTTTTGAGGTCGAATTAGTGTGCGAACCTTACTTTGTTTTTCTTCCGTTTGAGGAGCCGACTTTTCCTTTGGAGATTTTCCTTTCAAGTTTTCAAGCTTTGTTCAATTACTCGCATTCCGGTAATTCGTTATTATTTCTCATTCTTTAATAAAGTTATTCTTTGGTACTTGTTTAATTCGTATCTTTTGTTTATTTCGTATTCAGAAGCATGTTTCAATCTAGGGTTTTCTTCGCTTATTGCGTAAACATGAGTGAGTAGTTCCATAGGTATGGTCGCGGGGTGATTAACACGCCGTGACCAGGGCTGGGTATGTTCTCACTCCTGTTTTCAGAATTAATAAACGGACAAGCAATTTTAGGTTATTAAAGAACTTCCGTGGACGAATCCGGGCATTGTCGGAGCCCATGTAACGCGGGGAACGGGGGACCAAAACTCGTTCTTCGCTGTACACGGGTAAACGGCGACCACGAGGATTCGCATCTTTCGGGGTACCTTTTTCTCTCTAAAATCAAACGTTTTTAGAACACCGAACGGAGCGAAACTGTCTGGACCTGGTCACCGTGTTATGAACCCTACGACCGTACTTCCTTTTAATTAATTCAAGTTAAATCAAATTCTCTTAGTTTAGGTAATTTCACCAATCAAATCACAAGGGTGGCCACCTAAGAGCCGTGTTAAACTAGCAACCCGAGTTTTTAGTAAGCACTCTCCGCCGTCTCTGTGGATTCGATTCCGGTCTTACCGGGTATTATGCTACACCGGTCTCAGCCCTACGCTTGGGGCAACCCATTAATTTAGGTCTAGGATTCGGTCAAGCAGCTAACAATATGCCCTAAAAACACCAGTTTGTCCAACCAAAATTCAACACTTTATAAAATTTCGCATACAACTTCTACTCTGTATGAGTCTATTATACAATTCTCAAATGATTCACATGCTTCTCCTCACTTTTTGAGTATATCAAAATGTCATCGATGAGTACTATTACAAAATCATCCAATTAACGTTTGAAACTCGATTCATCAAATCCATAAAACGCATCAGGGGAATTAGTTACTCCTTTCCTTCCTTGACCTTCAACTGAGATATCATGATCTTATGTTTATTAAGAAAATCGCTAGATCCTTGCATCTGGTCAAATAGATCATTGATCCTCGGTAATAGGTATTTATTTTGATGGTCACTTTATTCAATTCTCGGTAGTCAATACACAACCGCATTGTCATCATTTTTCTTTATGAACAATAGACACACAGGATAATATCAAAATTCTGACGAATAGGTCAAACATGTAGTAAATCAACCATCATCTGACCAATTCCAGTTCTTAAAATATACCATGGTATAGTAATTCCAATTCTAGTGTAAGAATTGACTATGAGCACATAAGATATCCATTACTTAAATTTCAAAACACAGGATAATATCAAAATTCTGACGAATAGGTCAAACATGTAGTAAATCAACCATCATCTGATCAATTCCAGTTCTTAAAATATACCATGGTATAGTAATTCCAATTCTAGTGTAAGAATTGACTATGAGCACATAAGATATCCATTACTTAAATTCCAATTCTGAAAATATACCATGTCTAACAAGAATTTAAAAAAAAAATGTATGAATATGTCATGGATATCAATTTCAGCAAATATACCATGAACTATCATGTGATGCAAATATATATTGAATAGTAATTGATTAGATCCCAAAGATTTGGTAACAATAATATAATAAATTGAAGAAATCAACACAACTACATCATCATTATGTACATTTCAACAAACAATAATGAACTTCGACTCAATCACCAAATCGAAGGTATTTTGGCATGCTCCAATCGACAAATCCAAACTGATCGAGAAAAAAGATTAAATGGGGTTAGATGGAGTCACTTACAAAATCAAGCCATGCAAGAATTGTTCCCTTCTTCTTCACTGTTTGATGTAGCAATGGAGGAAGGGAGTGGGTTCTCGCCGTCTTGGGTTTTCCTAAAAAACATTTTTAAACAACTTCAGGTGCAAATGTGGGATCTTGGGTTTTCTTAAAAAACATTTTTAAACAACTTCAGGTGCAAATGTGCGTTTTGGATTATTGGGGGTTGCATGCTCCGATTGTCTTCAACAAAAAATGCAACAATAGAGGGCTGGTGTGGGTTTCTCTGTTTAGGATTTTACCCAAAAACCATTTCAAAAAATATTTAAAAGTGTAGATAGATTGGGCTTCCTGTTTGGGGATTCGGTGAGTTATTTAGGATGGTTTGCACCATCTATGGAAAAAAAATAAAGGCTTTTTCCATTGGGACTTGTAGAGTTTTTTTCATCCCAAAAATTTATGCTATTTATATAAGAGAGAGTTAATTAGGCATCCTGTACAAAAAAGATCATTATGATTCCATCCTGAAATTCAAATAAATCCTAAAATACCCTTTCTCTCTCCTAGTTTTCCTAATATCTCTCTCCTGATTTTTCTAATATTTATCTCTCCTAATCTCTCTCTCTCTCTCTCTCTCTCTCTCTCACACACACACACACACATCCACAAAATCTCAAAACAAAATTAATAATAAATAATCATGACATTTTTTAACCTAAAAACACGAGTCATGAAAACATGCATGTAGATTAATGCACCACCAAAAATCATAAAAAAAAAAAAACTATTGAACATATGGTAGATTAATGCACTATAAAACCACAACCCAAACCATGAAAAACACGGTTGATTAGTGTACCATAAATCACATGAAAATATGGTTTACGCCTAATCACCGAAGTACCGAAGTGGTAAACTAATAAACCATCTTTATTGTATCAAATCACCCAATATGGAAAATCAACAAACCATGTTAACGTGTCGTTTATTTCATATAGTGAAAATAGTTTATTGATTTACCATTTTTATTGTATCAAATCACCAAATGGTAAATCAATAAATCATATTCACTGCGAAATAACCATCTTTTAAAGGGCATGTGAACATGATTTATTGCTTTACCATTTAGTGTAGATTCACCATTTAGTCTTTTTAATTTGATTTTCAAAATCTAAAGGTCTGATCGGTGGACATGGAAACCCAAAGGTTTGATTTCATATACTTGTACATACAAATACACCAATCAAAATCTTCAGTGCCATACCATAAACTATGATTGACTTTAATTCACGTATAAAGTAAGAGATTTAGAGATTTCAGATCCAGTGTAGCAAAAAAAAAAAAACTCTGTAAAAAATATTTTTAAAAAATCACCATTTAAAAAGATAGCGAAAAAAATCTTCACCGCTGAGGATGGCTTTTTGCGGCCGTCGTGACACAAACTAAGAGGTCGGCGATGAGAGGATACGACGACGAGAACGCCAACATCGGTGAGATCGCTAGAGAGGGGCTGATGATGAAAAGATCGGCGAAGGGGGTCCAATCGTTTGGAGAGGAAACAACAATGAGAACGCCACTATCGATGAGATCGCCAAAGAGGGGCTGATGATGACAAGATCAACGGAGGGGTTTGATCGTTGGGTGGTGGCAGCAATTGACGTACGGCGATGGGTGATGAGCTGCTGTTGGAGGATGAAGATTAGGTTTAAGGTTCGATATCCAGAGGTAGAAGAAGAAAAGAGAGAGTAATTAAGGGAAATGAGTAATTAAGGGAAATGATGATTTCGCCGGACTTGTTTTAGTAGTGGAATATTATGAGTGATTGTTTCCTATTTGAATTGATTCTTCATTAATGGTAGTAATTATCTCTTCAAAAATACATAATAGGGGCACAATGGTTCAATTTCAATTTACAGGATGAAATCATAATTATTCAAATCCACTAGGGTGGAATCATAATTGAATTTTAGTCTTTGTAATATATATATATATATATATATATATATATATATACAAGAAGTTTTCTATGAGGGCTCCCTCACAAAAAAAGTGCGGGAAAACAGTTGTTAGCCATTGGATCGCGTGAAGGGCATAGGATCCAACAGCCCACAACTGTTTTCCCGCACTTTTTTTGTGAGGGAGCCCTCACAGAATATGTCCTGTATATCTATATATATATATGGGTAATATTGAGTTTATTTAGAAGTGGGGGATGAAATCATAATTGTTCAAAATGACGGGGATACAAATATAAGGTTGTCTTATACTTATCTTATTTTTTATGCAAATCCATGCCTTGAACGATGCAAGATTTGACAATGCAAAACTTGACACCACGATGCAAGATTTGACAAAGCAAACTTGGTGTCAAGTTTTGCACCAATAAATGGCTTTTTTAATTCTTTTTTGGTGTAAAAAAGTTAGAAACGGGTGAACGTGAACTTCATAAAACAGTTAACTATCACTTTGGTCACCTCTTAACTATAACATGAAAAGTTTCCTTGAAATGTCGAGGAAATAAAAATTAATGGTCCAGATTCATCATCATGTACGTCTAGGCCATTAATTTCTCTTTTGTAGAATATTTCGGAAAATCTTTTTATTTTCCCTACAACTCTTCTAAAAGAGAACCCTCGCGGTCACTTTTTAGTAGTATTCCAAGCCCAGCCCTTCTGAAAAACATAAAGAATTAAAAAACACCATTGTTAATTTGGTGTCAATTTTGAAGTGCATGCGCTCTCTGTCTATGGAAATAGGTAGAAGAATATTGAAAAGCACTAACACCTACTCTTAAAATAATCTGCTTCTGAAACTTGAACGTATATATATGTCACTATCCAGTACAAACTTTACATTGTCAATAAAGTGGACTACCAAACGAAGTGCCAATATATAAAGTGCCTTACAAAAGACTAAACGAAGCAAAAAACACAAGTCTTCTAAAAATTCGTAGTTTTCTTCCTTTTTGCTTTTTCTCTCTCAAACTTTCAAAAATGCTATCATGGTCCCATACTTTTTTTTTTTTTTTTTTTACGGACAGGCGTGTTTGGGCTAACTTACTCGCACCCGACTAATATCCTACCAGACAGACAATTCATGCACGTTGGGACGATTGGATTCACAAGAAATGACTATCTTGCGGTCTGATCCTTAAGAATCGAAGTCTGGACAATAACCGAACTAATCCTCAGCACTACATTACAAAAGGCTAAAAGAAGGAAGAAAAAAAAAGGTCTTTTAAAATTCATAGTTTTCTTCCTTTTTGCTTTTCTTTTTCTTCTCAAACTTTCAAAAATGATATCATGGTCCAATACGGCTGTTAAGCAACACAGAAACACAAACACTTCCCCTTTTTAAAGCATCTTTACCTTATGATTCGTTTATCACTTTTATTATTGGTAGTAGCCCCTCCACATCCCACTACCTTTGTTTTTTCTTGTTTTAATCCTTCTAAGATGCACATGCAACTTCCAATCACGTGACTTGAATACATCTTTTGATAAATCAGTATCCGGCCAATTAACTTCTATAAAAACTAGTGTAGCACAGAAATTAAGAGAAAGTCGAACCAAATGCTTGCTATAGCCTACATGACTTATGTATATGATACATATAAACAAATTGTTCGAACCGAATAGAGACACTTAAACATAAAATTTTGAATTTTTTTCAAAATTTATATTTTTTATTAGAAGAATGCATTTAAACTAGTATTAGAACTAAGCCTAAGTTGAGTTGAAAAAACTAAATAACATAAAATATATATTTGAATTTAACTTGTTTAAATAATAGGTCACGGTGCAAAGAATATTATTTTAGTTTATTTGTTTTTCTATGCTTCCACAAACCGGGAGAAGGACAAAACAAACATTGTGTCAAAACTAGGGTTAGGTTTTTTGGTATAAGACAAAACCTAACCATTTGCCCTATCAAAACATTTCTTATCCTACATTCTCTCTCCTCTCTCTCTCTCTCTCTCTCTAAAGGTGAGTGGTAGCACTTTCCTCTTTCCTTCTCTTCTTCCACATGCATGTTGCAGAGTTTCTCAGTTTTACAATTGAATAACACACACCATGGAAATACATAAACAAACAAAGAGTCAAGAAAAGCAAAAGCCAGAAGGCAGCAGGGAAACTTTACTTGTATACATATGGGATATTGGGTAAAGGAACAAGGAAGAAAGCAATAAAAGAGAGGGATTTTTTTGGGCTAAAGTTTGATTTTCCACACATGCACACTCACATGTACATACATAAATATACAAATGGGTATATATATACACACACAAAGGGGCTGACTGAGAGGGTGCTTGGCTTCTGCACTCCTCTCAATTTCTTCCAATTTATATAGTACATTTTTGAATTTTTTTTGTAAAATTACTGAAGAGTGATCCCTGCAAACTAGGTGAAATTCGCAATCCTACGTTCGCCATTGTATATGTGTGTGTGTGCCAGTCAAAGGACTGTATGTCTCTTATTCATGAGATATTATTTGTGATTTTGGAGTTTTTCATATTGAGAGTAGGAGGGAGAAAAAAAGGGGAGAGGGGATTCTGTAGTGTGGTGCCGCATTACAAGAGTTTTTCTTATTGTGTGTGTGTGTGTCAGTCAAAAGGAGTGTATGTCTCTATTCATTAGATATTATTTTCATTTTGGAGTTTTCCTTAATGAGAGTACGAGGGAGAAAAAAAGGGGAGAGTGGGTGCAGTAGTGTGGTGCTGCACTACAATCTTGTAGTGCGGCATCCAAGTCGTTGATTGCGTAATTAACGGCTCAGATTTCAACATGCCACTTGCATGATCCGAGCCGTTCATTGCCGAGATGAAATCCGAGCCATTCATTACCGAGATCAACGGCTCGTGTGCCGCATTATAAGATCCCCGGATGCAGAGAGGTAGAGGATGGAGAAGGGGGGATCCAAAGAGGGTTTTAAAGACTTTGAGCAGATACTTAAAGCAGGAAAAAGGCGAAGGTTTTCTGGTCTTCAGAAGAAGCATAGAAGCTTTGATAGAAACGTTTCAAACACCTCATTTTTTGTCACTTCTGTTGTATTTCGCTGTCATCCAAGAACCTAGCTAATCAACTTTTCTAATTGTACGTACATCCATTTTTGTATTTTTTTTATTGGAAATATTACTGTGATCCTATTATAGTAATAACTTATTTAGATATCATGAAAGCATTTTATGTAAATTGTGGGCATTTTGACCATCTGATACCGTAATGCTAGTCCTCGCAACCGTATTGGTCAATGAAGTTACCTATGGATTCATATTCACTTGTTACACTGTTTCACGACTGCTACGTCCGGTTCTTGATCGCTTTGACCGCTTCTTTGGATATTTTCTTTTTTTACTAATCTTAGTTATTAAAAAATTTACGACCCTCACACCCAATTTCTGTATATTTTTAGGCAAACCACCATTAATATTATTTGAAACCTTGGTATTGAGTATGATATATAGAAATCAAATAGAAAATTATAAATCTTATAGTTTTTTTTGTAGTACTTTTGGATTTGTGATGCTTTATACTCATGTTCCCATCTTGGGTTTGGGTGGTTGACTGTTAATTTCAAAACCCAAAAAATTGAGATCATCAACTTAATCAGAAGAAATGATGACCTTTTTTTTGGACAAATCAAGTATATACTTTCTTCTTGGCAAATGTGGTTGTCATAATTACAATAATTACCACAATAATGGCACTACTTATTATTTTCACCACTAGATTTTCTTGGAGAAATGGACATCATTATAGTTTTCTTTTTTCTTTTTCTTTTTTTCTTTTACCTAGTTGTTCAAAATAGGAGTAATATTCTTTAAAAAATAAAAAAAAAACTCAAATTCAAAATAGTATTCTGATGACACTGATTCGTGAGATCTTCTATGTCGTATAGCTGTACGGACGGATCAACCCATTAATGACTGAATCAGTAAAAGTCCGAATAGAAAACTGCCCCTGAAACCCTTCTCAGCTTTTCCCACTATACATCTCTCTCTCTCTCTCTCTCTCTCTCTCTCTCTCTCTCTCTCTCTCTCGTGTTGTACAGTAATTAATGTAACTGAAAACTTCACATATGAATTATGAAAGCAAGGAGAAGAAGAAGAGATCCGATAATCGAGGCAATAAAATTGCAAAATAAACTTCAAAAAAAAAAAAAAAAGATGATGCTGATCATTAATTAAAAAGATTTTGATCTGGGCTCCAATTAAATGGTGATATCAGGTTACGTATTTTGTATCGGTTATAGGTGATATGGTCAGGTTTTTAAATATCAACCCATATATGTTAGAACTTATAAGTATCAGTTTTGTATCTTCCGATACACTAACTTGTGGAAATTTTATATCAAATTCAAAATTAATTTGTAATGTGTGGAGAGGTCGCTCATGTTATTAAGTGATCACATATTCTATTCCTAAGCAATATTACGAGTGATTTATATGCTTATCGACCAGTCCCGTTTTGTTCCGTCCATTTCCAATTCGTGGTCCACTTCACAGACATTATCGACTATACTAGAACGTTACGAGTGATTTAATTAACTTGTTATTTTTGGCATCACTAAGTTCTAAGAAATTCATGACCATTACAACTTATATTCCCGCTATATATTTGTATCACAAAGTATTGTCGATACCATAACACTACAACTATTACTGTTACGTGTCTTGATATCTTTAAAACCTTAGATACAGTCTTATATAGGCCGATACGTAGAGGGATGGGAACAAAGATAATAAACCTCACTTCAAGTAATATATACACAAGCATTCATACACTCACAAACGCCAACAGACATTCCTCAACAATCTGAGTCTCTCTCAGACCCATGATAAATAAAAATAAAATAAAAAGAAAAAAACAAGATCACAATCTAAACCAAGAGAACATTAAATTTAATTTCTCCCAAAAAAAAAAACAAGGAAGAGAACCCCCCAAAAAAAAAGGAAGAAAGAAACTAACATGGGGAAGGAGGCATGAGATTCAACCCTAAATCATCCTTTTCCATCGCCAATCTCGCCTTCTTCGATTGCAAGTGCACTCCGAACAGCTTCGTCCGAGTATCGTTTGTGTCTTCAATCCTCGCAACCTGCTTAAAATTAGGGCTAGAGGAATAGAGATTGTTCTGATGATGGTGATGATTGAGCCCGAGCAAATTATGATGATTTTGTGCCCTTTGAATCGCGAAAGACGGCGGCGGCGGCGAATTGGAGACAAAGAGAGAAGAAGGGTTATAAGAATTACTAGGAGCAACGGGCTTCACGTGATTCTGAACAAAGTATATAATGTCATTGTATAGTTTCTTCATGTGCGCGAGTTCGGATATTAGCATGTTGTTGCTCCGCCTCAGCCTCTCGTTATCCTCCGACAGCGCCGCCGTCACCGATCCACCAATGTTAGTAGTCACGACGGTAGTCCTAGCAGGCGGAGGCGGTGGAGGAGGGGGAGGAGGAGGAGGAGAGTCACACCAGTTCGGAACAAGCTCGTCCGAGCCGGTTGGGGATAGGCTTGACCGGGTTGTGTAAGGGAAGAAACTCAGTCCGTTGCCGATCGGAGAATGGTGGTGGTGGTGGTTGATGGGCATTTGTTGCGGCTGAGATGTTTTTCTGCGGTGGATCTCGCACAGCAGATGCTTTTCGCCCTTTTTGAAGTACTCGTTTGCGAACTCCCACCTGTCTGGTACAATCTTTCTAAAACCCTAATTTTCCAAAAAAAATTCAAAAACAAAAACCCAAAAACCAAATCAGCTACCTTACTAGTGTTTAAAATTACACAACACAATTTTATTTTTTTAAATACTAAATTTATCGGTTGATACTATCCGATATCAACTGATGCAGCTATAAAAAATATATATATATATTGATATCGACCGATACATGACCGTATATAGAGAGGGAACGTACGTAGGTGTTGAGCTGGCGGACGAAGCTAGAGAAGTTGTTGTGCTTGAAGTAGTTAGGGAGGAGGTCGCGGGCGAACTCCGGGGGGCGCCAGACGACGAAGGTGGAGTCGTCTTCCCCCCAGGAGACGATGTGGTCGGTGTTGGGGTCGTCGACTAGCTGGTAGGTTTTGGTTAGAAATGGAGCTGGTACTGATTTGTGTGAGTCGAGAGAGAGCAGTATCCCCTCACAGTTGTCCAGCATCAACGCCATTCTAGAGAGAGAGAGAGAGAGAGAGAGAGAGAGAGAGAGAGAGAGAGAGAGAGAGAGAAGGGTTTTGGTGTTGGGTTCTGGGTTTGTAGTTTGGATGGAGTAGTGAGGGGAACTCAGTTGTATGTGAATTGTTTAAGACTCATCGAGGGTGTAGTGAAAGAGAGAATATGTGTCTGTCTGTCTGTCTAGAACCATGAAAAATAAGGGCTTTTCAAGACAAACCCGTGACCCTACTCTCTCTCTCTCTCTCTTGGTGGACTGATTTTTTTTTTTTCTCTTTTTTTTTTTCCAATGGACTGGGGTGTTTGAATCAGCTTATACGTATCTCGAGTAATCATCTTCCCGGTTATATTAACGATAGATCATCCACACTGAGAATTCATAAGAAATTACTTATTTACAATCGGCTCCTAAAAGTCAAAGAGATAAACTTATTTACGGATGTGTGCACCACCCATTGTGGGTTCTCCTAAAAATCAAAGAGATAAACTTATTTACGGATGTTTGCACCAAAGAGATAAACTTATTTACGGATGTTTGCACCACCCATTGTGGGTTCTACTAAAAATCAAAGAGAAACTTATTTACGGATGTTTGCACCACCCATTGTGGGTTCACCTTACGATAATTGCAATAATCTGGACTGAGGACCCGAAAAATAATGTATCCATGAAAAAAACTAATAAGAGCAAGGGGAAGGTGCAGGAAGGGAGTGGTGGGAGGGAATTGACAGAGACACCCCTCCTCCCCTTCCTTTTTATTGTCTTTTTAGGAAATCTTTCTTTCTTCCTTTATTTTCATTTGTCTTTTATCCTTTGCTACTAACCAGTCAATGCCTCCTTTTTTTCCTTTTTTTTTTTTTTTTTGGCAACGGAAATTTAGTCAATGTACGACAACTCTAATGGAAATTGATAAGCACTCCTTTTTTTATGTGAAACAAACAGTATTTGCAAAAGCTATAATTTCCCTTAAAAAGGACCAATTTTATGTGCTCAGTATTGACATTTTAACTTAATATACAGCAACTATATTTGCATTGTTCATCATCTTATTTTAAGCTTTACATTTTAACTTCTCTCAACTAACAATTTTTTTCTAATAAAAAAGAGATTATATAGGCATTACATTTTTACATGTCAAACACTAATATCATGCCAAATCCAAGTAAGATTCGACTCCTCATTTAATAGCTTGCTTGGAGCATTCTTCGAATTCAAATTTATCAAATATTGTTGTTACCACATAAGAATTGCCAGCTCCGTCTACTCTTAAACAAATCAAACTGGGAGTGAGTTTGGCTTTTCTTAATAGGGTTTTTTTGTTTTTTTCACGCAATTAAGGATAGTATATACTATATAGTCAAAACAAATCACGGCATGGCCTAGATGAGAATGGCTTTTTAGTTGATTGTTCCAAGTAATACTCTAATCTAGCGAACCCTAGTTTCAAGGGCAGACTCATGTTGTGGCAAGCGGGGTCAATGGATTGAAATTTTCTACTGCCGTGTATATATAATTTTGGACATTTCAGTAATTTTGTCCCATATCTTATACATTATTCTATATATTTGCCCCAAGTAACATAAAATAATTACAACCTTGCTCAAATGATTCTAACGGACCACCTCTGATCTTTTGGTTTAGTATTATATTAGATATACTATAGAAACTTGACCCCCCTAATAGTAAATGATGCACTCGCCCTTGCCTAATTTAAAGGGCAATTCGGTCAATTCACAAGCAGAAGCCTTGTTTCTTTTCATTTTATTTGATTTGATAGTGTGGTAACTTCAGCCAAATTAAATAGAGAGCAAGAAATGAAGGAGCTAGAAGGTGCATGGGGTTCTCACTTCACGTCAAACGAGTGTCCTCCTTTCTTTTCTCTTCAATTTTGGAGGTTTCCCTTTGTTGTTTAATGTCACCAAACCCATCACCCTCCCCCCAAATTTTCGAATACTCCCATCATTTTCTACTGTATGCAGAAAGAGTTAAGGAATACATTGAACTACGTGATGCGATTTAAAGCCTGTGCTAGTGTGTGTGACGACATTTCACCTTCTTCTTCTTCTTCTCCTGTTCCTATTTCTGCTTCTCTCTCTCTCTCTCTCTCTCTCTCTCTTTGTTCTTATGTCTTCTCTCTCATGCATAATATTCCAAACTTCTTTTCCTGTACAGTGTACACGGTCAGGGTGTCCGGTCTAGTTTATACGTACCTCGACTAATCTCTTTCTCGATCTAGTCAAAGGCAGGCTGTCCACGCAAGAAATCACAAGTTGTTATGGTTTACAGGGATGGAGCTGGGGGTACCAGTAGAGGCGGTCGCCGCTGCAAGAGAAGAAAAAAAAACAGACACCCTACACTCCATTTTCTGATCCAGCTAAGAGTAGGCGATCCACGCAAAAATTCACAAGAAGATACTTTGTTGTGTCTTAAATCCAATTATCAAACTCTAGTAAATAGTGTAGGGAGCAAACCAAATACACCAAAAGGTCTGTAAATATTCCAAACTTGAAAATCATACAAAAGGGGACATGCATATGCTCTCTGACCACTACCTTTAGTGACTAGTATTTTGCATATTCACATAAACAGCTAGGTTAGCCTATAGATAGGCTCCTGTGCTACTGCTTTGAGCCTCCAACTTTGCCTTCCCTCCTGCCTTTTTATTTGCTGACGTGGCTCAGGTGTTTGAATTATTGGCCCATAAAGTTTCCATGAATAACTGGGTAAAAACATTAATCCACTATATCAACTTTTTCTTTCTTTTGCATTGGCATTTTAGAACCAAAAAAAAAAGTAGCTTTTTTTTTATTATTATTTTGTAAGATTGTTGTGGAGTCATGAACTTTCATGACATTTCGTTTTATAAAATTAAAAATACAATTTTTTTTCATGAAATAACAAGTACGCATTTGTTCATGCTTCATGCATGCAGTTGTAGTTAGTAAATTTCTACATTCTAGTGAAGTTCTTGGCGTAATTTTCTTATTCTTTTTAACGTGAAAATGATAATAAAAAAAATTTAGGTGAGCACCCGCGCTCCATAGTCTCCTACACCATCGTTACCCAAAAAAAATGTACAACGGTTTGACTGGTCTTGAAATACTTGCTAACGTAATTATTTTAAGACCATAAAAGTCACACTCTTTTTCATGAACCGTTTTGCCTCAAGCATCCTATTGTAATTCCTTCCTCAATTCCACAATAGGTTTCAAAATAAAACAAGAGAGGTCAATGTAATTCAAACTATTTGTACTAAGGATATAACGGTCTTTTATTCATCAAAAAGTTAACACTATTAGTCCAAATTTAAAGGCAATGGGCCACCGGTATTTTAAAGTAAGGGATGTGAGAGTAATTTCAAGAACCAAATGAGGGGTTAGTTTATTTGTCAGAACTAGAGGGGAGGTCAGCGCAATTTATCCTTCTAGTATCTATCAAAACTTGTGTTCCAAGTCCAATTTCGAACAACGGGTACTTAAATTCCGTGCAATTAGTGGTTGCCACCAAACAAGGATGGGATGGAACTTTGAAGTAAGACATTGATTCGTTTCATGATTGTAGAGGGACATAACATGGCCCAAAGTGAAAGAATAGGAAAATGATTAGTACTAATTTCTTTCTTTTTCGGTTCCACGGTCAGTGTCTAAACCAGTTTACATGCATCTCGATTAATGATTTCTCCTCCAGTCTGGTCAATTGCAAGTCATCTACGTCAAACTCGAATTTACGATAAATTATTTTCTGCGGCCTGTCCCAAAACAATAGGAAAATGATTAGTACTAATTTCTTTCTTTTTCGGTTCCACGGTCAGCGTTTAGACTAGTTTACACGCATTTCGATTAATCCTCTTTTCCAGTCAGGTCAATTACAGGTCATCCCGTTGAACTCGAGGATTTACAATAAATTATTCTCTTGCGGCCTGTCCCAAAAATATCAAACGCGATCTAATCGATTGTGTAGCTTGCAAACCCGCCAATTAACCGGACTAACTTGAGGTTAATGATTACAAATTATTACCACAAAGATACTCAACTGATAATTTGCGGATCATGTCTCATGATACTCATTATTGAGAAAACAAAGTTTTAAACTGTTCTATATCCCCACACCCTTTTCATCATTTCTCTCTTTTTGTGTTTTTTGGGTCTTCTCCATATGCAAATCAACTGTAAATTAAAGATGATCACTTAATTAGTATCTTATGATTCAGCTCCCTATACCCAAAATTGGTTTTTCAGTTTCTCAAATTTCTAACGACTTAAAAACCAACAACTTTGTTTAATCCAAGAACATTACACTGAGTAAATAGTCATTAATTAATGTCACAGCCAACTAATTTGTGACACATATTTGTAACAAAATCATACTCCTTCAGTACCAATTTATGGTCCCTCGCTGTATTCTAACCGAATAAAAATTTATTTATATATTGAAATTGACAATACTTGTAGTATTTGTAATAGGATTCTTATTTGATAAATGAAGTAACAAAATTCAAAACACTTACAAATAATTAAGATTATAAACAATTTAAAAATGACACGAACGGTCAAAAAGAATTAACAAAGTTGAGACGGGTCGATGAAGTAATACAGTACAAAGGTTTCAAATAATAGTCAAAAACTAAGATGCTCATTATCTTATGTATAGACAATTTTATCAAATCTAGACAATTAAAAACACTAATACTCCCTCCATCCCAAAAAATTTGATGAAAATAATACAAAATTTTCAAGAAAAATTAAATATTTTTTTAACAAGTTACTAGATATCAATAGATACTTTTAATTTATGAAAAAAGTTTGAAAACTTTCTTTTCAAAGACTCGTTATTTTTAGGTTCTCATTTTGCGGACCAAACAAAATTTTTGAGATGGTTCGGATTGCACACTACAGGTTCCGGGATTTGCACAATCCCCAGACCCGTTTGCATGTGACATTTGCAGTACTAGTAAAATAGTAGCAAGCGAGAGACATCAACTTCAAGTTCCAATATTCTTCTAATAACAAATGGGAAATTAATAAAAACAACACTGGACCAAAGTCTGAGAAGAAGACCTTCTAAAAACTATACTACTCTCTCTCTCTCTCTCTCTCTCTCTCTCTCTCGCTTTTTCCTTCGTCTTCTGTAGTCTGCACACACACCCTCTCCTCTTCTGCATGATCTGTGAAATTTGTGCAGCGGCTGACATGGAGACAGAGTCCTATTTTGTAATTTTATGCGACACCTTCTCTCTCTCGTGAGTCCTCTTTTGTATTTTTCCCTTAAAACATCTCATCTGTTCAAACCAGAGACCTTGCCTTGTTCATGGTACATGGATATATATAGGAATATTAACATTTACCCTCCCACCCTCCAAATATTTACTCTCTTAACCCCCTACACTAAATTTCACTGGACCTTCGATCTTTAAGAATTCAGTGCACGCCTTCCATTGGGAACCAACAGCTTCCATTAAGTGTCTAACAAGAATGAATTTTTTCCAAAGAACAAAAAATTCAAATTTTTACATGAAGTTTGAGCACACATCCAAGGGATATAGTATCATCTTCTTCTTCTTCTTCTTCTTCTTTTTTATTTTTTTATTTTTTATGGTTTGATAGTCAGGACTGTCCAGGCCAGTTTACACGCAATTTGACTACTCTTCTCTCCAGTCTGGTCAAAAGCAGGTCATCTACGCCGGAAAGTTTCATCTTGCTTTACTCAAATGTGTTACTCCGTACTTTGTTATGGTAAACACAAAGTTGTAAATCAATACTCCCTTAGGGTTTCCCTGAAGTAATAAATGCTCCCTCAATCCGAAATATTTATCTGGTTTTATATAATGAGTTCATTTATTTTTTGAAAAATATTTGATTTTTTTAACGAAAAATACATTATCTTTTACGTCCTCATAAAAATCGAACAAATAAATCGGGAAAGAAATAGTAAAAGATAAAATATTAACACAACACTTTGAATTTCACTGTACAATTTGAAAGAAGAGAAAGAGAGTTACCAGAGAAGATTCTATTCTAAATATTGAAAAACTCGAATCAGTGACCCCACCTCCTATCACATGATCACTTTTCAAAAAATAATCACTATATGATAAGATCAGAATTACATAAACATTAAATGAGAATTCCAAGGAGAGACAACGTAGAACGCAGACCGAATAAAGATTAAAATAAAACCACCAATTATTATAGAATTATTCTGACATTTTTGAGTAATTAACAAATGGGTTTTCAGTTTTATATTAATTTTTTTGTCTTAAAATATGAAAGGGTAGAATCTTTACATGTATCATACCACGACAAGCTACAAAGGTTCTTTTCTTCTGTTTCTAGGAACACTCTCTCTTTTGTCCACTATACTGCTAAGGGCGAGGAAATCAACATTTGATACCCCTTTTTTTATGCTTAAAACTTGTCACACTTCCAATAAAATACTTATCCAAAGACATGCACATATATTTTAACGGAAAATTCTAAAATTAGTTTATCATGGACTGACAATAAGACAACTCTTTGACCAGTAAGAGTGTATTTTTTTACACTTATACTCAAATTGGTCAAAGAGTTGTCTTATTGTCAGTCCAGTGGGCTATCAATAGAAAGACGGTTTCAAAATTTAATTACATATGTTTTTTTTTATCATTTTCTTTGGTTCAGAGCTCAAGGTTTTAATCCAAGGCTCTTTTTTCCCCCCCTAAGTGTGTCTTTGTTTTTGGGTGATCATATTGATTGTAATATGACGGCTTGATACGGAGTTAAGAAGTTTGGAGGGTAAAGAAGCAGCTCCAGTTTATGGCTTGTGGAGTTGCGTGTTTTGCTTGTTCAATAAGGATTATTCAAGTTTTTGTTGGAGGAGGAGCAGATGATGTACTTTGAGAGGTTGAGGAGGAGATTACGGTTGCATTTGAAGCAACGCCTTTATGTGTTTTGTATGAAGGAGGTATGCCCATTAAAGACTATTTTGAAGAGTTAAATCGAATTATTTTTTGTTATGCTCTTTTTGGATACTCTTATGGACGTCATTTGGAGTGCTTCATGTTGGCTGTCACTGTGGAGATTTGGGTCCATAATTCGGTTTCAACTATTTGGCATATGTGGGTTTCGCATATTAACACTAGAGATTTTGAGCAAGTCTATTGCATCAATAATAGATGTGTTGGGAGGATGATGCATGTTCGAAGATTGTTGCTTGTTTAATTGGTCCATTAACTCCATGGTGAAGTTCAGTGTTTAGCTCCGAGTGGAGTTTGAGCGGATCTTTGTTTGCATCCTTTAGGAGTGTGTTGGGTGGGAATAGCCCGTTTGAAGATGGAGGCTCAATTTGGAGCATGTGCGGCTAGGTTTTCTGAGTCGCGTTTGCAAGGTCAAGCAATCGTGCTTGAGCCTTGTTCGTTGGTGCCGTTGGCAATCGACCGTGTGGGGCTACCCCGTGAGGGGTGTTTGGAGAAGAGTGGTGTGGCGAGAGGATTGCTATATGGTGTTGAGTTCAATGAAATTTAAGTCAAGGTAGAGAATTGTTGAAATTATGCCTTGAATTTTAGACGTTTGAAGAATACACAGAAGTTTGCCGCAGGCAGTCTGCATTTTTGGACCGAAGGTTTTGCTTTTGGAAAAACCACGCGGACGGGTTTGGCAGATTTGGGTTCTTTGGTTGGTTTTCTGGAAATTCCGTCCGGGCGGGAATCAAAACCATTCAGGCAGTTTTTGGCAGACTTTCGTACGGAATACGTCCGGCTGCGCGTTTTTTAGGGTTTTAACCTAATATTCTGTGTTTTCTTAAAAATAGAGGTCTTGTGGGCTATTATGGTTTGGACTTCTTAAGGGAATCCCTTTGAGGGAGCTCCCATGGGGTTCCTCATAGTGTGTTAGGGTTTCTTGGTTGTTCCATTGGTAAGTCTTTAATTCTTGGGATTGGATATTAGGGGTTTTTGTGTGTCTCTTAAAAGTTTTCTGGCAAATCTAAACTTTAGAGAAATGTACAGAGAGAATCAAGAAATATCAGAGAAATTCATATTTCTGTTGAATGTGTTTTTCGATGATTTACAAGAAGAAGAAGATTGCTTTTTATACCTGAGCACCCCTGCTCTCTGATTCGCTAGAACCTCATCACTAGGATTGATGAGCTGGCACTACATTAACCGACTTAGATGAGCTGGCACTACCTTAACCGCCTTAACCATTCTTAACTACCTAACAACAGAATTACAAACAAATATTACACAAGCATCTGAAATACAGAAAATCAAACTAATTTCCAAACTAATTCCTAGAAACACTCTATCATTTAACACCCTCCTGCAAACTCATGGGAGGAGATCCAACCATGAGTTTGGCTTTAAAACTGAGAAACTGAGAGACAGATAATCCCTTGGTAAACACATCTGCAAGCTGAGCATGAGACCCAATGTAATGAAGCACCAGATGATTAGCAAGCACCTGTTCCCTTATAAAATGATAATCAATCTCTATATGCTTAGTACGTGCATGAAACACAGGATTGGATGCCAAAGCCATAGCAGATTTGTTATCACACCAAAGCACATGAGGAGGAGAGATGTCAATATGTAACTCTGCAAAAAGTTGACGAAGCCAAACTAGTTTTGTGGCTGTATGTGCCATGGCTCTATATTCTGCCTCTGTAGAAGACCTAGCCACAGTTGGCTGCTTTTTAGCACACCAAGAAACAGGATTAGCACCCAAAAAGACAACATAGCCAGTGGTTGATCGTCTATCTATGGGATCCCCAGCCCAGTCTGCATCAGTATAAGCAGTCAGAGATAAAGACCCTTTAGACAGATGAAGACCATCAGTGAGTGTCCCTTTGATGTACCTTAACAACCTTTTGACAGCCCCAAAATGACTGAGCTTAGGTTTGTGCATATGTTGACACACAAAGTTGACAGAAAAAGCTATGTCAGGTCTGGTCAAGGTGAGATATTGTAAGGATCCTACAAGAGTTCGAAATAAGGTAATATCATCAAAATATGGATCAGAAGGATCCACAGGCTTCTTGGTGGAATGGGAGATGCACTGGGTTTACAATCAAGCATGCCAGCTTTAGAGAGAAGCTCTGTTGCATACTTGGTTTGAGACAAAAACAAGCCATTAGCTGAAAGAGTTACTTCCACACCCAGAAAATAATGCAATGTACCAAGATCCTTCATCACAAACTTAGAGCTGAGTTTATCCACTAGTGAGGAAATGAATAAACTATCACTGCCAGTCAAAATTATGTCATCAACATAGACAAGAACCAAAGTGATGGCATGATTCTGGTGCAAAATAAACAATGAGGTATCAGATTTGCTTGCAGTAAAGCCAAGTGTCAAGAGGTAAGAGGAGAAGACTGAGAACCAAGCTATTGGAGCCTGCCGTAGACCATAAAGAGCTTTATGAAGCTTACAGACATAATGAGGATGGATAGGATCTCTATACCCCAATGGCTGTCTCATGTAGACATCCTCTGAAATCACTCCATGAATAAATGCATTAGACACATCAAGCTGTCTAAGAGACCATCCAAACTGTACTGCAAGACTTAAAACAATCCTGACAGTGGGTTGTTTTACAACTGGGCTAAAGGTTTCAAGGAAATCAAGACCTGCAGCTTGTTGGTTGCCATTGGCAACTAGCCTTTCCTTATATCTAGCAATAGTCCCATCAGAGTGCTTCTTTATTTTGTATATCCATTGACAACCAATAATATGACCATGAGTAGGTGGTGGAACTAATACCCAAGTACCTTGTTTGACCAAAGCTTCATACTCTTCAGCCATTGCCTTTTGCCATACTAAATGATGAATAGCTTCTTGAAAATGCTTGGGTTCTTGTGGAATAGAAGAAATAGCAACAAGAGACAAAGGATGTTTTGGTTTATGTATTCCTGACTTAGATCTAGTTTTCATAGGATGAATAGAAGCAAAGGAAGAAACTGGGAGAGAAGATAAATGTGGTCCAGTGGAGGATGAAGGACCATGGGATGCTACTAAATTTGAAGTAAGAGGATCAGAAGAGGAGAGAGTATGTACTGTATTCTCAGAAGAAGTAATGTTAGATGCAGGAACCATAGATGTAGTACGTGGTTCTGCTGAGGTAGGAGGAAGTAAATCAAAAGAGGTTTGAGTTGTCACATCATGCTGAGGCAAATATGAGGGAGTGGGTGAAACAGTAGAAGAAGATTCAGAGACAGTAGTAGAAAGAGTAGAGGGTACATTTATGACAATATCATTAAAGGATGCTAGAGGAACAAAGAATTGAGTGGACTTAGTACATAATGGAACTGTAGATTTTATCAAACTGGAGTAAGGAAAACTGTGATCTTCAAATCTTACATGTCTAGAAATATAGACCCTGTCACCAATAGGATCATAACAACAATACCCCTTAGAGGAGGTGCAATATCCCAGGAAAATACAGCAAAGTGATTTGGGTGTGAGTTTATGTGGTGTATAAGGCTTTAACCAGGGGAAACAAGCACAACCAAAAGGATGAAGAGCAAAATAATCTGGTGATTTGTCAAACAACAAAGAAAATGGGATTTGAAAGTTGAGAGAGGAATGTGGTAGCCTATTAGCTAGGTAGACAGCTGTAGTCAAAGCTTCTAGCCAGAAATGAGTTGGAAGAGAAGCATGAGTAAGTAAAGTCAGAGATGTCTCAATTAGGTGTCTGTGCTTCCTTTCCACTACTCCATTTTGCTCTGGAGTATGTGGACAGGAAGTTTGATGGAGTATACCAGCAAGAAGGAATAGATTAAGCAAGTAATTATTGACAAACTCCCCACCGTTATCTGATCTTACAGTTTTGACAGTTACTTTGAATTGATTTTCAACATATGCTTTGAATTGAGTAAGAACAGCTTTTACTTCAAACTTATATCTCAAAGGAAACAGCCAATAATATCTTGAAAAGTCATCAATGATAAGCAAATAATATCTATAACCTTGCACAGAAGGAATAGGTGCAGGTCCCCAAACATCTAAGTGCAACAGATCAAAAGGAGCAGTTGATATAGAGTCAGAAATAGGAAAGGGTAACTTGCAACTTTTCACAGTATTACAACTGAAGCAAACAACATCATATGGTTTACTAACTGGAAGAGCATACTGCTTTATTAAAGATTGAAACAAAGGTAAACTAGGATGCCCTAGTTTCTGATGCCAAATGGTAGCAGAAGACACAGATGGATTACTCACAAAGGCTTGAAAAGAATCAGAAGTAGGAGTGTTGGCATCTTTAGAGAAGAAGGTCTGAATTGGGTACAGACCCTGCACACAAGGTCCCTTGTGGAGTATTTGATGAGTTATATTGTCCTGAACAATATAGCCATCACAATTGAAAATAAGAGAACAAGAATTATCTTTAGCAAATTGATAAACTGAAAGCAAATTATGTGTAATTGATGGAGTATGCAAGATTTGTTTGAGATGAAATTTAGAAGTAGGTGTAGATAGGATGCCATTACCAGTGTGATTGATGGGAAGTGAATAACCATTTCCAACCACTATTCCATCATTAGTTGAGCAAGGCATAGGCTGTGTGAGATTTCTGAGGTCATGAGTAACATGAGTGGATGCTCCACTGTCAAAATACCAGTTGGATGAAGATGGATGTGATATATGCTGTGGCATGGTTGGCTGAAACCCAGACTGAGTACTATACCCCTGATTTATCTGTCCTCTAGTTTCATGCCCTGCATACATATATGGTGATGGTGTAGTAGCCACATAAACCTGAGGTGAATAACCAGAATTTCCACTAGAGCATGAACCACGATAATTTTGAGGAAAAGTGACTATATTAGCCTGTGTTTGGTGTCCAACTTGACCCTGAGGTCTAGACGTCTGTCCTCCAGTATTGTTCATAGGCCATTCCAGAATTGATTTACCCCCTGATTAACCCCTCTTCTTTGTCCAGAATTCTGAGAAAAGGACTGAGCGTAAGACAAATTCTGATATGGAGGTTGATATTGCAAGTTCTGTCTGTGATAGCAGTATAATGCAGTATGATTAGTCTTTCCACAAATCTGGCATTCTTGCTTATTGTTTTGTCCATTTCTTCCATTTCTAAACCTTTGATTTCCACTGTTATTCTGATATCCCCCATTATTCTGATATCCTCCATTAAAACCTGAATTTCTGTTGTACTGTTGTGTCATAGGGAAATAAGATCCAGAACCTTGGCCTGAACTTTGTCCTGATTGAAACATTGGGACATTATACTCTTGAGAAACTGGTGCTACACCCATTATCCCTGGCTGTATCATCTGTGCACTTGTACCTCCAGAAGTTTGAGTATGATTCTGAGTTGTAAGAAAAACTTTTGTAGTGCCTATTCCTTCATCTCTCTGAAGCTGTGATTCCTCATGCTTCAGTATGGTAAGCCAATTCATCAAACATAACATCTCCCTTAGCTGTCAAAGCACTACGTACACCCCTGAATTCTGTAGGCAATCCTCTTAGAGCATAGAATACCAAATCATCATCATCTACATGGTATCCAATCGCTTCTAATTTCTGTGAATATCCTCTGATCTCATCAATATACTCATCCATAGAATGAGTTTTTGTTATATTATACAACTTGTTCTTCAATTCATGGATGTGAGACTTAGACACTGAATTAAAGTGCTGCTCTAGTACTTGACATACATGTGTAAACCCTAGAACATGAGGTAATGTTGCCGAAGAAAGACTAGAGGTCAGGCATGACAGCAATTGATTATCTATCAATGTCCACATTGTGAACTCAGAATTTGTAACTCGCTCATTCGTTTCAGCATTCAGAACCGTAGGTTCAGGAGACGATTTTGTGTAGTCAAGATATTCAAGATAACCGTTTGCTAGCAAAGCATTCATTACTTGAGTGCGCCATAACAAATAATTGTTTGAATCGAGCTTGATGTTAACTAATGAGTGAAATTTTGATACCAGAAATGCGAGTGATTGAGGTAGGGTTACAGTTGAATTATTTGTTGACGACGTCGCCATGGCAGCTTCAAACTCCAATTTCTTCAAGATCGTCCAAACTTTTTAGGTTTTGAGTAGATTTCCAGGATCGATTTGTCTGACTTTCGTCAATTAGGCTCTGATACCATAAAAGTTTTCTGGCAAATCTAAACTTTAGAGAAATGTACAGAGAGAATCAAGAAATATCAGAGAAATTCATATTTCTGTTGAATGTGTTTTTCGATGATTTACAAGAAGAAGAAGATTGCTTTTTATACCTGAGCACCCCTGCTCTCTGATTCGCTAGAACCTCATCACTAGGATTGATGAGCTGGCACTACATTAACCGACTTAGATGAGCTGGCACTACCTTAACCGCCTTAACCATTCTTAACTACCTAACAACAGAATTACAAACAAATATTACACAAGCATCTGAAATACAGAAAATCAAACTAATTTCCAAACTAATTCCTAAAAACACTCTGTCATTTAACATCTCTTTCATGTTCTTGAGACGTTTGATGCTCTGTAGGTCGATCTTCAGAGATTTGTCCCTAGATATATGTTGGGTGCTTCAACTAAGAGTTACGGGTATAGCCGGCTCTGTATATTTCTCTCCATTCATGGTGAATCCTCACTCACTCTTCGCCCCTGGACCTACTTTCAGAGCTCTGTGCTTAAGTGGGAACCACGTAAATCTTGTGTCCTTGATAACACTACATCTCTATTCTCTTTCTTCTTATTTTGAGTTTGGTGTACCTGTGAAAGAGGGTTAGTGGTTGTTGCTTAAGTAACTCTTTGGAGAACTGTAGCTCCTAGGAATCTTAGGTGTCTAAAAGACCTGAGCCAAGTTTAAAATGTTCGAGATCGGCTCTTCTAAAATTTAGTGAACTCGAGCCCAAATATTCAAGCTCCTTCTCGATTGGAATATTTGACGAGCCTCTATGAATAATTTTAGCTCATACATATGAGCCAAGCCCTTCTAAATTAACAAGTTGCACTGTGATTAACTTGAGCTCGGTTTGTTTTCTTAACAAGCTAAAAAAATTGTTTGAGCTCGACCCTTTTATTAATTGAACCGACATGAACTGATCTTTTAACTAGCTAGTTAAATCTTGAGTTGCTCGTTAACAGCTCAATTTGTTTATAGTCCTACATGTGATCATGCCAAAATACAGTAGTGATTAGGTCTCTCGCCCTTCGTCTACCTTTTATTGAGAGAGAGAGAGTAACACAAGGGGGATCGATGTATACACACATAACTGGAACCCGGGTCCCTGATGCAGCACACATCGCAACCGTCCATCTCCAAAATCAATGATCTGGAATCGCTGATCAATTCTTACCGATAAGAATTAATTTTGACCAGTAAGAAAAACGTCTACTTTCGGACTATTAAAAAACTTTTGGATGACTGGGATGATGCGTTGGGACAAAGGGGTTACGAGTTTTTTGTCTTTGTAGAGAGTGCAATGACCGTTCTTTGGTCCTTTCTTGATTTTCTAATGGCATCTCTCTGTCCTAATATCCCACCCAAAGTACTCTCGCACTTGCCCAAATTCACACAAATGCATTTCACCTAATTTTTGAAGTGGGATTCATTTTAGAGCTCTAAATTGATTTTTTATATATCTCTAATGAGTTTAATTATAAAAAAATTGATTCTATTTTTTTGCACAATAAATGTCATAAAATACATCCAGTAATATATAGAAGTCTATTTTTTAACATCAATATCCTAGAATTTTCGCAGTTCCATTCTTCCTCTTTGATTGTGGAGTTGCGGTGTTATAGTGGATGAAAAGTTAAGATGAGCCAACAATTGGTATACATAAGGGCTTTTTGGCAAGTGGAGTGGTAGCCCAGCTACAATAAATTCGGTCTTTCAAGACGAATTCGGTCTTGAAATTAAACAAAACATTTCGTCGTTGACTCTTTTAGCGACGAAAAATTTCATCGTCCAAAGTTTCACAGGTTTTCACAGCGAAAATTTTGTCGCCAAAATATAACATTGGTGACCAATTTCAACATGTTCTTCGTCACCAAATGTAAGTTGGCGATGACCAAACTAGAAAAAGAATTTCAACGATATTGTTGCTCCTATCGAACCCAAGACCTCTTGGTTTCCAAACTACCATTATCACCACTAAACCAATTAATACTTTGTTGATAGTTTTGCAAAATTTAATATATATTAAAAAAAATTGAATAATTTTCAAAGTAATCTATGTATAAAATAGATAGATATACACAACAATAACAAAACACATCTAGTCCCCAATGAAAATTATTCAAAAAAGTTATACATATAGTAATCTATGTAATTTTTAGGGATATGGGTGGGGAATGATTGGAGATAGACTTAACCTTTGACAATATGCACAAATGACTACTATCAGAATACCACTAAAATAGTAGCCCCCCTAAACCTCCAAGAACTGAGGACTTTCTTCACCAACGGGTACCTTTCTGGCTAGGAAACTCATATTTCGTCGCCAAAACACTACCTTTTCGCGAGTGATTCGGTCACCAAATGGTACATATTGGCGACGAAATTGGATTTTGTCCTTGATAGAACCTATTTAGCAAGGAAAATTGCTTTCGTCGCCAAATGGGCATCTTTTGGAGACGAAGGTTTTCTCGTCAAAGGGAATCCAATGGCGACGAAATCATTTTTCTTTGCCAAATAGGTCCCATTTTTTGCGACGAAATCAATTTTCCTTGCCAAATAGGTCCCATTTGATGGCAAAATCCGATTTTCTCGCCAAAGGTACCATGGGAGATAAAATTTGGATTTCGTCACGAAATGTCATCGCCAAAAGTGTTTTTTGTTGTAATGAGTAATTGGCAACCATGTATTCTCATGTATTTGACCGGGGTTCAGCTTTTAATCACTAACTTAACTAACAATACTGATTTTAGTCAAATATATGTATATATATATATATAAGGGCCATTTGTGGAATTCCTAGACCTTTTGAATTTTTCATGATCTGCTTTGAAAATGGAATAATGACATACCATATCTTGCGTATGTCTCAAAAGTAAATAAGTTTAGATTGAATAGTACTCTTTTTCCCCCTCCTTTTCGCTGCGTAGGTGTGAGCAAAAATCTAAAGGCGTGAGCGGTTGCGCAGGCGCCAGGACTTGTCGTCGTTCAATTTGTGTATAGGCGTGACCGCTTTGATTTAACTTAGAATATTCCACGAAGATTCGTGTTTTTGCTTCAAAGAAGAGAACTTAGAATATTCCATTACGTGTAGAAAAAAAGAGAGCGAAATAGAAAGTAATTCTCCATTTAGATTAATGGAGTTGAACGATTACAAGGAAATAGAAATGAAATGGTACTGTAAATAAAAAGTATTAAGGTACCGAAATTGAAAAGGTACTCGAAAAGTGAGGCCACGATGAGATTCGTGTTTTTGCCTCAAAGAAGAGAACGATTACGTGTAGAAAAAAAGAGAACGAAATAGAAAGTAATTCACTCCATTAAATCAGATTAATGAAGTTGAACGATTACAAGGAAAAATAGAAATGAAATGGTACAGTAAATAAAAAGTATAAGGTACTGGAATTGAAAAGGTACTAGAAAGTAATTCTTTTGTTTATTTGGAAAAAATGCCCTTAGGCGTACTAGAAAGTAAATTGATAAGAATGTGCTCGACTTCGGTGTTAGAATCTATTTTTTGCCTTGTAAACTTGTATTTTTTATAGGCAAAAAAGCACAGATTCAGTCCTAGAATTCAGCTACAACCGCCTCCAAAATCATGCCAAGTGTCCCATGATTCGTCCGATCCAGCCTTCATCATAGCGGTTATGGGAATTTATTTCACCATTTTTGGAGAAAAAAATTAGGGGTGAGAAAAAATCCGTCAAACCGTGAATCCAGTCCAATCAATCCAAACCGATTGGTTTGGTTCGGTTTTTTAGTAGCGCGGTTTGGTCCTAGTTTAAAAAAATTAGAATCCGTAGTTAATGGTTTGGTTTGTGGATTTACGTTCATGGTTCCGGTTCCAATCCGATCTGAACCATGTATATTATGTATTATATATATAAGCCATAGTCAACTAATTAACTTCCAAATTTAATTTATTCATTATTCCTTCTATGGCAAAATAAACCTAAGATTCACAACTTATTCCCCTAATTCCAATACACCAATAGTGGTTTAGTCATAGCAAATAAATTCTGTGATGAAATTCTCCCTTCCAATTTTGATTCCACAGCACGTTTCTATTTTTCCAAATTTCTATACATGATTCGGTCATAGCCTACTCTTATTCCTTGATTTCCTTCATTACCATGATTAATTACCCTAAATTTCTACTCCCTCCGTCCCTTTTTAAATGATTCATATGGAAATGCGTGCAATTCAAACCCCTAAAAAATATATTTCTCCATGTAACTTTTTAATTTGTTTTATACCAAATTAAAGTGCTCATTGAGTACTTTAACTTGGTGCAAAAAAAAATTTTAAAACGTTATACGAAAGTACATTTTTAAACGTCCGCAAAAATACATGTTTTCCAACTGGATCACTTAAAAAGGAACGGAGGGAGTATATATGAGGACCTATTCGTATTCTACATAAACTTAACGTAGTAAACCAAAATTTTAAGTATTGTAAATAGTTTACGAAAATAATATCTCAATTTTAAGCAAACCGTTAACCGTGGTTCGAAACCGAATCCGAACCGTATTTTTATGGTTTGGATTGGTTTGGTTCTATGCCTTTTGTGGGTTGGTTTGGTTCTCCAAATTCATAATCTGTAGATAGTGGTTTGGTTCTTGGTTTACTACAAAACCGAACCAATCCGGTCTATGCTCACCCCTAAAAAAAATCAGCCAAATATTAAGTCTCCCTCTTTTTGATCGGCAATGAAAGTAATATTTCATTTATCACCATAAAACATTACAAGAGAGGAGAGAGAGAAACCAAAGTAGTTGGCAAGAAATCAACACAAATAAAAAACAAACACCAAGTACCTATTGCACTCCCCAATAATGTTCACACCTAAAGATTTCCCAACCAGGACCGGCAATGAGCTAAGGCGCATGTGGCGGGCAACTTAAGGCCCCAAAAAGGTATAGCCAAATATATAATATATATTTAATATACCACTTATACAACAAATGAGCTAGCTAGCCCAGCAAAAAAGCTTAAGTTTGCTATCCAACAAGTACATGGTTCAAGTCCTGAGGCCTCTCTTTTCCTTCTCCATAAGAAAACTTCTAACTAGAAAAATTCCGTCCGTCATTGCCAAAATCACCTCTGAAAAGTCGGTCTTCACCTTGCTTGCAGCCTTGCACTGTACATCTGTACCTCCTTATAAAAAACTGTTTTATGACAAATGTGAATATATACAGTGTTATAAAAAAAACTACAAGGATCAAGCCCTTTCCGGTCACTTTTTTTTTTATATTCCTGACGTGGACCTTTAAAAACACGTTTTAAACACATTGAACGGTTCAGATCATCAAAATTCGATCGGAATTTATGAGGACCGCAGATGACTACAATGAATAAATAGTAATGCTTCACTATTAGTAAATTTCAAGCTATGAAGCGCGCTTGCTTAAAAAAATGGTTTCTATGGGCCCCGGTTGGCCTCAGAAAAAAAGCCCTCTTAAATGGGCCCGGTCAGCCTTAGCGAGCCCTCCGACTCAGTACTTGACTGTGTTTTGGCAACAAATCTCATCAGAACTCCGTAGTTAAGCATGTTAGATTATGAGAAACGACTGTATGAAAGATTGTTTGATTATCAACAGAAGGGTTGGAGCTGGAACTCTTTAACTTTTGACATGTTAAGTTGTACTAGGGTATATGCAATAAAGATGATTGGAAATAGATGTACAAAATTGAAATACAGATAAACTTGATTGATTAGATAAAGACAAGGAATCTGCTAATAGAAGTTGGTGATTAGAATAATTGAAAGGGTTTTGTTTCCATGCAAAAGTAGCTTTGAAAGGGGACATTTAAAAAGCAACTTCTTTGAAGAGAAATTTCTCAAGCATAGTTTCCGAAAGGGATTTTTCATGTATATATATATAAATACATGACTTTGCATGGTTTCTTATCACATAAAGAAAAGCTCATTTTGACAACACTTTGGAGTTACATTAAAAGGAGAGAACAACAAGGTTTGTCTTTCCTCCCACTATCTTTCTCTTCTTTTTCTTCTTTTTTTCTCTCTTTTTCATCCTTTATAGAAGATATATGTGTTTTCAACTACTACACACTTTGAGCTTTCTTTATGTGTGTACATTCTCCATACACATAATGATTAATCAAGTGTTGGAACACTATATATACATGAAGATAACACTCATAAAAATACGTATTTTCTTTTAATCGGCAAAAGAAAATTTCATTATCGTAAAGATGAAAATGAAAAATGTTCGGCAATAAAAATATGAATACTTACCTCGAGCTCGATGGCAATGCGTCTTCCCCATTGATCACCATGACTTGTCCTATCGCTTCGGAGTTTTTTAGATAATCCCCTCTTATCTTACAATGATATATGAAATTTGTTAAAATAAAAAAATAGGTAGAACCTGAAAATAGCATGAAGATTAGTGATCAAAGCTAGCATTTGACATAATGTCCTTGAAATAGATTCGTGTTTTGGCATCTAGAATTCCAAAGACAATCGAAGCAGCATTATAATCAAATGCTAGCTTTGTCGATTCAACCGAAGCGGCATTATAATCGATGGGCCTAGCAAAGCAAACATATGGAAAATTCAATTTAAAAAACACAAACAACTGCTGAAGTCGATTCAACCGTAGCAGCATTATAATCGATGGGCCTAGCAAAGCAAATATATGGAAAATTCAATTTAAAAAAAGAAAAAAACAAATGCTAAAAAACACACACATATATATATGTTTACACAAAAATATTCGTGACTTTGTGGAATAATCACGAAAAAAGTGATGCATATGTTTATTCAGTAAGATGTCAATGAATGACACAACTCTCCGCAAATAATCCATCAAAAACTAATAAAATAAAAACCAATCAATATTTAACGACAAATATCAAAAGAAAATAATTGCAGTACTCAATTTGTCATTACTTAATAATGTTGATGTCGTTTTGTACTTGAGACCCTTTTAACTCCTTGTAACCTTCTTCAATTATTAACACAATATTTTTTCGCCGTTCAAAAAAATAATTTTGACAAACCAAATACAATGTTATGAAACCATTTTGTTAACAAATTCATGTACGCGTAAATTAATTTCTCGAAGAAAAATTATTTAATTTTTTTATGGAATGACTTGACAATAACGTTTATGAAAAAGATTAGTCAGAACTGTAGCACACAAGAATACTGTATTAAATTTCTGTTTGTATAACAATATATATATATATATATATATATATATATATATATATATATATGTCCTATCAATCGATACAATTTGATTGGTGCGCGACCGACATTCGACCACCATGGATTCGTTAACAAAATTAAATAATTATGACCAAAACATGATTAACCAGAAAAGTAAGATCACCGAATGTCAAAAAAGAAAGGAAAGATTAGAATGGTGGGATTTTTGTATATTTGTGGCATAACAAGGGAACATAAAGGCTGTTGGATCACATGCACATCACCTTTCTTTTTCTTCTTCCTCCTTCTCTTCTCTTTTTACACTGTGGCTGATGAACCTTAAATGAAAGTTACCTGCTCTAAGGATTAGTCCACTTACTTGCTAGTTGTCCTCCGCAGAATTGGCCAGGATTCGATTCTTGGAGTTAGACTTCAAGAAAATAATTTCTTTGGAATCTCGTAGTACACGGTGTGGATGGTATGTCTTTACCCAGGCAGGGGAGGAGATTAATTGAGATGCGCTTAAGCTAGCCGGATACCTGACCTTCAAAAAAAAGAAAAGAAAGTTACCAATTAAAAGGGTCCCCCACAAAGCAAGGCTGCTGCTGGCTACTCCCCCCAATCCAAGGGATTCCTGTTGTGAAGATCAAAACCCTAATTAGGGCCCTCCATCACCTTCACCATCATTTCATGCATATATGAAAGACCCACCTAGATCTCTTTCTTACGTCCATTATTTGGCCAAAAGTAAAGCATTGGTATAGAGGTACCAAACCAAAACCGAGTCTTATGTCCCAATCAACTGGGATCGATTACATGAATCTTTTTATCCATAAAGCTACATGTTTTCTAAATTGGAGTAGTCATGTTTTGCTAGCTAGAAGTATGCATGAACTCATCTTTAGATGACAATGAGTTTAGAGAATGATCAGGCTTATATTACAGTCTTTGAAGTATTCCTTTAGTTGTATGAAATATTGTGAAATTATCTAACCTATAACAAACTCTAACACTCCCCCGCAAACAATGAATTAAACGAGATGCCTTTTTCAAGAAAATATAGCTCTAATGCAATGTTCAAATAATTCAGATTAAGTAGCAATCAGTACTTTTGTTGTACTTAATTAACAAGTAGAGATATTTCATATACTTCATCCGTCCCAAATTGTTAGCCCCTTAAGGACTTCATGAGTACTTTAATTTGGTGCAAAAATACGTTCAAAACAAACTTACACGGAAATACTTAATTGCTTTTATCCAAAAAATTATACGACTATTCATACTTGGCAAGTCGTAATTTACGACGGAGGGAGTATTATTAGATTCAACTCAATTGATGTAGACCAAACTCTTAATTAATATGAAATCTGGTGAAATTGATATGGCAATCCATTTATCAGTTTCGAGTAGGGGTTCGTATTATTGTAGAATCATTTTTTCCCATTATTTCGTAGGTCCAGATATTTGAGTTACTCTGTTTTTTTCACAAATTCTTATAATCATGTAAATATTATTGCCACCTAACAGTCCACTTAGAGAAACTTTAGGGTGGTCAATCATTTCGAGAAAATGCTTTTTCAATTACCTAACTTCTTTTACTTTAGGGTAAACAAATTTGACCTTTGACACAATTACAGTGATCAACTATTGTTCAGGAAGTTCACACCAAGGGTTTTAGAATTTACCTTCAATATATCCAAATGATAAGGAGCAGGAATGTTGTTTTCTTTAATTTGTGTTTTAGAGTTGTACGTTCCTATCATTCCTCTTTCTGAAATAAGAAGCCTAGAACAAAACTTCCGGACACAATAGAGTTTAGAGCCTCCGATGTATCGAGGTCAAGTGCATCGAACAGCTCTGGATGCACTTGTGTCCAGAGTTGTGTTTTAAAATTGTGTTCCTATCATTGTTCTCTCTCAAAACACTCGATGAATAGTTTCCCAAACCAATCAAGAGTTTTCTTTAGGGGGAAAAAACATCACATGCTTTTGAAATTAATTTACCCTTGTAAACGAAGACAAGATTGGGATATGTGGGTGATTCTGATGATGGATGTCATCATATGGCTTGCTCAACCAATCACATGTTAAGGTATCTCAGATACAGGCGAATCATGCCTTCTATAGATAGCATTGCTAAGGAATGAGGTCGTCATATGGCTAGCCCAAGCAAATGCAAGGCTCATACGCGAAAATCAAGGTTCAAGGATCTTGAAGATGTTCAAAATGTAGCCTTCGAAAAATACGGAAGGCTTAAGCGCAAAAGATTGCATTTCATTGATGATAACTACAACGATCGTTATCTGGGACTCGGGGGCCTGTAGTGGGCAATCACGGCCATTCGGATCGTTGTTTGCCAAACGGACAGTCGTGATTGCTCACCACAGGGGTGTAGTGAGCTTGCTGGGCCCCCCGAGTCCCAAAAGAACAAACCAAAATCTGCCAAATTAAACTTGGAAATAAAATTCCAGAGAAAGAGAAGTAAGAGAAGTACCATCAGACATCTGTATCCATTTGAACAAATAATATTTGTCTTAAGAGCAATGGATGGTTGAAATTTGATCATCCGTTGCTCAAACGTAAACATAATTGAATTAAGCCTTCATCAATGCTCAATGAACTTTTTTTGCACAAATGATTCGCATATCGAGGTCATGAGTCCTAGCCATTGAGGAATCATCGTATGAGAGGATCAAGGCTATTATAAGAAGAGGCATTAACTACTACTGAAATGATTTTCGCACTTCACTTTCTATTTGACGCACTTCAAAATTTGAAACTTATATCGTGCGAAATTTTAAATGCTAAAAGAAATATTTTAAAGTGCATTTAGGGAAATGATAATGCCAAAACCATTTTTGTTTGTACCAAAACTGTAGTGCACAAAAGGCTTGTACCTTGCACATGGTACAAAGTTTTTAAGCACTACATTTTTTGCACAAACAAAAATGGTTTTGGCACAAACAAAAATGGTTTTGGCATTTACACCACCCTCCCGCATATCTTAATTATACATGCCATACAGTATCAAATTTATGGCTCCGTCACTACATTGGATAAAGATACAATATACAAATACATGCATGATTAAAATATTTAAATAGCCCCAAGTGTTAATCAAGTTGGTTAGTGAGTTTGTTCCACATACAATTGATCAGGGTTCGATTCTTGGGATCAGGCCACAAAAAAGTATTTTCTTATGAATCTCCTAGTCCCAGCGTGCATGATTTGCCTTCTTTTAAATAAATAAAAAATACTAATGTTTTTTTTTTTAAACAGTAATGTTTTTTATATGCCTTTGATTGGTACAAGGAATGAATTAGTCAAGTTGCGCGTAAGCTAACCGGACATACCCCTGACCGCAGGGATGGAACTAAAGGTTGCCTATAGGCTACCATCCCAATTTAGGAAAACCTAAAATTATATTCTTCTTCTTTTTTTTTTTTGAACAATTTTGCCTACTTATCTTATCTGGCCCCCCATACATTGTCATATAAAAAAATTACTATTAAAAGAATCCAACCTTACAATTTCAAAATCTTGTTGTTCATATTATGGCCACCCATAAAATCCTAGTTCCGTCCTGCAACTAACTGTCAAATCGGGGAAAAAAAGAAAAAAAAAGAAAAAAAGAGAATATTTAAATGAATATACACATACTTCTACGGCATGCATGGGATGGGATGCAACAGGAAGAAACAGGAAATGGAAAACGTAGGAGGGAAGACTTTTTAAACAGAAAGAAACACACGAGAGAGAGCCCATTGTGCATGACAACGTACATGTCCAGCCAAATGGACCTACCAAACCAAAACTACATGATGATAAAAGGAAGCAACACTTTGGCAGCAGATATCAGTAGAATGTGGATATTTGGGTTCCAGAACAAAATCGCACATCCCCTTTGGTGGAACTGGAAAAGATACACAAAGTGGAAGTTTTTTAAGCCTTACACACACATACACAGAGAGAGAAGGCCCGAGACCCCACAAAAGGAAACAACTTTTATAGGGGAATAAGGTGGTTTGATGATTGAAACTGACCTAAAGACATTCTCTCCCCTATTTGGATTTCCATTATTGCATGTACATGTACATTCCATGCACACAGGCTTATACTCCCTTTGTCCCATTTTCGTAGCCTCTTTTGAGGATTCCAACTTTTTGAAAACTGGACATTCACTTTGGGACGTCTCAAAATGGAATAATGGATTATCAAAATAGGACAGAGGGAGCGCGCGCGCACACACACACACACATATATATATGGGGCGGTACATTTGACACAACAATAATAGAAACCCCCCGCTAATAATCAGTTCAATTTTTTTAAAACATATTTTTAAGAGTACCGATAAAAAAAATCAACTCATTCAGATCGGTGAGGGTTTGATCGACTTGATCAATTCATTCCATTCTTTTCTTGTTAAATTTAAGGACAAATACAGACCAAAATTTTACACATGTTGTGTCAAAGTAGTATCACTATTGATTCGGCTAAGTAGGTACTGCTTCTTGAGCTCCCAGATATTGTTACACGGTGATATACTATTGATACTATAAGTCCAGATGCATATTTTGCCAGAATCCCGACACATAGCTTCGTATCCACTACAAAGCCATACTTTGCACTACCACTACAAAACCATACTTTGACTGCTACGATTGCTTTAAGCACTCTGGCGCCAAAAATGATTTTAAAAAATTCACGACTACTACAGCCAATTTATACTCAACATGTGAAATCTTGGCCAGTGGTAGTATTCGTTTGACTATTTCAAACTTGATGGCAGTTTGCACAGAAGGGTTCTAAGTTTGGGGAACACTCTACTAGGGTATGTGAATTTCCATCGTATTTACTTTCCCAGAAACCAATTAATAGAGACTAATAATTTGGGTTTAAGTTTATAAAAATGCAGAAAGAAAGGATTATAAAAATGCAGAAAGAAAGGACCTGGCCTGTTGGTAGATGAGACTAGTTGGTAGAAAAGAAAAGGCAAAGTCATAAAAAAAGCAATGACATGACTTGGATCGGCTAGAAATATGCGGTGGGAGGTGGAAGTGGATGTGGAAATGATGGAAACAATAATAATTCCAGCAGATTGCAGGCATAGTAGTGTATAATAATCATACAGGGGCAAGCAAATTTCACTTTCCTCTTTGTCATTCCTTTCTGTGGCATGATTAGAAAAAAAGTTTTTATCTTCTTCACCCTCCAGAACTCAAAAAACCAAAAATTCAAAAAACATACTCTTTAAAATTTGAAGGGGATAGTCTCCGGTGATGTCGAGGCCATTCGTGGTCCATTTCAATGGTCGAAATCGATAAATGAGCTACAAAAATGAATGATTCTGACAATAAACGTGGACTAAGAAAAAACCCACTCTAGCACCGACAGCAGTATCCGGTCCTGGGAGAGGGACCGTAGAGGAGCTGTATCCTTTGACAATAACAACAATTTTGTATGCAAACTAGAGCCCTCTACACTCAGTCAACAACAATCTTGCAAAGAAACAAGTGACCGCTGAACTCGAACACATATCGGAGAGATGGGGAAAAAATAAAACTGTTCTCATGACCAAATTAAACAAAGTACCTGGCTATGTTGAGTCGTTGACTGATTTGACTTGATAATTGGACTTGAGACCCATCAACTGTTGAACTAGCTTGAGATGAGCTCAACCTGTTATAGTAGCATCTTTTTATAAAATACAGGGGCCTACTACTCAACAAGCGACACAGGTGGACACAGGTGGTCCGGAGGTCGGGCCTCGTAGCCAACTCACTCTATCGGGACAAAAGAGAATAAAACATGAAGAAATCCAAAGGCCCCTAAAATAGGATAAAAGCAACTGCAATTATATTGGAATGAACAGGTATTATCACCTACCATGTTCCTTATATTGCCTGCCTTATTCCAAAACTAGAGTGGTTAACCATCTTTACACTCAGATACTAACAAAAAGACGACGAGTACTCTAAAATGTAGTAGTCATCACTTGTCACTTGGAACAAAATAAGCAAAAGAAAAATGCTTAATTTCAGACCAACAATGACTCTATAGGAAGTCACATCTAGTTTGCTACATCACAGGCAACCTTAGGAGATGACTGCGCAGATTTCACAAGGAATTCAAAAAGGGACGCCTCTGTCCTTTTTTGAATTCTATTTGTTGTTTTGTTTTGTGTGTTCTCTTGACGGAAATCAACAAGACCCAACACTAACTGGCACTCTTAACATGTGAATGCAAGATAGATATACGAGAGAGAAGATGAAACATATACGTAAAACCATAATCTAAGGATAGTACCTAGTACATTATCAAACCCCCATCGTTAAGCATGGACAACAAATTCTTCAGTTCAATGAAAACAAATACCCATTTCTGATGTGCTCAACAATGACCATGTCCAAAGGAACATCTTATCTTACACTTCATAGCTTTCAGCTAAATAAAAAAAGGCCAAGACTGGAACTATGATATGAACAGCGATCACAAAAATATAGCAGTTAAAAAAAAATAAAAAAAAAAAATAAAAAAGTTACAACTAGTGAAATATGGGTAGAGAAAACTTAATATTCACAGGTGTACCTAGTGCATCATATCGATAACGGTGGGCCTGTGCCAACCATACAAAACACTGGTTATTACAATACTGAGCTGAACCGCAACTATCTCTATTTTCTCAACCTTACTGGCAAGAATACCATTTTCCTCTATGACTAGCTAAAGATGCAGCAAACAAACACTGGTTATTAAACTGGGACAGTATTGAGCTGAACCGCAGCTATCTCTATTTTCTCAACCCTACTGGCAAGAATACCATTTTCCTCTATGACAAGCTAAAGATGCAGCAAACAAACACCAACAGAAAACTCAATAAGCAACTACAATGTCTAAGAAAACAAGAAACCAACTCTTTTCCTGCTAAAGTGCTAATTATGGGAGTCTCTTATCACCAGTAGTAGATTTTCGAGAATAAAATGCACAACACCTAGCAGAAAATTACGAATACTAAGTAACTCAAAAATGAAGCATCACAAAAAGCTTGACTCAGCATTCATGACAACTTAAAATTGTAAGAACTATGAATATATAGAACCCAGACTTCACTGCTTTATTTCCATAAACGAGACACTTGCTCAGACCAGTTACCTGCATTTTAAGCCTCGTACTTTTAAAACCCACTTTTGACAAAATTTAGCTGCATATGCAGATCATGTGTCTACCCTAGCTGCAGAAATCCATATTTTACTATAGCGGATAGGACATCCAGATTCTGCTATAGCATTGTGTTTAATCTTGAATATACAACAGAATCAAGACAACTGTTTGTCACTCTCAGAAAAAATCCATCCACAACCACCCGAAGAACAAATCCAATCAACCTTGCCAATAAGGAGGGTGGAATCTTTAGTATCATACATGAAAGGAGAAAAACAGATCAATGCCTTACACATGCCAGCATTCAATTGACCTATAGCACATATTAGAAGCTAGCTGTGTAGCATAGGATACGGGAAAAGGGCACCGATACAGCAGAACAAGGGTAAACCAACAACATAAATCCTACCAAAAGTAGGGTACCACCCTATATACACAGTGCCGAAGACACGTACGTTTCCATTTGTGAACACGTATTTTAAGCACGCATTAGAACTTATCAGAAAGAATATAGAGCCAAAACAAGCACCCTGATAATGCATCTTCTCTATTTACAATTCCCTAAGGTGGAAGATGAAGCTTCGCAAATTAGTTTAATCAAGTATTTCATGTGTACATTTGTATGGCCCTAGAATTACAAATGCAAATGTTGGGTGCTATATGGAAAGTGTTAGAAGTGTCCAAGTACTGGAAACTAACTATCCAAATTACGATACACTATTCAAACTATGCACACGTGCGAAAGTGCCTAAGAGCTCTCAAGTGTCAAGGCATGTCTAAGAGATTGTAGGAGTTGGCTCATAACTAACACCAACACTATAGAAATAAATGCGTGTCTTATTGAGCATTAAACCCAACATATCTTAATGTGTAACAACATGCAATTTTACATGTATATTACTTGTCACGTGAGATGCACATAAATCCCGTCTCTCCATCCTCAGTTGAACCTACAACTCCACTTTTCTGGATGGCAAAGGTTACCACTAACTAAAAGCCTAAAGCTACTGGAGCTATACAGAAAGCTTTAAAGCATTGGCATGGATTCCACATGAAATGGGCATACTCAGACGATAGATCAAATGTATGAAACATAATAATATCTCCCTACGCATATGTCAATCTATATCTACAAATCAACTGTAAACTTACAACCTTTACTAAGTTGACAAAGAATCATCTTTTGAATGAAAGGTCTTTTAGAAGACATGGGACTACATTCCATGACAGAAAACAAGATTAGGTTAAATGGATTTATCCTTATTCAAAGCTTCTGCAATGTCTACGTAACATGTACCATACTTCAGTTTTATCATAAATCTCCACAATACGATCACTAACTTCCTCATTTCTCCTTACACATAATGCACCTTTGGGACCAAACATTGAAACTTGATCTCCTTTCCTTGGAAAAAGTAATTAGAAAGTCCAAATAACAGTGACGAAACAATCGCGCACCAGCAAAGGGTCAAAGACCCAAGGGATTGTCGTGGCAGTCAGGACTCGAAATGCAGTATGCACGATGGCAAGCACCGACGGTAATTAACAACCTCATCACTTGCAAAGCGTTGAAACTGTAAGAGTTATATAGTAACAGTCATGCTTTTGTGTAATAGATTTTTAATGAGAATCTGTGGGCAATGTTTGCATCATATTATTTATTACTGTTGTGCACGTACGTACCTAGTAGATGATCCATTGTGTTGTTTGGCTTAGACACGAAAGATTAGTTCAGTTGAGGAATATATTTTAGATGGAATCGGACACGATATCGGAATGACTACAGCACAGTGTTTCAGTGAGTTCCTCATGAGGAGCTAGTATGGTGCCCATAACATAAGGTCAAAATCTAGAGAAAGAACTTGTGGAAGGCCAGGTTCCACTCCCGCCACTGATAGTACAATAGAACTCTTTCTAGTCTTCGTTAGCGAAGAAAGCCTTCCAATTCTTGCCATTGTGCCTTATGGAGCGTATGAAAGACGCTGGAGTTCCGATAGAAGAGGCCAAAATCAATCAGAAGTGGTCACAGCATGTGGGCCCTATCAGAGGGGCAGATCATGCAGCAACGTCGTATGGTGATTTGAGGCTGGAAGTTGGATGGGTGGCCATCGTTGAGCAAGTGGACATTCCTAAGGGGAAGAATATCGCCCGGGAATCATTTTAAGATGACTTGGGGATGATGGCGTGTGAGTCAGTATCGGCGTCTCACAAGGGGAGGTAGATGTGGCTAAGGGTTGTGGGGTGAGGACTTGGACACATCGCATGAATTCTGTCTTCCATGAATTCTAACAAAATTGGGGTAACACCAGTCTTTAGAGTAGGGTAGCGGGTGGGGTGGTCTGTGCTAGGGGGAGAGGTCATAGTAAATGGCAAGCTTGGTAAAGGGCAGCAATCGAAGTCAATTTGAGTGCCTCACTGTCGTCAAATGTTGCAGATTATCGGGTGGTAGGCAGGAGATTAGTAGGGTTGAAAGAGCTCTCGTTATTTGCACGGGGAAGATGGAGGCTTGTGAGGAGGTGATATTCTCCGAAGACTCATGGTCAGTAGGCAAGAACCATCAGGCCAAGTGACTTCATTGGCGAGGGATTAGATTTCACAGCCATTATTCTTGGAAACTGTGTCGACCATAATCCATAATAACTAAATGTGAGTTCCATTTTCTTTCTTGGATACCGCGCCATCCTTGTTGAAATCCACCTTCTTACTTTTGAACGGCTGTGAAATCGCCAAGTGGTTAGGGGAGACTATTGGTAGAGTCCAACAAAGCTTACATTGTTCAATCAATTATGATAAGATACTGAAATAGTAGTTCAATCTAGTAACTAGTAAGCTATGAAGCACTGACACCTGAGAATACTCTCTCTAAACTGACTCCCTCTCTCTCTTCCCCCGCTGTCTCCCTCTCCCTTTCTCGTTTCCGGCGCCATTGTTGGACGGGTTGGCTTTGCCTAACGATTGTTTGGTCTCGGGTGCTCCAGATCTTGCCGCCCTCTTCGATCGTTGAGGTGCTCTATACCTCCTCTTTGGGGGCTGATTGTTGTTGTTGGCGGCTCGGCGGCTCACCGGTTTTTTCTCTGGGGTTTCAATCGGTTTTGGCTTAACAGCGAAGTGGCTGTCAGTGCGGCTGTGGCTTGTTGTTGGCGGTGGTTGGTCCTCTCTTTGCACCTCCAGTGGTGGTGGCGTCGGATGGTGGTGGATTCTGGTGCTCTTGGGCAGTGGTGGTGGCGGCAGCGGCTGAGGGCTGTTTGAATGGCTAGGGTTTGGTTCTGGGTTTGGGGCTTGGGCTTTGTCCCATTTGTACTGGGCTATGTTGTTTTTTTTCGGGTATGCCCTAATGGGCTAGGCCATGGATGGGTGTTATGGGTTTATTTCATATTTAGTTTGGCTCTTATTTGAGTCTAGGCCTTTAGGTGTTCGGGCTTCGGCCCTTGGATATCTTGATTGGTTCCTTGCCAATCGTGGGTTGGGTCTCGGACTTGGCATCGGATTATTTGAATTTGTTGTTTTCTCTTTGTTCCTTTTAGTCATTGTAATATCTCGATGATTAATGAAAAAAATTCGCCATGCAAAAAAAATGAAGCACCGACACCTCTAGGGGTAACCGTATTGCAGTGTCAGGACACGGGGACACTGCGCGGACACGTGTCTGGACATGCCACGTTGAGGGGGACACGACTTAATTCAATTTTTGGGTTGGACATGGTTGGGGACACGGGGTGACACAGATGGGGACACGGCGGGGTCAAAACGAAATTTTTAAATTTTCTAGGGTAAAATTGTAATTACCCAAAAGTTGGGGAATAAAACTGTAATTTTACACTACATAAACATCTCCCACTTATGGATAATGGATGTCTTGTTTTGTTTGCCTTTTCAAAAAAAAAATATTTATATACTATATAAGTATATATAAGTAAATAAATAAATATACAGATGGCGTGTCCCACGCCGTGTCTGTATCCCAATTTTTTTAGAATTCCCATGTCCGTGAAACATAGCCGGTAAGTTGTTCAGTTCTGTCTAGACAAGGTTAGTTATAACTTGGTTTTGTGTTTTCCCTTTTCTTTTCTTCCCTATGCATCTCTCCTCTCTTTTCCAAGCTCTCCTATATTCATGCGCTGCCCCATGGCACCTTGTTAATTCAATATTATAACATATCAAAACAACAAAAATAACTTTAAGACGTACACCACCTCTCAAATCCTATCAAAGTTATGGTTCTTATGGAAGGCATCGAGGTTTGGATCATCAATCAATGTATCAAAAAAAAGACGTGCTTGAGATCAACCTTGAAGAATGAAGGTGACCACACCCACCTATGAAAACATTAGGCCTATAGAAAAAAGCTAAAAAAGAGGCCATTTCTAGAATAGCTAAAAAGGAAGCCCTATGTAGCACGGACATGGGACACGGGAATTCTAAAAATTGGACATGGCAAAAATAAATAATTAAATAAATAACTAAATATATCATATATGTATGCAATAACAGTTTATATACATAAGTATATTTTCTTTTAATATACATCGACAGAGCAACGGAAATACATATGTATATATACATATACATACACACACACACACACACAATATGTGGGTCATGCATGTCCATGCCGTATCCCCCACATGTCCCCCTCCAAAAAATAATTTAATTTAAGGGACACGCCACATGGCGTGTCCAATACGTGTCCCCGTGTCCAATATGTGGACACAACAACCTCTAGAAGTGTCGGTGGTTCATAGAAGAAGCCATTTCACGTTTTCAACCGATTCACGACCATTAAGGTTTCTATCATTTCAATTGACCCATGATCATTCAATCTTGTTCTTCAAAAGCCATTTCAACCTACTTGCAATGATTTCAATCTTCTTCCTCCTCAAAAAGCCATATTCTGCACTTTTTACACCTAACAAACAACAAAAGCAGATCTATGTTAAGTTGTTAACCCTTTCTCAACAATCAAACCATAGTCCAAAAATAATACTAGCACCATAGCTTGCCAAAAATTCAACCAACAAAGGTCACTGTTCACAGCATCTACGACAGTCTCCTAACAGCCCCACAAAAACTCTCAAGTGTCTTTAACTTTTGCTACCATATTACAAGCCACGAAGACCATATGTTCTTATTACTGTCAGCAATGCGATCCAATCAAATCTGGGACCCAAAGCATACTTTTGTGTTGCAATATATCAAGTTTTAAACTCGCTGCTAGCAGGAGCAACCCAAAGCATACTTTTGTGTTTTCTTGCTTATGCAAGAGATTGTTAAGAATTATCACAAAGAGGGAGGCAATCCTCGGTGTGCTATCAAGATGGATCTTATGAAGGCTTATGATTCTGTGGATTGGTGTTTCTTATTAGGCATGATGAAGGTTATGGATTTTCCGGGCCAGTTCATCAGTTGGGTGGAAGGTTGTGTCACATCCCCAATGTTCTCTGTTGTTATAAATGGTGAGCTTCAAGGTTTCTTTCCAGGAAGGAGGGGTCTCAGACAGGGGGATCCTCTCTCCCCTTACTTGTTCTTGCTTGTTATGGAAGGTTTTACTGCGCTGCTACACTTCAAAATTAGGCAGAGTGGTGCTTTTACTTTTCACCCCAGGTGTCACAGCCTCAACATTACTCACCTGATCTTTGCAGATGATTTGTTTGTCCTCTGTGGGGCTGATAAGAGACCCTTTCAGTTGAATGTTGAAACCTTGTCCGATTTTTACCACTTTTCTGGCCTCCAACCTAACTTACAAAAGAGCTCTATTTTCTTTGTTGGCGTCGCTGAGATCATTAAGGATGAATTGAGAGGAGTTTTGTCTATCCCAGAAGGGTCCCTTCCTGTGAGATACTTGGGAGTTCCCTTAATTTCTACCAGACTTAGAGCTATGGACCAGTGTTTTAAATGGCTCACGGCGCACCAAGGCGCAATGGTCCCCTGGAGCAATAGCTCACGGCGCGGCGCGCGCCATAGCAACCTGTGGCGCATTTTATTATAACGAGTAGAATTCTAATATAGGCATATCTTTCAACACAAGCAAACACTTTTAAAACGTTCAAATGTCATAAAACATAAACATTTCAATGTTTAAACCACCAAATGCTAAGCAAAACATAAAATCCATAAAAAGCTAACATATAGACGTTTAGCTTTGGGACAACAAAATTAAGGATACGGTAATCTAATTTCGATTCATGCAGGCATGCCCATCAATCATCCTCATCAGTTTCGGTTGACATCTAATTTTCCATCAATCATCCAATTTACTTCCAATTTCAGTTTCGCTTGACGTCTACAATCACCAAACAACATCTACATAAATATAATTGAAATAAACAGAGACAGAGAAGAAAGAAGAAGAAGTAACAGAGCCAGAGACAGAGAAGAGAAGAAAGAGAGACAAAGACAGAGAAGAAAACAGAGACAGAGAAGCCTCATGTCCACTCGTTTGTAACAGAGACAGAGAAAGATTTCAGATTTCAGGTTTTCGGAGAAGAAAACCACCATTTGTTCGCATGTCCACTCGTCTGTAAACAGAGACAGAGAAGCCTCATAAATGCACAGAGAATGTCCTCACAAATGGTGGTTTTGTAACACATTTGTTGTCAGCATTCAGAAAAAAAATAAAGATTAAAAGAAAAAAAGAAGAAGAAAGAGAAGAAGAAAACAGAGACAAAGAAGAAGAAGAAGAAGAAGAAGAAGAAGAAGAAGAAGAAGAAGAAGATACCTGGACAGAGAGAGGAGATCGATGGCTGCTGTTGTTGTTGATCGCAGAGAAGAAATGGTGTTGATCAAAGAGAAGAAGTGGTGTTGATCGATGGCTGCTGTTGATGAATTGTAACGATAGATCTCTCTGATGTGTAGGGTTAAGAGTAAAGGAAATTATCCAGTACATTGACTGCCTTTTGTGCATCATAAATCAATGGCTGAAATTGATTGGGGATTAATCTGATTAAAAAAAAGGCTAAAACAAACTATGGCGCGCGCCATAGCGAAAATGTGCGCTTTTGTGTCATGCGCCTTGCCATGACCCCCCATAGCGCCTCGCCATCACCTCGCCATCGCCATGCGCTGTAGCGCAAAAGCGCTCGCCATTTAAAACACTGCTATGGACTGTGCTAGTTTGAAGGAGAAGATGCTGGGGAGGATACGAATTATTCCTTGTCTTATGGTGGTAGACTTGAACTTATCATCTCAGCTTTGTTTAGCATTCAAATCTACTGGTCATCTATTTTCATTCTGCCTCATGGTGTTTTGAATGACATTGAGAAAATATTGAGAGCCTTTTTGTGGACTGGCCCTAAGTTGAAACATTCAGGGGCCAAGGTGGCTTGGCAGGCTGTTTGTGCTCCAAAGGAGGAAGGGGGTCTTGGTTTGAGGTTGTTAAAGACTTGAAACAAAGCCTCTATGATTAGACACTTGTGGTCAGTCTGTTTAAAGGCGGATACCTTGTGGATTAAGTGGGTGCATACCTTTGTTTTAAAAGGAAAGAGTGTTTGGGTGACTAAAGTACCTAATGATGCCTCTTGGACTATGAGGAAACTTCTTAATCTCAGGAACATAGCTAGGCCCTGGATTAAGTATTTGGTTGGTGATGGCACATCTACTTTTTTATGGGTGGATAATTGGCATACTTTAGGTCCTCTTTGTCAGAAGTTTGGTGATAACATGGGTTTTTATGTTGGAAGGGACATGTCAACCAAAGTAGCCTCTATAATTCGAAATGGGGCTTGGCAATGGCCTAGACCTAGATGTGCAATAACTAAGGAAATTGTGGCTCATACATCTCCCTCCTTGCTGCCTAACGCTACTACCCCAGATTCGGTTCGGTGGTTGTTGACTAGTTCAGGGGAGTATTCAGCCAAGTCAGCTTGGAATGCGTTACGGGTTGTCGACCCAGAGGTTCCTTGGGCCAAATGTGTTTGGTTTCCTCGTAATGTTCCTCGTTGGGCTTTTGTAGAATGGTTAGCTTTTCTCGGAAAGTTGTCAACTAGGGATCGATTATCCAGATGGGGATTGCCCGTGGATAAAGGTTGTTCGTTGTGCTTCCTTGCAGACGAGTCCCATGATCATTTGTTCTTTTCTTGCACATATTCTATGGAGGTATGGACTTTGTTGCTTTAGTTGAACCATGTGACTCGGCCTTGCTTTGGTTTGGTTGGTGAGATGGATTGGGCAATGGGTCATCGGAGCAATGACTCAGTCTCCAGCCATGTGTACAAGCTATGTATGGCGGCTGCTATCTATAATATTTGGAGGGAACGTAATAGGAGACATTTTCAAGGTATTAGTATGCTTGCCCCCAATTTGGGTGCTCTGATTGTGGAGGAAGTCCGTGCTTGCTTGAGCTCTTGGAGGAACTTGAAGAACTGTGCTGCTTCTAGACTTGTAGCTCGCACCTGGAATTTGAGTCCTAGGGTGTTTCGCCCTTTGTAGATGTTTGGGTCCTGAAGTTTTTGGTTTATTTTGTTTTGATCTCCTAGTTTGTTACTATTGTTGGGCTGGATGTTCCATATGTTTCGAGTTTGTTTGCTTCAATATACTGGTTAATTTACCCAAAAAAAAAAAACCCCGACTCCTGGTATCTAAAAATTCAATCCATGCTCCGCATCCTTTTGCTATCACTTTAATCAAAATTGTTGATTTTCAGTCCTCCAGAATCACTGACACTCTCAGCATTTAGTTGTTTTCAGATGATGTGTCCTTAGGCCCTCTGTTGAATCAAGGGAAGGTTGATAGAATGTAACAATCCATAGATCCTAATACCAAAAAAATTAGAAAAACTACGATATGGAACAATTTCTTACAAAACAGACACAGGATAAATCCACCAGAGTCTCAGACTAGTAGTGAAACCAGTGAAACCACAAAGATAACATTTCGCTATCAAATCATAGAAATGAGATTATGCCATCAATTGTACAAAGAGCAAAACTCATGCAAATGCAAAAGTTCCCAAAGCGTACAAGACACATAAGTGCTAAAAAGCAAAGAAACACTTCAACAAGTAAGAAATCACCGGATCAACAATAACAAAGCATATAAGTTTAACATGACACGGGACATTCATGTTATTTCATTACATATACACCTCAAAGCTCATAAACTTTGCAGACTGACACAGGGGACAGAGACTAAGCTTATTGTCGCATTCTTTACACAGGCACAGATGCTTACAAGGTAATAAAAGCATGCAAACTTCATTAACTCTACAAACCTTACACGTCATCAACCCCTTCCTTTCATTGTTCTCCTTGCAGAGGAGGTGAAAATCAGTAGCACGGCCATTGCAGCAAGAGGCCGTATCATCTACCTCACTATCACCACACCCTTCCTTACTGTCTCTGCTCTGTGCATAGACTTGCTGAAGATTGAACTTGAGCGTGTTAATCACGTTTTCATTGTATTCCGCCCGTTGTTGCCAAGCACCTGCTTCCACTGCCAACTGTTCCATTCGCATTTCAAGCTCTGCATTCTTCTTGTTGATATTTTCCACCTCCGCTTCTTTCTCACGAAGTTTGCAGAGGACTTTTTCTTCGACAAATGAGATAGTTTGAAGTTGGTTTTCCTGCACCTTCTTCACAACTTCTTGCCTCAATCGATCACCCTTTTACAACAAGGAAAAAAGGAAGTTACTTTGAGAAGGAAAGAAATACTAACTAAGAATTTGGATAAAGAAAACAACTGTCAAACAAACTAAAGTCCCCTACTTGAACTTCAACAGAAACAAACTTTCAGGTTACCTTTTTCAAATCATTGAACAACGAATAGGAGTTGGAAAATCTAGTAATTGGATTGAACTTCCACTTCAATTAACTACACATAGCATCACCTGTTAATTTGCAAATTAATGTGGTGCAGGGGAAATAAACCAGGGCATGCCTGGGTGTCATTTGAAGAGTTAAAGGCCAACAATATCATGACAAACAAGCATTGAAAAGCTTAACAACAGCAGTTTCTCCCACTAGTCCAATGAAACGGTCTAGATAAGAAATCACCATTGAAGAACTCATAAAGCAGGCTCACAGCTGATTGCATTTGAAAGACTAATGATCCTATTCACACTTTCCACGCTCATGGCTCTACGTTCATCAGTCCCATCTCTTGATAAATGCCGTATAACCAAAACAATAGATGTAACGTTTTGCAAGACAGATGAAGCATGCATTGGAGATGAAGCATGCATTGGTGCTTGATTGCGAGGAATAAAATGATAACAATCTTAGTAGAAACTAGAAAGTACTAAACCTTTATCGCAAACTCCATATTCCTCCTTTTAAAATGTGCGACAAAGAACAAGTATCCTCGCAACAGTAGAGAAAGTTAAATGGCATATTCAGTTTTGACAGCACAACCTCTCTTCCTGATCTCAAGTACATAGCCGGAAAACGCAATAAGGGAACACATGTAAACTCAATCACCACCTTCGACAAATATACTCCAGTACTAGTAAAAAATAACAAACAATTTCCATGTTGGAGGGGTAATCTCTCGCTTACAAACAGCAAATGTAGATAACCACACCAATTAAAGCAATTAAAAACGCTAAAGGAATATGCAAATACCATGTGTAGAGAAGGATGGGGAAATAAAAACAAATGATTCCCATGTCTCTTGTCATGGTGGCCCTAGTGAATGGGAGGAAAATGTTCTCTACTGTGAAGATGCTCGGTGTAAAGATTTGAGTGAAGACTATTGAAGGCAAGCAATGTTGCTATAAACAAAACAAATCAGTGGAGAATGTTATAGCAACAAATACGATGCAAACCCCAGAAGACACACATATAAACAAAACATATATCCATGTGGGTAAAACATATCAATAAATTTTTGAATTAGAGGTGTCATACTATACAAACAATAACCAGAAACAAAACCCCAAATATCCAATTCAAGTATGCTAAATGAACTATCAACATTTATGCAGTTCCAAACCTGAACTTTGAGGAATCTATCAATCTCGGCATCCTGTTGCTGTAACTCGCGATCTATCTCATCACTGATAACAAGGCCAAGAAAAGGTGAGTCGCCAGACGAAGCCAATCGACCGTTATCAAGTGACAAACCTAAACCAGTGGACACCGATCGCGCTTGATTGAAGAAATCCACCGATGATATTTGTGAATTATTCACCAAGAAATCCTGCTCTTTCAATCTCTTTCTGCTCGGTTCCAAACCGTAGTTCCATTGCAATTCACCTCCACCATCACTCCCGTCCCCCGCAGGAACGGGACCGGGTGCAAACCCTACCACATGAACTGAAAATTAGAAGAACCAAACCCTAAAATTAGCAATTAAACTCCAATTTAACAAATACCATAGACAGATACACAAAGTATAGGAACTCCGAACACAACTTTATAAAATTAGAACACAAATAGCATATATTTATCTATATCTATGTCAGCTCATGAGCATTGAACGGCTCCGAACACAGTGTGCCCGAAGTTTTATTTATAAAATTGTGTTCCTATCAATATATATATACAGGGAGAGAGGGAGAGAGAGAAGGTACATGGAGGGATGTAAGGAGGATGGTGGGAGTGATCGGGGGCGTTGAAGAAGGCGGCAGGAGGCGGAATCTGAGCGTCGATGTTGTGTAAATATCTGAAACCCCAATTGAAGAAATGGTCAGTTCAGAAAGAAAATTTGAAGAAACGTGACGGTGAAGAAGACGATGAACAAGGTTTGACTTACCCAAAGGGTGTGGATGATTGCTGCTGCTGTTGGAACTGATGGTGCTGGTGCAGAGCCATGACTGGCAAGAGAGAGAGAAGAGAGAGAGAGAGAGAGAAGGTTTCTGGAAATAAACTGTAGGGGAAGGTGATCGAGGCGAAAGATTCCTCTGGAAATTGTCTAGAGGTTCCTCTTGATGTTTGAAATATTCTTCCGGGTTTCAACTTCAAGGCCCGTTACAAAATACCGAACTCTCGTTAACTAGATGGGCTGGCCTGGTCTGGGTATTTTGGGCTGGAGGAGTTTTGGGCCGTGTACCTGGATGGGATCCACCGTCTTGAAAAAATGTTGGCCCGTTACAGTTTGTACTTTCCTTTTTTGTACACACAGTTTCCACTTTCTGCGTTACTTCTCTAGAAGGAGTACCATTTTTTTTTCAACAACGGGTGTTCTACTAACAAAAAAATAATTTTAAAAAAAATTTACGACATTTTATTTCTTTCACAATACATCACATAAAAAATTGTAAAAAATCAGTTTATTCTAAAACACCCTTAGCAGAATACCCCTCAAGCTTTCCACCCAATTCACGCTCACTTCGAATTTTTAAGAAAACCCTGTAATACTCCTATCCTCAATGATGAGTCGTGCATTCCAATACACATTGATCAGTCGTGAATTTTAATGCAGATTGATCAATTCAATTTAGTCCTTAGAATAATTAGGAATAATTGGAAAATCAAAACTATCAACTCCTTGGCAATAACCTAACAAAAATTAGGAATAATTGGCCCAAGTTGGGCATTTGTCCCTAAAATTCAAAGTTAAACCATTGAAAAGTGTAATACTCCTAGCTACTGCAATAAAAAAAATTTAAAAAAAAACTTATCACTCTTCACAATATTATGATTCCGCTAATTTGGTTTTTTTGGACTTTTGGAGTTATTCACGCTTTTTGAGGTAGGTTATTACTTATTATCCTCACAAATATCAACAAAAGTAGCCCAAAAAAACAAAAGCCAAAAAGCAATTCCATAAACTTAATTCCCAATTAACTTATTGCAATTTACGAGACATGTTATTCTTTTAGAATACATCAACTCAAAAAGTCAACATAAGTGATTCTAACTCAAGTCATTTTATGAAACAAGGAAAATGCCTAAGGGCATCTCTAGTGGACTACCTAAAAGAATATCTTAAAGTGTCCTAACTAGTTAACTAAGAAAAACTAAAAAAATACTCTCTTGTAGACAAAAAAAATGACTCCCTAAAATCGTAGGCGTCACATCTTACTCCTTAAGTGCCCCAAGTCACTACCTAAATTTGGGGGGAGACTTAAGGAGAAAGAAAGAGGAGAGAGATAATAACTTTAAGGAGAGAGAAAAAAAAGACTTAAAGTTAATGAATATACATATAGGTAGTCTGCCAATGAGCTTTAGCTCAGTTGGCGTGCTCACTGCCTTCCTCAGTGGAGGCGTGAGTTCGAGCCCCACGAGGGGCAGTGCAGGGTCTAGGGCTATGGACAGCCTCTGGACTCCTCTGTGGACTAACTCACTAACTCTACTAACTTCCCTTCCCCCGTTGATGTATACCGTATGGCAAAAAAAAAAAAAAAAAAATATATATATATATATATATATACATATACATATAGGTAGTCCACTAAAGTGCATTCTTCATCAGCTAGCTAACTAAGTTATTAGCACACAAAATAGGGCTCACATGTGATTAGGTATACACTTTAGTAAATATTTTTTAGGTAGTCCACTAGAGATGGTATTTAATCGGATGATGCCAACCATTGATGATGCTCATAAATAGGCCTAATCGATCTGATAACTAATCCTAAAAAAGCAACACGAAGAAAAAAAAAATTTACTTCATATACCGATTCCTCATCTTGTCTTTCATGTGAAGCAATATAAAATAAACTTCGTCTCATTTTAGTTTTTTTATTTTATTTTAAACTGGGTCTCATTTTATGATTCGGTCATTTCTTTTGGTAAGTATATATATATATTTTAGCCAAAAGAAATAATCTCCATTCAACCCAACAAAACAAAGCTTAATACAATCTACCAAACAAAAAAAAAAAAAAAATTAAAAGGAGCAAAAGAAACAAAGAAAATACTGAAAAATACAAAAACATAAAAATCGTCGGAGCTCCGCCGGAGTTGTCACGCCGCCGCCGATGATAGAAGCCCGAATCTGGAAAATAATCTTTGCACTCCACTTATAAGGGGAATTGGGGTTGCCGATGTGCATGGGATGCACAGCAAGTGTCGTGCCACATCCGAGCCGTCTAAGCCGTCCATTGCTTGATTGGACAACTTAGATTTCATCTTGCACGCACGGCAACGAACGGTTCAGATGCAAAGGTGCCGAGGTGAAATCTGAGCCGTCCGTTGCCGTCCATTCGATCAATGAACAGCTCAGATGGTGCACAATACCTGCTGTGCATCCCATGTAAGGACTCTAAAATTTGTCTTTTAATGTTTGTGTTATATGTATTAAAGGACAATTTAGAAAACATATTTACATAAAGAGGAGTGTCAATTATAGATGAAACCAGATTGATAAAAGACTTTGGTCAAATAGCATTTGTAAAAAAAAGAAAAAACAATTTTCCATTTTTTTTATACATTTTTTTTTTTGCTCGAATTTTTTTTTTTTTTTTACACAATTGTGATGAAGTCTTAACCGACATTCGAAGCAAATGTGAATTGATACAATACTTATCGATATCCAATTAGCCTAATTTTTCAAACAAACAATAAACTCATCGAAATTTATAAAACTTTAATAATCAAATAAAATTTTGAACCATATTTCACACGAAAAATCTATACATATGAGGGGGTGTTTGGAAGGCAACTTATTACATTTTCATTTCCATTTTTCTATTTTTGAGTGTTTGGCACGCCAACCAAAACACACTTTGCAAAAATGAGTTTTTAGTGTTTTTTGTTTTTTATTTTTTATTTTTTATTTTTATAGATAAGTGAAGTCGGAAGTAGGGATAAAAGAGTTTTTTGACGTCTCATTTTCCTTTTCTCTCATTTTGGTTAACCAAAAGACTTACATAATGTATTCTGCACATATATCGAAAACATTAATTCTGTTGCAAAATACATTATGCTTATATTACATCTCTCCTAAACACTATGCAAATCTATAGTAGTGTATTCTGGCATATATCTAAAAAACAAAAAATATGAAAATTAAAATGCAAAAAACACTTTGAAAAAATGTGGCTCCCAATTGGAATTCCTTTAGCCGAAAGTGTATTGGACTTACTTTTACGTCCTCAAAAGTGAAAAAATCTCACCCCCAACACAAGTTTGGCTTAAAAAGTCAACTTAACTTATTTTTTTGTTTTTATTTAATTTTTTTTTGTCTTTGTTAGTTTTCCATCGATTTTTTTAGTATTATTCGTTCGTCTCGGCTAGAGGAATCCAAAAAGGTAAAATATTATGACTAGAACTCTTAATTTTTTAAATAAGATCGAAAAAAGTGTAAAAAAAACTGTATTTTTTACTTATTTTTGTCTTTATTCAAAAAAATTATGATTCGATCAAAATTTTTTATTTTTTTTATTCCTCTTGCCGAGACGAACACAAAAAATTGATGCAAAACTAAAAAATAAAAAAAAATCAAATAAAGACGAAAAAATAAATCAGCTAATTTTTTAGGCCAAAACACACCGAGCAGTAGCAAAGCTGCAGCTAGCGGCCAGCCTATAATTGAGGCAGACAGTGCGGTGACAGCTCCATTAGCTGTAACCCAATCCAACACACTTTCCTCATTCATCATCCCGCTTAAACCCCGCATGTGACTTCCTCTCTCTCTCTCTTGAAAAACCCATCCCTCTCTCCCCTCCTCTCATCCATGGCGGTTTCACGTCCACTCTCTCTCCTCCTCCTCACCGCCCTTCTCTTCCTCCTCTCCGCCTCACTTTCCAGAGCCCAGATCGACGCCCAATCCCTCAATTGGCCCTCCACAATCTCCGTCGACAACGGCGAAGTCGCCATTTTCGACGACGACGAACAAGACGCCAACCAAACTTCTGAAACCGATGATCGGAGGTCACTTTATTGGACAGCAGCAAGGCACTATTACATCTCCTACGGCGCTCTATCCGCCAACAGAATCCCATGCCCAGCGAGATCGGGAAGGTCTTACTATACCCACAACTGTTACACAGCCAGTGGGCCCGTTCGACCCTACTCAAGAGGCTGCTCGGCAATCACCCGTTGCAGGATATAGAAATTGAAATACATATTCTGCTGCTGCTTCTTCTTCTTCTTCTTGGCTTTTATTTGTACTGGGTGATGTGATTGTTGTTGTATTTTGGGTGCTTGGGTTTTCTTTTGATTCGTATTTTGCCTGCATTTGCGGTTCTTGCTGCTGCTGCTTGGAAGTGTGAACATCTATTGATGGATAGTAGTAGTTGTCCATATCACATTTGCTTCATTTTTTTTAAAAACCGGACGTCGGACTAGTTTGTATGCACTTCGACTAATTCGGGACTTAGCGGTAACAATAGATGCTAATTGCGGGGGACATGGGGTTGCTATTATGCATGAGATGCACAACAAGTGTTGTGCACTATCTGAGCCGTTACTCGGATGAACAGTGTAAATTTCACCTTGACACATTTGTATCCGAACCGTTCGGTATCGTCCGTGTAAGATGAAATTTGGTCATTCATCTGAGCAACAGCGGCTCGAATGGTGCATAATACGTGCTGTGCATCCTATAGCAGCAACCCCAAATCCAATTGTGAGAGCCAAAATGAATCGAGCGGTTTTGGAACACATGTATCGATTTATCCACCCACTTGTATCAAGCGAGCTATTTTGTGTTGTTGGATAACTGTGCAGATCCAGTAATGCTTATGCTGTATCGGGGGTGTTTTGGGTAAAAAACCAAAAATTGGTTTTTTAATAAATCAGTTTTGTCTTTATTCAATTTTTTTTTTGTATTTGTTAGTTTTGCGTCAAGATTTTGTGGTTTCTGGATTCCTCTCGACGAGACGAATTTAACAAGTATAAATTTATGGTCAAACTAAATATTTTTTTGAATAAAGCCAAAATACTTGGATTATTGGCCAATAATCTAAGTATTTTGGCTTTATTAAAAAAAAAATTAAGTTTTGACTATAAATTTATACTTGTTAGATTCGTCTCGTCGAGAGGAATTCATAAACCACAAAATCTTGATGCAAAACTAACGAATGCAAAAAAAATTTAAATAAGGACAAAATGGTTTTTTTTAAACCCACTTTTTGGTTTTTTACCCAAAGCACCCCCGAGGATTGAATTGGAAGTGGTTTGGCATTGATATGTGGTTGTTGTTTTGCCACTTTCGCAATATTTTAATCTTTTTTAATTGATTGCTAACCTAAAGATATCATTAAAAAGTTGAGAAAATTAGTCAAAAATAACACTTTTTTTTATCTTATTTTAGAAAAGGATACGGGTATTTTTTGATGGGTTAGAAGGACATTCTTTTCAACATTTTAGCACTAAGGACATAAAGAAGATTTATAGACAACAGTGCTTTCCTCACCACGAACAAACCCTCACTTCTGTTCCATCGCCTCACCACGAAACACTGCCTTTCTCTCTCGATCTACACCTCTTCTGTTCTCTCTCTCTCTACCCCTCCTCCTCCCACCTCTCTCTCTCCTCCTCCTCCTCCGACACCTCACTCCTCCGCTTCTGCCCCCTTGTCACGACCAAGTTCCACCGCCTCTCTCCGGTGACGACAACCATACACGGATACTCCAATCGAAGAACGTCAACATCTCTCCATGATCCTAACCTACCTGGTCCAAGCGCCCTCCCAAGGAGACGATTCTGCTCGACAGCTGCGATTTCGAGCACTTGCTTGTTGTGGTGGATCACACGATATAGAAAAACCCTAACAATCAAACCAGATCAATCGTTGTTGTTGTAAAGTCAGTCCACTGTTTCTTGGTACGACGTGGGGATGGAGCAAATGTGTTTGTGGAAACTGCATTGGTTGGTATGTGTTCAAAGTTGGATACTCCGGTGTTGCTCGACGGGTGTTTGATAGTATGTCAGAGAGAAATATGTTGCGTGAAATGCGATGATTTCATGTTATTATGATTGTCGGTAATGTGATGAATGGTCATGGTAATGATGCAATTGATCTTTTCCTGCGAATGAAAGGTTCAGGCATTAATCCAGATGAGTCGACATTGTTGTGTGCTTGTAGTGGGATGGTTGATCAAGGACTCCATATTTTCAGTCATATGGTTAAAAGTTGGACTATATTTCCTAACTCGAAGCATTATGCTTGTCTTGCTAATCTTCTTGGCCTGGCCCGCCAATTAGATGATGCCTATTTTTTGGTTAATAGCATGCCTTTGTTTTTTTTATTTTAATATTTATCGTGCCTTGCTAAGTGCCTGCAAAATCCATGGTAACATTGAGCTGGGGATTAAAATTTCAATACATACTCCACTCGTTGATTTTTTTAGTTTTTATGAAGTTTAATGAGTTGTTACTAGTTTCAGGAGTTAACTAGTTGGTCTTTTTTTTAAGTCCCATGGTAACATTGAGCTGGGGATTAAAATTTTGATACATACTCCACTCGTTGATTTTTTTAGTTTTTATGAAGTTTAATGAGTTGTTACTAGTTGCAGGAGTTAACTAGTTGGTCTTTTTTTTAAGTCCCATGGTAACATTGAGCTGGAGATTAAAATTTCAAAACAAAATTAAAACTTTTAAAAATTAGTAAAATGTCACTAACTTTTTTTATGTATGAAATTAGGTTTTCTAAACCAGGTATGAAGTTTAGTGACTTGTGATTCGAAATAGTTTTGTTTGTTGATTTCTTTAGCTTTTATAAAGTTTGGTGAGTTGTCACTAGTTTCAGGAGTTGACTAGATGGTGATTTTTTTCAAGTTTCTATACAAAATTAAAACTTTTAAAAATTAGTGAAATGTCACTAACTTTTTAGGTCGCCGGAATGTCAAAGGTGGTGCAGAGGTGGGGTGGTGGTCAGTTGGAGGTAGGAGTTTTTTTTTTTTTAATTTTGTGTACGAAATTACAATTTTTTTAAAAATAGTTAGATGTTACTAATTCTTTGGGTCGCGGGAAGTGGTTGGCGGGAGGTGGGGTGGTGGTCAGCAGGAGGTAGAGTGGTGATTTTTTTTTAATTGTTTGAAATTAGAATGTTTAAAAATTAGTAACATTTCACTAATTTTTTTGGTCACCGGAAGTGGTCGGACAGAGGTGGGGTGGTGGTCGGCCAAATGTGGGGTGGTGATTTTTTTGAATTTTATGTTCAAAATTATAATTTTTAAAAATTAGCGACATCTCACTAATTTTTTTGGTTGCCGAAAGTGGACGACCAGAGGTGGGGTGGTGGTCGACCGGATGTGGGGTGGTGATTTTTTTTAATTTTATGTTCAAAATTATAATTTTTTAAAAATAGTGACATCTCACTAATTTTTTTGGTTGCCGGAAGTGGACGACCAGAGGTGGGGTGGTGGTCGGCCGGATGTGGGGTTGTGATTTTTTTGAATTATATGTTCGAAATTAGAATTTTTAAAAATTAGTGACATCTAACTAATTTTTTTGGTTGTTAGAAGTGGTCGGCCAAGAGGTCAGTGGTGGTCGGCCGGAGGTTGGGTGGTGATTTTTTGAATTTAATGTACGAAATTAGAAGTTTTAAAAATTAGTGACATTTCACTAATTTTTTCTGTCGCCGAGGTGGTCGGCTAGGAGGCAGGAGTTAATTTTTTTGAATTAGAAATTAGAATTTTGAAAACTTAGTGACATTTCACTAATTTTTTTGGTCGCCAAAGGTGGGGTGGTGGTTGGCGGAGGCAGGAGTTGTTTTTTTGTTTTTTTGTTTTTTTTTGAATTTTCAACTTTTAAAAATTAGTGACATTTCAGTAATTTTTTTGGTCATTGAAAGTGGTCAGACATAGGTGGGGTAGTAGTTGGCCGGAGGTGGGGTGATTTTTTTGAATTTTATTTTCGAAATTAGAATTTTTAAAATTAGTGACGGTTCACTAATTTGTTTGGTCGCCGGAAGTGGTCACTAATTTTTTTGGTCGCCGGAAGTAGTCAGCAAGAGATGGGGTAGTGGTTGGCTGGAGGTGGGGTGGTGATTTTTTTGAATTTTATGTTCGAAATTTGAATTTTTAAAAATTAGTGACACTTCACTAATTTTTTGGTCGCCGGAAGTGCTCAGCCAGAGGTGGGGTGGTGGTCGGCCGGAGGTGGGGTGGTGATTTTTTTGAATTTTATGTTCGAAATTTAAAGTTTTAAAAATTAGTGACACTTCACTAATAGGTGGGGTGGTGGTCGGCCGGAGGTGGGGTGGTGATTTTTTTGAATTTTATGTTCGAAATTTAAATTTTTAAAAATTAGTGACACTTCACTAATTTTTTTAATCGCCAGAAGTGGTGAGCCAGAGGTGGGGTGGTGGTCGGCCGGAGGTGAAGTGGTGATTATTTTGAATTTTATGTTCGAAATTTGAATTTTTAAAATTTAGTGACGCTTCACTAATTTTTTTGTCTTTATGTTCGATTGCAAAAGTTCCTTGTCCTTCCTTTTAAAAATGGCAAATGTTTTTTGTTTTTATGTTCGATTGCAAAAGTTCATTGTCCTTCCCTTTAAAAATGCCAAATGTTTTGGATTTTTGGCTTAGTAGCCCTAAAAAGTTTATCCAAATCCTTTCCATGAACCTTTTTGCGGTATCTTTGTTTGAATTTTCTATTAAGGGGTGCTCCACTAACAACAAACAGTTTTTTCCAAAATCCAAGACAGATCATTCTCTCATAATAGATGACATATAAAATCCTGAAAAGCCATTTTATTCAAAAAAAACTACCTTAGTGGAACACCTCCTAAGAGTACTGGTAGTCAAAACTAAGGACCAGATGGCTGTAGTGAGATGCGCTTTATAGGTGTGTAGTGAGTATCGAGTCATTTATTTCGACAATCCAACGGATGTAGTGAGGTGCTCACTATATGTATTTATACTCTTGCGGATAAAAGTAAATTTTGACCGGTAAAAGTGCTTAGTGAATCTGAACCATTGATTGCAAATATTAACGGTCCCCATTACTCACTATACGCATGTAGTGAGAATGCTTACTACAGGTCCCCTGCTTCCTCAAAAATTACATAATCCTTTGTTCCATGTCCTCGTAAATTCCGTTAGAAATAAAATACATTTGCTTTAGATCCTCGAGATAAATTTTTTCACAGACACGGCGCAAACGAGGGGTTTCCGCCGCGCGGATCTCAACCGTCCATTTCGAGATCCAACGGCTCGGAACAGTGCTCATTTTTATTCACATCTGAAATGCATTTAAGGGGAGGGGGGAGAGAGAGAGAGAGAGAGAGAGAGAGAGAGAGAGAGAGTGCACTGCTTCGAGACATTGGATCTCGTAATAGACGGTCGAGATCCACGCAGCGCAAACCCCCCGTTTACGCCGCGACTGGAAACGTTTTTCTCTAGATCCCCAACCCGAGGTAAGGCTTGTTCAACTAATTTTTGCTTAGGGGAAAATGCACTTTACCTACCTCTGGTTTTCCCGATTTGCAGATGACCTCCCTCACGTTTAAAAATGACCACATGAACTACCCATGGTTTTGGACTAAACTGCAACTGTTAGCTTTTCCATCCATATGAACGGAGCGTGTGACATACACGCTTGAATGGCAAGTGGATACCTAAAAAACGTGTTTCCCACCAAAAAACAGATTCTCTCGTTACGAAAATGCCCCTCCCATGTTCTATAAAACCCTAACCCTACTTCACTCCTCCTCCACTTCATCTGCAGCCCACTTTCCTTATTAAAGGTTCAGTTCTCTCCCTCTCTCTCTCTTGTCTATATTTCAAATTTATTTTTTTGTGTATACTTCAATTATTTTTTTCTTGTCTCTCTCTTTCTCTTGTCTATATTTCAATTTTTTATAATTTTTTCTTCATAACTTCAATTAATTTTTCCTTTTGTTAAAACTGAGTATATTTTTGGTTTTTATTTACCGTAATTTTTTTTAATTTCTTTTTAAGGGAATATGTCTACATCAAGCTTCATGGGTGGTGGTGGGGAAACTCTTGATTTGAGGTATGCGCTCAAGTATTGTGGATGTAGGAGAAAGGCAGCCTTGAAGGTGGTTGGCTCTGAAAGGCCTTCAAAGGGTTTGCTCTATTACGTGTGTGAGCAAAAGCCAAACTGCGGTCTCTGGGAATGGTGCCATCCTGTTTCTGTTACATGGCAACCAAGTGGTGCACTAGTCTGTGCTGGTAGGGGAGGGCACGTGAATCAACCAAGTTATGAAGAAATTGATGACAATGATTCCGACATGCCAAGATCAAGGGTGGTAGTGGCTGGAGCCTACGAAGTTCAAAAGTGGATGAAAAGGGTTGTGTGTGCTTCCCTCAGTGTTTCTATTTTGTGTCTGTTGGTGACCCTCCTAGCCCTAGCAGGGAAATGAATCACATTTTCCCTATTTTATGTCAAACTAGAAGTTGTAACACCTTTTGATGCAATGAAATGAAATGGTGTTGGTTTGCTCTATTATTGAAACCCAACTTCATTGAACTACATGCAACAAATATGTTCATAGCAACATAAACTACTTCATAAGTCATAACGGACAGTAAACCATAAACAACATACTACTTCATAAACAACAGGAAGTAGTATGGAGATGTTCATCACCCAACTGCATAATACATACCAAAACATGAACACGATTACATGTTCATAAACAGGCAGCCAACTACATAATTCATAGCAGGATTACATAAGTCACGGGGCTAAGTCATCACCCAAAATCATACGTCATACCAAAACATGAACATTAAACAGTCAAGTACTTAGTCAAAATAACATAACATTAGATCAGATACACTTGTTCTTCATTGGTTGTCCAACAACATATCTCAATTTTTGGCCTTCATCCTATCTAGAATGGATGCCAAACTTGTCCTTGTTCTTCCATGCACCCCTCCCAACAGTTATAGGACCTCCCCTCCCAACAGGTCCAGCTCTCCCAACACCACCTCCCCTCCCAACAGCTCCACCTCTTATCCCAACAGGTCCACCTCTCCCAACACCAGCAGTAGGTCCCCTGAAAGCAGTTCCACCCCTTCTAGCACCACTACGTCCCCTTCCAGCAGAGACTGGTTCATTAGCTCCACCCCTACCACCACTGTTTCCAGCACAGACTGGTGCACCACTACCAGCACCTCTTCCAGTGGCATTACCAGCACCCCTGCCCCTTCCAATACTAAGACCCCTGCCCCTTCCACTACCAAGACCCCTCCCCCTTCCAGTTCCATTACCAACACCCCTGCCCGTACCCCTTCCACTACCACCACCCCTTTCCCTTCCATTTGGCTACAGGTACAGGCAATACATAACAACATGCAAAATTTAGGTACAACCAATACATAAGAAAATGCAAAACTTTTAATGAAATTGGTCATCTTTACCTGTGTCATTGCTCTTGGCTTCCCATGAATAGCTGATGCAGCAGACTGAGGTACATTTGTTGTTGGCTGAGTGGAAGCCCTTGTAGACTGAGGGAAGCCCCCCATGCCAACACCCCTTCTCTGCAATCAGAAAAACAGCCCAATCACTTAGCACAACTAAAATGTCAAATTGCATTAAAAGAAAATAAAGATGACAACTAAAATGTGAAATAAGTTACCTTCAACATGCTTGAATTGGGATGGATCCTATTCTTGCAAGTCCTCCTATTATGTCCAGAACCCAAACACTTAGCACAAGTGACATTTATGTTTCTCCTTGATGCCAAGTGAGGATCTCTTGGCTCATCAGCTTGTCTTCTTCTTCTTAACTTCTTTGGCCTACCAGTTTGTTTCCTTGACAATGGTGGTTGTAATGGCTGATGTCCAGTCATCAGATAGTCATGCATCCCAGGAACAGGATGAATCATGTAGGAAGAAGTTTTCAAATAAGTTTCCTTGCTATAGTATGGATGCACATAGTTCTCTGGAATGTCATGATGCTCTCCTATGGCAGCAATTGCATGGCAGCATGGTATACCACTTAGATCCCATCTTCTGCAGGTACAAGTTTTGGCATTAAGATCCACAAGATATGTCCTGTTGAAGTGGTCCACCTCAAATTCAAGTTCTCCACTCCAATGAGGGAAGCAATCCCTTGACTGTTCCTTGAACTTTTCTAGCTTCTCTTGGATTCTTGGACACAAAGAGCCACCATATTTTTCCATACCCTTCTTCTTAATTTGTATCCTTGTCATTATTTTCCTCCTTATCCACTCAAACATGGTTATAATGGGTTTGTCTCTAGCCTCCATTATATATGAGTTGAAGGACTCAGATATGTTATTAACCAATGTATCACATTTGGACCTGGTGGGAAAGTGGGACCTGGCCCACACTGTGGGAGTGATTTTTCTCAACCATTCAACTGTTGTCTCCCTATCTCCAACCTTAGGGTCTGCCTTGTCTATCAAATCCATCCAGTAATTGAACCCATTAAGGCTGCAAGTGGATGCAGCCTTCCAGAACAAGTCTTTCAGGTCCCCCCTATCTTTGAATTTTTGTTTGAAATTACTGTACATATGCCTTAGACAGTACCTATGGTCAGTTGAGGGAAATAATTCATCAAATGTTTCAACCAGGCCTTTTTGTCTATCTGACATAAAAGTCCACCCCATCTCCTCAACCCTCCCAATGTCATTGCATAACTCAGTCATGAACCAACTCCAAGATTCCTTGTTCTCAATCTCAACAACAGCCATTGCTATGGGGAAAATGTTGTCATTACCATCCCTTCCCACAGCACTGAGTAACTGTCCAGGATACACACCCTTTAAATGACACCCATCAAGACCAATGATAGCTCTGCAACCAGCCAAAAACCCTTCTTTCAATGCTCCTAACCTGTAGTACATCCTCTGAAAAGTGGGTACAGTAGTATAGGGGTCCCCCCTAAGTAGAATGATGCTCCCAGGATTGTGTTTCTTCACAGTCTCACAATAATCCCATAATCTCAGGTACTGGTCAGCCAAATCACCATGAATTTCTTCCCTTGCCTTCCTCTTTGCCCTATAGGCTTGCCACCTACTAACATTAACCATAATCTTCCTCCTGATTTTCTTCTTCAACACATGTGGGCTTATGTCTGGATTATCCCTGACTTCATCAGCAAATTTCCTACCCAAATAACTTGAGTTCACCTGCCCATTGTCATAATGTCTCCCACAGTTGTGCTCACCCTTCAATGACTTGATCTGAAATGTTTTCCCAAACCTCCCTATTGGAGATGCATGGATCCTCCAAGTACACCCATGCTTACACTTAGCTGTAATCCTCTTGTTTTCATTCTTTAAGTACTTGATGTCATATCCATACTTCACATTATACTCCTTCAAGTACTGCCTAAACACTTGGGGAGAGGGAAACTTCATATTGACCACCAACTTTGGGTTATGCATCATGCTATCATTGAACCAAATGTGTTCTTCTTTCACCACCTCATCTTCATCTGAACCTCTCACACTTCCCAAGACATCATCATCTTCCTCCTCAGAATACCATGCCCCATCTTCAACCTCCACATCTTCTTCAACTGGCATTGGTTGCTTACCATTAGATGCCTGAGTTTGGTCACCTTCAGTACCTCCATCAACATTATCTGCAACTACCTTGGGTGCAAATATATCATCATCATCAGGACCCTCTAGGTCTTCCAACATCCAGCTAGGTTCACTACTAACATTAGTGTCAGCACTTTCACCAGTACTTCCTCTAACATAATCACTGTCATCACTTTCATAATCACTGGCATTGGGGTCACTTCCTTGCTCCTCTTCAATAACTTCTTCCTCACTCAACACATCTTCATTGTTACCATCCTCATGTGGTGTATCCTCATCCTCAAATAGGATATCAAATTGAGATACGTCAAACCCTATACCCTCATTAGTCACATTCCCTTCCCCATCATCATTGGCATTCCCTTGACCCTCATTATCAACAAACCCTTGACCCTCATTACTATCAGGAGTTATCTTCTCATTAGACACCCTAACTCCTTCAATTGCTAATGGTAAAACCTTTCTGCCACCTCTCTTATTAGTTGGAGTACTCATAACCTTACCAGATGGTGATATAGCACAAATAGGGTCCCCCACCTTTTCTGCATAAATAACCACCACAGGGGGCTGTGTGTACATTTGAAGCATTCTTGTGACATCTTTGTCTGATTTTAACCCCAAAAGGCCAACATCTAAGGGATACCCAGGAACCCTAAAGTAAAAATCTACTATTGTTCCTGACCCTCCTGCTTCAATGTACAAGTCCCTAATCTTAAAGATAGACATTCTATCAGAGTCACAATTGTCAATTAAGGCCACAGTGCCCCCATTGTACACAACATGTGGCTCCCACTCAAATTTACCCCCCACATGCAGTTCTATAGTAAACATCCAACTAGACATCCTGCACAAATGCATGCATATATGTATTCAATATTCAATTATGGGCCCATCAATTATTTGAAAGAAACAAGGGCAGAAACAAAGTGAACATTGGGACCACACAGTGGAAAATTGGGACCACACACCACATGCATTGACCATAGCACACCAGATTGGATTTTTTATTACACAAAAGGGACCTCTCACCCACAAAATCGTGTCTCTTTTTGGATAAACAAACAAGGGAGAAAGAATCTTTGTCGGGTCCAAACAAAAGCCTACATCTTTTTCACATTTTTTTGGTTTTAAAACCCTAGAACTTTTCGGTAAACTAAAAAGAGAAAAAAAAACAACCCTAACTTCAAAATCTTTGTCGGGTTGTGAGCAAAAACCGTACATCTTTTGGGTAAAACCAAAAAACGCGATTACATAAATCCAAACTGTGAAAAATGGTACCTGCAAAGAGATCTTTGTCACTCAGCAGCTTCAACGTGGTCCAAAAAGGGTAGATTTGTTGCTTTCGAACCTTCGATCGTTTGATTTTTGGACTTCGAACCCTAGGGTTTCCCCCAAATCTTGATCTCCATAATTGTGTGCTCTCAACTTCTGTTTAAGTGTGTTGGAAGGGTTTGGGGAACGATGTGGACTGTAAAGGGTTATATTTAAAAGGGGGTACAAACGTCTTTTTGCCTTTTACCGTTAACGGAGTTACGGTTGCAGTTTAGTCCAAAACCATGGGTAGTTCATGTGGTCATTTTTAAACGTGAGGTAGGTTATCTGAAAATCGGGAAAACCACAGGTAGGTAAAGTGCATTTTCCCCTTTTGCTTATTAGTAACTTTTTAGGCTTTATGGATTTGATATATGGGTAGAGAATGATATGTCTCGTAAAACGTGAAAAGTTAAGTGGAATGGGATTTGTAGTATTATAGGATGCTTAACATATGATAGAATCACATTTTGACCCCAATTCGAGATGTAGGAGGAAATTTTTGAATTTACCAAGCAATTCTCTTGTACATTATCGGATAGCTATGGGGAAGGATCTTGTAAATTGGAGCGTTGAATTTCGTCTTCTCTCGTTACCATATCGATCAGTAGAAACCGTAGATTAATGCAGGTACTCTTTTTGTTGATTGCTTCGACCGTTCAGCATGCCCCTCCCTAGGGATAGAATGGAAATCATGGGTTACAACCCTACTTGTTGCAGATCAAAAAAAAAACCCTACTTGTTGGAGAAGTCACAAAGGTACTATTTTTTCTCGATTGAATAAGTTTGTTCTTCACTAACTATGTATTGTTGTTGAGTCACTTCGCTAGCTAGTAAGCCACAAATTTTACGAGTCTGGATCACATTACTATTCACTGAAATGAATAGGGCATTAAGCGGCAGTCAAGTTTCACGTTGTTGGGAGATCGATTCCAAACCCTCTCCCTCCTATTAGATGAAAAGAAGCTCTTGTCCCCTAAAAAGAAAAATGTAAAGAAGACCAAGAATGCCCCATTTGGACCAAGGAATATTTCTATGGTGCCCCCAAAGTGGTATTGGGGCACCGGTGCCTCACTAAATCTCAGCCGTTAGATAAAAAATTGATAAATCTGAGTCAATAGATGAAAACCACCACAAGAAAGAGGGTGGTTTTGCTCTTTTCTCGCGCAATTGTACTTACCACAAACACAGACTTTACTTTCCATAAGTATATAGGCCATAAATTGTGGTAAGTAAATCTTGTGTTTATGGTAAGTGTGATCTATTTTTGTAATTTGTAGACTCAGTGTTCGTGGTAAATAAAACTGGGGCACCAGTGCCCCAATACCACTTTGGGGCACCGCAGCCGGACCCTGGACCATGAGGCAGTGACTGATGAAGCCCAGTACAGCGATTTGCTAATTTGGGCCGCACTGAAACAAACTATTGCCCAGAATAGAGAATATCATTCCCCTGTCCAGGATTGTATAGGAACATCATTTTTGATAACTCCCCTGTCCAGGATTGTATAGGAACTTCTTAGTTGACCATCAATTAAAACAAAATGTTGATCAAACGACCGATATTACACATGACTAAATTACTTTTTTTCTCTACCGCAATTACAGTAATAATAATTATGTGGATGATCTATATGATAAATTATAAGAGTGATTGGTTTAGATCATTGAATTGGGACCGAGGGTGGGGTGCTGTGCAGCTACAAGGCAGCCGCGTCGGCATCGTTCCGATAATCGGAGACATTCACCGCGTAGACCTCGTTGAGTACTACAAGTGTACTAAAAATCAACTCGATCGGATATCTTTAAGTGCGTCATCGGAATTCAAATACTTTGAAAGGAAATGGAACACAAATGGACACAAACATTGGATCAAAACCACATTTTCAAGTTATTTGTGTTCCGATGAGTCACTTAAGGATATCCGATCGAGTTGATTTTTGGCACACTTGTAGTACTTGACGAGCTCTACGCGGTGAACGTCTCCGATCGATGAAAAAATGCTGGCACGGCCGCGCCGTAGGGCTGCACAGCACGGTGTTGTGCATGGGGATTGCAAAAGGGTAAAGTCCTTAAGCAATCGTAAGTTTTTTGTACCCTTCAAATAAAACTCACCCTTTCAACCAAAATCTATATTATTGCAACTAAATAATGTTGATACACCGGCATAAATTCAATTAATCTGCCTAATTCGATTGTTTATTGGAAAATTAAAAATTCAAATTCATAAATTTGCTTTATGTTAGAAGTCGAAACTGAGTCACATAATCTTTCAGTAGGTCTCTCTGCTCCCGCTCTCAATCATTACTCTGCACTCGCGTAGCTATCTAGCCATCCTCGCTCTCCCAAATTTTGGACTTATACTCTGATGTGTTTTCAAAAAACGCTTGCGCTCTCGCACACGCACACACATACGCATGGGGTCAGAACAATTAAACTTGGTGGAAGGACTCAAAGGAACTTCCACCTTACAAATAAAACACGTTTGTATAAGGAAAGAAACCGATTGCTTAACGACTTTGGTTTGTGGGGAGGATGGGGCTGCAACATGGGCTGGAGGAAAGACGGACTCCTAGGCAAATTGGATAAGCCGAAGCTAAGCTAAAGCTATTTATAAAAACGAGGATAACTCGAGCGATGATTTCCCTCCACAAGTCATGGGAAGATAAGATACTAGTAGAAGATCATCTAGTTGACCCTTGTTTGGATAAGTGATCACGGAGGAGTATTAAAATGGGAGATTTGGATCTTCTCCCGTTCTCTGATCTAAGTTTTGGACTGGAGGAGACAGTCCAAATCTGAATCGTTCATAACTGCAAATAGTGATTCGGATTTGTTTAGATATTTTTCCCGAGAAGAGTATTTGAACAAATGTAAGCCATTGATTACGCCATTGTATAGTTCAAGATTTGGACCGGAGAAGATCAAATCCCGACAACGGGTAAATGAACATAAAAAAAGAAAAAGCAAGTTGATACGAAAGGCTGGGTCTCTCAACTGACAGAGAGATGGGAATTCCGTAACTTCAACCCCCGAATCACTGCAACTTTTTGTTGGCTTGTAAACTTTGGACTTTTGACGGCATGGGTTTGAGATTACATATTTCTAGTAAAACTCTGGTAACGTCTAGGACTATTGACTGCAACCTCATTTAGAAATGACATAATATTTCTTTTTGATATCTCGGAAGTCAGAATGTCCGGATCAAATTATGAACACCGTGAATAATTCTTAGATGACCAATTTGAATTTGAATAATTCATCGATGACCAATATAAAGTTTGAGAAAGTTCCATATGAATTTTGAATTTGGTCATGAGCTGTTAAGGATCATTTGTAACAATTGCCTACGATCATATCCGAATATACTGTATCAATAAACCGTTAGATATAAAATCTTGATATTTCTTTTTACATAATCTTATGACAAAGAGTGTCTTTAGATGTTCACGTCTGTTTTCGTCCACATTGATTAATCCTCCAGGATCATTCTCTCCATTCACCAGTTGAGGCATTAAAGCTTGAGGATACCAACGTATGAACCGACCCACAAGAATTTTGTGGACGCCCCAATTAAAGCTAAAGCAAAACTCTATATAGACTGACATCAAATGAGTCGATAACACAACGAAGTTTCGAACCTGAGACCTTACGAGAGAGCAAACTCATAAGTCACACGCCTTGGCCACTAAACCAATCCCTTAGGGTTAATCGACACACAAGAATTAAAAACACATAGGAGAAGCTTTTCAATCGACTCAGGAGTGAGCAATCTCTTAAGTTTGAAAATCAAATTGATCGGATGTAACTAATCATTGAATAGAAAGACTTGTATCTAAAATAGTCCTTGGCGGTACGTACTAGTAGGCTGATTTAAATTCCTTTGGTGACCTCAGTATAGATATGCTTTCCACAAAACTGGGGACTAAAAGTACTCGTTGATCTGAAAGGAGAGTCGATCTACATTCACTAAAGAAACAAAGTCAATACAAAAACTTGGCCACACCAATTCTTAATTGAATTTGATAACTCCCCTACACAGAATATCATGGGCGTTGGAAAACGAATCGGAATTCCTTGTTTCAAGAGGCATTAAGTAAAGGCACGTGACTGTTAGGATTTGAACAACGGGTTCAATCCATAACAATTTACGGATCTTGGAAACTATGGTCACAGAAATCGTAAAGCAAACAAAAATAGTGCGTAATCGAAACAGAAACGGAAGAGACATAGATATACGTAGAAAACCTCAATGTAAAGAAAAACCACGAGAGCCACACCAGTTCACTAGAATCGAAGAATATGGAGTATAAGTCTTCTTTCTTGTTTCATTCCCACAGAGGCCAAACATTCCAAATCTTGGGGCCACCGGAGGTTTGCTCAGTCATTAACTTTAAGACTTCAAAATTAGTTGAGATACGCGCAAACTTGCTTTTCCAGTATACGTAAAATGTCAAGAGATGTGTGGCTTGAATTGTTCCTTTGCTTATGCCATGTCCATTTCTTTGAATACCCTGTCTTTTCTCGATCCGAATCTTTTTCTCAAGAATTACATTGATAGGGATAATGATTTAGTGATTTTGGCATGATTGCTTTCTTGGCTTCTATTTGCTGGTATATATGGAAGGGCAAAAATAATACCATTTTTGATATCCAACATGTTGGGATTTTGCACATGTTTAATGCACTTGGAAAATAAAGAAAAGGAAAAAGTTTTTATTGTGGCATTGGAATGGGTTGACATGTGTTGGGAATCCTCTTAAATCATTTAAATGGTGGTTGCCGTGCATTGTTCCAAGATAGCATTTGTTGCTGCCGATCTCGGGAATTCTAGAAGCCTTGAGTGCTTCATTTTGTTCATGCCATTCCATGTATTTAAAGGGCAGAATGTGTTTGTGCCGTGTGGTGTAGAAAAGAGAAAAGAGAGAGAGAAAATTGTAGTGTGTTGAGAGATATTGTGTGAGCAAATTGGTGAGTGTGAGAGAGATAAAAATACATGTGAGCGTGGGCTTGGGTTGGGTATTTTTAGCTCATTGTAACTCATCCAATATATTGAAAAGTGTTCTCTCTCCCATGGACGTACCCAATTTTGGGGAACCACGTAAAATCGTTTGTGTTTTTTGTTTCAGTTTATTTGTGCGTGTGGGTGTGTTGGTTTGATCGATCCATAACACAACACTGGGCACAGTGCCGGCTCATTAGTTTTGGAGGCTTAAAATAAACTCATTAGATGAGGCCATTTATATATTTTGCATAATAAAAAATTTCAACACATAGTCTTCATAAAATACTAGTATAAGAAAATATTTATCATTGCACATATTTAATCAGATAGTCATCAAAAAATAAACAACCATTACAATACTCCAAAATCGATCATTTGAACGTTATTCTTCTCTCATTTTTAGTTGTAAATGTACTAATTAAATCTTCATAATCAAGCATCTTCACCGTTTCCTTCTCGATGTATAATATAGCCAATCCACACTCATATATAGGACCTTGTCTCATCTCCTACGTGGTTGCCCCCCTCCACCTGGTGTTGCCAAGCTCAATGTTGATGGCGCCATCAATAGGCAGAATGGTGTTGTTGGTGTTGGTGTTGGTATCGTGGCCCTGGACCATCTCGGCAAAATTTTGGGGACAATCTCTATCCTATTTACTAGTTTCTACACCTCGAGATCTACTGAAGCTTTGAGGTTTTGGAAAGCTCTAGTCTTTGCCACTAACATAAATTTTTCAAGTATTATGCAACTCTGCCAAATTGTCCAAGCACTAACACAAGAGGGCAAGAACTTTTCTAATTGTAGCTCTATTATCTCAGACTGTTTAGAGCTTGCGTCTTTCTTTTCCCCTTGTATTTTTCTTTATGGTAAGCGTTCATGCAATAAGGTAGCCCATATGTTGGCAAAGCAATCCCTGTTAGGTGCTCGATTGGAAGGTTGGGGAGGTCCTATTTGTCAATAGCTCACCAATATTGTCCTTGATGATGTTCGGTCTTCTAACCTTGCTTCTACTTAAACAAAATCCATCTTCTTTCCGTGAAAAAAAAAATTATATATATATATATATAGGAAGCCGATCTACTAAGGACTCCCTCAAACAAAAATTCCGTGCGGACCTCACCATTTTTCGACTTTCCGGATCAAATTTTGACGATCCAAACCGCTCAATGTTTTTAAAATGTATTTTCCAAGGATATAGCGTTTTTAACAAAAACTGATCCGATCAAGCCCTTCCGGGTATTTTTTTTTTTGAAGATTTTCCGCGTGGACCCTTAAAAATGCATTTTAAAAACATTGAGCGGTTCGGATCGTCAAAATTTGATCTGGAATGGTGAGGTCCGCACAGAATTATCCTAAGGACTCCCTCAATAGATCATTATCCTATATATATATATATATATATATATATATATATATAGGCCAAACTTCTTATCCACACTCCCGGATTTAAGGAAAAAATGAGGTTTTTTTGTGTTGCAAATTTTTTTTGGAAAATCCGATCCGTCCAGTGTGTTCAGAAGGTGTTTTCAAGGGTCCAAGCGGAAAATCTTCAAAAAAAAATACCGGGAAGGGCTTGATCAAGCAGTTTTTCGCAAAAACTGTATTTATATATTTTTGCGAAAACTGCTTGGATCAAGCCCTTCCCGGTGTTTTTTTTTGAAGATTTTTCGCGAGGACCCTTGAAAACACCTTTTGAACACATTGGACGGCTCGGATCATCAAAAAAAAAATTGGATCATGGAGGTCCGGAAACGGGAGGTCCAGACTAGAAGCCGTCCCATATATATATATACACCACCGATCCAGTCAAGGATCCCGGATTTCCCGGATTGAAGCGTTTTGATGTTTTTAACGATTGTTTTTGGGAAATTCGAGCCGTCCAATGTGTTCAAAAGGTGTTTTCCAAGGTCCACGCAAGAAATCTTCAAAAAAAAAATACAGGGAAGGGCTTGATCCAATCAGTTTTTTGCAAAAACTGTACATTTACAGTTTTGCGAAAAACCGCTTGGATCAAGCCCTTCCCGGTATTTTTTTTTGAAGATTTCCCGCGTGAACCTTGGAAAACACCTTTTGAACACATTGGACGGCTCGGATCGTCAAAAAAATATCGGGAAGGTGGAATCCCGGATCCGGGACTCCCGGACTAGATAGTTCCTCTCTCTCTCTCTCTCTCTCTCTCTCTCTCTCTATATATATATATATATATATATATATATATATATATATATGAGATTGAGTTATAACTTATGAGCAAGTTTAAACCCCAAAAACTCCAAGGGATTTGTCCAAGTGGTTACGAGAAAATAATAAGTGTTTTTCCATAAGATCACATGTTCCATTCATAAGGAAGTCAAACATTCCAAATCTTAGAGCCACTGAAAGTTTGACCCGTCGTTAGCTTCAAAACTCTGGACTTAGTTGAAGTGCGCACAAATTTCCCCAGACATCCAGCTATTAAAAAAAAAGAGTTTAAACAACATAGTACATTATATTTCATGTTGGCAATAAACCAACACTAAACCGGCCCTACTGGTATTTAATGATACAGCTGGAAAGAAAGGAAAAAATCAATTTAGAAGTTTTCCTAATTTGGTGATCTTTATATGCTCAATTAACCAGCTTTATTGATGGTTAGATCGAATTACCAAATACCAGATTATTATTTTTTAATCAGGTCTACCTTATTGGTGAAAAGGATTTGCTGCCTACTTGCTCTGCCTGTTTCACCATACGGAAGCAAACTATACGTGGATATTAACTTCTACTTGTAACACATGAAAACACCTAATCTCTATATGGATAATCCTAAAATACCAACTCAAGGAATTAGAATATTCTCTCTAGTTACAGACAATGCCTCGACCGGTCCAATTTTTAATTTTCTGAATCCATTTTTGGTTTGAGTTTTAGTGACAACAACGTGTCACTAAAAGTGTGCTGCTAAAAAGTATTCAGCGACAGCTTTTTGCAAGGGCGACTCTAGGATTTTCATCTAGCGCTGACAAAAATACATAGCGTGTCTATGTAGAAAAGCTGTATGCAAAAACAAAAGCCGTCTGATTCCTTTTAATTTTCTATTGTTTGCATAGTAAATCAAATGTCAGGCAACCACTATTCTTAAATGTGTAATATATATATACGGCTATCATAATTGGGGTAAGCTTGTTTTGTTTTGTTGGACTATAAAATTATGGTTCAAATTTAGTTTGAAACATTTATTTTAACCTCGTAAGAGTAACACAACGCTGACAATATTAAATAAAATTTAATTTATATCTAAATTTTATTTTTTTCCCAGTGCATTTTTTGAACCCAGCGAGGTCGCTCCCTGATTGCATGGTGGAGTCGCCCCTGGCTTTTTGTACTAATACAGAATTTGTGACAACTCATTAAAAAGTTATCACTGAATACTTTAGCAACACACTTTTAGTGATAACCTAGTGACAAAATTGTTATCACTAAAGATCATTTTTTTTTTTGGTAATATTTGTAGAAGTCATATGAAAGAGCATTCATGTTAAAATCATACAAATTGGTATCTTATTAACTTGATTTTGAAACAAGGTTATCTTTATAAAATAGTCTGCCACATTGGATCAGAACTCATTTACTTCACGATAAATACGAACAATCATTTGTTGATCGATGTATATTTATATGATTTTTCTCTATCGTCTAGCTTCCCGGTTCTATAGAATAATCAGTTTTGATTATCAAAATGGAACCGAGTTTTACCTAAACATTTTAATAAGGTGACTTATTTACTTGCCTTGCTTGCAGCAACGAATTGATGTAAGAATAATTAGGAATCTAACAGATGATTACAACTGTTTATGTCGAGGATTTCAAAGAATTAACGTCGTACATTACATATGCGTTTCCTTTTATTTTCAGTCACGAAAGTGACATTTCGTGAAGTTCTTGTGAAACTTCTTTATAAGAAGTCTTTTTTATTTAGTATTCCCTGCGCTTAACCACCAATGGTATAGAGGAGTTGAGTCTTTTATTTAGACACATAAGTGTCTTACAGCTTGACTACCACCCTACTTGCAAACGAGGAGGCAATATCGTATAGAAGAGTTAAACTCTCTTATTTTGGACGACTAAATGGAATTTTATAAAGATGGGACCTTTTTTCGCTGATGAAATTTTCTTTTTTTTTATTATCAAGGAGGAGATAATAGGTTTGGCCGGTTATTTATGATCTCAACAAATATAGTTCCACAGAGGAATGAGAACGGGGCGGGTCAAGGCGGCTTTTGCCATACCCCACCCTACTCTAACTCGACCGAGTAATGGACGGGTAGTCCTGCCCCGTTCCCATCGGATAACGGGGTTTACCCGCTCCACTCCTTTTTTTTTTTTACATATTCAAAAACTATTTTTAATTTCAAAATTAATGAGCACAAATAATAAAAGTTCACAAAATACCAATTACTATAACTTAACCAACATCTACTATCTATCAGGCAAAGGAAAAAAAATTGATTTAAAATTTGGTATTCTAGCTAGTTGTAAGGGTAAAAGTATAAGAATAAAAATAAAATTTTTTGCACAAAAATTTTTGGGGGCGGGTATTGAGGAGGGATGATGTCTACCTTAATCCGGTCGGGTTTTTTAAATTCTCCCCCTACCCCAACTCTATACTCGAAAAATCTAATAAATACTGATTCCCGTAGGGGCGGGGCGGGGCGAGTTCCACACATAAATTACACAAACACTTTCAATAATCTAACGTAGACAGACACTAGACAGCGTCCCGTGACCATTGTATACGACAATGCATGCAGTTTAATTACAATAATTGATGGAAGAATATTACACTGATTACGATTTGTCTAACTCCTTATGATATTTTAATTATTTAAGAATGCTGGCAGATACTTGTTAAACTGGGCCACCATCATTTTTGGTAATTGGACAATCGTCCTTTGTCTCCTTGATCTTACGTGATAAGATGAGCTGGCCGTCTTTTATCAAAAAAATGTTCAAATTGTGTGATTCCTTGTGGGTAAGAGGAAAGCAAAACTCAACCATAGGTAAGGAATTAATCGCTCTCGAAGTCTCGGATTCATTGAAATTTGTCCGGCCATAAATTTTAGGTTCTCAAAATCAGCCGAATTATGTGTAATTAGCTGGGCTGGAGACCCGGTTATAAAAAAAGAGACACAAGAGAGAGAGTGTTTTGGAATTGCATCATAGATCTTCTGCATTGAGAGCTGTATGCATGTCATACTTTTGTCCTTGCTATATAATAATTGATTGGTTAGCAAAAAATTCTCAAGGTGATTGGAAATTTATTTCGATCTTTAATTTCAAGTTCCCGAAATGAGAAGAATTTGCGCAAATTATTCCAGACGCCCGGTTGACAGTTGACAGTTAGAAATAAAGTAAAAATAGAAGGTTTTACAATTATTGGACCATAGATCTTCTGCACTGCCCTGTACATGCATGTTACTTTTATTATACATTCATATAATTATATGTATATCTGGTTGACATATCTATAAGCTACAGAGTGATTGGTGCAGCCCATTCCCTTTCACAAACTACCACACAAATCCTCTATCCATTCACCGTGTATTAAAAAAGGAAAGCAGACAAGTGAAAAGTCAGTTCTGCCCTCCCAACGCTTCTGAACTCAAACTCGTAGCCACTATCGGACTCCTGACCACATGGCCACCCCCGACCTCAACCCATGTCAGATACCCAAACGCCACCGTATTCTCTTTCATCGTTTTCGGGCCTTCGATACTCACCTTGTAGCTTTGCTTCTCACTCTTCTCTCTAAAACTCAGTGTCTGAGGCACAACCTTAACTTGGAACCCTTCCATTGATGTCACTTTCGCCGCGTAATTCGCCTTTCCCTCTCCAACGTTTGTCACCATCCGAGAAAATACTTGTACAGTTTCGGACTCGCTCGCGTTAAAAAACGCGATGAAGGAAGGGTAGTTGATGTCCAAAGTCGGGTTTGAGCAATTATAACGATTCCCCCTCGTGATTGTTTGTATTTGTGTCGTCGTGTAATTTAACCCACATAGAAGATTCACATAGTCTACGACATCCGCGTCGTATATTAGACCGGGGTCTAATGCCTTGTTTGGGTCAACATGGCCGGACCCCATCGCTAAAGGAGTAGCGACTTTGTTGTTAGTTCCAATGTCTTGTATCGGGTTGAAATTGTTGTCGTTGGAGTAAGACGTTGTCATCATGGCAGATCGAATGGCAGCCGGGCTCCAATCAGGCCTGGCCGCCTTCAAAAGGGCCCCCACTCCTGCAGCATGCGGGCACGACATTGACGTGCCCGACAAGATATTGAACTGACCGAAAAGCTTCCCGGTGGTCAAATCGACCGTCGGGAGATTTTGAGGCCATGATGCCAGGATTAATGAGCCCGGGGCCATAAGGTCAGGTTTGAGCACAAATGGGCAGCTTGGAGATGGGCCTCTCGAGCTATAGCTAGCAACTTTAGGCGCCGGTTTGGTCCCGAGACTCGTTTGTTGAAATTCCATTTTCGCCCTCGGGTCACCGCTGTTTTTGACATAGTCCAAAATTATTTCGCCCTTTTGAAGGTTGAGAAAAATTGCCGGAAATGTGCTCTGGATGAAGAATTCCAAATCCGTCGTGTTCGTAACGAATATCGCCCCGGTGACATTTGAATTCTGGGCATTGTAAACTTGCTCGCCAATTGAATCGTTCTTGTCTTGGCACACAATAATCTTGTGCTCAATTTTTTTCAATTCATCGGAATTACTGCAGGAATCCATGAAAACCAATGGGAATTCGCTTGGATTTGAATTTCCTGGAAACAGAGAAGAGCCTGAGATTGAAACATTGTTGCCAAGGGTAATAGTACCCTGGAATTCGCGGTCCATGGTACCGGCAGCGACAGTGAGGACCCAAGGGGTCCCATTGTGGAGGGACTCGAGGTAGGGCCCCTCGTTTCCTGCTGACGTAGAGACGAAAATACCCTTCTCCATAGCTGCAAACGTAGCTATGGCGATGGGGTCTTTGTATAATGCTACACCGTCTAGGCCTAAAGAGAGGGAGAGGACATCGACGCCGTCGACCATCGCCTGATCGATTGCAGCGATGATGTCGGATGCGTACACGCCCTCGTCCCACAAGGCCTTGTACATGGCCACGTGAGCTCGCGGAGCCACGCCTTGGGCGGTCCCCGAGGCGTAGCCGTAAAAGGACGCGCCCTCGACGTAGTTTCCGGCTGCCGTGGAGGACGTGTGGGTCCCGTGGCCTTCGGTGTCCCGGGTGGAGTTCATCGAAAAGGTCAAATTGGGGAATTTAGCATGAAGGCCTTTGTTGAAGAAGCGAGCCCCAATGAGCTTCTTGTTGCACATTGAGGAGTTGAACTGGGTGCCGATTTCGCACTCTCCTTTCCACCTCGAGGGTACTTCGGTCATACCATCATCGTCGAAGCTCTTGCTCTCCGGCCACACCCCGGTGTCGACCAACCCAATTATGATATCTTTGCCATAATTTGCCGCTATCAACGCACTCGATTGCGAATTTAGCCCGAGAAATTCGGAGGAGTGAGTCGTGTCCATTTTAACCGGCATATCTCTATGGGAAGAAACATAGCCCGGCGATTGCTTGATCGATTCGTACTCGGAAGGAGAGAGACTGGCACTAAAACCATGGATAGCATTGCTATAACCATAGATGAGTTTAGAGGAAGATGAAGTGGTGGTGGCGACGGCGGCGTCTCTAGTGTTATCCAGTATGGAAGAAATGGTGGCTAAGTACCAACTGTGGTGGCTAGAGAAGGCTTTTGGCATGGATGATAAATCCATGTGGACAATGTAGTTATCTAACTGGGGCAAAGTGGATATGACTTGTGGGATTGTTAAAGAAAGGAGAAAAAGATAGAAGGGGAAGTGAGTGGCCATTTTTGAAATGTGTTGTTTGAATTTAGAGTTTGATGTGGCCTTATATAGGGAACATGAGGTATGGGAAACACATATATTCCCTCATTAAACCAACTAGGGCTAGTATAGTTGGCCAGCCGGTAGTGGCAGACGCAGGGTTACCAAATTGGCTTACTTTGTATGAACCACTGTTTAGTAATTTTACAAAAAATTTCAAAATACACTGCAAATAGGAAGAAAATTGGGAGGAGTGTCGAGGATAATCACCTGCCTTGCATCCCCTAGGTCCGCCTCCGGTACACGGTCATGGGGTAAAATCTTGTCAAGGGCAAGAATTGATTATTAGTTTTTCTGTATAGGGAGTGGTCCGTTGTTAGTTTATTTCTTTCCTGTATAGAACTATTTCTTGAATTTTTATGTACTGGACTTGACTTAGTTATTGTGAACCTCACATAATTGATGTAGTGTCACATTATTATAATTCGTTAAATGTAATTCTCCTACCGCTTGACATCAAATATATAAATCTCCTCCTTCCAATTCCAATACTTTGTTCATACGTTATATCAACTGGGAATGCCCATTACCCACCAACAAATTTTAATTTCCTATTACAAATATAATTTTATTGGCAGGGGCTATAATAGTACTGTAATTAAAAATAATTAATCTAGTAATATTCCCTCCTTAAATTATTCTGGATGGCGGGGTGCTTTGGGTAAAAAACCAAAAAGTGGTTTTTTTTAAAAACTATTTTGTCCTTATTCAATTTTGCTTGCATTCGTTAGTTTTGTATCAAGATTTTGTGGTTTCTGAATTCCTCTCGACGAGACGAATCTAACAAGTATAAAATTATTCAAAAAAATTAAATTTTTTTAAATAAAGCCAAAATAGGTGGATTACTAGGTGGTCCCACCATTTTGATTAATGAAGTATAAGTAGCCACTTCACCGTTCTGCTAATAAAATATCTTGTCGATGAATAGTGGTATGGACTTTTGGAACAGATCAAAAATAAATTATAGAGAATATTATGTTGCGGGTATATATACATATGTATTTGTATATAGGGTCCGTTTTTTGGGAGGACATAGTAAAGGGGTATTTACTGCAATAAAAACATCAACTTTTTTTTTAATGCCAAGAGGACAAATCACCTATACATTCCAAAAATGCCCCCACAAGCCAATAAAAGTGTCTAAACCCTCAAACCTAATGAAAGTGCCTAAACCTAAATCCTAGGGTACCCTATGAAAGTGCCTAAACCTAAATCCTAGGGTACCCTATGAAAGTGCCTAAAACCCTAGGGTACCCTAAGAAAGTGTCTAAACCACTAAAACCCTATAATTGGAAAGTGCATCATAAACCTAAACCCTAGGGTACCCTATGAAAGTGCCTAAAATATTAGGGTACCCTATGAAAGTGCCTAAACAACTAAAATTCTATAATTGGAAAGTGCACCCTAAGTGCCTAAACCCTAGGATACCCTATGAAAGTGCCTAAAAAACCAGGGTTCCCTATGAAAGTGCCTAAAAAACCAGGGTACCCTATGAAAGTGCCTAAAACACTAGGTGTACCCTATGAAAGTGCCTAAATAACTAAAACCTTATAATTGGAAAGTGCACCCTAAGTGCCTAAACCCAAAATGCCTAAACTCACTCCCAAAATTGAAGAGAGAGAAATTAATTTTGTCTCATTCCATCAATTTTTTCCCACACATACATGAGAGAGAGAGAGAGAGAGAGAGAGAGAGACGGGAAAGTCACAAATGTCGGGAAAGTGACGTCAGGTACGTGTGAATGGGAAAAGGGACAGTGCTGGGCGTACAGAATGGGATGCACAGAAAACGTACCAATCGCGTTCGGGGACCCACTTTTGGGTCCCACACGAGTGATCCGAACCGTTCATTGTTCTTAAAATATTTTTCCGAGGGGCCCCACCAAATTTCAGCTCAATCCAACGGTTGGAAGTGCTCCAACCAAAGTCCCACCGTTCCAACAGTCGGATTGAGCTGAAATTTGGTGGGGCCCCTCGGAAAAATGTTTTAAGAACAATGAACGGTTCGGATCACTCGTGTGGGACCCAAAAGTGGGTCCCCGAATGCGATCGGTACGTTTTCTAGTGCATCCCATTCTGTACCCGTATATTTATCCTGGGAAAAGTGAGTGATCACTTTCAATGGGTAATGTCAGGTAATGTCACGTGATTTCAATGGGTTTTAGCCGGTCAACACCAAGAAGACAGACATGGTGCGCGTGAGTGATGGGCTTCATTAAGGGTATTTTTGTCTAATTTTGTCCTCGAGCCCTCAAAATTTTTCTACCAATGTATTAGAGGCAGTAAAATAAGTTAAACTGGACTAAACATCATTTAAAGCCCCAAACTTGGCATTTAGACCAATTAACTGTTGTATTAGATCACATGTATAGCATATATTATCTTGAAATTAGACATTGATATCTTCTACTTCCTTTGTCCCATTGCCACACATTTTTTTTGCCCTTATTCATGTCAATTTACTACGTAATTTTACATGAATAAAGACAAAATAAAGAGCCTGCAAAATGAGAAAGGAAATAGAAAAATTACTGCACTTTTAAATTCATTCAGTTATGCAAGAGTATGTAGAGAAAAGGAGCAATGTTACGAATATAGACGGCTGTCCACATATTAGACATGGTAAACACGGATCCGACACATGTTGGACAGTTTCGATAACATATGCGTTTGAATCTAGACACCGACGGTCGCGTTCATAGGTTGAGCTTTATTGAGTGGTCCATGCTTGATGAATCTTGGTACGTTAATTTGCATAAAGTCACATAATCTTCTTACATAATTATTGCTTGTCACATCGCGGGGTTGAAACTTGAAAGAGGCTTGAGACATCAAGTTTTATGGCATGAACATGGAGTGGCGGAACTAGCATTTTGATTTGAGGGTGGCGCTACTTAGGTTAGAAGATATATAGTAAAAATATGGAGAGAAAATTTAAGTTTAAAGTGAGTGCATTTTTTTTATCTTTGTTTTTGTTAGAAACGAATAAAGGTTTGATTCAACTCTTCTGTATGTCTTTAAATGAGAGCCATTGAGATATTTTTCTATGATCAAAATTGTTCATCTTTTAAATCATTATTTTCTCATTATTTGAGGAAAAAATCAAGTTGTTTGGGGCTTTATTTTCTCAAAATGCCTGATCCATGAGTATAAATAGGCACTGTTCATGAAACTGGGGCTGACCCGTGCCACCCCCTCAATGTAGTTCCGCCCCTGATGACATGTGTGGAACTCGTGAAATGAGAAAGAGGAAATATTTATGAAGGAAGGTGTAATTAAAAACGAGATCACCAAGTAGTAATTAAATTCAATAGGTAAATAGTTTGATTTTTTTGGCCAGATGTTATAGTTTAAATTTTTGTAGCTTCTTAATGAGGATAAAACTATTCTTTGATGCGCGGAGCACAACCTAAACTTCGACCCGGACATAATTGCTGGTGCCCAAGTATCTGGAGTGTTTGGAGTAGGGCTGCAAACGAACCGAGGAGCTCGTGGCTCAGCTTGCATGTTAAGGCTCTGCTCGGCTCGATTCGTGTAGTAAACGAGCTCGGTAAAGCTTAGCTCAGCTTGTTTATATAGGATCGGCTCGTTTAAGAAGACTTGTTAAGAGCGAGCCGAGCTCAAGCTCTACAAAGCTCGGCTTAGCTTGTTTAGCCCTCTAGTTTGGAGTAGCTGATCACGAATCCATTAGTATCAAAAATAAATAAATACGAACAAGATCACCTCAAGTCCTCACAAGAAGAGAGCTGAAAAATTAAGAACGATTGGTGCCGGATACGACACAAAACACTGTCCCACTGATTTCATCTGCTTTGGACAGGGATTGTGCTTTGACAGCAACAATGAACAGCAAGAATATGGCTAGTTATTTTTGTAACCACGTCTTTGGGTAAGCTTGCGTGGACTTCGACTAATCATAAAAGATCAATCTCACCGTCCACTTGCGGGTGTCTTATTTAAATTCAGAGAGAGCTCTGTATGAACTGACCTCAAAAGAGGACTTTACGAATGAGCAAACACGACCTGTCTTAGTACTTTTAACTGGTCCACACATTATTTGGTATTCGTATGGTTGTTACTAGATCGAATCATTCATCCAGGTGGATTAATTCAAAGCAGAATAATTGAAAAACGGGTCTATCACCTTCCCTCTTGTACTAATTTAACGATATCTTTTGTTTGATACATAAACTCTATGAGTCTATGTAACCTTTTAGTTTGTTAGACTCCATTAATAATACTTGGTTTAGGCTAGCATGTTTGTGTTTATGTACCTTACACAACACTACTGCAAAAGCTGGATGCAACCTCATAACGGGCTGTACCCATTTGGAAAAATCCCAACTTGATAACCTTCTCTTGTTACTCCCTTTACTAGCTCCTAATGTCCCTCAACTAAAGCATTCATATTTTTGCAACTTCAAGTAATTCGTCAACATTCAAGCCCATTTTTCTTTATCTCTGTACGCTGCTAAAAGCTAAATCCCCCAAAAGTGGTCCGATTTGCGTCAAAATCAACGTATTCTGGGACCAGAACACACTGTCAAGGATTATAAAATGCTACTACTTTTGAGAATGAGTGTTTTATTGTATTTATTTGTGTTATTGTCTGTTTGTTTGTTAGTTATAGTGCATTCTCACAATCTGTGGCTAAGGAATCTTCAAAGAGAGGACCACTAGTGTGATAAAAAAAAAGTGATGTCGCTATGTTAAGAGAGAACAATTGGCCCCTGTTGTCTGACTTCAGTTATAATACCATTGTAGTTTATCATTATCTGACTTCATAGTTTATCATTATCTGACTTCATGGCATTGAATTTGTGTGTCACTGTAAATGATCGTTCAGTGCCTTGCCATTTCAAAAAATTTATGTACCTCTTAGGTTTTAAAATAAGTACCACCATCAATTGACAACCATTTGGTGCCTATGGGTAGTGGGTTTGTTTTATAATCATCTGGAAATCCATAAATCCAAAGAAGACACAAACAGTGTAGATACTAATTTGAACAGAATAGGATTTACACCACTATAATCCGTACGGTCAGTGGATTCATGGCATTAATTTCTCGCTGTCTATGATTTAAACCACTATAATTATGTGCTTTAGAGTAATAGTTTTATACTTTTCCTGGCCCATAACTTTCATTTGGAAAAAATATCTCTATTCAGTCTTACAAATGTAATCCATAGCTAAAGTTTTCAATTAGATGATTGGCCTTATTTTTCTCACCTCTCACCTTTCTAGTCAAGTAGAAAGTTATTTGAGAGTCCTTGCTAATAAGCCATTGGGCATAAGAGCCTTTGATAGCACCAGACCGCATGGGAAATGTGTTTGGCGTGTCAAAATTTGGGGCGATTTCAAGTGCCTTTTCAATAACAAATCAGTAAAATTTGGTATTCGTATGGTTGTTACTAGATCGAATCATTCATCCAGGTGGATTAATTCAAAGCAGAATAATTGAAAAACGGGTCTATCACCTTCCCTCTTGTACTAATTTAACGATATCTTTTGTTTGATACATAAACTCTATGAGTCTATGTAACCTTTTAGTTTGTTAGACTCCATTAATAATACTTGGTTTAGGCTAGCATGTTTGTGTTTATGTACCTTACACAACACTACTGCAAAAGCTGGATGCAACCTCATAACGGGCTGTACCCATTTGGAAAAATCCCAACTTGATAACCTTCTCTTGTTACTCCCTTTACTAGCTCCTAATGTCCCTCAACTAAAGCATTCATATTTTTGCAACTTCAAGTAATTCGTCAACATTCAAGCCCATTTTTCTTTATCTCTGTACGCTGCTAAAAGCTAAATCCCCCAAAAGTGGTCCGATTTGCGTCAAAATCAACGTATTCTGGGACCAGAACACACTGTCAAGGATTATAAAATGCTACTACTTTTGAGAATGAGTGTTTTATTGTATTTATTTGTGTTATTGTCTGTTTGTTTGTTAGTTATAGTGCATTCTCACAATCTGTGGCTAAGGAATCTTCAAAGAGAGGACCACTAGTGTGATAAAAAAAAAGTGATGTCGCTATGTTAAGAGAGAACAATTGGCCCCTGTTGTCTGACTTCAGTTATAATACCATTGTAGTTTATCATTATCTGACTTCATAGTTTATCATTATCTGACTTCATGGCATTGAATTTGTGTGTCACTGTAAATGATCGTTCAGTGCCTTGCCATTTCAAAAAATTTATGTACCTCTTAGGTTTTAAAATAAGTACCACCATCAATTGACAACCATTTGGTGCCTATGGGTAGTGGGTTTGTTTTATAATCATCTGGAAATCCATAAATCCAAAGAAGACACAAACAGTGTAGATACTAATTTGAACAGAATAGGATTTACACCACTATAATCCGTACGGTCAGTGGATTCATGGCATTAATTTCTCGCTGTCTATGATTTAAACCACTATAATTATGTGCTTTAGAGTAATAGTTTTATACTTTTCCTGGCCCATAACTTTCATTTGGAAAAAATATCTCTATTCAGTCTTACAAATGTAATCCATAGCTAAAGTTTTCAATTAGATGATTGGCCTTATTTTTCTCACCTCTCACCTTTCTAGTCAAGTAGAAAGTTATTTGAGAGTCCTTGCTAATAAGCCATTGGGCATAAGAGCCTTTGATAGCACCAGACCGCATGGGAAATGTGTTTGGCGTGTCAAAATTTGGGGCGATTTCAAGTGCCTTTTCAATAACAAATCAGTAAAATTTGGTATTCGTATGGTTGTTACTAGATCGAATCATTCATCCAGGTGGATTAATTCAAAGCAGAATAATTGAAAAACGGGTCTATCACCTTCCCTCTTGTACTAATTTAACGATATCTTTTGTTTGATACATAAACTCTATGAGTCTATGTAACCTTTTAGTTTGTTAGACTCCATTAATAATACTTGGTTTAGGCTAGCATGTTTGTGTTTATGTACCTTACACAACACTACTGCAAAAGCTGGATGCAACCTCATAACGGGCTGTACCCATTTGGAAAAATCCCAACTTGATAACCTTCTCTTGTTACTCCCTTTACTAGCTCCTAATGTCCCTCAACTAAAGCATTCATATTTTTGCAACTTCAAGTAATTCGTCAACATTCAAGCCCATTTTTCTTTATCTCTGTACGCTGCTAAAAGCTAAATCCCCCAAAAGTGGTCCGATTTGCGTCAAAATCAACGTATTCTGGGACCAGAACACACTGTCAAGGATTATAAAATGCTACTACTTTTGAGAATGAGTGTTTTATTGTATTTATTTGTGTTATTGTCTGTTTGTTTGTTAGTTATAGTGCATTCTCACAATCTGTGGCTAAGGAATCTTCAAAGAGAGGACCACTAGTGTGATAAAAAAAAAGTGATGTCGCTATGTTAAGAGAGAACAATTGGCCCCTGTTGTCTGACTTCAGTTATAATACCATTGTAGTTTATCATTATCTGACTTCATAGTTTATCATTATCTGACTTCATGGCATTGAATTTGTGTGTCACTGTAAATGATCGTTCAGTGCCTTGCCATTTCAAAAAATTTATGTACCTCTTAGGTTTTAAAATAAGTACCACCATCAATTGACAACCATTTGGTGCCTATGGGTAGTGGGTTTGTTTTATAATCATCTGGAAATCCATAAATCCAAAGAAGACACAAACAGTGTAGATACTAATTTGAACAGAATAGGATTTACACCACTATAATCCGTACGGTCAGTGGATTCATGGCATTAATTTCTCGCTGTCTATGATTTAAACCACTATAATTATGTGCTTTAGAGTAATAGTTTTATACTTTTCCTGGCCCATAACTTTCATTTGGAAAAAATATCTCTATTCAGTCTTACAAATGTAATCCATAGCTAAAGTTTTCAATTAGATGATTGGCCTTATTTTTCTCACCTCTCACCTTTCTAGTCAAGTAGAAAGTTATTTGAGAGTCCTTGCTAATAAGCCATTGGGCATAAGAGCCTTTGATAGCACCAGACCGCATGGGAAATGTGTTTGGCGTGTCAAAATTTGGGGCGATTTCAAGTGCCTTTTCAATAACAAATCAGTAAAATTTGGTATTCGTATGGTTGTTACTAGATCGAATCATTCATCCAGGTGGATTAATTCAAAGCAGAATAATTGAAAAACGGGTCTATCACCTTCCCTCTTGTACTAATTTAACGATATCTTTTGTTTGATACATAAACTCTATGAGTCTATGTAACCTTTTAGTTTGTTAGACTCCATTAATAATACTTGGTTTAGGCTAGCATGTTTGTGTTTATGTACCTTACACAACACTACTGCAAAAGCTGGATGCAACCTCATAACGGGCTGTACCCATTTGGAAAAATCCCAACTTGATAACCTTCTCTTGTTACTCCCTTTACTAGCTCCTAATGTCCCTCAACTAAAGCATTCATATTTGCAACTTCAAGTAATTCGTCAACATTCAAGCCCATTTTTCTTTATCTCTGTATGCTGCCATGACTGCTATATTTCATTGTTAAAAATTTACATGTGAAAATGTGGCCTTTTGTAGGTTCAGACGCAAACTCATCTTTAGAATGATATATATAACTTCACAATTATTAAATTCCATTTCACAATTTTCGTATGGTCGACTTATTTTTCTCCCTTCTCCAATTTGTGTCTGATTTTCAGAGCAATCCTTGAGCAAAATAAAAGTCCAGCAGCAAGGAATGACGAAAAATGTTCCAGTAAGTCCAGCAGCTCTTGTTTGGGTTTTGATTACACCACAATCTAATGGATTTGTTACCATCTGCTATGGTGCTTGTAGAAACATGAATCTGGATCAAATCTTCTTCAACTCATTTGCTATTTCAGTTTACTTACTTTCTATTTCTTTAGCGGTGACCGAGGGTTAAAACTCTAAACCATTGGAGGGAGCTGGGGTTTTGAAGTATGTGGAGGATGTGTGTTGTGGAAACAAAGGAGGAAGGCAAGCATGGCTGCTTCCTCCCTTTTGCTCGATGTGACTTATTTGGAGTTTACATCATATGAAAACTTTACAAGAGTATTTAAGAACCAATTGCTAGATGAAAAACCCCATTTTCATCTATTTTGTTTAGTTGGCGTTGTAGGTCTGACGTGCCTTTCTTGATATGTGGTAACACCATATTTCTCTTTTATATATGTCTGCACGTATTCGTTGCTGACACGTGTCAAACTTAGACACGACACGACTCTGTCCGGATACGTGTCAAACATGCCTAAATACGTGTCTATATGTACACACACACACATTCTCGGATACGTGGACACTAGGACAAGTTGGGTACTCTCTTGGAACACGTTGAGCGAATTAGGAGGTTTAAAATATAATTTTAAATCTTGGTCAGGAGTGAAAATTTCCATAGACATTTAGGTTATGTACACTTATATAGTGACCGTTGCTTTGTATCCTTGTGACTTTAATACTATTTGCGGGTTTTATCTTAATTTGATGAAATAATGTTTTCAACTTCTAAAAAATGACATGTCCGTGTGTTTGTATCATGTCGTGTCCATATCTATGCTTTTTAGATATATATGTAACTTCTTTGTTGCTAACCAAACACAAAACATATCTGCTATATTGGATCTGCCACACTGATTTCTTCTTTGGTTAGAGTGAAGTTTCCTTTGGATTAGCATGAACTACTCGATATTGATAGCGATTATGAAGTGTAGATCTTTTATGCTTTGAATGTGTATGTGGATCCTGACATGTGTTAAAATATGTGCTTAGTTTTTTAAGTTATTAGTTCGCATTATATATTTCTTTTTCATTTATCTTGGTCTACATATATTTAGTTTAAAGTGATGTGTTATTTATAATCATAGTTACGCAAAATGTCGAAAGGAAGACCTATTCTGCTCAGACCAGGTTTTCTAGCCAATGATGTCATACCAGATTATGAGAGATTAAGAAATGAGAAAATAAAGAGGAACAATCAGAGATGTAAACATCATGGGGTGAAAACTATTGCAACTTCTGTGGTAAGTCCAGTTCAAGCTGAGCATGCCAATGAGAGTGGAAAGCGTAATAGGGGTGCATTGGATGACGATGACTACAGACCTTCAGAGGACGAGAATGACAATGACTATGACCATGAGTTGGACGATTCTTTTGAGGAGGAGGTACAATATTTATTTATAGTTAATGATAGACAAAAAAAAATAATGAATCACTCACATTTTATATTTATGTTTGTGCATTTTGTATTGTATGTTTGTAGGTCTCAGACATGGGACCGGGTCTTCGAACAACACAGTCAAATCTAGATCCACAACGGGGTTCAAGTATGATCTTTGAAAGGGTCACCGGATTTACACCACAACCTGACATGGATACTCATGACATGGATACTCAGGCCTTACAATCTGCACAGCCACAAAGTGAGCCATTAGCTGAAAACAACGTCCGTGAGTGATTTATTTTAGCCGCTATTTTCTACTGCTGTAGTGTAGCTTTTTAGTCTTTTGGTAAACTTGCATAAATGTCTCTATAAGGTGATTGTTAAGGATTCAGATTCAACGGAATTCAGCTCATGTGGCAAACTAGTGAGAGCATTAAGGAGAACTAGTGAGACCTCACTAGTTTTGGAAAGGGGTATTTTCCCTCCTGTAAAATCATCGTAACTCAATTGAAATAAATATACTTCCATTCTCTCTCTCTCTCTCTCTCTCTCTCTCTAGACATTCTTTAGAATTGAATGGATTGATTTCTAAGAATTTTGTTATGGTATAAGATTTGAGGAAAGTCGATTAAGGTCTGACTAATTTTTCCAAAACTAGTGAGGTCTCACTAGTTCTCCTTAATGCTCTCACTAGTTTGCCACAGGAGCTGAAGAAGTTGATACGAGGTCGTTTTCCACTCTTCTTACTCATAGCTATCACTAGACATCATACAACATGATAGCCTTAACATTGAAACAAGCAGTTTTTTGGATCTAGTGGGTCCAATAGGCTTTATGCAACTAGACGTCATACAACATGATAGCCTTAACATTTCAATTTCCTCATCTACTCCATCTTTAGACACCAGACCAAAATTCAGTTTTGAAGTGCTAAAAGTTCAGTTTTGAAGTGAAGAAATGCAGTTTTAAAGTGCATTAGAGCTCTAAATTGTTATACGTTGTTCAGATAATTCAATTGCATGACCACTTAGCACTCAATGTTATCTCCTATTTCTTTTCTTTACAGAAACACTCAAAGTTGGAAAAGGCCGTGGGCCTACACGAGGCAAAATGGCACAAAGACTCATTGATAAAGACGGAAGGCTTAAAGTTCCAATTCCACCGCAGTTTTGTGCGCCGATAGGGGAGCATGCAGCTAAAATGGCCTCAAAGATTGGATATGAGGTTCGGACAAATGTGACAGACCTCGGTGTCCGTAGGTGGAAGGCTGTAGATGACACTGTTAAAGCGCCTATTCTTCAGCGATTAACGGTAGTTGCACGATCTATTTATTTATGGTTTCATAAATTACAATCACATCATTACTTAAAATATCAAATATGGTAGGATAAGTTTGACTTGCAAGGAGATCCTATGGATGTTGATAAGGTGGTGGCAACGCAATGTGGTCGGAGAATGAGTGACTTCACCTTTAGGCTGCACAAAAAATACAAGAAACTTTTAGAGACAAAGGGGCCCGAGTATGCTAGAAGCAACCCGCCACGTAATGTCAAGTTGGAGCAATGGACAAGCTTAATAGATAAGAAGTGGAATGATAAGAGGTGGCAGGTAATTTCTCACAGCATAGGTAATTTCTCACAGCATAGGTAATTTCTCACAGCATACGAATAGCCATGGGTTTTTTTGTGGCATCCTAATCTTTGATGGTCTTAAACTTGAACCTACGTCATAGTTTATTGTATCTCTATTGGTTTGTGATCATTTCAGGCTCAATCACTTGTAAACACCAACAACAGGGCGTCTGAGAAACACTTAAAGCATAGATGTGGATCAAAGTCACTTTCAGTTAGGGTTGCCGCTGCGGTGCGTTTCACATTATATCTTTAGTATTAAACTATGAACATTTATTTATATCTTCAATTTTATTACACTATGAACATGCTTAATTAACTTATTTGTTGATGCAATATTATATTAGATGACAGATGGTGTCGTGCCTCCATTGAAAGAAATATACCAATCAACCCACTATAATAAAGACACAAATGAGTGGATCTCTCCAGGATGCAAGGATAAGTTTGTACGTGTACTTTGTTGTGTACTTGTGTTTGCTAATTTATTACAACTTGAATCTACTAAACTTCTCGTACTTAAATTATTCAATTTACTTTAAAATGACAGGATGAGATGGAAAAAATAGAGGCTGAACATAACTCGCAAGAAGGTGCAGTCCCGATGACGCAAGAAGATCTATCTATTAAGGTATTCAAGAAAAGGTCGGGTTATCTCAAGGGACTTGGCATGAGGCCTCCCTCCTCTGTTAGGACCTTTTTGAACAGTTATGAGTATGTAACAAACCTCGAGAAAAAGGTTCAAGAGCGGGATGAGATAATTCAGGAGCATGTTGAGAAAATTGAAGCAGCAAACGCCACAATAGTCGAGCTAGTGGAGGCTAAAGAGCAAGCAAATGCCACGATAGCCGATTTAGTGGAGGCAAAAGAGCAACAAGGGAGGGCTTTGGCTAGTGTTTTGGAGTTTCTTAAACAACAAGGGTACACTGGAGTATCTTAGAGTGTTGGCCTGTGAAGCTCATGATTCAAGTAGGCTGGTAAGTTGGTTCCTTCTTCAACCTAATTGCAGAAGTCCTGTTACTTTCTGTTATAGCAATGATTACAAATCCTGAAAATTCTGCTATGATTAGGAGTATAAAGAAAGAATATATACCCACACACACAACGCGCGGACGTTCACACACACGCAAATAGCAGCAGTAAGAATTAGAGAATCAATGAACTATATGGTGTTAGATTGTACATGCTTTGAAGTGATAAATTTGTCCACAAGCTTAGAATCTGGAAAAACAGAAAGGCCCCCATAAAAAGGTTTCCGACAACTAGGTATAAAGCATAATGTCAAGTATCTTTCCTATTGTGTCTTTCGTTGTTCTGATGGAGAGAGAAAAAAGAAACCTGAGGTTGATTGGTCCGTGAGGACCTTGACGGTACCCAGTACAAGTCTGGAGTCACCATGGTCGCACCCACGGGAGGTTGCTATCACGAGTAACCTCATCCTCCACACTTTTTGCTTAGAAAAAAGGGGAAAAAAAGGACTAATGAGAATATTCAATGGAAAGTTGGAAACACAGTAGACTAAGGTGCTTTGAGACAGAAAAGGCCACACATGAAGCATGCTAGAAGTAGTTGGTCAAAACTTTGTTATTTGGTTTTGACTTCTTGAGCAAGAGTCACACCAAAGTTTCCAAGGTAGTGAAACAGGTTGAAAACATTGATCCGTGAAACAGGTTGAAAACATTGATAAGTGATGATTAAAAGCATTTCAAATGACAAACTCAAACCCAGCCACAAGTTGATTTGGGACTGTAACCCATTGGCAGTACTCTGGTCTTTATGGATTATGAGAAACAAAAACCATTTTGAGGATGTTCCTCTTGACTGGGTTGAAGTGTTAGATTTAATCAAACTAAGGACTGCATTTTGTGCTCATGTGTATGTAAACCTGAGAATGGAAAGAGATCAGCTTTTCCCTTTGATCTTTGTTGAACATTTACAAATCAGTGCATCTTGCATGCATAGTACATTAGTACAGGAGTTAATATTGCTGGTTATAGTTGATGTTTGTTCTTTTATAAGTTAGCAATTATACGAGCACAGGGGACCAAGGGGAATGCTAACTGTATACTAAAGTATCTTATAACAAAAGGGCCCTTTGGAGTTCTGTTTATAACAGTAGGATCTATAAAGAAAATGGTCAAGTGAAAGTATTGGATTCCCTCGAAATCCGTTTGGACAAGCTACTAGCAATCTAGAGTTTTAAGTCTCTACTAGCAATTTAGAGCAGCCATTTTCCACTCTCTTTTTCTCTTCCTCCTCAGCTTTTTAATCCTCCCCTACAATGAAGTTGTGACACTCCCTCTGGAAATACCCTAGACACCCCAAACCAAGAGAGAACCAAAGTCCAAAGCTTCCATGTCATCAGAAGTGAACAAGTACGTAGATGTGCCCTGAATATGCATGCAAGTACAAAATTCATTAAAAACGATTCTAAGTCTTCGTGTTAGATTAACCATGAGGGTGTGTAATGACTACCTGAATATCTTACTGATGATTAGATCTTGGTTGTGGGCTTTAGTATGTGGGCTTGGCTCTTTCCTATGGCCTCTCCCTGAATATCTTACTGATGATTAGATCTTGGCTGTGGTCTAAATGAACTCTCTATTTTGTAATCTTGTTTGATGTTTTGCAGATTAAATAGGCAGAAGGTTGGATAGCGGGAAAGATGAAAGTATATGGTTTTCATTGGAGACTTCTTTTTTGGATATATCAATATGTGACGACCTGTTCTTTTTTTTTTTTTTTAATGAAGTTTGAGTCTTCTTTTTGGATGATGCATAGGATAAGAACATGATATGGTCTAGTTTGATTGTTTTTGACCTTTTGTCTTTGGAACACGGATGTATTAGATCCTATGGTGGATGAACTAATTGGTGTAGAATACTAATTATTCTGAAGGTGTATAAATGTATGTTAGTTATTTTGGTGAAATGTAATGTAATACAGGGTTTTTGTTTGATATCTATTGAATCCAAAAAAGAATAGGATTGCATTCTCAAAGGAATGCGAGACAATTTATTTTGTCACCTATACTCTTCATATATATTCTTTAGGTGACAAATTTTTTTCTCACTAAAGAGGTTTCTCTAAGAAGCTTTCTAACGATGAAAGTTTTTCGTCTTTGATAGGCTTTAAAGTACAATCATAGGTGACGAAAAGAGCTTCCTCGCCTATGTAATTTTTGTAATATTTAAATTAAATTACTTGCCGACGAAAAGTTTCCTCGCCTATGTAATTTTCGTAATATTTAAATTAATTTATTTGCCGACGAAAAGTTTCCTCGCCTATGTAATTTTCGTAATATTTAAATTAAATTACTTGCCGACGAAAGGTTTCCTCGCCTATGTAATTTTCCAAGATCGATTTCCATTATTATTGGCGAGGAAATTGATGAATTGCCGACAAAAAATCATCGCTATAGGAGACGAAATATTTCCTCGTCAAAACTCAATATAGAAGAGGAAATTATTTCGTCGCCAAAAACTCAATATAGGCGAGCAAATAAGAATTTCCTCGCTATGTGACCTTCTGCGACAACCCTTTGTCGACAAAACTAGTGACAAAATATTTTCCTCGCCTATACCATTGGCGAGGAAAAGTGTGCCATTTATGACGATTTTCATTCCTCACAAATTATGATTTTTCTTGTAGTGGTGGTTCTAGCTGCATCAGTGGTTGGTTTCCAAGTGGCTGGTCTGCTGCTGTGGCTTTGAAGATTGAGACGACGTCGAATTTGCATTGCTCAATTCCCACGTAGCCGAGCATGTAGGCTTTGAGGTTGACAGTGCATTCTTGTGGAGCAGTGAGTTTCTGGAGGAGTGGCATTGAGAGATGGTCCTGTGTGTTTTTTTCTTGTTTAGTATGGATGGTATAGTACATACGCAATCGATTCTCTTGTGATGTAAAATATGTTCTTACGTCGATTGTGTTCTCTACCATTTCTTCTCCTGTAATGCCGTAGAAGTCTTCTGCAACATCGGCGAACATTGTTGCTTGGATTGAACCAGTTGAATCGGTGATTTCGATGTGGAATTTGGCCCTGCATGTTTGGAATTTTTGTAATTAGTTTCTTGAAGTTTATTAAGTTTTTTTTTTTTGGCTGTGAATTGAGCTTATACATTAGCAGTGGTGGCACTTTTTGGTTGCACCACCAGAAGTCACCTTCTCCATATGCGTTTGTTCCCCTGTTGCAAATTGAGCAAGTCAAGTAGTGGAATGGTTGGTACTAGTCGGTGACGCGTGCTATGCCTTTGACACTTGGAGATTCCGCTCGGGACTAATTGACAATGTGTGGATGAGCTAGCTAGTAATTCATGTAAGTAGACGGGGCAAAACCTATGTAAACAGTTGTAAGAGACATGGAATATTAAATTTCGGTTTGGAAGCTTAGATGCTCTATATGCCTTTTTTTTTTTAGATGTACATATTCAGAATAATTTTTGGCTGGGTGTTTGAGCCTTCGTGAAGAGCTTATTATGGTTTAGAAGGCCTATTTATTGTATATGCATTATTAGATGTACATTTGACATCCAGAGGGCTAGTGGATGTGCATTACTTTGGTTTTTAAGTATTAATTGTATCGATTTTATCCCTCAAATTTTATTTAATGTTACCTAGTATATAGCTGACATATTGTCCAAATTGGAGACAAACTCCTATATTAGGTGCACGAGACTTTAACCCACAAAATGAAAAAAAATAAAAATCTGACATTTCGTTAACTAACTCACGTGACTTCAAATCTGTTCACGATGACGTTTTCTTTACAATAATGTTTACCTGCACATACAGACTTGTAGTATTATTAGTTGGCAAAATGCGTGGTGGGATAGAGGTCTGTGCACGGTGTGTGAGACGGTTTCGTCCATAACTTCTATGTATGTTGGCAATTGGTTTCAAGGGCAAGAGTGCATAAATTTTTCCCTTCAAGGATAATTGAAGGAAAAAATATTTGGAATAGAAACTTAATAGAAAGGATACATACACGAAATGAAAATAGTTCAAGGGTAAGAGTGTATTTAACCCTCCTGAACAACATCGTTTTATGGTTTGTTTAGGATACGGCTTGTGGAGGCGCAAAATCCTGTCCTACATCTACTTAAATGTCCTTGTTGGGCCGTAATTAGGGCAAATAATTTAGCCTAATCAAGGTTGTAAACTGAGTAAAAAATATAGCAAAATTTTCACTAATCCGATAATTAGGACTAATGAGTCATCTTCTTTACAAGTTATTAAAGTCAGACCTACCCAATATGAGCTACACATTGCAAATTGATATCAAGTTATTAAAGTGAGACCTACCCAATATGGGCTACACATTGCAAGTTGATATGACTAATATGTACGGATTCTTGAGGTGCGCACAAGATGGTCCGGACATGCGGTTATTAAAAGTATGTTGATTCTTTTAACCGTGCAAATGTGTGTAAATATGTGTTCAATTTTGCTTGAATGTATACTGTAATTTTTTTTAATAATTACCTCGGTTGTGTTTTTAGGAGATTACATATTTGTGTTGTCTCTGCCCTTGTAATGCCCATCACCTTTTATGTCGCAAAAACAAATACTTCAACCAAGTGAGTCAAGTGACATAGAAAGCAATAAAACAAATGGACGATTTCGTGAGCAGAGCGGAATTGAGGGATAAAATGAGTCATTTTCATAGTTTAAGGACAAAAGAAACAAAATGTAAATAGTTTAGGGGGACAAGCGAAATTCATCCTTTTTATATAAATAGAATGGAAAGTAATAATGATACGGGCACAAACCTTCTACCACAGTCAGCCACAACCTATACACTGTTCATGTGGGGCCCACCCGCTTGACCCCAAAAAAAAATGAAAATTTCAAAATCCCCAAATCTGGGTTTTTGGGTGCCATTTTCGCGGGCAGAGCAACCAGACCTAGCCTAATCTGGAGCTTATCAACACGTTAATTTGGAGCCACCACACCTTGCCTAATCTCCAAATCCTGCAACTACCCTACTGGGCAAGCCTCCCAAAAAACATGGGACTTCAAACTCTCTGTACATCTGACAGCAAGTCTAACATTCCTTCTACTTTCTACATTTTAACAAACTATGGGATTGCACATCGGTACTTCAAAAACAAGGTTGGGCCATTACACCTCACCATTTGTTTAATGTGTTCCACCAGAAAGTTATCCTAGAGATATGTTTTCAAAAAAAAACACTCGATTCATATCCTAATGCAGTTTATTCATGACTTGAAAATGGTACACTAAGCAAAGCATAAAAGAAATTCAGTTGGAGTTTTTGATTCCAGATTGATAAGAACAAAGTGCGTCAATCTTTGGGGCTTCTCCATTCTTTGTGTAGGTGTCTGTATATATACACGGAGAGAGAGAGAGAGAGAGAGAGAGAGAGAGAGAGAGAGAGAGAGAGAGAGAGAGAGAGAGAGAGAGAGAGAGAGAGAGACCTTCGAGTGGGCGTCGACTGGTGGTGGTGGACGGTTCTTCGACTGTGGCGTCGTGGTGGTGGAGTGAGGCCGGATGTGAGTTGCCGGTGAAGGTTGGTCGGACGTCAAAGGAGTGAGGTCGGAGGTTGGGCTTCAGTAGAAATGATTCCTTCTTCCTCTCTTCTCTCTCTCTCTCTCGCTCTCTGGTTGCTCTACCCGCAAAAATGGCACCAAAAAACCCAGATTTGGAGATTTTGAAATTTGTGTTTTTTTTTCTTTTCCAGGGTCAAGTGGGTGGGCCCCACATGAATAGTGTGCAGGTTGTGGCTAACTGTGGTAGAAGGTTTGTGCCCGTATCATTATTGATAGACAGACAATAAAAGAGTTCTGCCCAATTCTGACAAAACTGCCTTTTTCTCGAAACCCTCATACCCTAGGGTTTGGAGAAAATGAAAAGAGAAGGTATCACTAATGATTCGCCTGATATCAAGGAAGAAATTGCCAGTGGCCCGCCTGCTAGTGAGCCAATAGACGCTGGTGATCCGACTGCTAGTGCGAGTGCAGTCGCTGATCATGACGGTGGTGCTCCTGATAGCAACGAAGAAATAGAGAGTCGCAAGGCCCATATTAGGAGACTCTTGGATGACCATCGTGAAGCTGTAGCCAATTTTAATGCACGGCGGGCAACTGTACTTACTCCTTTACTGAATAAAGTTGTGAAACTTCGTCAGCAACGTCTTATGAGCGATGCGAAGATGCAGATGAGATATATAGAAGGTCAAGTGGAGGCCATTGCTCGTAGGATCAATAACGTGAAGGCAACTGTGATGGGCACTGAACAAATGATTAAAGCCATAGAGGTTTGGTTCTGACTATAGCTATCATTCATAACTTTTTGTTTTTGTCTTGGAGGAAAGTTGGCGATAGTGAACTGTGATTGTTAGCAATGCCAGATTGAATCCAGTTAAGATTTCTGAGACTTTCTGTAAAAAAAAAAAAAAAGAATCATGTGGTATGCCGTATGATTTTCGGAAAAATAGGGTTCACTAAACAAATACAGTATACGGTTAAATCTCTTCCATTGTACGCGAAACTATTTTTGCTATTCTGCAAACACCAGGTTTATATATTTCCCAGATAAATCTAGTGCACTATTAATCTTAAGTTTGTCTAGCAGAAATTATGCATGTGTCTTCCTCAAATAGCACCGGTCGCTGATGTTTGAAAACATTTGAGTTTTGGAGTTTAGAGTTGATTATTTACTTGTTAAGTGTGATACGGGTGTGCAGTGAGCAGATGATGTACTAGTGAAAAAATAATGCAAGCATGAAGGGGTCGGAACCATTTCAATATCAAACTGCCATATGGTTTTCTCAGTGATATAACCAGTTTATGCTGCTGCAGGAAAAGTACCAAGTGCAACAGCAACAAACATATCAGCAGTACCAAAAAATGCAATGCCCACCACCCCAAGTTTCAACATACTATCAACAGGTTTGGTTCTGGCTAAAGCTATCATTTTCTTGTTCCAAATATCTAATTATACATTTTTGTTTGTATATTGGAGGGAAGTTGGCAATGGTGAAATTCGATTGTTAGCAATGTCAAATTGAATCCAATCACGATTGCTGAAATTTATGAAGAAAAGAATCTTGTGGTGTGCCTTGTGATTTTCTTCTTTGGAATAAGGGAAAAAGAGGGTTCATCCATTCGCTATGCTGCGAACACTAGCTAGGTTTATATACTTCCCAGATAAATCTAGTGCGCTTTTAATCTAAATTTTGTCTAGCAGAAATTATGCATGTGTCTTCCTCCAATGCCACTTGTCACTGGTGTTTGAAAACATCTGAGTTTTGGCGTTTGGAGTTGATTGTTTATTGGTTAAACAATTTGACCTAGGACACCAAATAATTTGGGCCGGCCCCGGATGTGAACTATAGAGTTACCGGCTCCAGATTAAACTGTGAAATTTTTGGTTTTACAATTTACATCCACGCCACCTCACAGTAGTCTTTGATCGAGTAAAACAAAACTTGGAGGTGGCAAATGGGCAGGTTGGGTTGGGTTGAGACGGGTTGATATGAGTTCTGGGTTGAATATGGGCGAGTTGAATATGAGTTAATAATAGGCGGGTCAAATATGCCCGACTTGACCCGTTTCTTCTTCTTCCTTTTTTCCCAACATCATTCCATTTTTTTCTGAGAAAATTCAAAGCAAACATGTGTTTTCTGAACTGCTCTATTTCAGTTTCCTTTGTTTGTTGCTTCGAAAGGCAGGTTAAACGAATTTGAATATATCGAATGAATGATGAAGAGTAAAAGTCGCATCAAATTTGAATATCTGGTGTTTTCGTTATTTTGGTGCTTTTTTAGGTTGCTCCTTGATTCTTGTTCGATAGTGATGAAGCGAGCTCTTGGTCACAGTAAGAATTACTACTACTTATTGTTGATGATGGAGGTGTGGCTCCATCCACTTGAGCAGTAGGAGACCATAGAACATCTGTGGGAAACATCAGTGGTGCACTATACCCTCAGTGGCTCATTATTCACCTAGTGGGTGTGATAATGGAGCACTAATAACTCAGTGGGTTTCTACCTATGATAGTCGGTGCTATCCTTCTCTTCGTTGTGTATTTAAGAAGCCCTTTGGGCTGAGTATTGATCAATCAAGTGAAAGACCAAGAAACAGAGAGATACACGAGTGTTAGAGAGGCTGTAATTGTGAGTTGAGAGTGATTGTAATCCTCCTACAATTATAGTGAATTCGCTGCCCCCCGTGGACGTACCCGAATTTGGGGAACCACGTAAATACTCTGTGTTTGTGTGTGTGTGGTTTTGTGTGTGTCTGATTAGGTACCGTTTAGCACTCCACTTATTTTGTCTTGTCTTGGTTAAAGTTGTTCCTTGATTCTTTGTGTTTTTTAGTAGTTCAATCATCTCTATCGTCGTCTCTACCATAGTCAGGAAAAATTGCAGAATTCGTTAATCAATTCTTTTTTTTTTGTTCCAGATGGGGTATCCATGGACTTTTCTGTGAAGATGAAACGTTATTGAAACTGGCAATTGGTAAATCACTACTACAATAATGGTTAAAGATGACACACCAAAAATTGAAACAATGACAGTTTTTGTGAAACTGTCATCGAAAATACGAGGGTAGAGTTTTGATGTCAGTCTATCCTAAAAACTGTCATCTTTGCGATATAAGATGACAGTTTATAATAAAAGTGACATTATTATCTATCTCTTTAATGTCAGTTTTTGCTTAGAACTGACATTAAAACAAGGCGCTTCCAGAAGTCCATATGGATAACCTTTGAATGTCAGTTTTCCTTAAAAGTGACATTGAAACTAAGTCATTTTAATGTCAGTTTTAATTAGAACCGACATTAAAGTTGATCATAAAATATGACTGTCAAAAAGTGTCATTAAACGTATAAGATGACAATTTAAAACTGTCATCTTATATTAAATCTAAAACTGACATAAAAAGTACTCAGCTTAAAATTTTTCGAAAATATAGTATAAATATTTTTGTTGGTCTTTTGTCAACAACAAGCATGCTAGCTCAGTTGGTAACATGCGCGCGCGCGAGGAAGTACTCAAGGTCTTGAGTTCGAGTCCTGGGGCAAGCAAATATCAGCTAACCACACAAGTGCCTCGTAGGCGCCACACAAGCGCCACAAGGGTGCCATGTGAACTCCACTGAGCGGTCATGCGAGGGCGGCCACACGAGAGCCACATGTTCGAACTAGAATTGGAATTTTTTTTTTTTTTTTTAGAATGGCGGATAGATAAGATGACAGTTTAAAATAGTCATCGTTGATTGTAAAGATGACAGGTTTACACTGTACCTGTCATCTTATTGCAAAGATGACAGGTTTAAACCGTCATCTTATATGTTTCAATGACCTTTTTTTACTGTCATAACAAATCTAGACTTTTAATGTTACCTCCAAAGATGACAGTTTTAAAACTGTCATCTTTTGTGATTCATGACACCTTTTAACTGTCATGGTTTAAGGTTTTGTAGTAGTGAATCTGTTAATCTTTTTCTTATAATTACTACTACTTTTTTAGGTACCGGTTTCTTAGATTGAGATACTGACACATATCTTAGATGTTCTTCATATCAAGTTCGGAAGACATTTGGTTTGCGCAATATCAACAAGATGGATTCAAAATACTTTTTAGATAGAAATCTATTTTTTGAAGTTGTTCTTCAAAGCTGAATTCTCTAAGAGATATTCTTAAAAGGCAAAAGCCAAACTACTACAGTAGAAGATAAGATTAAGAATGCACATTGCAGCATTGCTGAATCAAATTAACCAGCATCTTTTAGGACATCCGAGTGGATTGAGTTAACTTTTTATGGTGATTTGAAAATTGCTTCCTTTTAAAACTTTTTTTTTTTTTTGGGGCTCTTGGCTTCAATGTTGGTTCGGACTTATCACTAAACACTATAACTTCTCACACCCAGTATTCTAAAAGAAGGTCCGGAAGGCCGAGTACCATAACCGCTAGAAGGCTCCTCGCCGACTAGCCCAACTAATTGCCCGAGTACTCGGCCCTGGAAGTTAGAAGGTGCCCGGCCGCCCTGGCAGCGCCTGCCGAGTTTTAGAATCTTGCTCACATCCCGGTGTTGCCCTCTCCAAACAAGTGTGGCAAAGGTTTTAGAAACAGAGCCATATATTGGAAATATTAGTTAAACCATAATAAATGGAGGAAAAAGGCCTCATCAGGTAATGTTGTTGAAAGAGAATGCATCAATTGGAGGAAAGATTCATCAGATCTTGCTCTGTGAAAGGCCATTACGTTTGGTGTCTATTTTGGACAGCTAGAGATGAATTTCGTTAATTGAGTTGAAATAATGTAAATTCATGGATACTAAAATACCAAAGATTTATTTCAATCAATTTTGTTGTGCTCTTCCTTTTCCTTGACTGTTCCGCTGCTATAGAATACATACTGTTGGCTTTATGGAGAGCAATAATCCACCCTATACTCGAGGCACCACCTGCTAGCGCGAGGCAAGTGTATATTAGGAGGACTAACTGCCTTCACCCGTCGGTGCTGTATGGACAACATTGCGCAGCGCCTCATGTCCGTTTGCCACTACGTGCAAGGCTTTGCGCATCCTTTTTTAAGTTGTGCCTTCCTCTAACAACAATTACTTTTAGATGCGTTGGTTAGCGCCTGATTCAACCCATACATATATCCTAGAAGGTTTTCATTTTGATGTTAAATAGAGGTATAATTTTTTTTGACCATATTGATCTTTATTATAGCCTTTAACCAATGCTATTGAAGCAGTTTTGTAGCATTTTTTTATCGCTATATTTTTTATTGCTATATTCGTATATACCATAGCAATCAGCAATCAAGGAATGATATAAGAAACAAAAGAATCATAGCTATGTAAGGCATGTTTTAGAACTGGGTGTGTTTGGTTGGATGGAATGGAATGGTCATTCCATTCCTATGTTTGGTTTATCAAAAATTTAAAGACTCAGTCATTCCAAATGGAATTCTCATTCCCTCAAATAAAAGAATAATAATTCCATTAGAAAAGGCAAGGAATTATTATTCTATTACTCTCTAATTATTGATGTCACACTAAATTGCTACCGCCATACCAATTTTCACTACTCTCACTCCAAATTTCACTATTTCTTCTCCTAAGTTTACTATTGCCACTCCAAAATTTACTAATGCCACCCCAAATTTCACTATTGTCACTTCAAATTTACTATCGTCATTCCTAAGCATAACCATTCCTAAGCATAACCAAACACGGGAATGGCAATGTTATTTTCATCTTATTCCATTCCCATTTTATTCCAATCTCCATTCCATTTCGACCTCCATTCCATTCCATTCCAATAAACCAAACACAACCTTTGATCAACCGTCTTTTCAATTCTTTCATGACTCGCTTCAAATTCACATCTGCACTCTTCCACAATAATGTGTATAAAGCAATTCAATTGGAAACACCAGCAGAGAGAATGTTTTCGGGAACTGAAACATAAAATCATTAATTTGAACATTTTAATGAACAGCATATCGTCACACCTTGGTTAGATTGAATTAGGAAATGCCCATACTTTAGGGGCTCAACTCCCCAGTGCCCTTGGGAGATTAGATTAAAGCTTGGGCTTCTGACAGAAATTGGAATTTCGTTTGGTGTAGTAGAGATTGTGTAGGAAAGGTCAGCGCGTCGGGTGACGTGGCAGTTGACCAACCTATGAATGGATAGCCACGTGGCTCGAGCAAAGTTGTAAGGGACACGTCAGACGTCGATTAAGTTTAAAGACGTGCGAATAAGACACCGCGAAGAACGGCCATCGCGGTATTACAATATCTAGATTACTATTACTTTCAAGAAAAGGGATGCCCTTAGCAAGGGAAACATCACCTTAAGCAAAAGTTCACCCCTCGCGAGACTCTCGGCAAAGATGGTTGACGCGACGGGGAATAAGTGTACGCTCACGCGAACACGCGAAATAGACTCGCGACGGCACCTGACCAAAAGGCAGGGGAAGGGAAGTCGATACGAGCTCGAGTTAGGTCTTGGCGCGATCCAAAGGGCTCGCGACCATGACTAAGCACAGCGGGAATAGGGGATATACAAGTGGCTTGGTGGCTTTGTAAGGATTAAGGGTCGCGACGAAGGAAAACGATGTACTGGAATGGCCTGATGGAATATTCCTAACGGCCAGTGACATCACCCACGTCGCCTAGATATGCGGGAAGAGCACGTGTCATCATGTTATTGGGGAAAATGTCTGCGGCCCAATGATTGGGTGCAGATCCCTATAAATATGGGACATTCATTCACAAATTCCAAGAGAGATTTTCAAATTTGTCCTTAGAACACGGAAATTCTAGAGAGAGAAAGTGCCTCTGAGCTCTGGAAACAAGAGCATTGCTCTTGCTAGCGCTCGCGAGTCCACACTCCATCTAGAACTGTGACCTCAAGGACGATGATGATGACCTCAAGGGGAACGGATTGAATTCTGCTGCCTTCTCTTCTTGCATACCTGGCTTAATCCTTCGCCCCTGTACACATCCTCTCATTTCTGTCCAATCATTAGCTATTGTTTGCCTCTCCGGATTAATTTTATTATTTAACGAAGAACCCATCCTACATAAGGCGACTCTGCTGGGGAGGCTTTCATAGCTGATGGTTGATACCAGAAGACGATTACAAACACAACGCAGTGGTTCACAAATACAAGGCTCTTCTTCTCATAATCTTTTAAGTGCCCTTGAAACCCTTCATCAAAGAGCAATGGAAAATCAACCACCTGTGTTAGAAGAAGTTCAAGAGATTGATACCGCTCAAACCTTAGCTGCTAATGCTGAAACTCTCCAACTCATTAGAGAAGGACAACAGCAAATGCAACAAGGTCAAACTCAGTTGCTTTTGGCGATAGCCCAACTCACGCAGGCTGTGGTGGCTGCTACGGCACGAGCAGCTCCACCAGTGCCCCCACAAAATGTTGTGGAGGGAAACCTGGTGGGCGAGCTCCCACAAGTGGTTAACCCACAAGTGGTAAACCCGCCTATCGCACCACCACCACCGCCACAAAATGGACATAATCCAAACCAGATGGTACCTCCAGTATGCGCGCCAGGCACACTAGCTGCAGAAGGCGTGGCCCAGCGGCCACAACCCCAAGCATTCCTTACTTTGGCTGATGTCCAAGCTTTGCTGCAGCAAGAAAAAGCTAGAGCCACGTTACCAACTCTGCCTAGTCCTGAGATTCAACCACCGTACCCTGCTGTGATAATGACCATGCCATATCCAGAAGGATATGTGCCACCGAAATTTGTCAAGTTTGATGGGAAGGAAGGAAGTGCTCAGGAGCATGTCCACCGTTTTATTGAAAGCTTGGGTATCCATTCACAAGATCCTAATCTTCGATTGCGAGAGTTCTCTAAGTCCCTCACTTCGCGGGCATACACTTGGTACGTCAACCTCGAACCGCACTCTGTTAACACTTGGGAAGAAATGGTGAACCTGTTCTACACTAAATTTTTCCAAGTAATAGAGAAGATCACTTCGCTAAACCTCGTAAACGAGAAGCAGAAGCTGACGGAGGACATCATTGATTTCATCAAACGATTCCAAGATAAAGCTGTTCAGTGCCATGAGCCAGTTCCAGAGAAACGACTGGTGGAAATCTGCCTCCTGGGCATGATTAAAGAATATAAGAAGCATTTGATCAATGGCAAGTACCAGACATTTTCGGCTCTGATGGAAGCAGCATTTAATATCCGTGGCACCGTCGACGTGGACGTACCAAAGACCACGTGGAAAAGTAAAGCTGGTGGGATTGCTACTGCGGCCTCCGCGCAGGCCTCGCGCAGGCCACAGGGGGGTGATGGCAACCCCAGGAAAAGGATCAAGCCTTTCAAAGATTACAAGGACCGAGCGCGAGATGCACCTCCATATCCTTGCAGCGTAGAGGAGGTTGTCGATCTCGTTAACGCGTGGGTCGCGGATGGGTGCTTGAAACTCCCAGAAATTAATGTGCAGCCTACTCAGCAAGATCGCGCAAACCCGAGGTACTGCGTCTTTCACAGGAGGGTGCAACACCCTACGAGTGATTGTTGGACACTCAAGGAGATTTTTAAAAGGAAGCAAGACAACAATGAATTAAGAATTGGCGTAAACAGAGACGTGCGCGACAGGCCCTACCCTCAGCACGAAGAAGGGGCCGCGATGGCAGAATGTTATAATGGTGGGTACTACGACTTCATGTATGACATAGATGAGGAGGTTGAGGAGGTTTATATGACCTCCTTCTATGATCACATTGAAGAAATTGCAAGCTATGACCAGCCCACCGTGGAAGTAAATGAGGAAGAAAGGCATCAGATTCTGTCTAAAAGCCACAAGTTTAAGACCTTCTTTGATGGGTTGGGATTCAGCCACAACGTAAGAGTGGAGATGACAAAGGCAATACTGGCTTTAGCTAACGAAAGCCAGGAGGCATGTGTGGTGGAAGGAGGATCGGTCGCAAGGACCATTCGCGAGGACTCTAATGCCATCTCCTTCTCGGACAAAGACAGAAAAGTGCCATTCCCCCACAACAGACCTTTGTTTGTAACTGCTTACATCAACGGGGTGGAGCTCAAGCGAGCGTTTCTGGATGGAGGGGCATCGATCAACATTATGCCCCTCGAGACGTTGAAAAGATTGGAGATCCCAGAGCCGCGAATTATAAAGTCGTTAGTAGGGATAGTGGGCTTTGGCGGAGAAAAGAAACCCTCTCTGGGGTACATTGTTCTGGATCTCGCGGTTGGGCCCATTCGTGCACCAACAAAGTTTCACATCATCGAGGGGCCAACTAACTATCACGTAATCTTGGGGAGGTCGTGGATGCACAAGTATGCAGTGGTCCCATCGAGCTACCATCAGTGCCTTAAAGGCATATGGGCTGGAAAGAAGATCACTGTACCTGCCACCGAAAGGCCCTTCGAGGTCTGCGAGGCCCACCTTTCTGATGCTGTGTACTTTTCTGAAGTTGAGGAGGCCTGCGAAGCCGTAACCGCGAAGCCTGTTGGGATGAAAATTCCAAAGTGGGAAAATATCAAAGGCGAGTCATCAGGACCAGTCCCCGCGAAGCGCCCCACGGTGTTTGACAGATTGACCCCTCGCAAGATCACAAAGACTAGCGAAGGGGGGAAAACTGTGTACCATCTGTGACGGTGCGAGGGGTCAGCAGGCGTTTGCGAGGCTTCTGACCCCCGCGATATGGAAGGAAAAGGAGGGGTCGCGGAGATAATTGATAAACCTGAGCCAGCCCCAGAATGCATGCAAGACGGGCCAAAACCCCAACCGGAGGAGCTTGAAGAAATAGACCTAAGAGATGGAGAAGGCACCGCGAGGCCAGTATTTGTTAGCAAATCCCTGGAACCTAACGCTCGAGCTGATTTGGTGGCTCTGCTTCGCAAGTACAGCGACGTGTTCGCTTGGCACTACAACGAAATGCCAGGCTTGGATCCAAAGCTTGTGAGTCATCATCTCGACGTATTTCCAAACTCCAAGCCTGTGAAGCAACCGCAGAGGAAATACCACCCGGATTTGGAAGAAAAGATCAAAGAAGAAGTGGAAAAACTCAGGAGTGCGGGATTCATCCGCCCAATCCAATATCCAACATGGTTGTGCAATATTGTGCCAGTGAAGAAAAAGAACGGCCAAATTAGGGTCTGCGAGGACTTTCGCGACCTTAATAAGGCCTGTCCAAAGGATGAAATGCCATTGCCCCACATTGACACATTCGTTGATATCACTGCCGGCCATGAAATGTTCTCTTTCATGGATGGATTCAGTGGATACAACCAGATTAAGATGGCACCTGAGGACGCAGAGAAAACTGCTTTTAGAATCCTTTTGGGTAATTTTTACTACACCGTGATGCCATTTGGGCTCAAAAACGCCGGCGCGACCTATCAAAGGGCCATGACAGCGATCTTCCACGATATGATCCATCATTCCGTGGAAGTCTATGTCGATGACCTTGTCGCAAAGTCAAAATACAGAACGGAGCATCTGCGAGACCTTGAAGGAGTGTTTAAAAGATGCAGAAAATTTAACATGAGGATGAATCCCCTTAAATGCGCCTTTGGTGTGACAGCTGGAAAATTCTTGGGCTTCTTAGTGCACAGACATGGCATCGATGCAGATGAATCCAAGATCCGCTCTATTTCAACCATGCCCCCTCCCCACTCCCAGAGATCCCTCAAGGGGTTCTTAGGGAAAGTCTCCTATTTGAGAAGGTTTATCCCTGCTCTAGCAGAAATAACTGCACCATTGGGAGATCTGCTGAAAGACAAGGTAAAATTCGAGTGGAAGGATAAGCACCAATTGGCATTTGAGAAAGTCAAGAATGTCCTGGCCTCACCTCAGACAATGGTCTCTCCACAGAAGGGCAAGCCACTGATTCTATACCTCACATCTACCTCAAGGTCAATTGGGGCATTACTGGCCCAAGAAGTGGAAGGAATTGAAAAGCCAGTATATTACATCAGCAGAAAAGTGCAGGGGGCAGAGGAACGCTATACACCAATCGAACGCCATTGCTTAGCACTTGTTTTCACAGCGCAGAAACTCAGGCACTATTTCCTCTCGTTCAAAGTGCAGCTCGTGACCAGAAATGACCCTATGCGGTACCTACTGTCTCGCCCCGTCCTTAATGGAAGGGCCGCGAAGTGGTTGCTAACCCTCGCGGAATTCGATATCGAATGCACGGCGCCGCGAGCGATCAAGTGCCAGGCCCTCGCGGATCTGTTGGCCCAATTCCCCAGTGGGGAGTGTGAACCACTAGGGGAGTCGCTACCAGGAGATGATTTCGAAGCACTAGCAGCCAGCCATGAACTTGAAAGCTGGACTCTAGGCTTCGATGGGGCAACAGGAGGCAATACAGCTGGGGCAGGGGTCACGTTACAAAGTGATAGCGGCGCGAAGGAGTACCTATCATACAAGTTGGCATTTCAATGCTCTAACAATGAAGCTGAATATGAAGCACTTATCCTAGGACTACTCGCGGCCAGAGAGAGAGGAATTAAAAGACTCAGAATAGTGGGGGATTCAAAACTTATAATCTTGCAAAGTGAAGGTGTCTACGCCCTAAAGGAAGCTAATCTCGCGCCATACAGAGCAACTGTTCAAAGACTCATGAGAGACTTTGATGATATCAGCGTCATTCATAAACCCAGGTCTGAGAACAGGTTTCCTGATGCATTAGCCACTTTGGGTGCTAAGACAGAATTCGAAGGAAGTACTGTGGCCATAGAGATCACAAGAAAGACTGAGCCCTCATTTGTTGAGGAGAAAGAAAGTTCCGATTATAAAGATTGGCGGGACCCCATTAAAACGCAGATCGCGACGGGCAGTGGAGCAATTCCTATGATGGCTCTATCACAATTTACCATTCTAAAAGGGGAGCTGTACTTTCGCGGCCCCCAGGGATGGCTCGCGAGGTGCGTCAATGATGTAGAGGCCAAAGAAAAAATGAAGCAAATCCATGAAGAAACCTGTGGAGAGAATGACATAGCGCTGTACAGGAGAATTCAACGTCAAGGGTACTACTGGCCTTCGATGAGGAAAGACGCCGCGACCCTGCTCAAGGAATGTCCCAATTGTGCACTTCACGAAATCGAGCATGAATGCAACTTCTCTAGTGAAGAAACAGATTGGAGACAGAAATACATTGATTACTTGAAGGAAGGAGCCCTGCCCATGGATCGCGGCGGCATTCGAGAAGTGCAGAGATGCGAGAAGAGATTCTTTGTCAAAGATGATCAGCTTTACAGAAGGACCCTTGACCATATCCCCCTCAAGTGCTTATCCAATAATGAGGCAGAAGAGGTTTTGCACAAGGTACATGAGATGGAACATCCGGGAGGTAGAAAGCTATACGAGCAAATCACCCATCTCGGGTACTATTGGCCAAGAATGGAAGGGGATTGCAAAAGCCATGTAAGGAGATGTCACGCCTGCCAAAAGCATGGAGACAAGGTAAATGCTCCTTCTGTTGAACTACACCATATTCGAGCCCCTTACCCTTTTCATACATGGGCAATGGACCTAATTGGTCCCATCCATCCCTCCTCGCGAGGTAACCAGTGGATTCTAGTGGCGACAGAAATCACTACGAAATGGGTAGAGGCAGTTCCCTTGAAACGTGCAACAGGCGACGTGGTGGCCAACTTCATTAAGGAGAACATAATTTGCAGATTTGGAATCCCGAAGGTAATCCTTTCCGATAATGGAACTCCCTTCATAAACAGACAGGTGAAGCAGCTTCTCGCGTCCTACGGTATTAATCAGAAAACTTCAACCCCCCATTACCCTCAAGGGAATGGGCAAGCAGAAGCTACCAACAAGTCTATCGTTAGGATTCTGAGTAAGCATTTGGATGAGAAAGGGGGAGCCTGGGCCGAGCACCTCCCAATTGCTTTGTGGGCTTATAGAACGGCTAAAAGGAAGTCTACGCGAATGAGCCCCTTCAGTCTGGTGTATGGAGCAGAGACAGTGTTGCCCGCGGAGATAAGTGTTCCTTCTGCACGTCTCGCGCTGTCCACTGAAGTAACCGAAGGGGAGCGGAAGGCTGATCTCGAAGCATTGGATGAAAGAAGGGAGGTCGCGGCCGAAAACCAAGAAAAGTATTGGCAGTCTGTGGCTAAGTACTACAACAAAGGTGTGGTCGCGAGAGAATTCAAGGTGGGAGACCTGGTATGGAAGTCAGTTGCTGGGGTCATGCAGAATCTAAAACTGCCAAAGTTCACACCAAAATGGGAAGGCCCTTACGAGGTGATTAAAGCTGCAGAAAGTGGACACTACAGGCTCGCGAGAGTCAGCGACGGATTCCTCACCGGGCCGATCAATGTGAAATACATCAAGAAGTATTACCCGTGATATTGGCTAGCTTTGATGAAAGTAGGTCCATTTTTCAACCTTATGCCATTTTTGTTTGTTTCTCTCGCAAGATTTTACTTTTCTTTGCAATCAAGTGTAGCCCTGGGTATTGATTTTCTACCTTTGAGGCATAGAAATTCGGATTGAAATTATGAATGAGAATACTACCCCTGTTTTATCTCGGAAATATGTTCTATAAATGATGTTTTAAAAGATATTCATTGGAGCATACTGAGAATATGATAAAGGAAAATGGTAGAATAAATCAGGCATCCACAGCGATGACCTCGCGGCACGAAATGTTGTCAGCACAAGGGGAAACTGCACCCTTCGCGGAGTGAAAAAAGTACGAGATAGAAGTACTCGCTTACGCTTAAGGCCTCTAAATGTTGCGAAATAAATAGGGACCAAGGAAGTTTCTTCCTTTGGAATGAAGACCCTCGCGACGGCCAATTCCCACGAATAATTGGGAACCAAAGTAAATTTCTTTGGAAACAACTAACTTTTTTCTTTTAAAAAAAAAAAGGGAAAGAGTTGGAAAACAAAAAGACCTCGCAAAGGGAGACCCCAGTCTAACCAAACGCTGGGGCTCTCAGGGGAAACAGGTCTGCGAATAACAGGGGAAACACAAAGCAAATAAAATATGCGCAAGGAAGATTTGCCCTTGCTGCCCCGCGCGACCATACAAAAACAATAACAGCAATGAGTCATAGACAAAGTTCTAACAAAATTTCATTGATACTCAAGTCATAGATACAAAATTTGTTACAAAAAAAAAAAATAGTCGTCCTAAGCTACTCGCTGAGCTTCTGGGCAATCAAGTCAACTGGAGGGAGAATGGGCTCATCACTACTCAAGGTAGTTTTGGGGGCTGTTTCCAAGGCCTGATGCTCTTCGACGAGTAGCTCGTGGCCAGCCTTTAAAGCAGAAATCTGTTCTTTGGCCTCAGCAAGCAAGCGATTATACCTTTCTTCAGCTTCAGCAATCTTGGCTTTGCTGTCTCGGATCTTGAAGAGACTCGCGAACAAAGTCTGCGTCGAATAGACCTTCTCCAAGTACTCGCGAAGCCACCCCAAGTCTATCCCGAAGGTCTCCATATCCTTGATAGAAGACATGACGTCCTCATACTTCTGAGCATCGAAATCCTTCACCTTCATCCGCTGCAGACACACCACGGTCTCAGCAACCAAGTCGAAAAGAGAACCACCAACCAGACGACCAGCGGTGCAGTTCGAAAAGGTTTAGGGATATTGCTGTTCCAAAGCTCGAAGGATCGGGGCACTACAAGCCCTGATCCTCCACTGATGGTCGCCTTCGATGTCAGAAAGGAGAGCATAACGGGGAAGCACGAATCTGGACATCTCGTCGTCGCCATCATGCTTCATTACAATGTTCTCAATTTTAGGAAGCAGTGTGTGTTGGCTCCTGTCCTCGAGAAGCGGCTCTGAGTCATAAGTATGGCCCGGTATTAGCAACTTAGAAGGGGTAAAAGAAGGAAGATGAAAGATGTCGTCCATCCCTGCAAAAATATCACTACTCCACTTACCTTTGGAGCCTCCAGAAGCTTCTTCACCCTCCTCGCTGCTGTCGAAAAGAGCGTCCATGTCTGAGCTCTCGCTTACATTTGACTCAGGGATGGGTTTGGAGCCAAGGGCGCTCTTCTCGGTCGAAGAAGGTATGTTTACTACATCATCTTCGCGAGGAGGTGGTGAAGTACCATCTCGCGAAGGGCCAGCCTTGCTAGGGCTGAATTTTGGAGGAGAGGGTTCAACTCTTGGAGAACCCGCTGGTGACTCAATCTCCTCTGCAGGCTCGGGGATTGTAGTCGCGGCAGCTCCCTCTGAGCCCGCGACGTCCCCCGCTCTCTCCACTTCCTCTAGTTTGTCATCTAAGCCGCCTACCTCCTGCGCGACTTCCTTCGCTATATTGCTCGCGACATTCATGGCATTGAACTCGTCGACGACAGGAGCATCTGGGGCTTGTTCCTTGGCAGGGCTCGCAGACGTAGACTCTTTCGAAGCCCCCTCCTGAGGAGGGTCCTTAGAAGAGGATGATTTTTCAGCATCGCGGAGAGGAGAGTTTGCGAGAGGGACGTCTGCAGCAACATCAATAATCGGTTCCAATAGTTGGTCCCCTTCGCCTGTGAGAAAACACATAATATCTTGTGAGTATGGAGGACAGAAGCGAAGTAAAAAAAAAAAAAAGAGAAAGTACGTAAATGCAGGGGTTAAGAGTGTTGCCTTGAGGAATTTGAGCCGATGGCTCAGTTTGAGCAAGAGGCTCCGAGGGGAATGAGGAGGAACCTTTTATCCTTCTACCCTTCCGCGAGGGACCCTGAAAAGAGGAGAAAAGTTATGAATCAGCAAAAGCGTAAAAAAAAAAAAAAAAAAAAGAGAAGAAAACAAGAAAAGAAAAAAAGGGAAAACGATCATCTTACCCTTGCCCTCTTAGGAGCACGCCCTATCTGGAGAGGGGAGAGGTCCTCAGCCTTCCTTTTATCCGCGGGAGTAGGGGGTCGTGGCGTGGAAGTGGCCGCTGTACCCTCAGCTTTTTTCTTCTCCCTCGCGGTGATATGCTGCGGCGAAGGGACTACCAGGTCCGCAGGACGGATTCGCTGAATGGGGATGGCGCTAATCACGTCCAAAGGAGCCGCGGTGCCTTTGACCCAACAGGATATGGGACCGCGCCAGTCGGGGTCCTTCCCTGGTTTGAAGGTGCGGAGGGTTAAGTCCTTCTTCGAAATGGGCTCCGCGGGCGGCACCACCGCTGGGGTCTGAACAAAGCTCGCAAAGGATTGCAAGTTCCTGGCCCAGTATACCCTGTTTTCTAGGGTAAAAGCTGCCTTACGCTTGGAGCTAGGGATGATCCTATCTCCCCCATAACCCGCGGTGAGCTCGTGGTTGAATGACTTCAGAAAACGACGAGTCGCGGTTATGAAATCCGTGGGCGGGGAAGGAGGCTCGCGAGGGACGCCCTGATCGTACCCAAATTGTAGCTGGAGCCTGTCAGCTCTATACAGCACCATGATGGGGCCCTCAGCGGAGGGAGTGGGAAGATAGCTAGGGGTGACCCACGCGAGGAGATCCAGCTTATGGGATCGGATGCTTTTGCTCTGAAAGTCCACCGCGGTGTCTTCCAAAAAGACGGCGGGGCCAATTGCGCCATCAGCAGGCTGCTCGTAGGGACGAGGGTTAAAGGATGTCTTTTCATCGCACCAGTCCTCAAACAGTTTGCTGGAGGAGGTCTTCGCCCACCTCGCGATCCTAGGCACCCTCTCACTCAATCGCAAGATGGGCATACCCTTCGCGTCGCGGATAATATCACCAGCGGCGTTCCTCTCCTGGACAGTCTTCAATGGAGGGAGCTCGCGGGGAGAAGGAGCAATCGCTGGGAAGTACTCGTAGAAGAAACCGAGCAAGAAGGAGATATGGATCATTGAAGTAATCTCATACCTCCCCATGGATCGCTCGAAGTCCTGAGCGGTGCGGTCTAACTGGCGATAGAAATGGCCCAAAAACATGGGACCCAATGGAAGTCTCTTCTCTGCGGCGAGGACGGCTGCGAGGGGAATCATCTCGCGGCGGGGCCCCTCGTGGGGAAAATCAGGAAAGAGGAAGAGAGACAGGAACTGAACAAGGAAAACCGCCAAGGATAGCGGACCTTCATGGTAAGCACTCATGGTTATTCCAAGCTTCCCATCTACCTCGACGGGGGCAATGTCGCGGAACCAATACCGCTGCCAGGAGCCCCAAGTCGTCTTGTTGGCTTTCGGAGGAGCTCGGACCTTCCCCGCGTTGTCATAGCGCGAACCATACTCGCCAGCCGCTTTGAACTCCGCCTCTATAAACTCGATTGAAGCCTTAACCTCAGAAGAACAGGTAGCGGGGTCGTAGTAATACTCTCCGCGGGTGGGAAGGCCCATTAGAACCTCGGTGTCAAGAAGAGTCGGAGCGGCCTCTCCAAAAGGAAATATGAAGGTGTGGCTAGTGGGGCTCCAACGGCTCACCGCGAAGTCGAGATCGCGCTGAGGGCGACTCGCGACGAAATGTTGCGAGAGTTGCACAGTCTTTAGCAAACCCACTCTGTCAAGGGTCACTCTGTGCTCGAATTTGTCAAGGATTGTGGACACCCAATCGCCCCAGTCCCTTGGGGGTTGAATGTTGGCCTTGTATTGGACCTGCGAAAAGGGGTAATCGCCCCTCTCGATCCTCAGCCTCACCAACGACGATGGGTCGACCATGTCCGCCTAGCCCAGAAGATATCGCCGTCAGACCTCAAATATGGAGCCCTTCTCCATTCACTGGCAGGAGGAAGGGATGTTTTCGCTAAAAGAGCCTCAGTGTCAGATTCATGTTTACGAGATCGAGCCATGACTCGCTTGAGAAAGAGGAAGAAGAACTAGGGTTTCGAAGAAGAAGGAGTTCGAGAAATTCTGGAGACTTAAGAAACTTGGCAAAGGAAGAGTAAAAGGTTCTCTCTATCTCTGAGGAGGTATTTATAGACACGGCTCGGCTGTCATCACGAAAACGAAGGGATAAAACGGTGTCAGCAGTCCAATCGGCCTGCAACTTCGAAATTGGGAACGGCCACCTTTTGGAGGGAAGGCTAAAATGACGGACTCCGCTGACGTCGCACGCGCGCGATCCAGCGCGTTAACAGCCACGCGCCGCGAAATCACGCTCGCGCGAGGGGCTTAATGTAGGAAAGGTCAGCGCGTCGGGTGACGTGGCAGTTGACCAACCTATGAATGGATAGCCACGTGGCTCGAGCAAAGTTGTAAGGGACACGTCAGACGTCGATTAAGTTTAAAGACGTGCGAATAAGACACCGCGAAGAACGGCCATCGCGGTATTACAATATCTAGATTACTATTACTTTCAAGAAAAGGGATGCCCTTAGCAAGGGAAACATCACCTTAAGCAAAAGTTCACCCCTCGCGAGACTCTCGACAAAGATGGTTGACGCGACGGGGAATAAGTGTACGCTCACGCGAACACGCGAAATAGACTCGCGACGGCACCTGACCAAAAGGCAGGGGAAGGGAAGTCGATACGAGCTCGAGTTAGGTCTTGGCGCGATCCAAAGGGCTCGCGACCATGACTAAGCACAGCGGGAATAGGGGATATACAAGTGGCTTGGTGGCTTTGTAAGGATTAAGGGTCGCGACGAAGGAAAACGATGTACTGGAATGGCCTGATGGAATATTCCTAACGGCCAGTGACATCACCCACGTCGCCTAGATATGCGGGAAGAGCACGTGTCATCATGTTATTGGGGAAAATGTCTGCGGCCCAATGATTGGGTGCAGATCCCTATAAATATGGGACATTCATTCACAAATTCCAAGAGAGATTTTCAAATTTGTCCTTAGAACACGGAAATTCTAGAGAGAGAAAGTGCCTCTGAGCTCTGGAAACAAGAGCATTGCTCTTGCTAGCGCTCGCGAGTCCACACTCCATCTAGAACTGTGACCTCAAGGACGATGATGATGACCTCAAGGGGAACGGATTGAATTCTGCTGCCTTCTCTTCTTGCATACCTGGCTTAATCCTTCGCCCCTGTACACATCCTCTCATTTCTGTCCAATCATTAGCTATTGTTTGCCTCTCCGGATTAATTTTATTATTTAACGAAGAACCCATCCTACAGATTGTAATAGAACGGCTCACTGGATAGCTTCTAGTTGTTTTCGTAAATCTCTTTTGATTCAAGCGGGTTGTATTCCGCCCGGCCTTGCTACAGTTATTGGTAAAGATCGTTAGTTTGTTCAATAAATATGCTCCTTTCAAAAAACAAAAAAAAAAACTTTATGGCACATCCCCGCATAAACTGGTCCTAACCAAAGCCAACTGAGATAATTATCAAGAGCAAAACGCTTAAGTAATCTAGAAATTACACTAAATTTATCCGATTAGCAAATAGGATTACTAACGACCCTGGTTGGACAAAGAAGCATATTTTGCTCGTTAAGAATTGGCATGATTGAATAATGATTGATGGTGTTGACCAATAATAAACTATAAGTAGTTCCAATCATGAAAAAGAGCTCACAAATGAAGAAATTGGACGTGAGAGAATTTTTTTAATCTGAATGACAACCAATATACAAACATGTAATAGCTAATTGAGATCTTATTGAATGAAATTAAGTTGATGAATTATGAGATAATAACATGTCTCTTAAAAAACAATAAGTCAGTTTGAACTATGTCTAAAGAAATACAACCAGATGGGCTAAAGCAATGGCGGACGCTGCCATTTTTGTCTAATTTGCGGGGGCACTCTTCAGTAATTTTACAAAAAAAATCTAAAAATGTACTAAAAATATGTCGAAAATTGGGGGGAGTGCCGGGGCAAACACCCCCCTAGCACCCCCTGTCCGCCCCTGGGCTAAAGGCCACATCTAACCATTAGATTAAGAGAACAGTGTCCTCCATAAGGATCACTCAATCATAAAATATACCTTTGTCCAAGTGTTCATACATTTAGAGAATTCGATGATACACAATTGAACCAATATTTTTGCTACTAATTAAAATCATATGTAATTAACGCCAAATATTTGCAGTATAAACCAAAATAATTCGTTAAATATATATGTAGCTTTCACTCAGATTATCATCTTTCATCTTAAACAAAATTCCAAAAATGAAAAACCCAACTTATTTTCCTACGACACCGATTGAAGTAGATTCTACAAACACAATCACTCAAAGTAAATTCAGGACGGCGATTCCACAAACCCCCCTTGGATGCAATGCTCACCAAACGTTGATTACTGGCGACACGACAATCGGGCTCCTAACTGTGTGTGCTCCATTTTCTTCAATCCAGATTATGGAACCGAACGCCACTGTCCCATTCTTGTCCCCACTGTAATCTATGGTCATAGAGTATTTTTTCTTCTCGTGTGGCTTCCGAAACACCAGCGTATCCGGCGAGACTTTAACGGTAGAACCCAGTGGCGCGGTCACCTTAGCCTTGTAAGTGGCTGCACCAGCTCCTACGTTCGTGACAACCCTCTCGAAACTTCGATAATGCTTTGTCGTCGTAAAGTTGTATAAAGCAATGAAGGACGGGTAATTGAGATCTGAAGATGGGCTCGAGCAATTGTAATGCTTTGATCTTGTTATGGTTAAGGTCTGGTTCTTGGTGAATCCCATGGAGCAGATGAGATTCACGTAGTCTCGTGTAGTCGCATCGTATACAAGACCCGGATCAAGTGCCCGGTTAGGACGAACCTGACCTGATCCCATAGCTAGCGGCGTAGCGATTTCGAAACCTTGACCAGCGTCACGGATTGCATGAAGAGAGTTATCGTCGGGGCTCGCCGTGGTCATCATGGCAGACCGGATAGCAGCGGGACTCCATTCCGGGTGGGCGCCTTTCAACAGTGCAGCTATCCCGGAAGCGTGAGGGCAAGACATGGATGTCCCGGAAATTATGTTGTAATCGCTGGACAACAGCAGCGAGTTTATGCCGGATGTGGGTAAAGTCGGATTCCATGCTGCTAAAACTAGGGTCCCGGGTCCCATCACGTCCGGTTTCAGGATACCGGGAAAGCTCGGCGCAGGACCCCTTGAAGTATATGAAGAAACTGCGGGCGCAGGCCTTGTGCCCACGAAAGTCTGTTGGAAATTCATGCTGGCTGTGGCTGTTGAATTAATACTTTCAACATATTTGATCACCGTCGCCCCGTCCTTCGTGCCAATCACGACTCCGGGAAAGGTGAATGTGTTGAACTCGAATATTTCGAGATCATCGGTGATAAAGATGGCTGCCTGCTGCGTATTTGCGATTGCGAGCGCGCTGCTTTGAAAGTAAATCGACGACGTATTGTCGCATATAATGATATAGTTCGGGGCTTTAGACAACAATTGTGGCTCAATGCATGCTGATAGAGTCTTGTTGTACAATAGAGGTATTTGGTTCACAACAGCACTCGCCGGAAACATGCTCCACCCAGTGATGGTTAACCCATTTCCGAGAGTCAGAGTCCCGGCGAACCACCGATCAATCGAGCCCGCTGCGACGGTCATGACCCATGGGATTCCATTATGCAGCAACCCAGGAAATGGTCCCTCATTTCCAGCTGAGGCAGAAACGAGCACACCCTTTTTCATCGCTCCGAATGAAGCGATGGCGATCGGATCCATGTAGAGAGGAACCTCATCGAAACCCATGGAAATCGATATTATATCTACCCCATCAGCTACTGCCTTGTCCATTCCGGCAAGAACGTCGGACGCGTATCGTCCTTCGTCCCAAATGACTTTATACATTGCCACCCTAGCACGCGGTGCAACCCCTCTCGCGGTTCCCGTAGCGTAACCGAAATATGAGACGTCTTCTACGTAGTTTCCCCCGGAGGTCGAGGTAGTGTGGGTCCCATGGCCCTCGGTGTCCCTCGCCGAGTTCATACTCAGTTTAATACCTGGATTCGCAGCTAAAACCCCCTTGTTAAAGTATCTAGCTCCGATAAGCTTCTTGTTACACAATGAGGAACTGAAGTCTTGACCCTTCTCGCATTTTCCTTTCCATCTTGATGGGATATCGGTCATCCCATCGTCTTTAAAGCTCTTGCTCTCCGGCCACACGCCAGTGTCGATCATCCCGATGATAACGTCTTTGCCGTAGTGGGAAGCCGGCCATAGTCCGGTGGCGTGATTGAGGCCGAGGAACTCCGTGGTGTGGGTGGTGTCTAGTTTCACCACCCTGTCAGGGTAAGACGAGACGAACCCCGGTACCTTCTTTAAGCTCTCTAGTTCATCTTTCGAGAGGACTGCACTAAAGCCATCCAATGCATTGTCGTAGCTGTAGAGGTGCAGCGACACCGAAAGTTGGTCGTCTGATGTTTTGGTCGCAAAATCAACGATGGAGGAGTACCAGTGGTGGCTGCTAGTGAAACCCTTGGGCATGAAAGACTTGTCCATGTGGATAATGTGGGTGGACCTCTTGGCCGGAATCGAATCGCCGGCATGGGTACAGAGAAGAAACCATGGGCATAAGATCAATAACAGAAGACAAGACACATTGCTGAGCTTCATGTTTGTAAGAACAAAACACTTCTACTTTGACACCAACATATATGGTATGTGCTTAAATAGAAGCATGTTTGAGTAGGAGGGTGACATAGGATTAAGATAAAATTAAGAAGCGACAGTGGCAGCATTTTTTTTGCATATTTTTCTGGTGATAAAATGACAAGATGTTCTAAAGTTTGGCAAAATGGATGTTAGTTGACTTAGGGTTGGAAACAAGCCGAGTTTTAGGGTGTTCAAGGATGGTTGTTTAAAATTGAGTGACCTCCAGCTTGGATCGTGCCGAAATATTCTAATTCATGCTCGATTAGTATTTGAGAACTTAAGTTTCATTCGAATACTAAACAAGCCTCCAAAAAGGAGTCAAGCCCAGACAAACTGAGCTGTTGATCGACACAAGCCTAGCTACGGCTAACTCGAGCTCCAGTTATTTACTAAACAAACCAAACATTATATATGTGGACTTGAATCGTTTGTTAAACAAAACGAGCCGAGCACATATAACGAGCTCGAGCTCGAATCAAAGAATCAATGCATGGTCCATATCCAAACTGTTGATGAATCTAAGTCGAGCAAATTGCCCACACATATTAGAAGCTTCAAACATTGTGCCAGCGTATTGACTATTTAAAAGCAACATCTACCGTTCGAGGAATTTTTAGTGCCGAGCAGGTATGCTGACGTGGTACCTGCTCGTGGCCGTTTAAAAATGCAATGGATGGCCTCGATTAAAACATTTTTCATCTTTTTAAAATCCATCCAGCACTTTCAATCCGGGCAATTCGTTGCATTTTTGGATGGCTAGATGTGCGCAAGCGGGCACCACGTGGTACCCTCTCGGCTTTGACATTTTTCTCCCTACCGTTAATATAATCAAAGTATGCAGTTACTTTTACATAAGCAAAATTAGTTCATCTGACTTTGAATTAGTGGTTTCGTCCACCTTCAATTGATTTTTGGAGAAAACTACAGGCGAGTTACCCGGTCAGGCTTAGGTTTCTTCTTTCAGAAGAAAGAGAGCAAAGTTCCCATAATTTTCCGAGACTGTGAATCAGGTTTATCTTTTTCTTGGCGTAACCTACCCCAATTGATTGAGACTTGAGACTCGGTCTGATTTGGGTTGATTTAGTATAGCAGTCACCAGATGTTATCTTGCAAAATGAAGAGAAGTCTAACCCGGGGTGGGTGTTGTGCAGCATGTTGTGTGGACACGAGTCCACGACGCTGTCGTGCCGGTGTCATGCAAATAATTGGAGACGTTCACCACATAGAGCTTGTCAAGTTCTACATGTGTATCGAAAATAAACTTGATTGAATATCGATAAGTGACTCTTTGGAACACATAACTTGTTGTAGTGGTTTTGATCTAGTGTTTCGGTGAGGCACCTAACGTCTCTGGTCATCAGACCAACACCAATCCCCGCACAGCACGCCGGAGTTCCAGGGAAGTCATTCCCTCCGTTCCTAAATGTTGATCCAGTATTTTATTTTGGACATTCCCAAAATTTTAGGCCTACATAAACTAATGTACTTTATTTAATAACTTTCCAATTTTGCCTATACTTTTTTGATGTGATAAGAAATATTCCAATAAAAAAGTATAATAATTATGTCTTGAAAAAAGTTGAAATCTCAAAGCGGCTCAAACATTTTGGGACGGATGGAGTATAGCGCAGAGTGATCATATATAATAATTGTGCAATAAGTTTAGCACATGTGGTTGGGTTACATTTGATGCCTTCAACAAACTGTCCAGGATTATTTTATTCCCCTCTCTCTCTCTCTCTCTCTCTCTCTCTCTTCACAATCTCGACTTTCCAGTGTCAACTATTTTCTCTATCTGCGTAAAGGTCTATATCCAGCTGTCTGGTTTATTTTTTGTTTTAGAGGTCAATTGATTATATGTGACCGCCAATCCAACGAGTTTTTAATTGGCGGTCAAAAATTGTACCCTTGGCTTGATTAATCTAGCGAATTATAGTCAAGTATATAATCTTACATTAGTAGGTTATCTATGAGTGCCGAATTGTAGTCGAGGGTATAGTCTTACATTATTAGGTTATCTATGAGTGCCGGAGATGAAATCTCCAATTCAAACTAACATTACATTAGGTTATATATGAGTGCCGTAGATGAAATGTCAATTCAAACTAATTGCAATTCGGGTATAATCTTACAATATTAGGTTATCTATGAGTGCTGGAGATGAAATCGCCAATTCAAACTAACATTACATTAGGTTATATATGAGTGCCGTAGATGAAATGTCAATTCAAACTAATTGCAATTCGGGTATAATCTTACATTATTAGGTTATCTATGAGTGCCGGTGATGAAATAATTCAAACTAACATTACATTAGGTTATCTATGAGTGCTGCCGGCTTAGATGAAATGGTCAATTCAAACTAATTAACATCATCTGCTTGATCTCGCAATCATTTTCGACCAACAATTCAAACCCTACAACTTTTATTAATTTCCTTCCCTAAGGATTACGTGCTGCAATTAGCAAGCAAGTTGCCAGTCTTCCCAAAAGCTTTGACTTTCACTACTCAATCCCATATACCTCAGCCATGAGATACTCCTAATGCTCTTAATGTTAGTACTAATATCATCTAACAGTACTGCATTTTATATAATGAGTTTAGGCATACTACATTGGGGCCGGCGGAGGCATTAGGGAGCATAGTTTTAAATATCAGCCGATTCGTCCCGGGATTTAGAGGTTCTAATACTGATACGTACTGTAAGTATCAGCCGATACGTCTAAAAAATTTAAAATTTTCACGACCGCTACACCCGATTCCCGCGACTTATCGTTCCATATGTCGGTTCCCGATACATTGATACCGCGACCAATACCTCTATTTAAAACTAAGTTAGGGAGGCCTGATATAAGACAGGTGACCGCTAATAGGGGAGAGTGCCTAACGAACCTAATCTTGGATTTTTATTAGCTTTTCCATTGTCTCCATACTGAATTCACATAGTTCGCAGCCTAATTCAATGTAAAAGTAGCTATCTTAGCTTTGTATTTGTGTTTGTTTTTCTGTTGGTTCATTATATAATTCACATTCGTTGTAATATGCCGTAGAAGAAAATAGGGCATCCTGTAGGGCGGCAAGAAAATTACCAGAGTAGATAATTATTACCAGTAAGGAGCGTCACATTAGAACTACTGGGACACCCTCGGATTTCGTTCAGTTATATATGTAATCAACAAAATCGATTATATTGCACCCCAATTACATTGAAAAATACAATACTTGGATCATTACAAATAGTACGATTAAGTGGTACATACTTCGTACATGGTACACAATATAAATTGACTATGGCTCTGTTGCAAACAAATTGTGTGTGCCCATCTTCTAGGACTCTCCCTGATGTGAAAAATAGTCCATTACGAAAGACTTGCAATTTGGGATAAAGTAAAAAGTACTTTTCTGCATACTTTTTAAAAATTTATTGACGACAAATTACAGATCTCGATTAGCTCTTTAATTTTGTGTTGAGAAATTCTAAAAACTAAGCACGGAAGTAATTTAGTTTTTTTATCCGAAAATTACACGTTCTTCGGTGGTGGACTACCTTTGCAACATGGATGGAGTATAAATTAAGGCAACTGACCATGGTATAATTGTTTTACAAATAGTACTCCTTCCGTTCCAATTTAATAGTCCATTTTCGACATACGTGTCACTTACAAAACCGTCTATATCTCACAATTTAGGATGTTTTAAATATTTTAATTTTTTTGAATAATAGAACTAATTGAGATCTATCAAAAAAAGATTCATATTACATATATAAAATATTCCATTCTCTTTGTTCTTTTTTTTTTTTGAATGTATAACATTAGAGGAATTCCAAAATCCAGATTTACCTTCTTTCTGTTTGCATAATTCAATTTTACTTCAGAGACAAATATATTCAATAGCAACAAGAACTTCTGAATAAGCATTTTGATTCCCCTTACCAGCTAATTCTTAGGGCCACTGGGGGTAGAGGTTATGCCCGGTTGTTACCTCCAGGACCCCGGAATTAGTCGAGATGCGCGCAAGCTAGTCCGGACATCTGGTTATCAAAAAAATGAAAATCATTAGGCTGGGTTAAATTGCAATAGTTCACTATCAGGATCGCGCAAGTAAGTTTCAGCAGGTCATAGCAGAAGAAGGAAAAGCGTAAAGAATGACATTCCTGCATAAAAACAGATAAGCAGCAGGTGGGAGGCTAATTTGTTTTCCATCAAGAGCAGAAGGAACAAGGCTACAAGATGAGATGCTAACACAAGCAACCGAACAAAGTAGGGAAATTTCAATCCACTGAAACACTAACCATAGGCAGCCAGTAAAAACCAAATATGAGAGGGAGGCTTGTTGAAAGTACCTTATATATATAGCATCAGAGACTCTCATCTGGCTTCGGAGCGCTATAAGATTCGGGGGCCCTATAGCGCTCCGAAGCCCTGCAGGGTTGTAGCCCCAAATCGTGGTCGTACAAAAGTGTTTTCAATGGTCTGGATTTGCAGTTGCTCTTTTACCGGTAAGAGCAAATCCAGACCATTGATTGCTAAGTTGGATGGCAATGATGGACATTCTACAAGCCTGTAGCGCTTCGGGGCACTACAGAGCCTCCGGACCCTAACCTTCATATTATAGTCCCGGTCAATCAGCTTAACCATGGCCACTTTTTCAAACAATTTGATATTACACCCTGCTTTGCCCTGGCTACTTTATTCCTCCTCCGGTGGTTCACTAATGCCTTCTGCAGCACCTGAAGGATACAAGACATATATACATCATCTGATTCATCCACATGGACCGTTCACACAAACCAGCAACGGTAATTCTCAACCCATGAGTCATGGCTCCGATCTTCACTAAATCATTGTCCGCATTCCACCAAGATCAATTGCTCTATTCGTATGACCATGCAAATGATGGCTTCAGCATTAGGCTCACACCCTCTCATTTATCTGCAATCGAGAAGCACCCAGCTGACCATGCAACACAACAAGATGTCTCGAATGAGGATGTCAACAAGAAATAACTTCGAATGGGCTTGATCTACCATGTGGTTATCCTGATCAATCCATTTGAGATAACCATATCAAGAAGTTTTAGCTGATCCGAGGCATCCTGTTGTGTTGCACGGTGAGCCGGGTGCTTCTCGATTGCAGATAGATGAGAGGGTGTGAGCCTGATGCTGAAGCCATCATTTGCATGGTCATACAAATAGAGGAATTGATCATGATGGAATGAGGACAATGATTTTAGTGTAGATCGGTGCCTCCACCTTCTCAGATATACCTTTCAAGGCCAAGTGTTAAGGCCAAAAGGAGGTACATAGTAAGCTCGGTCAGGTCATTACAAGTACTCAAACGCCGTTATACGATAAACGACGATGCAAACCCAATTGTCCTAATTACCCTTCTCCTTTCCCCCTGTTTTTCTCTCTTTAGGCTACCTATTTCATTTGTATTCCTCATCGAAAGTACTCCATGATTATTAACTATATATTGAAGTTCACTATGAGACCTTCTTGGGTAATTTTCACTTTTCAGTTTGGAGGTACAAGCCGTGGAGCCCAAGTGTGACCCTGATTATCAATTTCGAGAAATGATTGCAATCATGTAAGTAATTTAGAGATAATGTAAGTATAATTCAGAAGATTAAGAATATATCATTGAGAGATGGCTGTGGATCTTTTTTTTGGGGGGAAAAGAAGATATTTTTCAATTCTTATTTTGTTTAGATCTATGCGTCATTCATCGCATAGCTTGTATCCTATTTCTATCAATATAAATTATATAATTGCATCTACTGAGTTCCCAAAAATAAAAATAAAAATAAAAAGTACTCTTCTACGGAGAGTTTACCAACAAAAAAAAAAAAAGTTAAAAACTTAGCAAATTAAAATAAATTTGCCCTCCCAAAATGATAAACATGGTGATGTTTGGGCTGTCATCACGAAGCTAAGAAGTTATACTATTCAAAAAAATTAATTTCAAATCTAATGCTCATAAATTTTTAAAAAAGTATAAGAAGGTTATACAGAAATTAAGTACTCCCTCCGTCCTTTAAATGTGTTGTTTCGTAAATCTAATTTATTAAAGAAACATTATCTTGTGAGAAAAACTTCCGTAAAAAAGTTTTTCTCCGTCATTACACATTTCACATCAATTTTTACACTTTACACTTCTCATATCAACTTTTAACTCCACTTTCCAAAGTTATCCTCCATTTTTATTCATTAACTCTTTACCCATTAACTTGTCAAAAGGAAAAAATAATAATTGTACAAACTTTTGCCCATTAATTTTTCAAAAAACACGCTTATCCAGAAACAGCTCAAAATGAAATAATCTAGACAGAGGGAGTAGTTCCATTTGAATTTTTGGAAAGTTCTTCAAAAGTGAATAACCTGTTTTAAACTAAAGTAGGTACACTCATGTCAGAATGTCACAATATATACTCTAAGTCACATTTTGAGGTTTTAATTCCCACTAGGTGAATTGGTTGAAACTTAATTCTCACTAGGTTAAGTTTTTTTTTTTTTTGGAATTGAAACAACCGCGAACATTATTCTTAAAAACACAAATCTAGACATATTGGGTTTAGACACTCTTGTTTTAGGCACTATGGGTAGGGTATAGTATTTTGGGGTCAAGCACTTTGAGTTAAGGGTATAGTATTTTGGGGTTAGGCACTTTGAATTTACCCAAAAAAAAAATCCCAACTGGACCCAGTGGGAAACGTCTACTTCATATTCACAATAAAGCAATAAAATACACCTTCAGACACAACCGTATTCAAAGTCGTTCGATGCATGTAAGTCTGCTCAGGGTCTCAGACGGCTCCAAATACAATTTAATTGTGTCCGGTATTGTATTCAGAAATTCTGTTCTTGGATTTTTTGTCCACGATATTAGCAATCTTACATGAACACTTGATGAGGCTCACACTTCTTGTACGTATGAAGTGCATCTTTCTTTAAAACTTCACAATTTGTTGGTGAACAAGAAAACAAAGGAAGAGGAAGGAGCCGAAGGCCATCACTCCGATACTCATGACCCAACAAACCGCGGGCTAAAATCTCTGCGTTTGCATTTAGTATCTGATTTTGGATCTGCACACAATGAAAAGCCCAAATACGGGGATCTGGGGTGCACAGCCCCGGGCACAGCAAGTGCTATGCACATCCGGGTCGTCCGTTGCTCGAATGAACGACCCAAATTTGATACCATCAGGGGTGCACGACAGCAACCCCAAGTCCCAAATACAAACCAAAAATGGGCCCTACAACACCTACGATTTGTATCAAAAACACTAAAAATATCAATTGTTTTGATACCATCGATGTCCAATCATGACAATTTTTTTTTTTACTGAATGCTCTTCTCAACGAGCCCTATGACACCTGCGGTTCAGATCAATGGATTACTAAGCGCGCAATTGTATAACTTTTCTTGAAAATTCTTTTGAATAACAAGGTCCTAAATTCTGAATGAAAATGGAACGTATTAGATCAATTACGTACAAATATTCGACGGGCCTAATTTTCTGCAAGACCACATGAATAATTATTTTATTCCCCTCCTGTCATATTCATCGGTTTTTTTTTTGGTGCTTCGGAAAATTAAACTTATAAAAAACTTTAAGGTTCATCGTTAGTATCTAGGGACTAGGGATACAGTACACTAAGAAGCCAACCCCACAATTTAGGCGTGTTTTGGCCTAAAAAGTTATGATCGAAGCATAAATTTTTTTGAATAAAAACAAAAATAAGTCAAAAAGTCAACTTTTTGCACTTTTTTTTATCTTATTCAAAAAATTGAGGGTTCTAATTATAATCTCTTACCTTTTTAGATTCCTCTCGTCGAGACGAACCAATAATACTAAAAAAATCGATGCAAAACTAACAAACGCGAAAAAAAAATCAAATAAAAACAAAAAAAATAAGTTAAGCTGGTTTTTTAGGCCAAACCTCACCTTACCTTAATTGAGGTCCAAATTCAAGGACATACCCTACTAGATGTCCCAATCACTCTCAATAGCCTCTGAAACAGAATGCATGATAAGTATTTGCAAGTGAATAGTAATATGGCACCAAAAAGGGTTGAAAGAGGAAAAAGAAGATTTCCATCCCAAAACCTTTCTATTCATCTACTGAGACAAAATTTGGCATCAATATAATTTTGGGAGGGGTCTACAGATTCCCAAATTTTGTCTAGTATAGAGCATTGAGTACAATATACCCAGCTGTCAAAGTTTCTCTCAAGTCACTGCCAATGGTCCCTCTCTGTTCCTCATTTTTCTCCTCATACAAAAAAGCATGTGAAATGAAGGTGTAGGGACCCATATCCTTCCACTCTAACCCCACCTATCTAAGCACAATAATTTCTCCTGTCTGTCGTACCCTTAAATCAAGGGAATTTGAACTGAAACATTCAGGGGTGAGCAGAAAACCCGTTAAACCGTGAATCCAGTCCAAACCAATCCAAATCGATTGGTTTGGTTCGGTTTTTTAGTAGCGTGGTTTGGTCCTGGTTTAAAAAAATTAGAATCCATAGTCAATGGTTTGGTTTGTGGATTTACGTTCATGGTTCCGGTTCCAATCCGATCCGATCTACTAAGGACTCCCTCAAACAAAAATTCCGTGCGGACCAAGCCATTTTTCGACTTTCCGGATCAAATTTTGATGATCCGAACCGCTCAATGTTTTTAAAATGCATTTTCCAAGGTCCACGCGGAAAAATCTTCAAAAAAAAATACCCGGAAGGGCTTGATCCACACAGTTTTTGTTAAAAACGCTATATATAGCGTTTTTAACAAAAACTGTGTGGATCAAGCCCTTCCGGGTATTTTTTTTTGAAGATTTTTCCGCGTGGACCTTGGAAAATGCATTTTAAAAACATTGAGCGGTTCGGATCGTCAAAATTTGATCCGGAATGGTGAGGTCCGCACTCCCTTATCCTAAGGGAGTCCTCAATAGATCATTATTCTATATGTATATATATATATATATATATATAAGTCATAGTCAACTAACTTCCTAATTTAATTCCTTCTCTAGCAAGATTTTATTTTGCCTAAGATTCACAATTTATTTCCCTAATTCCAATACACCAATAGTGGTTTAGTCATACCAAATAAATTCGGTGATGAAATTCTCCATTCCAATTTTGATTCCACAGCACGTTTCTATTTTTCCAAGTCATAACCTATTCCTATTCCTTGATTTCCTTCATTACCATGATTAATTACCCTAAATTTCAATAAATGAGGACCTATTCGTATTCTATATAAACCTAACGTAGTACTCTAAATTTTAAGTACTCTAAATATTTGACGGAAATAATATCTCAATTTTAAGCAAACTGTGGTTCAAACCGAATCCAATCCGTATTTTAATGGTTTGGATTGGTTTGGTTCTATGCCTTTTGTGGGTTAGTTTGGTTCTCCAAATTCATAATCCGTAGGTAGTGGTTTGGTTCTTGGTTTACTACAAATCCGAACCAATCCGGTCCATGCTCACCCCTAGAAACATTCAACATCTGGGACCAGTTTTGAAATTCCTCAAAATCTGTTAACTAAACACCATGGCATACATAGGTAATTGATTTTGACACTCCATTTTTTGTTAATCACACTCTAATTTTTTGTCTTCTAGTGTTCAAAATACAAATAGTGGAGTGTGGTTATCAATATTTGGAGTGCCAAAATCATGCTCCGTACATATCATAGGGACGTAGGGTTCTACTACCAAATAACCAAATTCCTTTCTACAAAATCAGACTCTGTTAAGAAACAGATGGGTGATTAGAAAAAAATCCCTCTCAAGTCCATAAAAATAAAACCAAGAAGATTAGACACCAAAGATTTCAGGAAATATCAAGAAAGCCCAGAATTATTCATGGTAAAACAGTGATACTCTATTGGCATTAGTACAATAAATGGTTCAATATGATAAAATGGACTAGAGCAAAAAATACACCATATTTTTCCCTGGAGTCCAATCCTTAACCGCGTGCATTGAAAACGAACTTGCGATTTTAAACAATCACTCTTGTCAATTAGGAAAATAAAAAAACTGATTTGCACACAAAACTGAAAAATCATGGATGGTATCCAACTAAATCAGTGGTATCCAACTGAATCATTGCAAAAAAGGCTAAGAATACATCTACAACAATAATTAATACAACTCGTATATACATGTGAAATGAAATAACAGGCCAACACTGAATGTAAAGGGACTCACCAACGCGTGTTAATTCTATGCAAACGTGGGCTTGATGAGGTCACTGCTCTTCTTCGGGTTCTTGCTTTCTCCATAACGACTTGTAGGCTTGGGCAGAACTCTCATACCCACTACTGTCTCCTGATTCAATCACGCTTTTTTCCATCAACCTCTCCTTTATACTGCCACGGTGCAAGCGACCATGTTCTCGTCCAGTTCTTCGTTCCTGAACGACATGTTGTTTTGAAAATATAGTAACAAGAAGATATAAAGAAATGAAAAACAAGATAATAGATCATCTTACAAGAAAGTGAGAAACATGAAGCAAGGAGTTCAAATACAAGGGATGTGACTTTCATGTTACACCCAACATTGGAATCAGGTGTTTGCATTGACAACTTTGTAACATAATGGTCACCGAAGAAAGTTGCAGACTTGCAGCCCAAACAAAGGACACAGTAGTATTGGTGATTAAACCTGTGTTAGAATTTGTGTCACGGTGATCTTGTTTAATTGTAAAGCTCAAGTTTACAACGAAAGTTATGACAATATGCTAGTGTAAGGTCACGGCTTTCAATGGGAACGGAAAAAGGAACATAGTAGAGAAATGCTTCATCATATTACGTCAACGAGATCACTTTTGCTAGAAACCTACAAAAATACTATTTCATGGAACAGCAGAGGAATTAAACACTCGTAGGACTTACATCTCTGAAGGAAAAATCATCAGCTTCAAGCATGTGTATTACATGACCCATCTTCGGCCTCTTCTGAGCATTTGGGTCTACACAACGTAGAGCCACTAAAAGGGCACGCTTCAATGTCCTTGAAGATGGCTTCTCAGGTATTTTTGGATCCAAAACTCCTTCTGCATTCCTGCTGGAAACCATTGCTTTCAGCCACTCAACTAGGTTCACCTGAAAGCTACACACATATCAGAATCAACAAAGAAAAGAAATACAAAAATTGGGGAAAAGGAGGGAAAAAACAGTTATGTTTGTTGTTGAAGTGATTTCAATAACACAAACCTCCCCCGGAGGACGGCTATAATCTACAGGAGTCCTCCCAGAAATTATCTCCATAAGAAGAATCCCAAAACTATAAACGTCACTTCTCTCGTTCAACATGCCAGTACTAGCATACTCTGGAGCAACATAACTACAAAACAGAATCAGTTGCCAATCAATTCAGCTTGGTCAAGTTTTGGATACCAGTTACCAAAATGTAATATACAAAAGTGGTTTAACAGACCCAAATGTTCCCATAACTCGAGTTGTCACGTAATTCCTCTCTGAGCCCAAGAGCTTGGCTAAGCCAAAGTCTGATACTTTTGCATTCCACTGCTTATCAAGCAAAATGTTGCTTGACTTGATATCCCGGTGAACAACTTTGGGCTCAAGCCCCTCGTGAAGATAAGTCAACCTGAAATCAAAATTATGGTCCATTACGAAATAAAATAGGACGACGATCCAACAGAACAAAACTATTTGATCAGAAATTTAATGTACCCTTTTGCCGTTCCAAGAACAATGTTCATACGAATATCCCACGTAAGAGGGCTGCATGACCCTACATCTCCGTGTAGCCACTGTTCCAAATTTCCATTGTCTACATACTCATAAACAAGCATCCTACACAACCCAAACAATTGTATTAGTCCCCCATGCCACTATTTAAGACAATTATACGGTCTTACGAGTCTTGGTTTAAAATTTTTCCTTCAAATGTAGTGTCAAGATTCTACTTTAAACATAGAAAGAAACACAAGTTTACAACTGACGAAGTACCTATGAGCACCTTCTGCGCAGTAACCCAGCAACCTCACCAAATTCTTATGTCGAACACGCCCAATTACTTCAACTTCAACTTTAAACTCCTTCTCAGCTTGTCCCCTGCAAGAAATTCCATGCAATAGCACCAACTATAATGATCCTCCACCACCATATTTGTCACTACTAAAACTATGCATATAAGGCACATAGAATTGTTAGTGGATCTTGACTCCAGCTGAAATTTGAGTTAAATAAAATCCCCCAGAACACTCTACTCCTTCACTGAAACTCATACTAGGATCAGGTGACCATCAATTTATGAAACTTCATTTAGGATCAGGTGACCATAAATAAAACTTCTACTCAAACTTACGCTTTTATACAAGTTTGTGGTCACTTCAGATCAAACGAAACTTTTACACACATTCTCATTCTTACTCAAAAGTAAGTAAAATTTAGAGTGAAGGGATGGAGATGACCATAAATTCTCAAAACTAAGATCAGTCATAATTGCACCGTAAATGTGACTATTTTTATTATAATTCGCATCCATCCCCATGAACCGATGAATGCATGGACGTAAATGTGACCGGTTAAAAAAACAACCCAGCAATCTCTAGACATACACAAAGCATTGAAAAGACAATCAGGTTAAAATTTAAAAAAAATTCAAAACTGCACCTGTTATTGAGCAAATTCTTGACAGCAACACGAGTATGGTCTCTCAACACCCCACTGTAAACAATCCCATACCCACCTTCTCCTATCACATTCTCATCAGCAAACTCATTCGTGGACTCCTCAAGCTCTCTAAGCGTGTACCTGTTACCATGTTAGAGAGGTAAATTATCAAGAACCTAGCTTTCATTCATATATCAAACATAGTCCTAACATGCCTTTATATAAGTTACAAAACCACGTGACCAAGAAACCCAAACGAACTAAACTTGAATAACAAAAGAAACCTAGGCTAACTAGTTAACATGAATAGTAACCCAGTATAAACATGAAACATGACAATAATCCTATTATAAACTAGGGTAGCATGCAAGTGGTGGCAGAGCCGGCTCAAAGATTTTGGAGGCCTGAATCGAACTCATTAAACGAGACCCACCCTATATTTTGCACATAAAAACCATTACAAAATATTTACCGTCACAAAATGTAAACCATAGTTATCCAAAAATAAACAACCGCTACGATATTTCAAAATTCATCATTTGAACATTTGTCTTCTCGCACTTTTAGCAGCAAACGTACTAATTAAGTCTTCATAATCAAGTTGTTTCACCATATCCTTCTCAATAGACAAAATAGCCAATCCATTTGGTATGGAAGGCTTACACTAATTTATTTGGGCCTAGTATATATATGTAGGTGCACTAAATAATTGGGGGCCCTAAATTTTTTTATTTTTAGTTGCCTATGAGCCGGCTTTGAGTAGTGGCTAGCTCATGCGGTAGAACTCTTGGATGCCACACTACATCGAGTCCCATTCTCCCTCCCCATAAAATAGATTAAGAATGACGAATGAAAAAGAAAAAAAAAAAAAAAAACTAGGGTAGCATAATACATCCCTCATAAAATGCTACCCATACCAATGCCCCCGACAGGCATTTGGCCTAACGACATCAGGAGTGCACTTTGATGCGGAGAAATGAGGTCAAGAGTTCAAGTTCTAATCTAATTATGCTAAAAACACTGAATTTAGCTGATAACATGAACAGTACCAATGTCCCCAACCCAAATGCGACACCTCTGGCACACTTATCCCCATCTGGTCACTACCGCCTCCGCCTCGGTCCGGGTAGGAAATCCGGTGACCCTTCCCAATCTCGATATGAATCCTCCGGTGCCCAATTAAGGTGTCATCTTCCGACTGGTCGGGTTCGGGTAACGGGTCGGGAACCGGAGCGGCTTTGGGGTTATCTGCGAAGTGGGTTCGAGTTGGGTTTTCGATTTTAATCTCCTGGATCTCTTTGGAGACGTTTGGGATGGTGGGTTTTCTGTGTTGAGAGGTGGAATTAGTGGTTTTTCGGTTGTTGTTGCGTCTGGAGGTGAAATAAAGGGAGATTAGGAAGAGAACGAGGACAATTGCGGCACCGAAGCATATGCCGAGGACGACCCATAAGCGGAGGCCGAAGATTGAGGTTCGCTGGTAGAGGTGGTCGTTTAGAGATGTAGACTTGTTGCCATTAGACATCTCTGACAGTCTCTCTCTCTCTCTCCCCCTCTTTCTCTCTCTGCCTGCTGGTGTGAAGCAGAGAAGAAACAGAGAGAGAGAGCAGTGGGATAGTACTACAGTGGAATGATAGTGGAAGGAAGAAAAACTTGGAAGCAAACGGGTGGGGAGTGTGTGTAGGGTCTAGAGGGTCTAGCTGTAATGATGGGACGGGTAGAACAAGAGGAACCCACTACCACTGCTGTGATTCTTTATTTGTTAGAGTTTTCAAAAGGCTTGGCACCCGTTAAAGGTATAAAAAGTATATATTTGTGGGTTTCACTTATACAAAAAGTATACTTTAAAAATATACGTGTATATTAAAGTACACTTAAAGATGTACTTTAAACTACAAGTGTACTTTTAAATTGTATTTTTTTTACTCTTAACTGGTGCACTATGGCACCCGTTAGCATTTCTCTTTCCAAGGGTAAAACCCAGTTGCTAATCAGCCATGATTTTAGCACCTGGTAAACTCATTTGCTAAAGGACCCTGCTATGGGTACAGGAAAAAACGTACAGAAAATGTACAAAGCTCTCTTGGGGACCCACTTTTGGGTCCCACACGAGTGATCCGATGGGGCTTTGGTTCAAGCTCTTCTAACCGTCCGATTGAGCTAATTTTTTGTGGGGCCCCTCGAAAAAATGTTCTAAGAACAATGAACGGTTTGGATCCCTCGTGTGGGTCCCCGAGAGAGCTTTGTACATTTTATGTACGTTTTTTTTTGTACCTCTAGGTATCCTTTGCTAAAATCATGGTCGATTTTAACAACAGTGTTGCTAAAATCAAACAAAAAACTCAAAACACCACCCAAAAAAAAAAAAGGAAAAAAGAATTTTGATACTCCCCTGTTTTCCTAACGAAAATTATTCCATCAGAACAGTGAAATTTTTTATTAAAATGAGCACTTGGAAAATTAAGATTTTGGAGAAAAAATTTGTTATTTTTAACAGAAATGCTACAGTATTTTGTAAGTTCAGGAAGGGGGTACTATTTCTTTATTGTCATTACATTTGTATGTTTAAGCATGTAATTATCTATTACTCCTACCATTAAAAGCTCGATTTTGCTGCAATTAGTCTTCATTCTTTTGAATTTTTAATTTTTCGTGTTTTGATCATTTTTTTAAAATTTTTGTTAGATTCGCAATACATTTTTGGATTAATTATCCGTTTCGACGAGAGAAGTTAAAAGTAAAAAATTAAGACCACAAACAAAACAAAAAAAAATTACTAAAGATAAAAAAAAAAGTACCAAACAGCTGTCTTTTTGTCTAAAGTATACATGAACTTTTTTGAACTTTGGTCCATACTTTTATACTTTTATGACACCTCTCGTTTTTACAAATGATCAATTCAAAAAAATACAGTGAAAAACTACACAAGAATTACGAAAGACGAAGAAAATCATTTAAACAAACAGACAATACTGATAAAAAAAAAAAACAGACAATAAAATGGAGCTATTCATTGGACAATTGTTTAGACTGGATTAATGTTGGAACGGCGATACATACACTCCCTGGGAGCCACACCCTCTCTCACATGGGGTGTGGTCCCCACATCTGGGCCTCACACCCCATGTGAGAGAGGGTGTGGCCGGGAGTAGCTCCCAGGGAGTGTATCTATCATTTATCTTAATGTTGTGCTGTTTTTACAGCTACATTCGGAAACTTTAATCACCGGACTGGTGGACAGCATTTCCCTTAAAAGGAATTTGTAGATATGGTTGAATGATGGTTTTTGGATTTTGTTGGTTGGACCAGTTGGGTTTGGTGGCATCCAAGGAAATTTTTTATTCTCCAATTCGTTTATTTGTTTCTATATTTTGTAAAGAGAAGGAAGAATGGGAGCATCCCGTGATGATAGTGATATGACTTGTAAATAATGCATCGTTATGTACTAGTCTGTCCGATAAAATTGGAACGATACAGAAAGTATATACTTCTACTACCCAGAATGGGTTTTCAAAATGTACCCAGATTCACTTGAATTTGGCCCGTTAAATTTTAAATTATGGGTATATTTTATTGATATGTAGCAGTGCTGATACTCCTACTAGTCTTTCGGTTCAGTTTTTTGGGTAGACCTTTGTGGACTCCTCCTGAGCTCATAAAAATGCTCCAAACCATTCATTTTGTAGATTAATTCGTCGAGTATGTCATGTACATTAAAATATTAGCTTGATCGAATATTGATAGGTACATGAACAAAACATATTTGTTTAAGGAAAATGAGATGACAAAAATAATTTGAAACTTAAATTGCCATTTTTTTTCCCCCTCATACAAATCTGTATTGCCCAAAATAGACGGAGAATATCACAATGAGAGAGAAAAAAAAAAGTAGTAAAACTCATAATAATAAGCTAAAGTATATCAAAGATTTTAAAAGAAGGTAAGTATTTCATTATGAGAGGGATCCCAATTCCAGCCACTACAAAATAGGAGTGGTACAATAGAAGAAATCAACGCAGATACTTTTGTGTACTCATTGCTATTCACCCTTTATTCCTATTTGTTTCGAAGGGAGAAATACTAGTAACACAAAAAAATTGCAAAAAATAATAGTAGAAGATGGTAAAATTCTTTCTTTATCTTAAAAGGACAGGTATTAGAAATTTTAAAGAACATTGGGCCGCGAAGTGGCGGACGGATTTGGGTTCCTATAGTGCCTTGTGGCACTGCAACCCTGTAGTTGGTGTTTTAAAAGAAGGTCTGGAAGGTCGAGTACTCGCCTTTTAGGCGCTAAAAAGCTCCTTGCCGACTTGTTGCCCAATTAGGCGTCGAGTACTCGGCCCTGGAAGCTAGAAGGTGCTCAGCCTCCCTAAGAGCACCTAGCAGGTTTTAGAATCTTGCATGTATTGCCCCCAATCCGACCGTCCATTTCAAGCAGAACAACTCGGATTTAATCCTAGCTCATAAAAATATGAACATTCATTGCTTGAATTAAATTTGAGCCGTGCATTATCGAGATGAACAGCCGAATCTGGGTCATTGTAGTGTCTTGGGTTTTACAGGGACCCTCGGTCTGTGGCGGACACATGATTTGTGCTCAGCGGGGACCCGAATCACATGTATTTTTACATTTTATAGTCTATGATATAAATATTGTTATTTACTAGTTCTGAGAAGAAGACAAGATTGTGTATATATACATAATCACATGGTATAATTTTATAAAAACGACTGAAAAATGGTCGTAACTTGAAATTTCAAGGGAGAGTTTTTCATGCATATATAGAAACTTAAAAAAAAATTCACTCAAGAGACTTGTAAGGGCTAATCCTATATAATTTTTTCAAATTAACTTAAAAAATATAGTAGTATAATTAGTGAGATAAATGAAAAGTGTATAGGGACCTGAGACTACTCTTGCACACTCTCCATCCGCCCCTGTCGCCCGGCGGCAAACCTACACTAACTTTAAAGTTTTTCTCAACAACTTACTCGAACTCTTAACACAAATTTGAAGAGGTACTAGCGTAGTCATTTGGGATTCTTCAATACATAATTTTGGCCAACAAATGGGTGTCTTTCTATTGTTGCCTTTTAAGATGCTAAGATTGATTTTAGTTCAGGCCATAAAGCCTGTAACTATCAACTACATGTATGTGAATGCAACTTCTATAATCACTAACCTAACAATCTGCTCACTTCTTGAAGGATTTGTTACGTCACTTTTTTGTTTTTATGTTTTGACTTTTTCCCCCTCTTTTGCCAACTAACCGTTTTGCTACCGAACTTTTCAAAATCCTAAAGCGAAAAGTAAAGATAAGGAGAAAATTTTGGATGCAAATAGGGCACAAATTCATGTGGTACCCTTGCACCACATCTGGAGCGTCCAATCAACGCATGAACGATTCGGATTAAGGAGAGAGAAAAGCAAGAGAGAGAGTGTGTGTGTGCTCGGATCTTAGCCTCGATTTCATTGATTGGACGGTCTGGATGTGGTGCAAGGGTATCACGTGCTACCCTAGTTGCATCTAAAATTTTCTCAAAGATAAGGTACTTTATTATTGGACTATTATAAAATGTACTATCAAAGTAGGAGGTACCTCAAAAATTCGTTAATTTTAGGATGCTTAAAGCGGCTGCACCTCGAACATTATTTTAGGGCCGGATCTCAGTTCCATGTCTAACTTCAACATGATCAGTTGAGCTGGGCAATTTTGGACCCAGCTTTGTCTTTTCCCCTATCGATATCTGTATGCTCAGCCTGTGGGCCTGAGTTAACTATCTACTTTAACAATCAATATCTATAGGGAAGTATTTTCAACTTATCCACTCATATGTTAAACTTTTTGGGCCATTCAAAATCAAATTTCATTCAACGATTTGAGCCATTCAACCATTCATCTTGTAGACCTCGTGTTAGTCGTCTACATAAAAAAATCAAATCGATCCAACATCATAAAGCCATGGCCAAATTATATTTATCTAGAGAAAAAAATAACGATTAAAGTCTAGATGTTTAGTACTCCATTTCTCTTGTGAGTTGTGACAAATATGGTTTTTTCCATGTCCAATCGTCCTAAATTTTGTGGACCACACGATGCATGAGGACCCCCTTCTCATACGTATACATTTACTTTTCCATCTACTATCATGACGGAACTAAGGAATTTATATTGGCAAGGGCGTGCCAAATATTAAATCAGAAGCGTTAGCGTTTTGATCTACTTCAGATTTTGTTAAATATGGTTGCACATTCCGTTGTCTTATAACATACTGGTACATTCATACAAACTAGCATGTCAATGAAGGATTTTACATGAGAAGAAGAATAATGTTAGCCTATTTTACATGTATCCTTCATGATGTATAAAGTATCCGTACCAGACACTTAGATACTAGGAGCCTACGATAAGGATATGAGATCCGCATCAAATATGTTGTCATTGGACGATAATACACGTACATTTTTCAACTCGAAGTTTCGTGCTCTGCAAAAAATTACATCTTTTTTTTTTTTTTTTTTCTAGCCAAGTATGCACAGAAGTACTTTAACATGCATGAAAAGGTCTAATACAACTAGTAAATATCCCCGCACCCCCCAAAACATAAAATATATAGTAAAAGGGATTTTAAATATTCTAATCTGTCTCCTATCCTCAAAATAAAATTAGATGAATCCTTTAGTTAGACTCATAACTGCATCCGACATCCGTACCTGAGTCCATATAACAAAGAGGAGGGCATCATTTATGCATCAACTTATGTAGTTGGTTCCAGTATTTTGTGGGCCACATGGACACCGATCGCTACCGAACATGTAGGAGATGCAACAACATTGGGTATGTGAAATGAAATTGAGTTCTAGAGCACCGAATTTTGTGACCCAAAAAAGACACAATCAAAATGTTTCAAGAACATTGAAACTTCATCTAGGATGATACGCGTCAGAATAACTGGGACATTTTTTGTATGTAAGCGAAAGGTTTTTCAACAAGTTACAGATCCACAAGTCTTTCAACTAGTTTCCAGAATTCACATAAATAAACTACCATGAATTGGATGCCACAAAAGTTAAAGAGCCATTTGCAGCTTATGTGATGTTTTAAAGCAAGGAACAGTCAAATTTGGTTGCCATTTTCATATTTACCGACCCTTTTAAGTACACTATCATCTTGGTTAAGAAGACACACCAGATGATGAGTTTTTCACGGAGCAACTCATGTCTAATTGCAGTTGTGATAGCCCATCTTCGCGGCAAAGTTCCTACATAGGATGATAAAATGGAATTAGTCCAAAATTCAGGATTAATCTGTTCAAAACTTTGAATTTTTACCTTTGAAGAGTGATGAAAGAGTCCATAGTGGTTCTGCATTGACGGTTCCAATCCAAATGAGGTTTCTGAATTGTTGATGTTTGTCATTGGGGCCTGATTTGGAAAATCAAATGCAGCATGCACTGAAATCTCTTGGTTTCTGGCAAATGTACCTTGTCCTCTGTTTGAATTCAGCACCTCATTTTCCTCATCGAAGCTTATTACTGGCTGGGGCACTAGTGTGGGATGCAGAGACTCCGGAAAGCAAATTGGATGCAAACTTAGTCCATTTCTCATAGATAGCATCTGCGAAACCAACCACAATAAAGAAGCATGAGAGAAATTAACTAGTTTGGTTCTCATTTCAGAAAATTTATCTCTAAAAGTTCTCACTGTTTCGTCATCCGTGTTTTTTTTTTGTCTTTAGTAATTTTTTTTATCAAGTCTATTTATTTTTTACTATTTGGATGTATATTGCGTACTTCTATTCAAAAAGTAAAAAAGTTTATTAAAATGTTAAAAACATTGACTAAAGACGAAAAAATTACGCAACCCTATACAGTTTAACAAATGGCTAACCAATCCACAGACCCATTGCTCCAAAAGAGTAGGGGGTTGAGGGTCAAGCAGGCTAGCCCACCTACACATGAACAAATCTTGGATTCTGCAACCTGTGGTTAATTTTATATGATAAAATGCAAATAGTAATATCAGTGTAATGTTTTATGACCTCCATAACTAGGATCTTACCCTAGTTCACATTCTTTCTCTATTGATAAGTGAAGTTCTTAGTTCATTTATTAACAGTTAAATAAATCAACAGATCAAGAGCCAATGTGTGGGCTTCAATTCAACTACTACAAGGGATAATTAAACAGTTTTGACTATTAAAGAGATAATTTCTAATTTACAAGTTAGATGAGCTAAAGAAATGTAGAAATATCATGCTATATATAGGAAATATATTGACTGAATACATGTAACGCCCCATGTAGACCAGAGGCCCAATACCTTGATTTGATCCACAAGCCACACCATATGGCCCAAAATGCTTAAGCCCAAGGTAACAGTAGTAGCTTACATTGTTCCTTGTATTCCCAAGATCACCCACGTAAACTTTCGATGTGGGATGGGTATCACAATCTCCCCACCTTTATGGCCTCGCGCCCTTGCGAGGGGTTGAACACTAGGGTCACAGGGTATTTCACAAGTCTTTTCCCTAGTGACCAGAGTCACCACGATATTTCACGTGTCTTTTCCTTGGTGGCCACTTGAGCCCTGAGCCCTGAGTCACAAGGTATTTAACAAGTCTTTTCCCTGGCCTAAGCCCACACGATTGTGTACACGAATTGCTCTGATACCATTTGTCACGCCCTATGTAAACCACTGGCCCAGTACATTGATTTGGATCTATAAGCCACATCACATGGCCCAAAATGCTTAAGCCCAAGGTACTAAGTTTCTTTTATGGTTTGTTATATGCCCAAGGTCACCCATGTAAACTTCCAATATGGGATTAGACACTCTTTACCCCAAAATCTGGGGTATTACAATCTCCCCTCCTTATGGCCTCGCGCCCTCGTGAGGGGTTGAGAACTAGAGTTACCACACTATGGGCTTATTCCCTAGTGACCAAGTCACCACGGCCTCCCCCAATTCTGTTCTCTGGTGCCATAACTCACATGGTCATGTTCATGGATCGCTCTTATACCATTTGTGATGCCCCATGTAGACCACTACCCAGTACCTTGATTTGATCCACAAGTCACACTATATGGCCCAAAACGCATAAGCCTAAGGTACTAGTAGTTTCTTACATGGTTTGTACCAAGATCACTCATGTAGACTTCCAATGTGGGACTAAACACTCTCTACCCCCAAATTTGGGTATTACAGTACAAACAAATAGGAATGGCAGATCTTTAAACATGGGCTACACAATGACGAGTTCGTAATGTGATATTGAATAAAAGGCAAAAAGGACAATAAAATTGAGCCAAAAACTTTAATAAAGGAAACATCAGTTTATATGGACTCCCAGGATAGTGGATTGTTCCCAGGAAGGGTTGGAAAATGGAAATAGTTTGGAAACCCGAGCAAGTTCTGATCTATTTACATTCATGATGACCTTAATATGTGATTATCAAAGAAAAATGACATCAATAGTAGCAGTGATAAACAAGGTAGCAGCACCATCCCATATATACTTCACTTATAGCATCTGCTCTATACTTCCCAATATAATCACAACATGAAGCACAAGAATCTGAAAATTAACCTCATATAATAATCCCACAATAGTAGTAAATATAACTATGAGCTCAGCTCCAAGATTACCTTGGTTTCTTATTTCACACACAAAAAAGATCTACATGTGTTCTAAGTTATCTTCTCCTATTGAGCAATAATTATGATCACTCCGAGAAACATTCACTTTGATTGTACACAGATTGCTCTGGCCCAACTAATTTCTAGGAGGTACATTCAGATTTTGCAACTTCTGAGTTCTAGGCAAGAATGTACAGATATTGAGAAGAACACAAAAAAGTTTCTCAAAATTTGTCATTGTCTCGGCATTCCACTCTCTGATAACTATAGTGGTCAAGAAAGAGCACTTTAACTCTATCATTGAGAATTCAATCCAAATTGACGTGCTGGAAAAGAGTGTGTTAATCTCCTGCAGACAGGGTGACGCTTATTCAGGCGGTGAATTTGGCAATTCCAGCTTATGATCTGTAGCACCAATTCTGTGCTTTATACCATTAATAAGTTGAGTAAAGATTTGCTTCGGGGGTCTACAGAGGGAAATCGACAAATCCATGCAATTAGTTGGACTCATGTGACTAAACCCAAAAGCAAGGGGGGCTTGGGCTAGAGCATTCGAAATGCTGAGCTTAATAATAGGGTGGCTATGGCCAAGCTTAATTGGAATTCCACAAGGAATAAACATCTCTTTGGGCTAAGGTGCTTAAAGGGAAGTACACGTACACTGACGTGTCCCATTCTAGACCTTCCCCAATTTGGAGAAGCACGAAGAGAGGCTGTGAACTCTTCAAGTCAGGCACCAAAAAATCACCAATCAACTCTTTTTTGGCTGGACAATTGGTGTTGTTTAGGTCACCTTGGGAAACTCATTGAAGATCCTCTCAGCATTTGGAAGTCTAAGAGTGTTGGTCTGGCATCGATTGGAACTTCTCCAATCTCTCTATTGTTTTACCTGTGCAGTTGGAATCCACCATTCGTGGCACCCATAGGCAATGGTTTAATATCAACGATGATTCTTTGGCCTGGTCTTTGACAAGAAATGGTTTGCTTACTAATAACTGTGCCTATCATGCTAGCAACGTTTTTTCTGCTACTCCCCCTCTCTCAACTCTTAAGCTGGGATTGGATGTGGAAGTGTAACACCAATCCTAGGATCAAACATTTCTCGTAGTTGACCCTTCAACAATGATTGGCAACCAAAGATAATCTTCTTATTCACAAGGTTACCCAAGATGATATCTGTCCGACATGCTCTTCGCCTACCGAGAATGCAATCCATGTACATAAAGAGTGTCATGCTTCTACTTGGAATATCATTGGTATTCCTACCTCACTTTCCAATTCTCTCAACAACCGTCTGCACAGACAGATCAAAACCAATTGCACTTCTAAAACTATCCACACTTCTGGTGTTAAATGGGCCAATTTATTTCCTATTATAAGCTGGTCTATTTAGACTCACAGGAACAAACTCTATTTTGATTCAGAATTATTGGAAACAAATGAAGGATTACTTCACCTTATCAAAGGTATTGTTGCTCAAGGAATAGAATGGCACTACTTCACAACCTCTGCTAATGCTCTGTTGACACTAACGGTTATGATTTCATTATTTTAAGATGAAATGGCTCTTGGGTAGAAGGTTTTAACTGGTTCAATGGTACAACAACACAACTTGCAGCTGAATTTTTGGCACTTAGAGATGGTCTTCAAATTGTAGGGAAGTTAATCATCCCTGCGTTTTCAAGTGGAAACAGATTCCCAGCTTGTAGTCCACTTAATGCAGAAAACCAGAGCATCATCACCATCTTTCTAATTTGATTTGTGACTGTAGGTTTCTCATGAGCAAGATGGAACAAGTGGTGGTCAAGCATATTCTTCGTGAAGCAAACAAGTGTGCAGATATTCTAGCAAAATTGGCAAATAATGCTCTATTTCTCCTTCTGTTATTGCTCTTAACAAGGTAATGACATCGAAGGGGTCTCATACACAAGAACCTTGATAGTTTCATACGAATGTTCCGTTTTCTACCAAAGGGGAACAAAACAAAAAAAGAAAGATAACTGTATGGTTCAGATGAATCAAATTAGAGAGGGCCAGAGGGGGAATGCGCCCAGCATGTAGGAGTAAAATCAAGGCCCATGTTTGCTTATTGTTCGGGGGAGTTTATTTGTCATCAAAATGATGGGTGCATTCCCTCTTCTTCTTAAGATGCACTATGTCAAAAGACCAATACATTCCACCGTATAAAAATACCACTATCTGTGTTGAATTACACACATCCCTTGCAGATGTCCAGCTCAATCTGCAGACAGCTGGATTAAGAATAAATTATCCAGGAAAACAATGAAAGAAGCTATTTCTCTGCCCAAAAACAACTTCAGCGGCAGAAGTAAATGGTACTTGTATAATGTGGATGTCAGTGTTGTTAATTTTCATAAGACAAAATATAATCTCAACACAAACTCCAGGTTTAAACCTAGAAACATGCTGTTATGCCGGGGGGGGGGGGGGGGGGGGGGGGAAGGATCTTCTACTTCTACTAAAGAGAGGAACCTCATATATGTTCAATGAAAAAGGACGATCACCTGTACTTGTAGTTGAAGCTGCTTCAAATATTCAATTACTTCATCCAGCATCGAAGCCTTATCAGTCTGTAATACAGAAGACAATGGAACGTGAAATCAACAAATGCCATTCAAAGGTCACATGTACTAGAACGCCTAGGGCTACAAATGAACTGTTCGAGTAGCTCGAGCCTCGTCTCAGAATGGACTCGGCTTGGCTCATTTGAGCCCAAGTTTTAAGCTTGTTTAGTCGAGTTCAAGTTACTTGTAACTAGGCCCATTTAAAAACATGGGCTTGTTCGTGAAGGCTCGGCTCATTTAGTGAACGAAGAGAGCTTGAACACTTAAAACGTGCGAGCCTTCACACCTCAATAATAAACAAGCCAAGCTCGAGCAAGGCCGGTTTTGAACGAGCCGACCTAGCAAGCTCAAACAATTCAAAGCTCGGCTCGGCTTGTTTGCAGCCATAGTCGTATTACCTAACCTTATTAGAATTTGGGATTAATTTCTGTAATGCTTTCATCTTCTCATTGATCCTACTCCTCCTCCTCTGTCCACCAAATGAATCACATAAACAGTTAAACACACACTTTCATAACATAAAGAACGACCTATAAAATAGGAGAATGAAAAACTCAAACAATTTGATATTCCAAAACTGAACAAACCTTTTCGGACAAATTATGAACCTCCGCTGCTCGAGTCCTCTTTGAGGAACGCGGTTGAGCTGGATTTATCGGCGCCTCGGAAGCCTCTGGTCCCTAGTAATGTCAACAAGTATCAGACCAAATTCATTGTCAAATTTGCTAAATCGGAAGTAATTTCAACAAGTATCAAAACGAATATCAAACTCTTCAGGTTTCAAATTCGCTAAATCGGTAGTAATTTCAACAAGTATCAAAAGGAATATCAAACGCTTCAGGTCCTTGTGATTAGAGGTGATAAACGAGCAGAACAAGCTGAAAGTCAGTTGTTCAAGCTTTGTTCCAAAATTTAACCAGCTTCAAAACATGTTCAAGCCTACAAGCCGGTCTCAAACGAACCTTAATTTAGCCGATCTCGACTAACTTGAATTGAAACTTGAATTTTCAATGTATCATGACTCTATGAGCCGAGTAGCGAATTGTTCTGACTTAGTTCAAAAGCTTGACGAACTTGAAAAACATGTTCAAACTTAGATTTGTTTATGTAACAAACTGATCAAGAACAAAATTTTAACAACGAACACGATCTCAAACCCGAGTAGCTTCATTCGTTTATCAAAACACTCAAACGGAAGTGATAATATCCAGATTAACACAAAATTACCCCAAAATCCGAGCCAAATTCATCAAAATCACTTTCTTCCGTAAACTTCCTCTTGAACATCGCCGTAATTCCATCCGAATAATCCCCACCGCAAACCGCTCTCGCATCCGCCATAAATCCAGAGCCAGGATCAGAGAAATTGACCCCGGTCGACGGGTCAACCGCCCCAGACGATCCAGTAGTAAAGTCTCTCTCCCTGAACCGGCCGTCCGAGTCAGAGAAAACCGGTAACCGGCCAGCTAAACCGGCCGTGACGGGAGATGGTTGGGGAGGAGACGAGAACGGGTGTTTTTGTGATGAATTGTTGAGAAGATTGTGAAGAAACGAAGACATTTCTTCAGATTCGAGTGAGGAACATCGCGGATTGTTCGTTCCGTACAGATCCGCCATGTTTAATACTCCTAAGTTTCTACAGTAATCAACACAAACCACGATCGTAATTAGGAAATCAAAGAATCGTGTCAATTGATGCCTTTTTCTGCACACCTTTCTTGAGTACTCCACCTTTCTTATGAAACTCTCTCTCTCTCTCTCTCTCTCTCTCTCTCTACAAGTGTTCTTTCTCTCTCTCCCTCTGTAAGGATTTGGAGGCTTTAAGGGCGGTTACAGAACTGCTAATAATGACTGATCAAATTTGATCAATCTCCCGCCTTAATCATACTGTATATATTTTGACTGGGAGTATTTTTTTTGCAGTGAGATGTCAACTTGTTTACGAAATGCCCCGCCCCGCCCCGATTAGGGCGGGTTTTTTATCAACTTTTCGGGTACCGGGGCGGGTAAGGGGGAAAATTAGAAAAATCCGGGCGGGTTCGGGTCGGGTTCGGGTTTATACTACCCCGCCCCGAAATATATTTATATATAAAATTATACTTTTATTTTAATCTAATTATCATTATACTAAAGATATTATATATTTATCCTAATTTTATTATCATTCTACTAAAAAAACTTTCATTCTTACCTTAATATTTTAACCATTAGCCTAAAATATCACTTTATTTATAGGTATTTATTTTTATTTTGCTTTTAGATTAACAATTTTCTTAAATTTCTTACGAAGCGGGGCGGGGCGGGTAAACCCGTTCCCCGATCGAGGCGGGAACGGGGGTACCCAAAAAATACCCGGTCGGGGTCGGGTCCATGTAGTTATTTTCGGGTCGGGGTCGGGTATGCCAAAAACCCTCCCCGCCTCATTGCCATCCCTAGAAATAACCCTTAAATCTTTTGCATTTTATAATGTTGTCTTCTTTTTTCACCTTTCTTTCTTGTCGACCAATTCGAAGGCCAGCAACTAGGAATGACAATTCAACCGTCCCACTTGAACCAACCTCGCCGCATCCCGCCTTGATCGGGGCAGGTATTTGTTATGTTTTTTCGAGTATAGGGTACTGGATCAGGTTAGAGTAGATTCAACCGTCCCGCCCGAACCAACCTCGCCGCATCCCGCCTTGATCGAGTTAGGTATTTGTTATATTTTTCGAGTATAGGGTACTGGATCAGGTTAGAGTATACATCACTCCTCCCTGTTATCTATTCCTAAGAAATTATATATATTTTATTTTTATTTTTTCTTATATTTTTACCCTTACAACTAAAACCCCACATCATAAACATATTATTATTTTTCATTTTCCTAATAGATAGTAGATAATGGTTAAGTTGTTGTAGTTATTTGTGAACTTTTATTATTTTTGCTCACTAATTTTGGAGTCAAAAATATATTTTCTTACTATGTAACAAAAAAAATTCTATATGTAACAAAAAAAATTCTATATGTAACAAAAAAAAATAGGAGCGGGCTAGGGCGAGTAAACCGGTTACCCGATGGGGCGAGACAAGGGGTACCCATCCATTACCCGGTCGGGTTCGAGGCAAGGCTGGGTCTGGGGCTAGATTTTTGGATTTGGATTGAAGTATGACAAAACCCGCCCTGCCTCATTGCCATTCATACTGGGTTTTGAATGGCCGTTAAGCATACCGGATTGATCCCATAGATGAACCCGTTAGGAGAAGCACCACCGACCGCTTGAACACCACAACGCCGTTAGGCAAAACCAATAACACCCAAGAGTGAGATTAGCGGAAGAAAAAAGCAAGAGCCGGAAGCAAGATCCAAGGGAAAGAGAAGGCAGAACCGAAGAGCCGACGACGAACAGAACCAAGTGACCCACGTAGCCGTGAAGCAGCTAAACACCGTAGCGCAAGCCCGCCGGGAGAGAAGACTGCAGCCTCTCACTAACCAAAGCACGACAACGAAGGACACCCAATACCCATCCGCCGAACAGCCGATCGAACTCCATCACAACCCACAACCGAATCTGCAAAAAGAGAAAAAAAGAAAAAAGAGAAGAGGAGAAGGAGGTAGCGGGAAAAGAGAGAAAGGAGAGAGAGAGAGAGGAAGAGGAAGCCCGAGGGGGAGGAGGCGGAGGAGCCGCTCCCCCCCCCCAGGCAGCTAAACCCAGATCTGGAAGATGAGGAGTTTTAGAGAGAGAGATAATAAGAGACCATTGCCATTCATACTAGCAGCCATAAAACTGTACATATGCGGTTTTTATGAAAAAGTAATCGGATGAAGCCCTTCCCAATCATTTTTTTTGTGTGGTAATTTCTCTCATGGACCCTTAAAAACAGCTCCGGATCAGCTGTCCCCAACATGTTGTCCCAATTCCCTGTCCCCAGCCCAAAACGGCAACATTTTGGTGCAATGTCAAACTTTCGCGAAATGCAAGTTTGTGGGGCCCACTTCCGGGTCCCACACAAAAGATCTGAACCGTTAAATAATTTTAAAATAATTATTAAGGTGGTCTCGGAGAAAATTAGGCTGATTGGATATTTTTACGTTATTCATCTAATTGTTTGATTTTCATTCAGAATTCAGGACCCTACCAGTTTGAAAGAATCTTTAGGAAAAGTTATAAAATTGTGGGCTCGGAAACTCATCGATCTGAAGCATAAGAGTCGTAGAGCTCATTGAGAAGAGCATTCAATAAAAAAAATTATCTTGTTTTTTATACCTATCGATGTCCGAACAAGATAATTTTTTTATTGAATGCTCTTCTCAATGAGCCCTACGACTCTTATGCTTCCGATCGATGAGTTTCCGAGCCCACAATTTTAAAGGTGTGGATAGGAAGGAGACCGTATATATATTTATATTGACGTGTGATATTCTCATCAAATGTGAAAAATTATTCTAATTATCAACTGGTTTAAGTTTTAGCAAACTGGAAAGATGATCTCTCCTTAAACACTGGTTAACTCCGTCCCGAATTTCTCGTCCAATTATGTGTATATGTGTCATTTTTCAATTTCTTACTACATATCTTTCAATCTATAATATTTTTTGCAATTTTAAAAATTTTGTTTAATAGAACTCATCAAGAATTATGAAATGAGATTCATATTACATGTATATATGACATTATAGATTTTAAAGTATGAACAATTTTTTAATGTGTTATGAATTTAATTCCATAAATCCTCCACATATTTAACTACTCCTGTTGTTCACAGCCCTACCAATATTTAATTCTCCAACGACTTAAAGAGGTCAAGAGATTATGGGGAAAAATTAGGTGCCTAGCGGTACCACGTATCGTGCGTACGTGGTATCCTGCGGTCGATCAAAATGAGAATATCGAATAGGCTCATGTGACCTATGTAGCACGTGTCACACTGTGCCAAATAGAGGACTTCGCGCTCAAACGGCATATTTTGGTTGGTCACATGATAGCACGTTAGAACTTGGACATCGCATAGTACTCGCTCGACACTGAAAAACTTCTCCGAGATCGTGGCATGATTCTCACCCTTGGCACTCTTAGGATACGTCACCCTCTATGCCCCCAAAGTCAGAACTCATGAAGAGACAAAAAGTACTCTATTCCCGAGGTCACCTTTTAAAGACTTTCAACAACTACAACAGAGTTGCGTGCAAAAATCATGCCCTGCCCTTCTAGGCCTGCAATCGTAATTGGAGTAATTTCTCTTCCGTCTCCAACCCAACCAGAGGAGAAATTTTTCAGTGTGGAGCGAGTATTACGTAGTGGTACTTGTTGCACATTTCAGTCATTCAAAAATATGTTGAACGGTCCGAATTTTAAATAAAGACTTTGAGTGAAGAGTTTCGAAAAGTTTGTTTAAAATCCGGACCATTGATTGCTGAGAGGAACGGTTGTGATGGGACGCTATGGGTATCACGTCAAACACCACGTGATATCCGCTCAGCGCTGAAAAATGTGTCCCGGCAAAATCGATTGATGAGTGTTTAGGAGTCTTTTTTTTTTTTTTTTTTTACTTTTTTTTACTTATTCTCTCCGTTTTAAATTTCTTGTTTGTTTTTCGATATGCACGTCATTTTAACATTATTTTTTGTATAATTTTGAAGATTTTGTTTAATAGAGTTAAACAAGATGTATAAAATATGATCTATACATTAGAAAATATATGTAATTTTTGAGGTGTCTGTAACAGTAGTAAAAATAAACATGAAATTCGGGACGGATTAATTTTTTATTTTTATTTTAGCTTTTAGATAATGGCAAGAATATATTGGCTGTGTTTGGTTAGATAGTTTAGTTTAGTTTTGATGATGTCATCAGGTGTAATGAGTTGAGAGAGATAGAGAGAGAAATGAGGAAAATTGATTTCATCAAAACTAAAACTAAACTGGGAAACGAACAGGGCCATTATACTCCCTTTGTCCCTTTTTTATACTCCCTCCGTCCCAATTTCTTGGCCCCTTTTGGGGAAATGGGTTTTTAAGGGGTGTGAAAATTTTGTATTGACTTTTCTATTTTGCCCCTAAATCCAATTAATATTACTGTGCCCAAATTTGTGAGGCTAATTTATTATATGAAAGTCAAAACATATTCAATATGGATCTTGTTTGATAGATATCAATTAGTTTTATTATACAAAATTTTCAAAATCATAAAAACCGTTATAAAATAAAAGATAATAGACTAGCCAATTAAAATGGGAAAAGTACTTTTTAAGGGTAAAATTGGAAAGTGACCCAATTTTGATGGATGTTTTGAGAAGTGGGACAAATATTTTGGGACATCCCAAAATAGAAAGAAGGACCAAGAAATTGGGACGGAGGGAGTAGTATAGTATTCTAATTTGGGCTATCCCCTTAATAAGTATTCGTTTTGAAAGTTAATGGATAAAAGTATATACAATAATTATTTTTTCCTTTTGAAAATTTCATGAGCAAAGAGTTAATGGATAAAAGTTGTGGATAATTTTAGAAAGTTGAGGTAAAAATTAATGTGAAAAGTGTAAAGTGAAGGTAAAAATTGATGTGAAATTTGTAATAATTATGTACATATAATAAGTTAGATTTAAGAAGCAACACACTTAAAAAGTGTCCGAGGAAAAATACTAATTAAAAAAGCTTCTCTCCCCTACTTTTGAGTTCTCTTCTCTAAACACAAAATCTAAAAATTTGTATTTGCGGAATGTGTTCTAACGGTGGTCTGCCAAACACTCAAAAGTGGAAAACGAAAGGAATAAAAATGTAATAAGTTGCTTCCCAAACACCCTCTGAAACCAGCTCCAAGTCTTACAGTGGTTTTACTTCGTCGGATATTTATTTTAATATCTAAAACACGGAATATGTGAAATAGATTAAGAAATAATTCAACTATGATTCCTACTTAATGTTCAGAGCTTGCGACCAGATTTTTAAAAAAATCTGAAATCAAGTCTTAATGTTCAGATACTGTTAGGATCAAGTGTTTATCATCTCACCCAAATTCGTAGCTGTTAATAAAGTAGCAACTTTATTTCATTATCCTTTATCACGCCCGACGGGTATGAATAAAAAACAATAAGGGGTTGGTTTAATGATTGAAAACTTTGATTGGGTCGAACAATGCTAAGGTTCATATAAACTCGATCCAACAATTAATGTTCAGGATCAATAAAAACCAATAAGGGGTAAGTTTAGAAATAAAAACTTGAAAACGGGGCTAAATATACTTTTATTACTACTCACAAGAAACTTTAACTTCGGTCCCGACATAAGTGCGGTAGAATTCCTGACAAGTAGTACTGTGGTGTGATGTGTCAAGACAATACTCCATGAAAGAAGCGTCAAGGTACCATGCATATACATCTATTTTCTAGGTCAATGAATGAGAAAGACCCGGCTCCTTTGCATTTCAGACCCCAATGATGGCCTTTTTTTTTATCTCATCCACATTATGGATCCTGCTACAAGTACAGAAAAAATTGTACAGAAAATGTACAAATCGCTCTCGGGGACCCATTTTTAGGTCCCACACGAGTGATCCGAACCGTTTATTATTCTTAGAACATTTTTCCGAGGGGCTCCAAAAAATTTCAGCTCAATCGGACGGTTAGAAGTGCTTGAACCAAAATCACACCGTTGAAAGCGATTTGTACATTTTCTGTACAATTTTTTCTGTACTTGTAGGATTACCGCCACATTATAGGCTCTCTCTTTTTTTTTTTTTTCTATCATAAGAGGCTCCGATTTTTTTCTTTTTATTGAATCAAGAATTTGAAGCTGTTCCTGAGCCAAGTTCCTTGGATCCACAATCGGGGGAACCGTCATTCCCTCCGCTGTATCGTCACACGTATTGTATAATACCTGTACTCGTACAAGTGCTTCTAAGAGTTCAGTTCTTGAGAAGAAAATAGAGCTAGTACAATCTACTGTTTATAAACGACAACAAAAGAATAATATAGACGAGAAGAACATAAGACAAAACCAAAACAAATGAAGGACATCTATCAGTAAATTGTTTCGGTTGTCAGATGTTATCAATGTACGATGTCGATCAGCTGTTGTCACGGTAGTTCTACGAATGACGATTTTTTTCCAACACACAGTTAAGACAGATAAGCAGCTGAAAAATTTAGAGAAACATTTGACAGTAAGAGAGTTGTGAGTATCCACTTTACCCCATCATCTTTGCGAGATGCAAGATTGGAAAAATAAACGTGAGGAAACTGAAATTTCTGAAAAATGGGTGTATATTCCAAAAGAAACCGACTTCTACGCAGGCATATGGATCGTCCATCTCAATAATTAGGTTAAGTTTCCACTGCAGTATGTTCAGTATTTTTGCTATTCTTGATATTTTTGGTATTTTCACTACTTTTTACACGTTCTAACACAAGTCATTCTCCTCACATACATCACAAAAATATCATGCATGTTATTCTTAGCGAAAACCACATCAACTTTTAACTACAACTTAATAACGAAAACACCAAAAATACCGTAGTAGAAACTTTACCCATTAATAGTCAATTTTAAGATGAATATATAATTTTCGGAAAGAGTACCCTTCTATGTAGATTAAATATTACAAATCCTACTATATATAAAGAGACAGTTTCGTAGTGGTACGACAATATTATCGATTTACCGTTCACCAAATCATAAATGTTGACTTTGCAATTTTTTATTTTTGGCACCAAATTAAACTACTAATAGAAGATCTTTAATTCGGTGCAAACAATTTTGAAAAATTCAAAATTACCAATTACCTTCACCACCACAGTTGACATTGGTGGTTTATTTGCTTTGCAATTTTTTTCGGATAAAAAAATAAAATACTTTCGCTCACGATTTTTTTTTTTGCACCAAATTAAACTACTAATATAGATCTTTAATTCCATGCGATTTTTTTTTTTTTGAAAAATTGTGTACAAACATATTTTAAATTGCTGGCTTGTTGGGTTAACTAATTTGGCTTTGCAATTTCCTAGGATCAAAAAATAAAGGACTTCTGCGCATAATTTTTTAATTTTTTTTGCACCAAATTAAACTACTAATGGATATTTTTAATTCGATGCGGAAAAATTCAAAAAAAAAAAAAAAAAGATGGCTGGCTTGTTGGGTTAGCAATTTTCGGGCAAAAAATAAAGTACAATCGCTCATGATTTTTTGCACCAAATTAAACTACTAATTGAGACCTTCAATTTGGTCTGAAAAATCTGAAAAATTTTCAACGATAGTATTTAATTTTTTGTTAGGAAAAATGCACGTTCTTTCTAATGCACGTTATTACATGTACTCTTCCACTTAATTTCTGGTAATTGGCCTAAGTTGCGCGCCACAATAACAGCACTAGTACTTTTGAATGGAGGAAATTCCACGGACTGTTCACCAACCATATTTTCAATACCGTCTGTGGTGAATCTCGTGATCCCCTCCTATTGAGTCTTTTCTTGAGCAAATATTCTTTTTTTGGGACTCCAGAGGTACAATTTCCAAATTCAACTCCCGTCCGAATCGCTTGATGATTTATTCGAGATGCGCATAATCTACCTAACCCGGACACGTATCAAAAAATTTCCCTCAGTGATCACAGCCAAATACTTGTAAGACTCCTCGAATACAACGTTCACACAAAAAATTGAGTTGATCATATGTCACAACCACTTGAGCAAAATACTAGTATTCTTAAGCAAAATAATGACTATACTGTCTATTTTTCCTTTTAAAAAAGTGTTCCAATCAAAGTTTTTTTTGTATACTTATTCAACGAGTCTAACAAAATGAATGTGATATGATTGATTCAGGCAACCCGTAACGAGCAAACTACACCCTGTAGCTGTATTTCTTTTCTTTGGTCAAATGAAGCCGAAAACTTACATCTAAGATTACGCCTTTCTCCACGGGCCAGATTCTTTTTTCATTTTTTCCATGCGCTCAAGTTAGCCCCGACACCCGGACTTTCAAAACAAAAAAATTAAAAAATTCTCCCCCAACGCAACTACAGCATTCATTAAGGCTCTCATGCATGACCTCCTACCAAGACGTTTAAAAACAGCAGACCGAGAAAAACTTGCATGCCGAGCCGTCCAAACATGTTTCGGAAGGCCCTGATTGAAGAGTGGCATTTTTATAAATTTTCGGTGCTTTGGACGGCTCGGATGCCCTGACGGGTAAATTTTGCACCGAAAATTTATAAAAATGCCACTCTTCAATCTGGACCTTCCAAAACATGTTTGGCCGGCTCGGATGCGCTGACGGGTACCACATAGAGGTACCCGTTCGGCATGCAAGTTCTTTGCCTGAAACCCTAGGCCTTGATCAGGGATCTATACCCTATCCGCATGCAAGTTTTTCTCCAGCAGACCATGCTGTGAAAGTTTGTACCAGTAAATATCCAAATGAAACAGCAATTGAAAAAATATAAATCTGGATTAAGCCCATCAATAATCTGAATAATCTGAGGTAAAGAATTTTTTTAAAAAAAACTAGTGCTACAATTTCTTTATCAATCTGAATAATCTCCCAATGAGATGAACATAAAATTAAAGCAAATGAGAAATACAGATGAATGCAGCACAATTTTTGACCAGCGGCGGAGCCATGGTTTCCAGCAGTGCATCCAATGAAGGAAAGTAATAGCCTCACAAAATTGGTCTTCTTTCTCATTTGTTCAGGGCAGTTGTCTTACAAATAGGGCACAAGTTCTTTTGCAGCAGCCACTGTTTTATGCAGCCAGAATGGAACTCATGCCCACACTCCAGTGTTCCAATATCTTCTCCATCCTTGTATTCCTCCTGAAACCATGAAAAAACACTAGTTGAGACAAATGTACTTTTGGGGTGGTAGACAAATGTCTAGGGGCATTGCCTTTGATAGAAATCCACAGACAACATTCTGAAACTTCCAAACCCGAGAAAAACACCTTAGGCGGCATGACAGGTATCCAAACTAGTTGTTCGGCAGGAAATATTCCCAAAAGTGTTGAGCCTTGGAGTGGTTAGTTCGGTGAATTAATTCCTTTTAGGGAAGATTAGAGGAGAGGTTCACTTGGCATCATCACGGGTTTGGCTACTGTTACATGGTCAATTTTCTTAAACTTTGAATGGTTGATCGATTTGGAAACTTGTTTTCCAGAACCATTCTTTTGGTGGAATAACCACACATTTTTAAGAAACTACCAAAACGAATTTGTCAATTTGTCGAAAACCATTTCAGATCAATACATAAATATGACAAGAAAAAAAAAAAAGGAGTGCTTATGTTCTAAAAAAAATCTGGTAAATGTTTTTAAAAACAACCTTGCTTAAAGGCGTTCAAAGTGAACATTCATTTCAGGACACTACAAATTGGGAAAGGAGCAGAATCACTACGTGCTGGCATAAAAGAGAGAATTTAGGAAAGAATGATCAATACCTGACATACACAGCATGGTTCGACCTCCAAGTGTGCACTCATTGCAATCGAAAAGTACTTTCGCTGCTTCAGACGATTCAAGATGGTTTCTTCACTCAAACCCGTGCTCACATTTCCAATACGCTCTTCCAGTGCCAATAACTCCTGGAAACATAGTGAAGTTAAGTTAGAAACTTAATATTTAGCAGAAACCATGAGGCAACAACAAAGTCTTTGCATCTTTTACCTCGTAAGACATGTTATCGACATCCAGCCGCATATCCCTGTGCCGATCGTGAATATCGGCCAACCCGATAAAGACAGACTGATCAAGGATCATAACATCCTAATACAAACAGCAGCCATTGAATATCAGATAATAAAGAAATAGAAGAGAAAAAAATTCACTCTTTGTTAATTTTACAAGCACCTTCATGTCGACTAGATAATGAACAGCAGCTCAAAGCCTTTGGAAAAAAATATGGCAATATCTAGTTTTCCAACCACCTAAAAGTGTGTTATATATAGTCCAATATTCTTAAGTAATCTGTTACAATTTGTTTATAAATGTATATAAAATCAAATGGGATAAAATTACAATTAGTGATTAGAATTATCCATCCACAAGGTTGGAATATGTTCCTTTCCAGCCTTATGTGGGCTTCTTTCTCCTAAACTAATAAAGACTTTAAGATCCAAGAGTCTTAATTGGGTATGGGCTCCAGATACATACCTTACAGCCGTCACCCAAGCATCCAGTGTCCGATGCAGGAATTCCCATACACTTGAAAAAGTCCACGTATCATAGCCAACGACTCTACCAGGTAACAAACTTAATCGGAGGCCTTAACAGCATTTCAGTTTTTTTTTTTTTTTAATTCTATCGACTTAAAATTGAGCATGAGCTGGCTAGACTGTGATCATCTGATTTATTCAAGCTGATTAATTGTACAATCATATGATTTGGTCAAAGCTGTTGGAAACTTGGAACATTACAGTGGAAGATCTGTCATGGCATACTTGAGAAGTTCAAGTCTCAACCCTTTGCAAGTTTTTTGGGTCATTAGCCAACAGTCACCACTTGATCATTACTCACAGAAGAATCATAAATAGAGAGGTGAACGATTCCTCCCTTTGCATGTCAATGGTTTAGTATATACACACTAATAATAGCAAAATCTAACCTCAAATCGCAAGCCTTCACCCCGTCGCATGAGGTCCAATACACTGCGGATCTGTTCCAAACAAAATCAAGTTAGGTCACATTTACACGGAGCATTGTGGAAAAATTTGCATAATTAAACATCAGATGCAATTTAAACAACTACGTCAAGCTCGAATTGACAAATCTAGATGACATCACAGGAAACGTCTACTAGGTGATGATATTTTTTTCCATGTTTCAGTTAAACCACAACACAAAATTGACTATGTTACACTATAAAACACCAACAAGAATCATAGCAAATTAACTTAACCACCTCCATTTTGTCACCTTTTAAAGAAAAATTTCCTTTTCCTTAAGAACTGGTCACTAATTTTCTTCACAACCACCTTCTGAAAGTACAGTAAAAGACACCGATAAAGCATGTAAATTTACAATTAGGAAGACTTGAAACATGCAGTACTCGTCATGGTAGAAACTAGAAACACTCATAAGTTGCAACATAATAAATCACACATTAACGACAAGCAATCAGCTAGATTTGCAGCCAGTCCTCGAGAAGAATTATGAAGTTAAATTATTTAGCAGCAGGAAAAGGCACGGGGCAAAAAAATGAAACAGGCTCCGGAATTGAGCTTATACTCCTGCAAATTTTCCATCAGGTTTAGATTAGGTACAAATTCTCATACGGAGAGCATGGGTTTCTGCAACGCCCAACTAATCAACACATAACCCAAAACATTAGCAAGAAATGAAGTGTCAGAGAACCTGTCAAGTGTCAAAAGACCAATACTACCACTCAGTCACACATATGACCAGGAGTCATTTGGCCTATTCAAGCGAATGAGTTTTAGTTGAAGTACAACTGCCACTAAAGTTATAATTGTATGTAACACAATTTTGTTAAACATGATATATTTAACCATTCCATCATGCAATATGAACTAAGAAATTTTCTTCCTCCTCACAGCACAGAGTGTTTCCGAAAACCGATACAAGGAGCCAAAATCATAAAACACAACATTCAGTCTCAAAATATAATGGTGGATAATAGTTTGATCTAGAACGAACCTCAGATACAAGCCTGCTTCTTCCTTCACCGGCAGCAGCCAAAGTTCGCAATGAGTAAGGAACTCCAAGAGCACCATCAAGTTGTCTATTCAGCGACAACGAAGACCTTGAGTGAGGCACATGATGCCCCTGGTTGATATTTGCAGATGGAAGTGCCATTTCTCGCGAGGAAGAACCCAATTGTACTGCAGAATTACCACTGCTGGGGTCTACAGACTCAGAACCAGCAGAAGATAACATCGATCGACGGACCAATTCTTGTAACCTCCGTGGGTACCTTGAAGGGTTACGATGAGGAACCCAACTGGGACCCGGTACTGGGTGGACACCTGAACTTGAACCAGTTCGTGAAGATGAAGCTACATTCGCAGCAGTACTTATGTTTCCACCAGTTAAATTCCAATTAACAGAACTTTGAGGGGAATTTCTGATTTCGTGCGGAGGTACAAAAATAGGATGTTCGGAAATGTTTCTTGGCATGGTAATTGAGTTGGGTTCTTCATGTAGCATGGCATCTCTTTCTCCAGCTCTAGAGGTAGAACCATTGCTCCATCTAGATGATTGCGAAGTTCGTCGCAATGGGGGAGGAACATGCACAACACCAGATTGCATTTGAGGATTTGTATTGTCAAAAGTATTACCAATGGGAAGAAGTCTTGATGATTGCTGCAGTGACGAAACATTAGAGGGCACAACAGTGCTCCCGGTGGGAAATACACTAACAGGTACAGAATCTTGTTGGCGTGAAGGATTTATCCTCACACGGTAATTTCTATGGGGATTTTCACCATTTCCTGTCATGTTCAAAAGGGGGTTTCCAGAAGAAGCTCCTCCACCACCCAGAATTTCTAAGGGCACATTTGGTGATGGGGTAGAGATACTTAAGCTTCTTCCAGCATTATATCGACCAGAAACAGCATTCCAAACAGTACTTCTATCTGCTGGCTGAAAGTAGGTCGAACTTCCACTCATAGAAGACTGCCCAGTATTTCCTTCCATGGCCTTTCTTTTACAAGATAATCGACGGCCCTCTAAGGAACAACTTGGCCTTCCATCACTTTCTCCTGCCAAATACCCACCACTACCAGAAGGCAACCCAAAAGGATGAGAAGAACTACTTGCAAATTGGACCCGAGTATTTTCCAATATGTCAGACTTGAATGCATTATTAGAATCCATGATTTGACAATCATCGTCATCACCATGCCCTAGAAATCCTCCACTCACATTAAGATCCTGGGCAATACCATTATTGGAACTTCGCAAAAACAAGGGCGCATTGGGTATCTGATTGCTTATGCGGTTTGCGTTGGCACTGCTTAGCAAAATTCTATTAGCTGGCTCATACTGACGCTCTTCTGATGTGGAACCAGCTCCATGTTCTGTTTTTCGCACACTATTGTGGTTGACATGGTTCAGCGTGACACGAGAACTGGGTTCACCTACATTCCATCCGCTTAAGGTATGTCCTTGACTCAGATAAGCATGGGCGGGGTCATTCGTTGGTGTTATAAAGTCTGGTAACATGTTTTGTGCAGAATTCTGCATATTATTCCAGCAAATCTGTTGATCCATAGCAGCATCACTTGGTGTAGATCCCTGATCAAGGCCTAGGGTTTCAGGCAAAGAACCTATAGCGCTCCTCTGCCCTTGCATTAGCCCTATGATGCAATTTGTTTACCAATTCTTACAAGTTCCAATAAATGTTCAGATGAAGACAGGACTTCTCAGCCGATCTGCAGCAACCAAAATAACATGAAATTAAATAGAGCATTGTATGTTTAACATGGGTGACAAGAAATGGACATGAAAGAAGCATCTAGAACATATAAGATCAGTTTGAGAGGTTGAAGGATGGAAGAGGAAGTGAGGAACACTGCAAGTATGGAATCATTTAACCTATCTACAAGTTCTGCTACAAAAGATCAATCAATGGGATAAGCAACTATAAAAATCCCAACTCTCTCCTTCCAACCAGTTAAGCATTGAGATGGAAAATTTTCTTTGATATGAGAGGTGATTTGGCTCCAAAATAGCATGATATCTCCGAGACATAAAAATCACAATCATGTGTTCAGGATATCAGTAACTAACTTCTACCAGAATATAAGAACAGCAGGTTACAGGCAATGAGATAAAACAATGAACATAAAAGCAACCGAGTCTTAATTGGAGTAAGCAAATTAGAATACAGAAGGTGCACATATAACAGAATCGTATATTTCTGCAATAGCAAGCTTAAAAATCCATCTTCCCAAAGGCCACATTAACCAGCTACTACTACTTGATAAGGAAACAACACTAGCTTTCACAATTTATCCCAATCAAATGCTGTATTGTGTTAAATGGGATATTCATGCATTTACTGGAAAACTTCCAAAATTAACCTTGCCAACTCCCATGTCTCAGACAAGACTCGGCATCTTCTCAACTATTTCAGCTGACAATGTCTTCAACAGACACTGATTAACACCATATGGACCAGGTTTAATTGGCCTAATTATTTATTAGATTGGATGAAAAATCTCGTGCAAAGTCATTCCAGCATTTGACTGCAAACAATAGGTGGAGGGATTACATTACCATTGCTAACCAGTTCTACATGATATACCAACGGTAATTGTAATTAGAGATGCGATAACCAATCACACACAATACGATATTGCTAATCCCTTCATCGTTAGTCCAATGGGTTTCTCATCCTAAGAGATTATGTATTTCTAAGTATTTAACTGCAAAATCAAACATGGCCAATAAGTATAATAATAAAAGATTTGATGAAAATTGCAAACCATAGGTAATCTTTGTATGTTTGTATACAATTCTATATCTTTAGTGAGTGTCTTGATCTCAATCATGTTAAACTGCCAGTTAGGTTGGTAAGTCCACAACCACAATTAATCACCAACAATTGTTCCTAAAATCCAACCTTTAAGCCAAAGATAAGAAAAAATGAAGCTTAACCAAACCCACCAACAGAATCGCAAGAGAGCAGCAATTCAACACAAAAAGATTTAGGCATTTGATCAACACATTTTTTCAAGCCCTAAATAAAAAAATCAAACATATAAGCACAAGCATAGAAAATTCCAAAGACGTGATTATGAGCTGGGCATAGATGATTATCTATAAATAAATAAATAAATAAAATCATCTTTTTGATGAGATAACCGATGGTTTCATCGCAGAGTCGGCTTTTCTAACACAACCCAGGACTCAAAAACAGGAAAAAAGAACCACAGATTGAAAGGCAAATTTCCAAACAGCCAGAAAAACGAAAATTTTAGGATAAAACCAAAAACCCAGAAACAAAATCATCAGAAAATTGAAATTAGAGGGTTAGATAGATTCGAGAACGTACAGCCGAATGAGAGAAGATTGACCGATGGATCTGCAGTCAAGACCTGAAAAACCCAGAAACGATCAAAAAAATCTAAAAGCTCTGCTTTTTTCTCTCTCTAGAAGAAGAGAGATAGACAAAACTTAAGAGCAAATGGTTAGAGAGAGATGGGGAGGCGGCATACGAAACGAGATGAGAATGAGAGGAAAATGGGGATGGGGTGGGGGGGGGGATTAAAGGGCAGTAATCTGAAAAATTACGAATTAACCCAGGTAGACAGAGAAAGAGAGCGATACAGAGAGAGATAAAAGTCTATTTGTATGTATATATGGTATGTACGTGTAGGCCTAGAGAGAGCAGTTTCTTGGCAGAGGAGGCGAAATTGAATAGAGAATAGAATAATTTTAAAAACAAAAGCGAACAAAAAAAACAGCAACAACTATTAAGCCAAAGGGGGAAGGGGAGGGTGACTAAATGACACACTGTTGGGCCGCTCACCAAATGGGGTGTTGTCTCCGTCTTCCCCCCACTTTCTCTCTCTAAAAATTAAAAACCCCCCATCTTCCAATGCGCGCCGAACTCATTCTCTCTCTCTCTCTCTCGTTTTTTCTACACGCCAAGCATCACATGCCTCTTCTGTCCACTCGGCAGGCACTCACGAAATTATGCTTTACGTCCCTTGTACTTTTTTAAATTGTCGATTACACCTCATTCACTATAAAAAGCGGATAGCTGCATCTAGGGTTGCAAACGAACCGAGCTGCTTGTGGCTCGGCTCGTTAAGGCAAGGCTCTACTCGTTCAGTGTTCGAGGTGAGCTCGAGCTCAAAGTTTAGGCTCGTTTAGTAAATGAACTCACAAAAGCTTGGCTCGTTTAATAAGGCTCGTTAAGTAAATCAACCAGGTTAGGCTCGATAAGGGCTTCGCTCATTTACAAACTAGCCGAGCTCGAACACTACAAAGCTCAACTTGGCTCGTTTGCACCCCTAGCCGCATCCCTGAATTATCATGTGAAGTGAAATCATTGTGAGTTTTGACGCTTTAAAGTTTTTGGCTAAACATATAAACGTATTCTAAATGCATGCGATACTCTTGCAGGCATTAAGAACCTCAAGATTCAACACTCATACTACTTCTTTCCTTTGAAACACCCTTCTTCATTCTTCCCATGGTGGATCATTATCTAATGTAAGTTTGTGCTAGTACAGTGAAAGAACTCTTGTTATGACATCTTCTTTTTAGAAATGGATAGGAGTTATACTGATTGCAATAGTAATGTAATAAGTAAAACTAGACTGTGTAGTAGGTCATTTCGACATTTTATCCACACGAGTAATATGAAACTTGTATGTGCAAATAAGTGAGTCATATAACTTATTTGACAACATTAATCTCTTAATAAATGAACTAGGAATAAAAAGTCTCATCCGAAAAGAGTTGAGCTACTAAAAAGAGAGGTGGATATGTTAAAGCCAAGCTTAAAAACGTGCAACCATGTAAAAGAAAATCGGATTGAGCAAAATTGAGTTAGGTCAAACAAAATACCAAAATGCTAGTATTGTTTAGGAATTCGCGAAGTTCTAAAGTAAAGGTGAAAAAACACATGTTGGTTTTCATTAAAAACACGATCGGGTATTGTATATTACGTCCTCTATTTCGTGTTTAATTAGTTTAATGTGCCAATTGAACTTCTTCAAAAGAGTAGCAATTTTAAAATTCGCCACTCCCCAAAGGTTTTTAAGGCAAATATGAGTACGTTTTAGGCGAAAAAATTAAAAAGGACCCAAAGCTGCTTTTCTAATAGCAATGTATAAGTGTCCAGTTTTGTACTCCCTCCGTCCCAAATTGGATGTCCATTTTTGAAACCCGTGCCATTTTCAATAGCTTATATCTTTCAATATGAATCTCCAAAAATATTCAATATGGATCTTGTTTGATAGTTCTCGACGAGTTCAATAATACGAAGTGTTCATAGTTACGAAAAATATTATAAATTGAAAGATATAACAATCGAAAAATGGCACGGGTTTAAAAAATGGACATTCAATTTGGGACGGAGGGAGTAGCTCAGGGATATTCTTGCAAATCAATCAAAATACAAAGGGTGTAAGTGTAGTTCTCTTGTAACTCAACTAGCGTCTCTCATTCAAGTACCTTTGGGTAGATTTCGGTCGGGGGGTTCTGTCTTTGGGGGGCAGATTTTACCAACAGCTTGAGATGTGAAAAAAGAGTGTTAAATACACGTGGCACCTCCTTATTCTACTGATAGATTATTTAATTTTCCGAAAATTAGTTGTAACTTAAATTATTTTAAAAATAGATTTACTTAATGTGAAAGTTAGGGGAAAAAAAAAGTTTTTGAGCTAGTATTTTGACTTAGAAGGAAATAATTTTTTGAGACGGAGGGAGTATATTCATACCATAATCAAAATCGAAGCTGCAAAACAAATTTTATAATACGTATTGTTTTTTTAGTAACCGAAATAACGCGCCACGAAGAATTTCATATCGACAAAAATGTTCTCACGGGAGGATTTCAAAAACCATTTGTGGGTCTTTTGTAAGTTCAAAACCTTCCTCAAAATTGGGTTTTCTAATTTCTTAAACTTATTTTTTCCTACGCCAAAAAAAAAAAATTTGTTGCGCCAAATAAACTTTCATAGCTTTCCAAACGGACAAAAAGTCATAAACTTCACTGGTTGGCAACAACAATCACCCCTTTTGTACAATCTTGACAGTCTATTTCTGGGCTGATTCCAAATCCAACGGCTGAGAATTAATCCACCTAGGTACAATTCCTCGAGAATAAGTACTTTTTTTGGCAGATTGGAACCCATTAAATACAGATGCTTTTTGGGTTTGGGTGATGATGATTATTGTACACCAATAAGGGTAGTTGGACATATCAAGCTATGGTTTTAAAAAAGAGGTGTGAATATCTAGAATTGGTCTATTGATTAGTAAAAGATTCGTGCAAATGGTCCAACTTGCCCTTTTTAAATTTCACCCCTAACTAGCAATAAGTGATGCAAACAAGCTATGCATACAAATTAAAGTGTAAAAATTCAAACATACTTTATATGTGTTCAAAAAATTGTAATTCTATGGGCGTCACACTTATCGTATGAAACTTGACCTGTCTGTCGCATCAAACTCATGTATATGAGAAAAGGCAGCTCTACATAGATTTGAGGGGGTTCGCAATCCCTTGGGTCTGTGATCTCCTGGGTCCGTAAAATGAACTAAAAGTTCATATGTCGTACATAAAATTTAATTTTAGAGGATTCAAGCAAAACCCTTGGGCAAAAAAAAAATGCACTAAAATATTGTATGTCACTAGATCATTCGTACGAAACCGAAGTAAATAAAAATTCACTTACATTTGTGAGAAGGTAGACAATATAACCCAACAAAACAAACCAAGCCCAAGACATTTTGAACCAAAATAAATATCTTTTACTTTATATGGTGTTTTGTACAGAATTTTTGTAAATATTTTTGTCACCGCTAAACGAAAATCCCGGAGCCGTCCTCGTTTACAGTCGGTTACATATAGTACATCTTATGTATGTTAGTGACATTCGAGACTTCGAGTAAGTAATGCCGTCCATATCTCTTTTGTGGGACCTGCTTTTCTTTGAGTCATTTTGGTCTTATTTGGCCCTTCCTTTTCCCTTCGTTACTTTTCTTTGTTTTAAAATGTCTCAATTTAGGCCACAAGGCACCAAAAGCTTTCTATTTCTCCAAATTGGACTTTTTTGAATAACCCTCTTGCGTAATACCTGCTTGCTTTAAAATACTTAACAAAGGAAAAATGGAGATGGGGGCAAGTCTTGACCACAAGTAACCATTCAGAATTTGCATGCTTCTAAGGTCATCCCATGACATATCTTAGATATGATGACAAATAAATTTGAGGAGTGGATTTGTGCAATTATTCGTCGAAACGTTGTTATACACGTTTCAGTGACGGGAATTAACCTTCATGCAAGAAGTGGATGTCATTAGTGACAGATGTATAAATTTTGACAGGTAAAATCAAATAATTTTTTTTTGAATTTTGAATAGATTAATGAATATATATATATGGGAAAGGCTACAATATACATTCCTATTTGACTGTGTATCATATGTACCTCCAAAATGTTTCGAGTTTATAAGCTGTTTTTTTTTTTTTTTTTGTGCCAGACGGTAAGGATACTAGCATGTTATAGTTATGTTTATTACCATGGGCATCGATAATATTACATAACCTTAAACCCAAAACCCCGATCTCTGCATCTAAGTATTGATACACGACCAACCAAGCTATGGTGGAAGCTGGGTTAAATAACATTTACCATTACAACAAAAACAACCCGGCTATGCATACGTACACGCACATGTACGTACGCGCAACGAACACATCTAGACCTTTCATTTCAGAAATTGACGGTCCGGATTTTTAAAAAACTCTTACACATAAGAGTTAACTCTAACATGAAAGAGTTTTTTTTTAAATCCGAACTGTCGAAAACACACACGAACAATAAAAAATTGATGTGTACCCACGCCACGCGTACGCAATATGCACGGACAGTGCATCTTGATCGTTTGTGTTACATGGAAGAGTTTTTTAAAAATCCGGACTGTCGATTCCTGAAATGGACGGTCAGGATCTGTTCGTGCGCGTATGTACATGTGTGTGTACGTACGCATAGCTGGGTTTAAAAAAAAAGGGGGAAACAAAGGTAAAGCAATTATGTGCTCCATAGGGGTTTTCCTACTCTCTCTACAAATATTCTCTCCTCCTCTCAAGAATCAAATAGATAGGGTTTTCCTCCCGGGGGGGGGGGGGGGGGCAGCTGCCTCCTTCTCCTCCACCCCTCTCTAAGTCGGCGGCGCTCTCTCACCCTCTCTCCTCTCCACCCTGTTCTCTTCTGCTCCGGCCCTCTCCACTATTTTCATCCATTTCCATCTCACCTTCACGCCACAGATCCACAACCCCTTCTTCTTCTTAGGCGAGTTTGGAGCTGTTTCGGGGCTGGTATGGTATTGAGGGTGCTCGGGTCTGCTTCTAAACCGAATAAAGATGCCGGATCTGGTGCAGCGGAGTCCAGCAGACCCTTTTCCGATGGTGGCGACTTTGGTTTCTTCTTCGGGGAGGTTTCTCAATCCGGCTCCATCATGGTGCCGCTGTTGGATTGCTTTTGGGTGTGGCCGGTGTAGGTTGGTCAAATTACCGCTGTCGTTTCTCACCCCTCTTAAGGCTGATGGTGATCGTTGATGGTTTGAAGACGGTTATGGATCTGACCAGATTTTTTAGTTTTTTGTTTTCATGTTTAGTTTGTTTTTCTCTTATTCCCTGTGTGGAATCGTTGCCCCTTTCGAGAGTGGTTGTTTGATACTCCCTTTCGGGGTGGTTGTTTTCTGTACTCAGTATGTGCTCATCCGAACCACATGGATAACCCGTTTGTTGGGGGGGGGTTTTCTACCCTTCGATGGGCTCCGGTTCGGCGTTTGTAGCCCTTTGGGCGATTTTTGAGTAATCGAAAACTTTGAGTTTTGATGAAAAAAAAATTATGTGCTCCATAGAAAACCCCCTTTTTTTTTTTTTTCTTCTTCTTGTTGATATGTCAGGGTAGAAAGCTTGAGGTAAACCAAAACAAGGGGTGGGGTGGTTGCCAACTGAGGCCAATGGTGGGGCCCTTATTTTGGCAATAGAGTTCTCCCCGTTGAAAGATAAGCAGAGAGAGTCTGGTGAGTCGGTGACTCACATTCTGGTCAAGCAAAGTTTAATGCCCTCTGGCCCCTCTCTCTTTATATTGGTCTATGGTGCATGACTGCATGTTCACACAAGGATTGAGATGGCCCACCTTTATAAGAACCACGTGTCAAAATATGATGTATAGTAATTAGTGTAGGAAAGACTGCAAGAAGGAATCAGGCTTTTGGGCTTTTTCTTGAATAATTATAAAATTTTGGGTTTCGATCCTAATTTGATATTTTTTTGAGATCTCTCGTCGAGACGAATCAATAATTTATAAAAGTTTGGCGCAAAACTAAAAAACGCGTAGTTTTTATGAATAAAGACAAAAAAAAGTGATTTTTTTTTATAGAAACAACATGGCTAAACGCGAAGTGTTTTTAGGGGGTGTTTCGCTAATGGTGTTTTTAGAATAAACTGGCTTTTAACTATTTTTTATCTGATATATTGTGAAAGTATGACATGTCTTGATTTATAGAACAAATTGTTTTTTATTTGTGGAACACCCCCTTAGTCGGAATTGGGGGATGGTGTTGTCCCTTAAAGAATAGCATGCATGTTGTCCCCATCCGAACCATCCGTGCTTAACAACCACCGACTCAGATCTTTTTGGACCCAATAGATCTGTACCGTTCATTACTGAACTGATTTGGGCCATTGATTGCAGATAGAAGACTGCAAGAAGGCACCACAATATTTATATGCACATGGGATTGCCAGCTTATTGATGCAGCATGAATGTTTCAACGCTTAAAAGATAAAGTAAATGGAGGGCGAAAATTACTAAAAGCAAAGCAAAAAGAAAATGGTTTTTTTTTTTTTTCTTCTCAAAAAGGGTAATATAAAGACTGCCCCACAGCTAACAAATGGGCACCAACAATAAACTTAATTTCGATCTATTCAATAGGCACCAACAATAAACTTTCGCATACTTTTAGGTATTTTTTTTACAACTTAGGTCTTGGACTCAATAAGCCGAATAATTCGAAAACACAATTCCTCGTTTACTAGCGAGGGCTTAACTTAAGTCGGATAAAATCTTCACATGTACTGATTCAATACAAAAATTGATTGCATGTAAGTGAAAATAGAACCGAAAAAAAAAAATCATGAAACTCTTGATTGCTACAAGACTATGCCAATTCTGTGAAAATTGGGAGGGAAATGATTCTTTCAAGGAAATAATTCAACACAAGACAAGAAATTCAGCTAAGGGGCGTTTGGAAGCTTACATTTTCCATTTTGGATTTTTTTGTTTTCCACTTCTAGCTGATTGGATGCTCACCCATAATTGAGCTCCAGGAATAGGCATTTTTTCATTTTTTGGCGTTTGAGAACAGGATGCAAGGGGGCTTGGAAGTCTCATTTTCAACTTCTTGACTTTTGGATTATGGTCGTAATCTATTTTGAATCTGGTAGGCGTGTTTATGAAAGAAGTATGAAAATCTTCTTTTAAAAGGCTTACGGAGTATTATTTTTAGGTTCTCGTTTTGCGGATCGGACAAAATTTTTGGGATGGAGGGAGCATGTGAGATGGGTGTGAAATTCTAACCCGGAGAGAATGAATGAATGAAAGAAAAAGCAATTCGAGGAACACAAATCCAGGGACGGTTCCACATAAAACGGACAGCTCTAGAAATTGTGTTCCTAGACTCGTCAAAGAAATTACATAGTCCCAGAGAGAGAGAGAGAGAGAGAGAGAGAGAGGGAGACTTTACTCCAAAGAAACTGAGGGTAGGAAGCTTTACAGAGTTTCCAAGTTTGTAGTGACACCAGACCAGATTCTTGAGAGGGAAAAACATTTAAAGGTGAAGAAAAATTGGGGAAGGTACACCCAATATCACCAGAAGAAGAACACACGTCTAATAATGCCTTTGGGAAATCAATTCTTAATTCAGCATTTTTTGGACCCCATTCATGGGAAACCATTTCCCAGCAGGGACAGTTTCCTGCTCCCTTCTGCAAATGTAGAATTCAATTCACACCAATTCCACAACAAACCACCACCACCAATTACCAGTCAACCATTAACCACGTCCAGATTTCATATTCAATATCAATTACTAAAACCTGAAAAAAAAAAAATTAGAAACGGTAGATACATGATCAGTTCCAACAAAATCGGATAATACGTACAATTGAACTATTGGCCATATTTCTCCTTATTGAGAAATCAACACAGGAAGATTTCGTCAAACCTGTTCAATTAGTACCCAAAAGATAAGTAACTCTGCAAAGCCCCATGGAAATTGGGGTCTATCCGGTTCAACCTGTTTCATAGTTGCAAAGTTTCTACGCGGAAGATGATGAAAGAACAAATACACGACTTGATTCAAAATACACGACTTGATTCAAAATAAACGCCTTCGACAGATGCTAAAAATCTTTTGAACAAAAAATTACACCGATGCACTTGGAATCTTAAATTTTACTTCGACCACAAGTAGAAGATAACAAACAGATTCTTGACTTCTAGCTGCAAAGGGAAAAATAGGTTCCAGATACACCAAAAGTAAGCAAATTAACATCATGATATCCCAAGACCAAAATTTGCAATGGATCATAAAACATGCATTAAACCTTCATCCCAGATTACAAGCTCAGGGATACCTTTCTTACTCTCTAAACCCAGAAATGAGAAACAAAAGCTTGAAATATTGCTTGCACACTAGATTTGATAGATAGTGTTGCACTAGGATCTCAAGAAAGTAAGAGCTATTCAACAAATAAAACCCATCTTGCATTTTAAGGTAGAGAAATAGCTCCACATTAACTCCAAACATCTATCCGTTGTCTCAGGCCCGAACTAATTCAACTTATATGAGACCAAAAAGAAGAATGTCACACAAAAACTAAAGAAACCCGAGAATAAACAATTGTAATGGTATGCAGCATATTTGCTATCATAAGCAATTTGACAAATTCCTGCAAAAAGTAGATGATGAGCATTAGAGGACAATTTTTGACAAAAACCCTTTATACAGCAAATGATGAACATTAAAGGACGATTGAATAATTATTAAGTACCATCAATAGTACCATAGGAAATAGATACCCAGATCTAATTAACATCCACGAACACACAAATAGTTTTTAAAACCTCCTACAGCAAGGAAGTTCAAGAAAGAAACTCATAGCAGGCCTAAGGGAGAAAGGTCTTGCTACATAAAAAGAAAAAACGGTTGATCCAGAAGCTCCTCCACCAATTGAATGGTGGAAGTGCGATCAAGCGAAGTGAAGTTGCTGATACAGCTTGGTTCGGTGCTTCGGTTTGACTTTGCCAATTCCCCACATTCCTCCTCCATTCGGATAAATTCAAATGCGTCTCGTAAGGCACGAGAACAAGCCTGCATTTCGAAACCAGAACAGATATAAACAACAGTACTCTTAATGGAGATCAACAAACAAAAGTTTTAAAAGAACTTACGCTACCTTGATAGACTCAATCTTGCTGCTGTAACAATTTGTCAATATCATTATTGACAGGTAATTGTTTTTGTCAATATCATTATTGACAGGTAATTGTTTCTTCAGATTATGTTCTGAACAAATTTACGGTTGTTTTTCACATTCTGAAATATTTCAGACTTCTGTATATGCCGACCACAAAATTTACATCCGCGTCTCTCTTGGAGTCAATTACTCCGATGTATCTCATGTGAAATCAGCGTCTGAAAGCGGGCATGCAAGATCGTCCAACTCTATATAGTCTTCTTCTAGAATGGACCTTAAGTGATGAGCAGCAAAAAGGCCAAAAAACATGGAAGCATCACTGGAAAGCCCGGATGCTGTCACCTGTACATGTTGCACGACGAGTCGTGACACAAAACAATTGTGAGATATCCGGAAAAGGATGACATCTAGAATTTTAGGAATGGTGCTCTGAATATCTACAGTGTCTGGATATCTACACAAAACAATTGTGAGATATCCCGTATCCGGAAAAGGATGACATGAAACAGTGCCCTCTAAGGTTTACTAATACATGGAATCAAAATATGGTTGGGGAGAAATTTAATGACTGTTTTTCACAAGTGGTATCATGCTCGAACCAAAAAATCGAAAGTGATTTAAGTTAAATACCGGCTCAGCCGGCCGTATGCTCAAGGGAACTTGAACACTGGAAAGGGCCCCTGCCACAGCAACACCACCACTTCCTATCAACTCCTCATTGTTCTTATCAACGGAGTCTTCATCATGCACAATACCTTCACCAATGCCAGATGTGAAGGCTCCATCGTGCTGAATGCCTATGTGACGGACAGTTGCAGTACTTCCTTCACCGCATGAACTTACAATATGCTCTGAACCATTATTTTGAGAGCAAGACCTAGCAAACACTCGGCACACGATGAAAGAATCCTGAAACAGAGTAAAGTTTGAGATTTAGTACCAGCAAATGATACAAATCCACAACAAAATACCCCATCCTCTCCGGACCAACATTTGCTTCAAGTTTATTTCCTTTTACTTCTTTGAAGCCCTGCTGAACATAAGTATGCTACCACACCTTTTAAACTCCTGAATACCATTTCATAAGATTTTCGACAATAAACTTGAAAATTAATCCCCCTTTCTCCATTTCTAACCTTTTTTAGTCACCAGTCACCACAGCTAAAACATAATATTCTAACCCTTTGTCACAATTTGTTTTCGATGATAAGCACCACAAACTATTCAAATCTGAACAATCAAAGTCTTTCAAAAAACAACATTTCACACAGCAACGTCTCATTCTACTTTATGAATCACCAATTCATGTCACAACACTACCATAAAGACTGATAAGATTAGTCATTATAAGAGTTTAACAGTAACTAGTAACTAACATGAATATCTAGTTTATCTGCATATTGCAACCCAAAAGTAACTAAATATATTATTCCACCAAACCAAACACAAGCAGTTCACATAACATATATATGCGTGGAAGCAAAACCAATGCATATTAGGTTCACACACATAACCAGGGGCGGACCGAATTACTTCTGTACCCATGTGTAATTGTATTATACCCCAAGAAATTACGACAATGCCCGTGTAAAATTGCACTAAAATCTCCAAATGCAAATACTTATTAGCTTTTCTCTTAGATTGATAATTTTCGCACCCTCATTTAGTCCACACACTCTTTCGTATTTATAATTTACACAAATAGTTACCTACAAGCTACAAGGCTACAAAGATTATGTAATGAATAATAACCAAAAGGTTTTCTTTTGTAAGTTGAAATGAAAAGTATCAGAACATCAACTAAAAACAATGACTGAAGTTCACTACCATGTTTCTTATGAGAAAAAGTTCCACCATTATAGTTCACATGTGCCTCCTCCATTGATTTAATTTACTGGGTCCGCCACCGCTCATAAGATCCAGTGTCCGCCATTGCTCCTAAGGTCCAGTGTCTGACACCCTAAGTTGTGGCCAAATCAGGGTCGGACACACTGGAACTCACAGGGATACGTATAGAACCACTAAGTCACGTGTTTCAATTATTTATAACAAAACATAAGCAGGGGACACTTCGGAGAAACATACGAGAACCTGGCATGGTGTCACTCCACGTTATATAGATTAACTTACAAAACTCATACCTAACCTAATCAGTCGCGTGTTTCAGCTAGTCCGCCAACGAAAAGACAAGCTCCACCTAGAACTATGCTTCAAGAAAGTTTACTTATCGCCCTAGCATATAGCCCATGTCAATAGATTGGATTGGCCGAAGGTATCAGTACTTGTTTGGTCAATAAAAATTCTGAGTAGTAATGAATCTTACTCCCTTCCCCTTGTACATCCAATTACTATCCCTCGTGAATTGTGGAAGAATTCACATTCACTCTTCAACTCCCGCGCCCCCTCCATTAACATCCAAGCCTCTCAACAATCGCACTCCAACATTGTCTAACCTTACGTCTTCTAAAAGGGCATCACCCTACCAGACTACCCTTTTAAGCTAGCTCGACATCTCTTTCACTCTGTGGCACTACAAAATGATGAATATTATTGATGGGTATGATTTCTTTTCCAGGAAAAACAAAGAAGTTCTAGAGTTTAAAAAGTTATGCGACAAATATTACAGAGTAGGAAATGATCACCAACTCCTCTCATAACATTTTGCATCAGTTCCGTAAGATAGGATGCTTAGAACCAAAACTAAACTTATGTTCATTCTAATTGCACATAGTTAATTACCATGTCAAAGTTAAAAATTAGCAGTACCTACACCACCTAAAAAGGAACGCAACACTTCTTGTCCAGACGTACAATGAAATCGGCAGTTTGACTCTGTCCACCTTTATCAAACATGGTTAATCAACAAATTCACAAATAGAAAAGGTAAATCATACAAATGGTTCAAAAACCACCATACAATGTCCATTTAACTTGAGGGGAAATGGAAAGACTTCATTTAAGAAGACGATAAATTTACCAAACGAGAGGGCCAATTCGAATGAAAACACAAAAAAAATTCAATGCTACCCCAATAACAATCTACATAGATATAATATTCCGGTTTTCCAAGTAAACCCAACCCAACTTACTTAACCCAATATACTAAAACCTCTTAACAAATAAATGAAACCCCTAAACCTCCTCTTCATTTCCTAGTTTTGCTACCCTAGCTGATGGGCAAAGCCAATTTAGGAGCTGTTAAAACCTCCTCTTTTTTAAGTTTGAATTTCATGACTTTGGATATGGCCATTGCTACCCTTTTTCTATATCAACTATGAAGTTTTAACAATGTGATACAGAGCAAAAAGTTTACCAAAATGGATCAAATCGAACCGTTTACATCCCTAGATATAATTTGAATGACAAATTGGATGATTTTTGTATTACGCTAGACACCATAACGATAATATATATGACGGCGAAAAGAAACAATGGAAAAGACGAAAAGTACAGAATCTTTAACCCAAAAAAAACACAACAAAGAATTGTTAGAATATGTACCTCATGATTATCAACTAGGGCATACTCGTACATAACCCACTCAGGCATCACAGCATGAGCTTTTTTCTTCTCATCCTCCCCAAAGTAAAAAACAAACTTTTTCCTCGTTCCCAGCACAGCTTTCTTCCCACCCACCACATTCCTAACCCCTCCCTCCCTCTTCCAATACCCTGCCCCCGCCCTCCTCCTCCTCCCACCACTATTCAAAACCCTAGCTCCCGCCACATAACAGTACCAGTGCCTCCTCCTCCCCCGTTGCCCGAACCGAAAGCACGTCGAATCGGGTAGATCGAACGGGTTGTAATTGTACAGATCCAACTCGTTAATCACATCGTCGAATTGGCGATCACCGTTGCCGTTCTTGTGAGTGAGGTAGTCGCAGAGGAGTTGTTCCTCCGAGGGGTAGAATCGGCAACCTGGTGGAAGTGAAATGATTGGATTAGTTGGTTTTGGATTCTTTGGGTCTCCCATTAAAGGGAGAGACAGAATACAATTTTCTTGGAATCGAATTTCGTCGGAGAGAGATGTAGAGAGAGAGAGAGAGAGAGAGCAGTGAGGGTGGGCGGAGGAGAGTGGGGGGTTTTTGTATAGAGAGAGGGGGAGGGAAGCGTGAGAGTGAAGCTTTTATGGAAGATTATCAAGTGCAACTGCGCTGTTATGTGGTGTCTTAGACCGTCGAATAACTACTTGTGACCTCACGCGATTATGTGCTCAAGCGCTGTCACGTGACGCCCCACACCATCAATAATTACTTGTGACCTCATGCGATTCTTTGGTGGATAGTTCCCACATAAATGTGATGGGAGATTGTTAAGTGCTCTTGCGTTATCATGTAATGCCCCATACTGTTAATTCATCGAATAACTAACCTGTGACCTTACTGTCACGTGGTGCCCCACATTGTTAATTCATCGAATAACTACTTGGTGACCTCACGTGATTCTATGATGGAAGGTCCGCACATAAATGTGATGGAAGATTATTAAGTGCTCCAGCGCTGTCACGTGGTGCCCCACACCGTTAATTCATTGAATAACTACTTGTGACCTCTCTGTCGCTTGGTGCCCCGCGCTGTTAATTCATGGAAGAACTACCTGTGACCTCATGTAATTCTGTGGTGGAAGGTCCCCACATAAATGTGGTGGAAGGTCTAGACATGACGTGGCGATGTCCCAAAAAAACTGAACAATTTTCCACTTCTAGTAAATTTATTTGGATAGTTGTTCTAAACTTTATTTTTACCATTCAACTACATTTCTTGTCATTATTCATGTGAATTTACATTGTTACTATTTCATAATTTCACTTTTTACATAAAAGGAGCAATGTAATAAATTCACACCAATGAAGTCGAAAAAAGTAGTGTGGATGATAAAACGGTTCTGTTAATTAAAATCAATTTCAAATTATTTGGATGCATAATTTGGGGCCACTTATTAATCTCTTGATTAGATTTCCTTTGTATTGTCACTTTCAAATTGTCTAGCTCATTGTCATCAAACATACTAAGTAAGCAAATATTATAACCTTGTACTTGTTTTAAAAAATTTAAGCAATGTGACCCTTTGTTATTATCTATTACTATTTTAGCCTCTCCAAAAGTTTACTCAAACGCGGTTTACACACTTGCTGGGTCCACACAATCTGTGTGTGAACCCATGAATGTATGTGTAAGTTGTACACTATGTGAAAGAAGCAAAACATGAATAGTGTCTCATTTCTTAAGTGTGTATTGTGGCAAAAAAAATTTAGATTATTTTTTGTCTTTATTCAAAAAATTTCCGCATTTATTAGTTTTGTGTTTATTTTTTTGAATAATTAGTTCGTCTTGATGACAGAAATCTAAAATGTAAAAAATTACTATAAACCAAGCTAGTAATATTTTTATGAATAAAGACAAAAATAATCTAAAACAGACATTCTTGAAAATTGTGAAAATAAATACTAAAAAAAAAACTCCATTTTTGAAATTCGTGCCAATATTTTATTGTTATATCTTTCAATTTATATGTTTTTCGTAATTGTGAACACTTTGTATTATAAAACTCATCAAGAACTATTAAACAAAATTTATATTGAATATTTTTCGAGATTCATATTTTAAGATACTGTACAAGCGATTGAAATTGACACGAATATCCAAAATGGACAAACAATTTGGAACGGAGGGGGTATGAAGATAAGGAATTGGAAATGATACTAGTGAGATAGGTGGGGCCTACCCTTTGTCTATTTTGCTCACGTACGCTCATGTATGTCATACTATATACTTATGCCGACCTCAGTCTTTTGACTCATTCCACACTCAACAATTCAATATCCAATCAACTCTTATTTGAAATTTTTTGAACATTCGGCAATCCACATATTCAATACAAAAAATCTATGCGTAGAGAGACGTGTGTATGTAAAACGCCCGGAAGCATTTTTGACGGTTCAGATTTTATTTGTTGTTTGACCGATAAGAAAGCTCTTTGTCTGGTTAAAGACTAATCAAGATTGAACCGTTAATTTGTTGAAATAGACGGTACAGATGTGTGCGCATGCATGCTTGCGTTCGGATAATCGGTTTGTATTCAATATACTCCTAAATTTCTTATTCTGGTTAACTTTAAACAAATCCGAACTAAAAAATATTTTTGTCTGAATATATTAACGAAAAGGTTAATTTGAAAAAGTAATTATAATGTATAGAACCCTTTCAACAAGTAGATATAGAAAGAGCCCGCAAGAGTTCATGTACCAACATTTTTGCAAATTCATGAGACTATGAGAGTTTAATTTTTGAATCTTGCATTTTACATTTTCTCCCTTTAACTGTTTGAGAGTTGCAAAGGAAAATGCAATATATTCAATTATCAAAATTAAGTGACAGACACACAATCTGATAATCCACTTTGGAGTAGTGTTTGGGCCGGTTTTGGCCTATATAATTCATTTGGATAATTTGTTTTCCTTATTCAAGTTGGAAAATTCTAAAATCAGTCCATTGGGCTAACATTAAGGTTTAAAAAGTGTATTGAAATGTGTGAAAAATGTATAGGAAAGTAAAAAAAAAGTACATTGGAGTTTGTGTTTTTTTATTTTTTTTATTTTTTATTTTTTTATTTCCTTTTACTTGAACCAAGTATTACTAGTTTTGGACCCTAGCAGCCATGGACGGATCAGCTACACTTGGTCAAGTCACTTGATCCTGCTAACTTCCATATTTACCTATTGATTTGTTTTACTTTCTTTCCTACGTATTATGATTTTGACCTCATTATTCTAATGAAGCTGTCCCAAATATGAAGCAATCTCAATACAATTATAAGCTTGCCCTCCTTTTAACACAAACACAAGTATTTTTACTAACTATTGATCAATAAGAGTGCATAATATCAATGAGTGTTAAAACAAGTTATCCTTGCAATACATGTTTTCCCATTATGAACACACCTTTGCAAGCTTCTTTATTATTTTCATAGGTATGTAAAGTTTTTTTCCCCACAATAACCGCTTCCATAAGGGCAGTCATTTACTAATACTCCATCTATTCCAAATTTTTTGTACTACAATTTTCCATTTTTAGAAATCCCCAAAAACTTGTCCACTTTGACTAATCAATTTGGCAAATTTGGTACGATGTCTTTTTTGCGCCTCTCTCATATTCCAAATTCAACTACGTACAAAATTGGAGGGATAGTACATTGAAGTCCAAAAAAGTACATCATTGTATTTCAAAAGAAAGGTAATTTTCTAAAGTCATATATTATGAAAGTACTAATGATATTCCCTTAACATGTTGAAATTCCAAAGCGGGATCAAAATTTTGGGACGGAGGGAGTATAAATTTTAAAGTCGTACTACATATTCAGTGTTTGTAACTAACTTGTAAGTCTTGACCCCACTGTCAGGGATTGCTTGCTCTGACCCTGCTATCAGCCCTAATTCATATTTAGATTAGAATATTATGGATTTGCTTTGCTAAAAAAAAATATTTATCTCGGCAGAAGGAATTTGAGAAATAGAGAAAAATCAAATCAATCAAAACTTAATTTATTACAGATAAAAAAAAATATCTTTTGACTTTTTGATCTTTGGTGGTCCTTTCCAAAGTTAGCAGTAGTTTTGATGAATATGGGAATGGAAAGGATGTCAATTGTCTTTGAGTTGGATATAAAGTTTTCACATCACTTTTATGTGTCCCAAGTAAAAAGAAATGAGCAAAGGGGCACACGGTAAGCCTAGTTACTTACATTTTTGGTATTTGTTAAGTGTGTTTTCGTTCAAATTATAGATTTTTACAAAATTCACTATTAGCTCACTGTTTACGGTAACCTTCTTACATATGGTTTTTGGTACTTGTTATGACCCATTACGTGTTTTTAAAAAATTCACTATTAACATTACTATTCATGTTAATCTACACAAAAATACGTAACAATCACTAAAATCATACGTACCAACACAAAAAACATACGTAATAGAGCGTACCATAGATTTTTCCAAATAGAAATATTAATATATCGATCACTTCAAGTTGGACGATGGATTTCAAGTGTGGAATCTTGCCTTTCGCCAAAAAGCCCAAGACCATCGGTAATTTACCAGGCCGCTTAAAAAATGTTAGTATTTTGATTTGGGCCGAATACCAACTCACGTGGCCCTGTCTTCCCATAAGCGTAGCCCATGCCCATTGTGCTCCTTCTGTCTCTATACGTGAAAACTACCCCCTATATAGTCCTATTAATATTTAATATTCTCTTCAAAACTTTATAAAAAAGTGTTTTAAATTTAAATAGTGTTATAGAACGACGCGTTAACCTTGAGGAAGCCCAATGTTTGTGTAGCGTTCCTTTGCAGCGCAATATAACTAATACTAACATCTAACATTATATCGTTTGTCAAAAAAACATTAAAAATTTGACACGTCGAACAAAAAAAAAAAAAAACAAACGAAATTCTTTGAAGATATAATGAACGAAAGTTTCAACTCCGGTGAAAAGATGCACTTGGCTTTCTTTGGTTTTCAGTTTTGAAAATTTATCTTCCAAAGTTTTCACTGTTTCCTCATTTGAGTTTTTTTTTTTTTGTCTTTAATGACTTTTTTTAATCAATTTATTTATTTATTTATACTTTTTAGATGTATATTGCGTATCTCTATTCAAAAAGTAAAAAAAAATCAAAATATTAAAAAATTTGACTAAAGACCCGACTACATGTACAAATTGATATGCACAGAAAACGTACAGAGCGTGCTCAGGGACTCACTTTTGGGTCCCACACAAGTGATCCGAACCGTTCATTATTCTTAGAACATTTTTCCAAGGGGCCCCACAAAATTTCAGCTCAATCAAAACGGTGAGACTTTGGTTCAAGCACTTCTAACCGTCCGATTGAGCTGAAATTTTGTGGGGCCCCTCGGAAAAATGTTCTAAAAATAATGAATGGTTCAGATCACTTTTGTGGGACCCAAAAGTGGGTCCCCGAGCACGCTCTCTACATTTTCTGGACATACCCATCGGTACCCATAGATTTTTCGATAATATAAGGAAGTGGAGAAAAGGAAAATAAAAACTGAACAGCTTTCTTAAGCCCTGCTCTGTACAATATTATAGCGAAGAGTTGGTTCTGATTAAGACATTCAAAGTTAATGATGGCAAAAATTAAGCAGACATTGTGGCTTATAATTGGAAAGCACCTCAAGAAAGTGTTTCCTGATCTTTAATGGAGTGAAATCATGGGAACCGGATCCTCTGTCCCACCAATCCTGTCCGACCTCTCTGTTCCACCCATTCGCACTGTTCATATGAGAAATCAACGGCTCGGATTCATAGATGAGCATGGACGACTCATATCTGTTCAGGGGCAAGATGGCATCCGAGCCGTTGATTGCTCGGATGGACGATATGGATGGATGGGACAGGGAGGTTGGACAGGGTCACGTGGGATAAAGGATCTTCCACAAAAATCATGCACGCACACAACAACTTCCAAGCTTGTTTTCCAAACTTGATTTTCCACACGCATTTTCTGTTAATTTTTTTAGCACCTCTAATAAAAAAGTTTATATTTCCAATCTACCAAATTATTTCAAGATATCTTCAGAATTACGTAGCATTGTTAATATTAAACAAAAAATTACGTACACATATGAAAGCTACTAAGAGAGAGAAAGAAAGATGGATCGAGAAAGTAAAACACAACGTACGTAGAGATACAAGGAGACTCTAAGTAGGGGTGCACATCGGCCCGGTAGCCCGCCCAGTCTAGCCCGTCTTTTTTAGGGCTTGGGATAAATTTTTAGGCCCATAGGGCCGGGCTGGGTTGATATTTTAAGCCCGTTTACTAAATGGGCTGGGTTTGGGAAATTGCTTTGAGGCCCAGCCCGGCCCGATTATTTTAATACTATATAATATATATGTTACAGCTCCTAGTTGTTTAGGGTTAGAAATTAAAAAGCAATTGGTAAGAAAACTTTGAAGGTTTTTTTTTCCCTTAAACTATTGTCTTATGGTAATAATTCATTATTTTCTTCCTTTTATTTTTATTGTACTCTACAGGATCTGTTGTGAAGAAGTGTGCTTTTAAAGGAGAGATACCCACGAGAAGTTTTTGGGTGTTAGAGATTGATGGGTGTTGGAGAGTTTCATCATTTTTAGCACTGCAATTGCTTTTCAATTTTTGGGATTTTTTGTTACTATTTTTATAAGAACTTAGAACTTTGAGTTTGAGTATGTTATTACGGTTGTGAATTGTTATTATAGTTGATTAATTTATATTTGTGATACCATGTTTTTTTTAGAAAAAAAGTGGGCTTATTGGACGGGCTTGGGAAATTAAAATTTTAATTGGGCTGGGCTTGGGCATATTAAATGAAGCCCGATCATAAACGGGCCGGGCTTGGAAATGCACAAACCTCGTTATTATCTAGTGTAAGCCCGGCCCGAACCCGGCCCAGCCCTGTGTATGTGCACCCCTGACTCTAAGTCTTAAGGATGCAAACGAGTTGAATTGAATCGAGTTTTAGAATATTCAGCTTCGTTTGTTAAGTTTTTAAGCTAACTTGATTCGAGCTCAAGCTCAGTGAGAATTTGATGAGCTGAGCTCACCTAGGTTTGAGTCACACTCGAACTTGTTCACGAGACTTAACGAATAAAAAATATTACATATTTATGCGCTCATGCAAATCTAGAACTTCAAATAATTTTTTTATTTTGCGCAAAAATAAGTTCATATAAATATAAAATTATGGAAACATATTATTATTTAAGTTTATAGTACTTTTAAAAGTTTATATCTGTACAAGTTATAAAATTTTCATTATTTCATGTAAAAGTCTATACATATTCAAAGTTATACGTGAATATGAGATATACATATATACTCCAGGGTTGCGAGCCTATTTAATTGAGCCAAATACTTCCAGATTCAGGTTCGGCTAATTTATTAAACGAGCCTCAAATTGAGGCTTAGGCTCGTTCATTTGGTTTCTGAATCAAACCCGAATGAGTCTTTTTTACCGAGTTGAGTCTCGAATAGTTCACGAACAAAGTGAAGAGAACTATGTGGCACTACGCGCCACGAGCTTGACTGATTGGTGACAAACGGCTCAGTTCAATTGTAGCCCTAATTTTAGATATTGAATCTACTTGGGTCTTTATGGGAGCCATATGACGGATCCTGGGTGCCTGTAGCGCATCTGGATCATTAATGCACCATGCAGCCACCCCCAAAACAACGTCTTTCTGGGGGCAACTCAAGTGTTCCATTAGATGTGGTCTTGTGGGACCTACTTCAGGATCCTACACAAATGATCCGAGCCGTTTAGTAATTTTAAAATAATTGTTTGAGTAAATTAGGCCCATCAGATATTTGTACGTAGTTGATCTAATTTGTTCAATTTTCATTCAAAATTCAGGACTCTGTAATGCAAAAGAATTTTGAAGAAAAGTTATACGATTGTGCGCTACCACCCATTGATCTAAACCATAGGTGTCGTTGAGAAGAGCATTCAATAAAAAAAATTTATCTTGATCAGACATCGATAAGTATCAAAACAACAAAGATATGAATTATTTTGATACCTATCGATCTCTTTCTCTCTCCCAAAACGACTCGTTTTCGAGAAGAGATTTCATTTTAAAATGTGGACTATTAAATGTAAAGATAAACGGTTATGATTCAACAATAGAGACCTCTTTGTAATTGGAATGCATAAAAGCTGGGTCAACACAAATTGTTTGGTTTGGGTCTTGAAACTCAAATTTAAATTTTTATACCCCTATTTCCCTCTAATCATTATCCCTATTTCAATTACTCACTCTATATTTTCAATCATTTCCCTCTGTATTTCTCTCCAATCATTACCCATTTCTAATCATTACCCTTATTTCTCTTTCCACTCAAAACCTAAAACCAAAATCCAAACCGAACTAATTGGTTTTCCATTAGCTAAAATGGACATTTGCTAAAATCAAGTGGGTGATTTTAACAAATGAAGTGGGGAAGTGATTTTATCTCCAATGAATCTGGACATATATATTTATGAGATTTCCATTTTAGCAAATGGAAAACCAAGCCTAAGAATGTCCAAAGTTGTCATTGTCATTGTCCAGAAGCTTAAGGCCAATTTCAAAATGCACCCCTCCAAATTGAAGCGCCCTTCAATCCATTTTTGGCCCCACAAACCATTACATTCTACCACTATAACGAATATGCTTGTCTTCTAGTTAATGCTGATAGGTGACATGTCTCTTTATGAAAGTCTGGAAAGGGGTATTCCAATATCTATATGCAGTTTAGTTTTGCTGTATGAAAGAGAGGAAATTTGCCTTTCCCAATTTGAAACCAAGAAAAATATACTTCTTAGCTTGGACTTCAGTGTCCTTAGCTTCACTATTTTCCAACAAAAAACAAAAAAACTTTGTTTCAATATCTTCCTACTGTCAAAATGCTAAAATCACGGAAGCAAGACACCTGTACCGAAATCCTATATTTTTCGTGCAATTTCAACTGCAAGATCTCACAAAAATATCTTACCTGGTTGAAATTGCACGGGAACAGATGTATAGAAAAAACGAATAACGATCGATACTCATTTTTCAACGTCCACAGAAGCACTTTGGTTCCATGTCTAAAATTAACAAGGGGCCATGAAGGTACAAAGGGTGCAACTTGTCTTTCTTCTTTCTTGAGACAAAGAAAGAGAAGATACACATAAAAGCAAATTAATCACAACATGTTGAACCAAAGTGATAAGATCAATGAAAATAAAAACTCAAACCCCTTCATTTGCCTTCCGGGTGTAATGGGAAAAGCTCCAGAGTCTTGTCTCCACCCTCTTTACAATGCCTCTTTTCCTCTTCTAACCCTTCAAAAGTCCATGTCCTGCACTTTCTCTTGTATGGACTTTCTTCTACCTCTTTCTCCACTTGTCCCTACAAAAGATTTTACCCAAAAATCTAAGACTTTACCCAAGCATGTTACCGTTCCGCAAAAACCGACTTAAGATTTGTTACTCACTTAGAAAAATTTATGATAATATTGCCCTTATGCAATGTAAAATGCAATCTAGCACTGGAATGTGTGTTTTTGAAGTGGAACAACTTGACTTAACGCGTTTTTTTCTTTTCTTTTCCTGAGACTTTGAGGATAGGTTTAGACAGGAAACATGCTTACCCTTGTATCCAAACTTATAGTGGTAATGGTGCTCGTGGTGGAAGTCCTGGGAGAATTGTTGAGGCCAAGAATACTGTTGCGCTTCTGCTTCTGCCTCTCGCGGGCTTTGTGGTTTTGGAACCAGTAAAACACATTCTTCCCTTCAATCTTGCCATACTTTCCTAGTTGTGTGGTGATTTGTTCTATTTGTTGCGCGTTGGGAGTGCGCATTCCGCCCCTATACAGCATCTCCAGTATCCCTATCTGTTCTTGCGTCGGGTTCCACCGTGTCCCTCCGGGATGTGTCTCCACCTGCAAAAATATTTCTTGATCGTTTAGTCGTTCATTAATTAATGGAATTCATGGTTCGAGACAGACTTAACATTAGGCAGATCATAGATTGATTATGAAATTACGACGTACCAAAAAAAAAAAAAGATTTTGGTTAAGTTCTTAGGACTGCCACTGGAAAATACAAAAAAACTATGCGAGATTGCAATTTTATATAGAGAATTCAGCTCAAAATGACGTGCAATTTTCATTTAAAGTAGGGCCTGTTTTGGGTGTGAAATGTTACAAAATCAACATGATTAGTGCTAAGGCTGATAAGTAAACCAAGTTATTTGAATTCGAGTTTGTATTCACTCGATAAAAATTCGTTCAAGATTTTTTTTTTTACATGAACAAACTTGATTTGAACATTTTTAAAATTCGCTAAATTTTCAAACCAAACTTCAACCAGCTACTATTAGACAACTTGTTCAGTTAGTGCTTAGCTCTATAAAAACTCATATGAAGTTGATTTGTCTGACAAACAAGTCAAGATTGAACATACTTTGAAGCCTACAATATTTTTTTAAAGCTCGTTAATTTCTTAACTTAAAGTTTGAACAATTAATCTGTCGTTCGACTCGTCCAACGGTCAGAATTAGAGAAAAAAAACTAGAAAGAAACATATATCATACTTCCAGGCAACTCTTTTTTCTATCTTACATGGTAGTGACAAAACATAACGAAAATATTAGGATACAAAAAAAGTTTTCCCGGAACAAAAATATTTAGGAAAGAGAAATAGAGGATCTAGACATTTTCGGGAAAGCTTTTCATGTACCCTAATACTCCTCCAAACATAATTCCGGAGGATCACCTGAGTCGCTTCCGTCTTGTGGTCAGAGGATCCAAGTTTTCTGGGACCACTTTCGGGTCTAATGAAGCTCTTGAGATCAAAAGCGGTGGTGGCAGTGGCGGCAGTGGTGGTGACGGAGTCGGTGTTGGGCAGTTTGGGAGCAAGAGGGCGGAGGAGTAAGCTAGTATTCTTGCAGCAGCCGAGGGTGAGGGAGGGTTCGTGCTCCCAAAGTCCACGTGAGAACTGGTGCACCTTCATGCTTGATCCCATATGAGTTAAGAATTGAGATATGATTGAGAGGGGAGTGCATGGGGGTAATTATAATATAGAGCAAGAAGAAGTTTTTTTTCCAAAAAGAAAATGAAAAGAAAAAATAAAGTGGGGGAATTCATGAGGTGGTTGCCTAGAAAAACCAAGACCAAATGATGAGGTGAGGTTGACTTTGATCAGATTTTCCATTTCAAAAAGGAGGGAAAAAAAAAGAAAAGAAAAGAAGAGAAAAGGCAGATACACTTTGATCTGTATATAGTGGGGTTTTAGAGAGATGAGTGTGTGGATGATTGTGGATTTTTTTGTTTTTTTCGTTAAGGGGTGTTCTGCTAGGGGTGTTTTTAGAATAAACTGGTTTTTCACGGTTTTTTTTATGTGATGTATTGTGAGAGAATGACATGTCTTGATTTAAAAAAAAAAAATATTTTTTGTTAGTGAAACACCCCCTAAAAAGGAAAAGAGTCTACAATGCACATTTCTTAAATGTGTGTACTTTATGCACCTATTGTGTCGTCCAAACTGTGCCACCTCAGAAAGATTCATATGTGCGTCTCGTAACTTTTGTAACTTTTATACTAAAAACTTGTAACTTTTCAGTAATATGATTCATAATATTTTTACTAGGAATTAATCATAACATTTGGCTCTCATAACTTTTCAGTAATAAAATTTATAACATTTACAATAAAAAATATAACATATTGATATGTGTCATAATTTTTATACTAAAATCTCGTAAGATTTTGGAGGTGGCTAGGGGCATGTATTGCAGCATTTCCCATTGATAGAAATCGGCACCATGCTGCTATAGCGTTTCAAGACTTCAGTGTGTATGTTTTTATCATTTTGATCATCTCCTCCTTGTAAAATTATGTATAGTAACTCGAAGGGTACATATAATTATGTAAAAAGATCTACATATGTAGCGATCAAGAAAAACAGATCTACATATGTCCACAACTATTTTACACATGGATCCAAGTCTCCAACAAAATAGTGAAGAATTCACATCTATATCTGGATCTTCATGTCCATATAAATTTGTATACGTATATGTATTATTCCTCTCATAGAAGCTGGACACGCGCTCAACAAGTTTTGGCCCCAACCTGGCAACCCCAGCCCCGGATATCTACGACTGATGTGCATGTGCATAGGATCACCATAGTCCACATGTTGAAAGCAGATTCGATAGTCCACATGACACACTACAAAGGCGCCTTATAGCATTCCGTTTCTATGTGCATATACGTCCTAAGATTAGGATTAGTGGGCATACGTCCTCCCGAATGCCAGTTACAAAAATTGAGGGGGTGTTCCACTGAGTTCGTTTTTTGAAAAAACTGGTTTTTCATGATTTTTTATGTGATGTATTGTGAGAGAATGACCTGTCTCGGTGTTTAGAAAAAAAAGTTTATTGTTAGTGGAACACCCCCTGAGTCCATAATAATTGAGCGCTCGCAGTGAATGTTATAACCTTCTTTTCAGGCCATCACACTTTCACGTGAGATCTACTGGTGATTAGAAGAGGTTGTTAAGGCATATCCAAGAGCAGTGACTAAATCATTCCACCAAATCACATCAGAATAAATTCGTGACCACATCATTCCCCCTACATTTTCTAAAAAATATTTTTGAAACAATGTAGGAGTAACTTAGAGAGAGAGAGAGGAATGTGTGATATGAGTGTGTGTGTTGGCCAGTCTAATCGGGTCGGTTTTTTCTTGCTTTTATGATAAGGTGTCCTTTGCTTTTCGGTGGCCTCTTTGCCTCTTTTCCTAACCTTTTTTTCTCCACAAAGTGGACAAGAGAAGCTCATTGGTTGGTGAGTTTGTTTTTTACAAAATTGATTAAGATTTGATTATCGGGATCAAGTTAAAAGAAAGTAATTTCTTGTGAAACTTTTTGTCCAGATGTGAATGGTTTCCTTTAGACCGACTGAAGAGAGGATTAGTCAAGATGAGCGTGAGTTGACCCGAACACCTCGACCGTTAGAGAGAGAGAGAGAGAATAAAAAAAAGAAATTCCACCAATCCCAAAACTTGGAAATGGCACTCTTGCTTGGCTTTGTATAAGATACGGATATGGGTAAGGGAATGAAAAGAATTGAGTGCTGTCTTTTAAGTGGCAGAGGAGGATGGAAAAAACAGACAAAACATGAAAACAAAGGAAATCTTTGTGACAGCCATATCTCTCAACTATCCTCTTTTTCCTTCTATGGAAACTGTAGCTAGCACTGATATCCTAAATAATAATCCATAAACATATTTTATACCAATTTTATATACTATGCATGCCATTCTGCTCCCCAACTTGATCCCAACACTCAGGCACCCATTTATGGTCTGTAGTATTATTAATTGATTGATAGATTGGTAACACGTATGTGGGGGGTTTAAAAAAAAGCTCCATAGCTTCAAATAACTTTTGATGACTATTTTATCATCCGACTGTTAGACTTTATCCACGTCGCTCACATAAGTCAATCAAGCTTAGTTAACATAATTTAGAGATTACTTTATCTATTATCAATTAGTTTTCAGTTGGAACCCTCCAAAAAATATATCACGGACACTGAAGCTGAGTAAACTTGTCAAGCGCAAGAATTACTTATGGTTTCTTGTTTAAAAGAGTTTTTGTTTTGCAAAAGAAAGAGTTGATAAGCCCTCAATAGTACAAATAACGGGGCTTATCTCGCTCATTTAGATCACATACACGTGTATTTTATGGCTTTATATGATTGATTTCGCGCGACGTTATGTTTTGGTAGTTTCAGGTGAAAAGTGAGAATAAGGCGTATTTTAGCGCCATGGAAAGCATCCCCAAATTTCAAGGACCTAATGCATTGTGGCACTCCGTCACTAAGTCCCACAAGCCAAGAAACAAAGAAACGGCTAGAACATGGGAAGCCAAAAGGTCAAGACGAGGAGGAATGCACCCTTGGTGTTCGGGTTATTACGGAAAGCTCTCATGCCCATCAAGCCTTGAAGCAGAGCTGTGGGGAATCTACAGAGGATTAACCATTATTCTGGAAAAAAGGAATGGTTAATGTGAAGATCGAATCGGACACTTTAATGGCTGTGAAACTCATCAATGAAGAAGTCAATGAGAATCACCCCCTGAGCACGATTATTCATGACGCGAAGACCATACTCACTGGAACAAACTCAACATTAGGGCATGTGTATCGGGGTGCCAATGAGTGTGCTGATCACCTAGCTCGTATTAGTGCGGAACAGGATGAAGATCTTATAGTTCTAGAGACTTACCCCCTCTCTTTGAGAGAGTTTCTCATTAGGGATAGCACAAATCTCAGGCTAATTCTTGACTAGCTGCCTTCCTTTTGCTGTGTTTTTCTACCCAATCTATGTGTGGGTTTGTTGCTGTCCTGTTGTAACTCTATAGCCAATCTGTGGCATGACCTGTTTGTTCTCCTAACTTTGTCTTAATGCATTTCCGAATTACCAAAAAAAAAAAAAACCTTAGAGCCAGAACTGTTCTAGCGAAACCTCAGAACCAGTTCCCTTAATCTAGTGGCTCCAAAATTGACCCGAATTGGTTCTCACTTTTTGTTAGAACCAGTTCAGCCTACAAAATCTCGGATATTTTATGCCCGATCAGGAGTGTAACTAGGGACATTTTTGTAATATGAAAACAAAAGGAAATCTTTGTGACAGGCTGACAGCCATACGTCTCACTATTCTCTTTTTCCTTCTTTGGAAACTGTAGCTAGCACTGATATCCTAAATAGTACTATATAAAACCACCTTCCCAACCTTTTATACCAATTTTAAATGCTATATTGTGCTGCCCAACTTGATTCCAATACTCAGCACCCATTTGTAGTCCGTGTGTGTATATATATATATGGGGCCCGGTTTCGGGAACACAAATAAAAACACAAAAAAGACACGCCATCTTAGCCCTTCAAATCAATGGCTGAGATTAAATCTCAAAGGATTGCACACACTCTCTCTCTCCCCTTCCACCTCTCTCTCTCTCTCTCTCTCTCTCTCTCCCTCTGTAACCTCACGGACACACCCACTCTCCTGGTTTCTCCCTCCCACTCTGGTGAGTCCATCTCCAGCAACCCCCCGATCATCATCTGATCAAAGGTTTGACAGTTCAACCCATGAATTTACAGTTGAAGTTCGACCGAATAACAGCACCAAAAGATCACTCCAAATTAAACTCCCACGACACATCCCACGAGCACAGAATTCTTGTCACTCCCACCACACGACCAAAACCCATCTGTGAAAAAAAAAAAAAAAACCCAATAAATTCAAAACCCATCGGTAAAATTATAAACGACATGTGAACCACCATGTTTAAGTCAGAGGGAGTGCCTAATTTATTTCTTCAAGCAATTTGCAGATGATATTTTGTAATTACTTGGTTGTATTTGACTGCCATGACCACGAGTATTTCTCTCTGTTTCCAAGACCAATTGCGTTTTTGATGTCGTGTTGAACTACACTGATTTCTCCCCACTCGAGTTCTCACGGAAGAGAGAGAGAGGGAGGGAGAGAAAATGGGTCATCGGCAAAGGGGTCACCGGAGATGGAGGAGGGAAGGGGAAAGGCGGGATGCTTCAGGGAGAAAGGGGGAGAGAAAAAGATAGGGTGAGGGGCTTAAACAAGGGGAAAAGTTTGTTTTAATCTCAGCCGTTAGTTTCAAAGGCTGAGATGGAGTGTCTTTTTTTGTGTTTTTATTTGTGTCCCCGGAACCAACATATATATGTTATTAACTTATTAATTGATTCATATGATTGTAATTAATCACGTATGTGGGGGTATAAAAATGGCTCCATAGCTTCAAATAGCTTTTGATGACTATTTTATCACCTGGACTGTACTTTATTCACATTCCTCACATACGCCACATAAGCTTGGTAATTAAACATATATAATGAGTTTTCTTCTTCTTCATTATCATTCTTTTTGACATTTGAAACGGCAATTCTCACTTAATCCAAAATACTCGTAGCCCGATGGATACCTGCGCTTCAGGGAGAATAAAATTCAGAAGGGGGGAGCTATAATTTGAGGAAGTTTGTTGAGATGGAGTATGCAGAGTTGGAGGTTTTGCAAAAATTACACGGCACAGAATCCTAAAGAACAATTCCATTGATAATATGAACAGTAAATAAAAATTACATGAACAGATTATATATATAAACATGATACATGAACTGTAAAACCGAAATAGAAAAACAAACTGAGTCCTGTGAAAATCATGGTCTCCTTAAAACGGATTCGCTGCCTACCGAGGCTGTTGTAGGTTGATTGGTGTTCGTCTCTCAGGATAAAATGGTTGAACCACTCTCGTCGGAAAACCTCTTTCAAACGCCTATGCGAACTGAACTTTGACTGTCTCTCTCTCTCACACAAAAACGAGTTTCTGGACAATGTAAAGCGAAACACGATTTTCTGTAGTAAAACACAATACGAGAATGATGCATATATAGGAAATGCCAAAGCCCTTAAGTTGCTGCAGAATTCAACTCATGAAACAGACGCGATAAATGCAAAAATTATTCTGCCATCATCACACGTATATATATATATATATAGGATCATGATCTATTGAGGACTCCCTCAAACAAGAATTTGGTGCGGACCTCACCATTTTTCGACTTTCCGGATCAAATTTTGACGATCCGAACCGCTCAATGTTTTTAAAATGCATTTTTAAGGGTCCACGCGGAAAATCTTCAAAAAAAAATACCCGGAAGGGCTTGATCGGATCAGTTTTTGTTCGGATCGTCAAAATTTGATCCGGAATGGTGAGGTCCGCAAACTCTTATCCTAAGGGAGTCCTCAATAGATCATGATCCTATATATATATATATATATATATTTTTTTTTTTTTTTTGGGGGGGGGGGGGGGGGGGTCTTCACTCCTTGTACCCCCTAGCATTATGGCTGCTAGAATCATAACTGCAGGTCCTTAATCAACCAATTTGAATTCAAAATTTCAACAGGAGGAGGGTGAGATTGCAAAGATGAAGGATAAAGCTTCTCTTTCCTTAGGAATTTTGATAGCTTTGGTTCTTTTCCCATAAATCCCGCGTGAATGTGTGGTAGTTTAGGCTCCTGGAAATTTGAGCGCTTTGCGCAGTTGGTTCGTGTATTGTTTTGGTGCTTGGTAGTTTTCTACTGGTGTTCTTGTTTGTGGTGCAGGTTGATATTTCGGTTTCGTTTGGTTTTTGCTTTTGAATGAGCCTTTAGTTTGGTTTTTAGGTTGTGGTTTTTTTTTTTTTTGGTTCTTGGGTGGCGGTTTGTCGTTTTGTCCTTGGTCCGTTTAATCTTGGTATCATTTTCAACACTTAATAAATTTATTTGGTCGATCGAAAAAAAGTTGGGTATTTACTAAATAAAAGAACAGGTCAAAATGATCTTATAAAATATTATAGATAATTAGATATATTGTAACCAATTAAAATTATTATAATAAGTTTTATCCTCTTGTCTTGAATGAAGTTCCTGACTCCGTCCATGCTTATGTGACTTTGTAGGATAGGTTCTTGGTTAGTCAAATAAAATTCAACTTGGAGAGGCAAACAATAGCTAATGGTTAAATAAAGAATAAGAGAGTTTGTAAATGGGTGAAGGATTAGACCAAATACACAGAGAGAGAAGGTAGCAGTACTCAATCCACTTCCCCTTAGACCATCATCATCCTTATATCATAGCTCTAGGAGGGAAAGATGAGTTCGCGAGCACTAGCACTTGATTTCAGAGCTTTGAATCAGTTTCTCTCTCTAGGGTTTCCGTGCCTTGTGGATGAATCAATCTATATGAGAATTTGTGAAAGAATGCCTCATATTTATAGGGATTTGCACCTAATCATTGGGCTACAGATATTCCCCTTATAATATGATGACACATGTTCTCTCCGTATACCTGGGCTACATGGGTGACGTCACTGACCGTTAGGAAGATTCCCCTGGCTTATCCAGTGCACGCCATTTCATCGCGACGATCTCTAATCCTTTAATGCCACCAAGTCACTTGTATCTCCCCTATTCCTGCTGTGCTAGGCATGGTCGCGAGCCCTTTGACTCGCGCCGACACTTTGCTCGAGACTCGTAATGATTCCCATGCCCCTGCCTTATGGCCAGGTGCAGTCGCGAACTCGATATGTATGTACGCACATGTACCAACTTCTTCCTGTCGCGCCATTTCCCTTTTTAAAGGGGTCGCGACAGGTGAATCCTCATTGGATGAGGTTTCCTTGTCTAGGTCATCCCTTACTTAGGGCATTTGTAACTCTTTTTGTTCTTCCGCGAGGGCATCCCTTCGCGGTAGGGTTTTTCCCCAACCATTGACTTAAGTTAATGTCTGACGTGTCCATTGTAGCTCTTTTCACCACGTGGCAAGTTATTATAAGTTGGTCAACTGTCCATTCATCAAACGCGCGCTGACCTTTTCTACAGACTTTTAGCGCACACCATGATAAAAACTTGCATGGATTGCCATGACAATGCACACAAACATAAACAAAGTTCTCTCTCTTTTAAGGTCCCGTTTGGTTGGGCATATTTATTCATAGTCTTTTAAAAAAAAAAACTATAGATAATTCCTTTAAATTTGTTTGCAAATATCAATAAACCTATGGGTACAAAATCTTAGTGTACACCAAATGCACATCGATTTCGTCGTTCAATTTTTTTTTTCTCTCTCGTTGTTCAAAAAAAAAAATGTACATCACTTTCGTTGGACTATTTCGGATTCCACACAATTGATCGGAGCCGCTCAATATTTTTAAAACACGTTTTTAAGGGCCACTGTAAAAAAGTAGCTCATTTTAACATCGGTAAGGACTCGATCGATTCTATGCCCAATTTACTGATATGAAATTGGGTAAATAATCGTTCGAAGCCTTACCGATGTTAAAATGAGCTAATTTTTTACAGAGACGCGGTGTACATTTGGTGTACACCAAAATGTTGTACCCCTAATAGCACTAGGAGCAAAAATTAATCAAACTTTCACCGATCTTCGAATGAGCTGATATTTGCAGAGGCGTTTTAAATAATTTAAACAACTCCGGTCATTAATATGAGACCTCAAAATGAATTTTACACCAAGTGGTGTATATTTGGTTTGGTGTATGATCTATACTAACGTGTGCCTTGTTTCGGTTGGTTCTGATAGCAATTTAGCAAAACAGTGCGTAAAACTTTTACCGGCGTACATATGTACGTATTCAAGCCTTAAGTCAAAAGTGGGCTACCGAAATGCAATTGTGTTCATATAGGTTGGGGAGAACTACAACCTTTTTCCTACCTTAGGTACAGAATTATGTATACCTATTTACCTAGGGCAGCAGATTTAGGGACAAGGGTAATCATTTTCTGGTCGTGATTTATGGGTCTGTTACGAAAAATTATTGGATAATGTTGGGACACGGTCAAGTGGCGCAATTAATGCTTTTTTCTATTACATACATATTCATGAGGGTCCAATTAATACTTAAGAGTATGAAATCCACATGAATTTGAGGTGGCAAACGGTGTTGGAAGGGACAGTGGCGACTCTAGAAGTTCGTTAGCATGGGATTATTCATAAGCATCAAATATTTTTACCAACTATAAATCAAAGAAAAACATCATGGTAATGACAATTAAAAATCTTGTTCCAACAAAAATCACTTTTAAAACTCATCAAGCATTTCAATTAATAAACAAAATATATCAAAAGGTATATTCTAATATCCTTTCTTTTCAGTTTTCACCACACGAAAAAAAAAGCTATACAAACTTCTACAATTGCATTCGATGCGATTCTATATTCTAGAATCGTTGTAGGTCGATATCGTCAAACACATGTTTTAAATATATGCCACCAAGCAATCGTTCAACCATTGGATTACACAATCTGCTCTTCACGTATTTCACCGCCGAAAAAGCTTTTTCTATCGTTGCAGTCGCAACAAGCAAAAGCAATATTAACTTTACTAGCAAGTATACTAGTGGATATATGACATCTCTCTTTCTCTCCACCACCTCTCTAAAAAGGTCACAAACTCCCATTAATTATTTCCATAAAATCATCATTTGATCGCATATCAATAATGTAGTTCTCAAGTTGATCATCAAGCATCATGAGTTGTAGTGGAGAAAAATCAAACGAAAAAAACCTAGCAAGACGGACTAACTTCTCATTATCATTAGAACAAAATGAGTGAAGGTGAGGGAGTTATCCGATGTGGTGTCACCATTAAATTCACATGCATTTATGAAATTTTTTTAATATAGTAATAATAATTTTTTTCCCGTGGTTTCGCCCGACCCCATGGCTTACATGCAGCCGTCGACACTGGGAAGGGTTTAAGCAATTGAGGCATGCTTAGGGAGGTCAGGTGTCTCCTGCATTTTAATTCCCTACTCTTTTATAATATGTCACAAAATGCTTGAGAAACTGAAAATTTGGGTATTGGGCTTGTTAACTATTGTTTTATCGTGGGTTTCAAACTAAATTAATGGGCAGGAGTAAAAAGCTAGATTCATCAAGAGAAACATCGAATTGCTACTTTTTGCGGGATGTTTAAATCCATCCAACTCATTTTCCTGTTTTTTGAAGAAAAAATTGATTCACCATGTTGAGTTTCATCCAAAATTGTTTGTTTGGTAGAGCTCATTGTACAGTACCCACCGATCAACTTGACAAATCATGTGATCAATTGATTATTTCTCAAGATCAAAAACTCGACGGAACCAATTGTAAAAAAAAATTAGCAAAAAATATTTAGATTTTCGTATTTATGTTTAGATGCTTTTGAATATAGGGGGAAGCTACAATGTGCACCCTCCCCATATGAGATTTTGTGGCACCAAATATGAGAGAATATGAGATTTTGTGGCTCCAAATATGAGATTTTGTGGCTCCAAATATGATATGGCACATGGTATGCACCCCATACGGAAATATGAGATTTTGTAGCTCCAAATATGAGATTTTGTGGCACCAAATATGAGATTTTGTGGCACCAAATATGAGATTTTCTAAGACTCAAAATATGAGATTTTGTGGCACCAAATATGAGATTTTGTGGCTCCAAAATATGAGATTTTGTGGCACCAAATATGAGATTTTGTGGCTCAAAATATGAGTTTTTGTGGCACCAAATATGAGATTTTCTGGAAATATATGAGATTTTGTGGCTCCAAATATGAGATTGTGGCACTGTAGCATTACTGTAGCAATTATTGTAGCAATCCGAATGGGTCCAAATATGAGATTGTGTGGCTCAAAATATGAGATTTTCTGGAAATATATGAGATTTTGTGACTATTCATATGAAGTGGCATACCATATGCACTTCATATCTCCAGCCACAAAATCTCATATTTAGAGCCACAAAATCTCAAATGGAGAAGAGCACATTGTAGCATGACTCTTGAATATATTATGTTACAAACTTTTGTGTCTGATGAAAAATGTTTGAATTTTTGTGCGTATTAGTTTTTTGTTTTTTAGTTTATCGTTTGTTAGTGAATGTTGGTCCACTACGTGATGATGTTTCAAAATCACGAAATAATTACTCTCGTTTGTTACAACTTGGTATCGTGACTCGTGAGTTATAGGGAAATGCATGGCTGTGTTCGGTTAGTAGGTTTAGTTTTGTTTAGTTTTAGTTTTGATGATGTAAGCAGGTGTAATAAGTGGAGAGAGGTAGAGAGAAAAGTGAAAAAAGTGATGATGTAATCAAAACTGAAATAGTGTCAAAACTGGGGCAAACCCCCTAACCGAACACAGCCATGATAGCTTACGTTAGGCCAAGAAACAGATTCCGGTCCCTTACGTGGGATGATGTTCAATTGTCAAAAAGGAAATCATTATCCTACGAAATGGGATTCAAGCTGGAACGAGAGTCGAATGACTCGTAGCCAACAGAATTCGTTCAAATTGCCATCGAGGGGCCCTATGTAGATGAAATTTCGATATTAAAACAGTCCACGTACTTATCCTTATAAACTGTGAATTATCTGCTAACAAGGTCACGAACTCGGTAACATAATTTTTCAGTAAAACTCTTCATTTTCGCAACCGAAAATTTCAGTTTTGCATTTGAAAAAGTAAATTTGTGTGGTGGTTAGGTGTGAATGAAGAGGTTGTAATTGCGATTATGAGGAGCAGCAAGATTTTGAGACCGTGTCTTTTTCAATTTCCAACTTTATTGGCGGGGAAAAAAATTCCTTGCTTGTTTTGTTGAGGCTGCGTATTTACAATTTAGTTTGCAACAAAAATAAATTTGGTAACGGATATTTCAAAAAGTAGCATAGAAAATTTGTCTCTTATTGTGTCACGTAAGTGGTGAGGAAAATTTCCCCCCTTAAGGGCATCCACAGTGGGCTAGCAAAAAATGGCTCCTAACTTGTATCCTAAGGTGTACACATAAGCATAATTGGGGTCCACTTTTCACTCCTAGAGTTTGTTAAATTTGGAGAGGATGTGTGCACTCAATGGGCTAGCAATATCCTTCTCTATTTGTAAAAAAAAAAAATTAATGTGGGACCCGTACGTTGATAATCCTAATAGCTACAATATGGACTTGTTACCGTTTTGAATTTCTCATTACTTTGATTAATATTCGTTTGTTACTATTTCTCTAAGGCAAAACATGATAGTCTAATGCAAAACATAGTATTTTTGCTAACTAAATAGTGCAATTTGAAGCTGTCATTGTAATGTCTCTTGTGAAATAAAAATGCTTCTCCTCTATTCTTTTGTTCCATTTCACTTCACAAAAAAAAAAAAAAAAATGGCATAAAGGAACTAGTGATAAACAACCACATCAAAGATCTTACCTTCAGTTGCATGATTTTTGAGAGATTTTTCCAACGGCAACTTTTTCAAATATTTTATATTAAAAAAGGAATTAAAGACTTTGGCCCCACTTAGAGTTAGCTAGAAGGCTACCTAAATTTAGCTATTGTGCTAGGAGCCAATTTTGGGAGCCACCCTTAGGAGCTTGTTTGGGGAGCCCATTGAAGGCAATATTTGAGGACATGGCTAGGTAAATGTTAGGAGCCAAGCTTAGGAGTCATATTGCTAGCCCACTGTGGATGCCCTAATACCTTTTGTGACGACGTATAGACGATGAAGATTGGCCACAAAAGTTTTCCTTGCAACTACTATTGCCTACTAAATTTAGAGACGAAATTGATTCATACCAATAACAACATTTTGTTGTAGTGTTATAAGGACCATTATATTGATCGATGTTGAATGGATATTGATTGATATATCTCACTATCGGAGGTGGTTGTCAAGATGGTAAATGGTGTGAGGGTGAAACTCCCCCTTAAAGCACACAATCACGAGTTAGAACCCTGATTGCAGGTAGTAGTACTCATGAACCAGATGATGTGTATTGGGCACCATTTGTCCAACTTGCATTTGGGTGAGGCTATGGTGACGGACTACCTTTCCATGGATAGAGGTTACTCCGAAAGGATTCCCCAGTGAGCCTGACTCTATCAATGGGTGGTAGTGGCTCACTGGCTGAATATGTTATGGCGGTTGAACACCTAACTAAAAAATATTTGAACATCCTACCCATAAAATTTGAACACCCAACCTAAAAACTTTGAACAAGTAGCTTAAAAAATTAACCTACAATCAATATAATGTAGACAACTCAATTAAAGCCCTTAGGTGGCTCCATAGCTTTCCATGGATGGTCAATTGAACACCCTAAAGTCATTTGTTTTTTATATTACACGTAGTTCTATCTCGGGTTTTGTTTGAACACCTAGTCCTACACTCCTACAATATGAACACTTATCAATCCAGATAATTCACAATTGAACACCTACTTCATTATCTCAAAACAACATACACATTCTTAATGACAAAAATAAGAAAAATAGAGAGAGAAAGAAGTATCTATTGGTATTGACATCCTGCACTGGCTTCTCTCTGAACAACAATCAACAATATATCTCAAAAAATAAAAGCATACGTCCGAAAAGATCCGTGTGAACGTTTGAACTTTCGTTAATTTTCTACAATAAATACTAGTGTATTTATGCGCAGTTTAATTTCACTTGGCCCAACATATAGAATCCGCCGAGAACACCTAATTGTGCCATCTTATGTATTTTTCGTATTTTTTGGTCACATTATGATATCGAAATTTGTGTATAGATTTTTATTTTATTGGGACAAGTAACCCACAAAATATATGAAATGTCAAGGGATGACTTACCCTACACCAGTACACCTTATCATGCAAAGCAGTACTAAGCATAGAAATAATGAAATGTGAGGGTGTGAGGGAGAAATTAAGTGTCGGTCAAAGATAAAAGCACGGGGGGATTTTTTGGAAGATGGGTGGCATGATAGGAGTGGAACCCACACAGTGGAAGAAACGGTGGGAATCCATCATTTAAGGGGGAGACGAATGCCATCATTTGCACGTGTCCATATGGACCACTAAACTATAATTCCATTATTAATTTTGACACTCACATTAATTTTATGGAGTTAGTGAAAAAGGACAGCTCAAATAATTAATTTCAGTCCGCCCATGTATTCCTATTTCACAGAAAATTGACGTATTTTCTAGAAGAATAATGTAGGAGTTGGACGATTACCGATTTGGCTAAATTGAAAAAACTGGTTTTTTGATTTTTTTTCGTTTTGTCCTGATTCAAATTTTTTTTTTTGTTGCATTTATTAGTTTTGCGTTAAGATTTTTGGGTTTCTGGATTTATCTCGTCGAGTCGAATCCAAAGAGTATAAAATTATGGTCAAAGGTAATAGTTTTTTGAATAAGGCCGAAAATAGACCAAAATAAACCAGTTTTTTGGATTATTTTTCGTCTTTATTCACAAAACTTGAAGTTTGGCTAACAAATTTATACTTTTTAGATTTCTCTCGTCGAGACAAGCCAAGAAACCGCAAAAAATCGACCGAAAACTAACAAATGCAATTTATTTTTTGAATAAGGACAAAACGAAAAAAACCAAAAAACCAGTTTTTTCAATTTAGCCAAATCAACTCTCAGCGAGCAATGGACAACCGACTTTTTATGATTTTTTATGTGATGTATTGAGAGATAATGATCTTTTTGGTTTTTGGAAAAAACTGTTTTTTTTGTTAATGGAACACCCGTGTTTGATTGGAGAGAAGGGGGTGGGGTAAGAGCATCCCTAATGGGATAATCAAAACATCGAAATAATCGAAGTTAGCAATGTTTGTCCCAAAATAGGCTCACATTGGCATAATCAAAGTTAACAACCTTTTAGCAAATAACCAAATTTTTGCATTTGGATAATCAAAAGTAGCAACATTTTCTCAATAACCAAAACTCAATAACCAAATTTTGGGGACCACACCCTATTTATAAGTCTTTTTTGGTAGAAATGAATTCAAAAGTAATAACATTCTCTCTCCATTTTTCAAATACCTACTTCAAAACTCAAATTTTTGCACTTTCTCTAAAAAAATTTAAAATTATCAATAATAAAAAAATTTGAAAATATTTCAAGATTGGTCTCATTTGAAAGGTATTGTGAATATCTTTTAAATGGTACTAATATTATAAAATGTATATGTACAGATTTAAAGTTGTGCCCATTTTATGAATAAAAATAAAATGAGTTGTACTTTTTTTTTATTAGGAACCCAAAATACCATTGTGACACTCAATATTGTTAACTTTATAAATGTCTTGTATGGATAATCAAAGTCTGATGTGGCAACTTTTGATTATCCAGTTTTGGTCGTACCATTGGTCAGGCACGGATACACACAGGGGCCTGGGGGGTCACGTGCCCCCCCTCAATTTCAGGAATTTTTTTTTTTATTTATACAAATAAGGGAACAGAAATAAGGAAATATCCCTTTCGGAACACTTATTATCATAAACCAAAGTTAAGTAAAGATCATAATTTTGAATAATCTTTACTTTAATTTATCTATGAAAATAAGGAAGTACCCCCATTTCGGAAACAATGGCATTTCCAGAATTTTGATATTCCAATCTTATCAAAATCTCATCCCCCCACTTTTAGTACAAAGGCGAAAAACGACATATTTTTCTCCGAAGAAAAAGGGCAAAAAACAACCTTCCCGTACTTGAAAAGATCATCCGATTATACCATTATGCTTAGAAAAATCCAAGGAACAAATACCGGGACTTTTTATCGGCCAAATCGAAACTTTCCGAAAAAAGATATTTTTCCATACTTAGCCAGATTTTCGAGTGACAGACAGGGGTGTCTGCATAGAAAAAAAGAGTTCCAAAATCAGCTTCCTAAATTTTGGAGCATTATTTAGTTTACTTGCTCTTGACATTAGCATTGGTGCCCCCGCTGTGGAGAATTCCTAGATCCGTCCCTGCCATTGGTGATGCTCTGGATGGGCAAGATAAGTTAAGAAGGGAAGGTTCTTATATTTTGTTTTATTCGCTCTTAGCAACCAAATTACTTACGGATAAGCAAAGACTCCCGCCCCATCGTAAGCTTATCTAGGTGTGAGGAATTACCGGTTCGCCCATGAAAACCCACCAAAACCTTTTTATATTCTCGTTACAAAAATTATAAAAGGGTAGCTAAGTAATTTGTCACACGATTTCTTTATCCACTCGTATCAGTTCCTAAACAAGCTATTTTTTAGTTAATCCTCCCTTCTTAATTAACTCCCATATGTCATATCCACATCTTATCTACTAGGGCTGTCCAGCGGATCATCCGATCCGTCAATCCGACCAATCCGAACCGATCCAACCATCCGTTGATCCATCCGTGAATGTTCGGTTCAGTTCCGGATCGAGAATTTCTTATCTGACGGTTCTGGATCCGGATCGGATCGGATCCGCTCAATCCGCTCAATAATCCTTCTTTAATCTATCAAATCCGCCCGATCCGATCCGACTCGATCCGATCCGATCCGTAACCGATCCGTGAATGTTCGGTTCGGTTCCGGATCTTAAAAACCATAATCCGCTCTGAGCGGATCGGATCGGATCCGTATCCGATCCGTCCGGATCCGATCCGTGGGCACCCCCATTATCTACCATCCTTTCTTATCCCACAAAATCATATCCGCCCACTAAACGAGCTGTTATGGTTCAACCCCCAAAGGGTTTGTCTGAAGGTCAAGAATTGAGAATTAGTATTTGTTTCTTCCAAAATCCTAATGGCCTGGTTGTTAGGGGGAGAATGGCCCCAATAAAAGCATCCGCACTGGTGTTTTGCCACTTTACTTTGCAATTTTCATTTTTTATCGATGAGTAGTATCATTTTGTCCCAAAAAAAAAGAAAAAAAGGCGGAGGTTTGCACCCATCTCAGGTTTAATATATTTCCACATTTGAGGGTAGTCCATAGTGGGCATTTGATTCAACTTTAATTGAGGCCCCCACTAATTGGAAGGTGAGACTAGTCTTCTGTGATTAGTGAAAGTGCGCATAAACTGACCCAAAACCTGAGTTATAAGAAAAATGTATTAATGGTTTGCCAAGTAAAAAAAGTTTTTTAATGGAGCAAAGTGCATTTATTTGCTTGTTAATAACAAAGATTACACCCAAGATTTTGGAAAATTGCCTTCCACCCATTCATTTAAAATGTTACTTTTTATGCAAAACAATTTGTACATTCCAAGAGTTACATAGAGTATACAACATCAATCATGAGAGATTCATGATAACGAAATCTAAGTACTCCAATACAAAAACAAGTTAGGAAATAACTCAAGATAGAAGAAAAAATTACAACTACAACTAATAACGAAAGAATCCTACACGTGATTCTTAGTTCAGTAAGAAGAACTTCCACGTACACTTTTACTTGATTATCTATTAATTATCTACATGGGCTCAGGGGATGGTGCAGTGCACAAAATGCACTGCACTGTGTAGTGCACCATCCGGCCGTCCATTGTCGAAATGGACGGCCAGTTGGTGCGCACTGCACCGTGTAGTGCATTTTCTGCACTACAGGGACCCCTCGGCCTATCTACATGTGCCTGAAACAGACAAACAGCAGAATTTCAAGTAATAGTTATATACACATCCTATTGTTCTAATTCTTGCACTATCAACTCTTTTTTTTTTCCCAAGGATTTAGTAATATTCGGACTTCAATGTGATTGATTTATATTGGTATTTTATAATCCTAACAACATAGAGGGTGACGAGTTAAAAAAAAAAAAAAACATAGAGGGTGACAAGTGGTGTAGACGAGCAAGTCCACGAATGTGCCAAATTCTATTCTTTTCGCTAAGCAAAAAAATTTATTAATCTTTTGAAGAAGAAACAAAGATTAAAAGGACGAGCACATCACACACTGGCGAAAAAACAACATCCAAGACCCAATGTGCCAAATTCCATGCCAAAGGCATACTTAACCATTAAGGATGACGAAAACCCTCTTCACTTTTGTGCCAAACTCAATGTCAAATTTTGACAATGTCATTCTTGGTGTCAAATTTAGCATCAACTTTTAGTAATTGTCAAACCTGCCACATCATCTAAGCCATTAAATTACAAAGTCGTATTCACGAATCACGAGATTTTGTAACAATATGGTATTTTCATTTCAAAGCTAAACGTTCAACTCAAAATTTCAAAAAATATCATTACAAGTAAATTGATGACATTAAACACATGACATCAGTTGTCATCACATTAGAGCTAAGAACAATACATTAGAGACCAATGAAATGTCATCTTCACTCACTTTTGCTAATGACTTTACATTTTCTATACTCTAATTTTTCGATGTGCTATATAGCTTTGGAAACCTTTTTAACTTGGAAATTGATGGAAAGGGATTGGTGATTCATAAATGCCAAAAAATAAAGTGAATGAGGGTAGCTATCATTATATTGATTGAAATTAACATCAAAGCTAGATTTAGATGATCAGCATCTTTAATTATTTTTCAGATCACAACTTTATGGTCAACAGTGCAGTAACGTACTCAACTTTTTTCCTTTCTATTTTCTCGAGAAAAAGTGAGAGAAAATTGTCATGGAGTAAAGGAAAGTGGGTGCAAGTGTGGAGGGAAAAGGGATTTGTGATGGGGGGTAAATGGATGACAGTCCAAAGATGGCATTAAGAGATCCTCCCAATACAAACTTTTCTTCCTTTCCTTTCAATTATTCTTTGTATGTTTTCTTTCCCTTTTTTTATAAACGGGTTTTCGAGTCAGCTTGCACACACCTCACAACTCATTTCAGGACCCTGAAAGTAACGACCGAGCATAATCCCAATGGCCTCAAGGTTTGAGATAGTTAGCATCTGTGGGATTTCAACATACGACCTCATGACCAAGCATTGCTTTCTCATGCCCACTTTGCCAATCCGTTGGAGTTTTGTTTTCTTGCCTTTTCAATATTCTTGTACAGTATGTTTCTTTAACCTCTTTGGTGGTGGTTGCACAAACTCAAAGGGTTAAATCTTGACTCTTGTCAAAGTCTAAATTGTCTTTTTCTTTCTTGCTTTTGCTTCCCATTATACATGAACCACGAAGTGCAACTACTGTTTCTAACTTTGGTGTTTTTCCCCAAGACTTTTGCTAGCTTTCCCACCAAAAGTGCAGCAGCTAGAGTGTTTCCAACTGACATAACGTGGGACACGGGGTTGGTGCTGTCCCTTTGAGTATAGCATGGATGTTGGCCGATTACGGCCGTTCGTGGTTGGCTATGATCGGCTCAGATCATATCTTGTCCAGACAAATTTGAACTGTCTGCCGTCAAACAGATCTGAGTCATCCATGGCCTACCACGGACGGCCGTGATCAGCCCAACATCCATACTGTTCTTTCAAGGACAGTACCATCCCCCATTCCCATAATGTGCTTGCAGAGCGTGAAAATATATTTCGAAAACATTTCAGATTAGTAAAATTCATAAGAGCGTGAGGTGCGTGACCGATGAAAATTGTGACCGAATGTGTCTGTTTTGGATGTAGTGTAACGTAGTAAACATTCGCGGCATGAGAGAAATACGAAATTAAGTTTTTTTTTTTTTGGCCGGACCATAAGAATGTAAAATTTAATAATCTATGAAACCAATGTAATGTATTGCCCGGCAAATTGTTTCCACACACGTTCAGATCAGTGCAATGCGTAATCAAGCAAGCAAAAGTATAATTAAAGGCTTATATACTATTTTTGTCCTTATAGTTAGGTAAGTTTCATTTTTGTCTTTCTATTTGATACCAAAAGCGGACCTAAAATGAGATTTATAGGAATTGTAGTGGTCTTTTAATATTTGATAAAAATTTGTCCTTGTGTTTGTAATTTTAATTTGGCAGATATTTTTGCAGATTACGGAGTTATTCTAGAAATTGCCTTAAGTGAGGAATGGGCTCAAGTTGGCCTTCTTCTTGATGTATTGTGAGAGAATGATCTATCTTGTAAAGGGGAATCAATTAGTTTTTAAGTCAATATGAAAATAAGCTAGTTTCTGGACAACACCTTAATTGACACAAGTTGATCAATACTTCAAGGACTACATCGATTCAAATAAAAAATTGAGGACTAAATTGAAACTTGAGTAATTATTTGAGGACTAAATCGACTCGATTAAAACTTTGAGGATGAAATGGAAACCTGTCTATATCTGTAGGGGCTAAAGTAGGAGATAAGCCATAATTAAATTATTTACCACAAGTAAGTATAGTGATTATATGCATAAATTTTTTCCTTTCACAATAAAAATCAAATGGGTCCTGAGGCTCATGTTCACTGACAGCAACTTTGGTTTGGACCACGTGAAGGATGCTCTGGACCACGGTGCACGTTTTAGTGCGTTTTGAGACAGTTTTAGGGTTTTGTTTAGGACTTCTTTTATTCTCTATAAAAAAACTAAGTTATGTGTAACCTCCATAACGTTGTATTCTTGATTATACATCATAGTGAAACCCCAAGCACCCCATAGAGTAATTAAGTAAATTGCTTTAATCCGAACCACTTATATCGCGTGCCTTGCTCTTATTCCTTGTTGATTGCTTGCATATTTTTTTACGTGCGATTGTTCTTCTTGCCTTTACATATAGAGAGACTCAACTTGAGTTACAAGCAAGCTCGTGCTAGGCACATGCCAATTACGCATACGTAGCCGTTTATCCAAGTGCCACGTAGTTGGCCTCCTCATTGCCAACCCATGCCACCCGGCCCCAATCTGGAGCCAAGTTGGCTGTTGATTCACTTCGGGCCAGACCAATACTAGTGAGGTCCGGCCCGGCCTGGCCGCATGGCTATACATGTCCTTCACGCCCATTTCAGTGGCACAGCCGATCGAGGAGCAGTTCGGCCCATGCGCTTATTTGATCTAGGGGTTTACCCGTTTCCCTTGGGCCAAACTGAATTTCCCTTGGCCCAAACCTTACATTCCTTGTTAAAAAGCCTCTATTGCGTTGCACTTTGCGTACCTTTTCACGTTGTACGAAATAAATCATTCTCCTATTTTTGCTCACGGTTTCAGTGATCTGGAAGCGGCACACTGTTACTATCAAATTGGAGATGGGTATGTATTCATTGCCCATATCGCTATTCACTATCTTATCTCTACCACATATCATGTGATATTATAGCTGTCTTTTCTCACAGACTACTTTTTCTCAGTCAATTTGGTTGGGTACAGACTTTAGGTGTACCTCTTTGGTTGTAGGCTCGACATACTATCTTTCCATGCAATAAACTAATTGCCATTCATTATTGGGTCCTTGACAGGGTGAAAATTTTATGTATACAGTTTGAATGGTTTGTGCTTATTGATATGATTTTTGGGTTTTCTAACAAACTAATGGGTGTTCAATTATGCACGCACCTCATAATGTTCCAATGTAGAGAGAGCAACAAAGAAGCACTGGAGCAAGCTCTATTTGCTGCAGTCACTTGTACCATTTTGGCGGCTGCGGATCCTTTACGCTCTCGTGTTCTTGCAACCTTGTACAAGGTAAAGTTTTCACCTGTACCCGATTATTAATTTGAGAAAATTAGTTTGCAACTGGGTTCCTTTATTGTAACCTAATGTCTGGTTTTTTTTTCCCCAGGATGAATGGTGCTCCAAGTTGAAGATTTACCCAATCTTGCAGAAGGTTCTTTCTTTCTCTCTCTCTCTCTAGCGCGCGCGCCAGGGGCAAACATGTGACTATTTGGATTGTTAAGTTTATGTTTGACCTTGTTGAGAGTCAACACTTGACTCTCCATAGATCATGGATCTGGAATCCTCCATAATAGAACAGAGAATTCTAGAATAGTTCAGAAGGTTAGAGAGTATTCTAGAGAATTCTAGAATAATGGAGAACTCTCTAGAAGGTCGAAGAATAATCTATATAAATCTAGAATGGTCTAGAATGTTCTAGATATTTCTGGAAGATTCTAGAAGTGGAGGAACCTAGAGAGTTCTGAAATATTCAAGAAGGTTATGGAAGACTCTACTACATGCTAGACTTGTGTGGAGAATTCTAGAATGTTGTGGAGGTGTGAGGAGGAGAAGATATTTTCTAGGAGGATTCTAGATGAAGAATATGGACCGTTGGATGAGAATGATCTTGGCCGTCCATTGAGGAGGTGGATGGCTGTATAAAGGGTGGGAGGCCTCATTTGTGATGTGTGGTGAAGAAGTACCACCTTGGTGGTGATGAAAACACCTCTTGGGTGGGAGAGTACCCAAGTGGCGGAGAGGCCACCTAATGAGTGAGCACAAAGAGTGTGCCTAGATATTGTAAGTGTCAAGTGAGAGTCATATGTATCTTCGTGTGAGTGTTGTTAAGTGAAGTGAGTGCGGAGTGTATGTACAAGAGTTAGCATATACAATAAAAGATTTTGTTTGTTCCGCTGCGTCGTACTCTACAGACCTCAGATTCACAATGGAATTATTCAGGTGTATTTGGAAAAAATATTGGGGAAGCCAGATGTTGATGCAATTGCTAAAGAACTAAAAGCTCATCACGTATCCAAACCATCTCTCTCTCTCTCTCTCTCTCTCTCTCTCTCCCCCTGTGTGTGTGTGTAAACTTTGGTTTTTGTAGTGTATGGTTCATGGTACATAACCGTGAACCTTGTGAGAGCTAGACTAGGTCTTCCGATCTTCGATGTTTCGAACAGAAAGCACAAGTGGAGGAAAGTTTTACTGTCTTGGATCGTGCTATGATTGAGCATAATCTCCGGAGTGCAAGCAAATGTAACAAAAAGATAAGGTTGGAGAATCACATGGTTGATTTTTATAATGAAGTTACAAACTTTTAAAGCTCATCTGTTTTTGCTTCCCAGCTTTGATGAGTTAGGCACATTGCTCGACATTGATCCTCACAAGGTACAATTCCATGTCCAAATTCTACCACTGATTGAAGTTTCCTCTAGATTGGCCACTGTTTTATTCATTTTAGGCCCTCCACATTTAGTTTCTGTTGGGTGCACGTTCCGCATGATTATTTCTTTCTTAACACGGTTACAACTCAAACCTTCCTCGAGGTTCTTTAACACATGGGCTGATTATAATTTCCAGGCTGCAAAAATCGCATCAAGAATGATCCATGAAGATAGATTAAAGGGAAGAATTGATCAGGTACCTTCCTCGAGGTTCTTTAACACGTGGGCTGATTATAATTTCCTGTTGACTGTATGACAAACCTTCCTCAAGAAATGGAGTGGGAGATCTTGAAGAAAATTAAAAATAGTAAGGTTTTAGCTAGAAAAAAATTAGTAAGTCAAAGTTGGCGTAGAATGGTGGAGGATATAGAACGTGATCAACAAAAATTCAAGTTAGAAGCGGCTATGGACAAACCATCTGACAGAATTTACACATTTCATCAACTTTGTGACAAGCTGAATTGTGGAAAGTCTACATGCAACGCCTATCTAAAGACGCTCAGTGGTAAGAAGGAGGGTCCGTTGTCAAGACCACCACCAGAGATAGGAAGAAAGATAGACTCCTACTTAGAGACGTTGGCTAACTTGGAGGCCGTCCATAAATTAGATGGGATTCACAAGTCAAAAGAGTGGTTGGAAGCAGAAAAAGTTCCCACTGCGTTGAGCAGATGGAGAAGGTTTGATTCAGGTGGGAAATTTCTAATCAACGCAGTGGAAAATTTATGCTTCCAGCCACTCTTTTGACTTGTGAATCCCATCTAATTTATGGATGGCCTCCAAGTGAGCCAACGTCTCTAAGTAGGAGTCATCTCTCTTCCTATATCTGGTGGCGGTCTTGACAACAGACCCTCCTTCTTGCAACTGAGCGTCTTCAGATAGGCGTTGCATGTAGACTTTCCACAATTCAGCTTGTCGCAAAGTTGATGAAGTGTGTAAATTCTGTCAGATGGTTTGTCCATTTTACGCCAACTTTGGCTTACTAATTTTTTTTCTAACTAAAATCTTACTATTTTTAATTTTCTTCAAATCTCCCACTCCATTTCTTGAGGAAGGTTTGTCATACAGTCAACATGTAGATCATCAAATTGTATGACACCTTTAACCTATATATCAAAATGCTTTCTAGTTTGGTTTGGTAAGAAATTCAAACACAAAATGGCACAGGAAATTTAATCAGCCCACGTGTTTGTGCGATTGTGTGGTTGGTGGCGTATTGGTTTCCTCAATTGTCGTTTCTCCTGACTGTTTATGAGAACTGAAGTGGCGGCTTCTTGGTAGCCACTCGTAAGGGACACGCCAGCGTGGTTGTTTTCCTCGAATGACGGTTTTCATGGCGGCAGTGGTGGCCCTCGGTACCCTTCTCTCCTGTACCATTTCCCCTTCCTATAATGCCCTGAATTTTGGGTACGTTAATAGTATAACATTAACAATAAGGCTCCGTTTGTTTCGGGCGGAAAATGTTTTCTGGAAAACCTTTTTCTATGGAAATTTTTTTCTAGAAAATAAAACGTTTTCTAGTGTTTGGTTGTGATATGAAAATCTTTTATGTTGTTTGGTTGACACGGAAAATTATTAATATGACAAAACAATCAATCTACCAATTGCTATAAAAAACAAACGAACCGAGCTTCTAGCGAGCAACTCATGGTTCGACTCGGCTCATCTAGCAAATGAGCCAAGCTTGAATTCAAGTTTCCTACTCATTTACTAAACAAGCCGGACTCGAAACACTACAAAGCTCGGCTCGGATCGGCTTCTTTGCACCTACGTTTTATTCTTGATGATGTTCAATTATCAACAGAGAAGTTGGCCCATTGTGACTAGTGTCTCGACTACATGTATATGTACTGTAAGGTGGGCCTTTTGCATTGGTAATTGAGGTAATTATTGACCACGTGTTATGCTTACAGCAGAGATGGACGCATGTGTGTGTGTGAGTGTGCAAATGTCAAAATGGTGACATTGTTTGCTTTGAGAGAGAGGCGATGATAGAGAGAGAGGCGATGAGAGAGAAGGAAACTAGCAATGGTGTCGATTGGTGATGGTGTCGAGGCAGCCCCCGACATCCCGATCCTCACTCCGGAAAATGTTTTCAGCCTTTAAAAAGTGGAAATCATTTTCCGGCTGTTTTGACTGATTTTCCGTTTACTTTGGAAAACCTTTTCCATTGATTTTTGTTTTCTTGGGTACCAAACACCGGAAAATGTTTTCCTGGAAAACGTTTTCCACCTGAAACAAACGGAGCCTTAATAAGGTCTTACAACAGTAACCAAAAAGGAAATTACATAGATCTCCCTGCTAATACATTTATTTACTACATGAATAACTAGGGTTTCTCTACTCTATTGCACGGTCGTTCGTCCCAGCGGTGTCTTGTCTTGCTCTGTAAGCCTTGAAGCTATAATACTCCTCCTGTTCATCTTTGTAGTCTAGCATAATGTGTCAGAGTTGCAGAGCAACATCATGGTATTATGCTAGGGTCACACAAGTGCAACATCGTGAGCGAGGACGCCCAGTAGATAGTTCTACCCAAACCTTAAACTACCAATTCTAGAACAATATTGTAGGTAGCAAAATATTACAGTAGTTTCATGTGTGTCCAAATATCAGTGTCTTATCAAATCAAAGTGCAACATAATAAAATCAGTGTCTCGTATCATTTCCAGAATCAGAGTGCAATGTCGATATCTCGTATCAGTTTCTCATATCAGCATTCTTCTTCAAATTTCATCCACATCAACATCATTCGAAAGTTATTGGTTCGTTTTCGTCTCCTTTCAACTAATAGTTACCAACCTTTCCGCTCGAGATCCCGGCTGTCTTGTATCCAGGCACACACTAACAAGATACAAGGTCCGTCCACCCCGCGACTCACACGAACATAGTCCCGGCCGTCTTGTCATCATGGCGCACACTAACATGATATAAGGTTCGTCCACTATGTTGTTGTGCACGCTTAGCTCTAACCACCAGGTTCACTCCACGAAGTTGGGGCGGCGCTCTCGCTGCACTACTGTATACCTTAGCCCTAACCACATCATAGACGCAACATCATGAAGGGTGACGCTAAAGCTGCACTATCGTTTTCATTTCCATCTATTCAATCAATCAATTTTCATTCTCATCTCATTTCTCGTCAACGCTATTCAATCATTTTCTCATAAATCGTGTCGTGTTGTATCATCTCGAGAGTCATGCACATGCCATGAATCTCGTAGAAATCTTTCGTATGCAAATTTTTTCTCGAAAACTGTGTCACTTTAAGTAAAAAATCCCTTTCTCGTAAAATGTGTCGCCTTAAGTCAAAATCTCCTTTCTCGTAAAAATGTTTTACTTTAGGTCAAAACTTCTTTTAGCGACCTTCTCTCGACAATAGAATAACCAGGACAATCCCAGATTGGATGGCCGGACGAATTCAGTTAGAATCACCATTCCGTTCTTAGTCAGCACGAAGCTTGTCTTTTTTGACAGACTATCAAGGGTGTTAGCCTTGGGTTATTCCACAGTCTCAATCAAGTCAAAACATTTGAACAGTACTTTTAGAAAATTTTCGTATTGTTCGAAAAGATTTTTTGTTCTGAAAACCAGTCGGGCATTATAACGGTGTAATTTCGAAAAGTCGATTTTCATTCGGGTATTATAACTGTGTATTTTCATAAGTCGATCTCAAATCGTGCATTATAACGACTGCGTGTGTTTTTAAAGAGTAACTTTTCATATTATCGCTAATTATCCACCATAATCTAAACTAGTCATTTCTAATCACGTTTAAGCATTATAACGACGTAATTTAAAAGTAAATATGAAATACTAATCTAGGGTTAGGATATAGTATCTACCTTAATTCGAGTTTAGTCAGAACCAATTAGCTAGGTTGATTCCGCCGGTGTGACGACTGCGTGACTTTCCCTCGAACTACCTTCCTCCTAACTTTTCTACTAATTTAGGATCGTAGGGTGATCGAAGTGGTGGAGGGTGGTGGTGTGTTATGGAAGAACACTTTGAGTTTTTACTTGAAAAACTCAAGAACTTTTCTACTAGAAAGCTACTTTAAGTTTAGCAAAGGAAGAGAGGTTTTTGTGTGGGTAACAAATGAGAGCAAAGGGCTCTATTTATAGGCAATGGTTGGGCACCCCTCCTTCCTCTCTCTTTCTAGGAAATTTTTAGGTAATTTCCTAATTTAATGCCAACTAATAGCCACGGGTCTAATAAAATCTATGAATTAAATGAGAAGATTTAATAGGAACTTTCTAGGAAATTTCTTGGTTGCACTTTAATGGATTCTAGGCATATATATGTATAATGTACTTATTCTTAGTGACTAAGTAATTAGGAAGTTTCCTCCCCCCTTCTTTCATGTGCTAAAAATACAAACTAGCGTAATACAAAAATGTATATAGGGCTACTAACTTTAAGGAGACAAATGGATGTGTTCGAAAATTCCTAGATAGTCTTCCTAGTAGTTGGGGGGATTCAAAAAGTACTAAACTTAGGGATTTATAAAAATTCTGGTGCAAAAATGTGCGCGAATATGTGCATGGAAGCACACCCGTAAAATTACGTGGCAAGGAAATAATTTCCCTCTCTCTCTATTTCTCCCAACCAGCCCCTCTCTATCTCTCTCTTACTCTCACAAAACTCCAAAAAATTCCAAAAAATAATAGAAGTAAAGTTAGTGTATTATTGGTCAAAATTGAAAAAACGGTCAAAATTGGCATTAAAGGCTCCCAAAATGGCATATATTCCATTTTAGATAATTAATAGGTAGATACACTTTAAGGGGACAAGATATGGGGTAGAAAAATTGTAGGGTTTCCCGGACGCGAATCGGTGTAGTATCCGGCATGCACGTGTTGATTTATGGCGTGGAAAAATAATTCAATTGAATAAACAAATTTTTACTTGAATTATTTGAACTAAATAATAAATTATTGCAATTCAAGATATTAAAATTAAATACTCGAATTATTAAATCAAAATTTTTATTTACGAAATTTCGGGTTATTACACTTCCTCTCCGTCGTCTTGATCCCATTTTTCATCGGCTTCTTCTGTCCTCCATGGGTTTCATTACTAGATGTTTCCGCTTATGCTTAACGGCATCGATGGATGTTGTTTGCTGCCACTGTCTCTAGGCCTCTCATGTTGTTGGCTCATGCTCACCCGCCGGTTTCTCATGGTCTGGTGATGGTGGTGTGGTGGAGGTTGGGTGACGGACTGCGCTTTGGGTATGTGGGGTGGCAATAGGATGGTTAGGGTTTCCATCTTATGGGCTTTTGGATTTGGGATTCAATGTTTGTATTGCGTATGCCTTTTGATGTTCTGGACTTCACTTTATTGGGTATGCCATTAGGTGTTTTGGGCTTTGACCCATTAGGTATTTTTAATTTCTTCAACCTCGGTTGGAGTCCCCTCTTCTCTTTCCCCAACAACTTGATATACCCTTGTCAAGTTCCTATTGCCGAGCAAAAAAAACTGTGGTATTATTTAACTAATTCGAGCCATCTATTTTGTACCACAATTTGTAAACCAACTATTCGAAATATGAGCCTGATTGGACTTCGACAAAAGGCTTGAGTTGCTTGATTGAATCAGATTTATTTCAATACATGCACAATTATACAACTTGACCGCTCATTGCCTGCCGACTGCCTGCCGTGTCACCAAGGGAGGCAGGTCCCTGTTTGGTAGCCATTAAAATGGGCCAAAAGAGCATTAAAGTTCCTTAATGGCAAACAAAAATCTACTGCAAAGCTGCTGTACCCATTGCACCAAAATTCTGTTGGTACCTATTTCATGGGAAAATATCTCTCTCTCCAAAATAAGTGTAATTAATTCCTCCAAAACCTTAGCTTTTAATAACTAAATCATAATAGAAGCTAAAACCCAATTACCTTCTCAGTAATAAACAAAATCCTTCACAAGTTTTATCCTCCTCAAATCTTCACAACAAAAACACATGTCGTCTAATAACTTAAATCATCTCCAAAATAATTTCACATGCTACCCAGAAAGTGAGCACAAATATAAGTGGAAGAATTCCAAAAGAAACAATCTAATGTTTATCCTTGCACATTCTTCCTTTGATAGCCTAGGTGGTGTTTCCCATTTGCTAAAATGAAATTTCCCATAAAAGTTAAATTTAGCTTGGTTGCTAAAATCACATTTATTTCTCATTAGATAAAAGCTAAGTTGCTAAAATCAATTTTCACTCACATACTTCTTTTGCTAAAATCACATTGCTGCTTCAAACAAATAAGAATCGAGGGTAGCAAAGGGGAAACTCACCTAAATCTGCAGGCAACTACCAATTAGTGCCTTGCCTTACTGGCCGGAAATCACTCTGATGCCTAAGTCTTTTTTAGGTTGAGTTCCCGTTTGTTAAAATCTTTGCCTTTTAGCACCTTTGGTTCTCATTTGCTAAAAACAGTAGGGTGATGCTTAACTTTTATCAAATAAGAAACTAAAGTAATTTTAGCAACCAAACTAAATTCAACTTTTATGGGAAATTTCATTATAGCAAATGGGAAACACAACAAGAAATAGAAAGTAGAAACCTCTCTATAAGCAAGCATCCGCATACCTCTTTTAGGATGTACTCCCTCTGTTACTGAATAATAGTTCATTATTCCATTTTGGAATTTTCCAAAATAATAGTCTCATTCAAAGAGTCAAACAAAAAGTACGTTGATTTTCAAAAGTTATCCCTCCTAGATAACGCATGAAAATTTTTAAAGTGAGATTTTAGGAGTAAATCCAATTTCATTTTGAGCTACAAGCAAGCTCGTCTTAGGCACATGCCCAATGACCATTTATCCGAGTGCCACGTAGTTGGCCTCCGTGGCCGAGCCATGCCACCTAGCCCCCCACGTGGAGCCAAGCTGGCTGCTGATTCACTTCGGGCCAGAACAATACTAGCCCGGCCCGCCGTATGGCAATACTATGCAATATGCATGTCCTGCCATTCCAGGGATTGGGCTCACGAGTTTCAGGCCTTCACGCCCATTCCTGGGGGCCTAAACCTTTCCCAGTTTGGCCCACCACATCCGTCATTTGAAATTCCTTGTTACTATTACTGAAAAACTTCTTTTGCGTTATACTTTGTGTACCTTTTCAAATTGTAAAGGCCTGTTCCATTTACTGGATTCTTGGACTTTTTTGATTTTTTACGTTTTACAATATAGGTCATTCTCTTTACACATCAACCAAAAATACCCCAAAAAGCCAAAAACAAGCTTGAATAGGGGGAAGCGGGGGCCCTGCAGTGAGTTACAAGGTTGTAGTGAGTCCAATCCGGCCGTTTCTTGGCATTGACGGCTATGATTTAATCCAAACTTCAAATGATCCGAGCCGTTCATTGTTTCGATTAAAATCCGAGCGTTCATTACTGTAACGACCCAATTTTTTTATCCTATTTTATTTATAAACTAAACTATTTTTGATTAAGTATATTTATGAAGATCCAAATTTCCGAACACGTGTTATAAAAAATAAAAAAAATTGATTTATAAAAGTCTTAGTTCATATGATATAATTTGCATATTTACGAATTTCGTCTGTGTTCAATGTGCATGCGTCCGAAAGTGTTTACGTACAATAACCAATTATATGGCTGTGTATATGTAATATTCATACATTGGTGTATACATATTTATATAATCTTTTTTTTTTAAAAGGATAAAGGTTGTTGCAGGAACATGATATTCGGGGCAATTGTGATAATGCAATAACTATGAGGCAGGAAGTGGACGTCCCTAGGCCATTAAAAGCCATGGCAGACTTCTGCCTCCTCTTGATATTGCTAGTTATATAGTCATAATAGGTGAAAGGATAGGAAGAAAGAAAAAGAGAGGTGAATGTAGGAGGGGTTCTTTGTTTGATTCTTGAAGATAAAATCAACCTGGAGAGGCAAACAATAGCTAACGATTGAACAGGAATCAGAGGGTGTGTATAGAGGTGAAAGATTAAGCCAGGTATACAGAAAGAGAAGGCAGCAGAATTCAATCCATTCCCCTTAAGATCATCATCGTCCTCGAAATCACAGTTCTAGATGAAGTGTGGGCTCGCGAGCGCTAGCAAGAGCAATGCTCTTGTTTCCAGAGCTCAGAGTCACTTTCTCTCTCTAAAATTTCCGTGCTCCAAGGACGAATCTGCAGATCTCTCTTGGAATTTGTGAATGAATGTCCCATATTTATAGGGATCTGCATCCAATCATGGGGCGGCAGACATTTCTCCAATAATATGGTGACACGTGCTCTTTCCGCATACCCAGGCGACGTGGGTGATGTCACTGGCCGTTAGGAAGATTCCATTAGGTCATTCCAGTGCATCGTTTTCCCTCGCAGCGACCCTTAATCCCTTAAAGCCACCAAACCACTTGTATCTCCCCTATTCCCGCGGTGCTAGTCATGGTCGCAAGCCCTTTGGATCGTGCCAAGACCTAACTCGAGCTCGTATCGACTTCCCTTCCCCTGCCTTTTGGTCAGGTGCCGTCGCGAGCCTACTTCGCGTGTTCGCGTGAGCGTTCATTCTTCCCCGTCGCGCCAATCATCCTTGCTGAGGGTCTCGCGAGGGGTGAACTTTTTCCTAAGGTAATGTTTCCCCTGTTGATGGCATCCCTTTATGAAAGTAATAGTAGTTTGGATATGTAATACCGCGAGGGCTGTTCTTCGCGGTGTCTTATTCGCAGGTTCTTAAACTTAACCGACGTCTGACGTGTCTCTTGCAACTTTGCTCGAGCCACGTGGCTATCCATTCATAGGCTGGTCAACCGACATATCACCCGACGCGCTGACCTTTCCTACAGTGAACAGCGAAAGTTTTAGAGGAGAAGAAGAAGTTCCGGAGAAGAAGAAATCCCACCGACACTTGACGTCAACGTGTTCCATCCAAACCACTCCGATTTAGCTACATTTGTGGGAGTTAAGGTAGTTTTATCGGATCCAGTTTTATCCTACCGAACCCTTTTATGTGTTTAATTTTATGATTAAATTGAATAACGAATGAAACGCCGTGGCTTGAAATATCAAAAATAACGGATAAACTCAGCACTGCCAAAAGTTAAATCGGACAATCAGTTCCGTCTTTGGTTTCACCGACACTAGCCCTTATTAAATTGGTTTCTTATTCTGATGAAACATAGGACTCCTTATTTAGTTGCTAAAATACAAACCTTATTTAGTATATATTTTATAAATATAAACAGCCAAGAAGGCTTGGCCTTTAACCATGAATAAATTTTCTATTGGAAGTCTTTTGACAAGTGCAATTTTACTAATAATCTCTTCGGCAAATACACAGTAGTTAATTTGGGTAAGGGCTTGTCTATTGTACATCAATTTTGATATTAGACATCCCGGGTCTCCTAATTACGATTATTGCGATTAGATATTTTTTCAAATTTTTACATGGTTCCTCATTTGATTGTGTTTGAATTTTCATCCTATACTGACTTGATAGATTAAGCTACAACTTGTAAGATGCTAATGAATTTAAATTGTTAATTCTTTTGGTAGGCCATTTACATTACTTCTGATTTGCTAATCGTTTACATTATGTCTTGCTCTTCATATTTTATTTGTTACATGAATTGCTAGTTATTAATGTTATTTGAATTTCTATCAAAGGAACCTGGGAATTTGATTGGACAATAGGATCACTTGGGTGGTTAGGAAACGTGAGAAATTCATTGTAGACGATGATTAGGTAATGATGGAAAAACAATTATGAGAAATGATGATGAGTAGAAGGGTGACGGGTTGGACCCTGTTGTGAGGATCACCTTTGTGGGCCCTGGAGGAGAAATGATTAGTTTGGATTTTGTATATTGAGATTACGAAACCCTAGGTAAGGCACGGTGGTGATTGGCTCTTGAACGGTTTGGTTATAAGGGTGGAATTGTGCTTGCGTCACAACCCAGGGCAGCGTGCTTGTGTCACAACCCGGTGAAGTCTTGTTCATTCTTTGTGTGGTTGCGGGTGGGAGACCCAAGTAGCTAAAGTGAAGATTTCTGATGATGGAATCTTAGTTATCACATAGGTTGGTGGATAGTAATAAAGTGAAGAGTTTGATTACTTTAACTTATTGATTATCCATGCTTATGTGCATAAAATGAATATTATTGTTCTTGCTGCTATTTATCATTCTTTTTTTTTTTCCACAGAAAGAGGGGAAAATTTTTATTAAGAAGAGAGAGGGTCCAGGGAACGGGCCTCACAGGATACAAGGTTAGAAAGCCAAGGAGGGACAGGGTCCCCCCAAGACTCTATCCTAACACCCAATAAAGCTTTCTTTGCCAGTAAATGGGCAACCTTATTACACGTACGATTAACATGAACAAACTTGCAAAACGTAAAAGAAGAAACAAGATGCCGACAATCCAAAATAACGGAACTACAATCCGAAAAGGATTTATTCCGGGCAATGAGGGCCTGCACAATTTGGGCTGAGTCGCCTTCGACAATAATGGAACCACACCATTTGTTTAACGCAAACACAAGCGCTTCCCTAACCCCCATAGCTTCCGTTGTGCGGGGTGAGAAATAGACACAGAAACAAGCCGAGAAAGCACCCAGAAAGTTACCGAGATAGTCACGAGCCACCACGCCAATACCCACTCGTCCATCCTTCCTACTAATAGCTCCGTCCACGTTGATCTTAACAAACCCCATAGGAGGAGGAGACCACCGAGAGGAGGTGGCAGAGATGCCCATTGTCTGGGGTTTGGATTTGGAGGCAGCCAAGCCATCAACTTCAGCACATAGAGCAGTAGCTTTATCAAGTATCACCGTACACGATTGCTCTATCGAATCAAAATAGGCACTGTTCCGTGCCTTCCAGATGAACCAACACAGCGAGGCCAAGAGGGCTTCCATATTTTGGCTACCCTGAAAATCCTGAATAGCCTTTGTAACGGACTTCCACCAATCCAAAAAACAGACCTCGCCGATACCGGCGATTATGGAGGCAAAAGGGGATATCTCCCAAACAGCTTTTGACTTCTTACAGCGAAAAAACAAATGCTCTACCGTTTCCGGTGTCTTGCAACACAGTGGGCAAAAGAGGGGCACATCTAATTGTTTACGGTTCAGGTTTGACAAAACGGCAATGGCATTATGGAGGGAGCGCCATATAAAACTTTTAATTTTATTAGGGATCATGAGACTCCATAAGGACTTCCACATATTCTTGTTACTCGTACCTGTACTTGATTCACCTTGTTCGCGGGACTGGTAGTGCATTAAAGAGGCCTTAGCCAAGTAGTATGCAGATTTAACCGTAAAGCAACCGTCGTCCGCAAAATGCCAAATGCCTCGATCACAGACGCCTTGAGAGCTTAATGGGATGGTAAGGATGGCTTCCTTGTCAATATCCAGAAAAAGATCATTTAGGCGAGGGAGATTCCAACTAAGTGTCGCAGGATCAATCAACCCTGAAACAAAACGGGCAGATGAAGGGGATCCAGAGAATGGCCTAGGCGAGAGCACTCGGAAAGAAAGAGGCCGAGGCAACCAGGGGTCGTTCCAAATATCTATGGATGATCCATTCCCCACCGCCCACCTCCAACCTTTTTTAAGGACATTTCGGCCGGCACAAATGCTCCGCCACGCCCAGGAGGCTGTGCTAGGACACTTCGCTTCCCAAAAGGAGGAATTTGAGAAATACTTCCCACGAAAAACCCTCTGGAACAGCGAGGGAGGACCCTGTAGAAGCCGCCACCCCTGTTTTGCAAGTAATGCAAGGTTGAAAGCATGTAGATCCTGGAAGCCCAAACCACCTTGGTGTTTGCTGTCACAGAGCTTTTGCCAACTTACCCAATTAACCTTGTTTCCCCCATCTACACTCCCCCACCAGAATTTCTGGATAACCCGTTCAATGTCTCTGCAAAAACCTTTAGGCAATAGAAAGCACTGCATAACATAAGAAGGCATAGCAAGTAAAACTGACTTCAACAAAACTTCTCTCCCGGCAGCGTTCAACTTCGAATGGTTCCAAGACCGAAGTTTAGCGGAGACCCGCTCTCTGACATAATTAAAAACCTCGGACTTGGATCGCCCAATGATAGAAGGTAACCCCAGGTACTTGCCACCTTGATTTTCCACCCGGATTTTAAGCGAAATGGAGATACCCTCCTTAACATCATTAGGAGTGTTCGGGCTGAAAAATAATGTGGACTTGTCCCTATTAACCATTTGACCAGAAGCACGTTCATAATTCTCCAAAATGCTTGTAACCGCTTGACATCCAGCAGCTGTGGCTTCCCAGAAAAGGACGGAGTCATCTGCAAAAAAGAGGTGCAAGACAAGGGGACATTGGCGTCCAATCCGAATACCATTAAGAGCAGCATCTGTTATTTCTTTTTGTATTAGGTAGTGAAAGCCCTCAGCACAGAGAATAAACAGATAAGGAGATAGAGGACACCCTTGACGAATACCCCGAGAAGGAGTGAACAATTCTCCTTTCTCGCCATTGATGATGGTAGCAAAAGAAACAGTGGAGACACATGCCATGACCCATTTGATCCATTTGTCATCAAACCCAAATTTACGAAGTGCAGCCTCTAGAAACGACCATTCAATCCGGTCATATGCTTTCGCCATATCTAACTTCAGGGCCACCCAGCCTTGTTTCCCAAACCGCCTATTCTTTAAAGCATGCATAATTTCACGGGCCACTAGAATCGAATATGAGATTTGACGGCCTCCCACAAAGGCTGTTTGATTCTCTGAAATAATGCTGGGAAAAATGGGACGCAGTCTATTTACCATAATTTTGGCAATAAGTTTATAAGAGACATTACATAGGCTTATAGGACGAGATGAAGGGGTTTACGGGGATTCTTGACTTTGGGGATAAGAGTAATAAGGGTTTGGTTAATACTCCGCAAAAGGTGCGATGAATGGAAAAAACTCTTAATGGCAGCACAAACATCATTACCCACAACACCCCAACAAGATTGATAAAAAAGAGCAGTCATACCATCAATACCAGGAACTTTAGTCGGGCCCATCATCATCAACGCCTCATGAATTTCCATATCTGTAACAGGCCTAGTCAAGGATGTATTCATAGCATCTGAGACTAGATTAGGAATGGCCTCCACAGTAATCTGGTGTTGGGTTAGCGGATTGGCTTAAAAAATGCCAGAGAAATAGTTGCGAAACTCACTTTGCATCTCCAGTGAGTTATTAGTCCAAACCCCATCAGCCTTCTCAATACCACTGATTCGGTTTCTGGCCCTTCGTTGCATAACGGAAGCATGAAAAAACTTCGTATTCTTGTCACCATGTTGCAGCCAGTTGATCCTGGACTTTTGCCTCCAAAACATTTCCTCCTTATCCTAGATTTGCTGAAGTTGCCACTTGAGCTTCTGTATTTCACCTATTGGCGGATTGTGGCTCCCATTGCTAAGTGCAAAAATCCTATTCTTAATATCTTGAACAGTTCGGGATTCGTCACCTCTTTTCCGCCGTTTCCAGTTAGTTAGAGCAACCCGACAAGATTGAACCTTCTTGAACACCGAGAAAAATCGAGACCCATGAACATTCGTAGTCCAAGCTTGTTGTATCACATCATGAGCTTCTTCATCATCAGCCCATCTAGCGTCAAATCTAAACGGAGCACGCACCTTGGGGAGAGTTGGGTTAAGGTCCAACTTTAGAGCATAATGGTCCGAGCCGACTATAGGAATATGGGAGACCGAAGCATGATTATACTGATTGCACCAAGAGTGGGAAGCCAAAACCCTATCAAGGCGCTCCTGAATAAAACCTTCACCCGCCCTGTTGTTTCGCCATGTGAAGGGGTGCCCCATGAAGCCTAGGTCATTAAGCTCGCACTTTTCAATAAAATCCCTGAAACCCCGAAACGAAGAGGCTGGATGAGAGAGCCCTCCACATTTTTCATCCGCAGCTAACAAGTCATTCATATCGCCCCAGATAACCCAATCCTCTCCTAAGTCGGACTTGTACTGAATAAGAAAATCCCATTGAGAATGCCTCACACCAAAATCAGAACTGAAATAAACATTGAGAAGTCGCCAAGACTTGTTTAAAGAACTGTCAAATATACGGACATCAACGAACCAGTAACAATATTTCTCCAAAGAAACAGAAGTTGAGCCTTTCCAGAACAAAGCTAACCCACCAGCCGTACCCGTCGGGTCAACACTAAAAATGCTATCCATCTTCAGAGACTTTTAATAAAATCCAATCTAGACACTCTGTTCTTCGTCTCTGATAAGAAGAGCAGAGAGGGGGAGTGGAGGCGAACAAGCTCCTTGAGTTGATGGAAAGTCAGGGGTCTCCCCACACCCTGACAATTCCAGCAAATCATTGACCGGAAGGGGACCGTTTCGGGCTGGTTCCCGCCACCTGATCAACAGCTACGTTTGGTTCCACAGGTTGTGAAGTTTTTGGCTTTTTGGGAGTGGACTCATCAAAAGGAACAGACATACCCTGAACTTCCCCCTCAGTAGACAGTACCACAGTTGCAAGCTTCCTCTTGTACGATATGACCATGGTGGGAGACTCGTGTGTGGGGATTGTAGTAGAATGAGCTCCTTTTGGAGTGCCCCCACGAGTAATCCCTTTCTTAGGACGTCCACGACCTGGACGAGGTGACTGAAGCTGGACTTCCTTTGTAGGTGAATCATGGGCAACATTAATACCACGGATCAGGTGTGAGGGGGTGTGGGAAGAGATAGGGGTGGGGTCGTTTACTGGAGGGGGATGGGCCTTAGATGGGGGCGTGGGGAAAGGGGTAGGGGAGATAAGAGTTAGGTCTTTTTCAGATGAAAGGGAGGCTGGATGGATAGTTTTGGGTTCAGGGGTATAATCTGGATAAGGGTTATTGGGCTTATGAGGATGGATCATGGAAGTGGTTTGGGTTGGACAAGGGAAGGGGAGCATTGGGCTTAAGTTGTTATTAGAAAGAGAGGAGGTATTAGATGGGCTTTTGGCAGAATCTGGCTGATTGATGAATATTATTGTTCTTGCTGCTATTTATCATTCAAGTTATTGTTCAATTATAACTGTTTAGAATGGGATGGGTAATTTTATTGGGTGAACCTCATCACTCACGGTACGGTGTACCCTGGCTCCGTGCCAGACCTAACAGGAGAAAAGAAGAACAGTATTAACAGGAAGCTTGTTATAAATTGGAGCAGGTTAGTGGCGCTGAGTTCGTGGAGGATGATTTGGAGCGGATAAGGATTATTTAATCTAGATATACTCGAAGGCTTTTATGTATTTATGTATTTATTTATATATTTTTTTTGATGTACAATTTAGTATTGACGAAAATAGGGCCTGGAAGTGTGTAATAATATAGTGTATTTATGGAGTTTTTATTAGAAAATTAGGGTCGTTACAATTACCGAGATGGATGGCTGGATGGGCTCACTACAACCCTGTGATGAGCCCCTCACTATAGAGACCCCATACCTTGAATAGTAGGGCTGCATATGAGCCGAGCTGCTCACGAGCAGCTCGCAACTCGGCCCGTTAAGGCTCGGCTTGGCTCGACTCGTTTACTAATCGAGCCGAGCTCGAGCTCGAGTTTTGGGCTTATTTACTAAACGAGCCGGGCTCAGCTCGCAAAAGCTCGGCTCGGCTCGCAAAAGCTCGGCTCGGCTCGCAAAAGCTCGGCTCGTTTAAAGAGACTCGTTAAGTAAAGTAGTCTAGCTCGGCTTGTTAAGAGCTCGACTCATTTACGACCGAGCCAAGCTCGAGCTCGAGGTTTGGGCTCGTTAAGCAAACGAGCCGAGCTCGAATACTACAAAGCTCGGCTCGGCTCATTTGCAGCCCTACTGAATAGGGTCTTTGTGGGGTACTTGTTTTTATTTTGACGATTTTATTTTAGAGAATGATTTTGGCAATCTATTTTTTTGTAATTTCATTCCACAATTTGTCTTTTAATACTTGTGCAATTATAAAAAAAAAAATGAAGTGCCAAAATCATTATCCTTTTATTTTTACAAATCTTGCAATTAAATCAACACTCCGTTGCAATCATATGATTCATATCATTCTGCTTCATGGTCATGGCTCACTTTAAGATACCCAGCAAGAGGAACAAGAATGTAACGTATATTACTTTATTTGCTTTCGTGTAAGCTCATTCCTTGCACGATGCATTCTGCTTTTCTATCATTTCGGTTTCGTGTGTTGGTGCCATGTTAGAGACAATTATTATAAACCTATCACCTTTGATCATTTTTGTTTTTTAGGGACACTAAACTCGGCATATTTTACTGCACATATCATCCCCTCTCCCATAGAGGCCGTGAACCCAACACCACGTGTTTTTGTGGGTCCACTACCTCTATGAGAGAGGCGTTGTTTATGGAGTGAAATATAAGGTATCTAAGCATTGTTTTTTATATAGACATGCCACAGAATTTTGGAGATATGTCACAGAATTTTGGAGATATGTATTTGTATTTGTTAATTTAGTCCTTCCTGCGTAATTGGTTTTCCACACAACTGTCCTGTTTTGCACTTGAATTTTGAAGTTCGAGCACGTCAAGAACTAGCCGATTAAAAAAAAAATACAAGTCAAGAAATTGAAAGTCACCATTCCTTATCAATTAATTTTGTCATATTATATTACTATTTGTTCGGCTAAAACATGTTAACCACTGATTTCGGCGAAAATCCGAATCGAACCAGTTACCGACAGTTTTGGTTATGGTTTCGATGAAAGAAACACGACAGTTTTAGTTATGATTTTGTTTTTAATTTAAAATTACGGTTTTGGTTTTGATTTTACCAATATCCAAATTGGATCGAACAATTGTCATCCCTATCTGTTGGTTTTTGGCTCGATTTCCACGTTGCGACATCTTTGATCCGGACCAAGCAATTATGAGCATTTTTCTACCTCGCAGCAGTGTTGGTCCGGATCTTGGAAAGGTGAGGTCCGGACTAAGGGTCCTGGTTGCATGTTTTGGCGTGGGGAGGCGAGGTCTGGACCCACGGGGGCTTGGTCCGGACTTTGGGTGACGTACTTCAGTCCTATAAATGTTTTGTTTTTTTTGTTTTTTTTTAAAGGGTTTTCTTGTATGAGATTACTTTCACATTTGATTTTTGTGACAGGCAAAGAAAGAGAAACTCTTTGAGCTCATCTGTAGCCTTCGGGCATCTGATTCTTCCTAATCATTTGACTGCCAGTAGAGTAGGTATTCATTGCTGAACCACGTAAAATCTCTGTGTTCTTTGTGATTGCTCTTTCTCTTTCTCTCTTCTCTGATTTGTTCAATTACATAGCATAAATTGCATCTGTTTTCTATGTTTGTTAACGCTTCTGCACAACACTATCTAACAAGACAACATGTACACAATAAGATACACATAGAACTAGCCAACTTGATAAGTTATTGTGGGAAAAATAAACAAATTAGGCTACAGCTGTCTGAGAGGTCCCACTGTTAGCTGTTTTTTAATGACTTCCCTTGATTTGAATACAAGTAATCGCCCTAACTGGAATACATATTGTTAGTGCACATGTTGAGGAGAAGGAAATGGCGTCTCGGAAGTAAATTCTGGTAAAGAATTGCAGCATGTGAATGGGAGTAATTTTAAAAATACAAATCACAATGATCTTCTGCACACATTAGATCAGAACTTACATTCATTCAGTTTCGATTTTTTTTTTTACTCCGTTCACATACAAATTAGTCTCCGATTAATATGAATTCTAACCACACTTGCGCATTTTGTTGAAATATACAATATTAACGGCACAGATTATTGAACGAGGTCCAGCAAGTGGCTGGAAAAGACGAAACCGGCAAATTACCGAGAAGCCACCTCCAAATTTAAATGGGTTAGAGGATTCCTGCTCATAATCTGTTTCATTTTGGGTTTTTTTTCCTTCTTACATTTGATATCATAGTTATGTTGGTTAAGTGTCTCATCCAAAATATAATGTTTTACAGTAGTTTTTTTGAAATGAAAACGTTCAATTGTCAAATGTACAACTACGTATGTATTTGATCCGGAAATCTCAGTGCCAAGACCGTAAACAAAGTCTCAATTATGCCGTCATTTCTACTGTTTTTTTTAAAAAAATATTCAGTCATTTCCTGTCATAAAACCTGTTGAAATCAACCAACGGTGATCATGATTCATGATTGCAGATCTTGAATACTTAATTAGAACCATAAAATTTAGGAGACCCGAGCAATAAGAAAATTTCTCTTTGTTTGCATATCCACTGTGAAAAAGTATCCTCTCATACGAGGATTCCTATGATCTCTCATTCTAATTTCTAACTATGTATTATTTGGAGAAAATTTTCAATGTAGGTAGGGTACGGCTGACGTGGTACCCTACCGCGCATCCGGGCCGTCCATCAGTGTTTTGGACAGCCTAGAACTATTGGGTTAAAAATACCCCCAAAATTTACAAAAATGCCACCGGCACATTTGGGTCGTTCAAAACACAAATGGACAGCTCGGATGCGCTGTAGGGTACCGCCGTGTGGTACCCTACCAGCATTGAATTTTTTTCCTATTATTTGAGTTAAACTACTCTCTTCTCCCTCTCTTTCTTCCTCTCTCTAAAAAATAAACCCTAGCCAACACCCGGGGCTTCGGCATCTAGTGGCGGTGGGAGGGGTGGGTGACCATTTCCCTCCTCCCCATCCCGCTCTCTCTCTCTCTCTCTCTGTCCCCCTTTTTGATCTCCTCTCTTCTCCTTTTTTTGGTTTCTTTTTCTTTGTGTTCGCAGTTATGGAGCGTGGATGGCGTGGTGGTGCGGTTGGCGGCGTATTAGTCTCCTCAATTGCCGTTTCTCTTGACTGTTTGTGAGAACTGAAATGGTGCTTCTTGGCGGCCACTCACGAAGTCTGGCCGCTCGTAAAGGACACACCGACGTGGGTTTTTTTTTCCTTAAATGGTGGTTTTCATGGTGGCGGTGGTGGCCCTCGGCACCCTTCTCTCTAGTACCCTTTCCCCTAACACAATGGTGTTGATCTCATTTTTCGTCGGCTTCTTTTTTTCTCCATATCTTTCATTGCTAGATTTCCGCTTATGCTTAACGGCATTTGGCGGATGTTGTTTGCTTCCACTGTCTCTGGGTCTCTTCTAATGTCGGCTCATGGTCACCCGCCTGTTTCTTATTGGGTGATGGCCGACGCTTTGGGTATGTGGGGCGGCGGTAGGATGGTTAGGGTTTCCATCTAATGGGCTTTTGGGTTTGGGCTTCAATGTTATATTGGGTATACCTTTCGATGTTCTGGGCTTCTCTTTATTGAGTATGTCATTAGGTGTTTTGGGCTTTGATTTATTAGGTGTGTTTAATTTCTTCAACCTCGATTGGAATCCACTCCCTACCCTTGTTAAGTTCACTAATAAATCTTCATTGCTGAGCAAAAATAAAAAAGAAGAAGTTATTATATAACTAATTCGAGCCATCTATTTTGTACCACAATGTGTAAATCAACTATTCGAAATATGAGCCTGATTGGACCACGACAAAAGGCTTGAGTTGCTTGATTGAATCAGATTTATTTCAATGCATGGGCAATTATACACCTTGACCGTTCATTGCCTGCCGACTGTCTGCCGTGTCCCAAGGGAGGTAGGCGCTGCTGCCCTTCATAACAGCAGTGTTTAAATTGGTTTGGCGCTTTATCCCACTTTCCATTTCCTCTTCTTTGGTCCTTGTTTGGTAGCCATTAAAATGGGCCAAAAGAGCATTAAAGTTCCTTCATGGCAAACAAAAAATCTGCTGCAAAGCTGCTGTACCCATTGCACCAAAATTTCTGTTGGTACCTATTTCAGGGGAAAATATATCGCTCAGGGGAAAATATATCGCTCTCCAAAATAAGTGTAATTAATTCCTCCAAAACATTAGCTTTTAATCCCTCTAAATCATCATAGAAGCTCAACCCAATTACCTTCTCAATAATAAACAAAATCCTTCACAAGTTTTATCCTCCTCAAATCTTCACAACAAAAACAAATGTCCCCTAATAACTTAAATCATCTCCAAAATAATCTCACATGCTACCCAGAAAGTGAGCACAAATATAAGTGGAAGAATTCCAAAGGAAACAATCTAATGTTTATCCGTGCACGTTCAAGTTAAGGGGCAAGCTACAATGTGCACCCCTCCCCATATGAGATTTTGTGGCACCAAATATGAGAGAATATGAGATTTTGTGGCACCAAATATGAGATTTTGTGGCTCCAAATATGATATGGCACATGGTATGCACCCGACGGCCGAAATATGAGATTTTGTGGCACCAAATATGAGATTTTGTGACTCAAAATATGAGATTTTGTGACTCAAAATATGAGATTTTGTGACACCAAATATGAGATTTTGTGGCACCAAATATGAGATTTTCTGGAATATATGAGATTTTGTGGCTCCAAATATGAGATTGTGGCACTGTAGCAGTACTGTAGCAATCCGCATGGGTCCAAATATGAGATTGTGTGGCTCCAAATATGAGATTTTCTGGAAATATATGAGATTTTGTGACTATTCATATGAGTGAGCATACCATATGCACTTCATATCTCCAGCCACAAAATCTCATATTTAGAGCCACAAAATCTCATATTGAGAAGGGCACATTGTAGCATTACTCTCAAGTTAATATTGCAATTGTGGTTGCGAATTGACAAAAGAAATTAATAAACCCGTCATCGTGGAAGAATGACTCGGCCTCCATGAGAGTGTGGATTGATGGAAGGATGCTAACATGCCTTGCTCGATCAAATGACATCTCCTAAAAAAAATAACCAAGTGTATCACGTAAGATTTTAATCTAATAATTGCAACCAAACAATATACGAAATGTAGCATTTTCCGACTCGAACTCTATACTAGTACATGATGTACCTTCCTTTAATAAATTTGCATTATGATTTATGAAAAAGGTGGTGTTTGTGCCAAAACCATTTTTGTTTGTGCAAAAAATGTAGTGCTTAAAAACATTGTATCATGTGCAAGGTACAAGCCTTTTATGCACAACAGTTTTGGCACAAACAAAAATGGTTTTGACATTATCATTTCCCTATGAAAATTTTTACTGGGCGGACGATAAGATTACTCTTTCGATTGGTAAGAGTGCATTCAAATACTTTTACCGGTAAAAATGCACTCTTACCGGTAAAATACACTCTTATCATTCGCCTAGTGGGCTGAAAGTAAAAGGATCGAGGATTTATTAGACCCCTCAACTCCGCTATCATCCATTTTAACGATAACTAAAAGTACCAAAATCTGAAATGAATAAAAAACGTGTTAACAAGTCCAAGAACAAACAACCAAATCAAGATTAAACAAATCAGTCATATGGTTCTAGATTTACTAATTTTTTATGGCAACAAGACCAAGAGTAGTGCCGTTATGCTTTGTTTTTTCATTAATCTGAAATGGGAAAGAAGGATACCAAACAAGGACTAAAGAAGATAAAATGGGGAGTGGGATAAAGCGACAAAATGCTGCCGTTTTGCAGGGCAGCAGCGCCTGCCTCTCTTGAGGAACAGCAGGCTTCCCGCTTCCTGTTCATTGCTCTTGCGATAAATATGCTTTGTTCAAATAAATATCTGTCTAAAAAACAACTTCTTTTACATGGATGGCGTACGCATCAAGAGCTACAAATGCACATTTTGAGTTCTTCAAATGAGAACTTGGCGATCTCATTTTGCGTCACATAGAGGAATGACAAATGACGACGTGAGAGGATCTCAAATAATTCATCATTTTCCTTTACCTTCATAAATTCTTAATCCACATGCAACATTATTATGCTTTCTTTTTTCTTCTTCTTGATAATAAGGGGGTACGGGGTCCATGTAGTGAGAGGCCCACTTACAAGGTTACAGTGAGCTCATCCAGCAGTTCATATCGGTAATGATCGCTCAGATTTTAATCCAAACAATGAACCAATGGCGGAACTACCCATGGGCTAACCTAGGCTGTAGTTCAGGTGAGTTGAAAAAAATGAAAAAAATTATATATAAAATTATAGCCCAATAATTTTTTTTGTGCAACCTAACCCATTCTAACCCTCGGTCCAAACATCAGGGCAAAGCCAAGTGCTTTTTGCAGGTACCAGCCCTAATAAGACTCAAATTCTACCCGCATAAGGGTAAAGCCAAGTGCTTTCCACTTGGGAAAGCTCCTCAGTGAAGAATATACAATTATTTTAATTGATATAGGTATATATTTTAGAATTTTAGTCACTATACTAAATTGGAACGAGTACTCTGAAATGGTATTCGGTATCACATCGATACCGCTATGTATCGTATCAGCAGTAAAAACGGTATCATGTCCGGTATGGTATTCAAAACCTTAGTAGCCCAGGACAAATTAAGTTCCTGGTTCAGTCCTTGCAATGAATAACTCGGATCATTTAGTGTTTGAGTTAAATCCAAGTCGTCGGCGCCGAGATGGACAGCCATGTCCTAGGCCAACTTTTTTTTGGGTAATTCCTAGGCCAACTTTCGATACATTACTCCTATTGTTTTTACAATTTACGTTATGTCCAACCAGCTCTGGGGATTTGAATCGAATCTCTCCACTTTAAAAAAGATATTAAGATAAATGTTTAATATAATGGATTTGATGCACGCTCCTTATCTATTTGCGGGATTCCCAAAAACTTTGTTTCATGAATATCTTTTCTAATTAATTAATTAATCATTAGTCATATGCTAGAATGGTTTTACTGTCTCCATTAAATGTAACGGTACTGTACTCAAAGTACATTTAATCAGTTGACCAAGTTTTTGTGCCGGATTTCTTGAACAAGCTTTTACTCCTATATCTTGGGGCAAATCCATTGTAACACAATAAAATAAAAGGACGGTGCATTAGTTTTATTTTGCGCCTCCAATATATAATAGCGATTGGATTCTCGCCTATTCACGTTTTGGACTGGAAAAAGACAAATCTGGACTGTTCATTTGCTGCAACTAATGGTTCAAATTTGTTAGAAACTCTTACCTGTAAAGGACGACAAATTCAAACTGTTAATCACAACAGATGGACGATCCAGATTTGGCCGGTCTCATCCAATCCAAATCAAAGACCAGAGCAGATGTAATTCCTAAATAATAATATGCTTCTTCCCTGTCGGAAATCCTAAGGGAACATTTTTTTTAAGCTGATTTCTAGAGGGGCCATTCGAGAAAATATTTTAAAATGGTTCGAATCATTTGTGCAAGACTAGTAGGTGGGCATCGCGGCCTGCCCCATCGGTACAACTCCTATCGGTACCTAGAGTTGGGTTCCTTCCCTGTTGTTTCTAACCCTCACAACTTGATAGGGTGATTGAGTTATCTAACAGAACATAGGAATATGTTCCTGAAGAATTATTATGTAAAACAAACCCTGAAAAATGCCATGAGGCACGGCCACGTACGTTGTGTCCCAGAGCCTTTCCACAACACATATATATTTACAAAAGGCTACACGACTAAGTGTACGGACTTTATATGAATGTGTGTTGCAGAGCACTGAAAATGAAATTGATAGTTGTCCATAGGTATATTTCACAATCTTTTTCAGCTTCGTAAATGACAATTGGATTAGTAATAATAAAACAGTTATGAACAGCGATAGATGTTAACGGTTTGAATTGAAAAGAAATGTGTTCGAAAACATTCGATGTATGTAGACCACATCCAATCGCGAAACTATGGGGAGGGTTTGGCTAAGTACTTGGCTACTGGCCACCACATTTCAAGCATAGATCTTATTGAGTAAAATCTAAAAATATGAATTTCACTGCAAAGTAAACATATACAACAAAAATATAATATTTTAATTTACGACACGATTAAAAAAAAATAAAAATAAAAAAAAACTCTAAATGGAGTCCAGATTAAGAGCGTTGCTACGTACCCAGAAAAATTACTCTGAAACTTCTCCTGAAAGGGAAATCAGTGGTTCAGATTCACTCCCAAGTGAATCTGAACCATTGCATGCTATTGACTATGAAGACTTGAACCTAATATTGGACGGAAAATTCCAAGTACTTACTCATTGAACCAACCGCCTGCTTGCTTGCTGATAGATATTTTAAGTTTTCTACTCTCTTTCTTAAAAGATCTGAAAGGTTACGTTCATCCTGTATTCCCATTGGGGAGGTGTTGTGCATGGTGCTGTGCACCCCTCGGCCGTTGGATCGAGTTTTGGACAGTTCGGATATGTTTTGATTTTTTACCGGTAAAAAAAATCAAAATTAAAAAAAAATTGCCGAACGCATCCGAACCATCCAAAACTCGATCCAATGGCCGAGGGGTGCACATCACCATGCACAGCACAGTTGTGCACAGCACCTCCCCCGAGTCCTGTCTTTAGATACGCAAGTCCTGATTTCATTTGTGCTTGATAAAATTGCAGAATCTATCTAATCTCTTGATGATGGTCTTTGGGGGGAATACGTTGTTTGTTTTGATTTTATTTTATGTATAACTAAGAGTCAGGACTAGATTGCTAGCTCGTATCTCGATCGATTAATCCAGGGGTCCTAAAGTTAACGACCAACCAAATCTCCAGTAACTCCAAAGTTTGAAAGGTTTGCCGCCTTTCATGAGATTCGACCTTGCGACCTATTGGAGGAAAGCATTTAAAGTTGTTGCCTCTTGTCCACTTGGCTAAACCCGTTAAGTTTGTGGATATGCTATTTTTTGAGATTAGTTTTCACCAAAGGGTTTGCCTAGTGGTTTGAGCAGGAATGGAGTCAGGATTTTTGCGTAGTGGGGGCGGGCTATATATGTGGAGGATGGGCGGGGTTATACAATTTGATGATATATACATATTTTTTCAATGTAATAATAGGGATTTTTTTTTCCAGATTCTAGCAGGGGCGAGTAACTCGAGTTTAATAAAATTTCTCTTCTACCGATCAAAAAAAATGTTGTATTGTGATTTTCATTGTATGAAACTCAACGAGTATTGAAGTAAAATAAAAATAAAAAACTTGAAGGGTCTAGTGTGAAATTATATAACCTTGATTCTTGATTAAAACAGTTCTAAACAGCAATTAAATTCAGAAATGGCTTCCCAGTGGTCCACCAACATATCTTTTTATATTAATGCAAATCATTCATTCTAAAAAGCTTTGATGTATAGATCATATATTAAAATATCAACTTTTTTTGTCCCAGAATAAAAAATTATCAACATTTGTGTGAAAAAATAAACGGGTGATATGACTTTGAAAATTGACTGTATTATTGCGAGACAAATGTGATGAATTCATGTAGCTAGGTTTACCGGATCAAGTATATTTTTCATATAAATGGTCAGCATTTGCGCTGCCGTCCATCGTGAACAGGGAACCTAGATCATTAATTTTGAGAAAATTTTGGGTGCCGGCGGCAGGGTAACACAAGGTGGTATTCAATGCGCATTTCGGTTGTCTAAAATTGGTTTGCATGGTCCGGATTTGAGAGAGAGAAAGATGGGAGAGAGACGAGTGAGAGAGGGAGAAATCAGGACTGTCCAAAATATTTTTGGACGGTCGAGATGTGCTCTCTGACACCATGTTAGCCGTACCGTAATTGCACCAAGTTTTTCGCCTTAATTTTACCATGCTACACATGAAAATCAAGGGTGAAAGGGCACTATCAAGTAGTGTCACTTAACTCCACTGACCATTTTTTTCTTTTTCTTTTTGAACAATTGAAAATTTATACCATTTTGTGAATTTAATCCTGCAAGCATTGTAAATGATCCCATTAGTGTAGCACCGCACACCCATTAAAAACATACTTGTCCCTTTTAACAAACTAGTGTAAATTACAAAAACTCCCTCCATCTGTCACGCAGTATCCCTAAACCCATCATCTATTTAACTTAACAATTCCCTCCCCCCAATCTTTCGAAAGTTCCTAATGTTATCCTTTCTGCTTTGATATGCGTAACGCAGAATGAAAAAGGACCATCTTACGGAGTGAAAAAGGACCATCTTACCTTGACAAAAGGGTGGGAATACCTCAGTTACTCGAACGAACTTTACCAATCTCATCCCCTCTAACCCTTTGCGATCTCATAAAACTCTCTCTCTTTATCTCTCTTTCTTTTCAAATCAAGGTTTGATGTCGGAAACAAGGTTTGAAGATTTATACAAGGTCTGAAGTAAAGAAAACATAGTTGTCGGCAGGTATACTTTAACCACAACAAATACTATGATTTTTTTTGTTGCTCGAGTCAAATATACGTAGGACTAAGCATTTTTAGAATTTCATTTATTGGGTTTGAGATTCTACATTGTCCGTTGGGGTTAGGGCTTTTGTTGGGAGTTTAAAACATTGCGTTGTTTATTCGAAATAACGTGGTCCCTTATCCTGCACTTTTTTTTTTCTTTTAATAATTGAAGTGGTCCTCTCGTTGTACTCCATATTTTATTGTTTGGGGTATAGCGTCCACTTAAATATCATGTGTTTAAGGTTTTATTGATGCTACCCATGTCTTTTTACATTCACTTTTTGTAACATAATCAAACGGAAAGGATAACATTGGGAACTTTTGAATGATGAGGGGTACATTTACATTAAATAGCTGAACTCTGCTCCGTACTTACACAAATTGAATTTGCTGTCAAAGAATTCCAACTCTACCCCTCTCTAGCGGTTTTAGAAAATTCATAATCACAAATGTTAAAAATGTTTGATTAATATATGAAAAATAGATTATACATATTGAAAGTGTTTTTTTTTGGGTGAAGAGATAGAAGAATCCATTATCAAAAACCCTAAAACAATCTATCATAACCAACAAAAAAACCGAAAAAATAGAGGAAAAACAGAAATTACAGAAAAAGGAAGATCGCCAGAGCCATCGCCGGAGTTGTCATGCCACCATCCCTGCCACCGCCAATGTCGGGAGTCCGGATCTAGAAACCCCAGATCCGGCTCCCCCTTGCCCAAAAAGAAAGTGTTTGATAATATAATTAAATACTAGATTATAGGTATACAAATAATAATGATGCCCTATCTGTTGTTTGTTAATTGTCCAAATACATGACCTTATTTTCGTTGTAGATATTTAAAATTAATTATTTGAATAGTACAACATTTAAAATAGACGTTAACATAATTGTAAGTAAGTTTAATGCTACTGCTAAAATGAAATTACATATAAAGAGTTAAAAACGTGGTGATTATGCATTCGATAGCATGCAATTGCTAATGAAAAAATTAAGATTAAATGTAGAAAATGCCAAAGAGCTGGGTATTTTTTGTGTTCTTGAATGGATTTTATGAGATAAAATCTAATTTTGATAAAATGTAGTTTTGTTTAGAGGTGTGATAAAATGACATTGTTTTCTCAATGGATTAAATGTAGGATTGATAAAGGTGTTTTGTAAATGATTTTGTGTCATAAAATCTAGTGTTGATAAAATCTGTTGAGTATGTTAGATTTTATGAGATAAAATCCATTCAAGAGCAAGGCCTAAATAGTTCAAAATGCTAAGGATGGAATGGTCATCGAAAATTCAAAATCCAAAATCAGAATCAGAATCCAAAAATAACACCAAAACTACTTGGGTAGTATTAATGCCAAAATTGTTTTTTATTGTGCCAGAACTCAAATGCATGAAATGGTTGTACTCATGTGTAAAGTACAAGTTCTTTATGCATTGGAATTTTGACACAGTAAAAAACAGTTTTGGTATTATCATCTTTATGCTTATTTTAATAATGAATTCAGTAAGAATACATTCTCATAATCAATTCTAGAATGCAGAATCATAATTCATAATCCAAAATCATGTAAAGATATCATATGCTCCATTACCAAACACCCACTAATACGTTATTATTTGTTGTGGATTATCAATAATGGGTAATGCTAAAAAATACAAAACAATAATGGTAACAATTGACCCTTTTTATGCTAAAAAATACTACAAACTCCAGCATGGTTTCGCCGACCAATTTACGCACATCTCGCCTAATTATAAGCCTCAATACCATCGCCTAATCATAGGCCTGAACACCACCGCCCACTTACAGAGAGCACTGTTAAAATAGAAGCAAAAGTCCCATATGAACGACCCCAAAAGTGAATAGCGCCGATAAATTTTGAAATCTAAAACATTAAGCGAGAGCAAATCCTTAAGTCGGTATTGACCATACGCAAACTCCTGGGATTCAAAATCCGCCATGCAAAAAAAAGAAAAAAAAAAATACCGCCATTGTTAAAAACAGTCACCGCTCCACTAGAAAAAAGAACCACCCACCGCCCACCTCCCTTCAACATCGTGCGCCACCCACTAGCGAACAAACCTTTCCACCATCTCATGACGGTGACAACCTCCATTATCCGGGACCACTATCCGGCCCCCCATCTCACGACGGCGACAATCTCCCCGGACCACTCTCTCTCTCTCTCTCTCTCTCTCTCTCTCTCTCTCATGCGTGGTGTCCACACCGACGTCACAAAAAACCGGTTTAAACACCCAACCCTCTGGCCTTATCTCTTCTTATCTATTTGGTTGGGCAACTGTTTGTAGCCTTTTCAGGCCATCATCACTGTTCCATTCTTTTTTACTCTCTCTTCACACCGCCGCCTCCTTCCTTCTCCTCCGATAACCCCCAAAATTACGACTCCCAACTCCAACTCCTTCGGTCCCGTTCAGACGTCAAAAATTATATTGATCGGATATCGTTTGATTCGACTTTGAAACGTATACAAAAATACTGGAATTCTGAAATTTCCAAAACAAGAACACACAGATAATAGAGAACAAAAAAAATTCAAGAAATCAACTAGAACAAAGAAAGAAACTTCGATTTCCGTTGAACGCCTCAGTAAGCTACTAAGCTGTGTTGATAATCGATACAACTATATATACTTCGAGATATTTATATATCTAGAGAGAGAGAGAAGATGGAAATCAATCGCAAAAGAAGCTTCACTAATTCAACACAATCCCTTCGGATCATGTTTCACAAGACTTCTCGATAACAATTTCTGTATCGATCACGAATCCGATTCCGAAAACCAAACCCTAAAAATTTGCTCAAAAACTCCTCTTCAATCCTCCTCCTCCGAGTTTTCTGGGTCCGGGTACTCGTTCAAGTCGGGCTTCACCGAGACCCGACTCGAATTATTAATCTCCTCCGCCGCGTGGTGATGCAGCGCCGACTCGAGAGCATCAACTCTAGCCCCGACCTCCGTCGCCTTCTTCCGAATCGAAGCGGCCGACATGTCGTTACTATCAATCCCGTCTTCTTCCACTGTAAACTCGGGGAAATTCAACCTCGCCGAGGGGCCACGGAGGTAGAAAACGGCGGTGTCGTAGGCACGCGCCGCCGCGACGGGGGACGAGTAAGACCCGAGCCAGATCCGCGAACGCTTGTTGGGCTCTCGGATCTCGGCCACCCACTTGCCCCACTTCCTCATACGTATCCCCCTGTAAGGTTTATCTCTCTGCTTCCGTTTCTCAGCGCTTCTTGTCGTGCTCGTGCTTGAACAATATTCTCCGGCTGCTGCTGCTTCCATCGGAAAACCTCCGATCAATTTTATTCGATTTTCTTGCTTTGGTAGAGGAATATTAATTGGTTGTGTAACGGAAGAGGAGAGAGAGAGGTAGGATTCTAACTAACCTAGAAAAAGCCTACATGGAACACCAGCTGTTGTATTTATATAGGGGGCATTGTGTGTATATATATATATATATATATGTGACGGTGTAGGTAAGAGAGAGGAGAGAGAGGGGGAGGAATGAATAGGCAGCACGCATTGGCGGTGTGATGGGTTGGGCTAATAAGTAGTGTGTCAAATGGGACGGCCGCCACGTTGATCTTTTCTTTCGCTTAGCGATAAGTCCAAATTTGGCCGACATAATCCATCGGTAAGGCCTTGTTGGTTTTGGTTTTCAAAAACTGGTTTTCTCAATTATTATTTAATTATTAATTTTATTTTTAAATATTATTTTTATTTTTCTTTTTATCTCTCTCCAATCATTAATATATATTTTTTAATTATTATCTTTATTTCTCCCTCTAATCATTACAAAAACTAAGGGGGTGTTCCACTAACTTGGTTTTTTTGATTTTTTGGTTTTTTTGATTTTTTTGGATATTTTAGTTTTGCAAAAAAATTAACTTGTTCCACACTAATTAGTTTTTTGGTTTTTAGTTTTGCAAAAAAACTAACTTGTTCCATTAAAATAGTTTTTTGAATGTTTAGTTTTGCAAAAAAACTAACTTGTTCCACTAACTAGTTTTTTTTGGCTTTTTTGGTTTTTAGTTTTGCAAAAAAACTAAGTGGTTTTTTGTTAGTGGAATGAGATAGTTTTTTAGTTAACAAAACTGTTTTTTTTAGCGGAACGGGGCCTAAAACTCAAAACCCAAACCAAACACTACCGTTATCTCTCTCTCCCTTCTCGATGGAGTAGGGTTGCAAACGAACCGAACTTGTTCGCAGCTTGGATTATTAAGAATCGGCTCGTTTATACTTGTGAATTGTGATTCTGGTTAATGTGCGAGTTAAGTTTTGCGATTTTTTAATAGGAGTATAAGGTGTTTTTTTTTTATCATTCATCATTCCTAATCTATTACATGAGGGAGGAAGGAATGAGACTCTATCCCGAGATGCAATGTGGGGCATCCAAGACCTCTATCACATGAGCTGGCCACCACTTGCAATAGGAGTATAAGTTTACCTGTTAAAAAATTATTTAAGGTTGTCTTTAGGCTTTTAAATTAAGTTTGAACAAATTACCACTCTTCTTTTGTTAAAGTCTATAAGTATTCAGTTAATAAATTCAATTAAGTTTGATTGAAACGACGTAGTTTTGTTTAAATTAAGATGGTCTAGGACGTTGATTTTAAAATTAATAAGTTGTGTGTCACTACTATACCGAACCATTGCCCCGAAACACCAGCTCAATTTTGCCCACCTATATGGATTGTGCCATGTCATGACGTGACGTGTTACTCTTAAACGTGTTGTGCTCATGCTTGTATTGTACCTGCACTGTCCCGTCCCGTTTGTCACCTCTACATAGAATAGGAAAAAGTCTTTTTCTTTACATCTGGTTGTATTCTTTGGCTTTCAAGTGGGAGGCTTAAGGCTTGAGTCTAGGAAAAAACATTGGACTCCCAGGGTTGCTAACTCGCTAATGTATCCACTAATCCCCACTAATGTTTTCAATGTTGGCAAAAAAAAAAAAGAAAAAAAAAAACTAGAAGGAAAAATTATTCAGAGTGGAGAATTGTCACGTGCTTTTCTGGACCCTACCTCATCACAAATTGAAGTGAATTTCACTGCAGTGATTAGGGCTGCAAACAAGTTGAATTTTAGAATATTTAGGTGAAAATAACTACAATACACACTCATTCAAGGTGTTGTACTATATGCGCTTATTGTATGGTCTATATATATTGTTCTATCTCATTGGCAGTTGTAACATTTTTTAGTGTTTCGTAATTTTTAACATTATGATTCGTAACATTTTCTATAATTCGCAACATGTTGTGCATCTCGTAACTTTTATACAAAAAAATCGTAACTTTTATTAATAAGATGTAATCGATTCGTAACTTTTATAGGGGTGCATTGGATATATACATTGTAAAAAAAAAAAAAAAAAAAAATATTTGAGCATGGAAACTCTGAATCCTGGCCCATTTTAAAAAAAAAAATTAAGCATATCAAATGATATCTGATGGATATAGTACTATATTATTTGATTGATGTTCTCGATAAGATTTAACAATTTACGATTTCTGCCATTAAATTGAAATCCAAAAATGGCCCACAAATAGCCGAATAAGACCAAAGGATAAGGAAGTAAGGAAGAATAGAAATCTGGTTGCTTGGAACAAAATATCGAACAATTTATTGTTGAAAGCGGTACTAAGAAACCACGTAGATTAATTCAAGACTGTTTTTAAAAATATAATTTCTTATCATCATTATTTAGGCCACATTTTTATTTTTTATTATGATTCCATAACTCAACCTCATCTAGTCATCTGCTCCCAAATCCCACATATATGGAGGAAAGTTGATTTTGATATTTATGAGTTGAGCATGGGCACAACACGACAAGGGAATTGGCATGGTCATGGCATGTTGTCGTGTCTTGTTCGTGGACTAGGCCAAACTGAGCATATTCTAAAATGGGCCGGATTGAGCATATTCTAAAATGGGTCAGGCCAACACGACATGACTAATAAATAAGTTGGGCTAGCCGCTAGGCACGACACGAAGCACGTTTGGCATGAAACTAAATGGGCTGAGCCGGCAAGTCACACCCCATTTGACACCCTCTAGTTCCACGTAGCGGTTTGTGAAAAACTTATTTGATGGTCTTGGGGCACTGCATCCCAACACCCTCATCTACCACATAATTTTGTGGGGCTCCGTACTAAATGCACGAGCTGAGCGAAAATGTGTAATGAAGAATGATGTTCGAGAACAACGTGATGGTGTCTCGAGATTGTGGGCAGTGGCGACTCCAGAAACTTCGATTAGTGGTGTCATTCAAAAATTTCGCATATTCTTGTACATTTTTTACAAATTTCAATATACTTTTTTAATCTTAACGTGTGCCTATTTGTCACATGTAAGCATTTTCCATAAAAAAAAAAAAAACGAACTTTATTGAACTATTTGACAAGGTGGTTTTGTTATTTTATGAAGAAATTGAGGTTACCTCATTTGGGTAATAATCCAATAATCCGGATTATTGGATTATTCATTTGTTCTTATTCAAAAAAAATTTTGTATCCGTTAGTTTTGCATCAAGATTTCGTGGTTTCTGAATTCCTCTCGACGAGACGAATCTAACAAGTATAAAATTATGGTCAAAACTCAATTTTTTTTAATAAAACCAAAATAGGTGGATTATTGGAATTCGTAAACCACAAAATCTTGATGCAAAACTAACGGATACAAAAAAAAATTGAATAAGGACAAACAAATAATCCAATAATGCGGATTATTGGATTATTACCTAAAGGATATTAATCTTGTCCTTTGAGTATATAATAGTTGTGTTATAGGCTTATAGCTGTCCATGAGAACTTTTGAAAGGAAAGAAGTACAACTAGGAGTCAGATTTCGAACAGAAGTGCTAAACTTTCGAAAGAGTTTGCAGCATTTCCATGGCCTATGTGGGGTCAGTGGCATTTTTAGGTGGTGTCAAATGCCTATTTGACATTCATACAAAACAAAATACCACTCGGTAGTTTTTGACAAATTTCTATTGACTGGGTTCAATTGACTCCAGTCCTCCTATGCTGACGTCGCCCCTGATTGTGGGGGCCCGTACTGCCGGATGTTTGGCTGAGGCTCCACTCCTCTTACGCAAACACATAATTAATTTACGGGCCCCCTCCTAAGTGGGTATGATTAAAGTTCTGTTTGTCAAACAAAATTCTCCAAAAAGATGAGCAAAAATAATGGGAGAGAAAGAAAGTGGGAAGTTTTGGATATGTTGGACAGAAATTGTTTTGTTTTGTATTCTAGGTGATGATAATGATGAGGAGGATGAGAATATGCCGGCTTGGCTTCTTGACAATTTGATGGGTGGCAGGATGAACATTGAGATGATGGGGTCATTGCTTTTTTGTTTTTGTTTTTTTTATCTATTTTTGTGTGCGGTCTGTGGTGAGAGGGAGGAGAGTTTCGGTCACGTGGTGCCGAGCGTACATTTTGATCGTTCAAAAGTATTTTGGACGGTCTAGATTTTGAAGAGAAAAATATGATAGAGAGAGGGAAAGGATTGGGAGAAATTTGAGCAGTTCAAAACACTTTTGAAAGGTAAAAATACGCGCTCAACACCACGTGTACCATGCCCGCTAAGCATCTAACTTTTTCTTTGTGGGAGGGTAGGTCGGTGATGGATTGACAGTTTGATTTATATACTACTATAAAAAAATGTTTGTTTTGTTTGGAAATCCAATACTTTGGGAACTGGGAGATGAAATTCCATGGAATGAAAATTTAAGAAGAGTAGATTAAATTAGTAATTGGCCCAATTATCGATTAATATTGACACCTCTAGCATGCAGTAAATATTAGGTACTCCTCATCATGCCAGGAAATAGAGTTGCAAACGAACCGAATTTGTTCGCAACTCGAATTGTTAAGGCTTGGCTCGTTTATACTTGTGAATTGTGATTCGGGTTGGTGTGGAATTAAGTTTTGCGATTTTTTAATAGGAGTATAAAAGTTTGCTCGTTAAAAAATTATTTAAGGTTGGTTTACTATAATGTTTTATTGAAAGGGTTAAATATCTACTTACCCCTTAAATTTTCAAAAAGATTTTTACTTCCCCCTTCAACTACCAATTAAACTCTCTTCCCCCTTCAACTCTTATTTTCTTCTTTACCAAGGACAAATCACGTTTTCCATCCACTTGATGGATGGAAAAGTTAGTCCCAAGGCTATATTAGTCTTTTTATTAGTTCCATACAACTCAAACAGATAGTCCAAGTGAAAGAATCTCCAAAAAAAAGCAACCAAAGAAAGCTACAACAAATACATACAATCTAGAAATGAAAATGAAAAAACCATTGAACTCCAAACAAGAGTGATACACCAAAACAAAATAAGGCCTCACACATCAGACCAAAACTGAACTAATAATAAGCCACAATCAGAAGCCAAAAAAATGCATCAATTGACATCCATAGGTTCATCCACAACAATAAGAAGCAAAAAAATGGCATAATTCTCTTGCCATAGCAGTACCGCCAGGAAAAAAAAAAGGGGTTTTATTATATGTAAAGTAGGTCAATTGCAGTATAAAATAACTTAATTCCAACTCCTTCAATCCCGAAAAGGTGGGTTTTTGAAATAAAAATGTGTTGCTCGATACTTACAAGTAGTGTTCTAAAAGACGCTAGTCAGTCCCACTGTCCCAGGTCGGTCGGATGCCAACTAGCGACTTTTGGCCGACTAATCGCCGACTAGTCGGGCTTTGATCAAGTCTGGGGACCTCCGACTAGCGACTTTGGACTAACTAGTCGGCCGACTTGACCGATTTTTAGAACACTGCTTACAGGTTAGTTTTCTTCCGGTTGGAGCCCTCAAGATACATGTCATCCTTAAAACCCTAGCTTTGGTGACTAATGGAGATGGAAACCCTTCTCCTCAGGAAATCTCTTCGCGGAAGCTTATATCTCTTCTCCGAAAAACCTTAGTTTTGGTTTGATCGACAGAATGAAAACCCTCAGTCGGCTTCATTGTTTTAGGTGTACAAAATATCCATTTACCCTTTCTCTTTTTCCATCGGTTCAAAAAAAGAAAAGAAATGGTTAATGGTTTCCGGCACAAATTTTGGACGGAAAATGTGATTTGTCCTTAGTAAAGAAGAAAATGATAGTTGAAGGGGGAAGGGAGTTCAATTGGTAGTTGAATGGGGAAGTAGAATTTTTTTTGATAATTTAAAGGGCAAGTAGATAGTTCACCCTTTATCGAAATTCGTTAGACTTTAAAATCAAGTTTGAACAAATTACCTCTCAACTTATTTTGTTAAAGTCTATAAGTATCTAGTTAATAAATTCAATAATGTTTGATTGAAACGACATAATTTTGCTTGATTTAAGAAATTAAGATAATCTTGGACGTTGATATATTCTAAAAGAAGCTGCGTGTCACTACTATACTAAGTCATTGCCATCAAACACCAGTTCAGCCTAGCCCACTTGTATGGATCGTGCCATGTCATGATGTCTCGTGCCACTCTTAAACGTGATCGTGTTGTGGCCATGTCGGCCCGGCCCGTTTGACACCTCCATGTGGAATAGGAAAACAGATTGTTACCTCTAGGTCTAGAAAATAGGCATCTATTTACCATTAAGGTAAGTCACTTTTTTAATTACCATTAATGTAAGTCACTATTTTTTGGGATTTAGGCACTAAAGGTATCATACGGTTTCATAAGATTTGAAAAGTTTAGGCACTTTCATATGGTTTTGAGGGTTTAAGCATTTCCATTAGGGTACCCTAGGGTTTAGGCACTTTTACAAGGTACCCTAGAGTTTAGGTTTATGGTGTACTTTCCTATTATAAGGTTTTAGTGGTTTAGGCACTTTCATAGGGTACCCTAGGGTTTTATGTATTTTCATAGGGTACCCTAGGGTTTTAGGCATTTTCATAGGGTATCCTAGGATTTAGGCACTTCATAGGGTGCCCTAGGGTTTAGGTTTTAAAGTGTACTTTCCTATTATAGAGTTTTAATGGTTTAGGCACTTTCATAGGGTACCCTAGGATTTAGGCACGGTTTGGAGAGAGAGAGAGAGAGAGAGAGATTGAGATTATGCTCATGTGGTTGGAGGGAGGGAGAGAGAGAGAGACAGGACAAAGAGTTCTAAAAAATGTATTGATGTGCTTTTCTGGGACCCTACCTCATCACATATTGATGTGGATTTCACCACAATACGTGTGTGAATGAATTTGAGCACTCGTAGTATGCTCCCATCGAGCCCGGCCATCGGGGAACCCCCAAGAGGCCCGAGTCCCGGGGCCTCAATTTTTGGGCAAAAAAAGGAGGCATCGATCAAGAATAATTATAAGTATTACTCCCTCCGTCCGGATTTGTTAGTCCACAAACATACTTTTTCAAGTCCGAAAATATATAGATATGCTCTACTTGGTCCAATGAAAGGTGAATGTATTCCACCCTTGGGTCTCAGGACTTCAATTTTTGGGCAAAAAAAAGGGGCATCGGTCAAGAATAATTACAAATATTACTTTTTCTGCAACATATGTAGATATGCTCTACTTAGCCCAATGAAAGGTGAATGTATTCCACCCTTTTTGTCTGCACTCGAATCTTGTCCTTGCACTTTATTTAAAGTTTATTTGTCAAAAGCATATACAGTTAGTTCCATACTAATTTAAATTGCAGCAATTTGTTCATGTGAATGCTGCCCGCATCTGACAAAACCATAGAGTGAATGATCGGTAAATACAACTCTGTAACCCATAGTGCGTGCGTGCGTCAAAGCTTCATGACAAAGAGTTGAGAAAGCTTGATTCCCATGCACCAGTGATATCTTTTCCCGAATGAGGATTGTCCTTATTATTGGCAATGTTCCAAAACAAAAGACTCTGCTATATCACGCCTTGGGTTAATATTTTGATTCTAACAGTACTCCTTGCTAGCTTTTCCTAGCACATCTTTTTATCAAACCAACCATTGGAGTGATGGTGCCTTACTAGCTTGTCATGTTTGGACATTGACATCGCGCATTAGTGGGAGCAAAAAGCGTAAATGCTAAGAAGGACACATTCTTTACGACTAAAGAACTTGGATTTTTAGCTTTTGATCCACGTCGATAGGCCTGCTTTCTCTAGTTTACTAGGCGATGGATCCTTACCATGAGTATCAGAGAAAACCCTAGTCCAGTTGAGGGTTCCGTGGCCATGTGTTAGAGGAGTAAAGGCTCTGAAAACGAGCAGAGAGGTTTAATGTAATGTATCATGTCCCCCCTAGTGGGATGTTTTGCGGTTTAATGTGACATGTTATCCCACATTGACCAACCAAGAGAAGTTATTGGGCTACGTGTGTTGGGGGAGTAGCAAGAACATTGCTTATTTATCTTGAGGAGAATGTTTCAACCTCATCCACATCCCCCCATCCGTGGGAAACCAAAAAAATTAAATGGTTTATATAGAAGCAATTGCTTAAAAAGAGTAACTTGGGCTTAAAGCAGACCCACTTTCACCAATTATAACCATGCATCAAATGGTGGATTATTAGAAGAAACGTCACATCCACATCTGTCAGAAAGCAAATGTAGACACCACCGCTTGCTACAAGGTATTTTTGTTGGGCTTGAGCTTTGAAGCTACATAGGTAGACCACTTTCTTCGAGTTCATATGCCAACAAGCGATTGGTCGTGGCAAGTAGTGTAGGAGCCAACTCTGACGTTAATTTTGGACTTTCTTCGAGTTAATATGCCAACAAGCGATTGGTCGTGGCTAGTAGTGTAGGAGCCAACTCTGACGTTAATTTTGGTTGCAGTTGAAGCCATGAAAAATTGATTCTATGACTTATGCTCATTGACGAAAAGTTTTTAAAAAAATTCCATGATAGATCATGTAACTCTGATAATTTATAATCTCACACAAGTAGAGGCTTATGTTATTGAAATCTTTTCATTTTCAGGTAATTAGAATTAGAAAGACGAGACGAGTACTATATTATGGCCAATGAGGGAACCTAGTTATGTTTGCTTCCGCTTTTGTTAAGTTGTTTCTAAAAAAAAGAAAAGAAAGAGAGACGACAGAGGCCTTTGGTGAGACAGACTCACTGGCCGGTCACAATAATTTAATCTGCTGGGTTTGCGTCATGGTAGAGAGAGAAAAAGAGGCGATAAAGATGGTTGAGGGATTGAAGTAATTGTTTGCTCTTTTGAAGGATTGGTTCAACTTCATCACATAAAAATATTATTGTTCTTTCTGGCATTTTTCTTGGTTCAGCTGTCATGGATCAGTCTAACAACTTTGCGCAACTGGTGGTTTTTGTATCCTAAAGAAAACGATTGTCACAAGGATTTTCCAATTTGACAATCCACACCCAGAAAAGGATAGAAAGAAATACTCCCAATGGTTGGTGTAGCAGAAGTTTAGAGCAGCAGCAGCAGCAGCAACATAGGTAAATGCGGAATTTCGCAAAAGAAATGAGGTGAAACATTAATCATGATAACCTTACATAATGATAAGCACCTTACACTGCCATGATCAATTTGAAAACTTTGTAACTAATGTCACACTCCGATCCAGTCGATATAGTGAAACTGCCTAAGAATGCAACACGGCAGCACTCACTAAGCCGAAACCGAAGAAGATGACCACGGGCCACATCCCGTGCTTATATATCGTACACAAGGAGTAGGGAGTAAGCATCGTATCCAAACGTTTTGACTCCCAACATGCCTGTAAAGATTCCATATATGGGCACACGAAGCCCAAAATAACAAAAGCAGGGCAGCCCTACCATGAATACAACTGCTAGGCATACAGTTTACTCCATGAATACAAACACCAAATAGCGAACAAAATTCCATGCAGGAAGACTCCATACAATAATTTATTAACAATTTGAATTGTCAACGTAAGATTATTCAGTTCTTTTTTTCAAATAGACACCACCCCCTCCTCCGTCCGCCTCTGCAAGCACCCGTCTCCACTCTCCAGAGAGAGAGAGAGAGTACGAACTTTTACATTCGAGATGAGCAAAAACCCGAGCACAAAAAAAAGTGAGCAAAAAAAAACTGTTTCACGAAATAAAACAACTAGTCAACTACTACCCGGAGATGTGTTACTATAATTACGATACAAGATACTTATTGATTACGCCCTCACACACACACAGAGAGAGAGAGAGAGCGCGCGCTTAACTAGGGAACTTTGACATCCAAGATTCTGCATGTATAACTACAGAATAGATTCTGCTGTCCAGACTGGTGCTTGTCCGCGGCTGGCTTCCCAGTCACAACTGCTGCTGAACTCTGGAACTACAGAAACTGTGCCAACTTGTTCCTTCCCAACTACAACAAGGAAACAAAAGCAGACGAAACCAGAAAATTCTCCTCACATCTGGTAAAGCTTAGAACGGCTAACAAACAAATCTACTATCATGACTCTTTGAAAGCTGTAGTATGTAATCCTGTCCAACCAATCCCATGCATGTATGTAATCCTGTCCAACCAAACCCCATGCATGAAACAATTTCTGAATGAGTGAATGAGAATGGTGGGTGGTGTTTCTCAATGGCATGTGTGTGGGCTGCTGAAAAATTGTGCACATCACTGTTTGTCCCTTTGCTGGTTTCACCATGTATTTCACCCTACAAGTTCTGAGCTTTCCAAATGTCTTATCAGTGGAAGCATCTTGGATATGTATAGCCTATAGGACCCTTCACCAATTTTGATCATGGCATGCCATTTTTTTTGTACCTATGACCTATCTCAACTCAGAGTGCCCCTTTACCACCTGAACCTAAGAACAATTCGGCAAAAAAAGAGAGGCATGATTAGCGGAATCGAGAGACAAAATCAAATTACCATCCATTCAGTCATTATATAGCTCCCAGTTAAAGGTCGAGTAGGCAGCAATCTACAAACTGACCCTGTAAAAATGTCAAGCTTTACTCGTCAATTGCCACTGATATCCCCGATTTCATACCATGTTGACAAGGTGGTGTAACAATATCAGGTACCACCTCGATGTCAGCCGCAGGCTAATGAAAAATTGGAAACAACTAATTACCACATAAGAAAATGCTGTGCAATATTGCAGCAAACTTGTTAAAGACGAAGCCATAGACAGATATACCTGAAACACTTTCAAAACATGCCATAACAAAAAATCAATGATCATAACCAAGCAAAAAAGCTTGCCTGCCCAGGTGCCACATGTGAGGTACCTAAATACAAATCACATTGTCAGCAGGTCTTGAAATTGCCTTCTCCCTAACTGAAATGTTAAAAACCACTATTTTCCAATTAAAGCTTCCATCCGAAAGAAGTTAGGAAGATATAGAATAAAATCTCCCTTGGTTGACCATCCTTGTTAGCCTACACTGTGTTGCTTTCATAATTCGATATTCATATCACTGGAAGAAATGGGCAAATAATATATTACGATGTTGACCTACTTAAACAAAATTTCACAATGTGTGTCACTCCACAGAAAACTTTCCCGGACCATGTCAAGTTCCTGACAGTATCAAAGAGTATATTTCATTGGTTCAGATATCACCAAAATTTTATTTTGGAATTACCATGTCACGAGAAATGTTTTATGCATGACAATATATATGAGTCCACAGTCCACACTCACAGTAAGGAACTCCAGATTCCATAAGAATGGCCACAGTTTGGCGAGGCAGGTAATCACAAATATAACCCATACCGTGAAAGTCGTTCCAAAAGATTTTGATTCGAGCATCTCAAAGCACGGTCATAGACAATCTCTGTCCTCTTAGCAACATCATGCCAACTGTACAATTTTTTCATCTGGCAGTAAATATAAGATCCAAACATAAACACAACTGAGTAGCATATCTTACAAGTTGCAACCAGCCACATATGTACATTGAAAATTCACTCACACGAAGATGCATAGCATGTGGATCAATTTTCGGAAGGATGTATATTGCCTTCCGGATTGCTTGTACCATATCAACTGGATCAGGTTTAGCTAGTACAATCATGTCATCTGGTAGAACCTAATGATGCAGATAAGAAAGAAAAATAGGATATAAGACTATTATCCAAGAAATCCAAGAATGTGTCCTTACAGCGACTAATCTCATCAGTTCACAGTTAAGGAAACAAAAGGTTAAATGTAGAAATTAACTAAATATAGCAACAACAAAAAATCTAATTAATCCATGCCTCTGGGACGCCTCCCACACGTGTACTGACTGTTAAGAGTCCACAACTTGCAGCCTCCAATATTGCTATGCAAAACGCTTCTGTTAAAGAACTGCCAAAATAGATATGCAAAGCTGAAAGTTATTCAGAGAAATGCACAGCCCATGAAACTACACAACAAAAACAAAAGAAAATACTTTCTCAAGACTTGAGATTTAAAACACAAGTGTGATGTGTGATATAAAGATGCATATCTGCTCTGTGCATTTAAGCTTGCATAACTTGTGCAAAATCTCCTGTTATTTCTATTTTTGCATGAAAAGTAGGTACACAAGTAAATACCAGCAGAAATTAAGTTTTACAAATGAATTTTGGGCTCAAATTATGGCAAGGAATGCAAAATCATCCAGGTTCAACAGAATAAAGCAAGGTTCTGGGCATTCATTCATACTCCTAGACTTCGAGGTGAGGTCAAAGCTGGTTTAATACATGTGAGTACATGTTATGTGATTTCATATATCATGAATGCTTCTTAAACAATAATGTTCTTGTTTTAATCCCTATCTGACAATTATTCTACTGCATTCAATCATGATGAAATGCTATCAATACCATAAAGTTTTGCCACCTATGCTATATGGCATATACCAACAAGGTTTCATACAACGATGATTTGGTATCTTTCGCTACTATGTTCTTTTAGGGATCTGACATAGAATACCAGAGAAATCTTGAGTTGCATCACTAACTTTGCTCCTGATTGTTCCAGGATTTGAGAACCAGAGTCATTGCTTTCATCTAAAACTTTTTAAATGCCCCGTCAAAATTTGCCTTCCTTTATAACTTCATAAACGCCCACATATAGATACAATGGTAGTCACCAGTCTTCGGGATCTTTGGCGTATTTCTTCAACCAACTTTATGTCTAGCTAATTTATGTTGCCATGTTATCAAAGTTTTCATCGACATATTATTTAAATTACTTTTGCCAAAAGGGAAGGACATAGGTCGGGACCATTGGGCTCTCGTTTCCCAAAACCAGAGAGATTCCTACAGCTGCTATTCCTATGGCAGAAGACATACCAGCCATGACATCTAGGTTCTGGTCAAAACTGTAGGAGATTCAACAAAATAAGAAGCCAAAAGATGCATCCTTTTATAAATTGTTCATGGCTAATTTACTTTCTCAACCAGGAAGCCAATCTAGCAGTTTTCACATTATTAAGGACGAAAGGGAGTGTATAGCTAACGAAAAAAAAAAAAAATTAGTGCCAATCTTTTCCACACATTATTAATACTCACCTCCCTCCCTCCCTCTCTCTCTAATATAGTCAGCTCAAAATGTCTAAACTATAACAACATTCAACTACAGAAACCAAAATTTTCAAAGGAGACGGCACACCAAAACTTGGAACCCTGACCTCACACTTTCTCACAATATCATTTGCCCCATACAAAAATTTCTTTATTTCATTTCGTTTTAAGTATTTATAGGTGACATGTTTGTTTTTGTCAAAAAAAAAAAAAGAAAAGAAAAGAAGACTAACATAGATATGAACTGGAGTAGATCTAGAACAATTAGATCAAACTGAAAAAATCCTAAACATAAAAGGCTATGTGTAATTATGCTACAACAACAGCAGTAAAACAAACAATAATCACATTCCACTACTCTTGCTTTCAAGAATGTAACATAAATAAGATAACCTACAAAAGCAATTTTATGTTTCTATGAAAAAACGTATCAATCACAGTTGCAGTACCCATAGCCACAGTCTCTAATCCCTCTAACAAGTCTCTGTAACAGGCATCTAATTTTTCTCCTTAACAACCCAAACCTTAGCCTAATTCCCTTGAATATTAGCCCCATCAGGAACCACACTTTGGCATATTTTATGGCCAAATTTTACACTTTGCACACTTCAAAGGTCTACAGGGGTACCACACCTTTTTTGTGAAACAAGCACCATTTGACAGAAACAATCAAAACTATAAGGTAGGTCAGCACCCATATCCACTTCAACGCGTAATTTAGCCTAGCTCAACCTCTTACAAGTCTAATTCATTTGACCGGTATACAAAGCCCTACCAATTCCACTAGTGACTTGCCGCATAATTCAATCCAGGTTCAATCCAAAGTTCCAAGTTGTGCTCATTCAATCTTGCTCATTCTTGGCAAATACCACATTTGAATTTTTCCAAAATCAGATGCAGTCATGCCATGATTATCTATGGAAGGTTTGAACTTAGTTGTACACTATTTCAAACAATCAAAGAAGTCAACACTGTTAAAGGTTTCGTATAGTTTCAAGCGATTGGTGGTGCTTACACAACTTGGTTATAGAAGTGGAATGTTGAACTTAATTGCATGCTATTTCGATGATCAAATAAGTTAAGCAATTAAAGGTTTGTCAATTTTCAAGCCGCAAACCAACGTACGCGAGGTCTCAGAGATGGCTCAAAATCGTAGATGAAGTCTACAATAAACTGAACCGTGGACACTACAGAAACCTTTCCCAAGAGAACGTAAAAGAGAACAGCAATGAATCTCAGGGAAAAGGTAGAAAAGCCATTGTACCTGTTTAAGAATATATGGCCCGATATCAGGACAGACCTTACTTTAGCATGTGGAACAGCACCTAACATTTCCACTCGGTCTTGGAGTGAGTTCTTTTCTCTCATCTCTTCTAGCCTCACCCTTTTAGGCCCATCTCCACCAACAATGAAACGAACCTTAAAATGTGCTTCTAGGTGAGCTAGTTGAATAAAAAGAAATTGAAACACTGAATCACATATAGAAGAAAGTTCCGGTTGGTATGAACATTCGCAACATCACAAATAGAATACAATAACAAAAAACCAAGAAAAAGAGGAGAAAGACAAAAATATGGAAAATCTAATATTGCACTACATCCTTGAATCTTTTAATCCAAGTAGTCCGATACACAAAAGATTTCTGGGCCACACAAGTGTTATTAGTCAATGGTGTGGAAAAGATAGATCACAAATAAAGATTATGTGTGTGGGCCAATATCAATATGGACAGCAACAGAAACGTTGAAGTTAGGGAAATGCTCAACAATGGTCATATCTTGCCAAAATATTTGCAAGTCAAGCGATACGGTCTAAGGCCATCTCTAGTGCATTACCTAAAAGAGTACCCCAAAGTGCCCTACCTAGCTAACTAAGAAAAACTCAAAAAATGCTCTAGTGCACAAAAATTGACTCCCTACGGGGGGAAGAAAGACTTAAGGGGAGAGAGAGAGAGAGAGGAGAGAGACTAAAACATAATGAACATATATAGGTAACCCATTAAAGTGCATTCCTCCTTAGCTAGGCTAACTAAGTTCTTAGCACATAAAAAAGGGCCCCACATGTGTTAGGTGTACACTTTAGCAAACATTTTTTAGGTAGTGCACTAGAGATGCTTTAAGAACATAAAATCTATCAAAAAGCCAAGAATTAAAGGTGCACAGTGCAGCAAGCTAAAAGTAGGGATTCCGAGCATAATACAACATTTCAGATAAGTGTTGCAATGCATAAGTTTATACTTGTTATTATAAACTTTGTGTCATTCTTATGACTGTAGGTCCTGTGAGCACATTTCATGATTTTGACCTCAATCTGAAAAGTCTGACTTGACGGCGGGACTGTATGAAAACTCAGGAGAGTGAGATAAATGAATGAGGAAATAAGCAGAATCCGAGAATCTAGAAGGCTTGAATACTTGGAATCAACCACGGAAATAACTGTAAATCCAATTTAGAATGAAGAATGGAGAGTCCCAAATTAGAAACGAAGTAGCAAAAATGTAGGTATCAAATCGTAACTTTCTTTTTGAGCATTTGAGTACCATGATTCAAGTTGAGTTCGAAATAACATAATTTTCTACTCCCTCTGTCCCGATTTGTTTGCCCATTTTTTTACTTCCTATAGTCCCCTAAATGCCCTCTCTCTTTTAAAAAATTATGCGTTGGAGAGTGTACACTACTATTTAATGCTAGAAAAGTGGAGGGCATTCGTGGAAAAACAAAACTTCTAAGAGTGACCAACTGACCATTGTGTGCCCTTAATAAGTTAGAGGTTAAAAAATGGACAAACAAATCGGGACGGAGGGAGTATGATTTAGTCTAGAATAGGAGGGTTTCAAACTTCAACATTCGCTAGGTTAAGGAACCTGCAAATGAGCCTAAAATGTTGAGCATAATTCCATCCAAACTCCTCCTTTCCCCATTTTAATATGGTATTCTAGTTTGCATAGGATGTAAAAAAGGAGCCTTAGATAGTTACATCACAATTAGGGTTATTCAAACTCTGGGAAAAGGCTCACAGAAGAAGAAGATATCTTTGAAGAACTTTCCATGAAGGTTTTGACAAAGACCTTGGATTCCATCTGCACCATGTGCGGCTAATCCTCCATGTTAATGTGGAGATGAAATCCAACTCAAGTAACTTTGCTTGTTAACTCTCTCCATCCCAAAATGTTTGTCCTGTCCGCAAAACGAGAACTTAAAAATAATACAATTCATTGAAGAAAAATTCAAAAAGAAAATCAACTATTTTCTAGATATCAACGAGTTCTTTTAATTTATGAAAAAGTTCATATTTTTCCTTGAATATTTTTTTTTATTATTTTAAGTTCTCGTTTTGCAGACTGGACCAACATTTTGGGACGAAGGTAGCTTAGGGATGCTTATGATAGATTCTGTAACAACCCACCTTGGTAACTACAAAGGTTCAATGTATATGTAACAAATTATGACCCTACCTTGTACAAGGCCTTTTAAAGCCATGAAGGCGTCGAAGCTCATTGGAACTTTGCAGTTGAGCATCCTCACTCTAGAGCAATCCAGGGATGGGTGACCAACTGGGAAGTCTATGGAGCTTGGGCGACCAAAGCGGACAATATTGTACAAAGCGGGATCAGGTCTCGTTACAGTGGTATCAGAGCACCAACCCCGATGTACATGGTGGGGCCAGAATTTACATGAGCCACCTCTTGAATCCCAGAGTTGGAACAAAGTGCTATGTAAAACTACTACACCATGGCCACCGGGGGAAGGTTGTTGGGTCAATGCAGCGAGGATGTTGCTTCACAAGGTGGGGAGACTTTAACAACCCATCTTGGTGATAGATATAATAGAGGCCTTTTAAAGCCGTGAGGGCGTCAAAGCTTATTGGAACTTTGCAGTTAAGCGTGCTCACCTTGGAGCAATCCAGGGATGGGTGGCCTACTGGGAAGTCCATGGAGCTTGGGCGACCAAAACGGACAAAATTGTGCAAGGCGGGATCGGGTTGTTACAAATTCAATGGTTGTATGACTAAGACTTTTGATTAATCTACAATATTAGATAAAATCTTCCTATTTTACCCATGTGTTTGGTTTATGTGATTCCAATTACATAAGTTGTATAATGGTTGGTTTTAACATAATTAAGAGAACCTATGCGAAGAAAAGATGAGGCATGCCGAAACTTCATTGAAGACACCAGCTACTTATCGAGGATAGATTATGCCTAATGACCAATTATGAGAACCGTATTACGGTAACATTAGTGCTTGTACGGTTGTACCAACCACAAATACTAAATTAAAAATCTCAAGTGAGATGGAATTGGTGGTTAGCATGAAAGTGAGATAAAATAATGTGTTGGTTTAGGGGGAGAGGAGAGAAAATAAGGTGTTTTATGTAATTTGAGGCAGAAAACAGGATGATATTGAAAAATTATGTAACAATCTTCCTTTTGAAAAGACACTATGGGCGGATATCGACAAAAAAAATATGGATACGTGCTGAAATGAAAAGAGATTAGGAGGCAATGAGGTGTTAGTGGTAGGTGGAATCAAATGTAGTCATGCATAAGTACTAGAAATCCCCGCTTGATTCATCTGAGATGTGGTAACATTACACCTTCTTGATATGTCAACAAAAGAGATGCCCACGCTGCACACGGACTTGAAACAAAATTCTAGCTAACCCCATCTTAGGAAGAAAACAAACCATCACAATGTCTAATATTGGAATTTGGAACCAAACTTTTAAATACTGAAACCAACGGGCTAAATAACTCACATTGGGATATAAACGGCAAACTTCAGGGATGACTTCAACAAGAAGATCTGCACCCTTCCGATAAACCAATCTACTTATCACAACTATAACAATCTCATCCCTGCAGAGTTGTTCTGGAGCAGGTTTGAACATAGCTGTGTCCACTGCATTTGGTATTACGAAGACCTTCTCTGGCGGTAGCCCTGACCTTAGAACTGTATTTTCCTTGCTTGTATGAGAAACACAGATGGCCTGACTCACATCTGCCAGGGTAAATTGCAGCACTTTGTTCATGTGAATGCTGCCCGCATCGGCAAAACCATAGAGTGAATGATCGGTAAATACAACTCTGTAACCCATAGTGCGTGCGTGCATCAAAGCTTCATGACAAAGAGTTGAGAAAGCTTGATGCCCATGCACCAGTGATATCTTTTCCCGAATGAGGATTGTCCTTATTATTGGCAATGTTCCATAAAATGTTGGCAATGTGTTCTGCATAAGGAATGGTTTCCATGGTATGTAGTAAACCTTCAGGCCACCCGTCATATACCTCACCCCTGAGCGTGTTTCATAAGCATGAGTCATCACCACAACCTGCAGAAAGTTACAATGAAGTTGCTGAACCAGAAACCACAATAGTACATTGGACATGCATATGATGCCTCAACCAGGCAAACTGTTCACTCTCCAAGTTAGTTAGTTTGTGTGCAGTATCTCTATGAGAAAAAAAAAAAGAAAAGACAAAGCAAAAGGCTCTGCTATATCACGCCTTGGTTAATATTTTGATTCTAACAGCTCTTGCTAGCTTTTCCTAGCACACATCTTTTTATCAAACCAAGCATTGGAGTGATGGCTTGTCATGTTGTGACATCGACATCGCGCATTAGTGGGAGCAAAAGGCGTAAATGCTATGTACGACACATTATTTACGACTAAAGAACTTGGATTTTCAGCTTTTGATCCACATCGATAGGCCTGCTTTCTCTAGGTTACTAGGCGATGGTCCTTACCATGGGTATCAGAGCAAACCCTAGTCCAGTTGAGGATTCCGTTGCCATGTCGTAGAGGAGTAAAGGCTCTGAAAACGGGCAGAGGTTTCAATGTAATGTGTCATGTCCCCTCTAGTGGGATGTTTTGCGGTTTGATGCTTAGTTGCATGATCCTTCTAAAATGGGTGCGCTCCCAAGACGGGAGCTCGAATCAGCGGACGGGAGCTCGCTTCCCTCGAGATGGGAGCTCACTCCTAACTAGGATGGGAACTTATCGGGCCATTAAAGCAATTATTTTCATACTTTTAAGGGTGTGGAAATAAGAATATGAAAACCATATGATTCAAGAAGTTTTGCAAATTGAATATATCTAACTTCCAAAATTCTTACCCTTTAAGATAGGGAAAATTCTCAATAAGTATCATTTTTCCTTCAACGGTTAAGTAGTTAAATATATTTTATATACATATTTAAGTATGATCTATATGCGCTCCTTAAGCGCTCCCAACCTTGGGAACTTCTATGTGCCTCCGCCCCCCGCACCCGCTCTCGCTCCCGTCCCCGCATCCGCTCCCGCCTCGTGCCACTAAGGTTTGATGTGACATGTTATCCCACATCGACCAACCAAGAGAAGTTATTGGGCCATGTGTGTTGGGGGAGTAGCAAGAACATTGCTTATTTATCTTGAGGAGAATGTTTCAACCCCATCCACATCACCCCATCCGTGGGGAACCAAAAAATTTAAATGGTTTATATAGAAGCAATTGCTTAAAAAGTAGCTTGGGCTTAAAGCAGACCCACTTTCACCAATTATAACCATCAAATGGTGGATCATTAGAAGAAATGTCACATCCACATCTGTCAGAAAGCAAATGGATACACCACCACTTGCTACAAAGTATTTGGGTTTAAGCTTTGAAGCTACATAGGTAGACCACTTTCTTCGAGTTAATATGCCAGCAAGCGATTAGTCGTGGCAACTGGCAAGTAGTGTAGGAGCCAACTCTACTCCCGTCGAGAGGATCATGACAGTATGGTAGAGAAGAACAGGCCATGGACTACTGTTTCATTTGTCTCCTTATTGGCTTTTAAGGGGTCATGTATGACCTTCTATACCACATCAGCCACCTAGGGAAGGTAATTGGCTACATGAGCCATAGTACGCAATGAGAGCATTGCTTAGTGAAGTGGGGAGAATGTAAGTATCTCACAGCATTTGGAATGCAAACTTGTGTGCATGGTATGTAATGAACCACAAGCTTGCCACTAAGTAGGGGCTTAAGCTCTTTGGCCATGTCAATATGCCTGCTTTCTTGAAGTTACTAGGCCAATAGGTGGTGGGTCGGGACACAAGCACACCATATTCAAGGGGCAGAGATCGTGAGTTGCCCATTGATATCACATGTTCAATTAGGGTTTCTCCCTAGCACATGATGGCGAGAAATGAAAGTTTATGAATCAGGAAAGTTGTTCAGTATCCATGACAAGCGAGATACATGGTACTAACCAATGAGCATTTGATGAAATATCAGTATCATAACGGTTGTAACAGGCTCAAGAACAGTCATCCTTACACAAGACGAAAGTCGGTTAATTTCGATCGACGTATTATAATCTTACTTCTGATTCTAAACTGTACATTTGCCTATTACAAGGGAATTATTTCAAATTTTGAACACAATCCAGATTCATTATCTTACTGATACATGACATTCAAGAAAATGTAGCTGAAAGTACATGAGATGACTATCTGCCAAATTTTAAATGAACTTCCCCAAAAATATTGGAAACCAGGTTGGAGAGATATCTACACATTTTTCAAATCCCCCCAACTAATATGAGGGTTACTAATCGCTAACGAGTTAAACAAAAAACTACCATGGTAAATTTAAACCATCAACCGAGTTAAACAAAAAACTACCATGGTAAATTTAAACCATCAACAGGATGCAGTATCTGACCTTATGTCCAAGCTTAAGTAAGCACTGAGCCAAATAGTAAATGTGATTCTCCACGCCACCGAAATTGGGAAAGAAAAAATCAGAGACCATCAAAATTCTATGTTTCGACTGATCGCCCATTTCTGATACCTGCAAGAAAGTTAGGGCTTAGCAAGAACTCATGGATTTCTATTTTTTATTTTTGTGATAAGCACTTCATTTTATGAAGCTCAAACACATACAACCTCAAAGCGGCACATCCTAGGCCAAACAAAAACTATGCTTGCCAAAACTTACACTTTCACTTATATACAAACAACCAACTGAATAAACTCCTTTCCCATAGCTGTAAATTTTAGCATATAAATTAATTGCATATTATATAGCATTTTATCTCTTAAAGCATCTCTGGTCCTACTTAAATCTTCACTCAACTCAAAGGAACTTTGAGGAAAAACACTTAACGCATATCTCCACGCACTGACCCAAACTTATATCAAAATGAAATTTTATTCACATCAGGGGGTAATATTTTTACTAAAATTTTCCAAAGCCAGTTGGTGGCTCTCAAATTTAAGGTTCTAAAACTTGCTAGGCGCTCCCAAGGCGGCCGGACAACTTCTAGCGCTCCCAAGGCGGCCGGGCACCTTCTAGCTTCCAACCCGAGTCCAATAATTACTCTTTTCTTTTTCTTTTTCTTTTTTTACCTTCTAGTATATAGACATGTAAACAGTAAACTAATACTACCAAGAACCAAATAAAAAATTTACTGGTGTCAACTGTCAATTTGGAAAAAATACTAGTCTACAATCTACATACCATTGCCAGTTCAGAAAAAATACTAGTCTACAAAAAAAAAAAAAAAAGGTAAATGTTAATGCTAAAATAGTTTTTGATTGTGTCAAAACTCCCATGCATAAAATGCTTGTACTTATGTGCAATGTACATACTGTACCTTTTATGCATTGGAGTTTTGGCAAAATCAAAAACAGTTTTGGCATTATCACTACCCAAAAAAAAAATTTGGAAAAAATTAACATGTCAATTTACTTGTGTCAATACTGGTCTAAAATCTACATACCATTGCCAAGTGCCAACATAAACATCAATAATACTGTAACTAATCCCAATTTACTGCTTAGGGGGGGGGGAACACTAACACCACTACACACGAGTGAGACACCCAAAAAAACCCACATAAAATATACATATACAGATGATATACTGTAGACTTTAGTAGTTACTGCCTACTGGTAATAGTTCCGAGGAAAAAATTACGGTAGTAGCTTGGTACTCTGGTAGCCAGTCGATGGAGAGAGAGAGCGGCTTACCAGAAGGCAGAAACAGAGACAGAGAGAGAGCCGACGAAGAGCCGGCGAGGACTGATGAAGACGACGGAGACGACTGACGAAGTCAGTGACTGGTACTGATGAAGATCTGATCGAAGTTGGTTTCAAGTTTCACGATCGAAATGGGTTTCAAGTTTCTGTGTTTGATTCCAGATCGATTTAGGCAAGTATTAAACCAAGACTGAATTACACTAAGTACCCTCAAATTGACTAAAATTCTGTTTTCACCCCCAACTTTTACCGACTTTTTTCGTCCTGGTCCGACACATACAGTTTTTATTGAAAACTGTTCTGATCAAGCTCTTCCTAGTATTTTTTTTGGATATTCCTCGCGGGATGTTTTAAAAACACTGAGCAGTTCGGATCATCGAAATTTGATTCGGAAAGTTAAAAATAGCCCTAGGTCCGCATGGAAACTCATATTGAAAGCTCGTTTTATAATATGTAATCCACATTTGGTAAGAGATCACTTACTTTCCTTCCGTGCTGACGTCATAGCTCCGATCGAATTTTGATGATCTGAATTATTCAATATGTTTAAAACATGTTTTTAATGATCTTTGCAATGAATCACCAAAAAAAAAAAACTTGGAAAGGCCTGATCTGAGCAATTTTTCATTAAACTGTATATTTTCAATACTGGGTAATAAACAATCTGGTAGGATTCCATGGCGAATGTTTCAATCTTTCAGAATAATTGTTCACAACGCCTTGTTGTTTGGTTCGAAAAAGGTGGTGTCGTATCTGTCCAATCTCCTAGTTGAGGATACTATCATGCCAATGTGTGGTGTTTTCAGACAGTAGTTTGGTGTGAGCAAATCCCCAAGGTCCTCGAAAACCTTCCCGGTCTAGTGCCACAAACATCGTCGTTGCACATGGTAACAGAGAATTTCGTCTGAAAAGGTTAAAATATCATATTAGTTTGGCTGATTCTTGAACTTTTTTGTGATAAGAGTGAATTAGCAAAGAGAACTTGGAAATGGGTGTCCCCCATCTAATTTTCATCTAGAGTTACGTAGGTGGATAAATTACGGCTTTGATACTCCAACAGCAAACCGAACCGCGAGTGATGTAGGAGGATACCTGATCGGAGAAGAGGCGGACTGCAACGTTGTGGACCACTATTTCTGAATCCACTTCCGCAACACAGACCAATAGACTAACGGGACTACAATGAGTCGTATAAAAGCTTGTTTCCGAATTTTGGTTACAGTTGAAGTCATTAAAAGCTAATCATGTCATGATTTTGGTTATAATTGAAGCCATGAAAAACTGATCATGTCATGGAACAGTGCTTCCCCATAAGTGCCGAAGAACTCTAGAAGAACTTATAATAGATAAAGAGAAATGCTACTCACACAGCAACTACACAACAAGGAGCCAAACGATGTCGTTTGGCTTAAAAAAAAAAGAAAAAGAAAATTCCAGTTCATACAAGAGAGAGAGACAAAGAAAACTTCTGGGAGCATCAAATGTTCTGAAGAACCCAATAGAAGCCTCATCAGTTGAACACAAATTCTCCAAAAAACATCTCTCTGTGATAGCATTATACTCCCAAACCAAAACTAGCAGCCAATCGATCTACTCAGTGTCAACCAAAACTAGGGTTTCTGAAATTGAAACTAACCTTTATCTTCTTCTATTGGGTTCAAAACTAAGAAAGAAGAAGACAAAGGTCAATCAGAAAACCCAATATACAGTCTATTGCAAAACTGGGTTTCTGAAATTGAACCCTAATTTTTGTACAAAACTAATTGAAACGAGTAGAGAGAGAGATCCGAGGTGAGAGAGAGACCATCGTCGTGTAAGGTTTGAATGTCGTCCGTGTGATTTGAAGCTCGTTGGAATTGAAGGAGGCCTCCTCCTCGCCGGAAGTGGAAGTGTCTCCTCGCCGGAAGTGGTACGCGATGGTGGTGGTTCGTCGCCGGTGGTGGTGGTGGCGATCTTCGCTGCCTTCTTCTCACACCCCTGTTCTCTGTATCCAACGAAGGGAGAGGGGAACGGGTTTTCAGATTTTACAATTTTTAGTTTTTTTTTTTTAATCCAAACGACGTCGTTTTTGCTCATTGTTGTGTAGTTGCTGTGTGGGGTTGCTGTGTGTGTAGCAGCGTTCATAGATAAATGAGTACCAAGACTGCTGCAGCATTTTTTTGCGAAATTCCGCCTTTACCTATGCTGCTGCTGCCTGCTGCTCTAAACTTGTGCTACACCAACCACTGGGAGTATTTCGTTCTATCCTTTTCTGGGTGTGGATTGTCAAATGGGAAAATCCTTGTGACAATAATCATAATAACCTTACATAATGATAAGCACCTTACACTGCCATGATCAATTTGAAAACTTTGTAACTAATGTCACACTCCGATCCAGTCGATATAATGAGACCGCCTAAGAATGCGACACTGGCAGCACTCACTAAGCCAAAACCAAAAGACGATTACCGCGGGCCACATCCCGTGCATACATATCGTACACAATGGGTATCCAAACGTTTTGACTTCAAAATGACTGTACAGATTCCATATATGGGCACACGAAGCCCAAAATAACAAAAGGCAGGGCAGCCCCACCATAAATACAACTGCTAGGCATACAGTTTACTCCATGAATACAAACACCAAAGAGCGAGCACGGAATTTCATGCAGGGAGACTCCATACAATAATTTATTAAAAATTTGAATTGTCAGTGCTTTTTTTCAAATAGACAACCACCCCCTCCTCCGTCCGCCTCTGCAAGCACCCGTCTCCAGAGACCAGCAGGGGAGAGAGAGAGAGAGAGAGAGAGTACGAACCTTTACATCCAAGATGAGCAAAAAGCCAAGCAAAAAAAAAAAAAGTGAGCAAAAAAAACTGTTTCACGAAATAAAACCACATACCAACTAGTCAACTACAACCCAGATATGTGTTCCTATAATTAGGATACAAGATACTTCTTTATTACGCCCTCACAGCCCGAGAGAGAGAGAGGTGTTTGCTAGAAATACAAAAGCACACCTCAGTGAAGTCAAAAGTAAACCATATACCGTCAAGCATGACTTGCGCTTGTCGGTGGCCGGCTTCCCAGTCACAACTGCTGCTGAATTCTAGAACCACAGAAACTGTGCCAACTTGTTCCTTCCCAACTTGTCGGACACAACTTCTGCTTATGCTTAAAAAACTGCCTGGGAAATGGTTTTGAGAAGCTGCCATTCTGATGCTTTTACATTCTGCTATAAAGAATCAGCGTTTTCCGTAATCTAAGTTTTGACAAACACCCACATGCTCCTATGTAGTCTGTAGAGCACGTGAATGTGGCTATACATACAAAAAGATTTACTCACATACACCTACACAACCCCCCTATCTACCAGCCATAAATAGGATTTTTCTACCTGCGGAGGCAAGAGATGCAAGTCTTCACTATGCTTCATGTCGTATTCCCGTGTCCCTGGCATTGCCCCATGTACACCTCCTAAGGAACTCGTTCCCTGTGAGACAGTAGTGGGCAAATGCCAACCCTCCGTCAACCACTCCCAACGAGTTAGGCATCAACACCAATTTTCTCATGACTTGGCCGTTATTTTGACTCGACAGTGAATCAAATTCTATATCATTAATATTCAAGACCCTGTCAAGCTCAGAGTACTCCATGAATCTCTGGGCTTCCCAAGAAAGGTCGTATCGTTGTTCTGGAGTGAGCGGCTGAGGCTCATTAGTCATTGCTAATCTCACCTTCGCAACAAAATCTTCAGGAGTATTGTAAGTCAACAGTTGGGGAAAGACCTGAAGAATGGGTGATCTGCACAAACAACAAATTTTCACTGGGATAAAATAGTAGTTTTTATCTTTTGGGTCTTGCAAATCTCCACTCAATAGGTGGAGGCTATGTAGCACGGACACCGACACGGATACGGATACAGACACAGACACGGGAAATCGAAAAAAATGGACACGGACACGGCAGGGGACACGGAAAAAATTAATTAATTAATTAATAATTATATATATAATAAATATATTATATATGTATGCAATAACAGTTTATATACATAAATATATACACTTTTCTTTTGATATGTAAGATATTTACATTGTTATGCGCTAGTATATACACACATATATACATGTAAGATATATACACACATCTACGGAGATATACACATTGAATATATACGAGTACATACATATAAATACAAAAATATATGTATATACATCGAGAGAGAGGGAGGGAGAGAGAGAGTGAGATCGTGAGAGTCAAAGTGTGTAGATATGGGACACGCGTGTCCATGCCGTGTCCCCCAAGTGTCGCCCTCCAAAAAATAATTTAATTTAAGGGATACGCCACATGGCGTGTCCAATACGTGTCCCCAAGTGTCCAATACGGGGACACGGCAACCTCTACAAGTGTCGGTGCTACATAGGGTGGAGGATAATATGCATATAATGACAAACTACTTTGGATATCAATGCACATTTCACGGATATCAATATACTTTCACAGTTATTAATATACTTTTCTCAGATATCTATGCGCTTTCTACTTGTTATCCTCTAACTATTGGGTGGAGCTTAGCATTTTCCTTATCTTTCTGTCGTGTTCCATGCCATGTTCATGTCCCAATTTTTTAGAAATCTCATGTCCCATGTCCGTATCCATGCTACATAGGATCCTCTATTATTATCTACGTATAGCCTCCAGACACTTAAAAAAGTTGGACTTCGTTAGACACCATTATGGAAGTTTGTCAAGTCATCAACAAATAAGCAAAACAAACACTTTACAAAATTCGACCTCCTACAAAGTAAAATATACAATTTTAAAACTTTTTGGGGGATAAATTCGTATTACTTCAAATATTTGGGGTTAAAAGTGTAATATGATGTATATATGATGCTTGTTTATATGTATTGATGCTTATTGCTTCATGTGCAAACATATAACTATATTTTCACTAGTTTAAATTTTTTTTTTTTTAATCTTTTTTGCTGTATCTGATGCCGTGTTCGTGTCCCAATTTTTTAGAAATCTCGTGTCCCGTGTATGTATCCATGCTACATAGCATCCTTTGTTATTATTTACATATAGCCATGAGACACTTAAAAAGCTTGTAGACTTGGTTAGACACCATTAAGGACGTTTGCCAAGTCATCAGCACATAAGCACAACAAACACTTTGCAGAGCTAATACATCTAACAGAGACTTTATAGAGAATTCAACCTTCTACACTGCAGCAAGGATTTAGTTAGACCTAAAAGCCTGAAGCTGGTTGGTAGCATTATAATCACTCCAATCCATGAATAATATTATACTAGATAAGAAAACATGTAAGCTCATTCATAATATAGCTGTCGATTGAATACTTCACCTTACCATTAATCTCTCGTCCTTTATCTCAGCTCTATTGATCATATCTTCCGTGACGGCTAATGTGTAAACCACCATGTCTATTTTATAATTTCAACGGAAGTTCATTAAATGCCATCATCAATACTTATAGTGGGGATGGGACTATTATCGTACTTTGTATTGTTGAAAATCCTATAGAAGATCACGCTGTCCTCTTGTCTCATTTGCATCCTTTCCGTCATATATGGGAAGGAAAACAACAAATATGAATGACAAGTATATTTCACTATGAGGTTATAAAACACATCCAACGCAATGTAATGCAGTTTCCTACACTTAATAATCAACTAACACCTAAAGAGCCATATCCTCAAAAAACTCAAAAGTTTCACAACGAGTTCAACTTCAACACAGCATGTAAACAAGTTAACCAACAAAAAGCAAGACGAAAAGAGTAGAAGCTAAGATTTTTTACTTTCTACAAAAATTCAGTCCTACAGAAATTAAGAATGACATCAATTTATTCCCAGTAAACCACAGGCAAAACGTAAGGACTAAAGACTAAAATGAAGCATACCAAGAGTAAGTGCTTTCTTACAATGAGAAGATGAACAAACTGGGACAATTCTCAGGTGGGAGTAGACTTCCCATCAGTTGAAAACAAATTTGGACTTCTAAATTGCAAAGTCCAATCAGATAGATTATTCATGGATCCATAAGGAAAACTCCAAATCCAACAAAATTGCAAATCCAAGAAACATGGAAAGTTCATCCCTCCTACTCTTTCTTCAATGCTTCCATCTCCTCTATCCACACAAATATATTCCCATATATCTCGGTAATCTACAGTGCAAAACAGACCCTGTAACAAGTTATTGCCATCAATGTAGTTTCAAAAGTAACCATCATCCTCTTCCTCATCATCGCTATCCAATACGAACTCATCGTCTTCATCATCATACTCCTGATATCCTTCCTCAACAACCCACACTTCCCCTTCCTCTTCCTCATCAAAAAACCCATCCCTCCCCATTCTATGAAAATCGGTCCTCACCGAAACAAGTTCCTCAACAACACTATCTAAATCCCCCACACCCCCTCCACCGAACCGACTAACCTCAACAAAACCATCTTCCCTCTCCACAAACCTACTCCTCCTCCTCCTCCTACCCAAATCCTCCTCCGACACTTCCCCGTTCTCAACCTTACCCCACGGAATCCACAAATCCGCGTGTCTCCCTAAAACCCTATCCGCATCTCCAACCACCACCGTCCCCAAATCCTCCTCCCTAGCCCTCCTCAACATCTCCGAAAAATCCGAATCATCCGAAACAAGAACCAACCAATCCACCCCTCGACTCAACGAACTCTCCATTTGCCTTCTCAACGCCCAGTCCGCCGCCTGCGGCTTATCCTCGACCGTCTTCACATAAACCCCAGCCCTCCTCAACTCCGCCGCCAACCCATACCCTACTTTCGGCGTAATCAAAACCCTAGCCGCCTCTGCATACTTATCATTCCCACTTACAAACCTCTCCTTAAACCGCTGCCGTTTCTTGCCCTTCAAAGATTTCATTCTATTAAGCTTCTTCTGCCTCTCCCTCACGTGTAACTGCTTGAAGTGCTTTTTCAAGTCTAGATTGGTCTTGCACTTGCGGCCGCAGACGTTACACGTGTAGGTTTCTGATTGGGGAGCTACAACGCCTTTTCTCTCGAGCGAGTCGAGGTGGCGCCGGTCGCGGCGTTGCTGGATGACCCAGTTCGGGAGGTGGGTAAAGGCGTGGCGGTTGGCGAAGGCGGAGATTTCGACCTCCTCGCCGAACCGCTGCGCCACTTGTTTTAAAGCCGCCGCCGCCTCGTACGGCGGTCCTCTTGGTGGTTTGTTGTCCAAGTCCCACAAGACCACGACTTTGTTGGGTTTGGAGGTGTAGACGCCTTGTCTGTTCTTGACCATGTCGATTTCTTGTTGGGCGCTGTGGTGGTCGAAGGCGGTGGCTTTGATTTTCCCTAGTGATTTGAATTTGGGGAAAGGGGAAACGGGTTTGGTGGTGAAGGAGAGGGCATGAGGAAGAAGGAAATGGGGTTTGATTTTGAGGTGGGGAAAAGGGGAAGGGAATGGGGGTGAAGGGGTTTTGAGGGGATTCATAGTGGATTTCTGTACTTCATTCGGTTGTTTCAGTGGAGACTGGAGAGTGGCAAAATGTTGAGAGCCGTCGTATCGCAGGAGATCGGGAAGCTTTTAGGATAAGGAAGGATGGAGTGTGGCTTTGCGCCCTCACCCTGACAAACGCCCCCCCCCCCCCCCCCCCCCCCCCTCTTGTTTTTCGGCCCAGATCCCCTTTTTTTTTTTTGGTTCTAATTTTATTAATTTGATTTACTATATTAACTTTATTTAGTTAATTAGTCATTTAATTTGGTTTATTCAAACTACATTTGCAAGTAAATTATTATTTTAAATTGACATTAAAATTTGACTTTATATTTAGAAACTATATTATTTTAATTAGTTAATTAATTTGTCTTAACAATGAATAATAAATAAATAAACTTCTAAAAGTGAATAATATTACAATCACGTTTTAAAGTGAATAAATATTACAATCATGTTGACAAGTGGTGAGTCCTAATCAATATTGCCTCCAAATTATGGTCCCGGCACGACACCCAGTACCTGGAACCACAAATTAAGACGTGTGTCATAACTTAAAGCCCATCCTTTAGCTTCAACTGATGCATTTTGCCACCACCACATTGTGATGGGTGGTACAGGGTGATTGGGGCGCATTTATCCCTTTCCCTCTCTTCCCTCTCCCTTCCTGCATTTATCCCTTTCCCTCTCAATGTGGATGCAACCCTAGATGATGGAGTAGATTTTTCTGTACAAGAGGGTATGCGTCGTCCACTCTGCTCAGCTTTTCCAGCAGGTCGACCTTTATGTTCTGTATTATACGATGGCCCTCGAACACTGCTGTTAGATAGATCTGCCATATCAACAAACCTGTTTATCATATGCTTTCGCATACATGGATCCATCCCCTGTAATATGTCAACCACACGAGAAGTCTCATCGGGTTGTTCTCCCTCGGCATTAAACCCGTCCGCGTGCATAGAGAGCCTACTCCAATGAAAGTGGATACTGGATAGCGGAATCGGAATGCCCATGGTACGGTAATCCCTCAGATCGTGCATGCATGGCAATCCGTGTGATGTTTTGATCGAACAACCGCAACTGCCGCTTGGGAGGGGGTAGGCGTCTGCGGCGGATTCTAGCTGCAAATCGACCAACTCCATTGCATACAATGAAATGCGACACCTTATTTCATCAAAAATGGCGTCACGTAAATGTATGTGGCGTGGAATGTTGAGAGATTTCTCGAAGGACTTCTTAATTTTCCCAAATTGATTTACCAACATATTCTCTATGCCCTCAAAAGATGTTTGGAGCGATGACATGGTGGTACCCCCCAAATACTTCTTTAGCCTTGCATGTGCAGACTCGGCCCTGTAATAGAATAATACACTTTGTTTAAAATAGGAAAGTTTAACTAGTGTAGTACAATATAATGCAGAAAATTTAACTCGTAAAGTTATAAAGTCAATATACCTTTGACTTGAATTGCTTCCGAGGTGCATACATGTATCTGTCCATGCTGTAATAAATCGCTCTTTGTACGGCCTTAACCATGTATCCGCAAGATAAGGTACGACACGCGGATATTGGCTATACTTCTCGCACGTGGCAACCCACTTTTGTTGGTAAGTCGAAGTACTCGATGAATGAATAAGGGCTTGCCATAATTTGTAAAAGTCTTGATACTCTAGACCAATGTGCCAAATGCAAAGGATGTGACGTGCCATGGGGAAACATGTTTCAATGGCGTTAATAAGTGCCAGCTCCCGATCTTAAACAAACACCAATGGCAACGATGCCCCCTTTTCAACCATCCACTTCTTTAAGGTATTCAAGGCCCAGGTACATGTATCTTCCCTCTCATTATTAAGATATGCGAACATAAGCGAGTAAGTTAGATTTGTGGATGTCATACCCACAACCTCCAATAGTGGTTTCCGATACTCATTCGTTTTGTACGTGGCATCAATTACCAACACGGATGAAAAGTTGACAGATAGCTCTAGACTTGTAGGATGAACCCAAACAATATCTGTGATTTCATTGGTCTCTTGATTTGTCCTAAAGTCATGGAGGTATCCTTTCTCAATTAGTTGGTCTAAGACATACTGAGTTTCAGTTAGACCGCCCCGTTTGGCTTCCTTGTTTGTGAAGATAGCGTTGTAAATACTTTTAATTCCCATAGTGTTTGACGGGTCTTTTTTCTTCAAAATAATAAGAATTTCACGAGGTGCGGTGCTATTGGCCATCTCGACTACAAATTGTTTCTCTATTGGTTTTAGCCTTGATGGGTACTCGTGACCCTCAATATTTTCTGTTGGTTCATGGTTATGGAGACCACAATAAACCCCTAAACCCCAATTGGCACCGTCTGGAGGTATTGGTATACCTCGCAACTCAAATGGACAATCACATTTTTTAGTCCCAGTATTCCTATGCAAGATTTGCCCTTCAACCCCACGGTGCGGTCTGTACTTTCCTCCTCTCTCACAACCAAGAATGCACCTCGGTAGCTTGCCGCCTTTTAAATTAGCAGATTTTTTAATAACTACCACAATACCGTTTTCGAGACCAACTCTCTTCGCCCAAGCTAACATATCTTCTCTACTTTCAAAAATCTATAAAAAAAAATAAAATAATGAATATGTATAAGTAAAACATTATTCAGTCGTACCATATTTTATCTACGTTCAAAATAAATGACGAAGATGCATAAGAACAACGAAAATAACTAACCTGGTCAGTGCTAAATTCGGGTGTATAATCGCGACTACTGTAGGAGACGCTCTCCTCACTTGGAACATCATTCTCAAATGACCAACCAACTGGATCGTAGTAGCCATCCATAATGTTCTTCGATGAATTACGAAAAAAGAAAGAAAAATATTGGGAGATGTTCTTTGAATGTATGTATGAAGTAGTGGGAGAATTAAGAAGAGAAGGCGTGAAAATGAAGTGCTCTGATATATTGCTCTGAAAATGATAGCTATGGTGTAGATTCACATGTTTTTTTTTACAAAGATATTGACATGACGTGCAATCTTCTTCAGTAGATTCACATGTTTTTTTTTTGACAAAGACATTCACATGACGTGCAATCTTCTTCAGTAGATTCACATGTTTTTTTAAAAAAAAGACATTCACATGACGTGCAATCTTCTTCAGTAGATTCACATGTCTTGTAATTGAGAGACAACAAAGGCTGCATAATATTAAATTTGGAATAGTAAATTATCTGCAACGTTCAGAAGCTTTAAATGCAAAGCTCCATAGTCAAAATGTCAGAAGCTTTATTGACTAAGATGAAGGAAATCATTATTTTTAATTGAGAAGCAAAATGTCAGAAGCTTTATTGACTAAGATGAAGGAAATCATTATTTTTAATTGAGAAGCAAAATGTCAGAAGCTTTATTGTCTTGTAATTGAGAAGTTTATTGGATAAACATTATTTTAGGAAATCAATTTTGTCATAAAAAATAATCAAAATCAATTATTTCTAACATAAACAATATTAAATAAATAAAAGAAAGAGAATTAAAAGATATTAGAGAAACAAGATATTAAATATTTAAATAATTACAAAAGTGAAACAACATATTAGAGCATTTTAAAAAGATAAAAGAGAAAAAAATATTAATAAAAGCGATAAATAAATAATTAAATAAAAAATAAATTAAATTAAAGAACTGAATTAAATAAATAATTAAATGAATTAAATAATTAAATTAATTTATATAAAGAAATGAATTAATATAAATAAAGTAATTAAAGTAATTAAAAGTAATATAAATGAATTAATATAAATAATATAGTATATGGTAATTAAATGACAAGAGGAGGGGTAAACGGTAATTTTACCGTGTCAGGCCCATGGGGCCCAGGGCGGGGCGCACCATCAGTGCCTGCGCAAAGCAATTTGCGGAAGGATGATGGGGCTGCAGATATCGTCATCCAGAAGGGACTGGGGATCCCTGATAGTGGGGGTTGCTGCTAGCCGCAAATGAATCGATCCGTTCGTGAGCTCGGCTTGAAAAGAGTTCGTTTGAATTCGGTTCGTTAAATTTTTATTGAGGCTCTGCTCGTGTTAGTTAATTAAAACCTAAACAAATAAGCCTGAACACGGCTCCGCTCGTCTCGGTAATGCTTGTTTACTTTTTAGAGGTGGGTTCCTGATAAGCTGCAAATGAATCAAGCCGTTCATGAGCTCGGCTCGAAAAGAGCTCGTTCAAACTCGGTTCATTAAGTTTTCATTGAGGCTCGGCTTGAGCTTGTTAAAAACCTTAACAAGCAAGCCTGAACACTGCAAGGCTTGGTTCGGCTCGGCTCGGCTCGATAATACTCGTTTACTTTTTAGAGGAATAAAGTAATATAACTTCTTATATCCAATTTCATATCTTAATGCGTTATCTATTCAAAAACTTATTAAATTTCACATTTATTTTCAAATTGACTATTTTATTGTAGAGTACATAGATATAAAACATATATACAAATACAAGTAAAATTTTCTTTGTTGTATTAAGCCTATGTGAGTGTGTGTGTGTGTATATATATATATTTATTCGTTGTCTCGTTAAGGCTTGTGAACAAGTTCTAGCTCGAGTCAAGCTTAGGTCAGCTAGACTCGAGCTCGGCTCGTTAAGTTTTCACTACGCTCGAGCTCGAGCTAGTTAAAAACTTAATAAACAAAAGCTTGAACACAGACTGGCCTTGTTCGTTTCCCTGTTTAGTTTTAGTTTTAGTTTTGATGACATCATCATTTCCCTCATTTCTCTCTCTATCTCTCTCTTCACTCATTACATCTGTTGACATCATCAAAACTAAACTAAACTATCTAACCAAACACAGCCACTTGTAAAGCTCGGCTCGGCTCGTTTGTAGCCCTAGCTCCTGATGTGACCCAAAGGAAGCTTTGCTGTGATAATAATTCTGATTTTGTGCTAAAAAAAATCATTTAAATCGTTCATTATTTTGAGTTACTCCCGTTAAAAATCAAATTGATCATGAGTCTATCTTCTATTTCTTGGGACATTTAAGGTGCATAATGATTCATTACTGAAGAAAAACATGATTCTTTAAATTGTATTTACTACTCCCTCCGTATCATATTGTTGGGTCTCTTTACTTTTTTTAACGTCTCAAAGAATTGTTTATAACTCATAATTTATGATTTTTTTGTCATTCCAACAACTTCGTTTTACTCAAGAAAAAATGTGATTTGTTTGAGGGGTTAACAATGTCCGATTAATTTAATTTTTTCAGGATTTTTTACGCATTAAAGCCTGCAAAGTGAACGATTTTAAAAACAGCATGAACACCAAGTCCACCTTTGCTGTCCAGAGTTGTATAGAGTAGACGAAGGGCATGTTTGATGCCAAGATTCTACCCATGGTAAGTTTACGAAGACTTAGTCTCACGTTTGTCTGTCCCATGAAACTAAAGAGGAGACCGGATTACAGGAGGAACTATTTGCCCACTTAGGGCTTGTTTGGATGAGGGTTTTCACCCATGACTAAATCATCCTCCTTCTCCTCATCCCTCTTCTACTTCATATCCCTTGTTTTGGGAGCAATTTTTCACCCCCGACTAATTAGCACGTCGGCTAATTAGTCAGCCTTCTCCATGACCAAATATAAGTAGGGGAGGGGGTGCTTATGTTTAGTCATGGGGGATTAGCCCCCCAATTTACCTCCCTACCACTATGCAATTTTCTTCGGATTAAAAAATAAAGTACTTCCGGAAATAATTTTTTTATTTTGGTTTGCACCAAATTAAACTATTAATAAAGATCTTTAATTCGATACAAAAAATTGAATTTTTTTATAATTTAGAATTTTACATTGTTTGCTTGTTGAATACTAGTATATAAAATAAATAAACGAACAAATAAAAAAACGTTTTTTTTTAAATAAAAATATTACAATTAAGTATTATAAATTAGATATTGAATAGTATAAAATCAATTAATTTTGGTATTTATATAATTATATAAATACATAATTTAATATATGCATTACCAAGGGCAAGAAAGTCTTTTGACATGATTTTACATCGTCCACCCTCCTTATCCCCCTTTTTTTTTTATCTCTCATCCAAACCATGGATTATTTAATTCCTCTTTCTCAACTGTGGGTCCACCCTTCTTATTTAATCCCCCTGACTATTTTATCTTCCCTTACTATTTAATCCCTCCAAAACTAATACGCCATCCAAACGGGCCGTTAATTCCTCGTCGCACAACACGACACACAATACCTACCGCACGACACCTCCCCCGATTCACAATAAGTAGGGTGGTACTAGTTACATCGGGTTCTGGAGATTATTAACTCTCCATCTAATGATAAAAAATGATTATGTACCCCTTATTTCATCATTTATCTTACCCAAATCAAACATAATAACTAAACCTTTGTTCTCATAATTAATCCCATCTTTTTCAATCCTTAAAAAAACATCAAGCAATCAAATGTACCCTAATAGCATGCTAATCTACAAGGAATGTACCACTATTTTTTTATATCTGTTGTTTGGGTCAGTTTACATGTAATACGGCTAATTCTGAACCACTCAGTGTCGGGTCAAGCCTAGGCGGCTAGGCCCAAGAGGCGCCTAGGGCATCCAAAAAATCCAAATTTTAGGAGCACACCTATAATTTTTGCTATTAGACTCGAGTATGAGACTTTTTAGCCCAATAGAAAAAATAAAAAAGGCCCAATCTAAATTTTAAAAAAAAGGCCTGAACAAAGAGCTTCATGGAGTTTTAAAAAATAAAAGGCCCAAGTCCAATTGTCCAAAAGCCCAAAAAAAGGCAACTTGTCCACGTTCTCAAAATCAGAGGATTCTTTCCCAAATTCATGGAATGCGTATGGAGTGTTTTTTTTTAATATACCGGTTACCGTTGCCACGGGAGAAAAAAGTTTTTCAAAGTAGAAATTGATAAAATCTTACCTTCGACCAACTATGTCACAAAAAAGACTAAATGAGTTATTGATGTTATCAATTGACAATGACTTGGTGAAAAAGGTGGATTATACAAGTGTAATTGATACTTTTACTTCTAGAAATACAACACGAGTAATATTCAAGTGATACTCATGCGTTCTTGAGATGATATGTATTCGGAGACTTTGTATTTTTGTTCTTATACAATGATGAGTAAAACTTTATATTGTTTTGGTTTCCCCGTATTGTGATTGTTGCTGAAAAAATTGTTTATTGTACTCTTAAGGACACAATTTCTAGATTAGGCCTTGGACACTAAAACCCTTGGGCCGGCCTTGGAAGCTAAACTTGTAAGCTCGGAATATAATCTCCTTTCATGATATCATCCTCTCAGCCTCTCATTCTACTAACCCATCGCAAGGCTGAAGATACTATTTATAGTAATATACTAGCACAAGGAATCCAAATTTAAAGCCCTAAATCGTGTAATTTCGTGAAAAGCTAGTTTTTTTCAAAGTAAATCTTGAATTTTTAATGGTCATGTTTATTTCTTGTTTTCTTTGAACAATGTTTTTTATAATTAGAACAAAAAAACAAAGTTACGATACTTGCAAGAAGATTATCGATCTTGAACCTTGGCGTCATACAACTAACTGTTGGTTATGATCGAAATTGTACCAAGAAATACAACATGAGTAATGTTCAAGTGATACTTATGCGTTCTTGAGATGATATGTATTTGGAAATTTTGTATTTTTGTCCTTATATAATGATTAGTAAAACTTTAGGTTTTCTCGTATTGTGATTGTTGTTGAAAAAATTGTTTGTTGTACTCTTAAAGGCACAATTTTTAGATCAGGCCTTGGACACTAAAAACCCTTAAGCCGGCCTTGGAACCACTGAAGCTAAGCTTGTAAGCTCGGAATATAATCTCCTTACATGATATCATCCTCTCAGCCTCTCATTCTACTAACCCATCGCAAACCCTCGGTATGAACTTTCTAGGGAGAGAAGTTAAACTTGTATTCAACTGAAAAGAATGATCATCGTTACAGAATCAAAAACCAAGATACAATACTTATACTCAGAATTAACAACCTAACTACAACTAAAAACAGAATGATTAATGCAGTTAAAACCTAACTAACTAGCTGACGTGGATTAAGCATGTGCTGAATTACATTGAACCTCTTGACCTTTGTGACCTTGTGAGCCTTTGGTTAACACACCCCCGCAAACTGAAGCTGGGGAAACAACCAGCTGCAGTTTGGAATGCAAGCACTGAAACCTGGAGATAGTAAGGGGTTTTGTGAACACATCAGCAATCTGCAGGGCAGATGGGACATACCGAACCAAAAGCTGTTTATTGAGCACCTTTTCACGAACAAAATGAAAATCCACTTCGACATGCTTTGTCCTAGCATGAAATACAGGATTGGAGGCAAGAGAGATAGCTGAAGCATTGTCACACCAGAGTATAGGTAACTGAGATGGTAAAACAGGAAATTTAAGATCTGTAAGTAAATGAACAAGCCATATAAGCTCTGCAATTGTGTTAGACAAAGCTTTGTATTCGGCTTCAGTGGACGATCGGGCCACAGTTTGTTGTTTCTTGGCTGACCAAGAAATCAAATTAGGGCCTAGGAAAATATAGTACCCCCCAGTAGACCTTCTGTCAAGGACATTTCCAGCCCAGTCGGCATCAGAAAATGCATTGAGACGCAAGGGTCCTTTTGTGAATTGGAGTCCCTGGTGAATAGTGCCTTGAACATACCTTAGGATGCGTTTTATTGCAGAAAAATGACTATCCAAAGGTTGATGCATATGTTGACATACATAGTTGACAGCATAGGATAAATCAGGGCTTGTAATTGTAAGATACTGCAGTGAACCCACAAGAGAGCGATATAATTCTGGGTTAGAAAATGGAAGATCAAGAGAAAGTGCAAAGGGCTTGAGTGATGATGGAGAAGCACAGGGTCTACACCCCTCCATACCAACCTTAACTAACAGTTCAGTAGCATATTTTGCCTGAGAGAGAACCAACCCTTCTGCATTTGATAACACTTCTATACCCAGAAAATAATGGATAGATCCCAGCTCTTTGAGAGCAAAGGCTGAACCAAGTTTCTTAATAATGGAATCAACCAGAGAAGAATCAGTGCCAGTGATTAAGATATCATCGACGTAAACCAAGACATAAACCAAGTGAGATCCTTGAGAAAGCACAAAAAGGGAGGAATCTGCCAAACTATTGGTAAAACCTTGCGTAATCAGACTTTTGGATAACATTTCATACCAGGCCCTAGGGGCCTGCTTAAGGCCATATAAAGCCTTATGTAAATGACAGACATGGTGAGGATACTGAGGGTTTACATACCCTTGGGGTTGTCTGAGGTAAACCTGCTCCTGTAGAGTGCCATGCAAAAAAACATTGGATACATCCAATTGTTTGACAGTCCAGCCATAAGTCACAGCAAGAGACAAAACAATTCTCACAGTTTGTTGTTTAACTACAGGGCTAAAGGTCTCTGTGTGGTCAATACCTTCTGTTTGTTGGAAGCCTTGAGCTACCAATCTGGCTTTATAACGAGCAATGCTGCCATCAGAATTTCGTTTAATACGAAAAATCCACTTGCAACCAATGACAGGAGTCTGTGAAGGTAAGGGAACTAGAGACCAGGTACCCTGCTGTACTAGGGCAGAATACTCCTCAGACATGGCCTTTTGCCACTCAGGAAATTGCATAGCTTCTTTGAAACAAGAGGGTTCTGTGGTAGGAGGAGTATGAGTCAAAAAAGTAAAGGGTCTCTTTGGGACAGAAATGCCACTTTTAGAACGTGTGATCATAGGGTGGACTGGAAGAGGAGAATGTGAGGGAATTATAGGCAATGAGGAAAGCTCTGTAGGAGGACATATCTGTGGAGAAGAAGAAGGCATAGAAGGAGATAAACATGGAGAAGAGGAGATGGTAGGAGAAGGAATATGGACAGAAGTTATAGGAACAGGCACTGACTGTGAGAGGAAAGGCTTAAAAGAAGGAATAGAAGATGAAAGTAAAGAGGGAGAGGTGACTGAATTCTGAACAGAAGTCAGTAGTTTAGAGTATGGGAAATCAGTTTCTAAGAATTTAACATGACGAGAAATATACACACGATTGGTAGTAGGATCAAGACATCTATACCCCTTAGTTGAGGCACAGTAACCCAAGAATATGCAAGGAGTAGATCGAGGTACAAGCTTATTAGAGGCATATGGTCTAAGCCATGGGAAGCAACAACAACCAAATGGCTTGAGAAGATGGTAGTCAGGTGCCTTTTTATAGAGAGCATGGAAAGGAACTTTGAAATCTATGGAGGAGTTTGGTAATCTGTTTATGAGATAAAGTGCAGTTGTTATAGCTTCTAGCCAAAACTTTATAGGGAGTTGAGCTTGTTGAAGAAGTGCAATAGCAGTTTCAATGATGTGCCCATGCTTTCTTTCAGCCACCCCATTTTGTTCTGGGGTATAGGGACAAGTGGTTTCATGAGAAATTCCAAAAAGAGCAAAGAAGGAAGACATTAGTTTACTAAGAAACTCACCCCCATTATCAGTTCTGAAGGTTTTAATAGAGAAAGAGAAATGATTAGAAACAAACAATCTGAATGCTTGAACACAAGAGGCAACTTCTGATTTGGCACGTAATGGAAACAACCAGCAATATTTGGTAAAATCATCCACTAACAGTAAGTAATATCTGAAACCAGAGAATGAAACAACAGGGGAGGGTCCCCAAACATCCATATGTACTATTTCAAATGGTGCACTAGTGTGAGAGGTAGACAAGTGGAAAGGAAGTTTATGGCTTTTTGCCTTATGACATGGATAACACTCTAGATGAGTAGCAGTAGGGATGGACAGATTATATGTCTTGGAGAGAAGGGAAAGCAAACCAGCATGTGGATGGCCAAGTCTGTTGTGCCACAATGAAGAAGTGGATGATAGACTTAGAAGAGCAGCAGCAGTGTTAGAAAAAGGAAGCAGGGGATAAAGCCCCTTGTGACAACTCCCTTGATGCAGAATTTGGTGTGTGGCTTTGTCCTGGATGACATAGCCAGAAGAATCAAACATGATGACACAATTATTGTCCTTAGCAAACTGTTGGACCGATAGTAAATTATGAGATATTTGTGGAACATGAAAATAGTTGACAAATTAAAACAATGATTTGGAGTAGAGAAGATGCCCTTACCTGAGTGAGCAATAGGTATATTCTGCCCATTTCCAACAGTGACAGAACTGACCCCATTTGTTCCTGCAGTGGATGATTGAATCTGAGATGAGTCATTAGTCACATGTGAGGTAGCTCCTGAGTCAAAATACCATGTAGGTGAGGGAATTGAATGGTGAGGTGGTAATGCACTACATCCCTGAGTTATTGGTGCAGTATATAATGGAGTTGATGTGGCTGCTAGACCCAGAGCATAGTCTCCTGAAGGAGAAACTTGAGCACCAGAATTATAATACCCCATAGCATCTGGAGAAACAAAGAGTGCAGTTGGTGTAGGACTTCCAAAGCCTGCATTCCCACTTCCAAAACCTGCATTCCCAGGAATACCCCCATAACTAGGCATGGTGCCAACAACAGTAAAAACCCCTTGAGGAGCAGGAGCAGTAGCAATCCCCTGAGATGGAAAAGGCTGTGGAGTACTAAACCCATTTGGACCAGTAGAATTTCCATAGCCAGAAGTGTTACCAGTTCTTCCTGATGGCCTATAAGCCAAATTCTGTCGATGATAGCATGAATAAGCCAAGTGATTTGTTTTCCCACAAATTTGGCACCCTCCAGAAACCTGATTAGGAAATTGGTTTTGATTTGGAAACTGATTTGTGAACTGGTTTTGGTTAGGGTACTGATTTCTATTGAACCTTTGGTTGTTATTTCGATGGAACCTATTCTTGTTACCACTGTAGTTGGAAGGATAAAGTTGTTGTTGTTGGGGTGCAGGAAAAGGGAATTGGTAAACTGGATGTTGGGATGCAACACCGGGTTGCTGGTAAAGTGAAGTTACATTCCAGATTGTGGATAAGAGGCAGCATTGGATACCTGAGCAACTAGAACAGGTGTAGTATTTGCATTCTCATTCTCCACATGCAATTCTTCAGCGAGACACATAGATGAGAAAGTACTGAACGAAAGAGGTTCTGTTCTAGTACGTATAGTCTGTTTGAAAGAGTCATAACCAGTCTTCAAACCATTTAGGGCATAAAATATCAGATCCTCATCCTCCACAAAATGCCCTGAGGCAGCCAATTTCTGAACTATTTCCTTAATAAAATCAATATATTGTTCCATTGTCCCAGTCTTATTCAAACTATACAGCCTTCTTTTGAGATCATGAATATGAGATCGTGACAACAAGCTAAACTTTTCTTCAAGTTTATTCCAGAAATGAAATGTGTGATCAGATCCAACGACATGTGGAAGTATATAAGGCGTTAGGGTTGCGATGAGACAAGATAGTAACATGCGATCAATTGTGGTCCAACGAGTGAATTCAGGATTAGGAATTTTGTTTCCTGAAGAATCAACAGTATGCGATGCAGGAACAAGAACCGAACTATCAACAAAATCAATCAGATTATTTGCCCTAAGAGCATTCTCAACTTGAGTTTTCCACGCAAAGTAGTTCGAATTTTCAAGACGAATTGAGACGAAAGACCGAAAATTTGCAATTAGAAAAGAGAGAGAAGAAGGTAGGTACTCAGATGATGAACTCGAAGCTGAGTTTGAAGCCATGATCGATTTCTTGAATGTCCTCGATCTGGATCGTAACTTGAGTCGTGTTCTTCCTTGACTTGCGTCTTTTAGGGCTTTGATACCATATGAACTTTCTAGAGAGAGAAGTTAAACTTGTATTCAACTGAAAAGAATGATCATCGTTACAGAATCAAAAACCAAGATACAGTACTTATACTCAGAATTAACAACCTAACTACAACTAAAAACAGAATGATTAATGCAGTTAAAACCTAACTAACTAGCTGACGTGGATTAAGCATGTGCTGAATTACATTGAACCTCTTGACCTTTGTGACCTTGTGAGCCTTTGGTTAACACTCGGTACATTTGGCTAGGAGTTGTAGCTCAAGTTATTTCGCAGAGCCTCTCTCGAGGCCGTAAATGAGTTTCTTATTGTATTTGGCTCTCCAATTACCCAAAAATGCATGTTGAACTACTTCTCAGTCGGGGTTATGGCGATCATTTGGTTTTGAAGCTGCACAAACTTGATTTTACATCTCACTTGTGTCTTGATGATCACTCAAAAATTCAAAATGCATGTTTAACTGCTCTACTGCTCATGCTCTCAATCAAATCCAACTCCCAACTGTCTGGTGTTGGAAAATTGGAGTAATGCTATGGCTGTATATTGGCTTATATATAGGAGCCTCTCCCTTTTGTATTTGTATCAGAAACAGAGAGAGCATACACGATAGATTGGTGAGGTGGTACAGGGTGTAGAGTGATTTGTAATCCTCCACAGATAAATGAATCCGCTGCCCCTCCGTGAATGTACCCGATTTGGGGAACCACCTATATCTCTGTGTTGTGTGATTGTGTGTTTGTATCACGGTACATTAGCTCTACACTTCTCCTGTCCTTCTCCACTCCTACAACCACGGTTGTGAAATTATTGAAACCCTCGTGACTTCTCCTATGAAGAGAAGATCTCTGACGCTAACAACATTTTTGGCTCTTGGATCTGATCAGCTTTGGCAACAGACTCCCAAGCTCTCCAGCGGTAACAGTGAAAGCGTAATTGCCACAACGACTGCAATGAGTCCGGGCTCCAACTTATGATTTTTCCACCCACCATGATGAGTAGATTTGTGGGTTCTAGTTTTTGTGTTTCGGTTTTTTCCTTTTCGTATTTAGATTTTACTTTTTTGGACCCATGTGTCCTTTGTATTTGTTGAGTTAGGAGGAACTCGAAATTACCTCTGTCCTATATCTTAAGTATCATTCTCTCAAAATATTGGAGTATTGAATTCCTCAAACGTCTCACTCTGAACTTGACTAGTTTTCGGCCGGCACTACGCTGGTTCTTGTATGGTATTCGTGGTTGATCTTGGCACAGGCCATTCGATAATATGCATCGTCACTGCAACGCCACCTAGAGCCAAAGGATCTATAATTTGCATTTTCGGTCTCGGGCTAAGGCCCAATTTCCTAAATGATGGTGACATAATTGAGAGCCAAAAGATTTTGGGCAGGACAATACTACACAGCGGAGGTGACAGAGTACCATACTTGTCCATTCATTTTTTACCAAAGAAAAGAGAGCTGAAAGAATTTTTTTTTTGTTTGATAAAGAGATAGAAATATCATTAATCACAACCTAATACAAATGGAGTTCTAGTAAGATGAAAAGTGAAAACAACCAACAAAAAGACAAGGACAAGCAACAATAAAAGCAACACAGACTAAAAGACATTTCCATCACCGATGTCCGAGTGATGAGGAACAAAATAGTCAAGAGCGTGCTTGGCCAGAAGGTGCGCACGCTAAACATCTCGCCGCGCTACCTTAGAGATTCTACAAAAGGTCAGCTTGGCAATCTCCTCTCTCGATTAAAAGTTGCAAATAAAAAAGATGTCATGATGATGACACGCACGCTTCCTTTATTTGCATGATGGCATTAAAACAGACAGAAAGAATATATACAGCATCATAGATGTGTTGTAAAAACCGCTTCTTGCATCGCTTGAATTTTCGTTAGGAAAGGGTTATTGCTATATGTTGATATAGAGTGTTGTGCGATAATATTTCCATTCGGGAGATTAGCTGTAAAATTTGTCCCATTCCATGCATTTCCTTCTTTCCAAGAACCATCCGCGTTGATGATACATGTTCTTTGAATAGACCATGAATCAAGATTATATATTAATAGTACAAGGGATGGAGAGTTGTTGTTAGAATGCGATGGTTGCCTGGCCTTTTCCAGCCAGTTGAATAGACCATAAATCAAGATTTTTGTTGTTAAATATAGAACCAACTCACCCATAGTCCTGTCCAAAAGTTACAGTTTCGGGCCTAAGGCCCAATTTCCTTAGTGGTGGTGATGCATAATTGACGCATGCTGACATAAATTCAAGCAGTAACCTGGACCCCTGTTTTGTCCCAGCTTATGTTTCAATCAAAACCTTCTTCCCAAATCATTTCTTTGGGGAATACTGTCTGCAAAAAGGAGAACAAATTGGATAGAAGAGCTCTTACTTAGATGGTTTTGCCTAGTCTTTTAACTTCCCTAAATTTCGTTTTTGCAGTTCTATGTTAACATAGGTAACCCTTTATGTGTGTTTGTGTCTCTGTCCTTTTTGTTCATCTTTCACTTTCTACTTTTCCTCCGAACCAATGCCCGTTGTCATTTCCATGCTCACAAAGACCAACAGATCGAAGAATAGTTCATTCTTGGCATCAAACATTCAACAAAATGCTAGTGGTGGGCCTACCTCCATATTATAGTTTTAAACTCGTATATACTACTGCCGAATACGATTTAAAGTGTGCTGAAAACTACGGTTTTGAGGGGTGTTGATAATACTCAAATCTTGTGATCAACCCGGACATATTATCGGGTGTCACATTCTTGGAACAAATATTTTGGTCATATCACGTGCATTTAATTGGTACAAACTAATTATAATGGATAGACTGTTAAAAGGACCTAATGTAATCTCATTACTTATGATGGACGAAGACGGAGTTAGGATTGACTCCAAACCCTAGCCCCTTTCTCATACATGTCTCATCATTTTGGGTAGATGTCCATCCACTAGGGGAGGTACATATGTAGCCCAGCAACCCCCCCTCGGAATGTAAAATATTTCAGTACTATTGTATCCAATAGGATTATAATTCATATTATTGGAATATAAATCTCTAAAAATCTAAATAATTTTGATTCGATTTAGATAAAAAAAAAAAAAACAAAGTTATTTTACATTGTCATGTAAAATGTTCTACAATTTATTTCATAGACGAAAAAAATCACACATGGCGGCATGGGTGTTGCACTTGTCACCGAAGTTACAATATAATACAGAGTATTACCTTTGTCAGTGTTTGTTGATCATTTTTCTGAGTTTGTGACACTTTTCGAATGTGTATATCTTTCAATTTATAATTTTTTTTATGATTTTAAAAACTTCGAATAATAGAACTAATTGAAATATATCAAACAATACCCATATTTCATATTTTGAGATCCATATTATAAGATATAAACAATTGAAAAATGTCACAAACTCTTAAAAACGACCAACAAACACGGACGAAAGAAGTATAATATACAATATATTAAATTAATAGTACAAAAGCTACACATACGATATATAGAGTACATTTTTGCACAAAAATACCTCTTCTAATTTGGCCCCCACTCGAACTTGTATTCTAGCTCTGCCACTGTGTCCATCCTCAACGATGACGGATAAACATCCACAATGAGACGTTTGTGATGTAGGATTTTTCTCATCCAAGAAGTCCAACAAAATAACCCGTCAATGGTAGTAGGTAATTCGAAACCCTTTTTTTCTATGATTTACATTTGCACCCACTTTTCCTTTTGTCGTCTCCCTATTATTACCACTTTTTCTTTTTGATTATTTGCTTAGAAGGAATGCTTGATAATTAGCAATGGTCAAATAGCCTTTTGTTTATCCCTTTAATAATTAAGTGTTTTGCTTCTTGAATCATGGCAATTATCTCCCCTACCATTGGCGCCTAGTCATCCTAAGCTAGCAGTTAATGGTCTCAGGTTGAAATTGATAGCTCACATAATTGTCTCTAAATCATATCACCATTTGATGAGGCCAACAATAATAAATTGGTATCTCAACTTTTCTTGGGCCACGGGGTTGGCTTAGTGGATTAAGACACGGGACTTAGGGATTTTTTTTTTAAGATTTCAGGTTCGAAACCCTTTAGGTGTAATTAATTCTTTTCAGTCAATTCATACAAAGCTTTACTATATCTATAATTGGGCTCTCTGCAACTGAGAAGTGAAATTGAATCTCCAAGATTAATCGAGGTGCGTGTAAATTATCCCACATCCTCAAGTTATCAAAAAAATTTGTCGGGCTGCTTGATGAAAACAAAAAAGAAAAGACACTTTTGTGGGGGCTACTGTGGGAGTAGTGCAATTTTCACATACTAGTAGTTTCACACACTACTAGAAAAGACACTTTCATCAGTGTTGTTGGTTGAGACAGGACTCCACTATAAAAGTGTGAATATATTTTTTGTTTCATGTGTACGGTTTTTGGCTCTAGCAAGTTTAAACGAACTTTTAAACTAGTAGTGTGAAAGACAAAGATATGAATTTTTTACCATATTAATCCATTATTTTTAGAGCATTAGCTTCATAATTCGATTTTTTTTTTTTTTTGGTAAAGGAAGCAAATTTTTTTATTTATATAATGTAGTTGGCTACACAATGTGGGGTAGCCATCCCACGTAGATCCCACGAAAAGCATTGAGATACAAAACTTGAGACATTTTGAAAGTGAACGATAGAGGTGGTTAAACTCAATGCATTTTGACTAGGTACTGTGTTACTGGTCATTGAAGGCTATGGAAATTTTCTTAACCAATCAAAGTTTGCCACATCATCAATCATTCTGCCAACATCCTTACCCAAAAATAAAATCCTGCCAATATTTTATCTTTATCTATCTTTTTGTGTATTTCAACTAGGCCAAATGTCTTTTTCAAAAACAAGTATGCAAAAATGTTGAGTGTATGAGCACATGTACAAAAAAGAACTATGCAAAATTTAATAAGATAAAGTAGACATTTGTTATTTTTCTACGGTTAATGGAAAATCAAGAAGACAATGGAAGTATTGTCCAAATTACTTGAGAAACAAGAGTTTGGTTTTCGTGTTGTTTTGTGCTAACATGTAAAAATTGAGATGAAAACTGAAATTGGTTATTATATTTTGAAAAGAATAACCACTCCTTTTTCTTATAAGTATTTGAATATGAACCAAAGTTGTATGAACATGAAATTGTAGACAAAATATATAGTATTCAATAAAGATCTTCAATTTAATATTTATGGAGGTAAAATTTATAGTCAAAAAGGGATTACATAGAAACTTAATATTTTCCCTTTTTGGTTTGTTGAATATAGTGCCTTTTTGTGAAAATTTTTTAGACTACCTAGGTTAATCTACAGTGGAGTGTTTGCTGGAGATTCTAAAAGCAGTTTCTAAAATCCCCAGCTTTTTTGAAGCTATTTTAATGTGCAAAAGCTTATATTTAGAAGCTACAATTTAAATACTTTTACAATTCTGAGAAGCTGTGATTAGTGTAATGACATAAATATTCCCTACCATTTTAACAATTACCCCTTCGGTTAAGGACAAAATAGACTCATTCACAACAAAAAGCTTATTTTACAGTGTTCACAACAAACAATACTCTTTAGCATCTGTAATATTTAATCAAAAATCCAAAGTTAAAGCAAACACTGTCCATAGCTTTTTTTAGAATCTGAAATCTAGAATATGAAGCATAATCAATAATCTAAAATCTATGAAAAAACTATCGCAAACACCCCCATACTGTCAAACACATAACCCTCCAACATATCTTTGCAAGAAGTTTTGTTACCTCAGATTGCCAATATCACTCAAATAATTAATGGAGAAAACCATGATAAGATCTTAGGAACTTTCTTTTTTTGTCATAAGTAGCATTAGTGAACCCTAGTGGCCACTGGCCAACACCTACAACTTAGAGAATTTACTCTCCAGACTCCACAGGTTCAATTTTTGAAAACTGCTAAAGGCAATAGAAAAAATCCTGAATTTTAATCGCGCCTATATTAATGGACAATGTGATTGATCTTCTAAAAGTTGCCTAAGTACGTGTAAACTAACCCAAACACCTTGACATATTAAAAAATCCTTTGCAAATTAGATTACTTTTTTTTTTGGTACACACAAATTAGATTACTACACATCATGTAGATACTTATACATCAACTTAAATTTCAACCTCGGCAACTTTATCGCTAGCTAGTGCAACTATAAGTACCGATGAAAGGGTACAGAAAATATACACATCTCATATATGGGGTCCATCTTCGGTTTTCCACAGATCATCTGATACATTTAGGCTAAGTTTGTCGTAGCAACTCAGTTATTAAAATCATAGTTTATTTTAGCAAATGAGTTCACCAGGTGCTAAAATCATGGTTGTTGCTAAAATCAAACAAAAAACTCAGCCTTATTTTATAAAATAATTGTGACAGACTATCTTGGTGAATGCAAACTCCAATTAATGCTACATAAAATATATTAGGACCGTAGCTTGTACAAAGCCTTTTAAAGTTATGCGGTCGTCAAAGTCCTTTGGAACTTCTTAGTTAAGCGTACTCTTCCTGGAGCAATCCAAGGATGGGTGGGGTTTCAACCAAAGTGGATAACATTATACAGGGCGGGATTGGGCCGTTAAAGTTGGTATTAAAGTGCAACCCCGGTCTACATGGTGTAGGCCACCTCTAGAATCTGTATGAACACCCCTTAAATCCCCGAGTAGGGAACAAAGTGCTAGGCAAACTAAGTGTTACACCATGGCCAACCTAGGAAGGTTGTTGGGCCAATGCAACGGAAACATTGCATCGCAAAGTGGGGAGATTGTGACGACCCATCTCAGTGAATGCAAAGTATGATGCTATATATAATAGATCATGACCCTACCTTGTACAAGGCATTTTAAAATCGTGCGGGTATCAAAGCCCTTTGGAACTTCGCAGCTAAGCGTGCTCGTCTTGGGATGGGTGACCTACTAGGAAATCCAGAAGGGGTTTAGTGGCCCAAGCGAAAAATATTATACAGGGCGAAATCAGGTCGTTACAATAATACTCCCTCCGTTCCAAATTGCTGGTTTCCTTTCCTTATTTAGAACCTCTAAAAAAATGTATATATCTTCTAATTTATAATACTTTTTATATCCAATATGGATCTTGTTTGATAGATCTCAATTAGTTTTATTAAACAAAATTTTTAAAATTATAAAAAAAATGTTATAAATTGTGAGATATAGACAATTGTTTGAGTGTCACGACTACCCAAAAGTAACCATTATTTTGGAACGGAGGGAGTAATCTTTTAACCTGTCATCGTCGGGTCGTTACAATAATAATCTTTTAACCTATCATCATTGGTTCTCCACTAAATAATCGGGTACGTTGTTAAAATAACAATCTTTTAACTTATCATCTTCGGTTTTCCACTAAATCATAAATAGATACATGATACACTCGTTTCTTTTCTTTTATCTTTTTGGATGGAACATGGGACATTCTTTTGAAGGGATGTTTGTTGAGCATTTTCCCATAACCATTGGATGTTAACCGTTGCATTTACCTAACATTGTACTGCAATAAAAAAGAATGTATTCATTCAAAGAATATTGAAACTGTGGACGAAAATACAAAATAAGAAGATAAAGTAGACACTTGTTATATTTCTCATTACGGTTAGTGGGAAATCAAGAAGACATTGGGAAATATTGCCCAAATGAGTTGAGAAATAAGAGGTCGGTTTTCGTATCGATTTGTACTAATAAATAAAAATTGAGATGAAAAATGAAAATTGTTATTCTATTTCGAAAAGAATATCCACCCCTTATGAGTATTTGAATATGAACCACAGAATCAACTTAAAATTATAGACAAAATATATAAGGTAGTTGTATTCAATAAAGATCTTGAATTTATGGAGATAAAATACATAATAAAAAGGTGGAGTTAAATACAGGCCCTCTTTCATAGACTTATTTATATCCCCATCCTAGTTGGTTTGAGAACTTAAGTTGTATCCTCAATTTCAAATAAACCTAAAACCACCCTTTATCTCTCCTAATTTTTCCTAATTTATCTCAATCTTTCTCTCATATCTTTCAAATCTTCTTCTTTCCTAATCTTTTAATTCTTTCTCTCTCCTAATCTTCTCTCCCCCTAAAATCTCAAAAAAAAAAAATTGAAATATTATTTACCATGAATCATGTGTTGGTTTATTATGAAGTGGTAAAATAATAAGCCATCTTTTATTGTATCAAATCACCCAATATGGTAAATCAATAAACCATATTCACAGTATGAAATAGCCGTCATTTATTTACCATGAATCCTATGTTAAATTGTATAATAATCATATACGCAATTCAGATGGAGACTTCAGTAGAGTCTCCAAACAGGTGTCAATTTATATTTCCCTAATAAAAAGGGAGTATGTAGAAAATTAATATTTTCTTTTTTTGGTTTGTTGTGGGAAGATTAAAAATATATTTATCACTCAAATAATTAAAGGAAAACCTAAGATAAGATCTAAACCTTCTTTTGGTCATAAGTAGCATTAGTGAAACCCTAGTGAACAATACCAAAAAATTAGAGAATTAATTACCCAAAAAAATAATAGAGAATTTACTCTTTCCAGAGGCTCAATTTTGAAAACTCTTAAGGGCAATATAAAAAATCCTCGATTTTAATTAGTCTATTATTAGTGGATCGATGTGAGTGATCTTCTAAAATTAGTCAAAATAGACGTAAATTGACCACTGACCAAAAATACCCTGAGTTGTTATAAATAAATAAAAAAATTCTAGTATATTAGTAGATTACTAGACATCATGTAGATACTTGTTCATCAGCTTAACTGCTATTCAATAGAATATCGAAAAAGAAAAAGATATGGGTACAGAGAAATTGTACATAAAATGTACAAAGGTTTTTATTTGGGCCAATTTCGAGTCTCACACAGATGATCGAAGACGTTCATGTTCTTTAAAATAATATTTCATTATACCCCGTAAAAAAATCAGTTCAATCGGGTATCGGTAAATATTCCATCCGTTTATCCATTTTTTGTTTTGAACAAAAAAACTGGATAAACAGATGGAGCATTTACCGATATCCGATTGAGCTATTTTTTTATGAGGTACAGTAAAATATTATTTTGAAGAATATGAGCAGCTCTGATCATCTGTATAGGACCTGAAATAGTCCCGAATCAACTGATTTATACATTTTATGTACAAAAGGTTATGTACCCCTAGCATTGTCCATAGAATATGATAACTGGTTAATCAATTTGTTTATGTTTAGTTCAAAAGTATTCCTCATTGATGCTACATGTCCCCAAGTCTAAATCTTAGGAAAATGGAAAGGCCAGAAATCAAGGATTTAACTGCCGTAGGCAAAAAAACTACTAACCGGCGCGTCTACGTGTTGTGAGGGATGATAGTGCACAAAAAAGTTTTTTTTAAATATCCAGGAAAAATATGTCCGATTCAGATTTAAATCATTGTAAATTTGAATCGTTCATTTATCTTTCTTGAATTTACTCGTAAATTTTTTTTTCCTTTTTTTCTACCATTTTTATACTTGTCATTTGTCTTGTCTCGCTGTATCATATTAATGTGCCGGAACAATGTTGGGAACAAGCACAATTCATGCACATGAATTCACATGCAGGTATCAAACAGTGGAAAAGTATAGTCACACTCCTTTTTACAATCAAATTTATAATCTATTTGTCACATTAGTGTATAAGCTCAATTATTTTGATAACCGAAAATGTTCACCTTATATAGTATGTCGAAAACAATAAAAATATCAAAATTTAGGTTTATAGGATGCCAATAAATGCATGATCAGAACACATTTGCTTCTGCGTGAGTGAGTTTTTTTTTCTTTTCCGATCATGCATTTATCGGCATCCTATAAACCTAAATTTTGGTATTCTTCTAATTTCCGACGTGCTCTGTAAGGTGAATGTTTCCGATCATAAAAATGATGAAGCCTATATATATGTAACAAATCAGTTGTAAATTGTGTTGAAAAAATACGAGTGTGACTAGACTTTCCCATCAAACAATTTTAGCCACGTTTGCACCCGGAATAATGTTTGAAAGGTGTGTGTGGACTTTCTGAATGTGTATACAATATAGATTGAACATTAATAGGTGAGCACAAACTTAAATATACAAATAAATTGTCTAATGTGTATGGATCCTATATCTACCGTGTAGGATCAATTTGTGAGGAAAGATTTCGGCCTACAAGAGATTTTTCGAAATTATACAGGCTGTGTTCGTTTGGGGGTTTTGCCCCAGTTTTGACACTATTCCAGTTTCTGGATAATTTCTGAGTAACTCTTCATGTACCATACTACTCCTCTAATAGTGTCATTCATGCTATACTCATTTATATGGACACTTTGACATAAATATATTTTTATGTATTTTTTTTTCGTTTTTTTCTAAATTTTTATTATATTTGCATGAGGTTTTTTGGAATAATCATTTCTCTTGACATGAGGAGTCAAAAAAAAAATTATAATTAACGTAGAGGGGTGTTTGGGCACCTCTTTTTCACATTTTGGGATTCTCTTTTTTACAATATCCATGTTTGGCAAGTGAAAGCCATAACATGTTTTCCCAAATGAGTTTTGAAATTATGGATTGAGAGTAGAGAAGTAAAAAATAGGCAGAGATGAACTTGTTGATTTCTCTTTTTTCACTTTTCTCATTTTGATTAACAAAAAGATTTACAAAATATATTCTACACATGCATATCAATCCACCACACTTCCCCTCCAAACTCCCGGATTTTCTTAAGTTACGGACCTCATTGATCCCGATCGAATTTCGATGATCCGAACCGTCCAATGTGTTTAAAAGGTGTTTTTTAGGGTCCCCGCAAGAAATCATAAAAAAAAATACCGGAAAGGGCTTGATCCGAGCCGTTTTTCACAAAAACTGTATAACGGCTCGGATCAAGCCCTTCTCGGTATTTTTTTTTTATGATTTCTCGCGGAGACCCTAAAAAACACCTTTTAAATACATTGGACGGTTCGGATCATCGAAATTTGATCGGGATCAATGAGGTCCGGAATTTAACAAGTTAAGGGAGTTTGGAGGGGAAGTGGACTGCATATCTATCAAACACTATTCCTGTTGCAAAATGTATTTTGTACATTTCTCCCAAGCACTCTTACTAGATTCAAAATACATTATAATCATAATTTAAAAAGCCAAAAAATTAAAAATAGAAAGCTGAAAATGAAACTCTCAAACACTCCCGTAAATAAAATTGGGGGATGATAATGTCCTTTAAGAGATAGCATGCATGTAATCCCCATCCGTTTGGTTTTAACATTTTTGTTTTGTTCCTCTAGAAACACTTACAATCAATGAATCAACCCATTGACTCTCTCTCTCTCTCTCTGTCGAAATGATTTTTATGATGTACATATGAAATCAACAAACGCGTTCTTAAATGTCAAAATATGGGGTGTCGGTTTCTTCATTTGCTTCTCTTCAATAAAGATATATGGAGTATTATTAATGTCACCCCCTTCCCCAATACAATTCCTCCCTTCCATTTCCACCACCACTTTTCTCCAATTCTCTCTCTCTCTCTCTCTCCTCCTGTCTTTCTTGAACCAGTCTCCAGTCCACCTTTCCTTCTTATTTACTTCATCTTCCTCAGAAATCCCACCTCATAATTCGTCAAAACACACACACAGTCGGGATTAACCCAGCTACAAAAATCATAGCAAGAATAAATCAGGTGGAATATATTTTATTTTTTTTCAATTTAGTAGTATATTAAGGGATGCAAGAATGGAAAAATATAACGGTGGCGGTTGGGGGGGTGGCGGCGGCCGTCGTTGTTCTAATCCTCCTCGTGTGTCTGTGGCGACGGTTCTCTCTCTCTAGACGCAGAGATTTCGGAGTAACCGATTCTCCGGGGGAAATACCGGAGAAGAATCTGCAAATCGGGATTTCCAAACTTACCCCTCTCAACCTCCATAATCACGATCTCGATATCAGAGCAAGATCAAACAGCTACTACGTTTTAAAGCCGGAGGTCTCGCCGAACCCCCGGTTCAACTGGTCCGATCACCCGTCCCTCATAACCGACGCCGTCGAGAACGGATGGTCCAGATTCGCCTTCGCCGCCTCCTACACGTCATCCTCGCCGTCCGTCAGATCAACCCGGTCAACGCTGTTAGGCGCGTGCGGGGCAGGTGATTGGCGAGAATCCGACGTGGAAATAACCTGGGAGATTTGTCAGGGATCAGCTGATTTTCTCCAGAAAATCCGGCTCAATTCCGGTTTTAAAAGACCCAGCTCGTGTCATTCCGTTATCAAGACCGGCTTGCCGTTACCCGGTCCGCAGCTGGGCAACTCGTGTTTTCCCCAGGAGGCGTACTTTGAGATCACGGTTGTGGAGAACGATTTCGATTACGACCCGTTTGGGAACAGGAGCAGGAGGAGTAAGGTGGAAGGGGAGAAGGCGAAGCTGATTCAGGAGAAATTGAATAAGAAATTGAATTACTCGGAGTGGCGTGTCCATGTAAAGAATAGCGGGAACGGGAACGGGAATAACGACAAGGTTGAGGAAATGTATGGTGGGAAAGAGGAATCCGATATGTTGACAGTTGGGCTTAGTAGAGGTGGAGGGTCGTCTCTTCCATTAATGGTGCCTGGTAGCTATTGGGGCTCCATTGGGTTCAATTCAGATGGCTCTGTTTATCTCGATGGTGAGTTCTAATTCTCTTTTCAGTTTAATTTTTATAATTAAGATGTTCGGATCAGATTACATGCACCTTCCCTGATTTTTAAGACCCCGATTTTTACAATCTACTGGCGGGCCGATTAAAGTGGGACAAAATCCCGTATAAGCTAGCCTTTATGTTTCTAACTTTATCTTTAGAATAGAGTAAACTCCTAAGTGAGTCGGTTTATAGTTTCTATCGTACTTTCCTTGGGAAGAGCTCTAAACACCCTCCCGGGGATTTAGTCAAGTTGGCATGAAAAAGCTGTAAGTGTTTGTCATTCTACGAGGCCGCGTGTTACAATTTCATGGAGCCTAAGTATTCCAAACCTTTGAGTCATTTAAAGGTTTGTTCGGTCATTAACTTTAAAATCGTTTAATTAATAAAGACACATACAAGCTGGCCCGAACATTAGCGACTCATGAAAGGGTGTATGCCTGCACTTGCAAGCTTTCAAGATTTGGATCACCCATCTGACGAATGGAAGTACGGGGGAAATTTTCTTGGGATTAGTAGCGCCTGTTCGGAAGTAATCATGTTGTTTAAAGAACTAAAAAGAAAAGGGTGAATGACGAGACAGTGGGAAATGGGGCAAAAATTTCCAAAATGATGGTGAGGTTTTCTGGAATCACTGCTGGCATGAAACGGAAAATTATAATTACACATACATTGAACCAAATTATGAACGGACAGTTCTACCCCCAATATCATGGAAACTTATCATTTTCACCTCGTCTCTCAAAAGCCATCCCCCTTCTTCCTTACTTGTGATGTATGGACAATACCCACGCCACCGCAGAGGCGGCACCGACGCGACCCACCTCTCCTTCTGGCCGCAATTGCAAACACGTGAGAGTTCTTCTCTCACCATAAATGAAAACTCGCACATAGTTTCAAACATGTGATAGTTTTTTTTTTTTTTTAACTCAAAACATGTGAGAATTGAGACCCACGTACCCAATTGCAATCAATTTCAGTAACCGGAGAGAGGAGTGAGTGAGATGTTGAAAAATAGCCATTGCTCCTTAAATAAAAAACCGTTGCACCTTGACTGAATTAACATGGCACACTTTGAGAACAACCATTGCTCCTTAATCAAACTTTTTATTTTGCACCTTGAGTGAATTATTTTGGCTCCTTGTGATAATACTATTGCACCCGAATGAGGACGAATGGGTTGCTAGTGTGTTGTTTTAATCCAACTTTTTCAATTTGGGAAAAACTAACTATTGCTCTTTTGATTAAACAATATTGCACCTTCAGTGAATTAACATTGCACCCTTTGAAAGTAACCATTGCTCCTTAATCAAAATTTTTATTTTGAAAAAAATAGCAATTGCTTCTTAAACGAGAAAAGTTGCACCTTTGATGAAACAATGTTGCACCATTTGAAAATATCATTGCACCTAAACGAAAAACGTTGCACCTTGCGTGGATTAACATTGCATCCTTTGATAATAACATTGCACCCGAATGAGAAAGATTGAGTTGCCCGTATGATGTCTAAATTCGATTTTTTTGTTTTGAGAAAAATGATCATTGCTCATTAAATTAAACAATATTGCACCTGGAGTGACTTTATATGGCACCCTCTAAGAATAATATTGCACCCGAATGAAGATGAAAAAAAAAAAATCTTGCTCCTTTTATGAAACTACACTATTGCACTCATATTAAATATAGTTGCACTCTAAAATAAAACCATGGCACCCCATCTGGACTGAACTGGGTGCAATACTTTTGACACAAGAAGCAACACAAACGCATGGAAGGTGCAATACAATGGGACACAGAGTGCATTGGTGGAAATCTCCAAATTTTTCCTGATGGCTTTTCAGCTCCAAATTAATCACCATTGACGTCCTTTTTGGAGCTTTCTCTTTGTACCAGCTCCAGATCTACATTTTCTTTCCCTTTTACATCTATTTGTATATTTAAGCAAATGCTTCCAAACAACAAATCCATTAACAAACACCATCAAAATTCTGATTCCAATTTCCTTTGCACAGTGAAGGTGATACATATATATATGTCTATGCTCAACAATTGGGTTTATCGCTTCTCAGATGCATAAAATTAGGGCTTCCAATCACCATGTCTCGCTCTTACTCTCATTGTCTTGCTCAACGCCTCACCTTTCTTCCCTCTCGCTCCTGATTTAGGGATAGATACCAGTGAAGTTGTTGAGTTTGAGATTAGCCTGAGCTCGGTCGGCGAAGAGCTTGGCATTCGTAGGTTCCATAGCAATGGCTTGATAGTGGAGGTCAAGGACCAATTCGATGTGGTCGTCAATGAACGCCTCTTTTGCCTTAGTTCCGAGATCAACCACCATGAGAGAGAGAGAGAGAGAGAGAGAGAGAGAGAGAGAGAGAGAGAGAGAGAGAGAGAGAGCAACGTTGATTTGGGGGTGGAAGAGGGGTTTTTAGTGAAGGATTTTATAGCCCAGGGCATTTTAGTCTACTTATATTTGCCATGCCATGACTGGGGAAATATTTTTCCTCTTCCCATCACCTAATGATATCCAAAAAGTGTGCCATCAAAGTGTAATTCTTTGCCCCTTGTTCCACTGAACGATCATTCCCCCTTTAAAGAAGGCCTAAAGGTGAAAAGTGAGGTTCAAGTCTTCCTAGACCATAGGATTTGTCTATTAATGGAACAGTAGCTACCACTTTTGGATTAAAAGTAGCAACCGCTTTTACTTAAAACAAATTGGCACCAACTATTTTGAGAATTACTATTTATTTGGCATGATGAAAACCTTCAAGTGGGAGGTGGGTTGAGGCCCAAAATTAGCCGAAACGTGCGTAAGCTGACTCGAACACTAATCTTACAGAATGGATATAGACCTTTAGATTTACGGTTTATCCGAGTGTCAAACTTAAATAGTTGACCTTGCCTGGAGATCGGTAAACTTCATTTACCTTCGACATTGGAGACTCCCATTCTAGTATAGACGAAATGGGAGAGGAAAAGAGGAGGCACCGAGGGTCGAACCCCGACATTGTGATCAATGAGCGGGTGAATAAGTGCGAAGCCCCGACCGACATTGTGGGGGAAGATGGAATCTCCATATCGTATGATCTTGTTTCAGGAAACTTTTAACATTATAAGGAAACAAAGTTGTGCGTTGGCTACGTTATGATAACGCTGGGAAGTGGGGATAGTGCACTGCACTAAATGCGCTATACCATGCAGTGCATATTTGAATCGTCCAAAAGTGTTTTCAACGGTCCAGATTTAAATGGAACTTTTCGCTGGAAGAGCTTTCCAGATCATTAAAAACACTTTTGGACAGCCGGAATGCTGCGCTGCATGGTGTAGTGCATTTAGTGCACTGCAGGGTCCCCGGGTCCCATAACGCTGGAGTGAATGAGTTATTTTCCTAGTCATAACCCTAAAACGAGACACAACAGCTGGACTAGTTTTTACATATACTAGTGTTCTGAGTTTTGAACTCCTTTTACTCATCTTTCATTGTGCTTTTTTTCCAGGAATTAAACTTATCTTCAAATCAGAGAAGGCAGAATGGGGAAAAACAGACAAGGTAGTTGGCTGCGGATATAATCCAAGCCAGAGAAAGGTCTTCTTTACAGTAGATTCACAACTTGTTCATGTAATTAACTGCAAATCCGACGAATTCGATACTCCACTCTACCCGACATTGGCATCGAACATTGACACCACATTTCTAGTCAATTTCGGGCAAAGTGTTTTCAAATATGCACCGGCGAATTCACAAAGAACTCCGAATCCTTGCTTCATTGGCCCTCTTGCCAAGTCCCCTGCTCTGAGCTACGAAGACAGCAAAGAGCTTTTTTCCATGGGAAGAATCGACTCCCAGTGGCTAAACCGAAACACAACTAGAAACGGACACAACAGTAACAACAACAACAACAACAACAATGGCAGTAACCACCAAAAGGGACCTGACTACGATGTCGAGTCTGAAGGAGATTTGTTCGAGATTGTGTTGGATAGCTCCGGTAGATCGCCAAATGCGGTTCTGAAGTGACAAGGTGCAAATGTATCAAGCTAATTCTTTGTCTTATAATCTATACATAGGTTTTTTTTTGCCCCCGGTTTTTTTATAGGCTATAATCTATACATGGTTGCCCACAAGACTGTGGCAGTGTTCGTTTGGGGACTTAAGAGATTTTGTTTTGCTTCTCTGAGTCTTTGAAGCTAGATGTTTTATGTACTTTTGCCCATTCCTACATTGTACTTGTACATAGCAATACAAATTTTTCATCGGTCCTACATTTTGTCACTATATATTGTTCCAATTTTATCGGATGTTTCCGAAGGGACTTGTCTCTGTATATCGAGGAGAAAGAATAATTATATCATGAGATAAGCTAACCTATTGTTGATATAACTAAGAGCATTGAATTTAGTAATTTGAAAGAAAAGCCGCTTGAAGTCCTTCTCACTCGGCGGCGCTCGCCTCCTGAACTTTATGGAGGATTAGTGACTATTGTGTAAGAAAACGTGCTTTCGTCTTTGAGATTATCTGAAAGTAGTAATGAAACTTCCAGCAAAAATTGTAATGGTTATAATAAATTTTAGAAATGAATTTATTTGTTGCATGCTGGCAGTGAAATATGTAGAGGGTGTTTGATGCTGATTATTTATTTTTATTATATCCCAAATCAAGATGCTAACAAGTTTTTTTTTTTTTTTTTGGGTAAGTGTTAACAAGATTATTGCAGGATCAAAGCATCAAAACCAGAGGTTAATCAAATTGTTATATAGCTAAATATTTTCTTGTCTATTACTCTTTGATATTACCTAAGTTAAAAACAGAATCGGCATTACATCACCAGATTCCTTGTGACATAAAAATTATTCACAAGGTCATACCTGGCGAACATAACAAGGGCATAACATAACACGTTTATAAAATAAAATAAAAAGAAGGATGGCGTAACATGGAGTATTTCAATTGAAAAGTACAAGGGGAAAAGAAAAATGATAAGCAGAGCCAAATAAGGTGTCGATATTTATCGTAACGCCACGTCCGTCATGAGTATGTGCAAACGAGTCAAGTTGAACTTTGAAGTGTTTGAGCCCGGCTCCTTTACTAAACGAACCTAAAACTCGAGCTCGAGCTTCTCGGTTGTAAACGAGACAAGCCTGAATAATTTACTTAACGAGCCTCTTTAAACGAGCCAAGTTTTTGCGAGCCAAGCCGATTTTTTGAGTGTTGAGATCTGCTCGTTTAAATGAGCCTAAAACTCAAGTTCGAGCTCGACTACTAAACAAACCGAGCCACAAGATATTCGCAAGTAGTTCGATTCGCTGCAGCCCTAGTCATGAGGCAATGTAAGTGGGAAAGAGGCTGTGCTCGAGTTGTGTTATATAATTTTGTTTTATATGGGATGAGGAATATCATGTAGGATGATGACATGTAAGTATCATATTCTACGTTTTCACTTGATTTTGTCAAATTCTATTCCATCTCCACAATGGTATAGGAGTTATCCCACATTGTTTCGTAGTAACAAGAATAACGAATTCATGTTCAAATCGTGCAGACAAACGACTTATGTTAGAACATGTGTGAAGGTCAAATCCCATATTGGAAAAATAAAAAAAGGGTTGGACCTTTATATACAATTGGATGACTCACCACTTACAAGGCTTAGCTTTTTAAGTGAATATGAGTCATTTAATGTATATTGGGTCCAACAAAAGTGTAGGACTCCGTGGATACTCCCCAGAAGTTTGGGTCTTGTGCACGCCGGCACAGCAGAAGCGATGGCGGGATCGATGCATCGTAAAAACTCCCAACAACCTAAGTATCTTATCAACCTCCAAAAGATCCCTGCTTGTTCTCTCGAATGGGGGCTACGCTGTCAGGGACAGCAACTGTTGTCAATCCTCCATTCGAACCGTACATCTCTACAACTGACGGTTTAGATTCGCAGATGAATTAATGGTAAGAGTTTCTTAAACTGTTGATTGTCGAGATGGATCAGTTGGATGGGTTGGCAGGACCTACCATCCCCAACGGTTTAGAATTCACAGATGAATAAGAGTTTCTTAAACTGTTAATTGTCAAGATGAACATTTTAGAGGGGTTGGAAGGACCTGCCATCCTACGGACAGTAGAGCCCCCGGGTATCATGTAGTCCAGTGAATTTGGAATAATAAAAATTAGTTCACGCAATTCTCTAAATCCAGCGCAAGTAATTAGATTACAGAAGTATTCATGTAGTCCAGTGAATTTGGAATAATACCGAACAATGGGCCTAAGCCCGGCCAAATGCCTCCAAGTTCAGAGCCTTATGGACTCTATGGACCATAAGTTTGTACTTCGATCTGCCTATGAGTTTGTTTGGTTGCTCTAAAAGGTGGGCTAGGTTGAAACAACATAGCAACCATAGAATAATCGGAAACTCCCCCAACCTAGAATATTATGGTTTGTTTGTTGGGGGGAAGAAGAGAGTAGATAAGGGTGGGGTTGGGATAAGGTAAGAAGGGTTGGTCTTTATTCGGTGTTTGGTTTGCCCTTAGCACCCGGATTACTTATCTCATTCCACACACCATAGTTAGCTTATGTGGGAAAAAAATAAACTCATGAACATGTGCAGAAACATAAAATATTTACCAAGAGAATTGCTTCAAAATTAGTGGTTCGATTGGAAAACACCAATTGTTGTGCTTTACGGGAGTCACACTGAGAGGAAATACTCCGAATTGTATTAATCATAAATACAAATTGTGGGGAAAAAAAAGAGAGAAAAATCCCACTCTCGACACATACATATATACAGGAGCAAGAAACAAATGCAAAACACGTGAGGTGTTGTCAAAGAAGAGCTATTTTCAGTTCAAAAAAAGAAGAGCTATTTTGTTCACCCTCGCTTGACTAGCCGTCACTTTCCCTCGACTAAGCACTTGGGAGGACTTCAAGCACCAATCAATGTCAAGTGTACTTTTGCTCACAAATATAGTTGCTACAAATGATTCACAAGCAAAACAGGACATTAAATGATTTCCTATTTTTGCCTGTACAATTTGATGTCTTGTATGAGGGTCTTTAGATCATTGTAAGAAGAACCCCCTTCTTCAACAGCCTTCTTTGCAGATTCACTTAGCCGTCTCGCTACGCTCCTCATTTCCTCGGCCTCCTTCCCACCGTTCATCACCGTATTCACCGCCGAACTAATCTTCTCCCTTCCAATCAACGGCGTCTCCTCCGTAGCCCACACCTTCCAATACTCGTTCCCGACGGGGACTCCAAACTCCAACACCTGCGTCACAAGCTTCTCATTGAAAAATTGGTCTGCAATTGTCGGCCAAGTGACCATAGGCACACCTGTGGTGACCCCTTCGAGTATCGAGTTCCATCCGCAGTGAGTCAAGAATCCTCCGATGGAAGGGTGTTCCAGTATCAACACTTGCGGGGCCCAACCTTTTACGACCATTCCCTTGCCTGATTTCTCCGTTCTCTCCTCAAACCCGTCTGGCAACCACCATTCTTCTTCTTCTTCTTTGTCGTTGTTGTCGCCGTTCATTTTCAACACTTTTGGCACAACCCAAATGAAAGAACAATGTGTATCTTCCAAGGCACCGGCTATCTCAGCGAGTTGAGTTTTGTTGAATCGGGTTAAGCTACCGAAACATACATAAAGAACCGAGTTTTGCCCCTTCAAATTGAGCCAGTTGAGGTATCTGTCTCTGTTGATTGTTGCCATGTCTCCTCTCTCAGCTTTATCAGCTTCTTCTTGGTTGAAGAGGGACACAGGACCTATGCCCCAAGCCTTTATTCCTATAGCTTTTCTATAGTAATCGGCATACGCCGATTCCAATACGTCAAAGCTATTCACCACCATCCCAAAACTCTTCCTCTCTGCCACTTTGAGTTTCTCAAACATCTCCGAGAACTTCGTTTTCGTTTTCACAATATCGGGTAGTTGAGATCCGGTGAGTGAAACCTTGTTCGGAAGGCTGGGGACAAGAAACGACTCGCTCTCCGAATCCACATTCTTGTGTGGTCCGTGGCACTCAACCGCGAATGCCACAGAAAGATTGAAAAATCCGCTACCGCTAAAAGCTAGCCTTGGAATGCCTAGCTCTATCGCAATGTCAACCGTCCAATGGAAGAGGACGTCAGAGAAAATGCAATCTGGGCGGATTGCACGAAAGAGGCTTTCGATTTGAGGTTGGAGAAGGTTGATGGTACGGAAGAGTCGCATGCTCATTTCGGGGGTCGGAGTGTCGCTTAGATTTTCGCAGCCTTGGGGAAGGCCCGGTACAGAAGGGAAAGGGAGGATCTCAAGGGCGATGTGCCTACCTGCTTTAATTTCACGATCGACGGTGGTTTTGAAGCGTTGGGCGTTCATCGGGGTGGTGATTATGGTGGCACGAACGTCGTGGGCAGCGAATAGCCTGGCGCTGTCCACCATTGGCATCATGTGGCCTGGTGCCATGTAAGGAAGGAAAATGACATGGAGTTGTTCTTTTGAACTCATGGTCCCCTTGTGTTTTTGTGTTTTTTGGGTTGGAGACAGCCTCGTTAGAGAGAGAGTTCTAAATTTATGTATTGGAATAGGTAAAAGCTCCATGTGTCACGAAAGAAGTGTAGCCAAAAACTAAAAGTAAGGCTATTTTCATGTCAAATGATGTATCTTTCCTTTGGCCTGATGCCTGGTCAGCCACACAAAATATCATTACTATTAAGGTTAAAGAAGTTTTTTTTTCCTTTCTATAACCAAATGTATGAGGTAAATTTTTGCGCACCTCAGCTAATTACGGGGTGTAACGTTAGTGATCGACAAACTTCTAGTGGCCCAAGGTTTTGAGAGTTTGGCCTTTGAGTGACAGGACCTTGCGACCTCTCGGCAGCAAACACCGTTGATGTCTCATGTTCGAGCAGCCAAACCCTTAGAATTATCAATTATATAAACAAATTATATTTGTTTTTGTTGTTTTCTTATGCCTACTTGTACAAACTGTAGTTATGTGAAGAAATTTTTTTATCAATAGATGTTATTCAATATTTGGAAAGTTTAGGGTACATTTACCAACCCTGGTTGTGTAAAGAAAAAATCTTTCCGACACAGGTTATTCAATATTCATAACAATTCGGGCCCATTTTTTCATTGTAACTATTGTTTCTATGATGAGAACCATGTCCAAGAAGAATAAGGGGGAGATGTTGTGCGGTAGGTGGTGTGTGCCGTGTTGTGCGACAAAACTACATATTTTTGCTCATTTTCTTGGTACATCCAAGGGCCCTGTTTGGAGAGTTAATTTTGGAGTTTAATTTTGGAGTTCAATTTTAGGGGATTTAGGTTCTTTGCTGATAGAGTAAGTTTAGTGTAAAAGCTGTGTTCCAGGTGTTTTTAGGTACGTCCTGGTTTTCTTTCTGCAGATACAATCTTATGTAATGTTGTAGTTGCCTTCTGCTCAAAGGTCTGAATATATCACCTGATGTAAATGGTTTACTCTCTCTCTCTCTCTCTCTCTCTCTCTCTCTCTCTCTGTGCGCGTGCCCGTCAACTTATCTGGTGGCTTACCAGATCATATGAAGGAGTATGGTGATTCAGATTATGCTTAAATAATTAAGTGTTTAAAATTGAACGGATACGATATGTGTGAATGTGAATGGAAGGTTTTTTTTTTGGGTCATACGATATACATCGGCGGGGTTACTGGGGAAGTTAATTAGTGAGTTAAACAATCAAATGGAGTTCAATGTCTCTCAATAGACTCGAAACGCAAACCTCCCCTTGACAGACAAGGCTACAAATGGTACAACCGGATGGACTATAACCCAAGTCTGAAGAGGTGGTTGAGGGGACAAGTTCATTAGATGGGATAGGTACTTGATTTCTGCTATACTTTTTCTGTTTGGGGCTAATTGTTGGGCTCTTGGTTTTGTTATTCACTGCCTAAGGGACGAAGCTAACATTCACATACAGGGACTGAAAAGTGAAAATTTAAAACCTAGAATTTTGACATATTTACATGATTGTTGAATTTTTAAAGTTTTTCTTGCACCTAGTTTGAAATTCAAGCATGAAATTGAAGGAAGAATGCTCTACAAGAAAAACAGATGCACTCACTTTTTATTCATAGTTGACAAAAAATATATACACACATTCCACTTTCTATACATGTTAAGCAAAACATGTAACTTTCTTGAATATGCTTGGTCGTTACCTTTAAGGCTTCGAACTTAGTTGAGGTACGCATAAACTGACTCGAACATCCAATTATAAAAATAAAATAAAAAAAAAACTTTCTTTAAACATGAACCCACCTATCACGAACACATAACTTATTTATGATGGGTAAGGGCATCCTTATCAGACTCAACAAAAAAAACACCAAATTTAACCTCAAAAACACATTTTATAAATTAGCAAGTCACTTATCCAAAAATTCACAAAATCAGACTATTTATTCTAACCACATATAAATAAAATACTCATTTCTAAATGCTTTCTCTCTCTTCCAATTGTTTTCCTTCCAATTGGAGCAGCGGAAAGAGTAGTGCATAGTACGGAATAGATTAAAAAATTGGGTAACCAAGGAATAGTGCCTTGATATAAGTATTGAGCGGGTGTAGCAACTGGGAAAGTTTTGCAAAATAGCCAAATATTTGTTGAGGCTGATTTTGGGGTGTTTTTTTCACTTGGACTCAACAAAATAACCATTTGGCCAAAGTAGCAATCCTGATGAGGATGCTCTAAGGGCATCCTCATCAGACTCAACAAAAAAAACACCAAATTTAACCTCAAAAACACCTTTTATAATTTAGCAAATTACTTTTTAAAAAACTTACAAAATCAGACTCTCTATTCTAATTTCACTATATTAAGCTATTCCCCTCAAATATATATAAAAAAAAAAAAACTTCCCCCTAAAAAACACTTTTTCGGTGCAGGGTATTCCCCCATTGATTCCCCCCACCTGACACGTATACATGGTCCCCACATGTCGGCAGTGTAGTGCCCCTCCCCGCCCAGACACGTGTGCATGGCTGTTCCACTTTCTGACGCAAAATCGGAAAAAAACTATTAAATTATTGGGTAGTCCGTGAACAGTAACTTTACCCCAATACCGAATTACTGTAGCAAAACTATAAATTTTGCAAATTAGCCAAATGTTTGTTGAGACTGATTTTGGGGTGTTTTTTTCACTTTGACTCAACAAAATACCCATTTGACCAAAGTAAATAGGATGATGGGATGCTCTAATAACTGCAAAGAAAGAGTGACCTAGATCATAAAATTATTACTCATGAACGAAAAACATAAGCTTTGATTTCCTCAATCAAACTATTCAAATTAGAGGAAGAGGATCCTCCTTCTTCCACTGACCTCTTCACCATCGCACTAACCTGCTTCGCCCGCCGTCTGATCTCCTGAGCTTCCTCCGACCCACCCATCAAACAACTCACGGCCTTCACAATCTTGTCTTTCCCCACAACCGGACTCCTGATCTTACTCCCACGGTTCCACACACCCGACCCGACTTCAACCCCAATCTTCAACACCCGCGTAATCAACTTCTCATTGTAAAACTGCTCCGCGAACAACGGCCACGTGATGAACGGCACGCCCGCCGCTACCCCCTCCGACACCGAGTTCCAACCGCAGTGAGTCACAAACCCTCCGATCGCCGGGTGAGCCAGGATCGAAACCTGTGGCGCCCGATCTTTTATTATCAGACCCTTTTTACTTTTCTCGACTCTTTCTTCGAACCCTTCTGGCAACCAAGTTTCCTCTCCGGTCTCGTCGGTTTCCCCAATCTTTTTCACCACCCAAACAAACGGCTGCTCCGATTCATCGAGTGCGTGTGCGATTTCAGTGAGTTGGGTGTTGAGAAACCGAGTCATGCTCCCGAAACAAATGTACAAAACCGAATTGGGTTTCTGATTGTCGAGCCAATTCAAGCAACTGTGGTGTTGTTGCTCTGCGTTCGATTTGTTATCTTTTTCGAGGATCAGAGAGGGGATGCCGACGTGCCAACACCTTTTTCGCAAGACATTCTTGTAGTGTTGAGCGTAATCAGGTTCAATCTCGGAGCAACTGGTGTACACAACTCCATAGCTCCTGGTCTCCGAATCAAGGATCTGGTTTAAAAACTTTCCATCGTCTCCCGACTCTTTTTCGTTCTTCAAATAGTTCTCCAATTGAGAACCAGTCATCTCAATTTCGTCGGGAAGACCAGGAATCACGAAACTCTCCGAGTCGGAGCGCAATTTCTCGTAAGGCTTGTGAATCTTCAAACTATGAAAAACACAGTCGTAGAAGCAACTTGTGACGGATAAGATGAGTCGCGGAATACCCAATTCCTCAGCTATGTCGACGGTCCAAGGGTAAAGAAAATCGGAGACGATGCAATCGGGGCGAAGATCGCGAATCGATTGCTCCATGGGTTTCTGGAGGAGGGGCATGGCGGCGGCGAGTTTCGGGTTCATTTCTGGGGAAGTGACAGAGCGGAGACTCTCGATGCCTTCGGGTAAACCCACTTCGGCGGCGGGGAATTTTATGGTGTGGAATGCGATTCGGTGGCCGGCGGCTGCAGCGCGATCGATTGAGGGTTGGAACATGACGGCGTTGGTTGGGGTGATGAGGATCGTGACGGTGACGCCGCGGGCGGCGAATAGCCTGGCCGTGTCTACGAGTGGAGTCATGTGGCTTGGGAGGACGAAGTATGGAAGGAAGATGGCGTTGAGTTTTTTATCTTGGGTGGCCATGGAATTGGGATGTTTGGAGCAGAGAGGTTAGAAACTGGAATGGAGTTTGTGAAGCAGGAGGTGAAGTAGTAGAAGAGGTAATGGAAATGGAGGTTTATTTTGTGATACTTCGATATTACAGCATTTTTAATACTACAATTGAGGCATCTATGTCTAGTGATGGGCTGCCTGAAAGTCTTGAGCAAGCTTACACTTTTGGAAATGTTGGAGCATGGAGGGGACAAAGCATGACTTTGGTGGTTCTAGCGAGGAAGAAAATAAGGCCAAAAGATCGATATTGATGAATATATTGAACACCTAGTGGGTGAAAGTCCAGGACTTTGAATCTGTGAAGCACCAATAGAAAAAACAAAAAAAGGTTTCAAAACCATCTCCTCTATCCAGGTACGGTCCCCAAGAAGTTATGTCTTCAAGCGGAGAAATTTTCCTGTGCCGCGTGGGTATTGCACACGCGGTACCCATTCGACAATCTCAGTCGTCCATAGCGCGATCTGACGGTCCGGATTTTAGAGAGAGAAAAAGAAGAGAGAGAGTGGTTGGGTGAGAGGAGAGAGAGTGAATCAATCTGGGCCGTCCAAAACACATTTGGATGGCTCGGATCATGCTTGGGTACCAGGTGGCAATACCCACTCGGCACCCGAAATTTTTTCCTTCAAGTGGTATTAGTTTCACTTCTTTCATTATCCTCTTCACTTATTACGGAGTACGTATTATCCAAAAATCTTCCCTCAAATGTGTCACTTACTATTTCATACTATTATGGCGGGTTTGTTTCAGAAACTGACTTAAAATTTGACTTATTGCGCTTAACGAGACAGACTCTTATAATGCATCAACTCAAAGAACCAACTTAAGGTAATTCCTGACTTAAGTCAATTTCCGGAATAAAATCAGTTTTTCTTTACATTTTCAAACCTCTTTTGTCTTTGTATGAGTGTTTCATGGGGCAAACTATAAGGGTAATATTCCAATGCAGTTTTGGAGGCAGAGCATAACGCGACGAATTATCTGATTGTTGTCTCTTAGAGAGGACAAGTCACAGAGATTTTTAGCGATTTCAATTTTCTACCATAGAGGCCTTGAATCTCTTTAAGAGAAGTGAGATTTCATGCCTCGGGGTGATTGATTTGTAAGTCATGAAGTGGTGTTCATTATTGGAATACTACCAACAGAGGGAGAAATGGAGGCTTGTTAGTCAAAAAAGTTTCTTCAAATTGTTTAAACCTAACCCCAATAGATTGGCCTCGTAGTCTACACTTTGGACTTGGGAGATAAGGGTTTACTCTTTCGTTATATCTCATATCTGAAACCTCTCATATGCTATATGTTATGGCGCCTATCCATATGGGGCATTGCCTTTGTTTTACCGGGAAATTCCAGGCCACCCCCACTTTTTGTAGGGGCTTCCATCTAAACCCCATTTTGTCTTTCACTCCTTAATAAACTCTGCGTGTGCATGAGAGAGTTTTTCATTTGCCGCGTGTTAGTATCTCACAGGCTGCCTTGTTGTACTGACAACATATCTCTCTCTCTCTCTCTCTCTCTCTCTCTCTCTCTCTCTCTCTCTCTCTCTCTCTCTCTCTCTCTCTCCTTCCTTTTTATTTTTAAAACTTTAAATATTTATAAGTTTTAATTTATATATCCGATTTTGAAAAAATAATATTTCTAAAACTTACTCAACGATATCTATCAAACAAGACCCATATTGAATATAAAATTGTGTGCAGAAAAAAATAATTTGAAGGGTGAGAATTCTTTCATTTTGAAGGGTGTGAAGTTTGAATTTGAGGGGTGTGAATTATTTCATTTTGGGCGTGGATTATGTATTTTGGGGAGTGAATTGTGTAGATGACGTGTGAATTGTGTAGAGGATGTGTGAATTGTGCAATTGAGGGGTGTGAATTGTTCAAAAGAGTTGTGAATTCTTTCATATTGGAATGTGTGAATTCTGCATTTGAGGGATGTGAATTCTCTTATTTTGGGTGTGAATTTTGTATTTTTGTGAGTAAGTTGTGATATGTGAATTTCGCATTTGAGGGGTGTGAATTCTGCATTTGAGGGGTGTGAATACTATCTTTTTGGGGTGCGAATTTTGTATTTTGGAGAGTGAGTTGTGACAGGAATTTTTGTATTTCAGTTATGTGAATTCTTTCATTTGAAGGGTGTAAGTTCTTTTTTTTTAGGATGTGAACTATTTAGAAGGGGTATAAAATAACTTTTTTTACGCGTACATAATTTCATATTCATAATGGATCTTATTGTAAAGATCTCATCGAGTAGATTTTACATATATATTTTTTATATAAAATGAATGTGTTTAACAAAAGTTAATTTATTTTTAAATAGAGAGAGAGAGAGAGAGAGAGAGAGAGAGAGAGAGAGAGAGAGAGAGAGAGAGAGAGAGAGAGAGAGAGGTACACCGTACATATGCCAAAATTGGGGATTGTTCATTGGTTCTGATTCTAATCTCGAAGAGAGAGGGAGAGAGCTACATAGCTACACTATACACCTACACTATCAATGCCCATGCGACTTGCTGGGTGATGTCAAGGTACCATTTATTGTTGCCGAAAAGCAGGGAAGAAAGAGAGAGAGCGGTGGACAGAGAATTTTTTTATGCGCACGTGAAAAGGGACCTATGCGAAATTTGTTTGACACGAGCTGGGCTTGGACGGAAAGCTTCCTACAAAATGGGGCCGGCCTAAAACAGTGCCTTGTTTTACTCGAACTCCATGCTAGTAGACGATGGATCGAGTATTGGGCTTGGCTGAGAGGTCGGGGTGAGCTTAATGGGTCGGATGGGTTGGCTTAGAAATGCGATGAGCCCTATTAAATATGTCCATAGATTTTCTGAACTAGGAAGGGTTGTTTCTGTTATACACAAAGCCCAAACATAGGACAAAGAACGATACAATCAGATAATCAACCGAGCAATATGGAGATTAGTAACATGGAGAACCCTCAAAAGTTGGAGCAGTCGTAGGAATTATTGTGACATCTATTGTTCCATTTGATGATAGCCTCCTATATGTCCAATGGATTTCATTTGGTTGCCCTTTCGAGCGAAACATGTCTTACTCTTAGTCTACAGAAAACGTGCCCAAGCACGTCACATTTTTTGGTGTTTATACAGCGGACGCTAACTTTGTGTCACATTATAATTTGGTAAACCGAATGATGGACCAAGAACGGACCAAGCATAACCAGACTTGATTCAAGACAAGGGAAGGCAGTCACATGCGTTCCCTTTAGCCTCAACCAATCATACCAGCCCAGGATGCAAATATGAGGTATGCTCAACATGACTGAAATTTCAGAATTACTGGAGTACTATAAATCTTATGGAAAGAAAAAGCAAACAAGAGTCGCGTGATTTAAATATGTGGTAGGCTCAACAAGATCTGCGAAATTCCAATATCCAATATTTGAAAAAAATAATTATATTGCAAATATACAAATATTGCCAATTGGGGATGATATTGGGCTCCAGACGCACTCCACCATCCTCATTTGGGTGGTTGTCACATAGACTCTACTTTTTTTGTGAAGCATAAGAATCTTTTGCCCTAGATTTACACAAAAACTAAACACGAGACTTATTTCTTTTCAAGGTAATTCCATCTAGTTAGAGAAGTCTACACAAGGACGGTGGTCGAGGCTTTATAGATTTATTAGCAAGGGTACAAGGAGCAAATATGAGGCGGGTTAGAGATGTCTTCTTTCCTTCCGATTAAAATCTGAGTGAATTTTACTTATAACCCTCAAACTATCCACCATTTTTCTATGTCGTCCTCGAACTACCAATTTCACCCATTTCGTCCTCGAACTATCCAATTTTATCCAATTGGGTCCAATTCCTAACTTCCGTTAGAAAATTGGACGGAAAGTCCCAACGTGTGCCACTCAGGTGCTTCCTTAAACCATGTGAAGGGGTAGTATTGCCATTCCCTGTCATTCTTCTCCTCCACAAGATAATTGGCGCCAAAACAGTTGGGTTTCCCTCCTCCTCCCAACCTCTCCCGCTGTTTAATCGGTTTCACGACGCTGGCGAACTATACCACCCGTCTCTCCCATCTCCTCGCCTCAAGAACTAGGACCCATTTTGGTGCCCCACCGTCATAGTCGAACCGAATCCACAAACCAAATGCTCCCTCCTCCTTCACCTCTCCCCCCCAAACCTAATAACAAAACCTCACTCGAATCCTTCTCTGCCATCTCGTTCCCTTCCAGAAACGGAATCTCATCTTACTCCCAAGTTCTAGAAACCGCCGCTAAACTCCCATTACTCCCGTATGGCAACGTTTTCACGATAGCTGGTTTAGGAAAGGACTCGGAGCTCTTCAACGACACCTTTATCGATCGAATTTGTGAGAATCGTGAGAGAATTAGGTGTTTTGATTCCCAAAATATCGGCACCGGGTGGAATTGCAGCTCGTGGTGGGGCTGGAGGAGCTGGTGGTGGTACTGAATTTCCTCTGGGAATTGGAGTCGAATGGATGGGTTGCGATGAGGGGGGACGGGTACGAGATGCGGTGGGCCAGGAGGGAGTGCGTGGCAGAGGTGGTGGCAATTCTTCTGCGATCAGTTGCCTCTGTCTCTCTCTCTCTCTCTCTCTCTCTCTCTCTGGCTGGTTTCTCTCGAACTCTGGAATGGGAGTACACCAGATGAGAGAATGGCAATACTACCCTTTAGAGGGTTTTAGGAAGCACGTGCATCTCACGTATTGGGACTTTCCGTCCAATTTTCTAACGGAAGTTAGGAATTGGACCCAATTGGATAAAATTGGATAGTTCGAGGACGAAATGGGTGAAATTGGTAGTTCGAGGACAACATAGAAAAATGGTGGATAGTTTGAGGGTTATAAGTAAAATTCACTCTTAAAATCTAGCACAATTTTTTCGAATTAAAAATTTTGCAATGTTTCCAAGCCAGTTACCTAAGCATGCCTTCTTGTTCTAGTTTGTGAAAGTAAGACATTCCAAAAACTTCGTACAGCGAGAGAGCAGCTTACCTGAATGTAAAACTGTTTTTTCTTCTTCTTTTTTTAACGTCAAAAAGTAGAATTTATTACTAATCTTTGAAGGTAAGTTTATAAAGATCAAACGGACCAAAAGCATGATGGCATCACCACGAGGGAAAAGAAAACCAACAAAGTGGGCTTCCAAAACCCACGACAATCATATTCGAACCTGCATGTAAAGCTGATACCCTTTAGTTAGTGCCAGCTGGGCCTTTGTCCAACAAATCCAGTAAGGCCTAACTCAAATATGTTCCCTAGTTATGTGCCTGCGTGTTCTATACTCCTGAATGAGATCAAGCCCAGCCCGTGATGTTCTTTTTTAGGTTTTTTGGTCATGGCCTGTGATGAAGTTCAAAGAACTTGAAACGATTTTTTAACACTCCACTAGCCCAAATTTAGTTTAGGCCCAAAATATGGCAGGCCTGGCCTTTAGAGGCTCTTTTATGAAGCCCACACCACTTTCTTCATAATTTACTGGTTTTTCCTACATTGGACACAACGACCAGGAAACAAAAGAAAAAAAAGGATCTTCCCATTCCTCAACACTTGAGAGAAAATAATATACTAGCAATCAAGTTCGTCCACAGACCACCACATGAATCTAATGCTTAGACACGTACTCGCACCCAAAGTCCGTAGTCGACTCTACGCAACGTCGATAAAACAAAAAGGATCTTCCCATTTCTCACCACTAAGAGAAAATAATATAGTAATCGAGTTCGTCCACAGACCACATGAATCACATGAATCTTTACTTAGACACGTACTCGCACCCAAAGTCCATAGTCGACTCTACGCAACATCGATATGGGGTACACCTACAGTGTCCACTTGCAGGGGTGCACATGATGGGTCTCCTCTGCTTTTCTTTCTTAGAGCCCAAAACAAGTCAGGGAATGACACGGAGAAGATAGACTATCTCTAAAGTCATTGCTGTTTCTATCCAAAGATAACATATGATGGAAGACAAAACCAAAAGCATACCACAATTTCAATAACAAGAGGCCCACAAGCCACACACATTTAAACCAAAAGCTTTATATATATATATATATATATATATACATGCGCGATTTCAATCTTAATCTTCTTAGAAAAAAAAAATCATTGAACTGATTAGGAAATCTGCAGCTATTGGACCTAAACACATCCAAGTTAGTTTATGATTATGGAATCAATAAGGGGGGTTTTGGCAGAGCCAGCCTTGACTTTTTGGAGGCTTAAAGTGAAAATTAAAGATGGTGTCCCTTTTTTGTTAATTGGACTTTTATACAAGATACCAAAGTAGATGGGCCCTAAAATACGTAAACTTTCTCCTTTCGGGGGCTTAAAGCGGCCGCATCTCGAGTTTTAGCTCAAAGCTGGCTTTGGGTTTTAGTTGCGGAATTGCTACAATGAGAGGGAACAGAAAGATGAGCAATGGGACTGAAAAAGAATGATGTGGTGGGGAATAATACTACTAGTTTGTGAATGCAAAAGGAGAGGAGAGCATGTGATGTGAAGCTCCCACATGGGGTTAGAATAGAAAGCACCAAGGAAAAAAAGGGGGTGAGAGTGAATGGGGTGGGGGAATAAATAAAGTATGCACAATTGCTGCACAAGAAGCAGCTTTTCCCCCTCTGAAAGGAACTCGAGAGGGAAAAAAAGCTACTCCATTGCTAAAAATAAATCATGTTTACCTGGTTAGTTTAATGGGTAAGTACTCGGAATTTCTTGTTGGGTTCTTGTTTTCGTAGTCACTTGGTGGGGGTAAACTCACTCTTTATAGCTGTTTGTTCGGAAACTAATGCTCCGGATTTTTAAAAAGACTATTCCAGGAAAGAGTAGAAAGAGTCTTTTAACAAAATCTAACCATTAAAAATATTTTAAACAGCTGCGATTGCTCACGACATTCCATGCCCTCCGAGCAGGTGTGGACCTAAATTTCGTAGGACCTACCTGTAGTGCTCCGAGCTATTAGTAGGACCTAAATTTCGTTCTCCACGCAGGTATTGTGGGATCCCTAGCAAACTGCATATCAAGTGGTTACAAAAATAGAAGAAAAAATCAATGATTTGGTTTGATAAATCAGATGGGGTTGTGATTTTTACAGAAATTGAAAGGCAGGAAGAATCTGGGGGGTGGCTGAAAGCTGTGAACGTCTCGTGGCCAACTAGAAAGGGGGGGGGGGGGGGGGGGGGGGATAAAAAGGAAGAAAGTGGCTGTATTGAAGACTTGATCAGTGAAGAAAAGAACCTTCCTGCAGCTTGATCCAAAGTAAAAAAGGCAAATTAATTAAGGAGTAACGAAATCACCGATTGGTCACCGCGTCTGCTAATAAAGTAGGATTTAATTAACTGTTTCTTTTGAGGACTAATTTACTTGTGATTGTGTTAGGTATACCATGTTTTACTTTTAACTATCAGGGGAGAATCAGAATTAGTATCCGGGTAAATTTGAGCACGCCTCGACTAATTCTGAGAGACGAATCCCACTAGCGGGCTAGCTTTCAATGGTAAGAATTTTACGGGATGATATTATCGGTTTCCATTGTGTTACGATAAGTATTTTGATTTATTCTTATTTGGTGGACAAAGAAAACTCATTGAGCTATGACCTAAGCCACATTGCGTTGAAAGAATTCACACACAGCCATCAACTTTCCCCAAATGAGGGGAAATCTGCTCATGGTAGGAGTATTATGGCACCAAGAGGTTATCAAGTGTTCTTGGAGCGTTTTTTCGCCCTATTCACGATGCACCACGTGTCATTTAATTGTACGTATTCAAATGCCAATACAAAGTCATACGTTCGTTGCATCAACCAATCCTAAGATAATTTCATATGTAAAATCATTTCGGGGCGGGGTAATATCACCCCGGACCCGACTCGACCCCGATTGGGTATTTGTATTTTTTCCCCGAACTCGCCCTGTACCCGAAAATTTTACAGGTATCCTCCCCGATCATCGCAGGGGGACGGGTCCAGTTGCCATCCCTAGCATCCACCACTATTAACTACTAATCCTTTCATGTTATGATTAATTAGAAACTTCAAAGAGGTAGAAGGAAATAAATGGGTGATTAGGTTGCAATTCAACCGACACCTCTGTGTGTATTATTATATAGTAGATTGTTTGGTGAGTTGAGACTATCACAACAAACATTACTTTGAGCCATTGTTTAAGGTTGCCAAGTTGTTTTCATTCAAATGTAGAAAAATAGAAAGCAACTGTGATGACCAAACTTAGAACTTATTAACCTTTGTCACAACAACAAACCATAGTCCAAGGAAAAACTTTGGTGGGTCCCCTTTGGTGTAGGGTTTGCATCCAATCTAACGGTAGGATCCAATGGATCAAAAATGTGAAGTTAGGTTGAGAAAAGGAAAACTTGGAGGTTCAAAACATAACTTTCATGTCAGCTTTCACCCTCTTTTTTCCATTCTTCCTTGTGAATCAAGAAGAAGTGGGAAGGACAGGAAAAAATTTGTTGGGGTTGGAGGCTTTATGCTTAGCTTGTAGTCTACGGTCTACCACAACAGGGTGGAAAAGGGCATCGCGTAAAACAGTTCTAGTGGTTAACTGAAAAGAAATCATGAAATTCAATCTGGGATTTTTAAGTTTGTTGACAAAGGTTATTTGTAGTAGCTAGGGATATTGTGTTGGTAAAATTAGGGACTAAATTGATACAACATGATACATTTTAAGACTACGAGTGTAATTTACTCTCTTTGCAGACAGCGGTAGAAGAATACAAATATTTAAAATTATATCAAATGGGACACGATCGTCATCAATCGTGTACTAAGTTCAACTAAGAGTTTATTTAGAGAATAAACAAATAAACATCTAGCCCCAATTTAAGAGCAGAAAAGCATCAGTGTTTATCTTTGCATCAATCGGACTCGAATTCAAGTCCTATCCGGCCCATTAAATGAATTGGGCGAGACAGTAGAGCTTGTGGGATCCATCATAAGTTCAATTTTGAATGATTCGTGAGATAGTAAGATTTATCAAACATCAATAACCATTTGTATGTATAATTGTTTTGAAAATAATGAATGGTTGCGACGCCAATGTAATATGATAAAATGGCTAGTAATCTATCTCGTGGATAATATACGAGGAGTAATAGGGAACATGAAAAGTTTCTCTGAAATGGTGCAGGAAAGAGAAATCAATGGTCCAGATGCGCAATCATATCAATTTGGACCATTGATTTCTCTTTCTTGACCCATTTCGGATAAATTTTTCATGTTTCCTAACATTTTACTGTGCATCTGGACCATTGATTTTTCTTTCTTGACCATTGACCCGTATTCATATGAATTTGGACCAGATGCACAATCATATTTTGGTCATATGACGCGTATTAGACCAATCAGGCTTAATTATTCCAAAAAAGTTGGATATTTCTTTAAAAAAAAATGGGGTAAAAGTCATAATTTTTTACTTTTCCAATAATCCATAAAAGTTTGACGCAAAACTAACAAATGCAGAAAAAAAACTTGAATAAAGACAAAAAAAACCCCAAAACTCGAGTGACTTATTTTGAGAACTTCATTTTTTGGGAACTTCATTTTTAGCTTTTCATTTTTAAGTTTTTGGCTTTTCAACTTTTTGGAATATGGTCAGAATGTATTTTGAATTTGGTAGGAGTGTTTGGGAGAAATGTGCAAAATGGATTTTGCAACAGGAGTAGTGTTTGGGAGATATGTCCAGAATCCATTTTTTGGGGCATTTTGTTAATGAAAATGAAAAAAGTAGAAAATGAGAAATCAAAAAGCTCCTCACTACCTCTTTTTCACTTCTCCTCTCTAAAGTAAAAAATGAAAAACTCATTTTCTTAGAAATTATTTTGGCCCAAGTCTCCCAAACATCCAAAACCCAAAAATGTGAAAATGAGAAGTAGGAAAGGGGCTCCCAAACACCCCATGTAGTTTCATTTTGTAACTTACTAACCACTAAAGTACTGAAGCTGTCACTGTGATTCAAAAGCAAAAAAAAAAGGCATTGTCCAACCAATATACTACCAAAAGTATTTCATTCGAACAACTGAAATGTACGTTCACAACATTTGAGATTACAACCTGAAATCTAATCCGGTCGGTTAACCTTAATGATTTTACAAGAATTGAGACTCGAACTAATTTGCACAACAGTTTCACTTTACAATTAAAAAACAAACCAGAGATTTTTCACCAAACTAATCAAGCTGGCGATTGATTGAGAAATTACAATTTGATCAGATGGATGGGTTGGACCACTTAACCAATTTTCATATTGAAGTGGTCCTCACACTGTTGCATAATGAAGGAGAGGAAAAGACAGACATACTAGTAGTTTACTGTTGAGACAATAGACATTTAATGGTGTACTTTTAAAAATTGAACATCATTTCAGGCAATAAACAACAAATTATGATGATTATAAAAAAATAAATAGAGGTACCCCTTCGGAGAAATGCGATACGATATCCAAAAATTCTTTTATTTGTGCGTTTGTGCCTCTGTCTTTAGACAATGTCCTTTTTCGGTATATGTATTTCAAATTCGGCAACTCTTTTAGATAGCGAGAAAGCGTGAAAAAAGAACGAGTAACCCCTATAGACAACGAGAAAATGTGAGAAAAGAAATGCTGAAAGCGTGAAAAAAAAAAAAAAAGGGTAGCCCTTTAGATAATGAGAAAGCGTGAAAAAAGAAAGGGTAGTCCTTTATAGCAAAATCTCACCATTTTCTGTGCGATTTGGCGAGAATTGAAAGAGCCCATCAAAATATTTTATTTTTTTACTTTTTTTTCTATATTTCACACCAAAATGACTAATGCAAATGAAGGTCAAATACCCTCGAAAAGAGCCATAGAGTCAGCCAAAATCTAGGGACCATGAGTTTTAATGTTGGACAGAGCATGATTTGTAGTTTCACAAGGCTGGTTGGATTAGTACTCAAAAATCCAATTAATTACTGGAGTAGTTGTTAGAGGCTGAGCTGGATTAGTAAAAAGAAGAAAATGATTGACTGCCACAAATTCTGTGAAAACGTGGGACCCAATCCATCTAGGGGGTTGAGTCTTGACTGGAGAAGTGAAGGTGTTGGGTCCACCAGATTATAGACCCTTAAACTAAACAAAATGCCATGTGAGGTAGGAGACCACCAGCTGGATTTGTCTAACAAGTTTGTGGGTCTCACATTTCGCACTCTCTCCAGCTGCCTGCTTCCTCCAACGGCCCTTTCATAATCTGACTAGGAAGCAGTGCTACGTATTCATAACCAGTATTTAAAAATTATTCAGAATTTGAAATTAATGGCTCAGATACACTCTCATGTAACACTTGGCACGTGCACTCGATCATCGCTTTGTGCTTGTATTCTAAATTCTTTTTCAAGTGAATTTTAGTAGTTTGAGATGATTTTGAAAATATACCTTAATGCTGACGCACGTAACTCATGCACACGCACGCGTGCAATTTCTAATTGTGCTCGACGACTCCCCACTATCTCAAATCAAGATCGTCTCATGTGAAGAATGGTTATGTGATTTCTTTGGTGATATAAAATGAAATTTATTAAATTTTTATTTGACGGTTTGAGCCGTTCATTTTATTAGCCTTCATGTAGTGTTTATCATCAATACGAAAAATCAAGTTGAACAAAAACTTATCGAAACTTGATCGAATCATGTTAGTTGCTCCTTCGTCCGTGTTTATTAGTTCATTTTGGAGTTTCCAACAATTTTAGAGAGCATCATGATTACTTTGTACAATTGTTGTCTTTTCAATTTTACCTTTCAATCATGATTGATTTGTTAATTAGTAAATTTTTGAAGGCTAGGGTAAAAGGGTGAAATTGACACAAGTCACTCATTGACTTTCAAACATGGACAAACTTTAAGTGACGCAAAAAAGTATGTTCATGGACCAATAAACACGGACGCTAGCCTACCAACAGAGGCATTCGGGGTTTAGGGCTATGGATAGCTTCTAAAACCCCCCTTCTGGACAAATTCACTAGTTAACTCTCCCGGTAACCCCCACGATGTATATTGAATGGTGAAAAAAAAGGAAAAAGAAATAATAATAATAATGTTGTTCAGTTACCCGCCCCATTAATTGATAAGACTTTCTTTCCAACGAATAGTGCCAAAATTAGCATTCATTTCTATTTCAAGAAAATTACAATACTCCCTCCGTACCAAATTGTTTGTCTCTTATACTATTTTTGGGTCTACCAAATTGTTTGTCTTCTTTGAAAAATCAAAACAAAATTTATTCAATCTTCTAAAATAACTCATTTACCAACAAAAACCATTTCAATTCAAAAGTTGAAAATACAAGGGCATTGTTGGAAATTAATAAATCTGTTTGACATGAATGTATTTATTGGAATGCAATTATTCTATGTCTGTTTAAAAAGTTGAAATTTTCAAAAGTGACCAGCAATTTAGAACAAAAAGAGTAATACAGTATATAAGACAAATTAATCCATGCCTCTATTACAAACAAGCATTGGGTTACAGGTTTTATTTACTGTGAATTTATAACTAGAACCATGTTTCTAAAATACCCGTTAGGCCATATTATTATTATTATTATTATTATTATTATTATTATTATTATTATTATTATTATTATTATTATTATTGTATATTTTAAAAGAATAAGTACTCTTGGTCTTTGATTTGTACAATCGAATACCTAAATAAACCGACCATTAATCTTTGAAACCAAACTCAAGGCTTCCAACCTTTTGTCCTTTTAAGTTTTGTTTGTTTCAATTTCGGAGGTGGTTCTGAAGAACTAAATACCTATATTATTCCATTCAGATACGCCAAATTATATAAAGTGGAAAAGATTATAGTGGACTTTAATAATACACCTAGATTGTTACTATCAAAGTTGTAGGCTTTTTCTCAATTTGTTAAGCTTAAGCATAGAGCTCAGAGTTAGTCCTGTTAGTTGGTGGGTTTGTTTTCTGCATAATTTGTCAGGGTTCTATTCTTGGAGCCATGCTGCAAGAAAGCAATTTCTTGTGAATTTTCTAGTCTCACCGTAGATGTTCTGTATTTGACCGGACCGAAAAGAGAGTGAGTTGAAGTGCACATAAGTTGATCCGGACAGAATTTGTCGGGAAAAATAAAGTTAAGCTTAGCATATGGTGGATGCTAGCTAGGATTCTAGTAGACCCCAATGGCCAAAGCCCCCCTCTCTCCTACTAGTGTACTACTATATTTTATACCCTCCCTCGTACCCAATACACCTCGCGCGTGTTTTGGATTCCACATCACGTGGTTTTGCGCTGTGTTTATACCTTTTTCCCTGCTATATATTCTTGGGCGTATAACAACCTTTAGTAAATGACACTTTTCACCCCTAGGATTCATCTAACTCATATTTGGGTCTATACACTTTAAGGAGGTGTTCCACTAACAAAAAATTGTTTTTTCCAAACACCGAGACAGATCACTCTCAAACCAGTTTTTTCAAAAAACTAGGTTAGTGGAACACCCCCTAAGTTGTTCTGATTTAGTCTAACTTGTTTTGCACTCCTCTTTTGTGCAAAACACATGACTTTTTGTGCATTTTTGTAAAAACTAATGTAATGTTATTCTATCTCGTTAGTATTCGAAGACACTCTATCACAACAAAGAGTCAATTTCTACAAACGGAAGTACAATGTTGTTCTTTTTGTAAGTAAACAAAAACAAAATGATGTGTACAAAAAATGAGGTTGAAAATCACTCCCCCCAAATTTTCATCAATTATACTCAATTGGGATATTGTGTTCGAACATAGGTACCAACTCCATCTTGACCTGATGGCTCGGATTTTAAATTTGATGTACTAATTATGAATGGGAAAAAATGTTGAGAGCTTTCACACTTTGTCCTTTTTGATCTGTTTATTAGGGGTAATATTGGAAAAAATATGAGGATATGAAAAAAAAACATAATTATTTAATAGGAGCGATCTGTTATACAATGTTTGTTTGGGTAGGGAGATAATGAATGGATAATGATACTTAAGAAATAGTAACGATAGTTCTATAGTAGTAATTCTACAATAAGAAGCCAAATGTAGAGTTGCATATGTAAGAAAGGGAAAAAAATATGTCCAAAAACAATTCGGGCATGACCGACTATCAATATCCCGGATTTCTTATTCCTTGCATATTTAGGTCTCAAACAACGGATACGGGGTATGTGAATTGCTAATTCAAACGAATTAGCAATCTCCCATGTCATCTCCCAAACGAATTGGTTAGTCAGGTATTAAACAGTTTCAAATTTGATTCGCATGTATGGACCACGTTAAGGTCTTGTTTGATAAAACTGAAAATTGAAGCTGGAAGCTAAAAATTAAGTGCTTCAAACTAAATGCTGAATTTTTTAAACTGAATAGCCGTTTGATAAAAATATTAAGAGCTAAATTAAAATAATTATTTTGATATAAAGATAAATGAATTTAGCTTAAATGATTTATGATAGTTCTTTTTAGTTTTATTAATATGTTTGTAGTCGTGGTTGAGAAGTGGTGGTGGAAAGATGGTGGTAATGTTGGCAGCAGTTGGTAGTATGGCGGTGATGGTTTAGCAAATGTAGTGTGCTGGTGGTTGTAATAGAGATAATGTGGTGAAAATATGGCGAGGTGTGGCTGTGGTGGAGAGCGGTACAAATGATGATAATAACCGAGTCGTGGTGTAATTGTGGTGGTGAAGAAATGTGTGGTGAATGTGGTGGAACACGATGGAGAGATGTAAAGATAATGATGGTTGGAACATTGGTGGTGGCATTGGAAATATGACTATGGTGGTGGTAGCTATGGTGATAGTGATGGCGGCAATGGTAGTGGTGATGGCTTGAGAGTGGTGATAGTGGCAGTAATTTTGGCAATCGAGGAGTGGTGGTGGCAGTGTTGCAGCAGTAGAGTGGTAATGGCAGTGGCGATAGTGGAGTAGAGGTGGTGATGGTAATGCTGATGACTGTGGCATGGTGGTAGTGGTGGCAACGATCGAGTTGTGGTGATGATGACGACGATGGAGTTGTGGTAACGATGGTGGCATTGGTGGTGCGGTGGGTGGTGGCGACAATGGAGTAGAAGTGGTGGTGGTAACGGTGGTGGCATGATGGGTGTGGTGATGGAAGGCAGTGGTGGTAACCGTGAAGGGTGATGGTGGTAAAGGAATATGTGATATACTAGTACTGACAAATCCAGTCAAAATTAAGTAAGTACTAGGCTAATTAATTTTTGTAACAGTTTAAGAGACACATAAAATATTAAATATAATGAAATTTGGTATCAAACCAACTTAATAAATTATTACTTAATACATTCAATTTTAAGTGCTGAATTGGGTTATCAAACAACCCCTAACTTTTTGTCAAAGTACTCTGTTACTCAAGATGAGTTTCCTCTATGGTATTTTTAATATTCTTGGATAGTGGCGGCTCTAGGAATTTTGAATAGGGTGTTCAAAAATTACTTTAACTCTATTAGTTCTATTAACTGACAAAATATACACAATTATTTTTTTATTTGTTTGAATAATGATACCAAATAATACGAAAATATGTAATATATGTGTCACAATTGCATTTCGGCACATAAACACATTAGTTTTTATTGTAAGAAATTGTCTGGCGAATATGTTCACACAGATTTTTTTTTGACATATACTTCTATTTTTTGTAGATATAAAGTTGATTGTTGTTCAAAGAAAAGCCAGAGCACGAAATCCATAGCAATAGATACTTTTTTCTCTCTATATATTTTTAATTTTGTCATTAAGAGTATGTAATTTGTTTTGAGCTAATATATTATGTATTTCCTTGATCGATGGATGTTCACAGTATATGAATAAGTGTTCAAACAAACTCATGATAAAATTATTTGGTGGTGATAAAGCCAAGACTGTTTTTGATTAACATTTGTCAAATTATTACATGTAATATAAAATGTAGAAGTGCTCAGGTTGTTTAATTGAACATCTATGGGAAGCTATGCAGCCTTTTATGGCTTTTAATTAGGTTATTTACCTTGGATTGGTTTGTGGGCTGATTTTTTGGGGTTAGTTGTTCAAACTTTTTGGGTAGGGTGTTCAAATATTTTAAACTAGGGTGTTCAAATATTTTTAGCTAGGGTGTTCAAAAAGGACAAAACTTAACTAAAAGTACAAAAAATTACTCCCTCCGTCCCATAAAATTAGATTACTACGAAACTACGTGCAATTTTCAAGCTAAAAAATAACGTGTTTATGAAAATAATTTTGTAGTCAATATGGATCTTGTTTGATAGATCTCATCGAGAACTTTTATACGGTGCAAAAAAAATTCAAAAGTTATTTTGGTAAATACATTATTTTTTAGTTTGAAAATTGCACGTAGTTTCGTAGTGATCTAACTTTATGGGACGGAGGGAGTACATGTATTCTAAACAATTTTTTTTTTTTAGGGTGGTCAAGTGACCACCTAAGAGTCCATATGGAGCCGCCTGTGTTCTTGGACTACAAATTCTCAAATCTAAGATTCATTCTCCTCACATACAATAATTAATTTGACAACTTGTAGTTTAATAATGCTAAAAATACTGTAGTGGAAACTTATCCTCTATATACGCGAAAAAATTGGTAATTGAGAGTAAAGATTAGGAAGATTACTATGAAAGTATTGTGGCACGAGCAACAAGGCAATATTTATTACATGAAGTACCCCCCAAAAAAGTAGTAGTGTTATATTATGGGTACAATATGTAATTAGACCCAACAAAATCGCATATTACGTACGTGGCATTGTCGCCTCTCCACCGTACGTGGGAAAGTAGAGACGCCGGTGGGGCAAAAAATAACAGCTGCTGAGCTGGGTAAGGGTAAATCGGGAAAGATTGCCAAAAAAGCATCGATAACAGAGTAACAGCCGTTTGGCAGTGAAAGACACCCCCCAAGGAAAATGATAGTGGTGGTTGTCCTCCTCTACATACATACAGTTATACATGCATTACATTTCCCCCAACTACCCTTTTCTCTCTCTCTATAACTCTCTCCCTCCCTCTCTCTCTCTATAATTCCCACTCTCTCTTTCTCTCTCTACATTGTCTGCAACTCTCTCTCTCTTCCCCCCTTCTACTTTCCTTTCCTGTGTCTTCTTTTGTTACTGCATCGCTTTCCTGTGCTGAAATTTCTATAATTCTGTGAAAAAAATTCGCTTCTTTTCACTCACTCTAAACCCATTGTTTTCTACCCAGCAACTGTTTTCCTTTTCCCTCTCGCTCTGTTTCCTTCTGCTTCTGATGGAAGCGTCGGCGACGGAGAATTGCTGCGTAAAAGTGGCCGTTCACATACGGCCACTCATCGGCGACGAGCGGCTTCAAGGCTGTGTTGATTGCGTCACTGTGGTCCCCGCAAAACCTCAGGTGACGGTCAAAGTTTTTTTTGCTTCAGCTTGTGTGCTGAATGAACTGTTTGGATTGTCATTTGGGTTTAGAAGATGAGTTCTTGGAGATCTAGATCTTTAGATGGGTACTTGAATTTGGAGATTTTTTTTTGTTTATTGAGTAATCCGAGAGTCATGCATGTTTGACTACGACAATATGTGTTGTGTTGTCATTTTCTATTTATTAATTTAATTTTAATATGATTTTTAAACATATTCTGCTGCTTTAATTATTATGTGGGATGTCATAAGTTTATGGGATAAAACCACTACCGGGCATAATTTTTGTAAAATTAAAGTGTTGTCATTATGGATTTATTATCTTAATTTTGAGTTTTAAATATATTTGGGTGCTTTTATTATTGGGGTTGTCAAAAGTTTATGGGAATACCACTAACAGTCATAATTTTGTGAAATAATGAAGCTCACTGTGTACACATGCCTTTAGGAAAATGTTTGAAGCATCAAATTGATCTATGGGTATTTTTTTTTTTTAAGTTGCTGTGATGGATATTTCGAGACTTTTTTTTTTTTTTTTACTGGGTGAAGACAAGAAATAGGAAGCTTAGCATTCCAATGCTATTTGACGTGATGCCTAGGTTTTTGTTTCTTCCCCCTCCTTAATTTGGATCCGATTTGCAGTTATTTATCATTCTTTTGATTCGAAAATAACCTATCCTACATGAATACCAACCATTAATTCCAAATTCTGAATTTTTTTTTGGGTTTCCCCTTGCAATTTTGCAATGGTACGGGCTCAATAGTTGCATTTATCCTGTATTTTGGCATGAAAAGCGCAAATAGTTCTTGCTTCATAGTTTCTCTAGTTTCTCTGCTATAATTTTCACATTGAACTTTTGATATCTGCAACCGATGCTTAGTTGATCAGACGAGAATATGATTCTGCGCGTTTTGGGGACTTCTCTTGTGGCTGTTGGGTCATCTTCAGGAGAAAGAAACTGCTAAAATCTTAAACGGAAAACTTATTGCACCTTCTCTGGTTTTTTTTTTTTTTTTTGTGATGATTTCTCCCTTTTAGACTTCAAACAATTAGTTTTGATTATTATGTACTAGTTCCCATAATACTTGGGCTACTTGCCCATATACTGATCAAAGCATGTTGTATGATCCATTGAGTGTTAATGTTGGTTGTTTCTATATTGCAGGTGCAAATTGGCACTCATTCATTTACATTTGATCATGTCTACGGCAGTACCGGTTCTTCCCCATCTGCCATGTTTGAAGAGTGTGTTGCTCCACTTGTCGATGGTTTATTCCAAGGATATAATGCGACTGTTCTCGCTTATGGTCAGGTAAAGCTTTAATTGTTGATGGGGAAGTGCCTTTTTCTGCATTGCAACTCTACGCAATCTGTAATAGATGCCTTTTGCAATGTGCTGCAGACTGGTTCAGGGAAAACCTACACGATGGGTACTAGCTTTAAAGATGGTAGCCAAACAGGATTGATTCCTCAAGTTATGAATGCTTTGTTCAACAAGATCGAAACTCTCAAGCATCAAACTGAATTTCAGCTGCATGTTTCCTTCATTGAGGTATATTGTTTTACTGCTGTGCGTATTAGTTAGACGTTGGGGGTAGGTAGTTGGAAGACCATATTGATGCTAGATAATTTTTAGGAAAAATAACATTAAGCTAATCATATTTCACACTTTTTGTTAGCTTCTCACACCTTTTTTTTTCCGGTTTTGTTATCTTGCCTCTCACACCTAGCGAGAGGCTAAAAGGGGAGTGTGAATATGGTTACTTATTATTAGTGTGGTTTATACAACAGTAACAATGCAAAGAGTAAATTACTGTATTGGTGTAAGCCCGAAGTTTCTTATCCGGACCCCCGGATTGAAGCTTTTGGGGTATTTTTTGTGTGTTGCCAATTGTTTTGGAAAAATCCGATCCGTCCAATGTGTTCAGAAGATGTTTTCCAAGGTTCCCGCGGGAAATCTTCAAAAAAAAATACCGGGAAGGGCTTGATCCAAGCAGTTTTTCGCAAAACTGCTTGGATCAAGCCCTTCCCGGTATTTTTTTTTTGAAGATTTCCCGCTTGGACCCTTGAAAACACCTTCTGAACACATTGGACGGATCGGATCGTCAAAAAAATGCTCGGATCAAGGAGGTCCAGAAGTCCGGAGGAGAAGTGGAACCTTGGTGTAAGAGTGAATATGGTTGGTTATTAGTAGTGTAGTTTATACAACAGTAATAATGCAGACAGGAAATGCAAGTACCATAAATACAAACTACCTTTTTTTAGGTAGTTTAATCCAGATTTTGGAATGTTTGGACATTTATGCTAACTGCAGTAGTTAATCTGATCACAAATTTATGAAAACTGAATAATTAGTTGAGTTTAATCCGAACGAATTGTCTCAACTTCTTTACTTCTCTAAAACTCAAATGAGGTTAGGATGTTTTGTAGATTTTCACTTTGAACTTTGGAAGTTTTCCTTCCTGACTTATACTTCATTTTTGCGGTTGATTAGGTCTAAGCTTTTTTGTTCTTTAGATTTTGAGCACTCATTTGGTATAGTTAACATGACGTTTCTCAAGTGAAGGTGCAAAACTTCTTATTATGACTCCATACTCTATGTTACTGTATCTCATGACTTGATATCTTTGTTTGTGGTTTGCCATTATCAGACAGTACTTTCTGTTGTTGTTTCACTGCATGGAGATCTTTTCTAGTGTATTGTACTCATGATTAATATGCTGTCATCAATTTCATAGCAAGTGTTTAACTTGAAAATTTTGATGTGAAGATCCTTAAAGAAGAAGTACGAGACTTGCTGGATCCCACTGCTGTAAATAAATCAGAAACTACAAATGGGCACGTCGGGAGAGTAACTGTTCCTGGGAAGCCTCCCATACAGATTCGTGAGACATCAAACGGTGTTATCACTCTTGCAGGATCAACTGAAGTTGGTGTCACAACGCTAAAAGAAATGGCTACCTACCTGGAGCAAGGATCTTTGAATAGGGCGACAGGAAGCACAAACATGAATAATCAGTCCAGGTTGACTTCACATCTCTATATTGAATCCATATTGCCTCATAGGAAACAGATGTCCCCTCTTTGAAAGAGAATATATAGTCTTCTTTCAATTATCTGGGACCCCTAGGTGCATAATGAATCCACCATCGTACTTTAAACTCAATGTCATGGACTTCAATAATTAGATTACATACATAGTTGGATCTATATCTCGATTTCAAATTCCTGTTTTTCATGTGTTGTCCACATTGTTATTCATTTTGAGTGTTAACGAACTGGCTGGGTGTGGAACAATCATTTACTAATTGATTCTTCTAATACTGGACTTCCTAAAATTGTATTCTGTAGCTGAATGTACAGTAGTTGCGATTGGCAATAACAACTTCCATTGGCTTTTTGTATGTTTTTGCAGTCGTTCACATGCCATCTTCACCATCACGTTAGAGCAAATGCATAAGCTCAATCCAGCTATCCCTGGTGATAGCAGTAATGAGATGAGCGAAGAATATTTATGTGCCAAATTGCATTTAGTGGATCTTGCTGGATCTGAGCGAGCCAAAAGAACCGGTTCTGATGGCCTTCGTTTTAAGGAAGGTGAGGAACTTGTTTTCCGGTTGTCAGTGGCATCTAAAGGCACTTGTGCTGTTGTGCTCATAAAAAAGTTATGCAAAATGCTATTCCTATGCAGGAGTTCACATAAACAAGGGTCTTCTTGCACTTGGTAATGTTATCAGTGCACTTGGTGATGAAAAAAAGAGGAAAGAAGGTGTACATGTCCCTTATCGAGACAGTAAACTTACTAGGCTTTTGCAGGTTCGTCACTTTTTGTGTTATATGGTTCCATGGTTTCAGAATTTTTTTTTTCTGGAGTTTGATAAGAACATGACTATCTGAGTATCTATGACAATGAATTTCTTCCCTCACTAGTTTTTCGTAGTTGGTTTTTTTTGGGGGTAATAAAGAAAATTATCGAAACCAAATGACGAAAGCAAATGTCTAGAAGGGCAATTTCTTCACGATTACATAGCTGAAGGATCAAAGGATTTCTTCAAGGCACTAAAACAATATACTTGACCTTCTAAAAAGGAACCAAAGTTAGGGTAGCTTATATTTCTTCTGCTAAGGTGATAAAATACCCTCTCCTCCTAGATTTGGGGTCCCCGTATAGAAAGGTGTTTACATAAAAATCTGTAGAAAACATAAAAGTGTTTACATAATAGAGATGGAAACTCATCAGATGTGGTTGAATTCAACCAAATCACAACAAATACATTTGAATTTCAACACAAATGGTAGCGGAAATTAGCCTGTGATTCAGTCAGCATTACTCGTTATCGGTAGTAATGGGGATGTAACAATTAGTACTTATTTAGGAAGTGTCTAGATGGCTTAGGAAGTTCTATTCTTCTCTTATAGTCTTCTCCTTATTTGTTTATCTGTCTCTTTGTTTGCTTTTACCATTTTGCGTTCTTACTCAGCCACTCAGGTATGTTTTTTCATTGTGGCAGGATTCCCTTGGTGGTAACAGCAGAACAGTCATGATTGGTAACTTATCCTTTTTCTTTCATTGAACATGGATACTTATGCGTGGCATGAGACATTTTTGACAATAAGCTATCCTAATAATGCGCCATTTGCTGCTCCTAATTTCCTCTATGAAATACTTCCATGTTTGAAATTTCTTCGCTCCTACACAGTGTCATGACGGTCTTGTTCAAATATGACCATGTCTTCATGGTTATGAAAATGGATTTTCTTTGGGTAAAACTGGTAAGAAGACTATTAGGTTTTTGTCAGTACCATTTACAGTACCTAGAATAATGAGTTAAAGAATTTTGGTATAACCAATGTCGCGATGGTCTAAGTGCTCTGACGTGAGATTCTGGGTTTCCATTGTTGCCATTTTCAAACAAAATCAGATTGGCGGGTGTCAATCTATCCATATTAAAACATTTCCTGTTGCTTTTTCGTTTCTCATTTTATGACCGACAGAAATGGAAACTCTGTATTTCCCATTGTCTTTCCCGAGGCCATGTTCTCTTTTCTGATTGCACTGTGAGATTGTGATACTTAGATTAAAACTAGAGGTGGCAATTTCTAACCCAACCCATGAACCTACCCAAATCCACCCACTAAAAACCCAACCCAACCCACCCATATTAAAAAATGGGTTTTAAATGGGTGAACCCATATCAACCCATATACAAATGGGTTTACTTGGGTTTAAAATGGGTTCAAAATGGGTTTGACCCAAAATTAAAAGTTCTTTTTTACTTCTCTTTTTCTCAGCAAAACCCGATGGAATAAACAGAAGGCTTAGTCGACGATTAGGAGAGAGAGAGAGAGAGAGAGAGAGAGAGAGAGAGAGAGAGAGAGAGAGAGAGAGAGAGAGAGAGAGAGAGAGCAAAGATCTGCGAAGAAGACGGTGGTGATTTGTCTCTTGATCGAACTTTCAAGCCAGAAGACGGTTGTTGTCGTTTTCGCAGATTGAACTTCCATGTAGAACCATCGATACAGGAAAAGATCAATTACATACAGTCTTTTCATCATTTTCTGGGTCCAGTACACGGTACTGTTTGCCCAAAAAGTTTAATTTTGTTTAATCTGGTGCATGGAGAAAGATCTGCTCATGGGGATTTTCAGCCTTTCAAAGCTGATCTAATTATATAGGAGTATTATGTAAACATACAATGAAACAGAGGGCTAGCTGAAGCTGCAAGGGTACTGATCAATTAAGGAATTAGACTGAAAACTCATTTTAAAGTACTCCAGTAGTTAGCCCACCCGAATGGTAAAATTAATTGGTGTTTTTGTAGCTGTTAACACGATCTTCAAAACAAAAATAAAAAAAATTGGGTCGGGTTGGGTTGGGTTGGGTTTGAATTGACCTATATTCAACCCACCCACATCGAACCCATTCACTTTCAACCCATATTCAACCCACCCACATTCAACCCATGACCCATACCAACCCATACAAACCCAATCCAACCCACCCATTTGCCACCTCTAATTAAAACGTTTATGTTCTCTTTTGTGTTTTGTGTTCCTCATGCCTATTTAACTACTTCTTTCCAGCCTGCATCAGTCCTGCTGATATAAATGCTGAGGAAACTCTTAACACACTAAAATATGCAAATCGTGCTCGGAACATCCAGAATAAGCCTGTGGTGAGTCTAATAACACCCCCCCGCCCCCCGCGCGCTTTAGTTTTTCCTTACCTTATTCCGAGGTATCTAAACAAAGATTTGTTTGAGCAGGTCAACAGAGATCCAATGTCCAGTGAGATGTTGAAGATGCGCCAACAGTTAGAATACTTACAGGCAGAACTTTGTGCACGTGGGGGAGGAGCTTCGTCTGATGAAATGCAGGTACTTTGATCGTAACGTACTATTATGTTGATGGCTCTGCGTTAACTTTGTGGTCATTCTTGATTTTTGTTTCCTTCGGGGAGAGTCCATATAAGGAAATATGTTGGCTGTTATGGTTTTGCTCTTTAGGTTCTGAAAGAAAGGATTGCATGGCTTGAAGCTACTAATGAGGATCTTTGTCGGAAACTTCATGAATATCATAGCAGATGTGCTGTTACAGAGCAATTTGAAACAGATGTTCAAGTATGTAATAGATCTGGACTCATAATACACTTGACTTACCACGGATTGTTCTTGTCTTGTTTAAATGTTTTGCTAAAGTGTCTATTAGTTGGAAACATTAGAAAACTTTCTTATGATTGTTTGGACCCTATGATACTTACACATTGAACTTCATCCTTCAGGTTGGTAACACTTGCTCTATGAAAAATGAGGGGCTTAAGAGGGGCTTGCAAAGCATCGACTCATCTGATTATCAAATGGGTGAAAATATGGCAGGTGCATATCTCTCTAACCTTCCATTTTTCAATTGACAAACTTGAACCCTATGTGTTGCATTCCAGAACTAAGGATGAGTTTTTTGTTAAGTTATTTGTTTTAAGTATATTGATTTATTCCTTTTTTTTTTCTCCATATTCTCTGAGTTTGTTTACTTACCAATAAATGCAAACTTTTTGTAGCTGATACTGGGGAAATTGATGAAGAAGCAGCAAAAGAGTGGGAGCATACGCTTCTGCAGAATTCTATGGATAAAGAATTGAATGAGTTAAATAGACGTTTAGAACAGAAAGAGGTACAGATTTGGTCTCATAAACCCATGAAAATGGTTTGCAGTAATGATTGTTTTTCGTAGCGATTCCTAATCCTTGTTTTGCATTGATAACTATTTAAAAATTCCAAAAGAATTTCTGGGTCATGCTTTATCTTGCAGTTCTGACTTCTGAAATCAAAGAAAATGCTGTGGTATGGTTTAAGTCTTTATGTCAGGAAGATTAGGATCAATTAGGAGTCCTAATATTCCCGGCACAATGACTTAAACCTAGGAGTTTCTTGCTGGTGTACAGCTTTTCCGTTTTCTAGATTTCTGCATTATTGCGAAACTTATCGAGAGTAATCTGAATGACTAGTCTGGGTGCATCGGGGTCTGAGTGTGGCCTAATGACATGAAATCAGATTGTATACGAGAGAAGGCTTTCTTTAGAAGTATAGCAAAGCAGTTCTGTTGGCAGGGTTGAAAGGTCGTGATGATATTCTACTGCTTAAAAGTGATTATGTTTATTCTGAGTTCGGCACTCTAAGTGGGAGAAACTATATGTCAGATGTCATTTTCTACTTGCCTAATTAAAGGTGGTGCTAGTGAGTCTTCGTCAATATTTGTGATTTTTTTTTCCCGAGTCACTAGTTTGAGCTTTTGTGGTTAAACAATGCTGCCCCATCATGGCAGCACCCATGGGTAATTCAGCTTCTTATTATGTACATGTGTTCAAGCATTTTCTGTGAAATTTTTTGTTTCATTTCTTATACTTTGAAGATGCTGTTTCATACTTGTTTGGATCTTTAAATGTCACTTATGCACATGATCGGTCTTACTTCTTCTTAAATGCATTTTGTCATTTGATTGCAGTCAGAGATGAAACTTGTTGGAGGATTTGACACAGTGGCCCTTAAGCAGCATTTTGGAAAGAAAATCATGGAACTTGAGGATGAGAAAAGAACTGTTCAGGTAAATACAATCTTCTTAGGGGAGTCTTCAAGTCCTTGAAAATTGATGTTCACTTTTTCCAGCGTTTTTTATCAATGCAGCAAGAAAGGGATCGTTTATTGGCTGAAGTAGAGAATCGTGCTGCCAATATTGATGGACAAACACAAAAATTTCAAGATGTCCATGCCCAGAAACTGAAAGCACTTGAGGCACAGGTGATAATTTTTCACCTAACAACTGTTATTTGTGGATAAAGAGAATGACACTTATCTCAATGTGTTCTAACTTTTTTTTGAACTCGATTCTAACTTAAAAAACCAAATTTAAACACATCAGATTCAGGACCTTAAGAAGAAACAAGAGAACCAGGTTCAGCTTTTAAAGCAGAAACAGAAGAGTGATGAAGCAGCAAAACGGTTGCAAGAAGAGATACAATTCATCAAGGCACAAAAGGTTGATTAGTGTCCCTTTTTTTTATCACCATCATATTGTTGATTGTTTTTATATGCTACTAATTCTTTCCGAGGTTGTAGGTTCAATTGCAACACAAGATAAAGCAAGAGGCAGAGCAATTTCGACAATGGAAGGCCTCTCGTGAAAAGGAACTGCTGCAGGTGCAATTTATATATCTTCATTATCCTATATTTTGGATTGAAGACGTTGGGAAGCCAACTTATGTACTTTGTGGCACCATAATTTGAAAGAGATGCGAAATAGTCGAGCCTGTAAAATCAATTGTTGTGCCACATCCATGAGCTATTCTCCGATCGAGGATAAACCTTTAAAGTCGACAATAATGCATTCCAGATTGTTTCCCTGCATATTGATAGCTAACTGCTATCTTGCACACTAACCTAAAATGGTCAAATCAGGATGAGAAGAGTCTAAATATAGTAGTTGGTAAGTTTATATGATAATTATTGGGCTGCTACATATGCATTTGAGTCGAGCTAATTCACTAACAGCTTCAGCTTTTTGAACAATTGGTGGCCTAACTTGGTATCAAAGCTTGGGCTTCTAGGAATGTGGGTCTTGGTTTCTCCATTTGAAGTTGTTTCCCATATGCATTCTACTTCTCCCCTTCTATCTATGGATGTTCTCATCTACGCTCTTTGTGGGTATTTGTCTGATAATAGCTGTTTACTCATTTATGCTACTAAGTACTAAAGCACTCTCCCTGTAAAGATGCGTGAGTTACTAAATGCAGAGGTGGCAACCATTAGGCCAGTAAACCCACTGCCTAAGGCACAACAACTTTTTAAACTCTCTTGCCAAAGGCCGTAAGTGTCCAATGATTCAATATAGTAACCTCATTCTAGTGCTTACCCTGAGGCCTGTAGAAACCTTGGGTTGCTGATGAGCTTAGTAGTTTAGCTTCGAACATGTTTGCCAATTCCTTTATCTTGATTTTGATTGGATGAGTTGTCTTGTTCATTTTTTTCCATCTGATGACTGTCTTTGAAAATGTAGTTACGGAAGGAAGGGAGGAGGAACGAGTATGAAAGGCACAAGTTACAAGCTCTAAATCAGCGTCAAAAACTTGTGAGCATTTCTCTTTGATTGTGCATTCATTTGTTTTCCTTAAGTTGTTAAGTACACTCTAAGAGGACTAAATTCAATTAGCCTCTTTGGCCCGTAAGCCCCTCCAATGCTTATTGTCTCGTGATTGTCTCTGTTATTGAATTCACTCAAAAAAATTTCTTTCAGGTGCTTCAAAGAAAAACTGAAGAGGCTGCAGTGGCCACCAAGAGGCTAAAAGAATTGCTAGAAGCTCGCAAGTCTGTATCCCGTGACAACTCTGGTATGTATTTGCATTTGAATTGTACAAATGCCTTAGACTAGCGACTTGTTTGGAACCCTAGTTCTGTGTCCAACCAAACCTCTTCTTAAAGACAAATGGGGTTTTTATAATTTGCCCCTCCCTTCTATATACCACTTTTCTGATAATTCGTTTTCTTCCAGTTATTGCCAATGGAAATGTGGCAAATGGGGCAAATGGTCAGGTAAGCAGCTATGCTCCTCTTCTTGCAAGATGTTAATCATGCTGTTTCACCTTCGATTCCAAAACAAGTTGTAACCTAATTTCCCTCTCAGAGCAATGAAAAATCCTTGCAACGTTGGCTTGATCATGAGCTTGAAGTCATGGTGAATGTTCATGAAGTACGCTATGAATATGAGAAGCAAAGCCAAGTGTATGTACTTAGTTTACAGTTGTTTTAGTCTACGATGTTTGCTTACTAGTTGGTGTAGTTTCTAAACAAAATGTTCTATCTTCTCCAGAAGAGCTGCCCTAGCAGAGGAGTTAGCGGTGTTAAGACAAGTTGATGAATTTGCTTCAAAGGGGCTTACCCCTCCTAAAGGAAAGAATGGGTTTTCCAGGTGAACCATTTTCTTTCTGCATTTCATTGAGGGAGGGAGGGAGGGATTTTGAATTTCTAACCATTGTTGCTAATTTCATTTGTTCAGGGTGTCCTCAATGTCCCCAAATGCCAGAATGGCGAGAATAGCGTCTCTTGAGAACATGCTTAGCATTTCATCAAATTCACTTGTAGCAATGGCTTCACAACTTTCGGAAGCGGAAGAAAGGGAACGTGCCTTCAGTAATCGTGGACGGTGGAACCAGTTGCGTTCGATGGGAGATGCAAAGAGCTTACTTCAGTATATGTTCAATTCTCTTGCGGATGCAAGGTATTTCCTTCAGTCTGCTGACACACTGAAACTTTATCATGGTTTTTGGTTTTTGTTTTATAGACAAGAGTCTTGATAGAGAAATCATGTGGCAAATGCTGAGGGTTGCTAATTCACAGCAAGGATATTTTTACAGTTCAGAAAATAAATAGAAGAATGTAAAAAAGTTGATTATACCACAAATTACCCTCATGTACTACATTATTTGGGGATGACAATGTGGTGGATGGGGTTGGATTTTATTGCCCAGTTGGTGGATATGGAAGGTAATAGGTAGTAGGAGGATCAATTTTGAAAATTCACCTGGAAACAATGATTGATTTTTCTTGTGTGTATAAGTTAGCATCGAGATGCTAAATGTGTAAGTGTGTCAGTAGTAAAAGAACCTTCAGTATTTTTTCTTATTTTTTATTTTTTATTTTTGGATAAGTAGAACCTACAGTATGTGAGATAGGCTTAGTATCTTTTATTAATAACGTAGTTCGTTACATCCATATAAAGTTCTCTTGAATAGTCAGTTGGAATACAATTTAATACCACCTGGGAGCTTTAGGAGTTGGGAACATAGGAGAAGTCTTGAGGATTTCTTTCATTTTCACACTCTCTCTTATTAGATGCAAGTACACGTACAGACTGATTGAAAATATTTTTTCTTGCTCGGCGGAAGTCAGTATTGTTAGTTGTAGTCAAATGCATGGGAGTACATGGTCCCCCCAATGGGCTGTCACTCCACTTGCAATTCATTGAATAATGTTAGCCGTTAGAAGTTCAGGTGGGTAGTGGTTATTCTATGAAATATACCAGAATGTAGATTCAGTTAGAACTAAAATTTAAGTCATTCAGCCTATTTATCTGGTGGTCCGTTCTGTAAGTTGCTTTAAGGTTTTAGAAAAAGAAAAGGTGGGCTACTTGATTTTAATTCTTAATGCTCTCATCTGTGATGGTCAATTTTAGTAGCAGATTAAGATAACGTTTTGAAATATAATTCGTAAAGTTTACTCTCTATGCCCAAATTGCTAATTGAGTGTGTCTGCTGAAACAGGTGCCAAATTTGGGAGACAGAAATGGAAACTAAGGAGATGAAAGAACAAGTGAAAGAACTTGTAGGTCTACTGAGACAGAGTGAATTACGGAGAAAGGAAGTTGAGAAGGAAATAAAACTGAGAGATCAAGCTGGTGCGATTGCATTGGCCACGTCAGCCTCGGTGAGATTACTTTTCATGCCTATTTTTTGTTTTGATGCAATTGTATGGTTTTTTATTCAGCATCAGACTTGTAGCAAATAGCTTAAAATTTTATGCCTATCAAAGAAAAATTGAATGCTGAACTTTCTGCTACAATTTGATTATGGGTCTCTTTGACGAAGCTCCTTGCGGCAACCCAATGGGGGAACCTCTGGAGCTTCAGGTTTTCCTGAAGTGCCAGTCTTGAAAGTTGTCTTGCAAAAGAAGTTTTACCGTCTGCACAGCATTGATGTTCATTTTTCTGTTCCTTAAATTACATGTTGCAAATCTCTCTCTCTCTCTCTCTCTCTCTCTCTCTCTCTCACACACACACACACACACACGGGTGCTTCAATATTGTCCCTCACATTGTATGGGGATGCAATCATGGCTTCATCTCTTCCACTTTGCCGGAAAATGGCATAACATCACCACAAAAAGGTTTGAAACCACAAATGGCATAATCAATTCTTTCCACAAAATGGCGCAGCATTTTCTAGACTATTTCACCACAAATGATGTGTCAAATTTTCAAATCACTTGCTTTATTGTATCCCTCTTTAACATCCACCTCAAATTGACACATTCTCCACAAAAACAATGTAACACGTTCACAACGTCCCCATATAGGTAGGGGGACACCTTTGAGGCTTTGCATAGCCCATGTATCTATGTAAGCACATATATTTGCTTTAAGTTTATTTTTTTCTTGCAGGATAACTCTCCCAATTCTCTGAAACACTATGCTGATGACATGGGTGGTCCCTTGTCTCCAATGTCTGTTCCAGCACCGAAACAGCTCAAATATACAGCAGGCATTGCCAATGGCTCAGTGAGAGAGTCAGCAGCCTTTATGGATCAGACACGAAAGGTTAATTTCCTACTTCAAAATGCTTGATAGTTACTATTGGTAGCCAATTCTTCTCTTTTGGTATGTAATTTGTGAGGACGTTCCCTCTATGCAGATGGTACCAATTGGGCAGTTGTCAATGAAGAAATTATCATCTGTAGGGCAAGCTGGGGGAAAGCTATGGAGGTGGAAGAGAAGTCACCACCAGTGGCTTCTACAGTTCAAATGGAAGTGGCAGAAACCATGGAGACTATCAGAGTGGATTAGGCACAGTGATGAAACAATCATGAAGGCAAGGCCTCGGCCGCAGGCTCTTCCGAACGTGATGTATCGCCGTCATTAGCTAATATTCGCTCTTGTATATCCATCTTTGACCCAGTCACGACCCCGACCCCAACCACTTTACAGTGAAGGTTGTGAAATTAATTACAGGTAATCTCACTAACTTTGATGAATTGGTCTTCCTTGTGAATCACCCAATTAATTTTCTAATCTCGAGACAACAATGTTTTACATGATAACCTACAGTCATCCAACAATGTTTTACATGATAACCTACAGTCATCCGGAAAAGTTTTTTTAATTATACCGTATAAACAATTGGCAAAGCAGCTTGGCCTTAATAGATTGTAGGGAAATGATTTCGCACTACCCGTTTGTAGGTACTCCTCTTTTTTTCTCTTTGTAAATGTGAATTTATTACATTGTCATTTCGTGTGGAAAAAGTGACGTTCATGCAATTGAAGACAAAACCGTTAAGGGAGTTGGGGTACCCATAGCCAACCACCCAACATCTTTTTCCTTTTCGGTGCTAGTTTAGCTTTTTAGCAGCAAATAGCCTCCTTCCACGCCATGAAACAAACTCAAGTGTCTTCTGTTTGTTTTAACTTCTCATTTCTAGGAAACCAGACATTTTGTGAATCAGTGACATGGGGTGGGGGATCTCTGCATATAGCTGTCATGGATGAATAGGATTTAGAGTAAAGTAGGTGCAATAGCTGGGATTCAAAAGCCGCGATTACTGCATGAGGAGCATCTTGCAAAGCAGTCTCGAGGCTATAGATGGGTCGCCGGAGTAATTACACAGAAAATGCCAGCAAATCAGATGGTCATAGTAGGATACAGCGGGAATGGAGATCGAAGACCGTGCTCGTATTGGTCTCCACTGTTTTGTACACATTTCTGCCAAAAACAGATAAAGTGAAGAAATACTTTCATCAGCCCATAGTTTGTGTATTGAATGCTCTTTGATTTTTTTTCCTTTGATTTTTTCATTTTGGCCTTTTGGCCCCTTTGTGTAATAGCTTCTGGCTTTTGTTTGTAAATTCGATATTTGATTTTGTTGATAGAATTGTAGAATTGAACTCCACGGTAGTATTCAGTGCAGATAAGTGTCTATCCTTTGAAGAGGTCTAGTGTTCATATTTCTGTCTGTGTAATGATGATTGCACTGTAAGAGGTTGCAATCATCTAGAATCTGTGTTATAACAGGAGAATCAATTCATTCCCTGTCTTTCAACTATTTTTCCAAATCCTGCATTTTCTCCTTTGGAATGCTCTGTTTCATTGATAAAAGTTGACAAAACTTGAAAATCGCAAGGGGTTGGGTCAGTGGTGTAGCCAGAACTCTATATCAGTGAGGGCACAATTTTGTCAATCCATACACTTTGTTGTGGGAAAAATATCTCTCCCCTTTTTAAGAAGCTAACATGCCTTAATTTTTTTTTTTAAAACTTTTCTTCGACATATATTCCAATTTAAAAATTATGTAACTATTACATTAAATAAAATAGCTATGGAGAAAAATCAAAAATAATTTTATGTTTTAGACAATTTCCTTTTTTTTATAAGTAAACTAATTCAATTTTTAGTTCTCAACGAATTATCTTCAACACCAACAAATTATCTTCGTAAATCCAACTTACTATTAAAAAACATCATCATTACACATTTCACATTAACTTTTACTTTCACTTTACACTTTTTACATCAACTTTTACCTCAAGTTTTCAAAATTATCTTTCATTTTTACCTATTGACTCTTTACCCACTAACTTTTCAAAAGGGCAAAATGATAATGGTAAATTTTTTACCCGTTGACTTTTCAAAACACTTATTAAGGGATAACCCAAAATGAAAATTTTGATACTAAATCGGAGGGAGGGAGTATAAGTTTCTGATATAAAAGTTAAGACACGCACGAATACGTTATGATTTTTGGTAAAAATGTTATTTATTTTATTGCTGAAATATTATGAATCATGTTGCTAAAAAGTTACGAGTTTTTAGTATAACAATATGAGACTCAATAAAACGTTATGAATCTTTAGGAGGTGACGCAATTTGGACCACATATTAGGTACATATTTTACATACCTTTAAGAGCTGTGTATTGTAGACATTCCCATCATTGATGGAAATCTCCCCAGAACTACGATTTTCAATTTTCTGGAAAACAGATGTCAAGAAAACACCACCTCAAATGTAAATCACCATTAGTAGCTTGAGATTTCGTACCTATATTTTCCACCAGTACATAGATAACTCAATGTCCAATACAACAGGCCTTTTTTTGGCAAATACAACATCAAATCTAACATTCAAAATTTTGCTCGAAAATACACCCGACTCGTTTCAGAGGCTTTGCATCAAAACCTACGAAGGCAGTCAAATACAATACATGCAGTATCTCAAAGGCTTGTATCAAAACCCATTAAGGCAGTCAAATACATGTATGATAAAACTGACAGCGCATAATTAATACGGAGCAATATGTGCATCAGACCAGAGCCTGTATCTTTTTCGATTATGGCCAGTATCATATTTTGCAACACCAGTATGCATAGTGTTCATCTTTCCGGTGATTACTGACTAAACCACCACACTGTAAGCATACAAAGCTACTTCCATCTGAGAAGGCATCCAGCACAATTTGCTTCCGACCGGTTTCTGCCAGGATAGAATCAACGTGAGCATCCGACTCAATGGACGTCCCCACCATGTCCTGTTCAGATTCTTTGGATTTCAAAGGCACAGCTTCTGCAATTGCACACTCAGCAAATAAAGAAGCCAATTCATCGGCAGCAGCACTTGATCGCAATTTGTTTCTGTATAGCTCACTTGCGCGGTTCAGGGTTTGGAAAACAGCCTGATCTCCACCTTTGGTTTTCATTGCCATCACCACCTATTACCAAGAGCAGAAAAGTATAGAGGTGTAGAAATCTCTTACGGTACATATCTAGTTTCATACTTGAATTTCAATTTTGCTCTCTTTTTTGTTTTCTAACCCTTTTAAATATACTGCACATAACTTGCAGAAAATGTAATTTATCATCTTTCATACTCTTACTATTTTGAGTCGAGTGCTTGATAAGCTAAACCACTCGAAAATCTAATTCATCATCTTTTATAGTGCATAACTGTGACCAATCTTTAACTTTTACTCCCAAAATCTTGGTTTATTGGCCTTTAATCCTTTTCCAAGCATTTCCACCTTCAAGTTTATAAAATAAACAAGTATCAAAACTCCAAAATCTTGCCGCCTCAATTCCCATCAACTAATTTCCCGACATTCCCTGCATACTAGGATTCAAAGATCAAAAAAAGCTATTTTATCTGAAGCCTCACTCTACTTGTCCGCCATTTATCCCGAAACCATCCACGTTCTTTATTAACCATAAAGGCCATATGCCAGCATTACTTTAGTATCCTCAAGCTGTCTAGACGCTACAAGTGGAAGAACAAGGCTACACAAACTATAAGAATCCTTGTTTTGTCAATTATCAAGCAATAAGAGTTCCGACAAAACAATTGTAACACTGTAAAACAACCTGCTATAATGTGCAAAGGATTGACCATAAATGACCCTGCTTAGACGTAAAAGTATCATTGTCATCTCTGAAACCTAGCATAGCTGGTAAATCTTTTGGTTCTCGGCAGAAGACCTCTAATTGAATTCTCATCTAGGATGGGAACAAGGGGCAAAGCCAATGGGAGACCAACCCACATCTTAAATACTCATCTAGGATGATCTTGCACCATGGCAACATGTTTGAATAAGCACCAGAGCTGTCCAAGATATTCGTCCACCCTATACGTCAGATTCCCAATTTACAAACCACATGCAACAGCCATAGCTTTATTGTTTTACTACAGGAATGTAGTTTTTTTTTTTTTTGAACAGTACAGGAATGTAGTTTGTTAGACATTTTGAAATAATCGCCATTTTCTTGTAACGTTGCTCAGTTTTTAGCTTTGTTTACAAGAGTTTTCCACCTACTTCCGTGAACTCCCTCCCCATTAGCAAGATATACTTTCTCTCAATGGGGTATTTCTAAATATCAAAACAACTTGTTACGAAGTTTTCAATCAAACTTTTTATTATCATTTTTAGTTTTTATTGACGTATTTAAACAGGACATGCTATTACAAAATGGAACCAAAAACTCCCTACTCCCTTGCACCAGATTGCTGATGGCAGCCAAAAGGAAGACAAAAAGTTCCTATAATATGTGGAGTTAATGTTACGCAAGAGGAATGAATATAAAGTATAAACCATTGAGAAAGAATCAGGAAAGGAATTCATAGACACTTGAATAGTCGTCTCTGGATTCGTTATCAGCTTTAGCATCTAATGCAATTATGATGGTAACATGCTAACAGCTGAAACTAGACCACTTCTGTTTTGATTATTTTCAAAAAACCACAAAAAGGATAAAGCCTGAATGGCAATTCTTTTCCATTTGTATTGATTGCAACTTCCATTTTACTTAGCTTGATTGTTCCATCTTTACATATTCGAAATCATTTGATTAGGTTTCCATGATACTCCCACCGGTCAAGTAGACACGTCAGCCTGCTACCTACTTGTCTAAGAATAGACAACACAAGTAAATATAGAACAGTAGATACTCATATATTCGACAAATATATGAAGAGCATTTCTCTTTAACATTACTAGTAGTCATCACAAAGTGGCTCTGGGACCAAACAACCTTCCATCATTTGTGCTCCATTCCCATGGATTTTTAATCTTCAACAACCATTTCCTAAACGACGGCGGGACTACCTCGGTGATGGTAACAAACTCCGTACCATCATCTACACTACTAAGACCAAAAACTTTTCAAAATATTGGGTGATCCACAGAATTGAGCGAGCCTCTCTATTGCTCTTTCCTCATTGTTGTCAGTGTGCATAGTGATAGGGAAGGACTCCAGGTGGCCTTCACTATAATCATCAGTGAAGTTGGTGAAGTTCGTTCGCCCACTTTTTCCTCTTACCAAAAGATAGTATACCATTCCAAGGGTTAACATATTCATCTTCTCCTCCTTGATCTTCATCTTTCTTATGCACAATTTTCAAACCACATGATTAAATAGTCAGACATGCCCCAAATTTCAACCAAGTTGCACGTCGTTAAAGAATTACAACTCATGTCGTTTATTTCTTGTTACTTCAAACTATTACCTCTAATCCTTGTGTTAGGAAAGGAAACGTCTGAATCTCTCATATCCCGTCATTAAACATGAGAGCAAAAGTTACACCCTTGGCTAATTAAGTTGTTGGCTTAGCCATTTTATTTGGTCTTTCTCATGGATTAGAATCTCATTGACTAAGGGATTTATCAACGCACAACATTAGAGATTCATTTTTTTTATTATTGTTTTTTAACTTTTAAGTCCAATCATGAAGGCAATTTATTCAGTCGGCTTCTCACCCAAAGGTGTCACTTTTGCTCTCAGGTTTGATGACGCCATGACGGGATATGAGATATTCAGACGTTTCCTGACACGAGGATTAGAAGTAATATTTTGAAGTAACAAGAAATAAACAACACAAGTTGTATTTCTTAAACGAGGTGCAACTTGGTATGTCTGACTATTAATCAAGTGGTTTAAAAATTGTGCAGAAGAAGATCAAGAAGGAGAAAATGAAGAAGAAGATGAACTTATCCCTTGGAATGGTGTGTGTACTATCTTGTGGCAAGAGGAAAAAGTGAGCGAACGAACTTCACCAACTTCATTGGTGATTTTGGTGAAGGCCATGTGGAGTCTTTCCCCGTCACTATACACATTGACAACAATAGGGAAAGAGCAATCAAGAGGCTCAATAGACTCAATTATGTGGGCCACCAAGCATTTCTAAAAGCTTTTGGCCTTAATAGTGTAGATGATGGTACGAAGTATGTTACCAGCACAGAGGCAGCCCACTGTCGTTTAGGAAATGGTTGCTGAAGATTAAAAATCCATGGGAACGAAACACAAGTGATAGAAGGTTGCTTGGTCCTGGAGCCAATAGTGGAGCCGCTTTGAGGTGACTTCTGGTAATCCTCTTCATATTTTTGTCGAATATATGAGTATATGCTGTCTTATATTTACTTGTGTTGTCTATTTTCAGACAAAAAGGTAGCGGGCTAACGTATCTACTTGACCGGTGGGAGTATCATGGAAACCTAATCAAAGGACTTAAAATCTGGAAGGATGGCACAGTCAAGCTAAAGTAAGATGGACTAGACCCAACCTACTATTTGGTCAAGCTCTGCGGTTTAGTGGTCTGATTATGATTTTAAAAGAATAAGAACCAACAATTTTGGTTTGGTTCCAGGTTCTCCACCAAGAAACAATGATTAGAACATATGCAACAAAGATACGAACAAAGGACACGACACGCCAACAAGCATATTTTCAAAAAAATAGGGGAACCAACAAGTTGGGGGACACGTGAAAACACACACACACACACAAAGAATAAATAAGATAGAAGTTTAGTAATACCATAACCAATAGCCCAAATTTCTATCATTCACATTTGCATTACATTGTTTTCTTGTCATTACATTAAATACCTTGCAAGTTTCATTCACATTTTCCCAATTTGGTAACGTATTTCCACAAGGGTTAATTTTCTTCAAATTCTTCATTCTCATCTACACCCGTGGAAACACAGTGGAAGATTTTCCTAAGAAATGATATGCCAAAATTCTTATTTAGATTCACAAAAAAACGAGTGTTTATTTACAGTTTGAACTTGACACGTAATATTAAGCCCTATATCTAATTAGAGATACATAGAGTATATATTGGAAAACAAAGAGAACACAAAAAGGAGAGAGACGAGAGAGGCGAGAGAACTTACCTATAGAGAGAGAGAGAGACGATAAAGAGGGGCGTGATCTTCCTTCTCTGTCGATGATGCTACCTTCTTCTCAACCTTTGGTATGAGCCCTAAGTTCTCTCTGTATGAATCAATGTGTCTAAAGAGGACTTATTATTACACTTGTATCCATTTAAAAGTTTAGTTTATTATGGTTTTACCACATTTAAAATGTTTTGGCAATTGCGTTCTTGCCCCTAAAGTGTCTGCGAAGTGTCGGACCCCAAATTTTGAACAAAAAAAAAAAGAGGACACTTTAAGATTAAGTGTCGTACACGTGTCGGACACCGATTCTTACCTCTGGTCAAGTGTCAATGCTACATAGATGATGAATATCTATGGTATTAACTTGTAGACTTTTCTACCGCACTCTTAAAAAATAACTAACATAACTTAACAAACACAATCAACTTACTAAATAAAACTACATAGTTATATAGGTTAATAGTAAACAGTGTGGTTTAGTTCTAACCTATGTCGCACCAACACGCTACACTGCACCGGAGGTAACGTATCGGTGTGGGACACCAACACTCCCGACATGTGTCAGACACCTAATTTTAAAGTGTACTCTTTTTTTCCTTTCAAATTTGGGGTCCGACACTTCGGGGGTAAAAACACAATTACCAAAACATTTTAAATTTGGTAAAACTATAAGAAACTATACTTTTAAATGGATACAAGAGTAATAATAAATATCCTAAACACAAACACAACCTCAGTCGTCCCCGCTCCTCGAACACATTCATACATACAGGGTGAGAGAACTTAGGGCTCATACCTGAGATTGAGAAGAAGGCAGCCTTATCGATAGAGAAGGAAGATCTCTCTCTCTCTCTCTCTCTCTCTCTCTCTCTCCAAATTTTTACTCTTTGTATCTCTCCAATTAGATTTAGGGTTTAATATTAAGTATCAAGTTTAAACGTTAAATAAACACAAGGTTTTTTTGTGAATCTAAGTAACAATTTTGGGATATTATTTCTTAGGAAGATCTTCCACCAGGGCTTCCACGGGTGTAGATTAGAATGAAAAATTTGATGAAAATAAACCCTTGTAGAAGCATGTTATTAAATTGGGAAGATGCGAATGATGGAAACTTGCAAGGTATTTGATGCATGACGAGAATACAGCATCTATAGGATAACTTCTGTCTTGAAAGTTATTTGTTGTACTTTGGGCTATTGGTTATGGTATTACTAAACTTCTATCTTATTTATTCTTTTTTTTTTGTATATATATGTGTCCCCCAACGTGTCGTGTCCCCTATTATTTGAAAATATGCGTGTCGGCATGTCGTGTCAACCAGGGGTGAGCAAAGACCAGGTTAACCAACGTGACCCGGTCCGACCCGTCACTATGCGAACGGTTTCACTAATATTTTTGGTCGAAATCGGGTCTGACCCTTGTCTTTTTCGCAGGTTACGGTCGGGCTACGGGTGTAAAGTAAACAAATCCAACTGAAACAGAACGGACCAACTATATTATGAACGTCTTGCGAATTTATGTACCGTCTCTTGTGTAAAGGTAGTGGATACATGTGCAACCTTTGCAAAAAGCCTGATATCTCTCTCTCTCTGCCATGGATTTCCTCTCTCCTCCACACAAGATTTTTGGTAGCTCAATACAGATTCAAAATAAGGCAAACCTAATCCTAGATCTATGGCAACATGGTTGGAACATATTTCATTGAAGACCTCATGCCAACGGAGGCGTCTTCATTTTCTGAAAGTTCCGATTTGTTGAGTGCTAATTTTTTTTTTTCTAATCCCCAACTTTTGCAGGATTTGGGTTCAAATTAATGTTATGGTTCAACCTATATTTTCTCATATCCATGTTGAAGTTATTTTTGAGCAATTTTTGGGTTGTATATGAGATATCCTGAGAATGCGAAATTTTTTTTTTTTTTTTTTGAGTTGGTCTTTAGGATTTGCTATTTCTTCGTTGCGCCCGCCATACCTGACCGACATATGCGGTTTCGAGAGTTCATTCGGTCAGCAACGGGTTATAGTTTCTTCTAGGTCAGGTAGCGGGTTAAGGCCAAACCCAACCCGTGCTCACTCCTAGCGTCGGTGTCGTGTCCCGTGTCCGTTTTGGTGCTACATAGATCATTAAGGACGCTTTAGAGGACTATTTGGTTTTACATCTCAATGGAACTCCTATAATCATTTTGTCGATTGTCTTGTGCGTATGAATTATTTTGCAAGTTCATATATTTGGGAAAACGTGCTTGGATGCTAGTGTACTAGGGTAGAGTTGGAACCAAACCACCACCAAAACAATTGGCTCTGGTCAGGTTCTACATTTAGAGTGGCTAGGTTTTGGTTTTGCAAATTTCTAGAACCAGTCATAATGGTCCAGTTACTGAATTTTACAGAAATGCACGTCTGCACCAATCTTGACCGAGTGCACCCCTAGTTGTGGGGGCCATTGATCACACTATGCTAGACAATATTTAGGGTCTAGTAATGGAATTTTATGCCCTAAAAAGAATATAGCAAACTTTGTGGAGTTTTTAGAAATTGGGCAGCGACCCCCCACCTCCTAGGCCCCTCACTCCATCCGGCAATGGTTGACACTTGACATCAACTCATTAGGTTGATTGCCAAATTCATTGATGTTCCACATGGCATTTTGCAAATACATCGCAACCCCTAGGAGGAAGTCCAAGCAAGAGGCCGATGGGTAAGGAAAGGGTAGTTTGAATCAACATTTGAACTCCCAAGCAATAGATGGCCACACACATGCACCAATAACCAATCCCCAAGAAGGTCAATAAATTTTTTGATAACTTCTTCAAGAACTACGATCCTTGGCTCAGAAGTTGAATCATGTCCATAAAATAAAAAGGATCTTAGTTTTTTCTGATTGGCTAGAAAGGATCTTAGTTGGGAAGTTGGGATGAATTGAAAATTTTCTTTTGTTTTATGGATGATCTAATACCCCACAAGTAAACCACTGCCACATGATTGGATTATTTTGTCATTTTTATTTTCTTACTATGTGCAAGTGCACAACAGGAAACAAAATTAAGACCAAATAAATCAGCCCATCAAATTGGTGAGAAAAAAAATGCTCTAATCGGCAATCGTTGTACAACATTTCATCTATCACCCAAGATGCAATAAAGGCTCTTGCAAAACCTTTCCTAACTACTTGCTTCAATTCACCACATGCTTCTCTGTCATCTCCATTTAGTACGGATCCTGCTACGGGTACAACCCAATTTGTACAGAAAATGTACAAATCGCTCTCGGGGACCCACTTTTGGGTCCCACACGAGTGATCCGAACCGTTCATTATTTTTAGAACATTTTTCCGAGGGGCTCCACAAAATTTCAGCTCAATCGGACGGTTAGAAGTGCTTGAACCAAAATCACGCCGTTTCGTTTTGAACGGTTCGGATCACTCGTGTGGGACCCAAAAGTGGGTCCCCGAGAGCGATTTGTACATTTTCTGTACAAATTGGGTTGTACCCGTAGGATTACCGATTTAGTACTTCACCACCCCAATTCAAGTCTGTATTCCATATATAGCTCTTAAAGAACAACTATGACTGTCTATTATCATGAAAGAGAAGTTTGTACACAGTGGCGGAGTCCGGAATCAAAGTTGGAAGGGGCCGAACTATGAAAAAAATCTTAGTTCGATGATATTTTCTAAGACTAATCCAGTCATTCGAGTTTTTATGAGACACTTTTGATAAATTGAAAAATTAATCTCGAGAATTGTTGTTATCATGTCATTCGATGAATGTAGTATTATTGTCGCGCGGCTAAGAAGCACGGACACGGATACGGATACGTGGACACGTATAATTTCTTCAAAAATTAGGACACGGACACGTCGGGGACACGTTGAATATAAACTATATTTGTATTATACAAGTATGGGATGAATTCATATTAATGATGAAATGCTTATTTCTATCAAATTTAAGAACAATACAATCAAGACAATATAAGTAAACGTGAACTATACATAGGTGGAAAATTTCACTCATGGCCGTGTTCTAAAAATTAGATTTTAACCTTTTACGTGTGGTTAGAATGTTTCAAGAGTTTTGCCAACGTGTCCTAGAGTATCTACAATGTGTTTAAATAAAAGAAATACAAGAAAAAAAATTAGAGAAGTATTTAAGCATGTCCTACATGTGTCCGGAGAGTCTTGTGTCATGTCCGTCACCGACACGTGTCGAACACGGATACGTGAGGCCTGTAGATGTGTCCGTGCTTCTTAGTCCCACGGTATCATTCACCATAATTTGTTCTCGAAGTGAAAATTATTCTTACTTTCTAATTATTTTTGGAATTTTATAATTTCTTAAAAATATGCAAAATGTAATCCAAAATAGGAAATGGGGAGAAGCCGGGGCCACCCCCAGCCCTTATATAGCTCCGCCCTTGTTTGTACATGCACATTTTGCAATACCAAATTACTAATACATCAGGATGATAACAAGAACAGGATTCCGGTGGTTAATGTGAATCCAAACTAGAACATGTGATATTTTCAGTGCTTGAAATAGAGGTTTCGTTGCACGTATGGTATCCCAAATACACCCATGTATTGGCCAAAATAGGACAATATCAGCTGACGTATTGGAAAACACCTATACCGGTGGTCCAAAATCCCAACACCCATTGGCCAATGTTTAAAAAGTTGACCTATATGAATATTACCAAAATTGGAAAACCCTACTAAGCATTGCTTCTAGTCAAATCAACCGTGCAATTACATATTTACATGTGTCACGGGGCCCCTTAGAAGTCACTGGGAACACAATTGCAAGCATGTATTTCAACCTATGTTACATGGATCCTTCATTTTGGTCGAAGTACCCAAGTCGATGTGTCCAACATTTGTATTCATTTTGACACTCAGATCCTTTAATTGCTATGATGTTTACAGGGGGAAAAATATCAAATTCGCTAAAAAAAAAATGATATTTCTAGTTTCACATGGACATGAAATAGCAAAAACAAATTTTTCTTAATCCTTGTTTAAATACATCTCTGCATATAATTATGATACATAATCTAAAAAAAATGCAATATATGCTACAAACAACTATTCAGGACGTGTCCCCGTACCCATATCCAATTTGGAGACACATATCTTACTATCCTAAGATTTAAGTTTACGAAGGTCTGACGCTTGGACTTGCACCCACACCTGACGCTTGGACTTGCACCCGCACCCAATCCTCGCACTATGTAACATAGATTTTATCTTTGGTAAAAAAAAATAAAAAATTTCAACCATACATTTCAACTAATTCACCTTGAAACTTAGAAGTCACTGGGAACATGATTCCAAGCATAAAATGCTACATTCAACATCACAAAGTCCCTCCATACTGTTTGCAGTCAGTCAGATTTACATGAATCTTGTTGTGACATGCGTTATTCAATGTGTGTAGCAAAATGCGTTATCCAAGGTTAAGACCGGAAAATATAGTTTAATGTCAAATTGTTCCTAAAATTCCCTTTTTTTTTTTTGTGTGTCCATCACTCAGGCATGAAGATGTGGCCTTAATTCTGTGCTAAACTAAATAGAAGATCGATTAGCAGTAGGATGGTACTGTCTAATCCACAAAAACCACTTAGGCAAGAAAGATACATAATCAAACAAAAATTAACTAAAAAACTAACCAGAATGAACTGAATAAATCAATAAGGATACTGCAAATAAGCTTACGATACGAACGGACAAATCTTTCAACTGAGAAAGGACGACAAAACATGAAATGAAAGGGGAAAAATTAGGAGGGGGTTTTTACCGCTTGGAGGGACTGAGAAGGCTTTCCCTGGTCGATCAGCTGTCGAGCCATTGTGAGAAAACCTCTCACGGCGTCGTCTCCTTGATCGGAATGTGACGTCGGCTGTTGCGACGGCGTATCGGACTCCATCATATCAGCGTCGGTACTGGCCATGGTTTCATCTGGCATTTACACCACCGCCTAGGTTTCCTTCCCCCTCTTTCTCTCTCTCTCTCTCTCTCCTCTCGATCGGAATGTGATTTTACTGTTGTGAATGAAATTGGAAAAATTGAAAGGAGATCTTTTTCCAGTCTCCTGATTTTCACCTGGATCTTTCTAGCATTTTCTGCAACTACAGAAAATCACTCCTTCTCTTTTTGTCGTCACTGCATTTCCCTTGGGCCTTCTACTGACAAACTTATGGGCCTGGGTTGGTAAAATGTGCACATCCTAGGCCTACTACGATGCTCTTTCTTGTCCAATTTTGGAAAAACTGGGCTTTGCACCAACCTTATTATGGAGTCCATAATATGGACTTAAGTTGGTCTTCAGTCTTCGCTTCTCATTTGGGCTAGACCCACTAGTATGCTGTTTTTCACCTAGAGACAACTGGGCTTTGAACCAATTTGATTTTCCAGAACCACCGGCCCCTTCTCTTTGTCACCACGGTCCCCAATAAGTTTCGTTATCTCAAATCCCCTCTCTCTGTCACCACGGTCCCCGTTAAGTTTTGAGATTTGGGTCCCCAGTAAGTTTCATAATCTCGTATTATTGTTACTATCATTTCTCTATCTATGGATAACCCCCAAAACCTAAACCAAACGAAGTCTGGGTTGGTCTTTATTTAAACATTGGGATGGATCTACTCGTTTGGTAGGACATTTTGGTCCAAAGATTTGCTTCTGGTAATTAATCCAATTAATAACTCAAAATATTTTGTGACGTAGATACTCGAAAGATTTAAAACAATCTATAAATATGTGGTAATAGGTTTTTATAGGCTAGAACAAAGTTCAAAATGTGTAATTATACGATGATGATATTGTTTTGGGCTCCTTAGATCGTTTTGACCTGGAAGAAAACTGACACCAATGTGGTGTCAACCAACACTCTCTGATGCATAAGTTAGTTAATAGGAAAGTAGATTGAAAGGATTTCTAGTGTTTCTCCGTTGAGAGAGTATCATACAAACAGACCAAACTTATGGGCCTGGGTTGGTGTAATGACATCTACTTAAGGCTAGACCTACTATGAATCTATGATGCTGATTTTCACTATTTCGGAAAACTGGGCCTTGTACCAACCTTATGGGCTTGGGTTTGTGTTTGACTTCAAGCCTTTATTTCTGAAATTGTGGGGCTAGGGTGGTGTCGTCTTCTAATTTGGGCTAGACCTACTAGTATGCTGTTTTTTCAGCTCGGGACAACTGGGCTTTGTACCAAAACACGCTTTTTGACTGCTCCTTTGAAGTGGGAGCCATTGTCGTAGATGATCTCGTTAGGTACTCCGTATCGATAGATAGTGTTGTGACGAATGAACTCCGCCATTTTTTGATTTTCCAAAACCACCTCCGGATCCCAAATAAGTTCCCTCTCAAATTATGAAAGATCTCCAACAATACGTTAGCTAGTCAAACGTTCCAATACTACTCTCTTTGCTATCCATAAGCAAAAAAATAGAGGGAAAATGAGGATCACTTTCAAAGCCAAGGAAGTGAATTGACATTTCATACATAGTAAAGAGCTACTTTTACTAGCTACTAGCTATTAGTAGAGAGCCTCTTGGAATGCCAAAATAGGTCTTGGGTAGCTACTTACGCCAAGGGTACTCATTTACTCTCGTTTTTCTATCTCTCTCCATTGATTACCCCAAAAACCACTCTCAAAATCTAAACCAAACAAAGTCGGTCTGGATTGGTCTTGATTTCAACCGTCGGCTGGATCTACTACTTTGTTAGGTCATCTTGGTCCAAAGATCTGCTTCTGATAATTAATCCAATTAATAATTCTAAAGGTTTGTGGCGTAATTACTCAAAATATTTGAAATAATTCATAAATATGACTTTACAGGTTTTTACACCCTGGTGACTCCCTGTGCTCGATCATGGTTCAAGCATGATCGTCTTGAGCTGAAAAGAATTTTGGTTTGTGGTCAATTCATACTTATCATACAAGTTATCAGATAACCTACAATTAAATTAAATTTTGGATTGCCAGAAATAATGATGTTGAAGCGCCCTTTTACATCAATTGCATTTTTTCCAGCTTCAAATAAGAAATTAAAAAAAGGAAACATACTAGGGTTTAAAATTATCTAACTTTTTTAATCAACATTCATAAAGTTTCTAAAGCAAATAAACGATAATTAACTTAAGTGCTAACAAACAGACTCATAGTTTTTCAATGTGAAATTTTCCTATGAAGTGTGGAAGACTACGTTCACAGTGTGCCGTTCTCTAACTCACAAAATAAAAAACAAAAAAAGTCTACCGCGCTCACAAATTGTGATATCATTGACAAAATATTTTTTGATGTCAATATTTGGGCGGCGGAAGTGACGTACAAGTGGGGTCAACTGACCTCACCTACTTAGATTTCTCACTAGTGGATTTAATACTTTGCTGCTTATTTTGCAATTTGAATTTGGAAAAAAATATATTTAAATTGCCGCCCAACTCGTTTCATACGCCAAACCAATCGAAACCCCTTAAGTGTTCTCTTCTCTTGGAAAATTGATAGCATCACGGATAATTCTATTGTGTATTGTTTTCAAAATATAATAAGTCATCGGTCAATTGACTTTTAAATTTAGCTGGTTTTTTAATCAGCAAATCGACAAAATATTTGTATATATTTGATTGGGTATAACTGGGTAACTGTAATCCAATGCCAACTGTTGACTGTTCCAAATATAGGGAACGGATCCTTTCCAGTTAAAACATTGGCTGAACCTTCAAGTTAAAGCTTATTTGTGGGCCTTTATTGATTGATTTCGATGATTGGAGTCATTTACTTTTTAAAGCTCGTCAAGAAAAACAACCATTTTAAATCATATTTTGATATAATAGCAAAAAAAAAATGTATACGGAGATAAATAGGTTAAAATGATTGCGATCGTCATTCTTTATTTTCCCAATTTAAATGTCTTTTGAAATCATATCAAACCGTATCCAACTACCACGATTTTTGGCTTTGCTAGTATTGTTAATATGCTTTAAAATGTGAGCGTTTCCGATTATTAAAATGGCCCCCAAGAAGATTCCACTAATGAGGTTAACTGGATGGTGCAGTTCGTTCTTGGACCGGAGAAGATTTATTCCCCAAATTTAATGGATGTTTGACTTTGGAGAGAAAATTTACCAATGGGATTTTTGGTATCAAATTTTAAGTTGGGGGTCGCCACGATTGAATAGTAAGATTGGGAATTACAGAAGATACAAATCCCATGAAGTAGTCAAAAACAATGATCCTCATCCCGATTGAATCGTGGATAACTGTAATTTTACATTCACATTTTCCGGACACAATTCCGAACGGAAAAATCCACGCGTACACCACATGTGTGCACACCACTCCATCCGGACCGTCCAAACGCTTTTTGGACAGTCTGGATTTGAAACCGGTCATAAAGCATTTATGACCATCCGGACCGTCCAAATGCTTTTTGGACGGTCTGGATTTGAAACTGGTCATAAAGCATTTATGACCATCCGGACCGTCCAAACGCTTTTTGGACGGTCTAGATTTGAAACCGGTCATAAAGCATTTATGACCATCCGGACCGTCCAAACGCTTTTTGGACGGTCCGGATGAGCTGGTGTGCATGTGTGCGCGAATATGATGTGCACGTAGCATTACTCATTCCGAACGCGCTCAAGAGACGAGTCTCAGTGTCTCACCCTCGTGTCTGTCTGTTACGCATGGAGGAATGTTACCAAAACAAGAGATAAATCATTATATGGTAGAAGTCAATTAGAAGCAAACTCAAGAGATAAATCTCTTGGTGAGATCTGGTTGTAAGGCGTGCCTGAATTTTCTCACAAAATAAAAAGTCAACGTAAGGATAAATAAATACCCTCGAACAAGGTTGACATCAATATACTCGGTAGTTTTGTTTGTAATATTTTTGGCCCTCAAAAGTTGACATTATTTATGTAAAATATTACTCCCTCCGTCCCAATTTGTTGCGCCTGTTTCCTTTTTTGAACATCTCAAAAAATTGACTATATCTCATAATCTATATTGTTTTTTATGATTTCGAAATCTTTGTTTAACAAAACTAATTAAGATCTATCAAACAAGATCCATATTGAATATAAAAAATATTATAAATTAAAAGATATAGACAATTTTTTGAGACGTCCAAAAAAGAAAATAGACGCAACAAATTAGGACGGAGGGAGTACTTGTTCTTGAATGAATTTTATCTCATAAAATCTAGTTTTGATAAAATCTAACATTCACAATGGATTTTAGCAAAACTAGATTTTATCAACATTAGATTTTATCTCACAAAATCATTTACAAAACACCTTTATCAACCTTAGATTTAATCCATTGGGAAAATAATGTCATTTTATCACACCTCTAAACAAAACTACATTTTATCAAAATTAGATTTTATCTCATAAAATTCATTCAAGAACAAGGCCTAGAAATTGATAAGCGCCAGATCGAATCATATTTGTCTTGAAATTAGTAGGCAATTAAAATTTTATTCGTTCACATTGGAATTATTTTTTTTAACCGTTTTTTTTTTTTTTTTCTCAAAACGAATGCGATTCAAAGAAATAATCGCAATACCTGCCCCTATGGGATTGTGGGATCCTGGTGTGCACTAGGTGCATGGCACCGTGTCATGCATTCATCAGGCCGTTCGTTTCGAAAATGTATGGCCCGGATCAAATTCAATCCCATGTGAGAGCCATTGCTTGAATTTAATCTGAACCATACATTTTCGTAACGGACAGCCGAATGGAGTACATGACATGGTGTCATACATCTAATGCACAACATGAACCCTTTGTCCGCCCCTGTGTAGGACCGGAAATGTTACAATTTGAGTTACCTTTTCAAGAAGTAGAAATGTCAATTCCAATTCCAATCACAGAGAGACAGCACAAAGAATTTATGTTTGGCAAATTGCCATAGCAACAACATAGGATGCTTTTAACCCTCATTGAGTTGTCACAGTAGTTAATCGACTCATTTAGGAAGGGCTTATCATCATAAGGTTGTATGATCGATTTTCTTCCCTCGGCAACCATTTGTCCTTGGACCACCTCACCTAATTACGCAAACACGTGAAAATAACTGTGAAAGGTGGCTAGAGAGATTAGTTTGATTAATCAGGACACGCTTCCTTTAAAAAAAAAAAAAAAGGATGCTTTGCCTCGAGGGTCATTCCAACTTTTTGACCACAGAAAAAAGGAGAAAGAAAACAGGAGAAAAAGTTAAAGTCGCATTCGAGGAAAACCCCGTTTGCAATCCACTTCCAAAGGCTGGCTCCTCTGCCCCATCTGCAGAAAATTCTAAACTTAACAAATACTCCAATAGTCAATGTTCAATTGGCAAGATGATCAATTAAAAAATGACAATTGGATGCTTAAGCTATGTTACTAAGAGGGTGTTCCAATAACCAAAAATAATTTTTTTTTTTTATAAATCAAGACAGATCATTCTCTCACAATACATCACATAAACAACTGTGAAAAACCAGTTTATTCTATAAAAACTGTCATAGTAGAACACCCCCTAAGATAAACAGCCGTCATAAGTACTCCAAGGGTCCGCTTAGTGGTTGTTTTTTTAGCGTACATAAACTTCTAAATAACAATTGGATGCTTAAGCTATGTTCCTAAGATAAACAGTTGTCATAACTCCACGGGTCAGCTTAGTGGTTGTCTTTCAATTGTACGAAATCTTCTAAGTGTTATCGATTTCTTACGAGAATAATTCATAGTGGCCGTCGTCTCAATTGTATTTAGATTTGTGAACGGTAGAATTAATCCTTTAAAAAATTAATGTAAATAGGAGTAGTATAATTGTTTCGAAGACTCTACATTAAAAAAGTGAGGGGCATGATTGATGGTAGGCTTAAATTAAAAGAAACAACAAAAATACGAAACGGGAGGGGAGAAAAGTCACATGGTACCCATCATCTACCCCGCCGTCCGCTTTTGACTTTTCGCATTTGACAAAAAAGTCAGATCCAAGCAACACATATATCATCTTGATTCCCCCACACTATTTGCATAATTACAGAGCAGTCCAAATGGCAAGGTGCTCCTGTCTTGTCCTGAGTATTGTCGTAAGGTTCGAATTTCCTATCTCTTAAATTAGGATATATTATATAAAAAAACAATGGTTGTGTTTGGTTTGAGTTTTAGTTTTTGGTAATGATTAAAGGGAGAAAAATACAGATAATAATTAAAAATAGAGGTTAATGATTAGAGAGAGATAAAGAGAAAAATGTAAATAATATTTGAAAATAGGAATAATGATTGAATAATAATTGAGAAAACTGAATCTTGAAACCCAAAACGAACAAGGCCCATGATTCCATCATTTATACTCACATTTTTTTTTTTTTTTAAATACCCCATCATCAAAGAAAAAAAAAAACACATTTACAATTTAATCATCACAATAAGTTGGTTTTTAGTTTAAGACAGTTTAAAGTCAATGTATTGTGAGAGAATGATCTGTTTCGTGAAACACAATAAGTTAGTTTTTAATTTAAGTTATGAATGGGAACAAGGCCCAATAAGTTTCTTAGTTTTTCTTTTTTCAGACAATATGATGTTAACATGTTAAAATTTACTATTGGATTATTATGAGGGCCAACCTTTCGTCTATAGGAATAAACCAATCAGCCGAACCCAAAATTCAAGAGGAGTTTATCAAACTCTAGACCTCGCGCTTCACGGCCAAACCCAATGATCGGGAGAACGATTCTACTTTGGCCGATAAATCACCCCACTTGGGTTGAAATTGTGAACACTGGTTAAAAATTCATTTGAAATTTGGTTAAAAATTCATTTGAAATTGATTTACTACAAGAATTTTCCACATTAAGTTTGAACACTCTTTTAAATTTATTAATTTTCCACATTAAGCTCGAACAAACTACTACTCAACTAGTTTAACTTATTAATACTTAAAAAATTCAAACTATATTCTAGATTCGGTTTGCGATCAGCTCGATTAAATGCTTGTTTGAGAATTAGTACATAGGAGTATCAAGTTTTATCACAACCACTCACTCCTAAAGTCCACTCTCTCCCTTCTCAATTGATTAAAAAATATGGTATATATCACTCCATTTTCTATTAATCACTCCCCCCACCCAACATTGGAAGTCCATTTCCATCTCTCTCTCTCTCTCTCTGTCTTAATCAAATACAGTACTACTAAATTTGTTTTTCTGTATCATCAATCACTACTACTAGTATATATATTGGTTGTCCAAGTCGTCAACCGTCGCACGCACGACACGTTTCCCATTAAATTATCCCCCAATTGGCCGAGAATTTTCACTTGTCTTCTCATTGACTATTCCCCCAATTCCACTACAATCGAGTGCGGTTCTTCCACGAAGTGGGCTTTTTAAAAAGGAATTTTGGAAATTATTTCACAAAATTTAATTAAATTCAAAATTACTTTATTATGTTTTACTACTACAAAACATGTTGGCCTTATTCGTTTTACAGTTTAGTTTTAATGACATCATCATTTCCCTCATTTCTCTCTCTCCACTCATTACACCTGATGACATCATCAAAACTAAACTAAACTATCTAACCAAACACAGCTGTTATTTTCTCACGACACATTGACTCAATTACATTCTTATTTAGTTTAAGGGTGAGTTCTCCAATGAATGTTATCAAAATTTGATAAAATCACGCCCTTAATTTTATTCATTGATGAAGAGAGTTGATAAAATCTGTAAATTTTTGCAGATTTTATCAACTCTCCTCACTAATAGATAAAATCAAGAGCTTGATTTTATCAAATTTTTGATAAAATCCGCTGGAGAACTCACTCTAAATCAATTGGTGGAATGGGACCTTAATTACTGAATATGAGAAGAACGACTTGTCTCATATAACGTGAAAAGGAACCGGAGACCCTGCAGGTCACTCCCTGTATGGCAATATCCGAGACGTGTCCTAATTTCATCTTGGTATTTTGTAAATCCAAACCGTTGATTTTCGGATGCCCCTACAGGACCCCGAGTCCGCGTGGAGAACCAAAAAAATTAATATATATCAAATTGTTAGTGGGAGGAGGCCTAAACAAAGTCCAAAGTGGAAAATGGGAACAAAGTCGAAGTGGGAATCCTAACCACAACCATATGGTACATACAAAAATAAAAAAGAGGCATATTCTCACTAAAAAAAACCCAAAGACTCAGAGAAAAACGAAGCAAAAACCAATTCTTTTTTATATATAAACCGGAATAAACAAAAGTTTTTCAACGGGCAGGAGAGAGAGAAAAGCAAAGAGACAAATGGACCCCATTTCTCGGTGATCGTTCTAGTCCATCTGACGCACCACCCAATAATTTTCTCGGAGACAGAGCCCTGCCCCAGCGTTGACCATTAGATCGTCCATATTCTCTCTTCCCTCCTTTTTTTTTTCCCCACTCACACACGGCCGTGATTAGTTTTATCGCTTTCCCCACTTTTTCCGATCTTGATCTCAACCGTCGGATGACAGGACAATGACGATCACGATGAAGGCGGAAAAACGGTTTTAAGATGATTCGAGGACGTGGGCTGCGGTTCCCTGCGTCACGGACAGGGTATGGTTGTGTTCTCCCTCGTAGGTGACGATCAGCATCCCTGGATCGTCCAGTGCTCTCTCCACGTGCTTGCGTGCTGGGCAACCCCTGACGCTGCTGCACTTGTAATATCCCCTGATCGAATACGAACCATTCAGATGATCAGATTTCGGTTTAACGAGGACAGATTTATGAGAGGCGATGATTACGCAAAGCAGGGGATTATTTCGTACCTTGGATGTGGAGAGCCTTTGATCGGTTTCTGACCGTATTTTCTCCAGGTGTAATCGTCCGGTGGTATGTCGGCCATCTTCATGCTCACCGCCGGGACTCTAACTACCCTCTTCACCCTTGATTTCCTGATCATATCACAAAAGTCATTTAAAATCCGCTTGACTCTGGTAAAGCTCCTTCAAGATCGGCTTGACTCAATTTGAATACTATATTTTTGCAAATAGTTCGGCTCGTTCAGCTCATTAATTAGCACATAGGCCTAAATCTAACAAAAAAAACTGATGATTACGATTGTAATTAGCAGTTACTGTATTATTCAGCTCGACGTTCAAATATTCAAGCAACTCGTGATCGATTTGATTAGGTCAACACATAAACAAACTAAACTTGAATTCGTTAAGATTTCAAACAAAGGTAAAGCGAAGACCTACTTTATGCCCTAAGCCTAATAAAAGAAAATGATGATTAAGATTGTATTTAACGGATTCGGTACCTTTTCTTAGAACAATGGCACCGGCCAGAAGAACCACCGCACTTATTCGCCAAATCATCAACCGAACTGCACTTCCTCTTCAACGAAGACGAGGACAGCGGCGGCCTTCCCGCCGACGAAACCTGCGACATATTCGTCAGCTGAAACGCTGACGACATCGACGGCTGGAAACTGTCCGTGTCTCCCGTCAACGACGACTTGAACGAATTCCCCGTCGACATCGCCGGAGTCGCAACCGCCGCCGCCGCGAAATTAATCGTTGTAGGTCCCACGGGCTCCTTCCTCTCATTAACAGATCCGGTTTTCATTACATAATTATGGTGGTTGTGAGGTAGCGGAGGTAAACGCTGCACCGGAGTCGGACAGTAAACCCTAGGAGGAACCGGTTTATCCTCCGGCGTCCGATTAGTACTCGCCGATCGAACGGTTTCCTCCGGCTCAACGGTTTTCTGCGGCTGATTCATAGGGCCACGTCGGAAGCGGGCGTGACCGGTTCTGGATCGGTCGAGTAGAGAGATGAACTTCTTGAACTTGTTGACGGCGACATCGGCGACGGCTCTGTAATCGACGAGGTCGGGATCTGTTGAGATTGTTTTCTGTTGGTGGTGGTTGTTGTTTTGGTGAGAGAGGATTCGGATTAGTTTCTCGACGCTCTGGAAACCGGCGACGGCGGCCTCCTTGGCCGCGATTTCTTCCGTGTTGGCTCCGAAGCTGCCGTCCCTGTAACTGCTCATTAGCTCGACGGCCATCTTTGAATTCCTGAAGATTTTGAATTGAATTGAATTTCAGTCGGTCATATGTGGGGATATATAGTATAATGGAGAGAGAGATATGATGAGAGAGGAAAGGGGCAGAGAGAGAGGGAGGTGGAGTGGTCAAACTGATGATGATGTGGGCTTTCACAGGCGGGATAGGATTGTCTGTGCTCCAATATCTGGACTGTAACATACAGTTGGTGGCTTGGTGCTATTTGATGTCCTGAACCGTTCATTTCGTAGGCCTTAATGCTTTAACTTATTTATTTAAAAATTAGATTGATTGGATATCGAGATCAATTTAAACGAAGCATCAATGTCACATGTGTAACGAACGATCAGTGTATGACCGTCTATTTCTCTTAAGACTCATACAACTTATCTAAGTTATAGATGTCTGATCAATTTGATGTTTTATATTGATGATATACACATTTAGGCTTATCCAAAACGAAAGGCATGCATTGTGGTGATTCATGTGAAATCATCTGTGTAGCTTATAAACAAAAAATTACGTGAAAAACGGATTGATAAAATATTGTTTGACTTGCTCCATTTAAAAATTATAAAGTAACAACTAGTTTTATTTTTTATTGTTTTGAAAGGCATTTTGACGGCTACTAATATTTGATAAATCAACATTTACTTATAGAATTTACCCCCAAAAAAGACATTTACTTATAGAATGTCACTTTAATGATTCATATAACATGAACAATTTCAGCAATTTGAGTATAACGACATACTTCGTATTAGGTTCCAATCATGATTTAGCAAAGCATACGATCCAATCCTTCACAAGAAATGGTGTAATTACTTTGTGTTTATTAGTATATCCGTCGCGTGATGTCCAAAAATTATTCAACACCACATATTCACGTTCAATTTTACACACTTGAATTGAGTTTCCACTAAAGTATTTTTGTATTCTTACTACAAGTTGTCAATCAATAACTCATTTTTCTCACATATACTATCAATTAATTTGACAATTTATAGTTTAAAAGCACTGAAAAATAACGTTAAGAAACTTGCTCCTAATCATGAACTTTAATGGGATTTTGGAGTAGTATAGTACTCCTATGATTTTAGACAGCAGGGGCACTGGATAATTTCCCCCCAAGCAAAGTCAGGGCATCGGATGACTAAACATGTCACTTGTGTCCAATTTCCGTCAAATCCTATTACCTATAGGTTGCTTCCACGTGTCCTATCTTTGAACAGGGACAAAACGTTCTAGGGGGGTATTTTGACCGACTCCCTATTTATAATGGGTGGGGTCCGCCTAGGAACCGGTAAACCAGTAATGATGAAAGAGGGAGAGAGAAAAAGGGAAAGAAAGTCAAAAGGAAGTAATGAGCCGTTGGATTGGGAAATTGAGGAGAGAGAGAGAGAGAGAGAAGAGAGAGAGTGAGTGGGGGATGTTAGGTTGGAGCCAGTGAGGTAGAGTTGACCTTTTAAGAGCTTTTAATACAAAAGTCCAATTTGGGTTGTGGGACCCCATTGCCTTTTTTTTTACTCCTACATTTTTCTGGGGTTAATTTCACTGACACCCTTGAGGTTTGCAATACGAACAGATTTTCCATCAAGGTTTCCTTTGGCATTTCAATTAACCCCATCGGTAATTGGCCGTAAGTTCAATAATATGTTCATACCTAAGGTTTATAAAATAGTAAATTTAGACCTCAATAACATTATACTAGCAACAACCTGTGCAATGCAAGGGATCAAGGTGGATTCTATGTTCAGTTGGGGTTAATGACATGAACTCTTTTCGTGTTAACCAATTTCTGCATAATAATTGGTGGGACCGCTCTAGATAAATTAACGACTCGTATTGGACATTGACCATACCTTTATATCAAACACTCTGTCAAAGTACCTTAAACTTGAAATTTGAAAATAAAAAATTGGCCATGCACCTATACCCTATAGTAATGAAAATTTGTTAATTTGTAATGAATTTTGATAATTTTCTAAATTTTCCGTGAGCTAGATTCTTTTCAAACATAATCTAGTGTGAATACACTTATACACCCATAAATTTGTCTAAATATATTCAATCACCAATTGAGAAAAAGGAACATTCAACTAATACCAAATCAAGAGAGAAAATATAGTAACAACAATTCATGTTGTTAAACTGTGAGCCGATCGCCAAAAAATCAATCTTTATGGAGTTTTTAGTCATTTTCTATCTAAACTTACAATATCAAACGAGCCCATGAGACCTTAGCAGAGGGCTGCATAAAATGTTAGAAAAAAGTTCAGTGATGAAATAACATAATAGAACATATGAGTTTGTTGAAATTTTTTTATGTAAATAAATAGACAGAGAGAGCTATTTTGTGTGGCAAACAAACAATAATTATGAATAGATAAAGAAAGAATATAAAATTCCCAAATTGCAGAAGAATTATATTCATTTAATAAGAGAGAAGGGTTATTGAAAGTGTTAAAAAAACAATACAAAAATTTAAGAACATAAATATTTATAGATTTTTTTTTCCGGTCCGAAGGCCAACTCTTTGTCGCATAAGAAGCATGATCTTACACACCATGCTTCTTTACCATTACGTTAACTCGCTTTTCGTTCAAAAGAGCATCATATTTGTTTGAACATGCAAGTAATTGTATTGTACTCGTAATCCTCTATCGAAGTGAGTCAATGTTCATGATCCATCCCATAAAATTTAATATATATATTTAAAAATACATCAATAATGAACTAGACATTAATTGCCTTGTGACATTTTGTTACCAAGTAGAAATGAGGATAGGAATGGGAATAACAATGCAAAGTCACAATTGTACGCTGCATTAGACAGACTTCGGAAACTGAGCTCGTTGCGTTGAACTTTAAGGTGTAGAAACTGTGAGTTTTCTGCGAGCGAGTAAAGAGTGGAAAGACAACAGCTAAGACATGAAAAAGAAAAAAGAATGAAGCAACAAAGAGAGAGTATATTTGCTATCGCTGTTAAAAAAAAAGATAGAACATATTTGCTATATATAGAAGGCAGCCAAGGGATGAGGGTAAATGAAAAGATAATGCAAACTTGAGGGATGGAAAAATCATTTCTCATACCCGAAGGGAAATCTATGCAAATCTCAGGAAGTGTTTAATGAAATTTACCTTCTTTTTTTTTTTTTGGGTGGAAAGCATAATCTTTTAACCGGATACCGGGAGTTGTTTTTGAATTGAAAATTCAAAAGTCACATTGGGGGATTCTTTTCCTGGCTTTATAGAAAGAAGACGACGACTTTCTTTTTTCTTTTGTTTATCTTTTTCTTTTCTTGGGGTGGAGCGGGGAGGGGCGTACTTATCGATTTGACCTTTGGATTACTATTAAGATATGTTTTCAGCCGTCCGATACTCTTACAACAGTGTACGACTTTTTGTTTTGACCGAATTAATGAAATCTTATGAAATAGAGTACGCAAGCACTAAGACGTGCTTTGCACCGGAAGACTTCCACAAATAAAAAGAGAGTTTGGTATGTCGGTCATAAAAATAATTTCTTGTAAATCTTGTTGTCTCCACGTGAATAACTTGTCTTTGATTTTTTTTTTGACACGGAAGTAAGAAGATTATACTTCCTCCGTTTCTATTTGTTTGTCCACTACGAAAAGTCGTGCAACTTTTCAAATAAAAAAATAAAGTGTTTTCGTGTATCATTTTTCAAATTTTTTTACACCGAATTAAAGTTCTCATTGTGTACTTTAATTTGGTGTGGAAAAATTTGAAAAATGATACACGGAAGCACTTAATTTTTTGATTTGAAAAAATGCAAGAGAGAGAGTGTGGGACAAACAAATAGGAACGGAGGGAGTATTAATCAAAACCCAACGGTACTTATAAAACGAAATTCATTACGAAAATCTTAGACAAAGCCAAACTAATAATCTAAATAGAGAACAAGAAAACGCATAAGGCAATCGATGTGTTTCACCCCAAACCAGACATGGCCTGATGCAAACAGCGGCACTTACTTGATCTATACCTAGAATCAGCATCTCTGAAGAGACTTGAAGACAAAAGATAGCGAATAACCAGAAGATCAAATGGACTCCGACCAAGTATGCTCGCACCGATAAACTCTCAAAATTACAGATTTTCAAAGCTACCACAAGTTGCCCAACCAGCGATATCATGTAGGGTAAAAACACTGTGGGCATATATATCATTATAAAACAACCACGCCTGAAAGTACCTAATCTGTAGATGAAAATTCATCCGAAGATGAAACTAACAACTCTCACAAAGCGAGAGACATAACCCTCTCAGATCAGACGACTGGAGAGACAAAAGGGAAAGAAAAAAAAAGAACGAACGGAGAAAAGAAATAGTTCCATGGCCCTCCCCTCCCACCATCATGTGAAGGTTTTGAAACCCTAGGGGGGGAGAGGAAGGAGGAAGAGTAATATTTAATGGTGGCTAGGGTTTTTCGAGAGAGAGAACTTGTCTTTGATTCGATCGGGAGAATATTAGTTAAGATGCCCAGATACCTATTTCGAAACAAAAATAAAATAATATAAAATACCGGAGATGTTCTATCAAATTAGATACTAATATTAAAAAAAACATCATAAATTTACACTACTACCCCCTTGAATCCAACCCATGAAATCATTTTCATTTATTTACGAAGGTTAAATTTGGAAACTCAATCTCTTTTTTTGTATGATTTTTCAAATATGACCAATATTTTGGGACATTGACATTCCAAAATAAAATAGATGACCAAATTTATGGGACGGATGGAGTGATACTTTTTTACCACGTAAATTTTTTGTCAGACACCTACCCTTCTTAGCATTTAAAGTGCATAAATTTATGTTTCAAGTCATATTGGCTCAGATATTTTTAATACATACATTATAGGCGTGCATGCCATAAATATTCTAATTTATTTTCAGCTACTTGCAAATCCACTCATATAATATTATTTGTATCGATTGCTATGTCTTGATTGCTCTCATAGGAATTTCATATTTAAAATTCATGTGTTCCTTAGTTGACATTCCTATCTAAGGAGGGTTTTTAATTGAATTAACCATATTTTAAATCTCTCGTAAGTAGTGCATGTTTTTTTTATTTGGCGTTCCTTCTCAAATTGTACGTGAAACAATGAAATGGAGGACTGAGGAGAAAAGGGTAGGAATTGTCATATGAAATTTTGGATCTTTTAAGAGAAGAAAATACATTTGCATACTATAGAGATAATGCTAGTTGGATTAACACTATTATAATCAGTGGTAGAGCCCGAACTTGAAGTTGGAAGGGGCTGCATTATGAAAAAAAAATTGGTTCGAAATTTTTTTCACAACTAAATTCAGTTATTCGAGTTTTTATGGGACTGTTTTGATAAATTAAAAATCCTAAAGGGAGGGGCAAGATGGTGTTTATGCATTAGGAATTAATTATGTCTAAACACATGATTTATTTTTACCGGGTTGTATATAGCAAGAATCGGATTGCAAATAGAATCACCCATGTCAAAAAAAACCGTCCTGTGATTTGTATGACGAACTTGTGTGTTTTGTTTGTGAATCAGACAAAAGTGGCTTGTGGTTTTATTAAAAAAAAATGAGGTCAAAGTTGAATTATTTATAAGAGTAGTAATTGTTTTTGTTCGAAGTTTTGAATTAATAATGAAATACCCCACTGACAGATTATTTTTTCCATAGAGTCAACTGATCACAGCTCCTTATGTGCCGTCAGTACAGCTCTTAGGTTTGGTTGTGACTAATCCATAAGCATAGATCTACTATGTAATGTGAAATGATAAACTGTTTATTTATTTTTAATATTCCGGGTCAGTTTATGCACATACTCCTATTAACTAATTTATAGCATTATCACTCACTGACTGAGAGAGCATTTAAAATCATTCCAAAGCTTCTTATATAATTTCCAGTTCTTCTCTTGTATGTTTTTTTTTTGTCATTCGTCATTTCCTAATCTATTACATGGGGGGGGGGGGGAGGAATGAGACTCGATCCCGGGATGCAGTGTGGGGCATTCCAGAACTCTACATGAATGCCCCAAACTTGCTCTTTTATCTTTTGTTACTTTTGCAATAATCTTCTCTCGTATAATTCTCTGTGGCATAGTTTTAAACACCAATTGGAAACCTGCTTAATTCATAGATTTAAATCGTGCTGGTTTTTTTGGGCCAGATTCGAACTTTATTTTTGGGGCCATTGTATAATACCCAAAAAAAAAAAAAACTGCGAGAATTAAAAACAATAATAACACAAAACTCGATAATCATTATATACGTTAATCCGAAATATATTACTTAAACTTCATCCACAATCAAACCACCCAAGGTAGGAGCAGGCAGGCAACGGTCTTGAAAGATCCGCAAATTCCTCTCTCGCCATAACCAGTAAATAGCAGCTGCCAAAGACAACTTATAAACTCTATGAACACAAGAGTCCCCAGACCTATGAGCACAAACCCAAAAATAATGAGGAATGTTCTATCTGTTGTTGCTTTGTTTTCCAGTTAGCTAGCTAGGTGTTTCTTGGCCTGGTTAGGCTTGTGTTGTTTCTTGTATTTGGTTAATTTGTTTGCTTTTTATGAAAGGTTAACTTACCAAAAAAAAAAAAAAAAACATAGCTAATCCATTTAACCTTTATATAAGGTTATAAAATACCTATATATTAGGCCCTAAAGTTTATTCAATATTATACATGTATACCTATATATAAGGGTATAAAATATTTGGGGGCCCATAAAATTAGTCAAAATTTGGGGGCCAGATGGGGTCACATCCTTGGCGTATGTCCAAAGCCAACTCTGGATTTAAATACTAGAATTATTAGTCCACCTAAAATGGATTATTTGACGAGAACGACGAATATTTGATCACTTAGGGAAAAATAATAATTTCAAATTGGTATAGGATTCATCTGATAAAACTCGCCCGTTCTACACCAAACACTTCAAGGATGTAGAATGAGTTAAAATAACTTGCAACAAACACCCACTCAATATGATATGATGTAATTGGGACCTCCTCAACTCATAACTTAAGCTTTTGGATTGAATAAGGCACTAAAAAAAAATTCATAATTCACGTCCACTGACAACAGACCTAGCAAAATGTCGCACGTTTATAAACCCAAAAAGAGCTATATACTTTGCAAGACGTCAAACACAGCTGGACGTGTTGGAGATGTTAAGGAATAAATTCTCACATTGTTGGGAAATGGATGAGTGATAACTTAAAATAATGTTGGAACCTCTCCATCTAATTGGTTAAACTTTAGGGGTGGATATATATTTCCCACTAATTAATGATGAGCATAAAGAATTAGACACATAATTCTCCATGAACTAAAATATGATGCCTATGATTTTACATATCCGCTTGTCATTTAAAAAGTTAGAAATTATTGGAATAATGCAACTCTATTGGTTGAAAATTCCTATTCAAACCTTGTAAGACAATATGTTTTTGTTTAGAAAATTTTTAAAAATCTTCACCGCCTCTTTTGCATTTTTTTTTAGAAAAAATCATATGTGCAGATGTAGAATCTCTCACAAAGATGTCTTGTATGAAAATATCCTTATTATAACATTTCATATAGTCGTATAAATAGGTGTGAACACCCTGCAGAGTTGTCCACGAAATTGATGGCTGTTTTGGAAAACGGTTTCGATTGGTTGAATGGAGTCGCCACCTTGGTTTGAGGACCGTACCCGAGAAACCAATTGAAAAATGACTCTTTTGCCCTTGAAATGGAAAATATTTTACTGGTCTCGCAAAATGAGATTTCTCGGGTCCGGGAGCTAGGTTACGTGAGGGGAAGGAATTTAAACCACCCCTCACGCCCGGTGTGACCACCGGTCTCTACTAAATGTTTAAGGGATTTTGAAAACATCGTTTAAACAAACTTTAATTACAAGTTCATGAGACATACTTCAAATCTAATATACTGTATTCATGCATGTAAAGTGCTATTTGATCAGATTGTGCTTGTAGCTAAACAAAATAGAAACAGACCTATATTAAAAATGCAATGAAAATGCTTGTATTGAACATTAACAATGGTGGATATGCTTATGCAACATGAAAGCTTATCTAGACACTTTCAAAACTGAATGATCAGAACCTACAAATGACATATGGACTCATTTGAATATTCTCTTCTCGTGTAACACTTTATCAAGCTTGGTTTTCCCTTCGAAACACACCAAATGCACATTGCAATGAAGATTAAACACATGAGACATAGTTATTTTGGTATTAATGCATGCAAATAGTGTCTTATAGACCAACTGAGATTGCAAAAGAAAGCTAAAAACATGAGTATGGGGAGAGAATCCAGGCGCCTGCATTGAGCAGATCCAGGCGCCTGGATTTGATGCTGATGCACAAAATAGTTTTCTTCTCTTATGAGTTTTGAACCTCTCCCAAGTTCTCCACTAGTATAGAAGACTAGTAAGAACTTGGTTGAGTCCCCCTCAGGGCCGATTTGAGCACTTTGGTAGAAAAATCTACCTTTTTGGCTTGATCAATGAACTTGAAATGGGTTTTTGAGTGGGTTTTTATGGAAGTGTAGCTGCTGATTTTGAGTTTACAGAGCAACAAAGGGCAGTTTATGAGTGCTTTGATGGAGTTTGGTTGATGGGGTGAATGGATGATGGGTTAATGGAGCAAGAAGGTGGTTTTTGGGGTTGAAAATGAATGGGATTGAGAGGGGTTGGTAGAGGATGGAACTTCTGATGGAATTTCAGCAGAGTAACAGTAAAAGAATGTGGGATAGCTGATCTTCTTCAAATGGAGGAGGAGAGGTGGTATAAATAGGCAAGGCAAGGTCCAAAAAGGGCCACTTGAACCCTTAGAGGATCATGCTAGGGGTCCAAGTAGTGTAATCATGCTCCCCCACCATCTCTCTAATTGATCTCTGCAAAAAAATCCCAGAAATGATCCTCAAGACGCTCATTCCCACCCATTTCACCTTGGGGATCAAGTATCTGGAGTGAGTTCGGGCGCCTGGAATAGGGAATCCAGGCGTCTGGATTGAGTCTAAGCGCCTGGAATTGGGGAATCCAGGCGCCTAGATTAGGAGACTGCACAAAATTTCAAATTTCGCGGGGCCATTCCGGGTGCTACCGAACTCCGTTTTGTGCATGGTTTGAAGCGTTGGAAAACTTGTCGAGTCTACTTTCTAACCCAAGTGGTTTGAACCCAAGATGATTTGTACATCAAAATATATGACCATTTTACGCTAAGAAGTTTGGGAAAATAAGTTGTTTTGGTAAAACGGGTACATCTCCCTCATTTCAAAATGGATTGGGACATATTATATATCAAAAAAGAGGGTTTTGAATGTACTAGAAGGTGATGTAGGCTCGGGTTAATTTTGAAGAGATTTTGGAGGGGTTTCCAAGTTCACAATCAAGCCTTGCGTGCTCTTATCGGGCATTTTCATCCTTGAGGATGTTTGATAAGTTTCTCGGGTCAAAATCGGGGTGTCTATAGTTGCCCCTCTTGGATGGAACTCTGCATCATTGCTTGATACGAGTTACATCTAAAGATAGAGACATCCCGATTCGTTCCCTGAGCCTTTCTCAAGCTGCAAAGGAAAACATTAAAATCACGGTCGCGCCACTTAGGCTGCCTACGTACCCCATTGTAGGGATCAGACCGGCGTAGTTCTTGGGGGAAAAGGAATAGATTGATGATTCACTTGACAATCAACGATGAATGATGATGCACACAATAGATGATTGATGATTGATGGGTGATTGATTGAATGATTGATGAGTAATGATTAATTGAAAGAACGAGTGATGATTGATTGGATGCGCCAGCTAGGCGGCTTTTGAATGATGATTGAATGATTGGATGCGCCAGCTAGGCGACTTTTGAATGATGATTGAATGATTGGATCCGCTAGCTAGGCGGCTTTTGAATGATTGAATGCACCAGCTTGGTGGCTAAAATGATTGGGGTGTGTCAGCTAGGGGACTAAAATGATTGAATGCACCAGCTTGGTGGCTACGTCATGTAATGAATCTATTTTTAAATTGAATGTAAAGATTATCCTAAATGAATTATTGAAAATGTGACCATTTCTGGTCTTGAAATTAATTTTGATTGAAATTGAAGTGACCATCTCTGGTCTTGAAATTAATTTTGAAGATAACCATTTCTGGTCTTGAATTTAATTTTGATTGAAATTGAGGTGACCATCTCTAGTCTTGAAATTAATTTTGAAGATGACCATCTCTGGTCTTGAAATTAATTTTGAAGATGACCATTTCTGGTCTTGAAATTAATTTTGAAGATGACCATTTCTGGTCTTGAAATTAATTGAAAAAGTTATCCCTCAAGACGATTGATTAAAAAAAATTGTCGTTCAGGACCATTGATTTAAAAGTTGTCCCTCAGGACGATTGATTCAAAAGTTTGTCCCTCAAGTGGATTGATTTAAAAGTTGTCCCTCAGGACGATTGATTGAAAACTGTCCCGCAGGACGATTGCATGTGACTCGTGCATCGACACTCGTCGACAACAACGACAACATTCCTTCTTTAAAAAGTAGGAGGCTCAATGGGGTGGCTCTTTTGCTTTACTGTCTTTCCTTGAGTTTGAGCTTGGCAGGGCTTGGGTTTTTGGATTGGTTTGGGGTTTTTAGGCTCTTATGTCCTAGTCTTGAATTTGGGTGTATGTCTCCCTCGATATATAGTATTGGGCTGTCGTGCCCTAATTTTTTGGGTTGATGTGCCTTCACAGATGATGATCCTCAATTTTGATTTTCTTTCTCGTCTCTGCTGATGGTTTTGGCGATCAATTGACCATGTACCCAAAATTGCTTTCACGAGTCGAGGATAGACAAAGATGAGACAACATGATTGACTTCTTAACAAAGAGGTGGATTTTTACAAGGCCGAGGAATTTGATCGGCCTTTTTGGTACGGGGGTGGATCTTGACAGACAAGGCTTGAGGAATTTGATTGACCATGTTGACTTGATGGATAAGAGCAAGAACGTGTTGACTCGAAAGATATGGAAGACTACGTTGACTCGAAGTTCTGAAAGATGGCAAACATGCCTCACTATTAATGTCGAAATTGTCATGATAAAATTGAATTTTTATTTTGTGATTGTTTCACTCCATCAAGTGACGTTCATTCAAATCTACTATTTTATCAAGACACAAGATTTCTTATCATGAACCCATGCCCCAGATTGCTGATGATGCCTCATTGATTTACCTTCAACACGCCCCAGTTTAGAGGGCTGCTGATGAAGACCCATTGATATACCCCGGTTTGGATTTTTGCTTTGCACGCCAACGTTTGCACAATGCTTTGACTTTTGATTTTCAAGGGAGATTAGACTGTTCCCTTTTGACTTGAATTCTTACTATCAAGTTGCACTTTCCAATCTAAAAGGACTTTTATCTAGGTTATGACGTGGCCAAGGTTACGGGCTTAACAAAGGAAGGATAATAGGCTCAAAAATCTCATTTTTCCTCGGGGTCATTTGAGCTAGCAGCTATCTTGGACTCCATTCATGCCATTTTTGCTTTTTGAGGACGCTTCTTCTTTTTTCTTTTTGTGCCTGTTTTTGATTGGCGCTTTCTTTCCATTTGATTTTTTTTCTATTTCATTTCTTCGGTGCTGCTCATCTTGATGCAATTTGGCATTTTCAAATAACCAGTTTAACATTTCCATTCTTGTGATTGTTTGAACTTTCATGCGCCTACATCTTTGGCACTTTTTTTTTTTATTCTTTCCTTTTACCCCAGTGTGGGGGATAGCTGCCTAACTGGGTTTTTTTCAAAGAAATTGATTCAGGCTCAAAGGGGCTTACAATGGATATTTATGTGAGGAATGAAAGCAAAAAATGCCTTTCTTCATTTTGAATTGTGCAACTTGATGTGGAGAACTCATGCTTGCTCTAACTTTTGCCTAGATCTCATTTTGAAGTTCGATCTAGCGAGCTTTTTGCCTTAACTTTGCCAAGGCCGCCCTTGTGGGTTTTCGACCTAGCAGGCTTTTCTTGTGTCAAAGCATCGCTTCTTGATGGCACCGGGGAATGGTCCATTGGAAATCCTCCTTGTGCAGGGCAAGGGTTTAATCAAAATTCTTCTCGTTTTCGAAGTGATTATCATGTTTCTCAAATGATGGTGTAAAACAATTCCAAGTTGAGGGATTATTACAAAAATTCAAGTTTATGATGACAATTTCAACACAACAGCGTGACATTTATTTTTGATGGTTTCAACCGAACCACTAAGGGTTTCCTATGTATCCCTTTGCAAGGAATCAGGTCGTGCGTAGTTCGGGACTACAAAGTTGACTTTTATTTTTGGTCTTTTTCTTTTTATTTTTGACAACAACAACAAGAGATTACATACTCGAACTTGAAAAACACACAGATTCAAGAGCTTGACAGACTCGAAGTACAAACCGATTCAACAAAAGTGAAAACTTGATTCGACACTTGAAAACTTCCAAGACTCGTGGAAGATTGAATTACTGCATGACCATCGCTGGTTCATTGGTTCGACAAGGTGTTCAGTTTTGCCAGTGGAGCAGAGATGGACCCGTTGTCAATGAGATCTTGTATTTCGCGACGAAGGCGTTGGCATCTCTCGATAGGGTGACCGGGTGTTCGGTGGTAGATGCAGAAGGTATTTGGGTTGTAGGAAGGTGGAGGACTTTGTGGAGGTGGGGTTGGTTGAAGTGGTTTGAAAAAACCAGCCATTAGAAACTCTTTATAGACTGAGGGCAAAGGCGCAGAGAGTTGGGAAAATTTTCTTCATCGGCTTTGAGGGCGGTTGATTTGGGTTGTGACTTCGTTGACTGGTTCAGTTTGGTTGGAATCATTGTTGGTGGAGCTCGAAGGGACATTGACGCTGAGATGTTGTTTATGTTGTGGCGTGTTGGATTCTAATGGCAAAAGAGAGATGATTTTATTGTCAATGAGATCCTGGATCTTGTGACGGAGGCGTTGACAATCGTCGGTAGTATGACCGGGCACTTGATGCAAGGCACAGAAGGCATTTGGATTGTGGTAAGCTGAGAGCTTTTGAGGTAAAGGAGTTGGAGAGAGTGGTTTAAGAAGACCGGCCATGAGAAGCTCCTTATAGACCGAGGACAGGGGTGTGGGGATTTGGGAGAATTTTCTTGGTTGGTCTTTAGGCCGGTTGATTTGGATTGTGGTCGTGGTTGGGTTGGCTTTACTGGGGATGGCGTTTGCATGGTTGTTGTTGGTGAATAGCATATTTTCCTTCTCGGAGTAGACCTTCTCACCTTCTGGAGTGAGGTTGTCCTTTTTGACGTCCCAGTGGTGCATCTCTATAGGCTTAAATCCTTCCATGATAGATTCCTCTAGTTCAGAGATCTTGGCCAAAGCTGCAGCCATTTCTGGGCTTTTTTCGGGTCGTTGAAAGTTCTCTTGGAACTCTAGGAGACGGTCACGGACGTCTTGCACCATGATCATGAGCTGGGTGATTTGATTGCCCAGGTTATTCATAGCCATCTTGAGCCCCTCAATTTCAGCTGGAACATCCATATCTTGAGGTTTTGGGTTGAGTTAGCTTTCGCTTGGGAAGTTGTAAGGTTTCTTTCTTTGGAACAATGGATCGGAACTGACAGTAAAGCAAAAAGGTCGAACTTATATTATGCCCTTGATTTTATTGAAGAAAATGACGTGCATGTGTTGTCGTCATGTCGTGTCTAAGATCTAGACTACCGATCTCGGTCTCACTTAAGACATTGCACAGATGTTCGAAACAACAACCACGGGTAAGTTGTGACAGGCAGGTTAAATTCCAATCGTTGTGGAATCAGAGCCAATCTCCTTATAGACCATCCGAGACAGAGCAATAAGGTTGTTGAAATCCAGATACGAATGCACTTAAGGCTAGTCCGAAACACGGGTAGCCGTTCAGGCACGGCAAACACCGGAGGTATCTCAAACTCCATGGATTTAAAGTTTCCTAGACTGAATCCTATCCTAAGGACTCTGCTACCGGTTTCGATCTCACTTAAGGCATTGCACGGATGTGCGAAACAACAACCACGGGTAAGTCGTGACAGGCAGGTTAAATTCCAATCGTCGTGGAATCAGAGCCAATCTCCTTAAAGACCATCCGAGACAGAGCAATAAGGTTGTTGAAATCCAGATACGAATGCACTTAAGGCTAGTTCAAAACACGGGTAGCCGTTCGGGCACGGCAAACACCGGAGGTATCTCAAACTCCATGGATTTAAAGTCTCTTAGACTGACATATAACCTAGGGTTAATCTACCGGATCCGAATCTCACTTAAGGCCGTTGCACAGAAGATTTTCCAACACCCTGAGTAGGCCATTACTCGGCATGTTAAATTCCAAACTTGTTGGAATCAGAGCCAATTGCTTTTCTTGACCATCCGAGACAGAACAATTTGGGTGGTGTAATCCAGATACTAACGACCCTAAGGCTAGTTCGAATCACGGCGGCCGTTCGAGCACGACCTACACTGGAGGTATCTCAAACTCTATGGATTTTAAGTCTCCTAGACTGAATTCGACAGTTTTGGAAGATTGCCCCAATCCTCAAGTTTTATTTTTAAGTGATCGGTCTTTTGCATTGGAAGAACGGATTTGGGAAAACACGACTTATACGGATTCCCGACAATAATCTAAATTTGGATATTAGGAGAAATTATCCCCGAATATGGGCTAATAACCCCTAAGTCCGTTTAGATTGTTAAAAATCTGACAGTTTGAATTTTCCCACATCTAGTCATCCTAAAGACTGGCTTGTAAGAACAACGCACATATGGGATGCACGAATCATCATCGGGCCAAAGCAACCTTCTACTAAATGCCGAAAACTTAGCCTATACTAGAGTAACGGCACATGGAACACAGATGACTATATGTACAGATGCAAGTGTATGCATGTATGCAATATGTCATGCTGGGAAAATAGTAACACATAGCACATAACAGATTGGAGCACATAATCCTAACACATGGGTTGGTCACCTACCGTAAGGTTTTATGGTTATCTATATGCAAAGGCTGGTTTTGGTTTAAAAGGGTACCCCAGACTCAAAGCCAAAGTTGTCTCCCATCGCCAAGGATCCCGCAAACGATGGTAATAGCGACAATTGTGACTTATCACAGTCGGGGTGTGCTGAGTATTTCGAGATTCCCAGTCACAAACAAACCGGGCGGGATTGCCGAAACACGTCAGCGAGGCTAGTAACCATGCACACGCAATGCAAAAGTCCATAAAACAATATTTTCAAAATCCCTTAAACATTTTTCAAGTTTAGCTCTCGATGATTAATACACATTTTAATAAAATTAAAGTACAATAATATTAAAATATGTATTAACCAGAGTCCACAGCGGAGTCGCCAGCTTGTGAACACCCCGCGGAGTTGTCCACGAAATTGATGGCTGTATTGGAAAACAGTTTCGATTGGTTGAATGGAGTTGCCACCCGGGTTTGAGGACCGTACCCGAGAAACCAATTGAAAAATGACTCTTTTGCCCTTGAAATGGAAAATATTTTACTGGTCTCGCAAAATGAAATTTCTCGGGTCCAGGAGCTAGGTTACGCGAGGGGAAGGAATTTAAACCACCCCTCACGCCCGGTGTGACCACCGGTCTCTACTAAATGTTTAAGGGATTTGAACACATCGTTTAAACAAACTTTAATTACAAGTTCATGAGAGAACACATAAATGCATCAAGAAGATTAATGAAATGTGTGTGGATGCTTGTGCAAAATATTATGGGTGAATGATATAAGACATTGAAACTGGATTAAATCGCACTCAAATTGTTCAAAGATGTCTCAGAAACTGATCACCAACATCGTACTTGCCACACCTGGATAGCAATCTGGGCACCTGGATTAGGCAAATCCAGGCGCTTGGATTGAATGCAGGCGCCTGGAATGGGTGAATCCAGGCGCCTGGAAGGCTCACTAGACAGAGACTTCAAAACCTCATTTTTCACAATGGACTACAAGTATAATGTTCATAACTTATGCACACATGCTCAAAAATGGTGTTTAATATCTCCGTGAATGATATGAACCTCCATATGACCTTAATTACTTGATATGAACGTTTAGAAAAGACATGATTTTTGATGATTTAATGATGAGATACAATGCATAAGACATATTTCAAATCTAATATACTGTATTCATGCATGTAAAGTGCTATTTGATCTGATTGTGCTTGTAGCTGAACGAAATAGAAACAGACCTATATTAAAAATGCAATGAAAATGCTTGTATTGAACATTAACAATGGTGGATATGCTTATGCAACATGAAAACTTATCTAGACACTTTCAAAACTAAATGATAAGAACCTACAAATGACATATGGACTCATTTGAATATTCTCTTCTCATGTAATACTTTATCAAGCTTGGTTTTCCCTTCGAAACACACCAAATGCACATTGCAATGAAGATTAAACACATGAGACATAGTTATTTTGATATTAATGCATGCAAATAGTGTCTTATAGACCAACTGAGATTGCAAAAGAAAGCTAAAAACATGACTATGGGGAGAGAATCCAGGCGCCTGGATTTGATGCTGATGCACAAAATAGTTTTCTTCTCTTATGAGTTTTGAACCTCTCCCAAGTTCTCCACTAGTATAGAAGACTAGTAAGAACTTGGTTGAGTCCCCCTCAGGGCCTATTTGAGCACTTTGGAAGAAAAATCTACCTTTTTGGCTTGATCAATGAACTTGAAATGGGTTTTTGAGTGAGTTTTATGGAAGTGTAGCTGCTAATTTTGAGTTTACAGAGCAACAAAGGGCAGTTTATGAGTGCTTTGATGGAGTTTGGTTGATGGGAGTGAATGGATGATGGGTTAATGGGGCAAGAAGGTGATTTTTGGGGTTGAAAATGAATGGGATTGAGAGGGATTGGTAGAGGATGGAACTTCTGATGGAATTTCAGCAGAGTAACAGTAAAGGAATGTGGGAGAGCTGATCTTCTTCAAATGGAGGAGGAGAGGTGGTATAAATAGGCAAAACAAGGTCCAAAAAGGGCCACTTGAACCCTTAGATGATCATGCTAGGGGTCCAAGTAGTGTAATCATGCTCCCCCACCATCTCTCTAACTGATCTCTGCAAAAAAATCCCAGAAATGATCCTCAAGACGCTCCTTCCCACCCATTTCACCTTGGGGATCAAGTATCTGGAGTGAGTTCGGGCGCCTGGAATAGGGAATCCAGGCGTCTGGATTGAGTCTAGGCGCTTGGAATTGGGGAATCCAGGCGCCTGGATTAGGAGACTGCACAAAATTTTAAACTTCGCGGGGCCATTCCGGGTGCTACCGAACTCCGTTTTGTGCATGGTTTGAAGCGTTGGAAAGTTTGTTGAGTCTACTTTCTAACCCATGTGGTTTGAACCCAAGATGATTTGTACATAAAAATATATGACCATTTTACCCTCAGAAGGTTAGGAAAATAAGTTGTTTTGGTAAAACGGGCACATCTCCCTAATTTCAAAATGGATTGAGACATATTATATATCAATAAAGAGGGTTTTGAATGTACTAGAAGGTGGTGTAGGTTCGGGTTAATTTTGAAGATATTTTGGAGGGGTTTCCAAGTTCACAATCAAGCCTTGCGTGCTCTTATCGGACATTTTCATCCTTGGGGATGCTTGATAAGTTTCTCGGGTCAAAATCAGGGTGTCTACAATAGGGATAACTTCTAGCCATCTCACACTAAGCCAAAAAGTTTGTGTGCACTCCTTCTCCACTCTTGTTTCAAATATTTCTATCTTTTCAAAATCTCATTCAACTAATCAACACATATATAAAAACTCATCATCCTCCAACATTGAGGAGAATGAATTTAAACCGACTTCTAGAAAGGACCTTCAAAGAGAATAAAAGAGCCACTCCATTTGGCTGGGAGAGAGTAATTGAAATAGAATCAAACAAGGAGGAAACTAAGTGTAAAATTTCATGTTGATCGGATATCGTTAACTATTTAATCGGTGACCATTGAGCTTATTTAAAAAATCACGTACGTACAATAGTGAGTGGAACAATAGATTATTGATTTGGTTTTGCGTTAAAGATCTCCAATCAACATGAATTTTTACGTGGACGACCTACTCGACGAGACGAACAAAATAACCGATTCGGATAAAAAAAAATCCCAGGTGGGCCCCAAATGAGCCGCGCGTGCTGTGCACTACTGACCCTTGACCTAACTGTCTTGGATTTTGGAGTAAGTTGGGTTTTTTTTTTATTTAGTGGAACGTGTTTGCTTTTTTGAGTTTGTGGAATGAAGTAGCTTTTGGCTTTAAAATAATTAAGATGGCTTTTTTTAGTGGATGTAGAAATGTAAATTTTTTGGCCTATCACAAGCTGCCATGTGTTGCTAGGGCACACAAATTGGCTAATTAAACGTTGCTAAGTGTCCACAAGTCAAAATCAAAATTTTACGGACAACCCAATTAAATGCTGCCAAGTGTCCGTAGGTCAAAAGTTTGAGCACAATAAGTGGCCAATCAAATATTGCCACGTGTCTACAAGTCAAAAGTCTGAGATATGTGAAAGGACCAATTAAATAGTGCCACATGTCAAAATGACACAGTTATTTATTTATCAAATCTGGCCAATCAAATTACGCCACTTGGTAAAATAAATTCTATATCTCATTTTATATAATTATCTTTCTTAAAATAAATAAGAAGAAAGATATTTATAAAATTCTAATTATTTTCCTTTAAATGAAATAAGAAAATAATTAAAAAAATAACTATGGAAAGAATTGCAGTCTTCCATAAACTCTCCATCCCACATCCCTATAAATAGAGGTGCTCTCTCTCATATTTTGGAGATCAAGACATTGAAGCTTCAACAGCTCTGAAGATTAAGCTTCAAAGCCCTTCAGAATTTCTTCAAGTCTTCATCAAACAAGGTGGATCTTCGATCACAGCCTCAAAGCTCCGAAGAATATTCAGACATTCAAGCTCCAAGCTCTGAAGATCAAAGCTCCAAAGCCCTTCAGAATTCCTTGAAGTCATCAACACATTCAAGCTTCCATCAGCTGTTAGAGCTCTGAAGATTCAAGCCTTTAAAGCCCTTCAGAACTCTTCAGGTCTACATCAAGCGAGATGGTTCTTCAAATCAAAGCCTCAAAGCTCCGAAGAACATTCAAGCTTCCATCAGCTCTGAAGATCAAGCTTCAAAGCCCTTTAAAATCCTTTCAGTCCACATCAAGCAAGACGCCTCTTCAGATCAAAGCTTCAAAACTCTGAAGAATGCTCAACCCAAATCCACAAGTCATCAATCTACTTCTACCAAATTGAAGAAGATATGAAATTTCAATTTGAGACCAAGCTCCAAAGCCCTCAAATCAACATCTGCAAATCTGCCTCTCCTTCAACCAAATTGAAGAAGATCTCAAAGACCGATTTGAGAAGAAACTCCACAACCCTCAAGTCAACGGTCATAAATTCACCATCTTTTTCCAACAAAATTGAAGAAGATAAAGCAAATCAACTTGAGAAGAAGCTTCAAAGCCCTCAAGTCAAAATTCGTCAAATTCGCCGTCATCTTCGCAAAGACCAAAGATCTCGCCATTTAATTCGAGAACTAGCATCAAGCCCTCAAATCAAACTTTCGAAGGGAAGAATCAGAGGATTATTTGTTTTCATTTGAAACTGTTACAGAGATTGTAAACCCTAATTTTTAAATCAATAAAATTGACTTTTTGGTCAGCATATTTCCGTCTTTTTCGCAGACTTGACTTTGTGTGATACAGTGGAATAAGGCCTAAAAAGAGCTTAGTCTTGGAGTGCTCTCGTATCGTCTCATCGTTGCGCGAAATACTGAGAGTACTCCAAAAATATTGCTGGCCAGAAGTTGATGGCGCGTGTCCGCGAGTGGCACCACTCGCAGTTTCCCTCAGTTCACGCGTCGCGCGTGTGACTAATCCATTGTCTTTCCTCATCAGCATCACTGACGTTCTCTTCGCAAAAAAATACTCTAGAAGATAACTTTGATTTCTTATTATGATCTAACTCTCTTTTTTTTTCTCCAGCAATTTGTGCAAAAATATATTGGTATCCGAAATTTCAATTAAAATTCCAGGCCAAATTGGTATGGGATTCATCTTATAAAACTGACCCATTGTTGTTTAACCCAAATAATGTAACTGGAACTGATTAAGGCAGAAGGCCCAAGGTGTAAATGGCCTTCGTCACAAGTGAACCCAAAGAACTGTCCAGCTCATTGGGCCCTGGATGGGCCACAAAGGGGCTACAATTATCAAATTTCGCAGAAGATGTAAAAACGACCACCAAGTTTTGAATTTTGTATAGTGTGTCTATTTTCTGAGTATTGTGTTCACAAAATAATATGATTATCCAGGAGTATTATATTTTGCGTAACAGTTGTCCTTTTGTATTTTTGATTGTCCAGGCCAACTTACGTGGAACTTGTCTAATGTTTGAGATACTAATCTAAATGACCATTATCAGTAACCCACTTCAAACCACAAAAAAGTCCCGCAATTACTGGGCCCGCAAGAATCGATAGAATGTTAGAGGTTATGTAATCGCAACGCTTCCTCGCCTTACCTCGGGAATGGGCCTTAAGTCTAGTGACAATATGAACTCAACGTCTCGACCCCAATTATTTGCCCATATCCGCAAACTGCAAATCCGTCCTGTCCACCTGTTTTTCGAAAATCCGTTTGTTATTTTAGGATTGAAACTTTAATATTTTAACCCATATTTTTTTAAATTATTTTATAAAAATGGCTTAACAACGAAAATAAGTTACTAAAACTTTAAACATTAGTGTTTTCCCTACTTTAAATATAAGCATATCGGCAGGTAAAGACGAACTCCGGTAACTTGCCGGATTAATTTCAATCTAATTTTGAGATAGTAGAAAAAATATTGGAGTATTTTTTGTTTCTCAAATATGTATCTTTGGCAACTCCCACCATTCAACCTTATTTTTTGTTTCTTAAATATCAAACTTGGCACCTCTGCCATTCAAACCTAACTCTCACGAACACTTCGATTAGGACTATATGGTGGGTTTATTTTTGTCGTTTATGAAGTTTACTTATTGAGAGCTAATTTTTATTAAACATTTTTCATTCATCTTGATGGGAGACATCCGAAATGGTGTATTATGATCAAAGCCAAACACAAAGATTATTCTGGCTTATTTGTGTGCTTTCTAAACTATTTTAAATTCATGTATATAGTTTCTCATTTTCTAATTTCTCATTGACATCGGTTTCGGAAAAAAAAGTCTAAAAATGCTTGCCAAAAGAAAAATTAAGTACTCATTTGAAAAAAAAAAGAAAATCAATCTACACCTGAATAATAAGTGTGTGCGAGGATGGGTTAAAGTGTCTTCTAAAAGCCTTTCAAACTATTAAAATTCAGAGAGCGAAAATTTAAAAAACAAAGAAAAAAAAAAAAGGAAAGAAAAGAAGAGCATAGAGCAAGAAGTGGGAGCTAGAACAGAGAAGTAAAATTCATTTTGTCTTCTCACTTATCCATCGAGGAAACTAGCACAAAATTCAGACCACACCTCAACGTACTCAATCTAAGCCCTTCACATAACTCGATCAACGGCCCAAATAGTTCTCGAAGAATATCAACGTCACAATACTTATGTGAGCAACTCCTATCGGTTAGTTCATGGGCTAAAGTAACATATCTATTACTCGTATTATAAATCCAACACTCCTCAAGCCAGACAATTCTTTTATCTATTAAGGGTTGTGCCTTATTGTGTAATGCTACAGATACTAAATAGTTTATAGAAAAAATAACTTTTTTTGTAACTTATTTAGCACATCTAAATTTTATCGTACATATATTAATTAGATGTCCATAAAAAAAGGTGAGAATAAAATGGTAAATTAAATATTTATGTATATTTTTTTCATCACTTGCACATGTATCACAGATGTCCCATTAACATTCAATGTGATATATGTACAAATATTTAGAGACAGAGGTAAATGGAGACAAAAGTGGGGTCACAAGCCCCACAAATTTATTTTTTTATATATATTTACCAAAATTATGTAAGTATTCTACGGAGTATTTAGCATAGACACTTTTTTTTTTTGATAGAAAAAAAGTTTGTTAATGAAAACTAGACAATATTTAGCATAGACACTAGCCCAAAGTTAATGAAAACTTGACAATAGTTGGCATTTGGATAAATACTCAAAGTTAACAACATTTTTTATAAATACTCAAATTTTGGCATTTGGATACTCAAAACTCCCAACTTTTTCCCAATAATCAAACTTGGATACTCAAAACTATCAACATTTTCCCCTCTTTTGATTATGGACAAAAATGAACCATTGTAAAGTTTCACATTGCTAACTTTAGAAACCCATTAAATGAATACTCAAAAGGTGATGTGGCAACATTTGAGTATGCCATTAGTGATGCTCTTAGGGAGGAGATAGAAGCTACAAAGGAGGCCTAAACTCCCATGTAGAGAAAACAAGACATTTTCTAGCTCTTTGAGTAACACCATGGGCCACGCCATTGTCGCTTCGCTTCAAGGACGAGAATCCTATATTTCACATAGGTTTAAGGCAAGTAATGAACAAATGGATTGTTGTGATATTTCTTTCTCTCCATTATGTATGTTGTGTATACTCTGTCATGTAATGTAAAGAGGTAATGGGTGGGATCCTATCTATTGAGTGTTTTCAAGTTCATGATGCTATTGTTGCCTTGACATTTCATGCCAATTAATACTGAAGGAGGAGGAGGAGGAGGAGGAGGAGAGAATCTCCAAGTAGCTAGAGGACTTACCCAATTAATTGTTGAGGAGGAAATTGAAGAGGCTTGGAATCCTTATTACTAGTGATTTGTCCCTTATTTTAAAGTAACGAAAATGCTAGAGGCACACAAATCAGTCACACAACAAACCACACAGGTCCTATGTGGCAGTGGGCCCCACCTTTATTAATTTTAAAAAGAAAATGAAAAATGATACAATCTTCTCTCTTCTCCTTGTTCTACGGTACCTCCTTCTCCTTCCTCGTTGACCTGGTTTCCAACTCCGGCGTCGGCAAAAACTCCTTTAACAACTATTCCTCCTAAATCCCCGACCATCACCAGCGGATGAACTACTGTACACCGGCCGATTTGTATTATTTATTCGATTCAGCTGTACCCACCAATTTTTTTATTGTTCATCTTCTGGGTTTTCAAGATTGTTCAAAGCCTCCTTTCGTTATTGCCAAAATGGGGATTAACTAACATTTTCTATATGATTACTTCTCACATGTAAATTTCTATTCTTGTGGGTTTTTTTCCTCCCAGAAATTTGTTCCAAAATAGGGATCCTAAAATTTGTTCCAAAATGCATAAAGAAATTGGTTCCACAATAGATGGATGCTGATGTCAAAACCTCCTTTCGTCAACGTTGATGATCGGTGTAGATTTTTCTGATGATATATAAGCGGAAGCTGACCAGTATTCCGATTCCGATCGGTTTCACCGGCGCCGGATTTGGAAATGAGTAGATGAGGAAGAAAAAAATTTGGAGGGGAACGAAAGGGGATGAGTACAGGCAGTTGTTGGATTGTGGCTATGGGGGTAGCAGAAGTGGCCATGGTGGTGGGTATGGAAGTGTCGGTGGGGGAAGGCGAGGGGATTGGGTTTGGGGGAGAGAGAAAGAGATGATTTCAGCCTTTCTTTATGAGTGCTGATTTTGGGGCTCCCTTTTTTTATGCAAGTACTCCAATATTTAATGAAGTTACAAAACTACCCTTTTAAGATATAAAAATTATTGGAGACACTTCACCCCCAAATTATCTCCTCATTTACTAAGGCACTTCAGACGGAAAAAATGAAACAAAACTAAATATAAACATTAGGTTCTAAACATTAACATTAACATTACGTTACAAACATTAAACATCCACAATATAAACATGATTAGGTTTCAAACTTTAAACATGCATCTATGTCAGATTGCTTCACGTCACTTTGCACAAAAAAAAAATACTAGACATTGCTAGAATTCTCCAAAATAAACAACACACAATTGAAAATGATGATGCTGCAAAATCTTCATAATGGTTGCGACACAAGATCTTTATATTTTTGTACTCATTATCTACTATTTTTCACTCAAAATCTTCATAAAGCCCGCAAATCTACATTTTAAAACTCATAGTGAGACAAACAAAACACATAACCAAAGTTAGAGAACTCTTGAGAGGAAAAGTAACAGAACTCTCAAGAGACTTTGCATGGACAAAAGGATGGTTCTACGATCATAGGCTGAAGACCACTTGTCAAGGTTGTCTTGGTGCAGAACATGGAGACAATAACATAAAGACTCTACCAAAGAAACATTACATATGGAAGTAGGCAATTCAGTGACGTGCAGTAAAAGGAGTTGAGCAACAATTTGCTTTTTTCTGATAAAAAAAAAACTATTTATTTTTATTGGAGTGCTTGAAGTAAATCATAGAACTTGTAAAAGGGTAATTTTGGAAAACTATGGTAGCTTGGAGCCCCTGCATCAAAATTGGGAGTGTGAATATCAATTTTCTTCTTTATTTTAAAGTCAGATTAGTGGTGGGCCCACTGAAACGTGTCATGTTTCTTAGCGCGACACGTGTAGTGTGATTTGGGGTGTGACTGGTTTGTGTGCCTGTAGCATTACTATTAAAGTAATTTGAATTGGAATACTTTAATTTAATTGCAAGTACTTTTTCCCATTTGTCAGACACTGTTTCCGCTACTCTTATTGTTTTGGCAAAAAAGAGAAAAACTGGTTTTTTGGTTTTGTTTTTATTCAAACTTTTTTTGCATTTGTTAGTTTTACGTCAAGTTTTTGTGGTTTATGGATTCGTCTCGACGAGAATAGGGATGGCAATCTCGGCTGATCCGCCCCTATCCAACCCGTCCCCTACCCATTCGGGGAGGGGATTCGGGGATAGGGTAGGGGATGGGGATTATTTTTTAAAAATTTCGGGGATCGGGTAGGGGATGGTATTGTCAGTCCCCTACCCGATCCCCTCCCCGTTCCCCGCCCCTCCCTGCATCCCCGTTCACACACACACACACACACACATATATATAATATAATAAATATTATATACACACACACACACACACACACACATATATATATATATATATGTGTGTGTGTGTGTGTATAATATTTATTATATATATATATATATGTGTGTGTGTGTGTGTGTGTATAATATTTATTATATTATATTATATTATATATATATATATATATATATCGAAACTCATATGTTCCGGATTTACAGCAAAATTTGTTTTGATATTTGATTGTGCACTCCATTTGTTCATATTAATTTGTAATCTCACATGGTAAACTCTTCTAGTGGATTGCATGTGATGTGATGGAAGTGTTAACTCTTCAGTAGCACGTGATGAAAGTGCTGGATGTACATTATTGGGCAAAGTTCCAAACAACTCGAGCTTTTGGGACAGTAGCAAGCTGATTCACTTTAAAGTGTAAGACTATTAAAAAAAAAAACCTACACATTAAAGAGAAACCATTTTTGGATCCCCGATTCCCCGTGGGGATCCCCGTTCCCCGCATCGGGGCGGGGATGGAGGTTAAAATAAAATCCCCGGTGGGGATCGGGGAGGGGATGTGGATTGATATAGGTTCGGGGATCGGGGATGGAGGTAGTGATATCCACCCCCTACCCTCTCCATTGCCATCCTTAGACGAGACGAATCCAAAGAGTATAAAATTAGGGTAAAAAATAATATTTTTTTGAATAAAGCAAAAAATAAACAAAAATAAAACAGTTTATTGGTTTAATTTTGGCTTTATTCAAAAAAATTAGTTTCGACCATAATTTTATACTCTTTGGATTCGTCTCGTCGAGACGAATCCATAAACCACGAAAATTTGATGCAAAACTAACAAATGCAATTTTTTTGAATAAAGACAAAACGAAAAAACCAAAAAACCAGTTTTCTTCTTTTTTGCCAATGCACCCGTAAGTAGGGGTGCACATATACCGGGTTGGGCCGGGTTCGGGCCGGGCTTGTAGTAGATAATAACGAAATTTGTGCATTCCCAAGCCTGACCCATTTATAATCGGGCTTCATTTAATATGCCCAAGCCCAACCCAAATAAAAATTTAATTTCCCAAGCCCGTCCAACAAGCCCATTTATTTTTCTAATGCATGGTATCACAAACATAAATTAATCAATCATAACGATCAAATTACAATTCACAACTGTAATAATATACTTAAAGTTTGAAATTCTTACAATAATATTAAAAACAGATGATCGTTGAATAAGAGACGAGGAGATTTTACTGAATAAGAGGAGATGAGGATATGCGCCTCTTCATCAAGATAATCTAACCCTAAGCAGCTAGGTTCCGGCGGTAACACACTAACATATATATAGTATTAAAATAAAATATTTATTTAAATCGGGCCGGGCCGGGCTGGGTTGGGTCTCAAAGGAATTTCCCAAACCCAGCCCACTTAGTAAATGGGCTTAAAATATCAACCCAGCCTGGCCCTATGGGTCTAAATATTTATCCCAAGCCCTAAAAAAATTGGGCTGGACTGGGCGGGTTGGGCGGACTACCGGGCCGGTATGCACCCCTACCTGTAAGTATGCTGATTAAGTTAATAAAAAGCTTTTGTTAAAGTTAATCGTTTTCCAATAAAAAAATGATAGGTGTACAATAATTAGTTTCCAACATGACTCCAATACACTCACATGGTGTGTGGAGCACACACACACTTGTTGATTAAGTTAATAAGAAGTTTTTTTGTTAAAAGTTAATCTTTTCCCAATAAAAAATGATAAGTGTACAACAATTAGTCTCCAATATGGTTCCAACACACCAGCGAGTGTGTTGGATTCATGTTGGAGATATATGTTGTACCTCTATCATTTTTCTTTTTCGATTATTCAAACTTAATACTTTCTAAAATCGGGACGTTACAGATCTTATTTTGGTTGACTAGGAAAAAAAATTCACAATTATAGTTAATAAGATACCTGACTGTAATAGATTCTTAAATCTGTCCATATGGAGTTCCTGCCGTGCACCGAGTGGTGCGGGGCATCCGGCCGTCCATTACGAAAATGTATGGCTCGGATTAATCCGAGCCCCATGTAAGTCCGAACCGTCCATTGCTTGGATCAAATATGTAATTCTGAACCGTCCATTGCTTGGATTACATCCAAGTCGTGCATTTTCGCAATGAACAGCCGGATTCTTGCACCACATGGTGCTATGCACAAAGTGCACAACTGGGACCCTTGAATCTTGATCCATCTGTCATTAGCATGTATATATTTATATGTATAGATAGAGAGAGAGAGAGAGAGAGAGAGAGAGAGAGAGAGAGAGAGAGAGAGAGAGAGAGAGAGAGAGAGAGAGAGAGAGAGAGAGAGAGAGAGAGATCCATGTTTGGTCCGAAGATGAGAAGTATGGGGAGAAGTGATGGAGATGAGAACAAGTGTCAGAGTTGCATATCCAAATCCAGTCCAAGTTGAGACTTGAGAGGCCCAAAATCATAAATAGTGGAGTAACAGAATCTGGATACTCGTCTTCTATGGAGATCATCCCCATGCTTGGTTTCCCACTTGGCCGCTCATATATATCTATAAATTACTTTGCTCAGCATCGCCTCTTTTTCACTTCTTCTCTCTAAAGTCTAAAATGAAAAACCCACTTTTTAAGAAGTCATTTTGGCTCAAATCTCCCAAACATCCAAAACCCAAAAACGTGAAAATGAATAGTAGAAAAGTGGCTCCCAAACACCCCCTAAATTGGGTTCCAGACTTCTACCTAAATTTTTTGGTTTAAAAATAAAGAAAGGGAAAAGAATACTTCCTCTAAAGCCAATCTGCGTGTGTTTTAAACCTTTCCATATCAGCCTTTTTTTTTTTTAAGGAAAATTTTATAGAACTGCAATAAGACCATCGATGTTTTACGGGTCAGAATGTTGGCCTATTAAGAAACAGCAGGTGAAGAAGATAAGTGTAGCAGAAATGAGAATGTTGAGGTGGATGTGTGTTAAGACTAGATGAGATAGGATTAGAAATGAAACAATTCGCAAGATGGTAGGTGTAGCACCTATAGAGGAGAAGTTAAGGGAAAATAGGCTAAGGTGGTTTGGGCATGTCTATCATAGACCAGCGGATGCAGTAGTTAAGAGAGTGGATAAGATAGCTTTGGGTAGAAACGCACAAGGGAGGGGAAGACCCAAATTGACATTAGATGCGGTAGTATGCAAAGATTTGAATATACTAGCTTTAAGCGATGAAGCAACACTTGACAGAGCTCAATGGAGAAAAAAGATTCATGTAGCCGACCCCAATTAATTGGGACATAAGGTTCGGTTTGGTTTGGTTTTTCTTTTTATAAATTTGTTTAGACTTAATTATTTATCTCAACAAGAAAATTAGAAAATATAAAATACCGTCTGAACTTAAGAAAAATAAAATTAATTCTTCTTTTTCAAAGTTTTCTCATCGTGTGCTTTTAGCTACAAGTTTATGCATTTTAAGCTGAGATTATTGTGAATGGCCATTGGAACCTGGAGGCTATTGAGAGTATTGTGAATGATACTACTCGTGAGGATATCCTTGCTATATTGCTCCCTGTATATGCTCAGTCCACTGACCACCCCTCATGGGTGGATTCCTTAAATGGAAACTGCTCTGCTTCTACAGCATATAATTTTATCAATAAGGACAATAGCGACACAAAAGGGTGGAAGTGGTTTTGGAAATTGAAAATTCCTCAAAAACTGAAATATTTTATTTGGCTTATTTTTCATAACAAACTTCCCACCAATTTGTTTCGTGCTCATAGAGGGATTAATACTCTTGATCTCTGTCCTAGATGCAGCAACTCTCAAGAGGATCTCAATCATCTATTCAGGGAATGTCCCAAGGCTAGCGAGTTGTGGGATATAATTCCTTCCGGTCGGATAATGAGAAATAGAAATGCAAGCTCCATTTCAGAGTGGATGACTTTCAATTTGAAAAACAAAATTTTTTTATCTATAGGATCAGATTTACCTTGGAACATCCTGTTTTGCGTTACCATTTGGCAAATATGGAAGGACCGTAACCGGAAAAGCTTTGACAATGTTGACATGGTTCCAGTTGCGAGTTCCAAAGTAATCTGGTCTTATGCATCTGAAATCATTGGAGCTTTCAGGACTATTTCCATTACTGGCTCTCCTATGAATCGGCTGAATTTGTGGTTTCCACCCTTGACAGGTAACATGAAGCTTAACACTGATGGGAGCTGGTATGAGAGCACAAGGAGAGCAGGTTTTGGAGGCATTTTCAGAAACGAGCAAGGTGATTGGAAGCTTGGTTACTACGGGAAGATGATGGCGAATTCAAGTCTTGAAACAGAGATATGGAGCATTTATAGAGGATTAACCATCATTCTGGAGGAAGGTTTCTTGAATGTCCAAGTTGAATCTGACTCGCAAACTGCTGTTATCCTTTTCAATGATGGAGCCCCTGCCAATCACCCCCAAAGCAATTTACTTAATGATGGGAAGTACCTTCTAAACCGAACGGGTAGCACCCTCACTCACATCAACAGGAATGCCAATCAATGTGCGGATTTCCTTGCTAGGTTAGGGGTTGAACAAAATGAAGCCTTGGTGGTATCTGCGAGCCCTCCTCCAGAAATTCGGGAGTTCTTGATCAGGGACAGCCGGAATCTCCAGCAAATTCTGGATTAATTTCCATGTTTAGAACTAGTTTAGTATATCTTCAGTTAGGTTATCCTTGTATCTGTTTTGCACTGCTGATGCAGTTTGACTCTCCTCCTTAGTTCTTTTTATTTCCGTAGTACCAAAAAAAAAAAAAAAAAAAAATTTTCGATCTCTTCGAGATAAATGATTAACTTGAAAAATTACGCCATTATCTTCCAAAACTTCACAAAAAAAAAAAAAAAGGAAAATAAAAGAAAGTACCATTTCACTTCACTTAATTTGCACATGCATAGAATCTTTACATGTTACCAAAATGTGTAAACACAAGGAAACTTTGTGTGCAAGAAAACTTCTCTAGCACAACAATTTACAATCAAACGTTGCCTTATAACGTTAAAGTAATATCTACGGATGCACAAAATTCTTGTTGATCCTCAATCTAAGATATTGATAATTAGTGAACATACATAAACCATCCTCGTCCTCGTCCTCGTCCTCATCTTCGCCTGCGTTCTTTTACTCTTTATGAAGATTTGATTGTAAGTCTGTGACTCTAACGTGCATTACATCGCTCAACTCGAACCTAACATTATGTATATTAGGTATTACTCCCTAGAAGTCATTGAGCTCAGTGAAACTGAAAACATCACTTCCCGAAAGGAAAATATCTTCTACTAGTTATGTATGTTTAGACATCGAAAATTTTATCCAATTTTGTGAAACCATGTCGAACGTGTAAAAGGTTAGATTGGTCCAAGGTCATTAAGAATAAAAAAGGAATACTTTTTCTTGAAAAATGTTGATGGCTACTATTATAAAACAAATTTCACAAAAAGGTAAACTGCTTATTTGTTGTCAATTTATTGTTTATCTCTTTTTTTTGCCCGGCAATAAGCCGGTTGAATCGAACTGAATGAGTGATTCGGATCATACTAATGTGTTTGAGACGGCATACATTTAACGGAACAACCCCAACTCCGAAAGAGAGCGTGGGTGTGACAATTGCTGCACACAAGAAAGCCGACCATTTTAATCTTCCATACGAGTCCCATGAACAGCGTGCGAGTTCTTGAGTTTCTTTACTGCTTTATTTGTTCGACATGTCGAATATTAGTTGAATATTTTGATCACAAATTAAACAAAATTAGTAATAATAATAAAAGTACAAACTAGTAAAAAAAAAGTTAAGTTTGTTGAAACTCAAATTTGATTTGACTGTGTATGTTGAAGACATGGAAAGATTTTCATCTAGTATTTCACAAATGAGAGGTGGAATACATAATATACTTTTTTTTTTTTGATAACCGAGATGTTCAGGTCAGTTTTTACATCAATCCTGAGAAACCAATCCTTTCGTCTACTAGTAAGGATCCCAATTTAAACCGAACCAAAACCTCGTACGGACTAAATATTTTGGGAGAACTATTCATCATTTAATCTTTGAACAAAATGTTATCATTTTTGTATCACAAAGATATGAATCTAAAAACAAAAAATCGATGACAAAGATGAATAATGGATCAGAAGGAACTAGGAAGTTGCCGGCCGTTTGGTCCGTTTACTTTGCTGCTTATTCTTTTGAAATAAGCAATAAATTTTTTATTTGGTGAGTTAGATTGTTTATAAAGAAAATCAATGCTTACATTAATTACTCGATCGAGTCACGCCATTCGTCATAGGGCGACCTATCAATAAGTAAATTAAGCAATGCCAAAGGCTTTTGATCCTCTCCGATGCAAGTTTTAAAATGAACGAGATAGACCAAATTTGAATCATATATTAGCATAATCTAAGACCCGAATTTGCTCAGAAATTTCAATTCTCGACCGGTAATAGTTTGTGAACAATTCGAACTATTTATTTATTGCAGCAAATTGAGCAATCGATATTTAGAATCTCGTCCAGTCCAAACCAAGGACGAGGATCCATTTTTTTGCCGAATAAGGGGAGGAGTAGGCAATATTAAACGTAAGCTCGATAGGGTACTTATTAATGGCTCTTGGATGGATTCGTTTCCTGAGGCTGAAACTATTTTTTTGGCCCCAGGGGTATCTGATCATAGCTGTATTTTGGTGAATGTTTTGCCAGATTGCCATCGGAAGAAACCATTTAAGTTCTTTGGCTTTTGGATGGGACATGAGAAGTTCAAAGAAGAAGTGCAGAAATCTTGGATGTTGCCTATTAATGGTCCTATATGGTCACGGCTCTATGGGAAGTTGAAGAGATTGAAGCCAGTTCTTCGAAGTTTCAACAAGAAGTTCTATTCTCAAATTAGTGAAAGAGTTGTTCAAGCTCGGGAAGAGTTGTGTCAAGTGCAGCTTCAGTGTGCTCAAGATCCTTCTAATACTACTTTGGTTGACACTGAAAAGGCCCTCTACTTGAAGTTTGTTGATTTAAGCTTGGCTGAGGAATCTTTCAAGATGCAAAAGTCTAGAGTGCAATGGCTTTCTCTTGGCAATCAAAATACTTACTAGATTTTTTCACTTGAAAATGAAGTCCCATTGCTTGAGGAATAAGATTTTGAGCTTGAATAATGCAGCGGGGGTAAGGCTTACAGATTCCTCTTCTATCAAGGATGAGATTTTGGGGTATTACATTGGGTTGTTGGGCTCCCCCTTTGCTCAGAGGAAAAATGCATATCAAGCTCTGAGACTAGCGGTTCCCCATAGGATATCTACTGAGATGAAAGGTATGCTTTCTGACAATGTTTCTCAAACAGAAATTAAGAACGCCATGTGGGCAATAAAGGGTGACAAGGCCCCTGGTCCTGATGGTTTCAGTTCTGATTTCTTTCATAAAAATTGGGACAGTGTTGGTTCTGATGTGGTGCAAGCTGTTCAATTATTCTTTGATATTGGCTTTCTTCCTAGGCAGTGGAACTGTACAACTTTGACCTTGATCCCTAAGATTGTTGCCCCTTCTTCTATTAAAGACTATAGACCAATTGCTTGTTGCAATGTTCTCTATAAATGTGTTACTAAGGTTCTGGCTTAATAGGCTGCAACACGTACTTCCTTCTATTATTAGCCCTTTTCAGTCTGCTTTCATGAAGGGTAGATCTATCATGGATAACATCTTGCTTATGCAAGAGATTGTTAAGAACTATCACAAAGAGGGAGGCAAGCCTCGGTGTGCTATCAAGATGGATCTTATGAAGGCTTATGATTCTGTGGATTGGTGTTTCTTATTAGACATGATGAAGGTTATGGATTTTCCGGGCCAGTTCATCAGTTGAGTGGAAGCTTGTGTCACATCCCCAATGTTCTCTATTGTTATAAATGGTGAGCTTCAAGGTTTCTTTCCAGGAAGGAGGGGTCTCAGACAAAGGGATCCTCTCTCCCCTTACTTGTTCTTGCTTGTTATTGAAGGTTTTACTATGCTGCTACACTTCAAAATTAGGCAGAGTGGTGCTTTTACTTTTCACCCCAGGTGTAACAGCCTCAACATTACTCACCTAATCTTTGCAGATGATTTGTTTGTCCTCTGTGGGGCTGATAAGAGATCCTTTCAGTTTATTGCTAAAACCTTGTCTGATTTTTACCACTTTTCTGGCCTCCAACCTAACTTACAAAAGAGTTCTATTTTCTTTGTTGGCGTCGTTGAGGTCATTAAGGATGAATTGAGAGGAGTTTTGTCTGTCCCCGAAGGGTCCCTTCCTGTGAGATACTTGGGAGTTCCCTTAATTTCTACCAGACTCAGAGCTATGGACTGTGCTACTTTGAAGGAGAAGATGCTGGGGAGGATACAGTCTTGGACGAACTATACCTTGTCTTATGGTGATAGACTTGAACTTATCATCTCCGTTTTGTTTAGCATTCAAATCTACTGGTCATCTATTTTCATTCTGCCTCATGGTGTTTTGAATAACATTGAGAAAATGTTGAGAGCCTTTTTGTGGACTGGCCCTGAGTTGAAACATTCAGGGGCTAAGGTGGCTTGGCAGGCTGTTTGTGCTCCAAATGAGGAAGGGGGTCTTGGTTTGAGGTTGTTAAAGACTTGGAACAAAGCCTCTATGATTAGACACCTGTGGTCAGTCTGTTTAAAGGCGGATACCTTGTGGATTAAGTGGGTGCATACCTTTGTTTTAAAAGGAAAGAGTGTTTGGGTGGCTAAAGTACCTAATGATGCCTCTTGGACTATGAGGAAAGTTCTTAAGCTCAGGAACATAGCTAGGCCCTGGATTAAGTATCTTGTTGGTGATGGCACGTCTACTTTTTTATGGGTGGATAATTGGCATACTTTAGGTCCTCTTTGTCAGAAGTTTGGTGATAACATGGGTTTTTATGTTGGAAGGGACATGTCAAGCAAAGTAGCCTCTATAATTCGAAATGGGGCTTGGCAATGGCCTAGACCTAGATGTGCAATAACTAAGGACATTGTGGCTCATACATCTCCCTCCGTGCTGCCTAACACTACTGTCCCAGATTCGGTTCGGTGGTTGTTGACTAGTGCAGGGGAGTATTCAGCCAAGTCAGCTTGGAATGCGTTACGGGTTGTCTACCCAGAGGTTCCTTGGGCCAAATGTGTTTGGTTCCCTTGTAATGTTCCTCATTGGGCTTTTGTAGAATGGTTAGCTTTTCTTGGTAAATTGTCACCTAAGGATCGATTATCCAGATGGGGATTGCCCGTGGATAAAGGTTGTTCGCTGTGCTTCCTTGCAGACGAGTCCCATGATCATTTGTTCTTCTCTTGCACATATTCTATGGAGGTATGGACTTTGTTGCTTCAGTTGAACCATGTGACTCGGCCTTGCTTTGGTTTGGCTAGGGAGATGGATTGGGCAATGAGTCATCAGAGCAATGACTAAGTCTCCAGCCGTGTGTACAAGCTATGTATGGCGGCTGCTATCTATAATATTTGGAGGGAACGTAATAGGAGACATTTTCAAGGTATTAGTATGCTTGCCCCTACTTTGGGTGCTCTGATTGTGGAGGAAGTCCATGCTTGCTTAAGCTCTTGGAGGAACTTGAAGAACTGTGCTGCTTCTAGACTTGTAGCTCGCACCTGGAATTTGAGTCCTAGGGTGTTTCGCCCTTTGTAGATGTTTGGGTCCTGATGTTTTTGGTTTATTTTGTTTTGATCTCCTAGTTTGTTAGGAGTTTGCTTTGTATTGTTGGGCTGAATGTTCCATTTGTTTCGAGTTTGTTTGCTTCAATATACTGGTTAATTTACCAAAAAAAAAGAGTTTAGCATGCACTTAAAAATCAAGGACGAGGATCCATTTCCCTTGCCGAATAAGATAGTTTGGTCTGCATCTAAATTGTTTACATACGTATGAAAAACAACAACGGCTGGTAAAGAGTTTAGCCTGCACTTAAGGGTTTGCTCCCATCTGAAGTCTTAGGTTCGATTCTCCTTTGTAGTAAACTCTTAGGGTCACTGGGGGGGTATGCCCGGTCGTTACCTCTATGGCTCCGGAATTAGTCGAGATGCGTATAAGTTGACCCGGACATCCGGTTATAAAAAATAAAAAAATGCAACTAAGCAAATAAGTTGGTGATATATATCACTTCTTAATTGGATCTCCTTGGTGATTTATCATAGCCACATACAGTGAATATTGAATGGAGTACATATTTTGCCCTTGCGATGGAAAATGAAGGGCTAACCCAGAGGTGGATTTTATTCAACATTTCTGGGATAATGTTCCAACACTGTTTTTTATCTACCAATTTATGTGAGGTTGGTGCGTTGTGATAGAATTCACACAAACATCCAGGTCTGTTTGGCTGACAAGTTATTGTCATTTTGAACTCTGAATTAACGAATTCTACATGTTTTTTTTTTTATTTCCACGGAAACAGACTGAGTTTTATTACTTCAAAACATGGTCTGACGGAATGAATACCTAATAGGGCTTTCCTAGCCAAAGAGTGGGCTACCCTATTACAAGATCTTTTGACATGCATGAAAGTGCAAGAGGAAAATAAAGGTAATAGCTCAATATAGTCAGAGATAATGGAGCTGCAATCCGAGAAAATCCTTCCTTCTTGGGCCAGAGCTTGGACAATTTGAAGAGAGTCCCCTTCGATTATGACATTAGCAATCCTGTTATTAGCTGCGAGCATCATCGCTTGTCTGAAAGCCATAGCCTCTGCGATCCGTGGTGAGAATAAGCAATTGAAAGATAAAGAAGCCCACCCCAAAATCGTTCCATAACAGTTACGAGCAACAACGCCAATAGCAACCAACCCCGCATTCCTACGAATAGCACCATCCACGTTCAATTTGATCACATCTGTAGGAGGTGGAATCCAAGTCATAGCAGGAGGGGATGTGCGTGATCTTGGAGGAGATGATTTGGTACTGTTAGCCTCCTTAAATTCTGAAATAAGGGCAGTGGCCTTATCTAAAATGATGGCATGAGAGCAGATTTCCCCATCAAAATAAGCTATGTTCCTGGCTTTCCAAATGAACCAACATAATGAAGCTGTAAGCTCCCCAATATCTACCATATGACACCCACTGGGTAGACTTTGTGTAATCATAATCCACCAATCTTTAAAAGAGAGTTGATCCCAGGAATTGGATGGGGAGCATACAAGAGGAGAGAGGCGCCACACTTCTCTAGAAAATTTACAATTAAACAACATATGTTCTAAAGTTTCAACATTCCTCTTGCAACGGGGACAGTAAGGAGAAACAACCACACTCTTCCGAATCAGATTCGCTGACACCGCTACAGCATTGTGGGAGCATCTCCATAAAAACATTTTAATTTTATTTGGAACATGTAAGGACCATATGGTTTTCCAAAAGGAAGACATCGGGTTACCTGAGCTTGATTCGCCAGACTCGTGTGACAGCCACAAATACTCATAAAAAAATTTAGTATTAAAATATATTTTGCATATGTCATCTAAACAATTTCTCCGAATTCTTATGATAATCCAAAATTTATATTATACTGATAATCTCAATCCATGATTTGGCCCAGTGATCTTGGCTTAAAACTCAACGGCCGTTTGTAGCCCAGATAAGGCACCCGGATAATGGATAGCCCAGATAAGCTTATTCCAGACTCACTCATATCTAAGGTAGGTTTGGACCGGCACTCCTGGATAAGCCATCAAGGTAGGATAAGGAAGCCCCTTGCAAGGGGATAAGTGAATTTCCCCTCAAGAGCTTATCCGGGGTGACCAAATTACTACGGTGCCCCTTTTTCCCCAAACCTTGAACAATGATCATTTAATTGAACGCAACTTTGATTGGAATTAGTTTTTTTTTTTTTCTTTTTCAAACTAGTTGACGAAAATACAATGGAACTGTAGTCCCGGAGGAGCATCTCCAACCCATGTCTTCGATTTGAAGACTCAAAATAGTAATTTTTATTCAAAAAGTAAGTGTCAAGGATGTAACTATTTTCATATTAACTCCAATCCAATCTTCTATATTTCCATATCTACTTTTTAAAATCTCGTTCATTCCTCTCAAAAACTCGAATTTTCCTCTAAAATTTAAACTTAACTAACATATATTAATGAGTGGTCTTGTTTTAAAGGTCTGATCATGAATAACTTTTCAACCATATTAATTTTATTAAAAATGGAATGTTGTAATAGAAGTTATAACATTTTGAAGTGTAGAAATAAAAGGAAGAATGTTCTTCATTTTTTAAGTGATTCTCCATATATGAAGAACAAAAAATAATTCTTCAATTTGAAGAGGTGAAATGAAGAATGATTGGATTTCCTTCATACTTGAAAATGAAAAAAATGAAGGCATGGTTTGAGATGCTCGAAAGTGCTAATCCATTTGTAGGCCGAGAATAACTACTCAAGTATTTGTTTTTCCAAAGAGAATAAATAAAGTTACTCCCTGCATACTCAATTTTCCGATTATAAAAAGGTTGATTAGAATGCATTTTTAAAGGAATTAAATATTCTATTTATTGAGAATATTAAGGAAACAACTGTTAATTATTTAATAATTTACATTTAAAAAAAATATATGCAATTATTAAATTTTGAATAGACAATAAAGGACAAATGGACACTACAACATTTATATGGGGCAACCAAGTAATTTGATGAATGATTTCATTATCCACCACTTTTATCCATCAATAGTAACTACGAAACAAACTAAGTACTTATAAGCTAACCTCCTCTTTCTAATAATCTAAATAAATAAAAACCTTCTTAGCTTATTCCTTTTCTTAACTTATGTCCCCTTATACCACATTCACCTCTTATTCCCTTTCTTCTTTATCCCTCAAAATCTTATCCGTCCAATAAACGCGCGAGCTACATGTAAGAGTTTGTTCCCTCTTAAGATATCGGGTTTGATTGTTTTTGCTAGTTATTTTTTAGACCTCCTCGCATGAGCATGTGAAACGGTTGTGAACAGAGTCGTAAGTAGTAGTTTGAGGTGCGTGCAAGTTGAGACATTGAGGAAGAGGCAAGAGCACCGTATGATGTTTACAAGCCAAAGATGACCCAAAAGCTCTGAGTATTAGTATGGCTAATTAGTGAATTTGCTCCTCAAACACTACATTATACTAATTCGATTATTTGGGTCAGGCTTCAAGAAATTATAATTTCTTATGAATCTCCTAGTCTAACGTGAATAATTAGCCTTTAACATGACCGAAAAAGAAATTAAAATGTATGTGTAAGTTAAACTAGATTGTATGAAAAAAAATAGTCCTATTATTTCCTACTAAAAGACGACCCAAAAACCGGCAATAAATTCTCACATGGCCACATGGACATGGCTGTCTATCTCTAAAAGCCCAAAAGTTGTGGAATTCGGACCGCCCCATTCCCCTGGTTGGTCACAGGAACTGATCCAACTAGCTTCTCTGTCTAGACTTTCACTTTCTCTCTCCTCAGTCTTTTTCTGGGCTGTTTCCTCTTCCAGCCAATCACATTCCATCCGCATGTTCCTCGTTTGGACTTCTATTACGACACCCATTTAGACTTCCACTCCGTTAAACGTACTTCAATGAGCAGCAGCTAAAGATTCATAATCCCTGGCAACAGCAATAATTTCGTGGCCAGGTTCCACCCCTAAAGATTTTTCCCCTGTATTGTACTTGGCCATTTCACAATATTTTCAAACAATTTACTATGGACCTTGCAACGTGCACAGAGGAAGATGCACAGAAAACGTACAGAGCGCTCTCAGAGACTTATTTTTGGGTCTCACGCGAGTGATCCGAAACGTTCATTATTCTTAGAACATTTGTTTGAAATGGTGGGACTTTGATTTAAGTACTCTTAACCGTCCGATTGAACTGAAATTTTGCGGGGCTCCTCGAAAAAATATTCTAAGAATAATGAACGGTTCGGATTACTAGTGTGGAACCCAAAAGTGGATCCCCGAGAGCGCTCTATACGTTTTCTGGACATTTCTTCTGTACCCGTAGGTTTTTCCAATTTTCTATGAAGTTGTTTCACGTAATTTATTTGGGTGACTTTTTAAACTTTTTACACTTTTAGAATTTTGTGTTTGTTTGAGTTTCAGTCATAAATTGAGATAAAAAATAATTTACAAAGAATTAACACAAAACTAATAAATTCCAAAAAAAAAATTTAAATGAGAACAAAAAATATTCATCAACTATTCAACTGTTTTGCCAAAACACCCGAATCTCATTGTAGATTTTTTTTTGGAGTCGTTGACTGGTTGTGAGTCACTTTATCATGAGGGACTTAAGAGTCATTTGATCGGGATGGACTTTAGGAGCCGTGTGAGTCGTGTAGATTCCATCTATCTTTTGAGACTTGCCTACCATGATCTATTTTTTTTTTTTTTTAAGTTATAACGATGAGAGGCTTAGAGGTGTTTGAGTCAGTTTGCACATCTCAAATAGATTCCTTATCCAGTTCAATCAAAGAGCCGCCATTCATGTAAGACTAGAAAATTCATACTCCCTCCGTCACAATTTAAATAATTCCTACGATTAGACGTGTTTTTTTAAAATTCTTATAGTTTTCATTCTATAATATATTTTATATGCAATATTGATCTTATTTGATAGACCTCACTTAGTTTTATTAGACAAAATTTTAAAAAAATTTGAAAACCTTATCAATAAAAAGATATAGACATTTGAAAATGACATGGATATACGTAGGGAGCATTTAAAATGGGACGGAGAGAGTAAAAGGAATTTTGTGTAAAACCAAACCGATTTCAAGTTTCGAACCGAGAATGTCTGGTTAAGTTTGATGCTCTATTGATAATTCTATCCTTTCTGTTGTCCTAATTCAAATGAAACAGTCCTACCATAAACCGACCAATTCCCCTTTAAAACCCCCCACCCTTCCCTACCTTCTCCGTACCCCACCACCACATTCCTCCTCTGAAAACCATAGAAAAAAAAAGAAAAAAGAGGAGAGAGAAAGAGAAACGCAAACATGGGTTCGTCCAGATCCCTTCTCCCCACCTCCATCCTCTTCTTCTCCGTCCTCCTCGCCCTCTCATCGGCGTCGATCGCCGCCGAACCCCACCGGAGATCCAACGACGAAGTCATGTCCATGTTCGAGTCATGGCTCGTCACTCACGGCAAAAACTACAACGCCTTGGGGGAGAAGGAACGAAGGTTCCAGATATTCAAACACAACCTCAGGTTCATCGACGAGAACAACGCCGAGAACCGGACCTACAAGCTGGGTCTGAACCGGTTCGCCGATCTGACCAACGAGGAGTACCGGTCCATGTATTTGGGCGCTAAGGCCGGTTCGAAACGGAGGTTGACGGCGACCAAGACGAGTGACCGGTACGTTGTTGGAGCCGGTGAGAGTTTGCCGGGTTCCGTCGATTGGAGAGAGAAAGGGGCCGTCGTTGACGTTAAAGACCAGGGCAGCTGTGGTATGCTTTTTTATTTTTGCTTTTTTCCCCTATTAAATTATTATTATTATTTTTAAATAAAAAAACTTTTATTTTTTGTGCAAATATATATGACTTCCTCCGATCTAAATTTACACGACTTTTTTTTTGTTGTTGTTATTTTCGTTGAATTATTCCTGATAATAATAGTAATAATTTTCCATGACCAGAAATGTAGGAGTAATTTCTTGTGTTGTTGGACAACTTGGACTGTAGGGAGGATGGGGTTTGCCTGATTTGACTGTATTACCCTTAGATGAATGGTAGATTCAAGGATATTTTGGTAAAATACAAGTTGCTCAAATTAGTCAAACATATTTGGTTATGAACAGTAAGAAAGATCTTTCCTTTATTTTTTTTTACGGTTCCAATCAGTAAAAAGGATTCTTTGATAGATATATCAAAAATAGTATAGGGGTGTAGAATTTAATTTTCTGCATAATTGGTTAAAATTAATATTGGCAATCTTTTAGGCCAAGTCGAGGTAGAAATCTCTTGTGAATTCCGAACACCCGAAAAAATGGTTGAAAGGTTGAATTTCATTCAACTGTAAAGTAGGTGAGCAAAACCTGAGCTGTCATCTGCAATTATATTGCCAGCTAGTTATTTTTCGGTGCGTTGAATTTAGATAGATTCTTATTGGTCACCAAACAAAAATGATAGATACACTCCCTCCCCGGCCACTCCCCACCACTCACATGTGGTGGGTCCCACCACATGTGATAGGGGGAGTGGTCGGGAGGGAGTGTATGTATCATTGTTCGTCACCAAACAAAACCTCCCCCAAATCCTCTGTACGTGACTGTGTGATTGGCTACATTCTAGGCTAGTCTATTGGGCGTGAATCTTAAAGAAAATGTGACGATTCTGAGGTAATTTAGTGTCTGAAAATGCACAACAATTTCGGCATAATTGCAAATGTTTTCGGGGAGATAAGATCCTCACGCTCCTGTTAAATCCGTTTGTGGGTTCTTCTCGGACCCATCTTGAAGAGTGAAATTGTTAAAAAGTATCAAAATAATTTTTAAAAACTTCAAAGAACTCAACTCCATTAAAAATTATGTTTTTCAACCTAGTGTTTCATTTTCCAAAGTAAAATATCAAAATCATGTCAAAAATTCTTCAATCAATATTAGTATTTTTGACGTGTGCCCGACTTGATATATACTAATAAGTTAATGATTCCAAGCATCAAATTGGTCTTTAAAAAAAGTGTCGAAATGGGCCTGTTAACAAGACTGGATCGGAGAGGATACCATTTTCGGTACTTGGGCGCCCCTCTACTACAAATTACGTCATGCATGAAATCAGGCCATTCTTTGACCTCGTAAATGGCCCACTCCTTTTTTGTATTATTTTCTTTTCCTTTTGATTGGCCCTTTCACTTATTGGAGTGGGGTCTACTTTAATTTCCAAATGACGTGTACAATGCATAACCTAATTTTTCAATACCAAAGGAATTTGTATAGAAAGAGACGTTTACGCAAACTATTAATTGACTTTTTTAGGTTTGATAATTCTCCTTGACTATGAACATATCTTGAGTATAGTTGTATATGTAAACAATTACCTATTCAATTAACAAATCTTATTAATTACTATCTATCATAATAGACTACTTAATACTCAAAGAATATCAATTGAGATTATATTTCTAAATATAAATATCAATTTATTTTCATTCTTCAATTCTTTATTTTTTTTTGTTTAGATATGACTATATTCAGGGAACCCGATCCTCATCGGGAGGTGGGTTTGGTTCTTTATCTAATATCCCCAATGGGGATGGGGGCGGGGATGGTGAAAGACCCTCCAAATTAGGGATTGGATATGGAATAGGGTCCCCCAATTCATACCCCACCTGTTGCCATCCCTAATTTTATGTGTTGTAATTCAAAATAGCAGTGCTACATACTCAGAATCCAGAAGTGAAATTTGGGTAAAAATTCTGGTAGTTGCATTTTCCGATTAAAAAATGTTGGGTGTACTTATATCATATCATTGATTTGGAAATGAAGGGAGTTGCTGGGCTTTTTCGACGATTGCTGCGGTGGAAGGGATCAACCAAATCGTAACGGGCGATTTGATCTCGCTTTCAGAACAAGAGCTGGTGGAGTGTGACAATACGTATAACGAAGGGTGTGACGGTGGTCTCATGGACTATGCCTTCGAATTTATCATCAACAATGGTGGCATCGACTCTGAGGCCGACTACCCTTATAATGCTAGAGATGGTACTTGCGACCTAACCAGGGTTAGTAATGATTTAAGCTTTTTATTAAAAAGAAAGATAAAACTGTTGATACTCTTATCAAGAGTTTTAGTTTTGATACTAATTATTTGTTATACTGTAATGATGCAGAAAAATGCCAAGGTTGTTACGATTGACAGTTACGAAGACGTCCCTGCAAATGACGAAAAGGCTTTGATGAAGGCAGTGGCAAATCAACCTGTGAGTGTTGCCATTGAAGCTGGTGGCAGGACATTCCAATTCTACGACTCGGTGAGGTTCTAACTTGGTCTTTCTTTAGAAATTTGGATTATGATGATACAGATGACAAGGTTTCACTGTTTCAACTGTCTAGATTTTCTGTTTATCGGTTAAATTTTTCGGTCAATTGATCAACAATCTGCACTGCAGCAAAAATTGATATTTTGAGGCATGATTGTAAACGCTCTTATTAGAAATCAGAACCATAAAATTACCATTTTGGGAAGTAACAAAAAAACTGCCCAAAGAGGACCAAATTGATCAGCTTTGGTTGGTATATTACTATATTAGACAAAATTATGCCATGTTTTGGAAAGGTAAGATATATCGGTACCAAATTACGAAGGGTTAAAGTAAGTCATCTATTTTAAATATTTGGATTGGGGGATTCCATAGTGCGCCCCTGCACTACACTGGTGTACAATGGTTTGATGTGGTCAAAATCGATAGGCATTAGGCAATCGGGTGCAATCTACGTTAACAAAACCAGTAAAATATCGATGGGAATTGTCTTTAAAAACCAGTCAAATTGAACGCTTCTAAGATCCCTAAATTAGCATTCTTTGTGACAATTTTGCACATAATTTCATTTATACTACTAGTATTCAGTATTCAGTATTTACACGCCAACTATCCTTTCATGGAGCCATCTTTGCAGTGGGTCAACAATGTTATTGGAAGTTAGAGCAAGTGCAACAAATGATTCAAATTTTTCTCTAAAAAAAGTAGTGAACAGTACACATTTTTCATTTTACCAATCCATGTCTCCAACAATCCTCCCTATTACCCTCCCTATTTTTAATAAAATATGATATATGGGAGAGAAGTAAGAGAGAGACAAGAGAGAGAGAGAGAATAAAAAAAAGAAAAAAAAAAAAAGAAAGCTACGGCAAAGAGGGGAAGGGAGAGAGAGAAAAAATAAAAAAATGGGTAGGGAGTGAGTAGTGCCTCCCTAAATGGGGGGGATTTTAGGGAGGTACTATTCACTTTTGTATTTTAGGGAGGGGTTTAGGGAGTCTCTTGGAGGCTAGTTTTGGGGTTTGGCTCCCTAAAATAGGGATGAGAGGGGGATAGAGAGCATTGTTGGGGATGCTCTTAGGCGATTTGCTTGAGTAATCTAATCGTTCCTTATTTTGTACATATTCAGGGTGTATATACAGGAGAGTGTGGGACAGCACTAGACCACGGTGTCACAGCTGTTGGATACGGTACAGAAGACGGTTCAGACTACTGGATTGTCAAAAACTCGTGGGGTTCGAGCTGGGGAGAGAGTGGCTATATCAGGATGGAGCGTAGTACCGCTGGTCTCACTGGCAAATGTGGAATTGCAATGGAGGCCTCTTACCCTATCAAGACGGGCCAAAATCCTCCCAACCCAGGCCCATCTCCTCCATCCCCGATAAAGCCCCCAACTGCTTGCGACGACTATTATGCTTGTCCCCAGAGTACCACCTGCTGCTGCGTCTATGAATACGGAAAGGCTTGCTTTGCTTGGGGATGCTGCCCACATGAGGGAGCCACCTGCTGTGAAGACCATTCTAGTTGCTGCCCCCACGAGTACCCTGTGTGTAACATATATGCGGGCACCTGCAAAATGGTAAGAACTAAGAACTACTTTTTTTGCTTATCTTGGTGCTTGTTTGGGATAGATTTATTTGGGTTGATTGTAGATTCTGTTTTCAAACGAATACGTTTTGGACTACCAATGGTGGTGGTAGCCTAGATGGCAAGGATGAGTGGGCTTAAGTGCTCCTTCCTCCTGTACACGATCCGACAAGGTTCGAGTCCCGCCAACTGCAAGACTAGCGTCGATGGCCCTTTGTCCATCTAGTACCTAGGTGGTGCTATGGTAATGGTCTGTCCTTCTGGACAATAGCTATGGCTTGAACCGGACACTCCACAGAGAGTCGGAAGCCCCTATGGTCACGTCCTAAGGGGTTGCTATGTTGGTTGCCCCCTCCCACCTTTTTTGCAGGGGAAAAAAAAAACGAATACGTTTTGGACTGTTTAGGAGAGATTCTGTTTTCACTCGGGAACAATTGGGATAATAATTTGGTCAAATAAGCAAAAAGTGTTCTTACTTTCGTTTTCTCTCAATGAATCAGAGCAAGGACAATCCGTTTGAAGTGAAGGCAACGCAGCGCATTCGGGCTAAGCCTCTGTGGGCTTATACGAATGACGACGGGAAGAAAAGCAGTGCTTAAGAAGGCTTTGTAGCATTTGAGCACCGAGGAGGGAACGAGTCGGAAGGCAAAAGGATCATAGCAGGCTTTATAGTCTCCTCGGTAATTGTTGTCATTCAGCATTCCTTACTTGCAAAGAATGGATGCTTATTCTGTATATAATGCTGCTTCAAGTTTCTGTCACAGATGAATAACAAACAGATTATTTAAGTTTCCTGTATCTGATCACTATTTGTATAATGCTTTGAATTCCAGTCGTCGTCGATGTAATGAACCTGTGTATCCTCTCCATATTGCCTTTATTTCTTGCAATGGAAGCAACTTTCGTATGTATCGTAATTTGATGGTGGTTTCTAACAATGGAAGTTGAGTACTCAGGAGCTGTAGTCATCCTAATGATCCTTTCTGTCATGCATAAGCAGAACCGCGCAAGTACGAAAATAAAAGCTTCTATTGTCCCCCTGTTTATCTAACTTCTCGACTTACCTCGTAGTAATCTAACAAATAAAAGCTTCTATTGTACCCTAATCGTTAAAGAGTTGTACCTAAAGCAGAAGGCTCCCAGTTAACCCATATCGTTGAAGAGATGTACCTAAAGCAGAAGGCCCCGGGTACTGCAGGATTTAAACGAGGTTATATGTATCAGGCTGAAATCTTTTTTGTTTTTATAGACGAAATAAGATGTTAGTATGTTCGTATTTGTTAGATTACTACGAGAGCCAACCTTTTGTTCATAAATATCGAACCCCAAACCTCACGCTTCAAATGAGCGCTAGAGTTAGGTTTCGGGTTGAAATCAGTTAGTGAATCATATGTTCCGGGTATGGGCAGTCTAGTACTGTCACATTCTTGACAAGCTGGGAACAACTCAAAACAAACTCAGACAAACTAGTGTGGAGGACAGCAAGTTGATCCCAAATTCCTATGTATGTTTTTCCTGTCCAAGTGCCCATTGGCCCACCCTATCTGATAAAATAGTACACTTTAATTTTGCCTCACTTTGTTCTCTACGTAATAAGGGTAGCACATGGAATTCGCCCATGTCTCTGGGGCCGCGCTAGCATTTGGCACATCCAAAGCTTCGTAACATTAGTTAGCCCCTTGATAATCTAAACATTTAGTCACAGTCCTCCCAAACTCTAAAAATTTTGGTCTTATTATTATTATTAATATTTTTAACAAAAGATCATTTCATTACTAAGAAATTGCTCAAAAAGCGAAACAAAAATCCAATCCAGAGCCCTTGGTTGGGTAAAACTACTGCAATTTTTGGGGAATTGGAAGAGAATATACTGAGTACATACGAACAACACCCCCGAGGAGTAAAGGAATGTCCACAAAGAGACAGAAAAGCTCCAAACCGGAGTTAGAACCAGCAAAAAACAACGAAAACATAACTAAGAAACAAAACAAACCAAAAATGGAGAAGCTTACCGTCAACACGACACCCGGCCACCAACAGCCGCAAACTACAAACACACCTCAAATAGAAGGCGCATAGCGGTAGAGTCAAAGATTTGTAGCTCCTAACTCCAGCAAACCGAGCACAGACCCTTCCACCTCTGAAAGCCACAGCCTCAACTCCTCCAACCGCCAAACCAAATTTCTAGGTCTGCCACTAGGCTGCCCCTCGATGTATTCCCACTAATTGACAACTAACAAGACCTTTTGAAAAATTGATGCAACTAATTGTGCAAACTCCTTTCGGTGACTTAATTTGCATTATATTTGTAGAATTTTGTTCGGACCCAGTTCCAAATTTGGACCGCCAAGAATAGACGCTTACTAATCACAGTCTTTAACACAAAATACACATTAAAAATACTTATAGACGGCCGAGATTGCACAAATCGCCCTCTACTGCCCAAACCCAAACTCAGACTACAAAGAAGCAAAATCCTTTTTGTCTGTGCTACTGTAATTGAGAGAGAAAAGTTTGGCTTCGGTTAGGTGGGGATATGAATCATGTGGAGGGCTGCCGCACACGGCTCCCACTTGTTAAACATGTCAAAGTCAATGAGTTGGGGGGCAATGGATCCAAAGATCCAACCAAGGAAAAGTTGATGTGAATGTGACATTGTTGCAAAGTGTTTTCTCATGTTAATAAATGTGTTTCCTTATCAAGGCTACTTGTCTTGATATTAGGAGCTTATTATCTCTATTAATACTTTGATGTAAAGAGAAATTAATGAGATAATGTTTATGGCATGATGTTGTCAAGTTATCCGAACTAGTGTTCGCACATCTAGATTAATTTCAGAGGGTATTAACTCACCGTTCACTAGTGGGGTCAAATTAAAGCTGGGACAAACAGACCCGGGAGTACTGGTGTTCGCATCTGAGCCGTTGATCTCTACAATCGACGGTTTGGATTCGAATAAAACATTTCCAAGGAAGAGTTTTAATTAAATCCGGATTGTCCAAAACACTTTTGAACGGTCCAGATGTGCACACTAGGGCCACATACCAGGGAGCGTACACCACCAGGGTCCCCGTTTCCGGGACAAAACCGCTCACACAAGAGTAATCATCCAATTGTTTGGAAATTTGTTATCCAATTCAGAGAACATATCCAGAGGGGACGCGGGGTGTGTCAAAACGGCGTCATTTTGATGCTCTTAAGGGTCACAAAATGCACAACACGCCCCCGTGTCCATATATCACAAATGACAAATGAAGATGAAAGATAGAAATCAGGCACCCGAGATCATTTCGTCTCTCTTCTACACCACACGCTGAGTCTCTCGGCGCCAATTGTGTAGCACAAATGGGATTCGGGGCACGAGTAAGGGAAGATAGAACACAAGATTCGCTCTCAAATTTTTGTTACTCTTAAGCAAAACAACTATCTAGAAACCCAAATCCCAAAGGGTTAAATTTTTTAAAACAACAGAAATAGGAAGGCATATGTATTAAAAATATGTTTATGTAGAGCTGCATTGTTATTTATATGGCATAAGGTTACACTGCTGCATAAATAGTGACCAACCAACCAGCAGAAACTCATCCAATGATGCCAAAGTAAATGCAATCCCACTTTCCTAATTAATTGGGTGTTAGGGCACTCTGTCCTCCCTCAAGGGCCCAAACTCTAATTCCACACCCACCCCATCCCCCACTCCTAAATGAGGCTGTACGGAATTGGGTTTTTCTTCTTGATCAGTCTTTAATGCACCAGTACCCTCCACTTTTATATCAGCACCTTGTGTTTTGCTTGACCCACCATGTTTATCAACCTCAACATTTTGGCTTGTACTTTTACTCTCAAGTTGTTGATACAATGGTGGCACAAAAGGTACTTTTGATAGAAGAGCTCCAAAAGTGCAAGGGATTGATGGCAAGAGAGGTGGAATGGGCCAAAAGGGCTGGGTTCCGGCGGCCCACCCGTTTTGGGGGCTATTGTAGCCCACGTTGAGGGCTTTACGCCTCGGTGACTCATCGGGTTTTTCGCTGTAAAGTCTCTTTGTTCCACTATATTTGGGCTTGACATCAGATTCAAAACTTCTGTCATTGGGCTGAATCAACAAGTGGGTGTTGTTGGGTTTGGAGGTATAAGGTGTTTGGATAGGGAGGTATGGTCTTTGTAAAGCATAGATTCCTGGTATGCCCTGGAGATAGCTGAATTTCCTCTGTATGTTTATCACCAGATTGAGATCTTCAGCAATCTACAATGGGAAAACAAACCAATAAATTTATGAATCTCCAAAAAAAACAAGTTCTGTCAACATGAGGGTCCGTTTGTTTGACTGGATATCGTATTGCACTAAAAATTCAAGGTGACCGAATATCCTGTATTCGATTACATTTATGTACCGAATTAAATATACATCAAATGTATAATCGCACAAAGTGTGGAATATACAATATCATGGGAGTGTGGTATTTTTATTCCGATAACAGTAATCTAGTGACACTCCACGGTGGGATCATATATCCCTTCATTATTAGTCTCGTCAAACAAACGGGCCTGAACGTACGGTAGATATGGAACGAGACCTTTTCAAATGAGCCTAGTTGGATAATGCCTTCTCTAACAGAAATGATGGCTATTGTCTGTAAAATGGAGGAACAAGCTTTTAGTTATTTCAGTGAAATGAAGCTAGGAATATTTTGAAGGAGGTAGTTGAGAGTTAGATTTGAACCTGAATTCCAGAATGGAATTGTAATTGCCATGCCCTTGGTTGCTGTTCGTGCGATGAAGAGATCAAAAGAGAGTTAGATTTTCTACTTTCTATCAACATTTGCTCAACAATTTACAGAAAATCATTTTCGACATCTTGTTCAGATGTTTTAGTGGAATGGTTTTTGAGATTATGAGAACTTCGTTATGATACATTTTCAATAATGGGTTTTCTCCCTAAATAATTTTTAAAAAAAAAATTTCAAATTCATAAATAAGAATGTATTCGGCAAAACTGATTTTGAAGTTAACGAGCAAGCAGGGATAGGGACCATTACCAGGTCAAGTGATACATTCCATGTGGTAATGAAGCTAGGATCATTTTCAGTTGGGCTATCTTTGAACACCCATTTGTGACCATTATCAGCAGCAACTCTCCCCACAAGTCTGCAGAATATTACCAAACAAATTAAGAAATTTTCCAAAAACACTCTTAAGCTTGACTCCAAATTTCTTTCTCTAGCATTTTTTCCCCTACAACCTCTTTTTCTTGAAGACCAATCTCACTGTCAACTATCGTCTATCATGGCCAAATTAAGCTAGCAAAGTCCGTGTAGACTAGCCCAATACAGGTACTGATAGCACGCAGGTAATATTCGAACCCAAACCAAAGGCTTTTTGCGGCATGGTTGCCATGTGACTACCCCTACAGCCCTCACAATTTTCTTTCCAATGCAAACAGAAGAAACTGATAAGATTTGTTCAATTTACCCTTCACCAAAACTGTAGACCTCATGAGACATTTTGAAGAAGACATCAGCTCCAAACCTTCCCTTGAAATTCCCACTTCCAGCTCTTTCGCATTCGCAAAAATCGCAAAACCCATCTTCCCAAACAAGGATCCTGAAACAAAACATCCAATTCAAAACTCTCAAACATTTGCTAAAACAGGACAAGGGTTTGTTTGGTTTGCCACAATTCTTGGTGGATTTACCAGTTTCTTTTGTTTCCCTTGACACGGTCAAGTGCACCTCCTCCATAGTCCCACCTGCAACGAAACCAATTTGATACATAGTCATAATTTGACAAGATTTGGGGGGAAGAAAACCTCAATTTTCATTTCCTACTGAATGACAGAAAAAAACAAGTTTTGCTTGTTTGTTTGTTTTTGCTTACTTTGGTGGAGGGTAGTTTCTGGGCAAGATCCTCCAGAAGACTGCATATACCCATTTGGAGGATGTGGAAGAATCTGAAGATGTACATAGACTTCTCAGAGTGTGCTGTAACAGATAGTTGAGCATGGGAAGTCCACCTTCCATACTTTGGAGAGAGAGAGAGAAAGAGACTTGAACTGTTAGTGCCAAATACAATTAAAAGGAAAAAGAGCAAATCTAAGAACAATGCCATACCCACGCGCAAGATTTGAGTGAGAGGCCCCCCAAGTTGTCTATTCGGGGCACGGTCACGTGGTGCTCCGGGGCACTCCAACACTATACATTCTTGTGTGGTCATGGGTGTTGGAGACTTGGAATGCCTCGGAACACCACGTGGTGGACCGGTGGTGCTACAGGACAGCTGAATAATTACTGCCCCAAGTTACCCACCTTGAGACTAACTGAACTGACAAGGAATTATATTGGGGTCTTTGTTTTTCATTGAAAAGATGAAGATCATAAAATCTGATTTCGCATAAATTCTATGTAGGATAATAATTGCCAATGTATATGATTACTTAATACCAAATTATTGACCTGCATTGATGCAGCATACGAAGCTAAGATTTGTTCTTAGGGGTGTCAAAATTTGAAAGATGAGTGTTTACGTGCGATGTGATTTTGATACTTATTTGTCTTTTTTTCTTATAAATTACTCCCTCTGTCCCATTTTAAATTTCCTCTACGTAAAATCGTGCCATTTTGACTTTAAAAAAAACATATTTCTAGATTTTTTTTTTTCAAAATCTTTTATACCATTTAAAAGTACTCGTTGAGATCTTTTGAACGGTACAAAAAAAATTTAAAAAGTAGTTCCGAAAGTATTTTATTTTTTAAGGTCAAACTTGCACGGTCTCCTGTAGAGGACATTTAAATTGGGACAAAAGGAATACCTAGTAGTCATCAATAGTAGTTTTTTTTTTTTTTATCTAAGTAGCTCGGTCCCTAGACATGACAGTGTTACCACCAATAAAAATTAAAATCAAGTTGCTAGACAACTCTTTTCTTCCATCAATACCAAGACTACCGTACATAACCTTCATTTTAAAAAAAAATGGCTACTTTTACGAATTTTCGTGGCTCTTTTTTTTGAATTTTTGTGACTTGTTTTTATGTTTGGGTGTACGTACACACTTTACGAATTTTGTGACTTATTTTATGAATTTTTGTTGCCCAAGATATGAATTTGTGTGGTTACTTTTACGAATTTTGTGGCTTCTTTAAACAAATTTTGTGGTGAAAAGGGGATTGGGGGCTCTGCTGCCCCTTGGGGTCGGCAGGGCCTGCCTACCCCATCCGCGCCGTCCATTTCGTACATCAACGGCTCAAATCTCACCTTTCCAAAGTGTATCCGAGCCGTCCATTATTTGATGCAATCCGAGCCGTTGATGCGCGAAATGAACGGCGCAGATGGAGTTGGCAGGGCCTGCCGACCCCACGGACAGCAGGCCCCCCACGGACAGCAGGCCCCCGGATCCGTGAAAAGGACAGCTAAAGGTAAAACAAGACTCTAGGTTACAAATTTTGTGACTTACTTTTACGAATATTGTGTGGCTCACATTTATGGAATTTTGTGGAGTTATTTATGATTTTTTCTGGTTCCAAATACAAATTTTGTGGCTTATTTTTATGAACTTTTGTGGTCATATATGAGATTTTATAGCTCAAAATACGAAGAGCACACCGTGCACCCTTTTTTGGGAGTGTTTACCATAGCTCATCTCAACGACAATATACGACTTACTACCCCCTCAGATCTCTCTCAGAACATAGTAGAATCTAATGTGAGCCGTGGGCATAAGCATTTAAACCAAATCAAGGTGTCTTGGTCAGCTTATGCACACCTCAATTATTTCTCTCTCTGGCCCTGTCAAAGACAAATTATTCACGCCGAAAATAGGGAATTCGCAAGAGATTTCTGTATGTGATATCACGTGTGTACTTGCTTTTTTGCTGAACAGAATTGAATTTAGCCAGACACTTTACTTTTTTAGAGAGGCTGTATGTTTATACTTTATCATTTTATGTCTCAGATTAAGACAATTCCTCTGCAAAAGGTTTCCAACTTCCCAAAAAAAAATCCCCATCCTAATACTGAAGAAGCTGATATGATAGTGTTTGTCTGTCGTTGCAGCGGTGGTCCTCAATGTTTTTCTTGATTTCATTCCTGACAGATGCTTTTGTCTCTTGATAACCCACATAATTGACGCCCTTAATTATTAATCTTGGTTGCAAAATTTCCTGCATCTGATCAAAGTGTTTCTCTTAAGAAGTTTCTGGTGAAAAATTTCATGCAACAGTTTTATGAAGAGGCTGGATTACTGTTTTAAATAGCGGTCTCGAACGCGGTATCGGTGTATTGGGAATCAGCGTATTGGATGATACGTCGCGGGAATAAGGTGTAGCAGCCGTGAATTTTTTAACTTTTTGGCGTATTGGCCGATACAATATGGTACATATCCGTAGCGGAGCCTCCAAATCCCGAGACGAACGGATCGGCAGGTATTCAAAACTTGGGCTGTATAGGGTTTTGTCAAGAAGATATGAAGAGGCTGTTTGAGTTTGGACATTTTCTTAAGGGCATGCACATAATTCAGTCCATCACAGTTAGCTAATACTTCTAACCTTAAGAAGATCCCAGTTACTGCAGGCCCTTTGGATCTTTCGATTGCTGCATTAATCTTGCCCAATCCATCCATTCATGTCGAATAACATTTTTCCATCGAAGATCCAAGACATGTACACTCTACGTCGATGGCAGGCTTTGTAACAATGTCTAGAATCCATTCGGTAGTCGATTATTCTGGCCCTTTTCATTACAGCTGAAGACAACCACTTCTTTTTTTCATTTTTTGGTTATGTTGTCATGCTGAATCTTTCAGACTGGTCTTTGGTTAGTTATGTTGTCATGCTGGATCTTTCAGTTGGGTGTTAGCCAAAGATGCAAAGAAACCAGTTTTACCTGGAGGCAATAATCAATGGCAAAGGTAGAAACATTTGCCAGTTGAGCCACAGAATTATAACAAGAGCAAGACATTGTCTAGCCTATAAATAGTGTTTAAAATACCTTTTTATTTTTTTGGAAAAACACCCAAAATGAAAAAAACTAAAAGCCCACTGAAAAGGCTGCAAAAGGTGTATGCAAGTAGAGCTGCATACAAAGCAGTTGTTTGCAAGCACCCCGAGACGAAGCAGCTGTTTGTGAGCACCCCAAGACTCAGCTCCTTAAGGGCTCAGTTCGATTCGTTTAGTAAACCAGCTAAGCTCGAACATATGTTTTGGCTCACGTAATAAATGAACCAAGTTCGAGCCCCATATCTCAGCTCGTATGTATGGCTCAGTTGTTTATAGAGGCTCGTTTAGTACTTGAACCGAGTTTGAGCTCTCAAATACGAATTCGAGCCCACTGATTTTAAACTAGTTTAAGCTCTGCTCCGCACGATTACAACCCTACATCCAGCAACCCTACATCCAAACGAGGCTGAGTAAGTGAGAATCCTTAGCCACAAGATGGAAATCTCCTAGATCAAGAAGGCAAGATCTACAATTTGTCTACTTAGAATCTGTGGTCGTCCCTCCACCAATATCTTTAATGAGTGGGAGAGCATAGTGGTTATTTGAAGGTGTGCCCCCATTGAAATGTAGTAAGGGAGAAATTATTCAATACCTTTGGGGCAGCGTCACGTGGTGCCTCAGGCCTCATTTCTACCGCACATTTTGTGTGGAGCCAAGACAAGTACTGTAGACTCCACACCGTGTAGTGGCAAATGGGACCTGGGGTAGCATGTGGCAGTGCCCCGGTCACTGAATAATCTCTGGTAGAGTGGTCTTGCAAGCCAGGTCAAATTCGTAATCGTGCGTCCGCCGGCCCCAGGGCACTGAATAATCTGTAGCAGGAAGAGTGACTGGTTAAACAACCAAAAAGGAATAATTCCTTACCATTAAACGGAGTAATAATGGTAAATAGTAGTAGAGGGTGTTGGCCCAGATTTGAAAGGCCAAGGTGAGGTAAGGTCCCCACATTGGAGGCACCTAAAGAGACTCGACAGCTGCAAAATAGTTGGGGCAAAGTGGCACATAATTAAACAGGACATCCATAACATGGCCCTCCCCTCCAATTATATGTACCCCTTGTCCTTCCCTATCTCATGAGATAGGACATCCTAATACCCCTCCCATTCGGTCACTCCTAGAAGCTACGAGATTCTTGGTTCACTTTTCAAAGCTCTCTCAGTGGATTTCTTTCCCTACTCTATTTTGTCTTGACAAAACTTCACAGGTTGATGTAAAATTGTTTGAATTTAACCCAGATCAAACAATAGGCTAAAAGATACTACTAACATACTACAAACTATATCAATGAATGCTAATACTATAGTGTGAAATCGTGAATCGAATCGAAAAGCATCTTTTGTGAACCTTAAGGCGAATCAAATCATGAATTGCATTGATGCTGCCATGTTTTCTCAAAAAGCATTGATAAAAGTATGTAATAAAATGGAAGGCAATTGGCAATTGAATGGATGATCTTGTAGTCTAATATTGGGCAAGGCAATCGCAGGAAAAATGTTGTTTAAAACTTAAAACTTGAAAGGCTTCAACAAAGTTAGCAATAGACAATACTAACTATTGAAAGCATGATCAATTCAGTCGATTCATGCAATTCACCTTGAAATACAGAGTATTGGTTAGTATCGACTGATGACTGAATCGAGTCGTTTGATTCAAATTGCCATTCGTACAGTTTCAAGTACTATGGGCTTATTGGCCAACGCCGTATATAGTTTTGTAATGTATGCTAAGAAACATAGTAACATACTACTACTTTTACATTTCAAAAGGATAAATTTTGCTATCCAATGCGGGTTTTTTGTTTTAATTTTTTTTGTTTTAATAGAAAATTCAATCTAATTGCCTGGAAAAATAGTAGTACTATTTCATTTGGCTCTGTTCATTTGCCGAGAATATTACGCGAGAAAATTAATCCTGAGAAAAGTGAAATGAAGTGAAGTAAAGGAAAGAGAAATTTACTTTCCTGCGAATGTTCACTTAATAACGGATTTTTCCAAGAAAGCGTAATTGGTAGGAGCAAACTTTCCCATGACACATAATTCCTTCCTTTTTGCAGGATGCATTTTGAGGGAAAATGAGTCCTAGCGGAAAAATTATTTTTGTGGGTCCCATTATTTTCTTGGTAACTGAACACCCCAAAAGTTATGGGAAAGTTGATTTTTCCATCCTTTCCCATACTTTCTTGACAACTGAACGAGGCCATGGGATGGTTTGGCTTGGAAGAAGTAAATTCTAACTTTAGAATCTACAAAAGTATACTCGAATATAATATAATGAGAATGGTAGCCAAACTCAACCTTCATTATAAAAAGCCATGTGACCAAGGGGACGACGATCAGACCGTCGTCGCCCCCGCGTCCAATGCGATTCTGTACTGATTTCTCAATTTTCTATTTCTCCTGAGCAGGAACGGAACGTCAGTTAGAGAGGTTAATGGGCTTATCTCTTGGGTTCCACGGGTTTGGTCCGTTCGGGCATTGGTGAAGCCCAAATTAAAGTACTCCACTTTGCAGGCTTTAGAGCCTCTAGTCTTCTTTGGAGAAGCCCATTACCAATTCGGTAGCCAGTTGATTAGCTACACTTAACCTTATTTTACGTTCTTCCGATTTTGTGCTTGGGTACCTTGTTTTGAACACTCAGGCTCTGTTTGTTTAGATGTAAAATGTTTTACAACTGAAAATATTTTCAACGAAAAACATTTTACGTGAAAAAATAAGTTTTACAATTATTTTCCAGTGTTTGGGTGAATTCCAATTTTATTTTTACAAACCGATAGCTCATCCAAGCTGATGAAGGAAATTTCTGTCATGGCACGTTGGTAGAGAGAGAGGCTTGCCATCTGCGGGAGAGCAGACTTGTATTCATGTGGCCATGAGGGAATCGCTCAACCAATTTGATCGAGGGGTATCGTGGAAAGGGCAGAGTGGTACAGTGTTCGTTATGGAAAATTAACTTACCGAGTTTTTGACGGTAAGTCATTTTACGGCCAAAGGCGTAAAACATTTTTCAAAAAATTTCATTTTCCAGAATTTTCAACAACCAAACACCCGAAATTATGTAAAATGTTTTTGGCAAAAATATTTTACGTCCAAACAAACGGAGCCTCAATTTTAATACTCTTGAACACACCCAGTCGAAAAACAAGCCCAATGGCGGCATGGGTGTTTGTTAAAAAAAGGGAGAGAAAGAAGAATTTAGTGGTGTATGTATCGTGCTCTGTCTTCTTTATCTACGTCCATTGCTTAAATCTTATCATCACAAAGAAGAGCATACCTTCAAAAAGGTTCATCCCGACATATTCGCTCCAATTTTTATCAAAATGAAATTAGTAGATTAATATGCCGGAACCGGATATGAAAACTCATTCACGACAAATCTAAAATCTTACCCTCTTCAGTCCAAAAGATTGTCACTACCCAATAAGAGAAGTACCAAAAAAACAAAAATTGATACTTTTTGACAAAGTTTTATATTTTTAAATACTCATTTAGCGTAGTAGTTAATTTTTACGGAGTTGGGTTATGTTTTTTAATTGCATTATTTATACTAATATATGATATTTTGGGCATACATTGTATATCTTGTTGGTTAATGACATTACTAAAGCTAATGTAATTTCTGAACACTCTACTAAAAATTTCTGGAGCCGCCACTACAGCTCAGCTCGACTCGACTCGACTGGTAAATATGTGCTCAGTTTATTCATAGAGACTCACATAGTACTCGAATCTAGCTCAAACTCACTGATGTCAAACAAGCCAATATCGAACACCTAAAGCTCTTTTCTCTGCTCGTTTGCAACCCTACATCCAAGCGAGGCAGATCGAGTAGGTGAGAATTCTTAGCTATAAGATGGAAATCATTCAAGTCAAGAAGGCAATTAAGCTTTAACAATTTGTCTACATAGAATCTGTGGTCCACCCTCCACCAATATCTTTAATGAGTGGGAGACCATTACCAATGGAATAATTTCTTGCCAATAAAAGAAGCAATAATACTAAATGTCAGTAGATGGTGATGGCCTAGATTTGAAAGACCAAGGTGAGACAATATGCACCCGATGACCCGACTTTGGGGGCACCTACACAATGGTAGGGGCAAAATGGCATCTAGATGGACATCCATAACATAGCCCGGGAGGAGGTTCTATTCAGTTTTTTAGTGTTCAGTATGGCCCAGTTTTGGGTCTATCCCGGGCCCATAACAATGGTCGTGATTGTTCATTTTGTAGAGTTCGTCAAGTAAGTCACTCACGTAAAAAAAATTAGCTTGATCGAATATTGATAGATACACGAACAAAATAGATTTGTATGCAATTTGAAGTTTCTGATTATTTTTTATCTTGTACTACAAATATCTTTTGTTCAAGTATCTATCGGAAGTTAATTTTTTTAGGTGAATGACTTACTCAAAAAGGTTTAGAAAATGAGCTGTTCAATCATTTATGTGAACCTTGAATGAACCCGCAATAGACCAAAACTAGACTAGATTGGATACTCAAAAAATTCGACATGACATTCTCCCACATGGCCCTCCCCAACAATCATAGGGTTCCCTTGCCCTTCCTTACCTTATGAGATAGGACATCCTAATAACAACCCTCGCATTGGTGCATTCTTATTCTTACATCTCATTCTGATAATTCCATACTCACTTGACGTGTCTCACATGTATTAACGCGTCATGGTGTGTCCGATACAAGTACGATGATAGCTTAGGCCTTTCAATGAGAGCCCCTCTGAATCAATACCAGCACGAGTAATTCCAAATACTCCTGTCAAAGATGATACGGAGAAAGAATGGCAAATTGTCACCCGTCGAAACCATAACACATTAGTGTTCTTTTGAGCTGACAATAAGCTTCCCTTGCTAGTAGGGGTTATATATAGGAGGCATTTCTAGTAAGGGCTCCCTTATATAAGTTGCGGTGCGGGATTTTTTGTTCGAGATTGAATTTCGACAATCCGAACCGTTAGATATGTTTAAAATGCATTTTTAAGGTCCAATGCGAGGATTCGTCAAAAAAAAAAAAAAAAAACCCGGAAGGGCTTGATCCGAGCAATTTTTTATAAAAATGTACATATACACACATTTTATCGAAAACGGCTTGGATCAAGCCTTTCCAGGTTTTTGTTTTTTTTACTAATCCTCGCGTTAGACCTTAAAAACACGTTTTAAACACATCTAACGGTTCAGATCGTCGAAATCAGATCCCAAACAAAAAATCCAGCACCGTAGAAAGTAAGGGAGCCCTTATTGGATATTTGTTGTATATATATACAAGAAACTTCTAATAAGGACCCTTATATGAGGATCGACGTGAGGACTTCATGCTTCCCGGCCAAATTTCGACGATACGAACCATTAGATGTGTTTAAAATGTGTTTTTAAGATCCACCGCGAGAATTCATCCAAAAAAAATACTCGCAAGGGTTTCATCCGATCAGTTTTTGTTAAAAAAACGCTATATAGTGAAATAAAGAATAAGTGAAATAGATAAAGGTTGATCTATTTCACTTATTTTTATTTTAATATTCGTCATCCCACCGTATTTCATTTGAGTAACAGGTACGTGCCCAATCGATAAAGTGTTTGAACATTTTCAGGAATAAAAGCATTCTTATAATATGACCAATTAACCAATCAGCAAAACTATTTCTTACAGATAATAACTTGTTTGCCTTGTCTTTAAGATAGCTGTTGACTAATGGGAGGATCATTGAATCCGGTGAAATGTACGGGTTATAGCGTTTTTAACAAAAATTGATCGGATGAAGCCCTTCCGGGTATTTTTTTTGGACGAATCCTCATGGTGAACCTTAAAAACACATTTTAAACACATCTAACGGTTCGGATCGTCAAAATTCAGTTCGAAAAGTGAAAAAATTGTTAGGTCCGCATGAAATTTAAAATGAAGGATCCCTTATTGGAAGTGGATGGTGGTTCGGCGCAGGGAGGGAGAGAGAGGAGCAGGCGACGTTCTTGGGGAGAGAGTGAGATATGGTGAGGGTGAGAGTTAAGGGATTGAGTGTTATACCCCAACTTCTAATCTCAACCATTGGTTTCAATGGCTGAGATGAAGTGTCAAAATTTGTGTTTTTTTGTGTGAGGGGAACCGACTCGTATATATATATATATATACAAGAACTATCCAGTCAGGGATAGTTACAGTCCGGGATTATTCGGACGAATCATTTTTCGATCAAATTTTGATGATCCGAACTGTTCAATGTGTTTAAAACGTGTTTTTAAGGGTCTCTACGAGAAATTATAAAAAAAAAAAAAAAAAAAGAGACTGGGAAGGGCTTCATTCGAGTAGTTTTCGATTAAATATAATCGAAAACTACTCGGACGAAGCCCTTCCCAGTCTCTTTTTTTTTTTTTTTGATGATTTCTCGTAGGGACCCTTAAAAAACGTTTTAAACACATTGGACGGTTCAGATCATCAACATTTGATCGGGAAATGAAAGGTGTGGACGGTGTGGACTTTAAGAGTAGTGGACTAGATATATCCCTCACGGATCTCCTCCGTGAGGACCACCCCTTTTTTTATTTTCTGGACCAAATTTCCACGATCCGAACCGCTCAATGTGTTTAAAACATGTTTTTCATGGCAAACGCGAGGAATCGCCAAAAGAAAATACCTGAAAGGGCTTCATCCGAACAGTTTTTCATAATAATCGTACATAAACAGTTTATCGAAAAATGCTTGAATGAAGCCCTTCCGGATATTTTTTTTGGCGATTCCTCGCTATGACCCTTAAAAACACGTTTTAAACACATTGAGCGGTTCGGATTGTCAAGATTCGACCCCGATCCATGAGGTCCTCACGGAATTTCCGTGAGGAAGTCCTCATTAGATCATGATTGTATCTATCTATCTATCTATAGACACACCAATTAGTTTGCAGTTGATTTTCTACATTTATTATTTTTTGTGGTCATCCTCTTAACTGTTTGTAAACAAAAAAAAAGAAAAGTAAAATGGTGCAGTTCTGGAGGAAAAAAATTTGTTCACCCTCACCAAAAGAGGGTGAACAAAACCCTCACTCTCATTGGCTAAGAGGAGTAGTCTCTACCACTTTTAACCCAACCCAACCCAACTCAACTCAAGTTACTTGTATGCTTAAATTCAGGAAAAACCCCTAAATTCTTAATTTTCTTTACTGAACCCCTCACCTAAATTAGGGTTCATAGGAGCAGAAAAGAAATTAAGCCTATTCTCTGGATGACGATGGAAGAAGAAAAAAAATGGTGAAGCCCTAATCTCTTCTCTCTTGAAGACAACGACGATGACGATGGAAGATGAAGAAATTGGACCCACTTCGACCTCGCCATGCCCATGTTTCTTAAAATCGCCGAGTATCGTGCCGGAATCGTCCCCGTTGCTTGATTCCGGTAAATTTCCTATTTCTCACCTTACATTATGTAGTTCAGTTTCTTCGTCCCCGTTGGTTGTTTATCCATGTTATTCAAGAGTCGAGACATTTTGATTTGCGTTATATGGATCGTACTTACTACTAATTTATGGAAAAGTTCATTCAAGCAATTTTAGTCAAGCTTGGAAAAGTTCATTCAAGCAATTTTAGTCAAGCTAGGTACGAATCTTTGGAAAATAGGTTGTTTTCATTGTTTTCAACACGACAATCCCTTTCCAAAGAAAAATCAGTCAACATCACGGGCTTAATTTCAACACAGAACATAGCCTAATGCGTTCCCCGCTGAACCTTTCTCTAGAAACAATAAGAAAGTCTGGAGCTTTATTCTGGTTGATTGGTCGGTTTGTTCACTACACAATTTAATGAGAGTTCAATTTTTGGAATCCGGTTACAAGAAATAAGTTTTTGTTAATTCTTTAGTCTCGGTGTAAATGATATGTCTTTGACGGGATTACGATGAAAATTAATTGAGGTACGCGTAAACTAGCCCAACACACCTAACCATCTAAAAAAAATCAATAATAAGAAAGTCTTAGCACATCAATTTCACATTCTCCTTCTTCGTTATAGCCAATCCAAAATTCAAAACCATAAAACCCAGAAAACCAACAAATCTTCAAATATATGCCTTCACAAATCGCAGGAATTTTTTTTTCAATACTTTGAATATCTTTGAATTGTTTATCAGAGAACGTGGCTCCGTGAAAAAAAAAAAATTCAGAGAACGTGGGTTGCATCGGTTGTGATTTGTTCATTTATTTTAATAGAAGTTAGTTTGGGTTTAATTGATAACCATTTCGAATTACTTTCATAATCGAATATGCATGTCGGTTGTTAAAATGCTAGAAATCTTTTGGTCTTATATTTTATGGTCTTATGTTTACCTTTTGATATGTAGAATCGCTGGAGAAACTTGAATTTGAAGATTTTATGAACTATGATAAGAAAGCTAGTGAAATGGAGGAAGGGGATAATGGGTTAAATGAAAATTATATATCTACTGAGGTTGTTGAGCCAAAGTGTGGAATGATTTTTGATACTGCTTCCATCGTCATCCAGAGAATAGGCTTAATTTCTTTTCTGATCCTATGAACCCTAATTTAGGTGAGGGGTTCAGTAAAGAAAATTAAGAATTTAGGGGTTTTTCCTGAAATTAAGCATACAAGTAACTTGAGTTGGGTTGGGTTGGGTTAAAAGTGGTAGGGACCACTCCTCTTAGCCAATGAGAGTGAGGGTTTTGTTCACCCTCGTTTGGTGAGGGTGAACAAATTTTTTTCCAGTTCTGGAAGAAAAGACCACAACTAACGTAATTGTGGAAAACTAGCATGAATTTAGGCTACGGTAAGTAACGCTTGGCTCAAGTCTCACGTTAAGGGTGTGTCTGATTGGTTGGAAATGTGTGATCCATAAGATTTGTAATGCAATTGTACGCTTTAACCCGTGAATCAGATGTTCATTTTTCATGAACTTTGAGCAACAGCAGGGGCGGAGCCAAAAATCTCAGCACGCTGTAACGCATGAAAAAAATCTGATTTGCTAATTAAAAACTGAATGTGTATTTCTGAAAGAAAATTATACTTATCGCCCCTGCGGCAGTGGTTGACGTGGAAAAAATGTTTCAATTTTCATGAAGCCCTTCCCGGTCTTTTGTAAACGTGTGTAAGTTCAAACAATGCAGTATGAACCAGTGGTTCATAAAGCCCTCAGGATTTGTCCGGTTGGCTCATGAAGCCTCAAGGGACTAACTAATCGGCTTATGAAATCACAAAGGTTAGTCTGGTTGGTTGGTGAGTTTGCTTCCCACACAGTTAACCAGGATTCAGTTCATTGGGTCAGGCCGCAAAAAAATTACTTTCTTATCAATCCCTCTAGTCCCAACATAGATAACCTGTAACCGGACCGGGAAGGGAATTAGTCGAGGAGCATAGTGATGGAAAAAAAAAAAAAAAGGGTCATGCTAAAACTTCCAAAGGACTGTCGTCTGCACACACGCAACAGACAGTCACACATACTTTCTCATCACGCCCCAAAGCACGATGGAATCATGCGATTCCTCTTGCTCTGCACGGGTAAAATTCAGATGAACTTTCTACTTTTGTAACAAATTTTTTTTTTGAATTGAATGGGGCCTTTTCTTGCTCGCTGATCACATTTTCCAATCGTCGATCGAAAAAAAAAAAAAATTAAACCAATACATACAATACCATTCACAAAGAAGTTAAACCCGGTACTTCCGAAGAGGCAAAGATCATGCCTCCTGAAAAAACCATAGCAGGAATACATTATCTGTAAATCTGTACTATACCTTCAAAATGTATGTTCACCGCCAAACAATGGAGAACAAAATCATCTCTCCCAGGTTGTGTGATAAACAAGTCGCAACGTATCCGTAGCTACTAGAACAGTAAACCCAATCACGTAGAAGTGGCAGAAAATTTCTGTCCGACTATGTCTCCCGAGCCATGAAAACCTCAATAGAGATTTCAACCAAAGACAATTGAAGCATTACTCTTCCAGATGTATTCCTCAGCGCACAAATTCATTGATACGGAAGTGGGTGGACATCAAAATCGAGTTTACAATCAGCATTGGGGACTTTGCTAATTAAGCAGCAAAAGGATCTTCCACAGCCCGCTGCATTCAAAAGATCGCAAAGCTCATCAGAGCGACGCAGGCACTGCGTTTCCTACACGACAACAGCACAAGCTGCATGGAAGGAAAAAGAGAGCATATCATCTGATAACTGCAGGAAAATACATCAAATCACATGCATGGGTAAGAAATGCAAGTAAACATTACTAACCATGAAGGCTGTGCTGACGGTTCATCATTGACAGCGAGCTAACATCCACAAGGGCAAAATTGAAGAAAGAGTTTGTGCTCGAAGATCTGGAATTGGATTAAATTACCTCCTCGTTGATAATTAGCAAGAACATACGACGTGTACCTAAATACTGCCAAATCAGCTCTCGAACTCTTAATAGTTGCGCTTAAACAACTAGCATGTATGATACTTGTAGCAAGGCTCGAAACCTTACCATTCTAGCAAAAATCGAAATAATGACAATGGCATCAAAAGAAACTAATAAAGCTGAGCTGCTGAAGAAAGCATCAGTAGGAGAGAGATAGGAAACCCCAATGAAAGCAAATGTTACTAAAGGAAGAAAATGTAACAACATTCCAACTTGATCAACTGCTAAATTGCTGAGTAAAATATGAAGTGTAAGATGGAACTGAAATTGCTGCTATTTGTTTTTTTGGTGACGAAGGAACAGCCCCACAGCCATGCCACTAATGGACCCAACTGCGTGACCCCAACCTCTGGGGGAGCTAGCGCGGCCACACCAGTCACAGTCCCCCACTTATTGCAAGGGTACTCACCCGGTGGGGAATCGAACCCCAGACCTTGACAACTACCCCCAAAGCCGGGAACTCGCCCTAACCACTAGGTCAACCCCTGGGTGTGTAAATTGCTGCTAAATTGCTAAGCAAAATTGCTGGCAATCCATGGAGAAGTGAAAGTTTGTTACGGCCTGGAAACACTTTGGTGTTTGTGGTTTTGCACAGCCAAAGTTTAGCCTTCCATGCACACAGAAGATAAGTAGTGAATAACCCAGGCATAAGCTCGAGTGATGAACTTCTCTTTCCACAGAAAGCGAAGCAAAATTCAATAAACAAGAATGCTTGACACTGGAAAAATGCTTAGCCACTCCATCCTGTCCATCAAATGGTCGTGTCATTCTCAATCAAGATTCCAAAAGAATCAGAGGCAAAAGGATATTTTCAATTTCGAACTATCCACAAATACAAAGAGTATGAGCACTTGTCTCTTTGCGAGAGTCACCACTAACAACATAACTAAGAATCTAGATAAACAAAAACAGGAACCATCTGGAGATATCTTACTCAGTGGCCTGCTAATTCAGTGTCATGGAGAGATATTTATCAACCAATTCAGCCAACAGCAATGCTGAATCGATTGCAAATCTTGTGGGATGGCTCGACATAGATGTGTACCGATCAGTTTTGACAAAAATTTGCACGTAACATCGTGACAGATATAGAACTGACTATTCAAGTGAAAGGGGACTCGGCCCATCCGCCCATGAATCCATTGCAATCAATTCATTAGCTCGTGCAGCATCATTCCATACCTCGTGAGTAATAATGCAGCATTCCAGCATCAAATTGAATATCTGAAAGAAATTAGTTACCCAACAGGAGACTGCCTCAGTATCAATGGCATAACACAAAGAAGTTTCTAAAGTTCAAAATTAGACAGTCAAGTCACCGATATTTGAAGAGCTAATTATGCGTGTATAGTGACTGTGTACCATGTTTATACCACGTAGTATCGGTAGTCGGTACACAAAGAATAGCTCTGGTACGTAACACTTCAAAACCTTTCGAAATCACATAATAGGATCTCATCCTCAATTTTTAATGCAGATTTACCTCGGTAGCATGGACTATTCATGTATATTACAATAGCTGTAACAGAAAACTAAACATCACGCCCCTCTTCAATTTGAAAGGAAAACAAAAGGCAAATTTATGGCATATCATAAGAGTCTGCTGGTTGAAACAATGTTACAAAGACTGATTCGTCAAATCAATAAACACAAATTCTTTTCTCGTCAAACGCAATGTAAGCAGGGACAATGTACTGTAACCACACACAAATATGAAGATTTGAAACCTCACCGAACACTGAAATTCACTTTCGAAGACAAATAAACGCACATAAGATTAAAATACAAACAAGATAAGACACGGATAAAAATAACGTAAAGGGATCAAGTGTTCTTCTTTCCACCAGATTCAAGCTAGTTTGCATCGTTATGTATTACGGGAGCCGCTAGTGAAGCTTGACCACCTTCTGAAAGTGCACACCATTAAATTCCTCCCTGCAGTAAGGCCTAACCTTGCCTTGAAGGACATTGATCGACCAGTGCTGCTTGATGCACCACCACCACCACCACCCTGTATAGCTATGGGTGGGGGTGGCATTTCTAGACCATTGTCATGGGCATTACTATCACTAGCACTTGCATCCTGATGTTCATTTTCATGGGTGTCCAAATTGACAGCCAGAGACCCCCTACTTGTCCTCAACCAATCTGCAACCTCACAAGTCACTCCCCTGCACTTCTTCAGCTTCACCTTCACCAAATTAGGGCAACCGCCCGCAAGTGCTTCTATACCGCGATTGGATACAGGACAACTCTTTATACAAAGCTTCTTCAATGCTATGCATTTAGCCGCAATACATGAAATCTCCACATCGCCGACAGTCTCACTTCCACACAATGCCAACCGTTCTAGGTTTTGGCAATTTGCAGCTATTAACTCCAAACTTATTCTGGTCGGATTTAAACCTATTAGAACCAGCTCTTGAAGATTAGGGCAGTTTTTAGCAACAGCAATTAGACCATCATCGCCAATCCGATTTGTCTTCCATCCATCAATGTGAAGCTTACGCAACAGCTTGCAGTTCTCTGCAACCGCCTTAAGCCCCAGATTTGTACATTCAGGGGTCTTCACGAGGTGCAGGATTTCAAGATACATACAGTTCGATATTGCTGTGACCCCAGTGTCACTAACCTGAAGCCTCTCGAGATGAATTTCGACCATACCTGTTACTCGACTGGCGATTAGCAATAAAAGAGTATCCCAATCGCCGGAGCACCTAAAAAGCTTTAAAGTTCTTAAATTTTTTGAGCCGATGATCAGGGGACCAAAACACTGACCATTGTAAAGCTCTTTCAGATATATAGTTTTGAGAGATGTTGCCGCGGCACCGGGCCCAATCGGCTCGGCTGGCGCTGCTCCATCAGTGATGCCACGAAGCCGTTTCACCGTTAGCTCTTCGAGCAACGAGCAGTTATCAAGAATGGCATTCATACCTGAAGCAGAAAAGCGTATCGCAAATGAAGCAAGTAGCTATAAAACAGAAACAAAAACAAAAAAAAACACAAGCAACAAGATAAAAGAGAGACTCTTGCTGAATTTCTGCTAATCAAAACCCTAGCAACCCTAGGATGAAAATGAACATTTAGAAACTATTTCTAATTCTTCTAAATCTTGATGACAATTAAAAAATAACTCTGGTGTCCGGATCAGCTTCCTAGCATCTCGACTAATCCCTCGGGACTCAATCCGACTGTCCAGCGGGGAGTCGGATTAAAGCCTGGACAAAGTCCTTCTAGACTGGCCCGATAAGATTTGATAGCAACTTCGATCCAAACACTAACTTTCAAGCATTGACAACAAGGCCAGCCTCGCGGCATTATTGCTAATCAAAACCCTAACAAACCGAGGAGAACCATGACAAATCAGAAACTATTACATCAAATTATTGAGTACGAGTACCAATCAAATTATCCAAATCAACTCAAAACAATACCTTTAGCCCCAAAAGTGCACGATCCACATGATAACTTCTTCAAGCCCTTACAATTCCTCGCAAAAACCGCCATCCCGGCGTCCGTCAGTTCACGGCAAGCACGAAGCTTCAAACGAGTAAGATTCCTACAGTGAAGCGAAATAAGCACAAGACCGTCATCGCCGATACTTGTAGATTTCCGATCGCACTTCAACGCTAGTTTGGTCACCGAATCGAATCTATTAAAGATGTACGGAATCACGGGGAGTAGATCGGACCGGGCGTTGAGAGAGAGCCGGTGACGGCTCTGTCCCTCGACCTGTAGCCACCGGCGGCAGACGAGGGAGCACTGTTTCCGGTCGCCGGAAGAGAGGGACTGGAAGATACACGCCAAGCACTCGTCGGGTAGGGTTGAGATGTAATCATCTGGGGAGGAGAGTAGCACATGGTTGGTGATGAGGTTGTGAGGTGGTGATGAAGTGTCTCTGGAGAGCATCGGCGGAGAGATCGGGAGCGTTGATTTGGACTTGGAACAATGGCTGTGAGTGGTGGTGTGGGGGTGGGCGGGGACGGAGGGAATGGAAGGTGCTTGGCCCATCCACGACGTCGGCGACCGTATCACGATCGGCGGACCTGAGGAGACCTCGAATTTCTCTCGGGTTCCTATGTTATCGCGTTTTGTCAGGAGCGGACTTGAATTGGGAATTAATTTGGGTTTGTTTTCTGCAACTTTGAATTTTTATAGTCTTTTAGAAATTTTCTCATTAGAGGGTAAGATCGTTGAGAAGTAAGGACGGTCTCACGTGATTAATCTTCCTGTAATACTACTTTTTTTGTTTTTTCCAATGTAAGTTGCGCGAGCCTAAAGTGGTTGCTAGTTTATGCAGTATAGCTCTTGGATATCTATATTATATTTCGGAATCGAGTCTCATATCTCCCCCATTCATGTAATAGATTAGGAATGATGAATGACCAAAAAAAAGATTGTACGAGCCAACTTATATACACTTTTTGACTAATTCCCGTCCCGATCTTATCACAAGAAAAAACATATACACCAAAAAAAGGAGATTCATAAAAAAATAACGGGCAAAAAAATGAACCGAAATCTAATTTGTATATAGAGCAAATTCATTAATTAACCGGACTAAGGGCATCCTTATCAGACTCAACAAAAAAAACACCAAATTTAACCTCAAAAACACATTTTATAAATTAGCAAGTCATTTATCTAAAAATTCACAAAATCAGACTCTCTATCCAAACTTTATTATTCCCCTCAAGTCTCATAAAAAAAAAATATTTTTCTTAAAATATTATTCTCCCCCAACTGGGGAGTTGTGCAAGTGGATGGAATGGGAGACATGGAGGCATCTGGACAGAAGTTAAGGAGTGAGAAACTGTTAAATTATTCGGTAGCCTGTGAACAGTAACTTTACCCCAATACCGAGTTACTGTAGCGAAGTTGCAATTTTTACAAATTAGCCCAACACTTGTTTATGCTGATTTTGGGGTGTTTTCTCCCTTTTGGTTCAACAAAATAACCATCAGGGGCATTTGCCTCCCCTGATGGGGATGCTCTAACGTGAGCTATCTTCTAGTAGTAAAACTTCAACCGTAAAGTGCAGGCGCGCTCACGTGGTTTCTTTTTTTGGGTTTCCCGATCGGCAAGCTCACGTGGTTGCCATGAGTCCTCTCCCCTGATCTCCTTCTATTCCTGAGACTTTTTCGAATTTTTTTTTCTTTTTCTGTTTTATGTTTGTTTAAATTCTAATGGGAATTGATATTGACACTCTCTTTTTTGTCTCTATTCATAAAATGCAAAAAGAGTGCCAATAGAGAAAAGTAGAGTGTCAATATCACTTCTCATTTTAAATCGCTTTAAATCAGACCGAGCATTTGATTCATATTTGTGTACGAGGGATAGCGAAGCGATGAACACATCGGTCCGAGTTTTGAAACTGTCATATCTACACCTAAAGTTTCATATTGTAAATGAATACCTGGGCTAATTTACGGACACCTTACCTAATTTCGAGATCCTAAAATTAATACTTTAATTGAACCTAGTACTTATACTTTAGACCCCAAGGTACTTATACTTTAATTGAACCTAGTCATAGGAATTACTATATGTTTGCCCATCAAAGCCAAACTCATGGGATTCCCACGGGTTTCGGATCTTACCCGTACCCGCCAGTGACTTTGAAATTTTCTGACATCTTTACATTTAAACATTTAATTTACTTAGAAAATTAACAAGACAAAAGGAGGGGAAGAATTAGAATTTTTAGAAGATTGAAATGTAAAATTAGAATCCACAGGTTCTAGAGTAGTTTTTAGTAGATACTTGCAGATACTCTATCATAAATGTTTGTAATTAGTCCTACAGATTTATCTTGAGGGCAATTCGTATTTAACTTCAGAGCTGTACTATATTCAAATCGAACGTAAACGACAATTTCAATTATAATACCACAACCGTTCCATTGAGAGAAGTTTTTTTTTTTTTTTTACAATAAGACAACAAAAAACAAAAAAAAAAAACACATACTCTAATATATTTTTTTTACTTTTCCATACACTTTTACACATTCCTATACATTTTTCACACATTTTAATACACTTTTTAAGCCTTATAATCAGCCCAATGGGCTGATTTTAGAATTTTCCAAAAAAAAAAAAAAATTGCTATGAAAGGTGCTGGTCAGGTCAATTCCTCATCGATTCCTCGAAAGAAAAAAATAAATACTACGGATATTATTACGTTCTTCAACATGATAATATAATAATACTTCTTCTGGATAGAAAATTGAGATTCAATTGGGTGGAAATATAGCTAATTAAGCATTCCACTGATATATTAATGTCGTATGCTCCAATCAAACCGAACTTAGACAGGATTCAATATTTGTTTGTTTTTAAAGTTATCCTGGGGGTATCGGGTAAGAGAAGTTGAAAAAGATAGCAAAAAAAGTCATCCTCGTTACGTAGCTCATACTACCACGTGAGATGTCCATTCATACATTTGTGTCCTAAGTAAAACAAAACCAACAAATCCGCTACTTCAGTGTCTCTGTGGATGCATCGTTTGCATTTTGGACCATACTTGATTGATAGTTCGGATTTGTCAAAGGCTTCCCTGTGCACCTTGTTAGAGCATCTACAACTGCTTCCGCAGTTTCCCATTTCCGACAAATTGGCGAGCCAAACCTTCAAATGATATACCCAACAGCTTCCCATTTCCGAACAAAATGGCGAGCCAAACCCTCAAATGATGTACCCAACAGCCTCGCCTCTCACCTTGACAAAACCCAGATGCGAGGAGGTGAGTCACTGTAGCCTTGCCGCCTCCGACTCCTCCTCCTCCTCCTCCTCCTCTCTCTCTCTCTCTCTCTCTCTCTCTCTCTCTCTATTGGGGGTGAAGGGAATGGGGACGTATATCCTGCCTCCAATGGTTTCCCTAATCTCAAATCTAGTTACTAGACATTCAAATCGTTGACGGTGTTGAAATCGACCTTAGTTGCGTTTTCATGTTCTGATTTGCCTAGTAATCCTCAAAAACCCATATTTCGTTTTCCTGTTTTTTATTCTCAAACTCTTCATAACGGCTTCAACACAAGATCTTTATATTTTCGTACTCATTATCTACCATTTTTCCCTCAAAATCTTCATAACTGCCGCAAATTTACATTTTAAAACTCATAGTGAAACAAACAAAGCACATCACCAAAGGGAGAGAGCTCTTGAGAGGAAAAGTAACAGAATTTTAAAGAGACTTTGCATGGACAAATGGATGGTTCTACAATCATAGGCCGAAGACCACTTGTCCAGGTTGTCCTAGTGCAAAACATGGAGACAATAAAATAAAGACTTTACCAAGGAAACATTAGATATGAAAGCAGACAATTCAGTGACGTGTAGTAAAAGGAATTAAGCAACTATCTGCTTTTTTTTATTAAAAAAAAAAAACTATTGTAGCTTGGAGCCCATGTATCAAAATTGGGAGTGCCTGAAGTAAAAGAGAAGAGTAAAGTTTTTTTGGAGTGCTTGAAGTAAATCATGAAACTTACAAAAGGGTAATTTTGGAAACTATTGTAGCTTGGAGCCCCTACATCAAAATTGGGAGTGTGAATATCAATTCCCTTATTTTATATATATAACATATTGGCGGATTGAGGACTAAATTAAATGTTGCATATAGGAGGCAGTGAAAAGTGGACCAATTTCAAAATTAGGAGATCCTCCACTGCAATTACGAAATCTAGGGATAAAACCTAATCCCTTGTATCTTGGTCCTTCACTCAATCCCTAATCTAACACCAAAAATCCCAAATCAATAGTCATCCATAAATGCCACCATCATCCATAAATCTCTCACCCTTCCTTTTGCATCAGTCCTGTAAATCCCCAGCCACCATCATCATTCATCGCCTTCGACCAACATCATCTTCCATCACCGTCTCTGTCCGGCTCACCTTTTCATTGATTTTAGTTTTTCAAGATCTTCAACTTCTCTATTTGTTGTTTTTGGCTTTTTTTATTTTATGAAGTCCTTCCTTTGTTTATAATCTCTGACGGGCTTCGACAACAAAAAATCACCCTCTGTTTGTTGATGGAAGCATATTTCTATCTCTGATCAAAAGATTTGAAAAGAGTTCAATTTTGTAATAAATTAAGCACCAACACGGTAATCTAACAGATTTTCATACTTATGGATTTAGATCTTGATATGTGATTTAAATTGTTCATCGTAAGTTTTTTAGGCATTGCGTGCAGCTTCTCTACTTGGAGTTATTTTGATGTTGCTGATTATTTTCTTATATATATATATATATATATATAGAGAGAGAGAGAGAGAGAGAGAGAGAGGCTTTCTTTGTTATTTCTATATTTATTTAACCATAAATCTGTGATTACAGAGTTTTATTTTACCATAATTCATATACAAACGTTTTTACCATGCTTCATATACAAATTTATAGAGATTGATTTTATTTTACCATAATTCATATACATACATTTGTTGACTTGAATTTACCATGTTTTAGAGGGATGGATCTAATTGATAATGGTTCGTAAATGATTTGTTAAATTTGTATCATGCTTCCTGGTGTGCATTTTTTTTTTTTTACCATATTTCTGGTATGTCCATATTTTTTTTACTATACAATGTAGTTTGAATTTTAGACGATTGGAGGGTATTCCTGGTATTAAAATTTACCATGAAATCTATTCAAATGGTATTCACATTTACCATGAAATATGTTTTAAATTTTAGATGCCATGTTTATAAGTGATTAATTATTAAAACCGTGACATGTGATTTTTTTTTTACCATGATTTGTGTTCTAAAAGAATATTATATTTACCATATTTTTTTATTAGTTATAAGTTCACCACATTACTCAGTCATTGGTTACATTTGCCATTTTTACCATATTTATTCAAAATTTATCCATCTTTACTGTGGTGGTATTTATTTTTACCATAAACTTGGTGTTTGGCTCATGTATGCCATTTTTACCATATTTGCTGGTGCAAATTTAATTTTTTTTTCTTGCTTATCTATAATTTCACCACAAATTAGTAATAAATTTTTGAATTTGAAATTTCTTTTGTTATCTCTCTTAATGGATGTGATTGAATCTCATTAAATTTAACAATGGATAAATCCCACTAAATTAGGAAGTTATTGAATTCCACATAATTAGGATTTTATTGAATCCCACAAAATTAGAAAAAAATATAATCCTGTACATGTTGATATCATAGTAAAATGGTAGAAAGTCTTGGAAGGAAGGAGAAATTCGAAGGTGGGTCTCTAAGGATGAAGCGGATTCTATCATTACCATTCCCATCTCTCAAAGCGCAAAAATGGATTTCTTAGTATGGCATTTTGATTCTAAGGGAATTTACACGGTGAAATCTGGCTACCACTTGGCTAGAAATCTTCATTCGGAGGAGAGCAAAGTCAAGGCTTCTACATCTTTTCAACCCCCTCAAGCCTTTTGGAAATTTATATGGAGCATCAACATCCCTCCGAAGTTAAAGCACTTTTGGTGGAAAGCATGTTGCAATTTTCTCGCAACGAAGGAGAATCTTCATCATCGTAACTGTCACCCTTCTCCTTTATGTCCTATCTGCCAAAAGGAGCCTGAATCTATTGAACACCTAATCTTTAGATGTGATTGGACCGCTGCGGTTTGGTTTGGAAGTTGTTTAAATTACAAAGTGGATTCGTGTTCTATCCCGTCTGTCACGAAGTGGACCATTTCACAAATGGAAAGCTTTAATTCAGCTTTGGATAGAGAGTCTTTTTTCAGTAAATGCATTTTCATTGCTTGGCAAATCTAGAAGGCACGCAATGACTGGGTATTTAATCACGTCCCAGTGGATCCGGATGAGACAATAAGGCGAGCTCTCTTTGCCTGGGATGAATTTCACTCGGTCCAATCTGCTCAAAATCCTCAACGCCAAATTGGAACTCAGGAGCAAATGAGTGCTAGCTGGGTTCCTCCACCGGTGGGATATGTCAAAGTGAACTGTGATGTGGCCACTAGAAAAGGGAGTTCTATAGTGGCCTTTGCTGCAATAGTTAGAGATGATATGGGTCGATTTGTTGGAGGTCGAGCGGCTAAGGGCCATGCTTATACGGTGCTGCAGGGTGAGGCTATGGCAGTTCGGTTGGCAGGGAAAGTTTTGGACGAGTTGAATATCTCAAATGCAGTCATTGAGAGTGATAATAAAATGTTGATTCAACTTTGCTCAACGGAGAATGTTCCCCCATGGGAATGCCGCACTATTATTGAAGACATTCGAGGTTTCGCAACTAATCTTAATATGTCTTTCTCTTGGACTAATAGAAAGTTTAATAGATCTGCTCATTGGGTTGCATCCCAATTTTTAAATGATGTAATCCCCCGGGATTGGATGTTTAATCCCCCTCCCCAACTTTCTCATATCTGTTCCTTGGATGCCTCCTTTGAGGCTTTTTAGTCTAATGGAATTTTCTGCAGTTCAAAAAAAAAAATGAAAAATGATGAAAACATAACTCCGTAAAAGAAGGGGGATGGAAATCTAAATAGTATCCAAAAACCGGATAACTATTTAATTACCTCTAATTTTTATTAAGACATCTAAAAAAGAAAATAGGCCCACAAATTGGGACGGGGAGAGTATTCATTTTGCCTTGTAATTCTTTCTATTCCATTTTTTGGATCAGGGTTCAGTAAAAAGTCGAGGGACAAGAAATAAACATAATTAAAATAGCTTATCGGATAAAAATTAAATTAACCACCAAGCTCAGGAAAATCCACTGGGAGGGCACGCCACATGGCACATACCCAAACACAAACACAAAAATGGCAGCTCCGCTTTTCCTCCGAGGCTTTCCACTCCTCCGCCTGTGTCTCCACCACCAGCACCACCGCTTCGCCGTTGGCATATTGACGCCTCGACCGCACTCCGCCGTCCCCGAGCCGTCGACGACACACCAGGACGAGCACAAATCTTGCTCGAGTCAGTCTAGCCAGACCACGACGTCCCTGAGCGTCAAAGATCCTCCGAAATACCCTAGATTGAACGATCTTACTTTTCGAAAGTGGAAAGAAAAAGAAAAGCATATTTTAAGAGACATTGCACCCATCATTCAACTCACCAAAGATATTCTACACTCCGACAGGTTTTTCACCATCTTGTTTTACCATCTTTTTTGCACTTGCTTGTGACTGTTTGGATAATGTTTACGTAAATAAAAGTTATTATCTCGTAATTGTAGATAAAAGTTACAAAGATATGCTTATTAATGAATCAATTTTGCTGGTATGTATCATGTATATCAGTATATGATTGGGGGAAACCTATGCGTTGCAAGCTTAGTCATTGTTTGTACTTAGGAGTTAGGAGTAAAGACATCCTATTTAATTGGGGAGGAAAGGCTTTAACTGGTTATTTAGTGTATCATGGCATGTACCAATGGTTGCGAAGGATAATTGAATATTTCTACTAGTACAGGATTATTTTGTTTAGGGCAAGGGGGAATGATGGAGAATGTCTAGTCCAACTACTGGGAAGATACCCTTGGAGATCACAGTGAATATATCTGTGTTAACGATGCTTGCTGAGGTCAATAGCGCGATAACATGAGTGCAGGGACTTTGGAGCTTGAAGAAATGATGTCGGAGGAGATCCGAGAGGAGCCATATGACGTGGGAGAAGCTCCTTTCCATTCAAAACAGGGGTGGAGTGGTGGAGGTGTTCACAATCCAATCCGGCGAGTCTAACTCCTTTCATATTAATCACCTCTCGTGCCTCAACCAGAACATATTGTTTCCCTCGAAAAAGCAAAGATATGGCTTGACCGTCGAATTAAGTTGTGTGGGCGTGCCAGGACCACGGTTGGTCCGATTGTGGATGGATTGACTTCCGAACAAGTGAGTTGTGCACGGTAGATGAAATCCACCGCCGGTTCTTTTTTGCCTCTGCGGAAGAGGACTTCACATTTTCTCAGGCTATGTAGAAAAAGAGAAACAAGAGCGGTGCTCGAATGTAGAGAACGCCATAGGTGTTAAAGCATCCAACTCAAAACCAATTGGCAATGAGTGGAGAGGCTGCCCAGGCTCATATACAAGCTTTGGAGGTTATAATTAACCAATGTGGGACAAGCTCTAACACTCTCCCTCACGTGCGACCCCTGACCCATACGTTGAGAGTTAAACTCATAATTCAACACATACGACAACTATCAACCATCAAACGACAAACAAAAGGGGAACCAAACATCAACGATATGGGAGTCTTGTCCAAAAGCCTTTAAAAGCCTAGCTTTGATACCATGTGAGCTTTCAAAGAAAGAGAAATTTGAAGGAACTACCAAACAAACAAATGTACTTTCTTATTGCATTGCAAAGCTTAGAGATTACAAGACTAATCAAGGGGGTTATATAGGTTAAGCCTAAAAACCCTAACAAAACCCTAATAACATAAAAGGACTAAGTTACCCCTAACATAAAAGATAAATAACAAATTAATTGAAAACTAACAATTGAAAACCCTAAATTATAATTCCTAAGGTTATACTTTCCTAAATTATAACAATTGGAAACCCTAAATTATAATTCCTAAAATTATACTCTCCTAAATTATACTTCACAGTTGGAAGGGAAAATGCTCGGTATTTTCCCTTAAACGAGCAAGGTGCTCGAACGTAGAGAACGCCAAAACCGAAATGCTCGAGATTTCCATTACTGAGAGTAAAAGAAATTACATGTGCATAAAATAAAACATAGTGTAGCCGGAGCCGGAAAAAAGATAATTGAAGCCGGAACTTTTGGTTGTGTGTTGGTCGGGTTTGGAGCCGAAAAAAAGATAATGTTTACGTAAATAAAGGTTATTATCTCGTAATTATAGATAAAAGTTACAAAGATATGCTTGTTAATGAATCAATTTTGCTGGTATGTATCATGTATGTGATTGGGGGAAACCTACGCGTTGCAAGCTTAGTCATTGTTTGTACTTAGGAGTAGAGACATCGTATTTAATTGGGGAGGAAAGGCTTTAACTGGTTATTTAGTGTATCATGGCATGTACCAATAGTTGCGAAGGATAATTGAATATTTCAACTAGTACAGGATTTTTTTGTTTAGGGCAAGGGGGAATGATGGAGAATGTCTAGTCCCACTACTGGGCAGATACCCTTGGAGATCACAGTGAATATATCTGTGTTAACAATGCTTGCTGAGGTCAATAGTGCAGTAACATGAGTGTAGGGACTTTGGAGTCTGAAGAGATGATGTTGGAGGAGATCCAAGGAGCCACATGACATGGGAGAAGCTCTTTTCCATTCAAAACAGGGGTGGAGGTGTTCACAATCCAATCCGGCGAGTCTAATTCCTTTCATATTAATTACCTCTCGTGACTCAACTAGAACATATTGTTTCCGTCAAAAAAGCGAACCTACGGCTTGACCGTCGGATTAAGTTGCGTGGGCGTGCCAGGACCACGGTTGCTCCAATTGTGTATGGACTAACTTCCGAATGGCCAAGTTGAGCATGGTAGATGAAATCCACCGCCGGTACTTTTTTGCTTTAGCGGAAGAGGACTTCACATTTTCTCAGGCGATGTAGAAAAAGAGAAACGAGAGTGGTGCTTGAATGTAGAGAACGCCGTAGGAAGGGAGAATGCTCGGGATTTTCCATTGATCGAGCAAGGTGCTCCAATGTAGAGAACGCCGTAGAAATGGAAATGCTCGAGATTTCCATTATTCAGAGTAAAAGAAATTACATGTGCAAAAAATGAAACATAATGTGGCCGGAGCCGAAAAAAGATAAACTTTTGGTTGTGTGTTGGTCGGGGCCCTTTTCTCCTTTCTTCCTGGCTTTTATAGAGTAACCCATGGCAGTTGAAAGTTGAATTCTTGCACGAGTAGAAACCGCCATCCACGTTCCCCATCTGCGTACCATTTGCATATTTTGAATGCAAACCATTAGCCCATTACACCAATAATTCTTTTGTTGCACAAAGGTTTGTTTTTTTTTTATCGGCGTTGCACAAAGAATTGCCAAGTGTCCCATGAACTCTAACTCCATGAAGCCCATGATCTTATCTCCAATTGACCCCGTGACAATTCGGCAACACCATATATGGGGCCGGCGTCACGTGGGACTTCTAGTGGGTGGTCATTTTGGGGTACAAACAGAACTGTAATTTGTTGTAGTCGTTGACTGCACACTGAAGTTCCCTGATAGCCGTCACGTAGTTCCCTATTAAGGGTCTTCTTTTAAGGGCCTTACCGAACTGAAGTCCCTTTATGGCGGCCACGGAGTTACCTTTTAAGGGCCTTTAGCGATTTTGCCAAAAATGGGTACAAACACGTACACAACTAAAACAGATGTGGTTATACCAACTTCACTATTAATCCCTCCTCATTACGAATCCCCTTTGACCTAAAACATGCCTTAAACGAGGCCTTCTGGAAGAATCGGCCCTTCCTGGCAGATGGAAGATGGCCTTTTAAATAAGCTCTCTTGCTTGACATTATTTTGTAGAGTAACCATGAGTAGATCGGATTGAGAGTGAGTTTTTCTGCTATTTATGGTTTCAAATTGATTTCACAAGTCTAAGAGTGAGTGTGGGGGGTTTAAAGCTTCTCATAATTATCGAAGTGTTTTCCGCCGGACATGCTGGTAAGCTCGGCGCTGGTTCCTTCATTATTTTAGCAGAAGTTCCTGCGGCTCAAGCCAGCTTTGCGCCTTGACCTCAATGACATTAAAAATCGTCTTTGTATTTCATACATGCCATTCCATTGGAAACCATGCTTTTCGAACCAAATGCAGTGTCCTTTTCCAAATCAAAAGTACACTGGCATGCTTTCCTTTTGTGAAGTTCGAGCTCACACCTACCTTTGAGGGAGGGACTCTTTTGACTCTTTGACCTCCCACATGGCCGCAACAATTTTGTGCAACTTATGCGTCATCACTCTTCCTTCTCAAATCCCAGACTCCCAGTAAAGACAGACCGGATAAACGGGGGCCATGCTCCTATAATATATGAATCAGTAAAGGCAGAAAGAGTGAGACCTGTATCATCACCCTGGACTTCAGATTAGAATCCAACAGGAGGTGAATGATATGTTAAAAAATACACTTTCGTCTTGAAAGGGTGTGAAATGGTTTAACATTTATGGATTGGCTAGCCGAGCCACTCCATTCTGCCTCCCGAGCTCGAGAGACTGCGATATTGAGACCATGAAAAACTCAAAGCTAAAAGTGGTAAGGTAGAGTAGGTAATCCCATATTGGTAATCTGTAGGCTACCTCATCTTGCTGGCTTCTAGCATGAGAGGAGCCACTGTAGAGGGCATAAACTATATTTAGGTCGACCACTACATAGGAGAACTAGTGACGGAAAGACAGGTATAGGAACCATCCGTAAGTTGATCAAAGCAGGGGAGCATTATATGTGCCAGTTGAGCGACATTGGTACGAGAAAAATACAGATAATAGTCTAATTACTAGACTAGCTTTCCTTGCTCTACTGGAACCTATGGATAGTTTGATTCCTCCCTTTGGCAAAGATTATTCGCATACTTTTCCGATTGATCCACAGAGGCCACACCATAATGTATTGTCATAAAATTATGCACTAGGTAACTTGCAATCGGCGAGTTGCACCTCCAGACTTCTTGTCCCCAGCTTTTATTTCATTAAGGTCCCTTTCTATTAGCCAGGGAGGATAGTGATTGTGGATATTGCACTGGACATCTATATTACCACGGTGGTGTCACAAGCTGGACTCGAAATCATTACCTCTTGGCTCTTGCAATTAAGGCATTTGTTCTTGTGGGAAGCAGCAGTTGTAGACTTGGTCGCTAGAATAAGAAGGAATCGTAAGCTAGATACTGCCCTTGACAATCTCTCTCTCCCTCTCTCGCGTGCGTGCTCCTTACTCGGTTGTTTGTTAAGTTTTGATCCACATGTGGGCTAAGTGTTCTCGGGCCAAGTATAATGACACTTTCTGTTTTCGCAGAAATTTATATCAATTGCCTAAGTAGAAAAATAGCTTTTGCAGTTAATTTTCCACCTATGAAACTACATTGAGTCGCACTGCACTCGAGAAAAGTTCTTGGGTTTTGAGAGAGTAGACATCCTTTATTGGGTTACGAGAGTAGTTCTGGATTAAAGAACGCACCAACCACTGTCCTCTGATTTTCTCCCTCTTGGGAAAATGCCACTCTCTTGCCTAAGAGTGTTCATGTCTCTCCTCAACCCTTGTTCTCCAACCTGCCAAGTGTCTGCTATCTTCCCCAAAGACCAGAGGCCATGTCCCACCCGACCTCCGACATCCTATACTACAAAGACCTTAAATTAGCAATGCTCTCCATTTCTTTGTTTCATCTTCATCATCGGAAGAATATGTGGATTTTGGTTTATCTGGCAATCTGATCCAGTTCATCTATTAGTGAACTTGAATTTGTTTATTTTGATTTATCTGACAATCTGATCCACTTCATCTATTAGTGAACTTGAATTCATTCTCTCTGTTCAGATTTTTAACTTGCTACTACCTGTACAATCTTCACAACTGCTTCTTAATCATGTCATTGGCCACGGAGTAAGAGTGCATGTCACATGCTTGTGTAACTAACTGTTACGGATAAAGAGAATGATATCTGAATGTTCCAGACACCAACGATCTGAAGATCATCTTCTGATAGAAATTTTGGATATCTTTTTAACGTTTGTCGATACAGCGCGACTTACAAACAAGTTGTTTGACAACTATTTAAATAGCAATTAGCTGAGGAGATCTTTGAGGGAGTCCTTAATAGAACATCTTCCTATATATATATATATAGGTTCCACTTCTAATCCGGACTTTTTATCCAAATTTTTTTTTGACGATCCGATCCGTCCAATGTGTTCAGAAGGTGTTTTCAAGGGTCCTCGTGGAAAATCTTCAAAAAAAAACACCGGGAAGGGCTTGATCCAAGCAGTTTTCGGAAAAATATATAAATACAGTTTTTGCGAAAAACTGCTTGATCAAGCCCTTCCGGGTATTTTTTTTTGAAGATTTTCCGCGTGGACCCTTGAAAACACCTTCTGAACACATTGGATGGATCGGATTTTCCAAAAAAAATTTGCAACACAAAAAAACCCCATTTTTTCCTTAAATCCGGGAGTGTGGATAAGAAGTTTGGCCTATATATATATATATATATAGAGTCCACTTCTAATCCGGACTTTTAATTTCCGCACCTTTTGATCCAATTTTTTTTTTGATGATCCGATCCGTCCAATGTGTTCAGAAGGTGTTTTCAAGGGTCCACGCGGAAAATCTTCAAAAAAAAATACCGGGAAGGGCTTGATCCAAGCAGTTTTCGCAAAAAATATATAAATACAGTTTTTGCGAAAACTGCATGGATCAAACCCTTCCCGGTATTTTTTTTTGAAGATTTTCCGCGTGGACCCTTGAAAACACCTTCTGAACACATTGGACGGATCGGATTTTCCAAAAAAAATTTGCAACACAAAAAAACCCCCATTTTTTCCTTAAATCCGGGAGTGTGGATAAGAAGTTTGGCCTATATATATATATAGAGTCCACTTCTAATCCGGACTTTTAATTTCCGCACCTTTTGATCCAAATTTTTTTTTGATGATCCGATCCGTCCAATGTGTTCAGAAGGTGTTTTCAAGGGTCCACGCGGAAAATCTTCAAAAAAAAATACCGGGAAGGGCTTGATCCAAGCAGTTTTCGCAAAAAATATATAAATACAGTTTTTGCGAAAACTGCATGGATCAAGCCCTTCCCGGTATTTTTTTTTGAAGATTTTCCGCGTGGACCCTTGAAAACACCTTCTGAACACATTGGACGGATCGGATTTTCCAAAAAAAATTTGCAACACAAAAAAACCCCATTTTTTCCTTAAATCCGGGAGTGTGGACTAGAAATTTTACCTATATATATATATATTTTTTTTCAAAATGTCCAGCTCCGGATAATGTTCTTTCACTTCTGTATCTGTCTAGCTCCTAATCCAGTACAGGTAATCTACTTCTAATGCGTTCGATGTGTCTTTGCCACCAGTTATTACAACTGGTGCTAAAGCTAATATGTTAAGGATGATGGTTTTATGTATCCTATACTCTGGGACTGTTAAAATGCTCCCTAGTCTGACTAATTTAGTTTTCAGGTATAGGGACGGGCAAGTCCTCACAGCTGAAGATGAGAGAGCTGTGGTAGAAAAGCTTCTTTCTTATCATCCACATTCAGAAGATAAAATTGGATGTGGGTTTGGTTCCATTATGGTGAGTTATCCTTCTGCATATTGTTTTGGAGGATGCTTTGATGCAATTGTTTGAGCTACTGAAATTTAGTTTGTTCGTTTTCTCGTGCCTTGTTTTGGGTTATCTAAAAACTAAACAACTAGCTGCTGAATTAACTTATAAGTGCTTCACTTTGTGATATGAATCCTCGTGAATATTTGGAGCCATGCCGCATTCATGTGTATTGATGGCAGGAGCAAGTAAAAAACTATGTAAAAAGATAAAAATGCCTGATTGCAATGTATAGCATTTCTCAATTCTTTGGGCTACCTAATCCTCATGTCCTTGTTACCGTTCTTCTTTGTCTAGCACCATGTCTTTGGTTAGATATGATTTTCCAATTCATCTCTGTAGCTCATCATCATCCACATTAAGCGATACTATTTTCTTCTTGTCCTCAATCAATGTGGTTGGATGCAGGTCCCACATTATTTGGCATGCAGCTGAATGAATAGAGCAATGTCACCCTTGGCCTTATGATAATTAGAAGTTCTCCCTTGTTTTCTCCTTTGTTCCATCTCTCTATACTAACTAGGGTATGCGTATGGTATCCCCTATGAAGCACCGACACTCCTAGAGATCGCTGTATCCATGTCGGATACTCTGGGGACACCCAACACGCTGGTGATACTTGGGGACAGGAATGGGACACATCATGTGACATGTCCATTATATTGTATTTTTTTTTTTGGCGATGGGACATGTCAGGACACACATAGGGACTCTACAGGGTGTTTTTCTTTTCGAATTTTAAAAGCTTTTCCTGGGTACAATATTTATATCTTTAAAAGTATTTGGACGTGTATGTGTGTTAGCATAAGCCTTTGGTCGATAATGTATTTGATAGGAATCATAATCTAAACATTTAGTGGTTATGATGTAGTTTTGAATAACTATTTTTTTGTTGTTGATAAAATTGATGTGTTCCTTGCCCTATCCGTGAATCCCCCATCTTTTAAGAATTGTCGCGTCCTATATCCGCTAGGTCCGTATCTGTATCCGTGCTACATAGGGTATCCCTAAGTAAACAAAGAAACAGTTTATTTATGATTTTTATAAATTTTAAAAGTTTTTTCCAGGGTTAAATATTTATACTCTATAATGTTGGGCTAAAAGTGTGATAAAAAACATGTGTAGGTGTATTGACAGACATTATTGGTGGATAATTCATTCGGTTGGAGTCCTAAACTAAATATTTAGTGGTTACGAATTACGATGTAGGATTGCCTAGCTAAATAAGTTATTTAAAGAAATTGTTTGTGTCCTTTGCCGTGTCTGTGTCCTGTATCAGTTTTTGTGACCCCCGCCTGTTTGTCCATATCAGTGCTACATAAAGTATCGAGAAGTTGACATCAACCAGTTTTTATTTTTATTCATATACATATATAGGAAGCCCTTCCAATAAGGGACCCTTATTGAAGTTACCATGCGGACCTCACATTTCCAAGCCAAATTTTGACGATCTGAACCGTTCAATGTTTTTAAAATGCATTTTTAAGGGCCCCCGTGAGGATATAGCGTTTTTAGCAAAAACCGATCGGATGAAGCCCTTCCGGGTATTTTTTTTGGACGAATCCTCGCGGGAGCCCTTAAAAATGCATTTTAAAAACATTGAACGGTTCGGATCGTCGAAATTTGGTTCGGAAACACAAAAAAAGCCTAGGTCCGCATGGAATTTTCCCATAAGGGACCCTTATTGGAAGTTTATCCTACATATATATATATATACCATCCGGTTCTAGTGCGGGAATCCCGTTTCCGGACCTCCATGATCCGAACATTTTTTTGACGATCCGATCCGTCCAATGTGTTCAGAAGGTGTTTTCAAGGGTCCACGCGGAAAATCTTCAAAAAAAAAATACCGGGAAAGGCTTGATCCAAGCAGTTTTCGCAAAAATATATAAATACAGTTTTTGCGAAAAACTGCTTGGATCAAGCCCTTCCCGGTATTTTTTTTTGAAGATTTTCCGCATGGACCCTTGAAAACACCTTCTGAACACATTGGACGGCTCGGATTTTCCAAAAAACATTTGCAACACAAAAAAACACCATTTTTTCTTATTAACGGGAGGTGTGGACTTGAACCCCACGGTATATATATATAGAAACTGCTTGATATAAACCAGTTTATTAGTGATTATTCATACAGTACATTTTCAAGGAGGATTTCTTGGTTATGGATTGCTCTGTCTTAGTTGGACTAACGGCCCCCTAAATATGTCTTCTCTGAAGGTTGATCGGCATCCTCAATTTAGATGCTCAAGGTGTTTGTTTGTCATAAGAATCGACGGTGGATGGATAGACTTCTCCTACCAGAAGTGTCTTCGAGCATACATTCGACACAGATATCCATTGTATGCGGACAGATTCATTAAAGAACATTTTAAACGTTGAAGCAGTTTATGGCGCTGTAAGGTACCAATCTCGATACTTACTTCCAACCATGATTGAGCCTTATTACATTGTCTTGAGACAAATCTCCTCAGAGAACCATGGACCTGGCCATAACCATTGCTCGAGTGACCCACATACTCCCTGGCGTTGCCTTTTGTCAATGTAGTAGATATTAGTTGACTCTCTTCCTGTTTATTTTCTGGTCTCCACAAAGAAAATGGTTGCCATGAAACTTAAATATGTTGACTAGCTTGTGGTGTCTTTTCTCTTTCTCTATTGTTTTCAGCTGATAGTTAACTAGAGATAATCTCACATGGGGATTATTAAAGGTGCCATATTCATGTCTATGTACTATCGAGAGTGCATGAGTGCCTGTCAACATGCATCATGGCCATGTTCACATTGAACCACATAGGTGTTCCAAAATCCAAATGAAATGCCCAAACCATTGTGGTGCTCCAATAAGCGATGCGTATTATTTTTCGAGACAATCTCTCATTCGATGGTAAACGAGATTCATCGCTTAAATTGGGCAGTGGAATTGGTCCCCCATGATCAGTTGACGTTTGCGTAAGCTGACCTAGACACCTGAGTTATTAAAAAGAAAAAGTTTGTTGGGGACAACCCAATTTTAATAAAGACCCAAGAACATGGATCACCAGGAGTGGTTGAGGGCGTTGAGAGGCTTCATTTGCGTGAGTCAAAAGAGACAAGCTTTCCATGTACTGTTTGTTCATCATCCGCCAGCTGGGGAGTGGAGTAGTAATTCATGGGCTTCTGATTTGCAAACTCTACTCGCACAGATGAGGAGTTGCATAGATAGTGCACAGACGCCTCGTGGGATCCATTTTTGGGTCCCAAACAAACGATCTGAACCGTTCATTAATTTTAAACAATTTTCTGAGTCGCTTAGGGAAAAATCGGCTCAATCTGATGATTGTAAGTTTGTTTATCCAATCTTCTAAATTTTCATTTAGAATTCAGGGATTGGATCAAGAACTTACAATCATCGAATTGAGCTGATTTTCCGCGAGACTACTTGAAGAATTATTTTAAATTTAATGATCGGTTCAGATTGTTTGTGTGGGATCCGAAAGTAGACCCGCGAGACTTCTGTGCACTGTGCACTCTTCTGTCTTTTCATATGTTCAAGTAGTCTCTCTCCTTTTGATTAGTCAAAGCGGTGGAGCATTGGCCGACAATGAAAAATCTCCATAATCATTGTTGGATGAGAGAAAACACCAAAAAAGAATTTCCTTAAGTTTTGTTTGGTGTTGATTTTTTTTCCTTTTTGGTATTGTTATGTCAGTCTCAAAATCTCACATTGATGGGATGATCTTGGTCGTCCAAAAAACAAAAAAGTTAATCTCACATTGGCATATTGAGGTCTGGGGCATGTTTGGGGCAAAACATTACCAGGTGACCAAATCCATAATCGTGTTGACCGGCGGGTCTCCGCTGAGTCGGGTGGACGCGTACGCAGGTGACACGGCCGTGACGAGGACGTTGTATAATCAGAGCGGAGAATGTCGGGTCTCTCGATTTCATCAAATAGGCATTGAAAGAAGTCTTGTACATATAACATACCAGGGGCGTAAACCTTGAGATCAAGGGTTACTAATTAATGTATCCCAAAACGGGTTTGGGCTCTTCTGCGCCGATCTTCAATACCATCTGTAAATGTTCTCGACGCAAATGCTTACAGTTGTGGAGGAATTGCAATGCATTTCGAGGGTTTCGGTGCTAGTAAACATTGTGGATTTAGCGGATATCAATATCTCGTGATGGAACAAAATTTCTCGACGAATTGAGTTGTGATGTTACCAATTTCGCGGTTATTTCTTGTAGTGCAGTGTTCATTAGGATGGTCACTTATCTGCCTTTTATGCTGATAATTTTTCATTAAAGGTGAAAGGCTGAAAGCAAGAAGGGAAGAATTGTTGGGTAAATTGAAAAATTAACCTTCTGGTAAATAAAGGTCAACCCTCTTGTCATATGATCGTACAAAACTCATTTATAAAATCTTTTCAAGTAGTTAAACATTAGTAATGGAAAAGCAGTGTTCTATGCTATAATAATTAAGGGACATACATGATCATTTGAGTTCACACTATTTGATAGGTGGGCCCAAATCCTCTGGGGACAGAAATAGTCCTAAACCAGCTGGAAGAGAACAAAATTGCAATCATATACTCCCTCCGTCCCTTTATATATAGAGAAATATGTTTTTAAGGAGTTTGAAATTACACGTATTCTCATATGGATCACTTAAAAGCGATGGAGGGAGTATAGAATAGCACAAATTCAAATATACAGTAAATATGTTTCGCATTGTTTGGTGTATATGGGCCATACATTTACCGTGCAAGACTTGCGTTCATTGAATGATTTCAGACACATTTGTATTTGAATTTGTATGCTTTCATCTGTGTCTATAGCATGCTGGCAAGAAAATCGACAAGGCCTGCGTCAACTGTGTCAAGCCCCGCACCATATTCAATTTTCCAATAGAACAAATAGGAAATTAGAGTAATAACGTTGTGTGAGGTTTGAAAATGGAAAAACAAATAAAAATTCTCCCCATTGAGAAGTTTTTGATGGTGTAAATTTCTACAACAATCTTTTTATTTTACATTTGTTTGTTTGGTACTATATACACTTATTGTGCATTTCTCTTAGTTATTGCCCTAAGAGCACTTAATGATTTCTCCCCATGTGTATGAATACTTATGATGTTGGTGTTGTGTTGGTCCGGCTAGTGAGTTTCCCGTTTGCTAAAGCTTTTATCTCCTCCAACTCTCATTTGCTAAAAGCACCAATGTGATTTTAGCAACTTGCTTGTAACAGAAGTAGTGTGAGGAAATTGGCTTTCCGCAACTTAGCTTTTAGATAATGGGAAACAAAAGTGATTTTAGCAACTTTGCTTAAACTCGACTTTTATGGGATTTCCCATTCAAACCTGCAATTGGTACGCACACTCGCGTACGCCAAATGCACGCAATGCATTTTGAACGTCCATCTCAGAAATCAATGATCCAGATTTTAAACAAACTCTTCGCGCGAATAGTTAAACTCTTCACGCGAATAGTTTGTTTAAATCTGGTACGTTGAAAATGCTTTTGGACGGTTAAGATGCACTGTCCGTGCATTTGGTAAGCGCGAGTGTGCGTAGCCATAGCAGTTTTGTTTCCCATTCTAGCAAATGGGCAACTTGGCCTAATCAAATGAGGTATGAGTGAAAAAGAATAACCGGATAAATAGCAAAGATTTCCCAACAACACCTGTAAGTTAATTTGGAACCCTTCTACGGGTTGCAAGCACCGATGGTTCACAGATGGCGCGGAGCGCTTACTTCCTGGCCCATATTAATTTGCACCGTTCATTAAATTTAAAATATTTTTTCGAGAGGCCCTAAAAAAAATTGTGTTTAATCAAATGTACAAAATTTTCATTTAGAATCTAGGATCCTGAATGAAAAGTTGATGCATTGAATGCAAAGTTGGCTCAAGACTTTTTGGGACAGAAGTGATCTCCCAAGATAGACCCTTATGCATTTTTCACTAGGAAAATCAAAATAGCAAAAAAATAGCAAAACGAATATATAATATGTAATTGCTATGAGATTTTATTATTTCAAATTTCAAACAAAGCAAATAGGAAAGAAAAGACTCTTTTAGCTACCATAAATGTGCATTTGGTTCAAATGATGTATTTATAGTTCACTGAAGTTGGGCGTTATACTTCGGTGAGCCTACAATCATGTGTTGGAGTATTTATTAATTCCGATCTTAACATATATGGGCTATGCTAAAATTCGAGGCCCTTGATTGGGCTTTAAATAGGGGGCTGGAAGCTGCAAGCTGCCGCTTCCTCGCTTACCCTATGAGCCAGCTCTAATTGGATCAAATACTTGTAGTTATCCGATTGAATTAATTTTTTACAGAGCCACTCGAAAATATATTTCGAAATTAATGACCGATTATTTGTGTTGGGCCCGAAAAGTAGTTCTTGAGCGCCAAGGGCGGCCCCATGTAGGGGCAAGGGGGGTCAACTGACCCTCCTGAGCCGAAAACCCTCCCTGGGATATGCATATTTTTTTTGGTTGTTTCTGTAATTTTTCCCTACAAGAGTATATCTTGTTGTCTTTACGTTGTGTTCCTTGCCCCATAAAAAAAAAATTAGTTGCCCCAAATGTGCTGAAAATTTGCATGTAACTTCATAGGGAACCATCAAAATGAAACGAATGGACTAAATTATAGATTCTTAACCCCCCTAATGATAAATCATGCGTCCGCCCCTGTTGAGCGCTGTTTGTGCACCATTAGTGCATGCAAGTTCAGTGCCCGTGGAACTATCAAAAATATTTGTTTCTCATGTGTTGAGTTATCCAATCAACAATATAAGAAAGCCTATCGGTTGTACGTAATTTGTAGTTCAATATTATGGAGTATCTAATTCGTCCAGTTAGGACTAGAACAAAGTCATCAATCTCGTACGGGCGTGCATGTATGTATAACTTGTCAAATCTCTCATAGATATAAAATTTTCTCTGTCTATCAATATTCAAGATAAAAAAAAATAAATAGAAAAAACACAGATTTTGAGTAAAATTAAAATAAAACTGTGAATTATTGACTGTAGAGTGTATAGGGTCTTTTGAGATAGAGTGGTCCTATTGGCTCAACAGTACGGTTTACGGATTGGCAAATGCATAAAGATGTTGTGATGATTGGTGAGTTCCAATAAAGGGGGATATAAAAGTAGGAAATGGAAGATGGGAGCTTTTATTTAAAAAGTGAGAGATCCCAGTGGATTTCATTTGGTGGTGAATATCTGACTTTGACCAGAATTAATGAAACAGCTTTTGTGTTTTCAAAGACCAAAAACATAAATAAATAAATAAAAACCAAAAATGATCAACTGTTGTGAAAAAAGAAAAACAGAAACAGTCCCCGTGGGAAGGGGGATGGTGCTATCCCTTTGGTGACAATATGGGTGCTGGGCTGATCACAGCCGTCCGTGGTCGGCCATGGACGGCTCAGATCTGTTTAACAGCGGATTGTTCAGATTTGTTTGGACAAGATGTGATCTGAGTCGTCCATGGCCGACCACCGACGACCGTGATCGGCCTGCGCCCATGTTGTCCCCGAAGGAACAACACCCACCCCGAGTCCGTTTCTGTGAATGATTTTTAAAAGGGCAAACTTCAATTACACCCGTTGTGGGTTTTTTTTTTTTTTTTTTTCTGTCTGCGGATAACTCCCTGACATTTAATATGTTGCACATAGTTATCTTGGGCATGTTCGGTTTGCAGCTTTGCTCCAGTTTTGGGGCATTTCTGTTTTGCTGACATCATCATTTTTCTCACTTTTCTCTCTATCTCTCTCCACTTATTACACCTGCTTACATCATCAAAACTAAACTAAAACTATTAACCGAACACAGCCCTTGTGATTTGTGGAAGATTGCATCCGCACCTAACTCCATTTGATGTGACGGTTTTAGGAAATTTGACATAAGTGTCTTCATATTCTCCCTTGAATCTGACCACATATTAAAATTTTAATGTAAGTTGTTCATAGTGTATTATTCAAAGAGTTTAGCATCTCTGTAAAAAAATCATGTCAATCTGATGTTACTAACCCAATTTAAAAAACTTGCGTTCATAGTAAGGTGTTCCATTTTCCGATCGACTTGAATTTTGATGTGGATGTAGTACATGTCAAACTCTAGAATATCAACGGCATGGATTCAATTTTTGGATCGGAATGAAACCCATAGTAAGTGTTTTGGTAAAAAAAACAATTCAAATGGATTATTATTGTCTTTATTCAAGAAAATTTTGCATTTGTTAGTTTTGCATTGATTTGTTGTGAATTATTGTTTTGTTTCGAGGAGAGGAATATAAAGAGTACAAAATTAAGAACCAAAATTTTGTGAATAAAGACAAATAATTCAATAATCCACAAAAATTTGGATTGTTTTTGTTTTTAGTGGAATTTTTTTAAAAAATTGATAATAATTTTTGACTTTTTAGATTGCTCTTGTCAAGACGAACCAACAAACAAAAAAAATCGATGCAAAACTTACAAATCCAAAAATATTTTGGAGCAGGGCTTTCTGTCCTTGAGTAAAAAATCTGTTAATATGGATGGAAAACATGGTTGAGCACTGAGCACATGAGTCCACAAAGCAAAGGGTAGTTGTGTTTTTTTGATAAACAGATGTTCGGGCCAGTTTGCGTATACCTCGACTAATTTCGGGACCTTAAAGTAACGACTATGCATAACTCTCAGTGACCCCAAAAGTAAAGCACATGATAGTTATGAGCAACAAATTGAACATCATGAGGTATATCCGCACATAGCTAGGCCAAACCACATGGGTCTAAGTGAAGTTTGCCCTTTTTAAAAAACTTACTAGACAATAGTAGTAACCGGAAACGGGGACCCTAGTGTGTGACAATTGGCATTCGAACCATCTATTGTCAAGATAACATCCGAGCCGTTGATTGCTGAGATCAACGGTTCGAATGCATACACCAGCACCCCGGGTCTGTAGCAACCATTTGCTAACACCAAATATGTAGAAATATACCACCAACCTCTGAACTAGTTCATCAACCTCCACCATTTGCATTGATTTCCATCTCACCTGCTTTCTTTGCACTAGTCTTTTCTTTTTGTACTACTTTCTTTCTCTAGCCTCAGTACCCTTGGATAATGAGCCCCCCCCCCCCCCCCCCCCCCCTCTCTCTCTCTCTCTCTCTCTCTCTCCAAAGAGAACAGGAAAGGTGAGGAAAGAAGAGAAAGAAAACAACATATCGTATAGCTGCCATCCAACAACTGGGCATTGGCCGACAGTGAATGAGAAGTTAAATTATAACTACTGGGCTAGAGTATTAGTTACAAAAAAATTGTGGTATAAATCCTATATTTTTCTACTAAATCTGGTTTTTTTTTTTTTTTAAATCGAAAAATGTTTGGAAGTGACGTGTGGGCTCACCTCAATCTCGCAAATAATTGGAGACGTTCATTCTGCGTGAAACGGTTATTACACCTTTCATGTCAAGTATCAGTTCAATTGAATATCGTTAAGTGCTCGATCAATTAGTAGATGGTGGATGTCTAAAGAACGAGTATTGAAAAAAACGCAGGATGATGTATCAATTCATGGTTAGTGATTGCCAAATAATTGTACATCCGGCTGCATTGTCCCATAGTGTTTACCAAATGTACCCTACCTTGTGTGCGACCTGTTTTTGGATCCCACATAAATGAACACAGGTGTTCAATTTGTTTAAAACACGTTTTTAAGGGCCTAATTGATTTTTCGGTCCCTGAATCTGTCAGTAAAAAACCGAATGAATCGATCAAAACTTTTACCGATATCCGAATGAGTTAATTTTTTCATAAGAGCTCATAAAACAATATTGATGTGAAACCCCGAAATGAGTTCCCCGTAAAAAAGTGTACATTTGGAGTATACCAAATGGTGTATCCTTAGTTGGGCTGGTATTGTATTAGTAGACTTTCTAATGTCTATATGAAGAAAACTCTCTCCTCCTCTCTCCATATATGTCCATAGACATGCCTCTTAATAGACAGATAAAACTTCTTGGTACAAAGAATGGGAAAGGCTGAGAAATTGTCCTTCGGACTCCTTTTATTAGTAGAGATTTTTAATAAAGAAACAACCGATTGGGAAATAGTAGTAGTAATGTTTCAGAAGTTAATGCTGAATTGTGTAATACAAATCAGTGAAAGTTCTGTGGAGGAAAAAAGAAATCACATAAAAAGAAGAGGAGTAAAAGGAATGATATTAACTCCCGTCGTAACTCACGTGGTAATAGGAATGAGCTTAAATTTAGACATTCTGATGGAACCGAAATGGAATCTAGCAACTTCTTGGAGCCAGCGTTGATGGTTTGCTTTTGACCGACCAGAAGGGTATTAATCGATTATTTTTTAACGAAGAAGGGTATTAATCGATGTGCGAACAAACTGACCCGGACATCCCGAACTGCAAAAAAAGGAATTTTATTTACCTCTCATGAGTCAATAGTCATGATATCTCTGTATATATAAAAATCTTCTTTGGAATTTTATCGGCAGTAGAGTCTACTCCAAAAGCAATACATATTGAGTAGTGTTAGACAGCATGCTGTTCCTTTTTCTCTGCTTTTGGACAAGTCTCTTGTGGGCTTTTGGTAAAGAGAAAGAAAAATTCTAATCCTACCGCGTTGAAATGAACGTAAAAAGCAAAAAATATCATATTCCTTCTGAAAAAGAGGATAAAAATGAAACTATGAAAGTCGTAGGACGAATTCAGAGGGAAACAAATTACTATTCTTTTTTATACTGGCTTAATTTATCGACGTAAATTTAGCTGGAATGTAGAAAAACTTTACCGGACCGACGATTTTCATGCTTTTTATTGGAAAGAATTTAAAGTATCTAGATGGTTAAGATAAAATTTATTGCTTTGTTGTATAATAATTTAAGAACTTGTAAGTATCAAGAACAAGATTTTTGATATTGATCAATTTGTTTTATTCTAACAGGGTATTTCACAATTTTGCAAAACATGGAGAGGTTGAAAAGGTTGTGCCCCCAATAAAAGTCTACTAACACATTCATCGGGTCTTACAAAAATGATCGGAACAACTCAATTTTTTAAGAATAATTTTTGAAGGGTTCTTGAAAAAAAAATTAGCTCAGTAACGAATCAATCGAGTCTTTACCGATATCTGACTGAACTGATTTTTTACAAAGACCATTAAAAAAATATTCTAAACAAACTGAACAGCTCTGATCATTTGTGTGAAATCCTGGGGTAGGTCTCACGCAACGGGGTGTGCCGGTGTGGTCAGGGTGTGACTCAATGGGTGTGTTAGTAGACTTATTGTGTGCCTGATGATGACAAGGGTGCAATTTCACCCAAAATGATAGGGGTACCGACCTTTTTGGTATAGATGATGTACAGACTGTTCATTAATTTTAAAATATTTTTTCAAGTGACCCTGTAAAAAAACAACTCAATTGGGTATGTGTAAACGGTTAATACAATCTAATTTTTTATTCAGGATTTAGGATCCTGAATTTTAAATGAAAATGTGGACATTGAATCAATCACTTTCACATATCCAATGAAGCTTATTTTTTTCAAGACTGTATTTGAAAAATAATTTTACAAATTAATGAACTGTTCAAATCGTGTATGTGTGAGTGAGACCCAAAGTAAACCCCACAAGCCGTTTATACATTATTTATACCAAAAGTGTCAGTACCCATTGTCAATCCAATCTCAATGCTACCCCTCAATTTTATCGAAACCACATTGCCACTAATATGAAATAACGCTACACTCTCCTACTTACTTTAGAAACATGGAGGCCCTGTTAGTAGATGGTGGGTGAGATTGATCACTTTGTAAGGAGAGATTTTTCAGTACTCTTGCAACGTATGCTCTAGAGCACCCTTACTACAGGGTCCTCGGTCCCGGTCCCTGCTCTAGGAGTGCTTCCCATCAGACTGGAGTGGGCACAGTAGGCAGTGAGGGCCAATCTTGGCCTATCCCGTGCTTATTAGTTTGATTTGAACTTTTGTACAACTCATTGATTTGATAATACTACCAATACGTACTCCTTCCGTCCGTCTTTGTTGATCCGTTTTTGAAATCTGTATAGGTTTATCAAAAAAGAACCATATTGCATAATTTTTGAGATTCATATCGCAAGATATAAGCAATAAAAAATGACACGAATTTCATAAATAGACCAACAAAGACAGACGGAGGGAGTAATTTTTTATCATGCAACGTTAACCGTATGAGCAAAACGCGTTTTTATCCACAAAATCATGCGGATCGGAGACATTTCAAGAGATAATACAGCCAGTAATTTTCAACAAGTGCAATTTTTTAAAAGTAAATACGAACTTGACGAAACAAAATTAGCTATTCAAATTACACTAATGAGCCAAAAATGTGCACGAAAGGGCCTTCACTCCCCATTCCTTTTTCTTTTTTGATCTCACACCCATCTCCACTCAGTCCCCATTGTGTACAGTTTCCCTTAAAAACCCATTTTTGAATTTTTTTGGTCTTTATTTAAATAAAAATTTGCGTTTATATTAGTTTTGTGTCAATTTTTTTTGGATTATTGATTTGTCTCAACGATGAAAATTTGTTAAAGAAAAAAATTATGACCGAAACTCAAATGTTTTTCAAAAAAAGCCAAGAAAAAAAAACCCAAAAGCTGTCTCTTCTTTTTTACTTATTTTTGAATTTTTAAAAAAAATACTCGAGTTCTGTATATATTTTATTTGTCTGATTCCTCTCGTTGTGACAAATCAATAATCCACAAACATTTGACGCAAAACTGACAAACCAGAAAAAAATTTGAATAAGAACAGGGAAAAAAATGTTATTTTTTTAATGAAAACTCATCTAACCCATCACACCGTTTACACTCAATAATTTTCCCCGGGTAAACCCAATGATGTAATTTCTCTTTTTTATTTTTTGAACTGAATGATGCAATTGCTTTGATTCGATACAAATAGCAAAGCAAACATCATAGTACTTGGACGGTTGATCCAGCTCATTGTGTTTTGGGTTGGCCCACTAATACGTGGGTCCATCCACACATCGAAGGGTACAGGTGTCACGTGTCGAGTTGCTGTGCTGCATGAATTCAGGTCTGCTGCTACATCAGTCACAAGCTTGGGCCTTCAAGTGCCCAACGGGTCACCCGATCCCCTCAATCCGACCAAAGTGAATCATTCGGGAATCCACCCGAGGTATGTTACTGATGGATGCAAATCCTAATATTTTAGTTTTGACGGGTTCGATTAGGGTTTGATCCACCTGATCTGCCAATCAACCCAATAATCCTTCTCCGATTCGCTCAATTCTCAACCGAACTGACCTAACTGTATCTCACTCACGGACGGTCACAGATGGAGAATAGCAACGAACGGATTGGTTTGGGAACCGACGTGATCCACCCAAAACCGATCCACAGACAACTCTAGTCACAACAATGAAAGACTGGGGTGCGTTTCTATTAAAAATATTGTCTTCCTACTACTGTAGTAAAACTGAGTGTAGTTTATGCCAATTACTAGTAGTATATTTTTTGATATATAAAGAGAATGGCTTGTGTTCACGTCCAAAAAAATTTGACAAAAACACTGAAAAATATCATTTAGACGATGGTGGAAATTCAACCTTATTTGCTTACATAATTAACAATGGTTCAATTTTTTGAGACAGTGAAAAAGTAATTTCTTGCGAATACCATAATCTCGGTGCACAGATGACATGTCTTTGACTGGACTGAGAAACGAATTAGTCAGGTGCTTGTCTGGATACCTAAGAAAATTAAAAAGTCGTCCCCAACCCGACAATTGAAAAAACAGAAAAACCAAAACAAAAAACACAGAGACCAAAAATCACAAATAAAAACACAGTCCCTCAGTACTGCTCAGTCCCCTCCCACCCTCCTTCCTCCCATTCCTCTACACACAGAGAGAGAGAGAGAGAGAGAGAGAGAGAGAGAAACAAGAGGAGAGAGAAATATGCCTTCTTCAGGCTTCTCTTTCTTCTTCTCCTTCTTATCTGCTGTAGAATGAATCCAGGCCTAAAACTCTTCTTCTCAGAAGAAGATGGCCCAAATCCCACCAAACCCTCCATTTCTTTTGGACTCTTTGTACTGCCAAGAAGACAACTACTCCTATTTCGAAGAGGAACAAGAGAGTTACCCCATTGACGAAATCACCCCTAACCCACCACAGAAACTACTTGAACAGGACTTGTTATGGGAAGAAGAAGAGCTAGCCTCTTTGTTATCAAAAGAAAAGGAAAACCCCCTTTTCAATCACATTGAGGAAAACCCATCTCTGATTAGGGCTCGAAACGACGCCGTGGAGTGGATTTTGGGTGTCGCTGCCCATTTCTCCTTTTCTGCGCTCACTTCACTTCTTGCTGTGAACTATCTAGACAGGTTTCTCTTGAGCTTCAGTTTCCAGAGAGAGAAACCATGGATGACCCAATTGGCTGCTGTGGCCTGTCTCTCTCTAGCTGCAAAAGTGGAGGAAACCGATGTCCCCCTTCTGTTAGACCTCCAAGTATGTCTGAAACCATTAATCTTGTTAGATCTTGTTTTTTTGTTGATAACCCATGTTTTGTTTTTGGAATTGATTGAGGGGTTTTTGCTGATTTGTGAAGGTGGAAGAGAGTAGGTATGTGTTTGAGGCGAAAACTATTAAGAGAATGGAGATGCTGGTGTTGTCCAATCTTCAATGGAGGATGAACCCTGTGACCCCTGTCTCATTTCTTGATCACATGATTAGGAGGCTAGGGTTTAAGGATTACAACGTTTGTTTTGAGATTCTCAGGAGATGCGAATCCCTTTTCCTCTCTATCATTTCTGGTAATTAGCATTATATTTTTACCCAACAATCTTAAACTCATCTGTGTCTATGTCTTGCTTAGTATAAGGGTTATTGTAATGTCAACGTCCCTTATTGTGTAAATTCCATTGCAGATTCTAAGCTTATGTGTTATCTGCCTTCTGTATTGGCTGCTGCCACAATGCTGCACGTCATCAATGGTGTAGACCCATCGGTTGCAGTTGACTGCCAAAACCAACTATTGGTTGCTCTTGGAATTGACAAGGTTGGTGACATAACATATTATTAGATTCTAGTTCTTGTATTGATTGAGGAAGATTTTAGCAATCCAATTTAGCATATCAATGATTTCAATTCATTATCCTCTTGCAATAGGACTGTGAAATTTTGAATGTGAAGTGCTATATCATTTACCTTGATTTATTACATTACTGATCTGTCAGTTCATTTTGTTGTTCGAATCTTGCTTTGGTGCCCATGTCTATTGTTGTGGGTTTTCTGGAATTCGACCTGGATGATTGATTATAACTTGTTCTAAGCCACATAATACGAGTGCGTGAATGGATGGAAAACATCCCAAACTACTGATGGTCTGATGGCAGGAATTGAGAGTAAGAATGGAGAGCCATTACTGGAGGATTATGTGATCTAAAACTTGATTGCAACCTCCAAGACCCATCAGATAGGTCTGACCACATTTGTAATCTAGGATTTTCCAATATAAATTTGGGTTCAGAGCTCTTCGAGAGATTTACTATATTTTCTGACTCATTGTATTTGTAGCAAAATTTCCACTGTTAATACAGTAGCCAAACCATGTTAATCTTTTGTGTTCTGATTGGTCTTTTTTCTGTTATTGTTGGGTCGTAACATCCCAAACTACGGATAGCAGGAATTGGGAGTAAAAATGGAGAGCATTACCGGAGGATGATGTGATCTAAAACTTGATTGCAACCTCCAAGACCCATCCGTTAGGTCCCAGTCATCCGACCACATTTGTAATGTAGGATTTTCCAATATAAATGGGGGTTTTCAGAGCTTTTGCAAGAAACTTACAATATTTGCTGACTCACTTTATTCGTAGCAAATTTCCACTGTTAATACCCTAGCCGAAGCATGTAAATCTTTTGTGTTCTGATTGGTCTTTTTTCTCTTCCTTTTTCGGTCGTAACATTTTCCTTTATTTTCAACAGGACAAAGTGGAGGATTGTTATAAGCTAATCCTGGAATCAACATCAGGATTTCTCAGTCACCAATCCAACAAACGAAAGTTCCGATCGATGCCCGGTAGCCCAAATGGAGTCACGGATGTTTGCTTCAGCTCTGATAGCTCGAATGACTCATGGGCTGTGGCGGCATCTGTCTCTTCCTCGCCAGAGCCACTTTCGAAGAAGCTTAAAGCTCAGGACCACCATTTCCAGAGTCTCAACCAAGGAGCTTCAGATACTTTCAGCTTCCCTATCTAAAGCCTCATTTCTCTGCACCATTGTTAAGTTCCTCATGGACCAGTCTTTTTTAAGAAACATTATATGTTCTTTTGTTGTTATGTGTATGTTAAATTGCCTACCATCTCTACATTTCAGTCAATGACAGATTACTGAAATCCCTACTTCATTCTCAGTAGGCTGTATCACTGTGGAAAATGGGTACGGGAGATTTGTAGTAGAGATGGTTGGCATTTTATCCGGGGAAAGTAAAGAACACTAGCTATAGTAGCACTGAAGAGTACTTCAAACCAGTATAAATTCCTGGTCCTCTCTGTAAACCTTTCCTTATATGCAGATAACTTTGTTTTTCATGTTAATAAATTGCCAATTTTAACAAGTTTTTCTCATCCTCTGTTGTTCTTGTTGAATTTGTGGAAAAAAAAGTTTCACTTTTGGGGTATCATTCTGAAAATCTTGATTAAATTTATAACGTCGGAATCTGGTATGTGTGTGTGAGAGATCTCAAATGGAAGTGGGTTTTTTTTGGCTGAAGAATGAAAATGGGAATTGCTCACTCTCTTTGAAGAGGCTAATGGCCATGGCAGGTTTACTGGAGATTTCCCCACAATAAATAGGATATAATTTGGGTTGCAGGTATTTGTGTCATCTTTGTAGGTGACAGGATTTCAAGAATTTCAAAAGTGTTGAATTTAATGTTAGTTTGACTTTTTAACCAGTTTTGCAATAATAAAACACATATAGTGCTCTCTTGGTTGATCCGATGTAAGCACCCAAATTCATTAATCTTACGTAATTTGACACTTTGGTAAATTCTTGTAGTTCTTCGTATTGGCTATATGTTCATTAGATGTGGAATTTTTACAAGGTGGGATATACAGTACTAGAATGATCCATGAGTTTCATGATCAATTTTGATTGTCCGAATAGTTCATGTTGTTGGTTTTGACATGTACATTAGTAATGTAAAAGTTCAAGTTGATCGGTCAAGAAAATTAGATCATTATAATTCTCAAAATTCGCCAATTGATTTCAATTAAACACTCGATGATATCCTATGAAAGTGATTTTTAGCATGAATGATCACGTTGGAACGTTTACAAAATGAATCACAACAAATTGTGGGACTCCACATTATTAGTTGCTATGTTTGAGAAGCTTCCGAATGATGTGTTGCAACATGACTCATACACTAAAATTGAGCCCTGTAGTGCTCCCTAGGCACGATAGGCTGTTGTGCCTTTTCCGGCATATTCAACAAGTCAAATAAGAGCATGTTCTACAAAACAGACTTATTCTCAAAATGAGTTTATTGCGCTTTCGGAGACAGGTATCCTCTCACAATATATCAACTCAATTTTACTCAATAAGTCAGTTCTACCGATTTATTGTCAATAAATCAGTTTGTGGAACACCCCCTAACCTAAACACTTCAAATTACTCTCATGGTCTCGAAATGACATCCACCAAAGGCACAACAGGGCCCTCAGGTCCTCCTCTGAGACGTTAACATCCTTGTTGCAAGAAAGACTCGTTCAAAATGACAATTACACCACATGGAATGAAATAATCTTTAGTTAATGTGCAAGAAGCTCAATAATCACACCTAATCACACTGAGAAGGGACTGCCTAAACAATCAAGTAGTGGTTACATGATCTCATCATTAACTTGTTGAAAAAAATTAAAGGATCACAGGCCATTGGAGGGTTTGTCTGGTCTAGAACTGCCTAGCAGATCGCCTAATTCGCTCAATCCGCCCAAACCGAACCATTCGTGAACCCACCCGAGGTATGTTACGGATGGATGCAGGTCCTAATACTTATTTTTATTTTGGTGGATGTGGTGCGGTTCGGGTTCAATCCGCCCAATCTGCCTTTAATCCTTCTTTGATCTGTCAAATCCGCCTGATCCGCTCAATCCGTAATTGAACCGACCCATCTGTATATCACTCACGAACCGATCCGCTCGAAACCGATCCGTGGACAGCCCTGGTCCGGTCGTTAATTTCAGAACCCAAGAATCAGTCCAAACACGTGCAAGTTGGTCTAAACACCCGGTTATAAAAACAAAAAGATGAAAAAAAGTTTAAAGGATCAAGAAATTAGTTGGATTACCTTGTCTTTAGTCATGTTGCTATCTCATATACAATAGCCATAGTCCATTAGTAAACTTTTGTTTGCCAAGTCCAAGACTCACTTTTTTTGGGTAAGTATCTATTAAGTCTACGGGCACCTAAATTCATGTTTCTCTTTTCTAGTTTATAAGTAAAGAATCAAACCCAATGGATCTTGCTTTGATCTTTGGTGGTAACACTAAAGACATTCACAAGAAGGCTTGCATGTGCTTTCCTACTACTTTAAAACAGAGTATTCTGAATCATGACTTGGCTTTATTCTCTTGTCTTAAATGCAAAACCATTTAAAGATTGGTTTTTTTTTTTTTTTTTTTTTGGGGGGGGGGGGGGGGGGGCGCGGGGGGTAGAATACAAATCCCCAAATGAAATGTCAATGCCTTTCCTTCTTTTAAGTAATGAGTCACAACAATGTTGAATCTTCATTGCTATTTTGTAATCAATAATTCTAATTGTTAAACCGAAATGGCTACAATACACACCCATTAAAGATGTTTACCATATGCACTTATTGTATGGTCCAGATTGTGCCACCTCATTGGCAATCGTAACATTTTTTAATTTTTCGTAACTTCTCTGCAATATGATTCGCAACATTTTCTATGATTCGTAATAATTTTTTAGTGTGTCTCGTAACTTTTTATAGGGGTGTGTATGATACACAGCCAAATAAAGGGTGTGTATTGTAGCATTTTCCTTGTTAAACTACCCTTAATTCGAGACAAGAGGCTTAGCTTAGCTAGTCTTGTAACTTATGGAACTTACGCCCTGTTTGGATGGGGGCATAGTCTCCGATATAAGCCATTACCCCCTCTTATATTGTGGGCCCCCAACTTTTGACCCCGTTTGGCAACCTTCTTCTTCCTCCCTGATAAGCATTCACCCCCTCTACGATTATCCCTCGCGAGGTGCTTGCTCTTGATAACTTTTGGGCTCCTCTTACCCTACCCAAAAGTTATCCGGGAGTAGAAGGCGTGGTTTTTGACAATTTCAGCCCTCGTAATCCCCTTTTACGAAGCCGCTGGACACACCATTTCTATTGCAACACCTGAGATTCGAACACAGAAGCTTGTGGGTTGCGATTTGGTTGCGATTTGTTAGGCAAAATAGTAATTTGACAGCTTTTTCCATCTTTGACCCCCTCTTATTTATAAAACATCCAAACAAAGTCAAAAGTTATCAACCTGTTTAATCCCTCATCCAAACCATCTACTTTTTTTATCCCCCCTCCATAAACATCACATCAATGTGGGCCAACCCTCCAAAACTTATACCTCCTCTTATCTTATCCCCCCTCCATAACTTATCCCCCTGAAAATAATCCCTCATCCAACCGCGGCCTTAGGTTTAGGTTTTGGCTACGATCAAGGGCGAAATCAGAATTTTTCGGTTATATACATATGGAACTTATTTTTTTCTATTTGTGTAAAAAAAAAAAAACTAAATTAAGGGGTCAATTATAATGTAGATATATGCTCCTAAAGGTACTTTTGCTTTACAATTGGTCTCAAAACATAATACATTTTGAAAACCATGCATGATAGTCTGATTTGTCAAATTATCCTTTGAAAGAAGATAATGCTTGGAGTTTCTATGCATTTGAAGCGAGTTTGAGCAATTTGGAATTTTTTGTGTGGTCAAAGTAGTAAAATTTGGCTACAAACTATCAAATTTCCACGTGAAAAAGCAAAATGAGTGAGTAATGAGACCCGATTTGTATCTTATTACCTCCGCCCATGAACAGAATACACTAATGTGGCACAACAAAAATGTAATGTAACATCCTAAATGGTCCACAAAAATCCTATGTATAATAACAATATTTCTCGAGCTCTAGCGTCTTTCCCCAATTTTTTGGCAACTCTCAAACTCACTCTACAATGCTCGGACCACATCTATTTTCTTGTAATTTTGTTCACTTTGATTTAAATTGTAAACTTGATAATTAGCTCATATACAAAAACCGAGATATGCTTGGAGAAAGTAATGCCCCAAGGATTAGTCCAGTTAGTTGGTGAGTTTGATGCCCGCACAATTGACTATGGTTCGATTCTTGAAGTTAGGCCACAAGAAAGTAATTTCTTGTGAATCTCTCAGTCCCAGCACGGATGACCTGCCAAGGCTGGAGCCAGGGAGTGCCTAGTAGGGGCAGTCGTCCTTGCTACAATTTGAAAAAACCGTACTATTACATTGAAAATATATATATATATATATATATCCTCAAATTATATAACCCCGCCCCTCCTCCACATATATAGCCTGCCCCCACTTCAAAAAAGTTCTGGCTCCGTCAGGCCTGTCTTGGGAAGAGACTAATCACACGAGGTGCACGTAAAGTCATAAACTGGCTTGAACACCCTAACCATCGAACCAAAGAAAAAGAAAAGAAAAGTGAAAGAAGATAGCCGTTGCCGTGAATGTCGGAGAGATACACATGGTATATATAAAGTTAGTTCATTTCCGCTCATATTGACCAGATGAGATGGGGGTACTGGCTGCTGGTGTAGATTTTAGTAATGGTGGACATTTTAATGGCTTAATATCTGTAACATTGACTCCTTGTCACTTTCATTGTTTTTATCTTCTTTGGGAAAAATACAGCTAGACTGGGAAAAATACAGCTAGTAAATTTCTTGTATAATTTAACGACTAAAAATGGGAATCCAACTGGCCAAATATTTGAGTTCTTGAAATAAAGTCCAACGGCATGCAGAAGCCTAATTATTCGTTGCTCCCAGAGCACGACTATAGGCACTACTTATTGGCAAAATATGACAATATTAAATGGTGCTCCGGATTTTTCCGGCACCACTTATTGGCAAAATATGACAACAGAAATGACAAAAAGGCTTGCCACCGAGTGCAGTGGCGTAGTCAGGAAATTGGGTCAGTGAGGGCACAATTCATGAACGTCAGTACTTTTGTTGAGAAAAAAAATTCTCTTCTTAAAAAATCTAATATGTCTTAATTTTCATTTGAAATGAGTCTCGCTTGACTTATATTTTATGGATAGACGTGACTCTTAGACTATTTGGTTGTACTCCTTGGCTTCCAAGGGGGAGATCTGGGGTTCGAGTTAGTGGAGGTCTGGCTCCGTAAACATTTAGTTGAGGCAAAAATTCAATATATTGAGACTTATTTGTGAGTAATTAGTTATTCAGTTGTTCCGGGGCATCGCCATGTGATGCCCTAACTCCCTTCTCAATCACCTTTTCTTATGGGCCTTCTCATCACATATTCAGGTGAAACTCATATCTTTAGTCTTGAGTCCCACATATGTACGCGCGGGAGAATTATATTATCACACCAAGTAATGACGCCCAAGAGCACTAATTAGTTTTTTGCATAAAAAAAAAGAAGTGATGTACCAATTTATATTTTTCTACAAAAAAAAAAAAATTCCTCCCAAAAATCCAGTGTGGGCACAGGCCCACACTGGTCCACATGTGGCTCCGCCACTGACCGAGTGTCAAAACATGCTGCCAAATTTTGGAGGCAACACTATTTGTGATGTTAAATTGGCAGCAAGTGTAGGAAGTTTGGCTTTGCTAAAACTTGCCCTCACCCATCCCAACTACTTCTTCTGTCCTCTCATCCTTCAAGAGAAAATATCCACAATTGTGCCAAATAGCACCATATTGTCAAGGACAGAGCTACTCGGAGTGGGGGAAAAGTACCAGTAGTGACTGCCGCTACAACAATTTAAAAAATTGTTACTGTTATATTAGTAATTTTTTGTTTATTCTTAAACTGTATAGGTCCGCCGCCACTAGATTTTTCATGATCTATGTTGTTGTGTCCCAAGACTTTAGTCCTTTGACAATTTTTTTTTTCTTTTTAATGAAGAAGTCCAAAACCAAATTTACTAACCTAAGTGAAATACCCTAGAAACTTAGGGGCTAAAATTCAAAACAAAATAAATTACATACTGATGCAGCGAAACCTCCTTTTACGAAACTAATTGTAAGTAGAAAACACAAATAAGTTTGAGTAAAAGGTACTCCCCTCCATAAACAAACAATATTGAGTAAATACTCAGTTTTCTTTAATTATAAACAACTAAATTCTGCTCTAAGGCTTACGAAGTTACGATGATACTTACAGCGTCAAAGAAACCATAGATCAACTAGGAAACAAATAACAATAGATTAGTCTTGCTAGCTAATCAAGCCTAAATAAAAGGAATTATGAAAATTACCAAAAACGGAAATTCAAAAAAAAAATGACAAACAAAAATAGAAAGAAATATAAAGTTGTCAAACAGACGATAACTAAAACCGAAATTCCTATACTAAAAGTCTTAAGCAAATCTAATATTTACTAAAACGACAAAATCCACCTTTTAAAGGCCTAAATGATATGGAACGGCCAAAAAATATCGTTGGTCATGGCCGAAAGGCGATTATACTTGAATCAGAAGTCCGTCGACTGTACAATTTCATGAGCCTTGTACAATTTCATGAGCCTTTCGCCAACATTGGTCCTCGCGACTAGTTAGTGTCTTTGGGCGGTGAACGGTCAAAAAACGTGGACGCAACCCACTCTACATCACTTACTTTGACATCGATTCAGGCTCTTTCTTTATTAGAGCAAAACCTATTGACCAACAAAGAAAAGGAAGAAACCATAATAGGCAACGGAGAAACAATAGAGTTACTCATTCTCAGAACAACTTTAGATCCTTGGGATGACTATAAATTATTTAAAGTTCAAGATATTTGCAAGCTTCTTATGAAGATTAGATTGGGAAATAGGATGAAAGATGAAAATTTTGACAAGTTTTGAGAAAGACACTTAAAGAGGTTTTGATGTTAATTCTATCATTGACGCTTTTAACGACATGAAAGAGAGTCGAACACAATTTAAGATACCTCACTTTAGTTGACATATTGATTTAGATTATTGCTCCTCCGTGCATAAGAAAATTCTTTTTTTTAAATAATATAGTATTCTATTTGATTTTTAAATCGACGAACATCCATAATGTAATCCATCTTTCTTTATTGTCTTCAATATACATATTTACCATCACTAGGTTCTAATTCTGGCTCCGTCCCTGCATATTGGTTAGTAACATCATTTGATATATATATATATAGAATTAATTTTGACATCAAAATTGACTTTGACAAATTAATTTTGACATCAACAAACACGTGAAATGGCTCTAGTCAAACATAAGATAAATGCTTGGACAGTTGTCTACATACTGGATAGTGGGTTCGAGGAGATTTCTAAGGAGGAGTATATTTAAAGCAAAAGAACGACATGATTAAGCAGGATTACCACCGTAAAGGAGCCATAAGAGAAGATTAGTTAAAAGAGTTTTAGATGCGATTAGATTCATTAAGAAAAATTATGGAAAAAGGAGAAAAGGGTATAAAGGAAGGAAGAGGGAATGTTGAAATTGAGGGACAGTATCTTTTGATTTTGCTTGAGATGTCTTTGTTGGCCCTTTTGTTTTATGCTTTTGGTAGTTAAGAGAATAGACTTTAGTGTTATTTAATTCACAAAATATAAGAAAGAGAAGATAAAAAAGGAACAATGATAAGGAATGGATTCTTGATCATGAGAGAGAGCTAGATGGTTCCAATCAATTAAACACCTTATCTTCGTTGTTGGGTCCGGAGTGACCTCATAGATTTAGTTATACAATGTCACTTCCTACAATCGTTTTAAAAATAGACTTACGGGTGCGATATCGAATGCCATAAAAGACTTAATGGTAGCCGTTCCGAACACCAATTGGTTTTAGGAGAGAGATAAGAAAAGCGGTCCAACAAGTGGTATCAGAGTCAAGAGGTCATGGGTTTGAGTTGCGGGAGCGTCATCTTGAGGGAGGGATTGTTGGGCCCGGAGTGCCCCCATGGATTTGGTTACACAATACCACTCCCTGCGACCGATCTAAAAATAGACTTGTGGGTGCGATGTAGAATGCCATAAAAAATTTGATTGGAACATTCACTAATACCAAATCCATGGGGGCACTACAGGCCCAACAATCTCTCCCTCATGATGGCGCTCCCTCTACTTGCATCCATGACCTCTTGGCTCTAATACCACTAGTCAGATCACTTTTCCTAAAACCAATTGGTGTTTTTGAGGGTTTCAATTAATTCTTTTATGACATTCGACATCGATCGCACTCGCAAGTCTGTTTTTAGAGCGGTGAAGTGGTATTGTGTAACTAAATCTATGGAGGCACTCCAAGCCCAACACGCTCTTTTTCTTTATAAAATGTTGAGAACATAAATCAAAGTGCACAAATCTGAAAACAAGTGTGTGTAAAACCATTCAATGTGTGTGAACTCCTTAACTTACCCTTCTGGGATCTACGATTTTACATGCATCAATGGTTCCAAACACAATTTATTGTCCAAATCTTTGCACCTCTGGCTGTGTCTATTGCGTTCTGTTTTCTTTATAGACACTGCCTCCTTAAAATCATGCCAATTGGCTCATGATTTGGTTTTGACCTGGCAAAAAATTCTGTGTTTTTTCCCATTTTTTGTGGATTCCAGCATTAATATCAACGCAAACCAAAAATAAAAATAAAAGATTATTTTTTGGTGTCCTAAATCACTAAAGCAAAAAAAATAGACCTAAAAAAAGAGTGTCTATCAGCAAGACACCAAGGCTCCTTTAGCTACTTTCAAAACTAGTATACAGCTTATACTAGTAACTGTATGAAATAAACTTTTGAGCACTTTTCTTTAATAGCATTCATTTAGCTCAAGCAGTGTGTAAATAGTAAGTATGCTGAAATAAACTGACCGTCAAACAGTGTGTTAATTTTACAACTTCAGTATACAACATAGCCTCTAAATAATAAATAAAAAAAAAACCTTGTAAAAATAGCGTTAAACCGACATATGTGTGTTTGAGAATTGCGATACAAAAACCACTCAATAATGACTCGAAGTTGTGTTGAGATTCGATGGAGCTTTACGTGATTGTTAGGCTACACAATGTCTAAATATAAACTGTTAAAACATTTATAATCAATGTTGGAACATGTGTGAACATTAAGTCCCACATTGGAAAAATACAAAAAGGGTTAGACCTTAATATACAATTGGGTGACTCATCACTTACAAGGCTTAGCCTTTTAAATGGATATGAGTCATTTAATACATATTAGGCCCAATGAATGGATATGGGTCATTTAATATATACTCCTCACAGGTTTAAGCCTTGTGCACGCCGGCTCAATAAAGGCGCAGTAAAAGCGATGGCAGGATCGATGCATCGTACAAACTCCCAACAATCAGGAATTCAAAATCAGGACCCAAAGAATGAGAATATGAGATATACATGGCCAAATTCATTACTCCAGCAGTTTAAGGTCCATATTGAGATCAACCATAAATCCAAAGTTTTTGCTTTCGACTCCCATTGGTAATTTAATTTTTAATCACTCTGGTGCACCAATTTTGCGGTGAGATCACGCTTCTCCAAATTTACAGTGCTGAGAAATTCACGATGCTGGGTGGGTTAAATGTGTCATGCTCGAAATAAGGTGATTCCTAGGTTGCGCCAAAAGACTACTACCCATCCGTTTAGTGGCGGAGCCAGGATTAAGAATCCCGGGGGCCGAGTCCAAGGACGGCTCTAGAATTTTCATCTAGCGCTAACAAAAATGCACAACGTATTTGTGATGAAAAGCTATATGCAAAGAAGTCGCCTAATTCCCTTCAATTTTTTAGTGTTTCCACATTGAACCTAATGTCAGTCAGCTATTATCCTTACATGTTTATTATATATGGGCTTTCAAATTTGGGTCATGCTTGTTTTGTTTTGTTAGGGCTATATCAATTTGGTTTAAATTTTGTTGGAAACATTTATTTTAATTTCAAATGAGTAACCCAGCGCTAACAATAGCCAAAAAAATTTAATTTCAGTGCATTTTTTAAACTGAGGGCGGGCCTTGGCCCGCCCCAGCCCTATGGTCCCTCCGCCCCTGCCTCCGTTCCATTTGAATAGTCTGGTTGAGTCTCCAATGCAATTTATAAATAGTTAACAGTATTCAATCTATAATGAATTTTATGAAAAATATGGATCTTATATGATAGATCTTAATTAGGTCTATTATATATGAATGGTTCCGATCCCAAATGAAAATTTCAGAGAGCCTATAATTGAGGTCGCAACGGGGTGTAGTCACTTGAGTCACACGGAAAACTCAAATCTGGTCAAATGTGACAAAGTAGTAGATGTATGTCTATTGATAATTTTAATAGAGTACGATGTCGGATGGGCTCAAGCTGACAAGAAAGCCGGATATGTCAATTTAGTGGGCAATATATCATGTCTCGCGACTCTCGCCTAGTGTATGGACTCAAAGTTAATCTTGACAATTAATTGCCGAACGAACGACTGTGATTGCTCGTTAGTCGCAACAGGAGTGTAGTGAGCAAGCTCACTACAGGCCCCCGAATCCCCTACCGTACAGGTCTTATAAATTAGTTCCTCCCTCGGATTTATGGTGTCAGGCCAGCAGGTCCAATGTGAAGTTGAATCATTGAATGTTCCAAATTATTTTGTGTTAGTGTTTGAATCTTGAACATGGAACACACATGGAAGGAAGGCAAAAGAATTCCTTGTGGCAAGAAAGTCTTGGGACATTTATGTTCATGTAAGCCAACCTGCAGAATTTATGCAGGGCCCCCCCATATGCTGAAAGTCTGAAACCATAAAACTCGATTGGAATCGGTCTTTGGGGGAACAATGACTATATGGAAGAAGAAAAGTAAAGCCACGTAGTACTCCGAAAACGATAAACGTGGGCCTTCCATAGTGCCATGTAATTATTCAGTGCTCTTGAAATACCCTATGGTAACGCGAGACAAGGTGTGTATCTACTCCCGCGAGCCATTTGACAAGGTTATTCGCAATTAGGAGTAATAATTTTGTTAGGGATGACAATTTATCTCAACCGTCCGGTCCTAATTGGGACAGTTCCATAATTAGGTTTGGGTTTAGCATTCCATATTTTTTAATTTTTTTTTGGGATTTGGATTTGGGTTGGTATTAGGCAACCCGTCCCGACATCATCCCAAATATATGTATACTCCTTTATAATTTACCCCTAGTAAATTGGGTTACTAATTAGGAAATTTAATAATTATTCATCTAAATGGGAGGATGGAAACATTTCCCAATGACATTGTGTTCTCCTAATAATTTTATAGCATAGTAACATTTTTATTTTTGTGAGAACGTACTAAGCATAAATTAAAGGTGCACTTTGAATTTTTGTTTGTTTTCTTTGTACTCCCTCCGTCCCTTTTTAAATGTGTTACTTCGTAAATTTAACTTATTAAAGAAACATCATCATTACACGTTTCATATACTTTTTCCTCCACTTACACTTTTCACATCAATTTTTACCTCTACTTTCAAAAATTATCCTCGACTTTTACCCATTAACTCTTTACCTACTAACTTTTCAAAAGGGCAAAATGATAATTTTATAAACTTTTAGCCATTAATTTTTCAAACCACACACTTATTTAGGGACAACCCAAAATAAAAAGTTAAACACTTAAAAGGGGACGGAGGGAGTATCTCTTTTTAAAATTTAATCTATTTGAGTTAATATTACTCACACTTCAAAACCTTAACTAGCGTTGTGCCCATTGATGCAAGGGATCGAAAAGAAAACAGCAAAATGGACTTTTTCTTTTAATGGTGTCCCGTAAATCGGACGGACACAACGCTAGTGAGTTTGTACAAGAATGGTTTCTTGTTTTTATTTTAATTTTTTTGGTCTTTGGATGGAGAAAAAAAGTAATAGAAGAAAAATTAAAGAAATAGATGGAGGTACAAGGTTTGGGTATGAGGCGGGGAAACCCCTTCCCAATCTGGTAAATAAATATACTTTGGTATATAATTGGTAGTAACAGGCTTATTCCTCCAAACTCGCAAGTTCGATTTTCAGTTCGAGTCAATTATTGTCAATACTAGCAAAACCTCCATGGAACTTTTGGAAGTCTACCCGATCATAAACTTCAGAATCGCGAAATTAGTCGAGCTGCCGTAAACTGACCAGGAGACCTCATTATCAAATATATTTATCTACTTGGGAGGGGATAACACATACCTAGCGTGACTGGTATAAATTGTGAAGGAGACCTTTCTATACTGATTCAAATATAATGAGATTTTGTTGCAGATCCAGTTGGGTAATATGGTCCACAGGATCAGAGCATTCAATAGTATTTTTGGGGTTCCTACTCTCTGCTCTCGTGAGCAGTCCCAATCTTCTAAGTAATGCCAAATATACATCCAAGCCATGCCAGTGTGCATGAAAACAGCCCGGCCTGCATTTAGTTTTCCATTTCTTTGTACCTTGTACACATCTTTGGATGTGGTAGGGAAGGTGGGGAGCATCTTGATTATTATATATCGGTGTTCGGTTGGTTAGTGAGTTTGCTTCTTATACAATTGACAAGATTTCGATCTTAGAATCAAGCTGTAAGAAAGCAATTTCTTGTGAATTTCCCTAGTTTCAGCGTGGATGACCTTCATTTGACCCTACCAGGGAGGAGAATAGTCGATATTTGCATAAACTGGCTTGGACACCTTGACCGTCAAACAAAAAAAAAAAAGAAGGTGCATTTCCATCCGGCCCAGATCGTACAAATATGGTCCAAATAATTATTGATGTGATCCAAATATCATGGATAGAGTCCAAGATGTCTTTTACAGAAATGTTATCTGCCACAGGATTGTTATCATCATTGTTTTATGTCAGAATTTAGTTAGATGGTTAAGAATCTTCTACTAATTGGTTTCATGTTCTAAAATAGAGAATCAAGGCAAATCTTGTCATCCTTAGATATGATACCATATGTAGCAACCACCTTAAATTTTTTGATTGTGTATTTGACAAGATCTGTAAACTCTATAAAGAGATAAGCTGTTTATCACCGAGTTTTTATTTCACTACTTACTTGGTTTTCGGGTTGTGAGAAGAGAATCTAGATGAATCAAATCTCTCTATAATTAGAGGAAAACAGAAAATATGACACAGATCGGTCATAACCACTAATTCTCGTAGATTTATATTGTATATTAATTAGACACAAGGTGTGAGCTCTATAGAGAGAAATGTTATGTGCAACTAGACTTTCTTAAGGTTTTATGTCACTACTTAAGTGAGTGGTTATGGTTGGTTTAATGTCGGGAAAAGATTATGTGATTGAAATAGAAATGTGACATAGATCAGTAATATGTGCCAGCCCTCTTTGATTTGCATTGTATAAGTGATATGATGTGCGAAATCTTTACGTGATGAATAGATAATACATAGTGATTTAGCGTGAAGTATTTTTCATGACCATGAAGGCATTTATAAGTTTATCTTAGATGAAAAAAGGATGGGTTGTTCGACTTGTTCACAAAATGGAAGTAATAACCTGGGGTTGTGCTACGTTCTCGCCCCCGCTTTGCTCACGTTCATGTCGCGCATTATGGGATTTAGGTCTATATTCTTGGGGTGACCTTTTTGGTCCTACTTAATTTGGGCCTTAGAATTTGAAGAGAAGCTACAAATTTGTAGTCTTGAGAGTCCAAAAGGCTTTGGTGCACATCATCAATAGGGGCAAATCGGGAAAAGGAGACACAGTTCTAATGAACGCAAACCCAAAGCAAGAACGAAAGGCATTTCATTGGGCCAACTGTTGCCTACTTTCAAGCCCAAAGTTTACTAAAATTGAATCTTCATTTTCATTTTTTTGGGTACACAATAAAATTGAATCTTCGATAACCCAGAAAAGATACTGTGGAAACCTAATCAATTGTTATAAGACTATGGCTCGCTTTGAAGCCCAAAAATTACCAAAATACTGGCCCATATATTGTCCGTTTTTGAGACACAATCACACAAGTGAACTGCAATCCAGATATCCAAAACAAAAAGTCTAGGAACACACCCCGTTTCGGGAGTTGAGTTGTAAAATTGTGTCTGTAGCATTATTCCATCCAATATCTCCACTAAGTTGGTGAAAAACGGAGTTTATGAATAAGGCAGAATTGGCGGCAACCTGTGCTATGCATGGGACTTACATCGTTTGAAGTGATCACTAGGATGTCATGCCAAATTCAAGATTTGCAGGTAATTCATCATGCCAAATAAAGCTCATCATACAAATCAATTAATGTTGATGATAAAAAAATTGAATGCCCATGATTAGGAAGGTGAATTTCAACACTTTGAAAAAGAAAAATGATGTAGTAGTTGAATCAAAATTAAACCGACAGCGTTAATGCCACGATAACTTCTGGTAGTGCCACGAGATCTAAATTGCTCTCTCAATTTTGCCCTTGGACACACTCTCTCTCTCTCTCTCTCTCTCTCTCTCTCTCTCTCTCTCTCTCTCACACACACACACACACACACACACACACACGTACACAAGGCAAACCTACTTCTTGTCCATGTTCTCATGGGTTCTCCTCTGATTTCATTACGTAACGTAACGGCCGTTACGTAACGGTTTTTATCCTCTCCGATACTGTTACACCCCGGTATACCGGTGAGAGGGAAAAATCACATGCGTATAGGCCGGTTCCCGTTACGTATCGGTCCGTATCCGATATACGGACCAGTTCACGACCATTATGGCTGATACTTGACCGTTACGGGTTATTTAAGCAATTTCAAATTATTTTTTATGAAAACATGATTTTTTAAAAATTCATGACCCCTACACCCGGTTCCGTTACGTAATGTTCGATACTACCAAAACCGTTACGCTCAAACCATTACTGTTACATATACCGAAACCGATATTTAAAACCTTGCCCTTATCTTTTCCTTTTACATGGAAATAATAGATTAGGAAAAACGATACTTAGATTTTTTCCATAAAAACATTAACTTTGTATTCTTCTGATCAATTTGAACCCAACAAGATGAGAACGAAATAAAAAATCACACCAAATTAACCAACAAGATGGAGACATTTCCCATAAATTTGTTTGGAAATTTTAAGTACCCTTCAGTACTGTCAGTGATGTTGTCGCCATGTTTTGGTGCTCCACTTCATTCAGTAGTGTTTTAGTAGGGCTGCACAAAAAAACCGGTGAACCGTGAATCCGATCCGGACCAAACCGATCCGCACGTTTTGAATTTTAACTGTGGATTAATGGTCCGGACACGGATCCAAAAAATAATAAACCGTGATTCGCGGTCCGGACATGGATTTTGATTTTGAAACCGTGGATTAACAGATCAGGACCGTGAGATTTTTATTATATATAATTTTTAAAAAATAATATATATGTATGTATGTATAAATAATTTTACCACTTTCATAAATATTGTCATTTGATATCGGGTTATAATGTTATCTCCCATAAAATCTAGGAGGGAAATTGTTACCTCATTTGATGTATTAATTCCACTGTCGTGCATTTGTATTGGATTTTAATCAATTCAGCAGTTGTTCATTGAATTTAGTAGGTGTTCACTGTTTTTTTTTTTTGCTATTAAACGGTCTTTGTTTCTATTTCACTATGTAACTGAACTAAGCTACATGCTTTCCACTGCTGTTTGTATAGGATCCCACATGAGTAATCTGAACCGTTCATTATTTTTAAAACATTTTTCCGAGGGGCCTCAAAAATAATTCAGCTCAATCGGATGGTTAGAAGTGCTCTAACCAAACTCCCACAGTTTCAATGAAATTTGTTTTGATTGAAACGGTGGGAGTTTGGTTCGAGCACTTCTAACCGTCCGATTGAGTTGAAATTTTGTGGGGTCCCTCGGAAAAATGTTTTAAGAATAATGAACGGTTCAGATCACTCGTTTGGAGCCCAAAAGTGGGTCCCCGAACCCGATCGGTACATTTTCTGGACAAACGTCTCTATACCCGTAGCATCTTCCAGCTATAATAGTATTGGATTCTAGACTTTTAGTAACTTCTAGTGACAGCAAGACACTGATTGCTAGACCGGTAATTACTCCTGTTGATCTCATCATAATGCCAATGGCTGTGTTTGGTTAGATAATTTAGTTTAGTTTTGATGATATCAACATGTGTAATGAGTGGAGAGAGATAGAGAGATAAATGAAGGAAATGATGATGTCGTCAAAACTAAAATTAAAACTAAACAGAGAAACGAACAAGACCAATATCTTTTAGCACTGCAGCCTATCAATTTTAATTTTGGTAGAAGAAACATTAGACGCCATAGGATCAAATCACCTATAGTATCTGATTGCCTTCATACCTCTGTTGCCGCACAATTTCAGAGAACAGAGGTACAATCATGAGATTTCGGTGCAGATGACCTGGTTTACATGTGTTCCACATGAAAATATGTAATTTTAATTATTTAATTTTCTACGAAATGGTACATTCCAAAAAGTATAGGTTTGCGGAAATCGAATGGCTTCAAATCCAATTCAAATAATTGCATCTAGACAAATGTTATTGTATAAAGTATGCAAAACATAATTTGGAAAAAATAAAAATAATAAAGTAACAAAGTACACTAATTGACAACACCAAAACTTGACAGATTGTGCCTAATAAAACAAAGAAGCAGAAGAGTGAAAGTGAGCTGAACACTGCAACAAAAAATGCTTTCCAATCAGTCTCGGTGCTTTCCAATCAGTCTCGGTGACCTCATTGTGCGTGAGATTTATACTTAGTGGAGTACTAGATTCCGCAAAATATATGGTTGAGTGTTGAGATATGACGCTACATGGGATATGACCCCAATTGTCCCTGGAATGGAATTTGGTGCAATCCTCCACTTAGATTTTTTATTGAGAGGTCCGAATACTTTTTGCATCCTGTCACAAATGTACAATTTTGAGGACAATGGGGGTAAATATATGTATTTGTATGATAATGTGAAGAACATAAATCTTTGGAGTAACTATTCCGTAGTCTCCTTTCAAGGGAAAAAAAAAAAAAGAATTACTCCTTCTGTCCCAAAAAGTTTGTCCTTTATATTTTTCTTTTTTGACTGTCCCAACATATAGGACCAATTTAAAATTTTTAATAAAGGAAAATTTTAAATTTAATTTCTGCCCTTTTCATTATTTTAACAATCAAAACAATGAGACCAAAAGAAAAATAATTGAAAAATTCAGTAGTCTGGGAGCATGCCATGTAGTGCTCGATCCAGAGCCCACGAGAATGCAAGTGGAGTTTGGTTCATTGCAGTATTTCAAGACTTCTCTGGAAGCAAACAAAGGAATTGAAGGCTAATGTAGACACCCCAATTTGAACCCGGGAAAATCCTTGGCATTCCCAATGATGAGGAATAAGTCAAGAACAACAATTAAAGCTTGAACAAGACCTCCAATCTTCCAAGAACCTCCAAAAACTCAAAACAAAGGAAGAAGCGTTGTTGGACCTGAGCACTCAGGTCCACCCACCCGAGCACTCAAATTCATCCACTTAAGCACTCAGATCCTTCATGGACCTGAGCACTCAAGACCATGAACCCAAGCGCTCAGGTGGGACACGTGGTAGATTCCTGCACAAGCAATGATGAGATTTTCTGCGAATCTGATATATTTTTGCCATTATATCACGTATTGAGATGGCCCAAATCATACTCCCTCCGTCCCATTATAAATGCTCCCTACGTATATCCGTGCCATTTTCAAACGTCTATATCTTTTTATTGGTAAGGTTTTCAAAGTTTTTAAAAATTTTGTCTAATAGAACTAATTGAGATCTATCAAATAATATCCATACTGCATATAAAATACATTATAGAATGAAAACTATAAGAGTTTAAAAAAAACACGCATAACCGTAGGGAACATGTAAATTGGGACGGAGGGAGTACTAATTACCTTCCTAGACCCCTAAAACTAATTACTATCCTAGCTCCCTAAACCAAATTAATTTTACATTTTTCTCCCAAATTTTCTCTATAAAAATTCACATTTTCTCCTTGTTTTCTCTCTATAGAAAAAAACCGCTGATTATCAAACCACTCTCCATCATCTCTGATAAGCCCCAAATGTTGTATATATCCAGGTTTATCTCGCTCGTTGTGATCACACACACGTGCATTTTGTGTCTTTATACGATTGATTTTGCGCGAGGTTGCTTTTTGTTAGTTTCAGGTAAAAATGGAGAAATAAGGCGTGCTTTGACGCCATTGTTAAACCAACGGATGTCCGAACACCGGAGGCCACATGGCACCCCGCCACCGAGTCCCGAGAGTCAAGGATTGAAGTTTTGAACAAGACTCGGGAAGCCTAGAGGTCATGATGACAAGTCGGAAGGTCAATGGATCAAGACATAGAAAATTCTCAGTTTTTACACCTTCAACCGGTAGAGCACTTTTGTTCTACCGGTTGAAACTGCACTTTTCTGCAACTTTTGAGCCCGATCAAGAAATATCTACTGACATATTTGTAATAACTTAGCATGACTTTTTGGGCCTATAAAGGGTCCCCAACCTCAGATTTTTAGGGTAAGCACTTGTTTTTACCTTCTCTCTCTACCTCCCTTAGTTTGTACTTAGATTTGCTCTACCTTCTCTCTAGGATTTGTAGCTCTTCCATTTAGTTTCAAGGTAATTCTTCTTCTTTAATGTTTTAGTACGTGTTGAGACCTTTATATAAATCTAGTTTGTTTCCGTTTTTATCGATTAATTCATTTTCTTGTTTTTCTAGCTATTTCCTTTGAAAACTCTTGTTCTTATTAGTTGTTTGATTAATTCTCAAGTGTTAATGTTGTAGGCAAACCTAGGATTAATCATAAAAATCAGTTTTTAGAGTTATTAAACATGTTTTTAGTTTTCTTCCAATTCATAGGCTTAATTTCTAGCATAATGTGTGAGTAGTTTTAATAGGCTTAGTCATGGGGTGATTAACACTCCATGACTTGGGGTTTAATCCGTCCATCTCGTGTATAAGGCATACATTGCTTGTTTACCGAAAATTTGGGGTTTCACTTTTATGTACCAAAGAGTGGGTTTGTTAATCCTTTTGATCACCCATAGCCAAGAGCTTGGCTACTTGGCACGTGTGATGCTTTGGGTGATGTCAACCCATCCATTTGCAAAATGTACCGGAACCCCCTAATCTTTAGTAAACACATTTTCTTGTAAATGGTTTTAAAATCCAAATCTTCCGTTTGGGGGAATTTAACGATGCCCCGAGCCGGTAATCAAGAGAGGAACGGATTAGCTTTGGTCATGGTTGTTAAAATCCCCTAGACTTTGCCTTAGTTTAATTAGTCTTTTTAATCTTCCGAGTCGTTCTCGAAGTCAAGAGAATTTCACCAAACAAATCACAAACTAAGTTTGCCGCTTCAAAGCCGAAAACCTACACTTGCAAGACAACTCTCACGCCGGGTGCGTTTGGTCCCTGTGGATTCGACCCGGTCTTACCGGTTATTATGCTACCGCCGGCCTAAACCCTACGCTTAGGGAAACAACAATTGATATACAATCCAAGGTCGCAAGCAATCTCTCAGCCCTTCTTCTCTAATTCAAACCCAAATCTTCCACATCCATGGCCAAATACTCCATCTATAGTCCATTTTTAGCCTAAATACTTTAAAAACTTCACCAAAAACTCCCATCAAAGACCATCTACAGTTGGTTTAGTATGAGTCCAGAACCATAACACCCCAAAATCCACACATCATCCCATATTTCCTCAAAAATCCTTGAAAATCCCTTGAAAATCCATGTTTCTAGCCAAAAAGCTCACTAAAAATACCCAAACTTCACCCATCAGTTGAGTTCTTGTTCATACACCTTCATCTTGGTGTCACTCCACTCCAGAAATCCATCCACAGGCTGTGTCTTCCCAAAATCACCACAAAAGTCTTTGTTTCAAGCTCAAAAAGGTAGAAATACCTTGCCAAAATGTTGTTCTTGCTTCCTAAGGGAACTCAAAAGGTTTAGACAGGTTCCTTATACCTGTTCTGAACTTATTAAGGGTTTAAAGTTCATATAAATGTTTTCTTAAAGTTTTGATTCGAATGGGCAGGTTTCATTTGAGCACTCAGGTTCATTGAACTGAGCACTCAGGTCCATCAGAATGATCAAACTTTCTTCCTTTATATTCTGTGTTTTGACGTTTATTTTGATATATTGTCATGTTTGATTCATTCTGATGGCTGTTTGTGCTCAAATGGGGGTTGTTTTCACTCAAATATATCTCACCAATGTACAAAAATATGCTTTTGGAAGCATTTTTCTTTTGAAAATAAAAAATGGAGAATTTGAAAACAAGATGAAAAAAGGAAAAACAAGTCTATTTTTGATAAATCTGCCATGAATGTTTGCAAAGAGTGTATTATGGTTGAAAACTCAAAGGTCCAGCTCAAACCTTCTGAGCACTCAAATCAGTCCAGTTGAGTGCTCATGTTCCCCCATCTGAGCACTTAGGTCCATCTGGACCGTCATCATTTCCCACTCTCATGTCTCTTCTATTGGTTTATGTTATGTTTGTTACTGGTTATATTCTGTCTGAACTTCCCTATAAAGGCTTTAATCATCATTTTATATCAATATGGATCTGCTTGTGGCTCGTTTTGTGCATAAAATGCTATGAAAGTGTGTTTTGAAAGTTTATTTGTCTTGTAAAAAGAGATTCATCAGCCTAAAACATGATAAAATACAAGGAACATGAACTCATTTATGGAAAGGGTGCGTAAATCAAGGTCATTAAAGAGAAAAAATTATTTGCGTATTCTGGCTACCTGAGCACTCAAGTCAATCGACTTGAGCACTCAGGTTAGCCCATTTGAGTGCTCAGATCATAGTCAGCAAGCAGATCTATCTTGGTTCTAGTAGTCTTTACTTGTTGCATTCTATTTAATATAATCTTTGTCTATGCTTACCATGTTCCATTTCAGTCTGTTCACGGTTGAATTATCACGTAGCTTCATAATTTAATGGACATCATAAGTTATTGTTCATGTTTAGATTTATTCTTAGTTCATGCAAGTCAATATTTTTTTTTGCATATGTTGTACATATATAGTTTGTTTCATGCATTTCGGTATATTTCATATAACATCACTTTGTACATATTTCACAAGTATCCACTATCTCATGTGAATCTTTGTTTGTAACCGCATTTACTTGTTTTTCCTTTCCCCATTCCCCTTTTTCATGCTCCAAGTTGCACAATAAACATTTTACAAATCCCATAAATGTTAAGTAGAGACCGACTCTTGGGTCGGGCGAGAGGGGTGCCATAAAACCTTTCCCCTCTCGTAACCAAGCTCTCGAACCTAAGATATTATGGTGATAACGGACTGGTTTTAAACCTTATCCAAAATAAGGCACGAGTCATTCGAGTTCGGTTCCTCGGGGACAATCCTCTAAAATCCAGTTGGCGACTCCGAATCGAATTCATCGGAGGGGTGTCCACAGCTAACAAAGTGAAACTTTATTAAAGTCCAACAGGGGTACAAATCGAAAGAACTCGAGGTTACAATCAACAAGGGTTCTACGTTACCACTACTCCTAGAAAATGCAATTAAGTACAAAAAAGTAAAAATTGATAAAAGAAAAGCCTTTGGGCGATTGATTGGAGCTTCAAATTGTTGTAAATGACTGGTATTTATAGGCTTCCTTTTTTCGAATTTGAACTTTTGAGTAGTTTCCCTCTTGATTTTGAATTAGGCGGTTATCCCCTTGAAACAAGGAACTGAATGTCTGACTAAAATTTTCATTTGAGCTGTAATTGCCCTTGTCTTGATCCAAATAAGTAACTGCCTTTGTTTTAATCCAAATGTTATAACACACACTCCTTTTTTAATTGGCTGCCATATAGCAAACTATTCTTCTCTTAACTACTAGCTGCCACATATTTTAACCTTATCAAAAAATGGGGGTTAAATCAAAATATGTACTCCCTCCGTCCCAATTTAAATGCTCCCTACGGTTATGCGTGTTTTTTAAAAACTCTTATAGTTTTCATTCTATAATGTATTTTATATGCAATATGGATCTTATTTGATAGATCTCAATTAGTTCAATTAGACAAAAAATTTAAAAACTTTCGAAACCTTACCAATAAAAAGATATAGACGTTTGAAAATGACACATATATACGTAGGGAGCATTTAAAATGGGACGGAGGGAGTAGCAAACAGACGCCTTTTAATAACTGACTGCCACATGTTAACCTTATTGATAAAAAGTTAAATTAATTTTATGGTATAAACAATTCCCTTCATCACCCAACAACATCATCACAACACCCCCGCCCCCCAGCCCTCTCACCTTATCCCTTCCTATCATCACACCACCTTTCAACTCCATCAATTCCCATCACCAATCACACCACCCTCCCACCTCATGGTCGGTACCCCTTGAATTACCGGGGGTGGAATTCCGACGGTTTGTCAACACGTACGTACGAACCTTGTACTCGTGTTATTTTGTACTAGCTTGAACTTGTCCAAGAAAAAAAATTTATTTTTTTATACAAGGTCTTGTTATTGTGAGCTCACTCGGCTTGCAATAAGTACAAAAAAAAAAAATTAGAAAACACATTCTCTAGGGCACTTTTTACACTTTTTAATACATTTATACATTTTTCACACATTTCAACACACATTTTAAACCTTAAGAATAAACCCGTTGGGCCTATTTTAGCATTTTTCTTTTATATATGTTGATTTTTCGAAAAACAAAAACTATGCTCATCTATAGAAGGGCTAAATTTCTACTTACAAAAGTTGGCTAAGCTTTTGTCAAAACAAGTCCAGCCTCATTTCCCACAAGTTCATTGTATTTTTAGTCTATTCTGTGTAAATTTTTTCAAACACATGTCTTTGGCACGTGAGGAAATGTACAGGTGGACTTCATGATTGGAAGGGAACTTACGTAATTTCCACATTAGAGTCATTGACAACTATACTTTTTGAGCCAAACAAAACAAGAGTGTGTAGTCATTGACAATGTGCAAAAGTTTGCAAGTGCTTGTGTAGTGTTATTACGTGTGTTCCTACTTCCTAGCATTATTAGAGCATGTACAAGGAGGGGGTGGATCAAGTACTAGTGTGGGTATTCAATGTTGCTAAGGGCTAGTTTGTTTGGGAGATTTGAGCAAGTGTAGAGGTATGTAAATTAATACAAGTGAGGTGACTTGACCACTCACTTTGATTTCTCGCAAGAACATCTATTTTAGTCGATTTTGCTGTTTTGACCCCACAAAGAATTGTAAGTTGCCCCTATTTGCTTCAAATGCAGAGAAACGAAATGTATTCTCTCTATTTTGAGAGATGATAGTACTATTACGAACGAGACTATTATGCATTGTTTTTCAAAATATAATAAGCTTTCAACACCAATTATAAAGCGAACTTTGATGTAGCAGCGTATATTGACCTCATAGTTAACCTCTTAATTTAGTTATTTTTCTATTAGTAAATAGAAAAAAAAAATATTCTGCAAATGGATCTAATTTTTCAACCAACTAATCAAAATTGCTGGATTTGAGAGTGGGATTGAATATGTAATGTTGTAGGTTCCAAAAGTTCAGCGTTTGTTACCGCATTATTGACGACAGAGCCTATATCCCAGAATATGTGATCCACTAAACTTGACAATCTTGGCTTCTTTATTTTATACTCATGCCCAACCAAAACAAACACCAAATTTATTTTCTATCCACCTTTTCTATATCCCAATAGAGTTTACGTCACATCCATATTCTATTGATTTTATATCCCATGATTCCCATCTTCTTATCTCTGATCAAACAAACGAGCACTTAAAGTGAGTTTTCACTGGATCCGGGGTGGGTGTTGTGCAGTAAAACGATGTAGTTTTTGGCACACCTCTGAAACTTCCAAAGACCTTGTTTGGAAGAAGGAAAAAGTCACTACAAAGTGCATAAACCCTAAACCCAAAGTGCTTAAACCCAAAGTGCCTAAACTCAAAGTGCCTAATTCCAAGTGCCTAAAACCACTATATCCTACCCCAAAGAGCCTAAATCCCCTAAAATTGAACCTCAAAATTAACTCTCCAAACAGGGCCTATTGAAGTGTACCAAGAAAATGAACAAAACTACGTCGTTTTGCCGCACAACACGGCGCACAACATGTACCGCACAACACCTCTCCCGGATTCGTTTTCACTATAGTATTTTTGGTATTCTTAGACTACAAGTTTTCAAATCAATTGATGTATTTGAAGAAAAGAACTTATTGATTTGTCAACTTAAAATCTAAGAATAATAAATAAAAAAAAATACCTTATTAGAAACTCAGTAATCTTGAAGTGTGGCCATGTGCAGAAATACAAGGTACCGACCACCCCCATACCGATCATGTACAGACGGCATCAGGGACCCCCTTATGGATCCTAAACGATCACTCGACTCAATCCAAACTGTTGATTCATCTCAAAATCGAATTCCGAATGGGCTCACACGAGAATTGATGTCATCGGATGACCCTATTCGCTCGATCCAAGTTGGGACAGCCTGAGGGCAAAGCCCGAACACCCAGGGGCCTAAAATACATGGATAAAACAATGAAAATTCACCTGAAGGCCTGGTATTATTAGAGCATGTACAAAGAGAGGGTGGATCAAGTACTAGTGTGGGTATTCAATGTTGCTAAGGGCTAGTTTGTTTGGGGGATTTGAGCAAGTGTAGAGGTATGTAAATTAATACAAGTGGGGTGACTTGACCACTCACTTTGATTTCTCGCAAGAACATCTGTTTTAGTCGATTTTGTGGTTTTGACCCCACAAAGAATTATAAGTTGCCCCTATTTGCTTCAAATGCAGAGAAACGAAATGCATTCTCTCTATTTTGAGAGATGATAGTACTATTACGAACGAGACTATTATGCATTGTTTTTCAAAATATAATAAGCTTTCGGCACCAATTATAAAGCAAACTTTGATGTAGCAGCGTATATTGACCTCATCATTAACCTCTTAATTTAGTTATTTTTCTATTAGTAAATAGAAAAAAAAATATTCTGCAAATGGATCTAATTTTTTCAACCAACTAATCAAAATTGCTGGTTTTGCCCCTGGGTTTGAGAGTTGGATTGAATATGCAATGTCATAGGTTCCAAAAGTCCAACGTTTGTTACCGCATTATTGACGACAGAGCCTGTATCCCAAAATATGTGATCTACTAAACATGACATTTTTGGCTTCTTTATTTTATACTCATGCCCAACCAAAACAAATACCAAATTTATTTTCTGTACACCTTTTCTATATCCCAATAGAGTTTACGTCACATCCATATTCTATTGATTTTATATCCCATCTTCTTATCTCTGATCAAACAAACAAACACTTAAGGTGAGTTTTCACTATAGTGTTTTTGCTATTCTTAGACTACAAGTTTTCAAATCAATTGATATATTTGAAGAAAATAACTTATTGATTTGTCAACTTAAGATCTAAGAATAAAAATATAAAATATAAAATACCGTATTAGAAACTCAGTAATCTTGAAGTGTGAGCATGTGCAGAAATACAAGGAGTACCGACCACCCCTGTACCTATTATGTACAGACGGCGTCGGGGACCCTCTTGTGGGTCCCAAATGATCACTTGACTCAATCCAAACTGTTGATTCATCTCAAAATCGAATTTCGAGTGGGCTCACGCGAGAATTGATGCCATCGGACGGTCCTATTTGCTCGATCCAAAATCACCCAATTTCATTCAATTCAATTTGAAACCCACAATGGGGTCCCAATGCCCTCCATATGTGGACAGTATTCTCCGGTCTGCACGTATAGAACGGTTCGACCATGTGCGAGAAGCACCGAGTACATTTTGATTGTTGATGTGGCAAAAAAAGCGGGCGTGGGGGAAAGTAAAGTAAAAAGACAAGGAGTGCGACAAAAAAGAGAGTTGCGATCGAGAAAACTTTGGAGATTCCACTAATGTCTCTGTCGTGGGCAAGAAGTGTGACTTGTACAATATCTTTGAAGATTCCAAGGAGATACTGCATTCAGTATTGAAAGTGACATCTACCTCGGTGAATTTACATATAAAGCTTGGTAAAGTTTCATTTACTACTCTTAGGTTTAAATTGAAATACGAATACCTATATTAATTGAATCACTTTTTGAGAGGGCAATAAGGGAAAAACAAAAAATGTACTTCCTCTATTCCAAAATGATTGTTCTTTTTGGTACTACGTGCTGATTATATCTTTTAATTTATAATAATTTTTATAATTTTAATTTTTTTTGTATAATAGAATAAATTGATATTTATCACACAAGATCCATATTGCATATTCCCTCCGTCCTAATTTAAATGTCGTCTACGAGAAATCGATCTTTTTAAGAAGTTAAAATTTGTGCTCTAAATTTCCAAAACTAACCTTAATAACTGTAAAGTCAATTAAATGTATTTAAATTGTTTATATCCTTCGATATGGATCTCAAAAAATATGTAATATGGATCTTGTTTGATAGATTTCAATTTATTTTATTATACAAAGTTTTTAAAATCATGAAAAATATTACTCCCTCCGTCCGGATTTGTTGGTCCGTTTTGGGGATTTCAACTTTTTTTTCATTACTTTTTGTCCACTACTTTTTGTGTAACTTTTTCATATTTTAGCCTTTAACTTTTGAAAATGGACAAACATTTTCGGACTTGAAAAAGTATGTTTGTGGACCAACAAATTTGGACGGAGGGAGTATATGTTTAAAGATATTGTCAATTTAAGAATGATATGAATATCAAAAATTGTCAAATCAATTAGGAATGAAAGAGTACTTTTTTAGGAGTAAAATTGAATGTTTGGTATGTTTTGATGGTTATTTATAGAAAGTGAACACTTCAGAAAGCTTTTTCCGTTAGAAGTGCAAGTGCAAGCAATTTCCGTTAGGAGTGCCTCAAGTAAATGAGGGGATAATTTTGGGATGGAGTGTCTCCAGTAATTTTTATATTTTGAAAAGGGTAATTTTGTAACTTTATTAAATTTTAGAGTGTCTACATAAAAAAAAAGGAGCCCCAAATCAGCTCCCTTTATTATTTCACATTTTCTCCCCTGTTTCTCTTTTCAGAAAATATAATAACACGGCACAGTGCCTGTAACATCATGGATTTTGTGTACCCTGCACCAACGACACTTTCAGTAAACAAAAGTGACTGGATGGTTGGAATCTTACTCATCTTTCATTTCAAAGTAAAACAAAATAGAACCTGATGGCATTAGAAATTAATATATATATATATTTCATAGTAAAAGAAAATCTTTATTAAAAAGGTTAACTATATGGTGTGACGGGTAATGCACATCATTAGAGCAAATCCAATGCAGTGCTATCCATGGTGCTATAGTCGTAATATGAAACCAATTTTAGAACTAAGCAATCCAACGCATAGTCAAATCCAGACGCAAAATAGCACAGATGGATAGTTGGTTCTATTTAGAACCAAAGATGGCTGTAGCCATCCTTGACAGCTCATCATCCAACTGAAAAAGGAAGGGAAATGGACATCGGACTTACCAGAATCTTGCCGGAAAATAATCGGAATTGTTTTCATTAATGACGAAGACGAAGACGAAGACGCCGGTGGTGGGTTTGACCATTTCCATCAACCGTCGGAAAAGAAAACATGCCGGAAAAGCTAAACACGCCGATCAGAGGTTGGGTTTCATCGTTTTTTTCGTTGGGTTTGATTGGCTACCGATGGTGAAAGAGAGTGTTTGAGAGAGAGAGAGAGAGAGAGAGAGAGAGAGAGAGAGAGAGAGAGAGAGAGAGAGAGAGAGAGAGACTGGGTTCGTTCCGTGGGTGAATCGGCCGGTAACAGTTCGTGGGTTGGCCGGCCCTAGGTTTACCTCTTTTCGATTTTTACAGAGGAGACGAGAGAGAGATAGACGTGTTTTTGGAAGAGAAAGGGAAAGGCAGTAAATAATTTGGAAAATTATTCAGTGCAACAATGCATAGGACCAATCAATGTTCCCAACAGCTCTATTAGCGGCACAATTACAACCAACGGCTCTTTTTTTATTTTTTATTTTTTCCAACCGAACGGCTCTTTTGTTCCAAAATCAGTTTTTTTTCTCCCACGTTGGTACTCAATTATCATGTTATGCAAGATAACACATGTTTTCATGATGTAGTATATATCTTCCTGGTCCCAAAAACGGGCTGGCCCTTTCACAATTGCAAAGCGCACTTGTAGCACGCCAAATGCCCTTTCAACATCTTGGAAAGGAAAATCTATATGCCAGATGAGAATGGTGTGGCAAATATACTAGTTTAATTGTGTATTTATAGAAAATTTTGCGTAGAATGTTAGATGAGAAAGTTAAGTGAGAAAGTTAGGTGAGAAAGTTAGATGAGAAAATTAGGTGAGAAAGTTAGATGAGAAAATATCTGGGGTAGAATGGTGGTTGAAACAGTGGAGGACAAAATATGTGGAAAAAAAAAACGCAATTAAAAAATAATTCGGAATGGGGGTTAAAAAACGGGGTTGAAAATAACTTACATAGTTGAATCGGGGTTGAAAGCATAATTAAAAGTGAGGTGGTGGGAAAGTTAGTTAAATTTGGAACTGTTTGGTTCTAAAATATAACCAAGCACTGGAGACTGGGTTCTATTTTAGCACCAAAAACTACTTTTTAGTGCCAAAATATAGCAATGGCTATAGCTATTTTGACAATTGCATTGGCTTTGCTCTTAATCAATAGGTCGTAATTAACAAGAGTCTGAATTTCCAGCAAACCACTGACACATTCATCTCTTTATAGCAATTGTCGGTTGGAATCTTACTCATCTTTCATTTCAACCAGCGGCGTAGCCAGAAAATTGTTCCAGTGAGGACACAATTCATAAAAGCCAGTACTTTTGCTGTGAAAAAAAATATCTTCTTAAAGAATCTAACATGTCTTAACTTTCATTTGAAATGAGTCTCACTTGACTTACATTTTATGGACAAATTTGCCTCTTAACCTATTTGGTTGTATACCTTGACTTCCAAGAGAGAGGTCCGGGGTTCGAGTAAGTGGAGGTCTAGGGTTCCGTAAACACGTTATAGTTTCGAGGAAAAAATTCAGTGAATTGCGACTTGTTTGTGAGTAATTAGTTATTCAGTAGTTTTGGGGCATCGCCACGTGATGCCCTAACACCATTCTCCATCACTTCTTTTTTTTTTTTTTTTATCGACCTTGATCACATATTCAGGTAAAACTCATATATTTAGGGGGTGTTCCACTAAGGGAGTTTTTAGAATAAACTGGTTAATTGTCACTGTTTTTTATGTGATGTATTGTGAGAGAATGGCTTGTCTTGATTTTTGGAAAAAACTGTTTTTGTTAGTCTTGAGTCACACAAATATGCACAGGAGAATGACATTATAACACCAAGTAATGGCGCCCTAAGAGCACTAATATAGAGCTCAGAGATGCAACCATAAAAAAAGGGATGGATCTCAAATTGGTTTGAGGAGCTAAAGCCTTGGAATGGAGAACAAGGAAAATAGGAAAGATTTGTGTGGCTATCAACGCATGGTCAGTTCCAACCTTTAAAGATATTGGAAATAAATTGGGCCAGTTTTTGCAAGTAGAGGAAAGCACGCTTAAGGAAAAATCTTACGTGAAAGGAAATATTCTTATTGCCACAGAACTGGTCCAAAAGGTTGAAGGCTTTGTTGAGCTGGTAATAGAACAAGCAAAATATCTAGTCAAAGTTAAAGAAGAAGAATCCTTCAGATTCATCAAGCAAAACACTTTCCCTGTTTCTCCCGAGCTAATCATAGAGGAGAAAGATGAGTTTGGAAAAGATGATGAAATGGCATTGAGCAAGGGTGAGGTGGAAAAACATGCTGAGGTGGCATCCCCAGTGGACCAGGTACCAACAACCAACTAATAGCATGTTCAGATTTGAAAATTAATGACAACTTGGCTACTGAAATAGATTCTATGAGCTCCTCTTTAGGGGTGGGAGCATCAATGGTAGGAAGTGGAAACATACCAGATAGCTTTAGGGAGATGAATTCTAACCTATCTATTAGGAGCTCCGTTATGCATACTTATGTAGCTAACCCCTCTAACAATTTGGAGGACCAAGAAGCTGACTACATAAATGTATTGGACTCAGAAAAGGGTAAATTTATTGTTGACTCTGTAGAGAAGGTTATAACTGAGGAGAACAATACAAAAGTTAATAATACTTTGGAGGAACTGGATTGCAATAGTAACGAAAACATGGATGATGAACCTAATGCAGACCCCATTGAGAATAATTGCAACCCAATTCAAGAGCAGTTAAAGGTGTAAAAGGGAAGAAGAAGAGGAAAGACATTGATGAAATTCTTGGTCTTATAAAAGTTAATACGGGAAATCTTAAGGGTGGAAGAAGAAAAAACAAATGTGTGGTATTTAGGTCTACAGTAGCTGCTGCTGCTTTGTCTGCATCTGTTTCATCAGAGGGTATGAATAACAGAAATAGAATTCTTCTGAATGAAGCTCAAACCATCTGGGCTGTAAACAAAACTTTTGGAATTGGTTATGATGGAGATGAGGATGAAGTAATTAGCAAGATAGCTGAAATGAAGGCTCAAAACAAGGATAGAGATGTCTGCTAGCTCTAAATTTCGATTGTTAACATAATTGGTTTGATCAGCTATTTGGGATATTCAACAGGAGAGGTAATGGAGGCTCAAGACAAGATTGCTAGAGGTGTTTCATGCTCTTAGGGGATAGCCACTGATATTTGGGGATAGCTTTTGATGGTTGGTTGCGGATAGCCATTGATGGTTGGCTTGCTCATGCTGGTAGGGCATATTTGTTTGATAGCCGGTGTGGGAGGTGGGATAAGATTGTTAAGATGGTGGGGGCTTTCCAGCACATGTTTGGCTGAAATTTTTTAGGGGGTGAAAAATCCTAGGTCGCCTAGGTTTTATAATTTGCTAGGTTATTTTATCTCAATAAAAGCATTAACATCAATCAATATATGACCCAATCACAACCATAAAACAAATAAACTGATGAAACATCAGATATACGTGGAAAAACCCTAAATGGGTAAAAACCACGGGAAGGAATCAAACACTATAAAATCATTGTGTAGTTACAAGTAATCTTACCCTACGATTTGAATCACTCACAATCGCTCTAAGATGTACTTGCCAAATCCTCGCACACCATACCCAGTATTTGATTGTCGCTGCCTCGAATCCTCGAGCCTTCCAAACGTTCTTCCGGAAATCCACCGGAAAACAACTTGAACTTGATTATTGATTGATGTAGAAACCTCTTGAAACTTTGATTAAAGTTCCATCGATTTTGTGCTTCAAGATTCACTCCTGATACTTTAGGGTTTGTGGCTTTGAGAACAAGCGGCTCTAATATTCTTTTTCAACCGACTGCATAACCCTAGATCTAAAACCGTCAAATATTTATAGAGTTGTCATTCCGATCAATCGCATTGCAAGCCGGTTGATCGGACCATTGTAGATCCGAAATTTTTGGCAATCCCGATTAACAACTTGATTGATCCTCTTATCAGTCACTATGCTCTGAAAAAGGCACGTCTTGTGCAACCTGGAGCCTGTGCCAATATTGGAGATACCCGACTAATAAATTGATGGATCCCATAATCGATCGTCCTGTTAAAAATGCACCAAACTGATCCACAACAAAACGACTAAGACACTCACTCTCAAATTACATAATAAAGAGATTCTTTCCACTCTAATCCTATACAGACTCGCTACTTAGAAAATTAAGGAAAAACAATAAAATTACAACTCGATAAAAATATGTGTTTTTGTCATATGGAATTGCCAAAATAAGACGACTCCGGAATTTGGTCCTTACAGGGGGGATAAACAACCCCATGGGATATCAATCCCCCTCTCCGGTGGGATTAGCCAACCCAAGGGGGTGGTGTTACTAGCAATCCCATCCCATGGGATTGAAGATGAGAAGACGAAAGTCACCCACCTTTTTCTGTCCATAGACCCAATTACCTCCACCATACTTCCAATCCAATCCTATCCCAAATAAAACAAACATGTTACATAACAATCCTATTTCTTATTCCGGTGTAAAACAAACATGAAATTACTAATCCCATCTCATTGTCAATCCCACCTCATTACCAATCCCAATCATAATCCCACCTCATTACCAATCCCCTCATACCTATATCTGTTATCAAAGAGTTGATGGTCAATTCCTATGAAAGCGGAAGTACAATCTGAAAAATACGCCTTGTTCGGTTTTAGTTTTTTGAAACCGGTTTCTACTTTTCCGTGGGTCCCCCCACATGCAGCCTTTACTTTTATCTCTCCTCTCCTTTTCTAGAGATGATACTATAATGCATAACTTGTGCGAAATGGATCCATATGGTCCTGTTCAAAGACCCACATGGATGATCCAAGCCGTTCATTAGTTCTAAAATTATTGTTGTAGTCATCTAGAAAAAAAATTAGGTCAATCGTATAATTTTAAGTACTTGATCCAGTTGTCTAACTTTCTTTCAAATTCTGTCAAAATTCAAGATCCTTCATTGCGAATGAATAATTAGAAGACGGATCAACCACTTATAATTTTCTGAATGAGCTGATTTTCGGTTTGCATTTGAACTAGTATGTTGTAAAAATGTCTGAATGAATATCTAGGAATAAGAGCAGTTATTGAGTATAAACTAAATGAATATGCTAGTGTGTGCACAAACTTAGCCTTATTTTGGCCTAAAAAGTTTATGTTTTTTTTATTTTTTTAAATTTAAAAAGTCATTTGTTTTGGGCTATAAGCTTATTTTGGCTTACAAAGTTAAACATACTTTTACTTTTTTGAGTTTCAATAAGTCAAAAAGCAAAAAATATGCTCAATTTTTAGGCTAAAATAAGCCTTAACGCATGAAGGATGCAATGAGAATTCAAAAAAAGCTCCTTTTAACTAGAATTTTTGCGTATCCATTTTCTACTTCATTTTTATTAAATCCGTAAATAAAAATGTATTATGTAATCCGTGGCCAAACACTTATAATTCGAAAATGTGAGAATTGGGGCGTTCGAACTGCGTTCCTTGTTGGGTGTGGGAGATGTAGGTTTAGAGGAATACTGGACTCTCTCTCTCTCTCTCTCTCTCTTCTCCAAAAACCCTAGCCACCACTAATATTACTCTTCCTCCTTCCCCTCCCCCTCCCCCTCCCCCCTAGGGTTTCAATACCCATGGTGGTGGGAGGGGAGGGCCATGGTACTATTTATTTTCTTTGTTTGTTCTTTCTTTTTCTTTTGTCTCTCCAGATCAACGACTTGTCGTCTGATCTGAGAGGGTTATGTCTCTCGCTTTGTGAGAGTTGTTAGTTTCGTCTTCGAACGAATTTTTGTCTACAGATCGGGTACTTTCAGGCATGGTTGCTTTACAATGGTATCTGTGCCAAAAGTGTTCTTACCTTACATGATATAACTGGCAGGGCAACTCGTGGTGGCTTTGAAGATCTATAGTTTTGAGAGTTCATTGGTGTGAGCATGTTTGGTTAGAGTCCATCTGATCGTCTGGGTATTCTTTGTCTTTTATCTTTAACTAGCACTAAGTCTCTTCAGATATGTCGATTCTAGGTATGAATCTTGTAAGTGTCGCTGTTTGCGTCAGGCCATGTCTGGGTTAGGGTGAAACACATCGATTGACTTGTGCGTTTCTTGTTCTCTATTAAGATGATTAGTTTGGCTTTGCCCAAGATCTTTGTAATGAATTCCGTTTTTGTAAGTGCCGTTGAGCGTTCATTAATATAATCTTCTCATTTCCGTGTAAAAAAAAAAAATTGCGTTCCTTGTCTACTTTTTGAGACATTTTGCACGTACAATGGAAGCAATGGTGGTGGCGTGTATTAATGTTTATATCAATCTGGTTTTGTACATGCACAAGTCTTCTATGAGCAAGTAATAATTTTCCGATATCAATTATTGTTTGGTTGGGGTTTTCTGTTTTGGTTTTTTGATAATGACTGGAGAGATAAATGAGGATAATGATTGAAAATACAGAGTAGTAATTGGAGAGAGATAAAAAGATAAAATTAGAATAATAATTAATAATATAGATAATAATTTGAGAAAAAATGAAAATAATAATTGAATAATAATTTGAGAAAACCGGTCAATGTCAAAAAATTCTGTTGAATGAGTCTGATGATCATCCAATAGAAACCATTCTGGACTCTGTGTCATCAATCAGATCAACAAATACAGCCAATTAGGGTCCTTGTCATTTCCACTTATCTTCATGCGCGTGGATTATGTTTTCAGTATCCAGCGTCTCTGGGGAACACCCAGCCCAGCCGCCTACATTGGTTTGAATATAGTACTCCACTGAGTCCACTTCACCCCTTAAGCAAAGGGGACAGCCAGCACCCGTACATCCCTAATGTTTATCTTTGCCAGTTTTTTTCTGAAAGGGTCTTTACTAATGCACCGTTAAGTGTATAAAAAAATTTACTCCCTCCGTCCCTTTTTAAACGATCCATATGGGAATAAGTGTAATTTGAAACCTCTAAAAAACATATTTCTCTATGTAAATTTTGAATTTTTTTTATACCAAATTGAAGTGCTCATTGAGCACTTTAATTTGTTACCAAAAAAAAAAATTTAAAAACATTATACGAAAGTATATTTTTAAACGTCCACAAAAATATATGTTTCCCATGTGGATCACTTAAAAATGTACGGAGGAGTACTTGTTAGGTCTCACTTATATTTTAAAGTATACTTTTAAAATATACGTATACGTTAAAAGTGTACTTTAAAGTACAAGTGAGACTCATTTAAAGTTTGAATTCCATTAAATCACTTTTCGACTTCTGATATTACACAAACGGATCTTTGCAATTTAACATCAGACGGGAGAGGAAGCCAGATTCTAATAGCATCTTTAGTGCACCACCTAAAAAATATTTATTAAAGTGTACACCTAAGCACACGTGGGGCCCTATTTTGTTTGCTAATAACTTAGTTAGCTAGCTAATGAAAAATGCACTTTAGTGGACTAACTATATGTATATTTATTAACTTTAAGTCTTTCCTTTCTCTCTCCTCTCTCTCCCCTTGAAGTTATTCTCTCCTTAAAGTTATTCTCTTTCTCTCTCCTCTCTCTCTCTCTCTCTCTCTCTCTCTCTCTCTCTTTCTCATATTTCTCTCTCCTTAAGTCTCTCCCCAAATTTAGGTAGTCACTTCGGGCACTTTAGGTAATGAGGGGTGCCACCTAAGATTTTAGGGAGCCAATTTTTGTGCACTGGAGACCATTTTTTTAGTTTTTCTTAGGTAACTAGTTAGAACACTTTAGGGAACTCTTTTAGGTAGTGCACTAGAGATGCCCTAAACAAATCCTACCATTCACCATTAACCATAGCCAAAAATATATATATATACCCTGAGCTTCTAGTCCGGGATTCCCAGATTAGAGGTTTTGGGGTGTTTTTTTGTTTTGCAAATTGTTTTTGGGAGATCCGAACCGTCCAATTTGTTCAAAAGGTGTTTTCAAGGGTTCACGCGAGAAATCTTCAAAAAAAAAATACCGAAAAGGGCTTGATCCAAGCAGTTTTTCTCAAAACTATTTACAGTTTTGCGAAAAACTGCTTGGATCAAGCTCTTCCCGGTATTTTTTTTTGAAGGTTTCTCGCGTGGACCCTTGAAAACACCTTTTGAACACATTGGACGGTTCGGATCGTCAAAAAAATGCTCAGATCATGTAGGTTTGGAAGTCCAGATCCCGTTTAAGAAGCTTTGCCTGTATATATATATGAGTACAACATTTGTGTAAACCAAATGTACACCATCTTGTGTGAAATTTATTTCGCAGTCCCACACAACTGATCGAAACTGTTCAATAGCATTGTTGTCTCGTCTCTTTCTCATTTGGACTTGCGAAAATTTGGAAGATTTGTGGTTCAGAACGTTTTTATATAAAATTGAAAGAAGGGAAATCTAGAGTTATAATAATATTGTCTATTAACTACACATTATAATATAAATGATAGATATATAGTAAACTATAATTTGTACTATATTCTGAACATCATAAGGTGTAAAGAGAGTAGATTTTGATATATATATATATAGAGTCCACTTCTAGTCCGGGATCCGGACCTCCGGACCTCCTTGATCCGAGCCGTCCAATGTGTTCAGAAGGTGTTTTCAAGGGTCTATGCGGGAAATCTTCAAAAAAAATACTGGAAAGTACTTGATCCAAGCATTTTTCACAAAACTGTAAAAATACAGTTTTTGCGAAAAAATGCTTGGATCAAGCACTTCCCGGTATTTGTTTTTGAAGATTTCCCGCGTGGACCCTTGAAAACACCTTATGAACACATTGGACGGCTCGGATTTTACCAAAACAATTTGCAACACGAAAAAAATCAATTTTTTCTTATATCCGGGAGGTTCGGATAAGAAAATCACACTATATATATATTATTGTTGGATATCTTATATATTATCTACACACGTGACAAACTGTAAGAAAAAATTAAATATTCTCAAAAAATTAAGTATTCTCTCCATTCAGTTTTGTTTGCTCAGTATTTCATTTCAAGAGATATCTCGAATTATTCTCCCTCTTTTAAAAGTTATCGATCGCCAGCTCCATAATACCTCCTATCCTGAATTAAAACACCATGATTGTACAGAAAATTTCATGAAATCGTACTCATCTTTCTAACTAGACGATGGCCAAAGAGAGAATTTCTACTTTATACAAATTAGGGGGTGATTCATTGACAAAAAAAAAAAAAAAAGTTTTTTTCAAAAATTAAGACAAATAATTCTCTCACAATATATCACATAAAAAATCGTGAAAATCAATTTATTCTAAAAACACCCTTAATAATGTTGTTGTCTGTTGTCATTTGTCAAATGGAATCACATTATTTCAAGAAGAATATATGGGCAATAGGGTGGTGGGTTGGATCACATGAATTTAATAATCTGTAACTGGGGACAATAGGAATCTGAATATAGCATTTTAAAAGGAAGAAAATTTGCGACAATATATGGATTCCAAGATCTGTGGCATTCATGGAGAACAGTGCTGCTTTGGTCTCATTATATTTTGGGGCCACTCTCACACAATCTGCCTCAACTTGTGGAATATTCTCGGGTCGTGCTCGGGCATCGCTACTTGGTGCCCCACTCTTTTTGCAACTATTTATTTGATGAAAATTTCTAAAATCAGCTTAATAGGTTATTTTCAAGATTTAAAAAGTATATTAAAATTTGTAACTGTGTTATAAAATGTATAAAAAGTACATTGAAATGTGTGCGTGTGTGTGTGTGTTTTTCTCCGCTAATTGGCATCCCAATAGACTGGGCTGACAATAGAACGCTGATAATAGAAAGACTCTTTGAAGCTTATAATTACGTGTATGGATTCCTGCAGGTGATTATGAAGAGAAATAGTCATTATGGAGAGAATTATTCATCATCGTCATGTGGCGGTGCCTCAAAATCACGGAATAATTACTCTTGCCTCAGTGCCTCTGTCACCTTGTAAGTAAAATAAATATATTGAATATTATGAAAAATACCGGAAAGAAAGACAAAGTAGTGGAACCAGCCAAGAGACAATGTCGGAAAGAGGCTGCCTTTTATAAAGCTAACTTTTATTTATTTTTGATGCATGTATGGTCAGAAAAATAAGTAGCAAGGAAAAAAAAATGTAAAATAACTTAATTGTTTTCCTTGTTTAGTTGGATTATAAAATGATAGAGGAGATTTTCTCCCTGCAATAACTATGTGGGGCTCGCTTCTCCGACGCACCTGTTTGAATGTTGTGGAACGAGCAAAGATGGGAGATGGAGGGGGCAGAGGACTAGAGATATGGACGATCCACGTGGGAGCGGGGCCTGCACAAGTGACACCCGTGTTAGCGCCTTACCCGGACGGTGGTGGTCCGGGAAGGTGCTCCGACGGTCTAGTTAGTCGCCGGTAGTAGAATATGGACGGAAAAACGAAGTGTATCTTTAAGGGGGAGAAGAAGTGAACCCTTTATCTGGTGGGGGAACTTCCTCTTTATAGGAGATGAGAAGCCTCTCCTCCACGCTATCCCTCTTTCCCACGCGCCGTCCCATCCTGACCAGCACATGGATCTATCATGATTACTCCGCCGCTTCGGCTGACGTCATCCTGCTCTGCACACCCAACAACTCTTGGATACCCTTCGGTCCGTTACATGGTCCGCCAGGCACCTCGAGCGCAACGTCCTGACGCCACTCGATGTTTCAGTCACACCTGTCACTTGTCACATCACCGTCCTCCTTTTGGCAGGATGGCTCCGCGGGTCCTCGGCAAAATCTCACCCCTCGGCTAGCATATCTAGCTCTCGGACCGCCGTCCGCGTTACGCCCCTTTCCTCTCGGCGGATGGCTTTAAGACTAGCCGGTTACTCGCCGGCCTGGTAGACGTGCCCGTGCGGTTATATCCCCTCGGCGAAAAGGCAATCCGATTAAGTCCTGGCTTTCAGCCGAAGGGATGTATGCCGAAGAACCATCTAAGGCTCATTCCCTCGGTGGAAAGGCAATCCGGCGCGGACCTCTCTAAGGCTCATCCCCTCCGAGGGCCTCCAAATCCGAGTGGTTTTAACACCGCTAGGAGTCGAAGGGGGTCAGGCTTACCGAGCCCCAGCTGACCCTTACGGCCCCTGTGGACCTCGGCTACCACAAACTATAAGACCCATCACGATTCCATTTTAGTGAATTGTCAAATTTATCCGTTAAGTCTATGTAGATCATCTACACAAAGATTCAATCTTCTCTATGTGCGTAACTATGTTCGTGACTATTTCAATAACGAAAATGACGTTATAGGATTTTGAGAATATTCTACCACATAATTGTACTAAAACCACGTGTTTACTTCCATAATTGATATTTTGTTGAATAATCTACATACGCACGACTCTAAACATGACATGTGATAGGTCTCACGCTTGCTACTGGTAACCCCCAAGTCACTAGTAACTCGAATCCCGATAAAGACTTGTCCCAGATATAAAAGAAAGAATTTAGTGAAATTAATTTCTTGCATAAGTACATACAAATAAGGAGAATGAGCAGTAAGATCCTGTGCCTAGGGTTTCTTTTCTGATCGATTAATTTACTTCCTTCTCGGTAACTACGGTAAAATCCTGTGGTTAAAATAATTGGCGTTATTTATAATAGACTTCTACACTATACACCTCAGATTTTGTAAAATAATTGGCCTTGTTTGGGGGTGGGTTGGAGTTGGTCCCATTTTTCAATGTTTATTCTTTTCTTTTTTTTTGCATGGGATATGAAATCCCTACCAGGTTTTTCTCCCCATTTTAGTACAAAAAAATGCTTTCTAGTGGTTATATCTCGTCGAACACAAACACCGGATATGAATTTTTTTCATCCATTGATATCCTGAGCAATATCCCAAGTATTTCATATCCCACACATATCACATCCATTTATCTCTGGTCAAACAAACGAGGTCAGGGTTAACTTGATGGAAATTAGAGGAATGCGGGGTTTTCAGGTACTATGAATTCCAATGCGGCTAGTTTATATGGGATTTTGTTCCCCTTTAAATAGGCCGTCAGTCAGTATTGGTCGAAGTCTCCATAAAATGACCCGGACACATTGAATCGGGAAAAAAAAGAAAGAAGGGGTGACGAAATCAGGGCCGGCCCTGAGGTTTGATAGGCTTAAAGCGATTTGAAAAATAGGGCCCAGGGTTTTCTATCAAGAAAAATCCAAATAGGAACTAATATAACATAAAAATATAGAGATGGTATTTTACCTTTGAATTTAACAAACAAACTTTCTAAAACATTTTATATCATTAGAGAAATTTTTTTTATTACGAAATAGTGCTCATAATATGCATTTTGTCAAACATTAAAATTAAGACAACTAAGGAAAAAAGTTACCCAGCCAAAAAAAGCCCTTGTTGCCTATAGGAATCGATCCCGTGACCCTTCAGATGATGTAGAAACACTATTACCACTGTGGCATTAGGCTGTTTAATTTCTGTAGGGAGTAAGTTTACTATATATTCTACACCAACTTCTTTTTACAGTGGGCCCCCAGTTTTTTGCATAAATTACGGGCCTAAAGCCGCCGCACCTCCGGCTTCACCTCAGGGCCGGTCCTGGACGAAATTATGGGCCGTTTTTCGTACTAGGGCTTTGGGCACACACGATGCGTGTGCACGTCCAACATTTACAAAAAAATGTTGGTGACATTTAACAGGACAAGGGGTAATTGTGTGTCAGTTAAAAAATAGTTTGTGAATTCAAAATTGTGAGTCAGCCACAAAAACCAATCTATACTAAATTGTTGCTCTTCCTTTCTAGATTAGAATAGATAATCGGATGTCTAATTAGCATGCATGCACTTAAATTAATTCCGAAACCTTGAAATTAACGATCAGACAAACACTCAAATTTTGCGTCTTAATTTTAACTTTTACAACGTTAACGTTAACTTTTAAATCGAATCGAATAAATTAATAGTTTGGATTCCTCGGTAACGCCTATAAATTCCCAACCGGTTCACGCGTCGAAGTATCACTCAGAAACCAAAGCAAATCTAAGGAAACAGAGCGCAGAGAGAGAGGGAGGAGAGAGAGAATGGGTGGTTGGGCAATAGCAATTCACGGCGGCGCTGGGGTGGACCCAAACCTCCCAGTAGAACGCCAAGAAGCCGCCAAACAACTCCTCACTCGATGCCTCAGCATCGGCATCTCTGCTCTCCGCTCCTCCCTCCCTTCCATCGACGTCGTCGAACTCGTCGTGCGTCTCTCTCTCTCTCTCTCTCTCTCTCTCTCTCTCTCTCTCTCTCTTCAATCATACATGCAAACATACGCATATACTGTATCTATTTATATACAAACCTATGTATACCCTTCTCAATTTCTGCTTCGCCATTATCATTTCTCACCCGTTCAAAATTTAAAAAAAAAAAAAAAATACTCCATAATACCATTTCTCTCTGTTTTTTTCCAGGAAATTTAAATATTGAAATACTTTTATCATCGCGTTCATTCACCCGGTTCAAATTGATCGGCATTTGTTTGTTTTGATTTGTGATTTAACGAGACACGTTCTTGATGTTCAGAAGAAAAAAACAGAGTAAGACACGTTCTTACAGTTTTGATCCCATGGAACTCGGGTGCACAGTAAGATGAACAGATTCGTTAATTCTTTCTTTGGACTGGAAATTGGGGTCTTAACCCTTGTACTTTTGTGGCGGCTCAATTGATTAATAATACAGGTGAGAGAATTGGAGGCCGATCCTTTTTTCAACTCGGGCCGTGGATCTGCGCTTACGACCAAAGGAACGGTGGAGATGGAGGCCAGCATCATGGATGGGCCCGGGAGGCGGTGCGGCGCCGTTTCGGGCGTCTCCACCGTGAAAAGCCCAGTCTCCCTGGCTCGCCTTGTCATGGAGAAATCCCCCCATTCGTATCTGGCCTTCTCTGGTGCCGAAGAATTCGCACGCCAACAGGTAGTTTATTTTAAGTATATATATATTTTTTTACACTATTCCCCCCCAAAAAAGGAAAACAAAGAAAGTTGTTGCCTCGTGTTTTAATCACCTTACCTAAACTAAATAGAGACTAGTGTTTTAATCACCCGACATTTGATATGTACATAAATATATACACAATTTTCTTTCTGGCTCAAATAAAAACAAAATATATGTGTCATTAAGGCATTAATTGATGGACCCCACCCCTTCAAAGCTCCAGCAATGCATCGGTGAGGAACGAGGTTGTCCCAAATCATGGTACTAAAAAACGTCCACTGGTCATGCTTATCATCAACATACACAAAAGTAGTATAATTTGGTGATTAATGTTCATATTTATTGAAAGACCTTATACTATCAATTACAGCAAATATATATCTTAATCTCGCAAAAGGGTTCTCGATTTTGTTTGAGATTTGGTCCCTTTCCGGGACATTCGATAAAATTGGAACGATACGGGGAGTTTTGTATTGAGATTGGGAAAATGGGTTTTGTACAGGGTGTGGAAACTGTGGACAATGAATATTTCATCACCGAGGACAACGTAGGCATGCTGAAACTGGCAAAGGAAGCAAACACCATATTGGTACGTCACTGATTCACGCATCACCGTTCATTTCTGATCTAATCTACGCGGCCCCACTTGATTAACATCTTGATTTTTTCTTCAAAATGGCGACAGTTCGATTACAGGATCCCAACCCACGGATTAGACACGTGCAGCGCGGCGGTGGACAGCCCGCTGGTGATGAACGGCCTCCCGATCAGCGTGTACGCGCCGGAGACGGTGGGCTGCGTGGTGGTGGACAGCAAGGGGCGGTGCGCGGCCGCGACCTCCACCGGAGGCCTAATGAACAAGATGACGGGGCGAATCGGCGACTCGCCCCTGATAGGTGCCGGGACCTACGCGTGCGACCTCTGTGGGGTGTCGTGCACCGGCGAGGGCGAGGCGATCATACGCGGGACCCTGGCGCGCGAGGTGGCGGCGGTGATGGAGTACAAGGGGTTGGGACTACAGCAGGCGGTGGACTATGTGGTGAAGGAGAGGCTGGACCAGGGGAAGGCCGGGCTGATCGCGGTGTCTAAAGACGGGGAGGTGGCTTTTGGGTATAATTGTGTTGGAATGTTCAGGGGGTGTGCTACTGAAGATGGGTTCATGGAAGTTGGTATTTGGGAGTAGAATTTGAGATGTGTACTCTTTCCAGCTTTGTATCTTGCTTTGGTGGTTTGTAGTAGTGCTACTTAATAAGTTTTTATGGTCCTTTCTTTCACAAGTGACTTGTAACTTGTTTCTTGCCTCCTTTTTTGAACAGGGATAATGCAACTTACATTGATAAAAATCAAGTACAAGTTACACGGCTCATAGGCCTAAAGGGAGAAGAGAGTACAACAACAAAATAAAGAAACAAAAACAAAACAAAACAAAAGCTGCAAAATTGTACAACAGTGACGATGGAACCACCAATCCACTCGGATGTGGCTGGAGGAAGACGACAGAATGGTGTCAGCGTCCAGAGCCCCGCATTGCTTCGTCCCACCGCAGTCACAGTTGCCAGGCGCCACCATCGCTGCTACAGGAAAAAGCCCCAAATCCAGCACCTAGGCGCGGATCGGGGCCTCCCAAAGTCCCAAAAATGATGGGCAAGGGGGAGATCTCCCTTCCACGAGGAGGGGGCTCAACCTCTCGCAACCATGAACTAGAAAGAGAGACCAGAGGAGAGGAGAGAGCTGGATTGGGTGGGGGACGGAGAGGTAAAGAAGGAAAAGATTTGGGGGGGGGGGGGGGGGGGGGATGGGGGTGGGAAAAAGACTCATAATAACATACAGGATAACTCAATTTTTGACTTCGGCAAGATTTGACTCATTGACCTCTTAATGGAGACTATACGATGGTGGCCAAAAGCCCTAATTGGTTTGTGCCGCTTTGTGATCTAGCATTGTTCTTTGGGTCTTGGATGATTCGTTGCTATTCCCGGCGCTCCATCTTTCTCGGCGTATGCTCAAATTAGATTTCCGATGTTTGCATGTGGCGCACATATCTATGCTCTGTTCTTCAGCCATTGTTGGCCTGAGTCGCCAGTTTATCTACTTAACAGCCAAGGCGGTTTTTTTTTTTTTTTTGAGAAAAGACAGCTGCTTAGATACATATACTGGAATAAAAGCAAGCAAAAGGCAAAGCTAAGAGATGTGTGAATCTCTATCTCTGGTCAGATTTGGTTAAGTTAGAGTTTTTTTTATTTTATATTTTTATCAAAGTTAAGTTAGAGTTTGTTCATGTGTTTCTGTTCTAGTTTGTAATAGTGTTATTGTTGATCTCTTTATCATTTTCTTTACGAAAAAAAAAAAAAAGTTTGGTAAATTATTCATTATTCTCGGAGCGTCACAGTGATATGTACACATTGAAGGAGGAGATTGGGGAATGGAAAAGAAAGAGACCATGCAATAGCCACTAGAGAATTGGTGGGCCTACCAAAATTCGGTCATTTTTTTTTTTTTTGATCAAAACATAGAATTTTTGATTACTCAAAAACCGCCCAAAAAAGGGCTACAAACGCCGAACCGGAGCCCATCGAAGGGTTACTTGATTCAATAGCAACATGCTGAGTTAGTGCTACAAAAGTACCAAAACTACTTTTGAACTTGCTGAAAATATTTACAATTTCACCATAAAATATTTGCTTGATAGTGCTGCAATGAGATGGAGTCATGGAGAGAATCTATCTGATCGACAGAGCCGGCTTTGAGTTAGCGGCCGCTTTATACCCTCGCCCTGTTTGTTAAAAGGATATGTATATGAGAGGAGAAGGGAATATAATAAGAAAGGGATATAGGAGTGGATATAGTTGGAGTGATATTAGTTTAGAAAGGGAGATTAAAAGTTATTGTGTTTGTTTTGTTGTTGTAAAAGAGGGATATGAGAGATGGTGTCCCAATTAAAAAATAGAAAAAAGAGAAAATTGGTGGGGTCACATTCCACCAGCCTTGCCTCTCTCTCTCTCTTTCTCTTTCTCTCTCTCTCCGCAGCAGCAGCAAAAGGCTGTCAAAAGTGACAGCTTGCATAGGGAAGTTGGCAGTGAGGCCAGATATAACATAACCTGGGGGGAGGGTGCCTATATTTTATCCCTCCTCAAGGGGATATACAAATCCCAAGTTATTATATCCGGGTAACAAAAAAAAAAAAAAACAAACGGCGGATATGAAACGCCCGGATTTCTATATCCGGCCTCTCTCTATATCTCCCTTCTATCTCCCTCAAACAAACAAGCAGCTAAAAACTTGGGAATCATAGGGCCTCTTCAACTTGGGTACCCTATATAATAATCATTAAAAAAATTATTAAAAAAAAAAACTTCGTCTTTAATCCTTGCTTTAAGCTCGGCTGGCTCAAGGGTGTTTGAGAGAAATGTTGTTTCATTTTTTGCATTTTGTTTTTGGCTTTTTGAATTATGATCAGAATGTGTTATTGAATATGTAGAGTGTTTGAAAGATGTGTGTAGAATACATTTTGCAACATGACTAGTGTTTGGGAAATGCGTGCATAATACATTCTGTAAGTCTTTTGGAGGGTGTTTAGGAGGCCTCAAATTTTTTTTCCCACATGTTTGTCTTTTTAGATTATGGCCAGAATGTGTTATAAATTTGTAGAGTGTTTGAGAGATACTCTATGCAGAATGTATTTTACAAAAGGATTAGTGTTTTGGAGATATATGTAGAATATGTAGTGTAAGACTTTTTGTTAATCAAAATAAAAAAAAAGTGAAAAATGAGAAGTTAAAAAGCTCTTTCCCCTTACTTCTCAGTTCTCACTTCTCTTCTCTAGACACTAAAATCAAAAACTCATTTTCGGAGAATGTTTTATGCATGTGGTGTGAAACACTCAAATACAAGAAAATAAGAATGCAATAAATAGCCCTCCCAAATAGTCGATTTGTTAATCAAAATGGAAAAAATTGAAAATGAGAAGTCGAAAACTCACATCATCCTACTTTTATAGATTCTCTTCTCTAAAGTCCAAAAACCAAACCTCATTTTCTTGGAATTCATTTTGCTGAAAACATAAGGGGACCAACGGGTTTGCACCAACCACGCACCGACGGCGCCGGCGACGCCGTTGTGGGTCCCAAACGATCGATTCGATTTTGAATGAAATAGGGGTGATTTTGGATCGAGCTCATATAGCCGTCCGATTGCCTCGATTCCCGTGTGGGCCCACTCGAAATTCGATTTTGAGAATGATGAACGGCTCGGATCGATCGTTTGGGACCCACAACGGTGCCGCTTGCGCCGTCGGTGCGTGGTCGGTGCAAACCCGTCGGTGCATATAGAAGGGTTCTTCATTTTGGGTTCACCTAGCCAAACAGCTAGAAGTGAAAAAATAGAAAAGTAAAAGGGGATAATGAAGTATCCAACCACTCCTATATTCATAGAGAGCTAAATACTAGTACGAGTATTTGCAATAGGAACACAATGATTGGCCACTCTGAATAGCAAGTTTTCCCAAATAACGCGAATAAGGGAGAGTACTGAGTACCTTGGCATCCATTTTTGCTTGAAAAGGTCCAAAGCAGCTAATGCTGAATGCCTCCCATGTAGGCTGTAGAGGATTCCGGGATCCTGTAGTGCGGTACACGAGCCATTGATCTCGGCAATGAATGGCTCCGGCTGTAGCTATCCAACCTCAACAAACCTGTCATAAACCAAACTAGTTCTGAGCAAAGTCCCTTTTTATTCTACAAGGAATGAGCTTTAAGTAAGTATTGACCTGCACAAGCTGTGTTCCTAAGTGTATCGATGTTTCATTCGGCCGGATGTTAATGTAAACCCTACCCGACGACATCAGAACATAAAATGGAGGAAAAGAAAAGAAACGAGAACTCGAGAGAAACTCATTACTACGTACTTCAACTTACTTGTGCGTTGTTGCCAATGTAACGTTGGATCACCTCTACATTCCATCTCCACCGCACCTTTTTCGTTTATCTCTTCAGTTCGCCGGACTTACACCTGTGCATACAATTAGATTTGGAAAAAAACAAAGGAAAGAAAAATAGATGATATACTTAATCTACATTATATTTTTTATTCGTGAAAAGGACAAAGTCTTGTTTTTTTCCTGAAATTTTGCCATGCACATGTCTGAGTTCTTCAAATTGGATGCTGACCAGATATATTCCCTCTTCTTGTGAAAATTATATGATTTGTAACAGAAAAATGCATAGCGATCAGGGATGAAAGTTTTAACCGAAAAAGGCATAATTATCTATCACTACAAGAAAAAATGTCTACAGTAAGGATTGAGTTTCCTCGCAAAAGCACCAAATTTCCTCGCTAAAGAAATTGGCGAGGAAAATTTTTCTCGCCAAAAGGTCATCGCAAAAAGGTATTCTAGCGAGGAAAAATAAATTTCCTCGCCTAATTTGCCAATTGGCGAGGTAATTTTTTGTCGCCTATTTGGAACAATTGGCGAGGAAAACAATATTTTCCTCGCCAAATCTTAGCTTTTTGACGAGGAAAAATAATTTCGTCGCCAATCTTAGCTTTTTGGCAAGGAAAGATAAATTCCGTCGCCAAATGGGTGCCCTTTAGCGAGGAAATATTCATTTCGTCGCCAATCTTAGCTTTATGGCGAGGAAAGATAATTTCGTCGCCAAATGGGTGCCCTTTGACGAGAAAAGGTAATTTCGTCACCAATCTTAGCTTTTTGGCAAGGAAAGTTAATTTCGTCACCAAATGGGTGCCCTTTAGCGAGGAAATATAATTTCGTCGACATAGAGTACTCTTTGCCAACGAAATCAATTTCCTCGCCATAGAGACCCATTTGGCGAGGAAATTTGAATTTCCTCACCACATTTCGTCGCCATAGGTAATTTTTCTTGTACTGATACATCGTACAACAGGCAACGTGTTGAGGCTAATTAATCACAACGTAGGAAAAACTCCTAGTTACAACGACCGAAAGTTTGAAAAACAAAGAAATAGCCATTTTAATATCAATCAATGCCAGCAAATTCTATATGACGAAACCATAAAATGGAGATGGAGAGTGAAGGAGGACTTGTTACTAATGTTTCGCCTTAAACTTTCACCTCGAACCTGCATTTCACCTAAAAACGCAATACCTTTCAAGCGTATACCCAAGCTATAGAATAATACGAAAGTTATTTGTGAGGCCAAGCATAAAATACCGTGCAGTACAAGCTCCAATTCACAACAAAAAGAAAGAGGTATGAACATAAAACATGAAATCGATCATCGTTACAAACAGCAACAGCAGTTTTATGTGATGGGAAACCAAAGATTTTGCAACAAATTGGCACAAATATTCACATTAATAAACTTCCTCAAAATCTTTACCTGAAAAGGCAAACATTTCTTAACCGGCGACAACGCTACAGGTGAAACAATTTTGAATCGACAACCAGTGGATGTGCAGAATGATAAGAGTAAGACTGACCAAACCAATCTTACATAAACTTTTCCATTCTCTTTCTTACTTCCATCGATTTGGAAATCATTTCTAGAAGATTTATAACACATAAACCTAAACATATTGTCTATTACGCAATATTAAATATAAGACTGTCTTCCTGTATCCTTGACATCTAAAAATTTGAGTTTAGAAAATTCTCGCGTTTGCCAACAACAACCGATACTCGTACCCGAGTCCATGATAGGGTGATTGAACCATTCTATAACTTAAGGAAAACAAATTCCTCAATAGCCTTTATCTCCCCAATTTTCTTCAGTGTTTCTATATCAGGTTCCTCATCCACACCTATTGTCATGACTGCTTGTTTCTGCGGCGCTATCCTCCCCACGCTCATGAAGTTAACATTAACGTTTCCCTCTCCGAGAATGGTCCCCACCTTTCCAATAATGCCCGGCTGATCTACTTGCTTACAGAGTATGAGACTTCCTTCCAAACTCACGTCCACTCCAAATGTCCCCACCATCGTCAAATGTGGTAACCCTTCTTTCACCATTCCTTGCACTTTGACCTCACCTAAATCCGAAAGCGCACCGGCGAATTTCGACTCGACGTTGGCAAGTTGAATTTGGATGAATTCGAGTGGTTTTTCTGGTGAACCATCCAACACTATCCTCTCTTCTGCTAATTTCAGACCTCTTTGTTTGGCCGTAAAGTCAGCATTTACCAAGTTCACGAAAACACTAGAAATAGGCTCAATCAGACCTTTGATAATCATGGCACGGAGTAACCTAGTGTCGAGATCATCTGGACCCCTAGCAGAAGCGTAAGTTATTTTCACAGATTGCACACCACTTCCACCGGCAACCAGCTGCACAGCTAGCCTGCCAAGCTTTTCTGCTAGCAGAACAAATGGAGCGAGCTCGGACAAAACCTGTCACATTGAAAGAAGAATTACAATCATTCATGTGCAACACAAATGGTCATGTCATATTAGAACCAAGTTTCTCCAAACTTTAGTAACACATAAATAGGAGGGTCCAACGCCAACCAGGTATCACCCAACCAAAACTCCTTAATAGCTAAATAAAGTTTCTAAGAGTTACAGAGACACGGAAGCTGGACTCAAGAAGTCTCAACTATAGTATTGAATGGGTGTGGCAGTTGGGAGCTACAGCTAAACTTGACGGATTATAGCATTTTAGGCTTAGTGTTCTGGGTAGTGCCCAACATACAAAAGAATCAATTAAAAGGCACCGTCAGTTTCAATCCAGCATGCACAACACATGCGGATAAAGGTAAATTGTTATGTACAAAAACTGATACACGAAAATTGCTTTTAACACTGGTACATACAAGGTACATGATTAATCATGTTTCTCATTACTGAACAACATATAGGGGAAGATAATTCAGATAATACCTCGGCAGGAACCATCGGTGCATTAACTGCAGTGGCAGCAAGTTCCCCTTTCAAAGCACCCACGACTGCTTCAGCTATTTCAATGGCCACACCTTCCTGGTTACAATCACCCAGAATTACAACATGAGAATCTCAAAATGAGAAATTATTTAAGAGCACCAGCGGCTGGGATATGAAAACCAGTATACCTGAGCTTCAAAGGTGCTGGCGCCGAGATGAGGAGTTACAGTAACATTTTCATGTAGCACTAACATATTGTCTTTAGGTGGAGGTTCTTCAGTGAATACGTCCAATGCGGCCTGCAAAAGAAACACGAAAGAAAAACTTGTAAATTTGGATCTCCTGAATTATGGAATCAAGGGAAACGAAGCCACAAAGGAATAACCTGTGCAACAATCCCAGAATTGAGGGCTCTCAGTAGAGCTTCCTCATCAATCACACCACCACGAGCAACATTGATAATACGAACACCTTTCTTCATTTTAGAGAAGGCATAATCGTTGAGAATCTTGGACGTAGTAGGAGTGAGAGGCATGTGGAGCGAGATAAAATCAGCCGTCGATATGGCTTCATTAAAGGAGACCAACTCCACACCTATTGCACGAGCACGGTCTGCAGGGGCATATGGATCATATGCAATCACTTGCATACCGAGTCCCTTGGCACGCCGTGCAACTTCTGATCCAACCTTTCCAAACCCCATTAAAAGAAGCGTTTTCCCTACGAGTGACACGCCAACATATTTGCTCCTTTGCCATTTCCCTGGAGACATCAAATTATATGTAAACAATATGGCCTCGTTCAGTTGTCAAGAAAGTATGGGAAAGGATGGGAAAATCAACTTTCCCATAACTATTTAGGTGTTCAGTTAGCAGGAAAATAATGGGACCCACAAAAATACTTTTCCCACTAGGACTCACTTTCCCTCAAAATGCATCCTGCAAAAAGGAAGGAATTATGTGTCGTGGGAAAGTTTGCTCCCACCAATTACATTTTCTTGTAAAAATCCTTTTATCAAGTGAACACTTACGGGAAAGTAAATTTTCCTTTCTTTTACTTCACTTCATTTCACTTTTCTTAGGATTAACTTTCTCGCATAACATTCTTGGCAAATGAACGGAGCCTATGAGGACAGATAAAGAAAAGACCAAAGACCCTCACTTTTTCAAAATTATTGACACATTGCGCATCGAATCATTACATTGAGTTGAATCATGAAAGCAATTTGTTTTAGGAGTATTTGACAACAAAAGTTCAAAAATCATTCTCTTATGAGTGATCACAAAACAAAAGGCTACTCTTTTCTGGAGCACAGGTTCTGCACTACCTTTACTAGGTTGCCCGTGTTTTCTTCATTCCTAGCTAGGGCTGCTTAATTAACCGGGTTAGACATGGGATAGAAACCTCATTTCTGGCAATTCATTACAACGATTGGCATAGGAATTACACATTTCTCTGACGGAATAATACCACCCATATATCCGAGCAATCCATCAGGACAGTAGAGTGTAGAAAACTAAAAGCTCTACTGAGTAGAAGGAGAAACTGAGTGGCAGATTAGCCCAAATAACCACTGTTAGACTTTATCCCACATTGCAACCAAGTTTTTTTTTTTGGTCAATCAGTAACTCAATTTATTCACGAACTCGTCATCAAGGACACATCGAGGGATACTTCCCTACTAATTCAGTTTGGAACAACATCCTTCCAGATTAGGGGGCTAACCAAGGATAGGGCATATTTGGCTATTGCATTAGCCACCTTATTACAATCACTAGAAATAAAATGAAAAGAACAAGAACAAAACTTATTAGCCAAAAACAAAACATCTTTGATGACGACTTCCGAACGTGCCTTGACGGAGGAGTGACCTTGAATCATCTTGATGACTGTTTGTGCATCCCCTTCTATCACATAATCCCTATCCGGAGAGCAGATTGGCAGCCCCAGAGCAAACCTTCAGCTTCAACAACTTCAGCGGACAAGCAACATTTAAGTGGTGAGGCAGCAGCACCCATGACGTTACCCATATAATCACGTATCACCATACCCACACCACCCTTTCGAGTCTTCGCAATCAAGCTTGGGTGGCTTAGATAGGCGATGTGGGATCTAACAACCACCTTTATACCCGTTTCATGTTTACGTTCAAAGGATAGTTTCTCTAAAAAAGACTTTAGAATTTTATAGTTCACCCAATCTAACCCCGGCCACATGATTTTTAACAAAATAATCCACCCTAACATCTTGTATTTTCTTTAGCAATACTATTTTACTATTATCAATACCATTTTTTTTTTTTTTTTTGAGGGATATTCATGCACAAGATTACATGCAATTAAAAAATACTCCTATATGATCATACCTTGCAATTTTGCAGGTTAATGAGAAGTATCTATGGATAATCTTCTTATAGCACTTTTCTAACTTAAATTGGCATAAATTGATATGGTCTCTCATAACAACAATAACAATAACAGAAGCCATCTAGTCCCCAATCATTGGAAGTAAGGGCGGCAGATGATTGGAGACAAACCAAACTTTTGGCAATATTTGCACAGAGTGGCTGCTCTTAGAATACCACTAAAATAGTGGTCCCCTAAACCTCCAAGAACCGAGAAGCTACAAGAATGTTTTGTTGCAAAACCATGCCCCCAAATCAAAGTCGAAATGCATCAGAGAGGGCAGGCCTAGAGACCCAAATCAATTTCTGTGCTTATTATCATGCTTCCTTCCTTCATGTCTAGAGCATCTCACTAATGAGCACATTGATATAGTCTATCATAAATCACAAATATTCATTTTCAACATTTACCCATCCAACATTAAAATCCTGCGTCCATCACTAACATGAGCAAAATTATGGAGATTTCCCACTTTGAACAGTAATCTACTCAACAGTAGGTCAGAAGCAATAAAACAACAAAGCTCAAAATTTTCACAACCAAGCACACAACCTGTTCACCCCAATGCCTAAACCACAACCAAAACCCCAAACACAAGTAATAAAAGAAAAAACACACATCACACATACCAGCTTTAACAGAAGCATCAGCCTGAGCAATATTCCTCGCCATGGCAGTAATCAGAGCGATCCCATGCTCCGCGGCGGCAATCGTATTCGCAGTGGGAGCATTCACCACAAGGCACCCGTGCTCTGTGGCGGCCGCCAAGTCAACGTTATCTATCCCGACGCCGGCGCGTCCGACCACCTTGAGTCGGCCGCCGGAGGACTCGAACACCTGGCGGGTGACCTTGGTGGCGCTTCGCACGATTAGGGCGTCGCAGAGGGAGACTTTGGCGCATAGGTCTTCGGTGGTCATGTCGTAGGAGCAGTCCACGTTGGCGAAGGTCTTGAGGAGTTGGATTCCTGTCTGGCCGAGCTTTTCGGCCACCAGGATTGTGGGTTTTGCGTTGAGGGAAGAGAATACGATGAGGGTTTTGTGGGGTCTGGCTGTGCGGTGAGGAGTGACGGGGGAGGAGAGAGAGAGGGTCCATGAGAGAGAAGAGGGGGTGGGTTTTGGGAGGGGTGGTGCTATCTTGAATGAAAAGGCCGCCATTTATCTCTCTCCTCTGTGTTTCTCTCTTTGTGTTGGAAGGAAGAAACAGAGCGATGGTCAAATGAAGTGGTAGACTAGTTCTGCCGTTTCGTCACAGTTTCGAAATTAAATCGGAGGAGAGGATACTGCGCCGTGATTGGCCAATGGAGGGAAAGGATGCCGGAGACCAATTTGGTAAAGAACAATGATAGAGACACATACTTTGTGTCACACCCAACAACACCCCCACTCACATGGAGTGGGGGACTCACACGGGGCCCACACCCCATGTAAGTAGAGGTGTGGCACAAAATATGTGTCTCTAGCATTTTTGTTTGGTAAAATGTTTGAACAGCTGTATAACCGGAAGTAGATTTGCAGCCATTTGATTCTAGTGACCCGTTACAATGTGTGTGTTATTTACGTTAATCGGATGGTTATGAATACATATTCAAATTATTTTTATAAGTAACCCTAAGCCTAAAAGTGTGGTGGAGGACGGCAACTAGGCATAGCAACCCTTCTTTAAGTACGATCGAAGGGACTCTAGACTCGCGGCAGGTCTCGAAAGGGACCAAAGAACCAAGGGCTAGTGGACCACAACCACATTTCTCAGGATGATCAAGTTCGATCTGGTGTCGTTAGCACGACTTGAACCCGTAAGGCCGTGACCTTTTAGCCACCCAAATGTTTGGTTCTTTTTACTTCTTTGCAACAGAAAATGATTGTGTGCGAGCGTGCCAGAGAAAGCCTTTAAGTCTTCTCTCTCAGATTAACTTTGAAAAACCAAATCTAATCAGACGACTGTGTTTAAATGGTTCAGATACCTCAACTAAGAGGATTTTTCTTTCAAAGTGAAGAAATACAAACCAATTTACTTAATAAATTAAAGAACAATAAAGAAACAATGTACTTTGATTAAGAAATAAAAAATAAACTTATTTTGAAATCTTCAACTTCAAATAGAAAGACAACAAAAACTTCGAACACTGAATTGTTACCAATACTACTATCATCTACTTCCTAAACTACTTCCCTAAACTTCTTCGATCTGAGTCGAATTCCTATAACTACAATTCTAACTGTCAAAGAAAAAACCAAGCATCATTTTTGTTGTTTGTTGAAGATTTGTCCGGGACTTTTCAATCTTCCAAATTTGAACTTCCCGCTTGATCTCTTGGCTTCGAACTTCATCATTTCATTTCAAAAGATTGTTTTTTCCCTCCAAAAGCATTTAAACTTGAATCACTTCGAATTCCCTCCAAAAGCATTTGAACTTGAATTGCTTCGAATTCCTTCCAAAAGTGTTTGAACTTGAATCTGCACGGTTACTCTTTCAAATCACATTTTGCGCGTGATTAATTTCAAAGGATAACTTTCTTGCACGATCTACTTCATGTGTGTTTATTTCAACTGTTAACCGCCCAGTTTTCCACGTGAAATTCATGTCTTCTAGCAGTTTGTAACGTGGCTTCGAAGCCTATTTCTTTATTTATTCCTTGGCTATAACTGCCAATAACTGCCTTTTAAACTAGAGGATAACACGATATCGCATTGATCCTCTTATAAACACTATAATCCAGTACTTTTCATTAACGACATGTTTCCAACATTTGAAATTTCTGATTATGTGTCAATTAATTACTGGATGTTTTAATTTTATATGTAAACACCAAACGCTGTGGAAGTGAGCCATTAGCCACTAGGCTACCACACTAATGGAAATTGTAAGTAATTATTTTTACTTTTTTTTAAAAAAAAAGTTTCTTATTAAAGTATGTTGGAGTTTGTGCCTTGAATTGACGTTTCGAAGAATGCACAAAAATTCGTCGTGAGCAGCTTATAATTTTGGACCAGGGTTATGTTTCTAGAAAAACTGCTAGGGTGGTATTTAGGGCCGCCGGGGAGGGTTTGGCAGATTTGGTTTTTGGGTGGATTTTTAGAAATCCCGCCCAGGCGGTTTTTGACCAACTTCTGTATGGATTACGTTTGCCTGCACGTTTTTTAGGGTTTTAACCTAATTTTCTGTGTTTTCTTATAAATAGGAGCATTGTGGCCTCCTAGGGCTTTGAACTTCTTGAGTGAATCCCTTTGAGAGTGCCCCCATGGGGTTCCCCGTGGTGTGTGAGAGTTTCTTAATTGTTCCATTGGTTAATCTTGGGTTGGGATTTTAGATATTTAGGATTTGTAGTTGTCTCTACCGTGTTTGTGAGACGTTTGATGCTCTGTAGGTCGCGCCTCAGAGATTTGTACCAAGATATCTATTGCATGTTTCAAATTAGAGTTACAGGTATGGCCGACTCTGTGTATTTCTCCCTATATATAGTGAATCTTCTTGCTCTTTTCTCATGGACGTACCTCTAGAGTTTCGTGCTTAAGGGCATCTTCAACCCATACTCCATAACTCCAAATTTGCCTCCATTCCTCCATTTTGGAGGAAAACCTCTCCCAACCCATCCTCCATTTTCTCCTCCATTTTGGAGGATTGTTTTTCACCCTCCAAATATGGAGGGTCAAAAAAATTATGGAGGATCACCTCCATTTCACTATTGATACTTGTTAAATTCCTCTCATGTCCTCACCTTCACTCATACAATAAATATGTTTGAGTTTACCACAGATTTTAACAATTACTGCAAATAAATGGGCTAATGAGAATCATAAATTTTCTCACCAATAACTCACCCACGTTAGTTGTAAATTCAATGCAAAATATCTGTAAACTCATCAGCCCTTTCCTCTACAAATATCTGTTTCTCTTCCAAATGAAGTAATCCATTTTCATTCAAAACTTGTATTGCTTCACCTGCTGAATGTCTTCAAGCAAAGAATTGGGTGGAAGGGCTAATCAACGTGGGAAAGCTTTCTTATGCGAAGAGGAACAAATTTTATGCACTTCATGGCTAGAAATTTCTTAATTGAAGGGGGCATTACCAATCTTTCCCACAAATGCTCAACCAATGCATTTCTAAGTGCGAAGTGAGCCTCTTTGTCTTTTAACCTTTTATGCCGAGCAAGAAATTGTTGGAATCATTCTGCGTCATCTCCCTCCGAATCAAGATTGGGGATGGGAGCTGGAGTGAATTCATCATTGGTGGGGCATCCGTCATGTTCATCCTCAACAATCATGTTGTGCATAATGATACACGCCGACATTATATCGTGTAAGACAAGCTTATCCCAAAAACGAGCTGGTCCTTTGACAATTGCAAATCGTGCTTGAAGTGTTCCAAATGCTCGTTCAACATCTTTTCGACATGCTTCTTGCATCATTGCAATGTGTTTTTTCTTGGGATCTTGGGGATCAGCAATACTCTGTATAAGGGTGGACCATTTTGGATATATGCCATCTGCTAAGTAATAACCGGTATTATACTCTAGGCCTTGGATAGTATAATGAGCAGGTGGAGCTATACCTTGGGTGATATTGGCAAATAAATTGGACTAATGCAAGACATTGATATCGTTATTGGAGCCCGGTAAACCAAAATATGCATGCCATATCCAAAGATCTTGAGATGCCACTGCCTCAAGTATCATAGTTGGCGTTCCCCTACGCCCGGTGTATTGTCCAGCCCAAGCAGTTGGACAATTTTTCCAATCCCATTGCATGCAATCAACACTCCCTAACATCCCCGGGAAGCCTCGTTCTTCACCCATTTGTAACAACCTTGCGATGTCATTGCTATTAGGCGACCTATGATACTTTTTCCCAAAAATCTCAACAATGGCTCGACAAAATTTTTTAACACATAGAATTGTAGTGGACTCACCAATTCGGAGATTTTCATCTATAGAATCAGAGGGAGCTCCAAACGCCAACATTCGAAATGCGCTTGTTATTTTTTGCAAAGTGGACAATCCAAGTCTACCAAGACCATCCTTCTTTTGTACAAAGAAATTGTCGTGACTTTTTACAGCATCAACAATGGATAAGAATAGTTTTCGATGCATCCGAAACCGTCTGCGAAATCTTTCTTCTCCATAGGTCGGATTCTCAGAGAAATAGTCATTCCACAATTTTTTAGCAGCACCTTCTCTCCCACGATTAATCACTATATGTCCGGGAACAGAGCCTTTCCGCCGTGGTTCGTCATCTTCTTCGAGAAATTGAGATAAAATGGTATTATTGGTAGCATATAACTGGAGCATTAAGTCATCTTCCTCATCTAATTCTTCCATTTCTTCTCCATAATCAGGGGATGGTGGTGGTAAAAGATCATGTGCAATTGACATGTTTCTCCAAGTCAAAACAAACAAATTGAAGGGAAGTAGTTGGAGATCACTTGGGAATTTGCTGTTTGAGGTAGTACCAGAGGGAAATTTTTTGGAGGGATTGATGTTTGAGGTCGTACAGATGGAAAAAAATTGGAGGGAGTTGGTAGGTTACCTTTGGAGGGAAATAGTTGGAGGAAAATGTCTGTTGGTAGTAAATTGGAAGGAAGTTTGGAGGTTAATTTTGGAGGGAAATTTTTAGAGATAAAATAGAGATGTGTGGGTTGGAACTCACATAAATAGTGAAGTCCTCCAAATTCACTTTTTCTATATAAAACTATATTTTGATCCTCCAAAATGGAGGAATGGAGGTGTGTGGGTTGAAGATGCCCTAAGGGGGAACCACGTAAATCCTTACATCTTATTTTCTTATTGGTTTGGTTATATTCTCTATTTCGGGTTTTGACACTACAAATTACACCATATTACCGTTTTAAGAACCTCAAATGAACAAAGTAACTTTCATTTTTTTCCCCTAAAATGGAAGTTGGTCCCATTTACGTCACATGAAAGGCTCTCCAGTCTACCCCAGTAGCTAACGTAAAAGAAAATTCAAGGACGACTTCGTGAAAGGGAATTAAAGAATTTTGTAACCAATTTTTATTTCAGAACTCTCAAGTGGCTGCGGACACAAAATCACATTCGGCTTAAGAAAAAGAATATGCTGACTCTGGGGTGGGGGTAGGTGGGCTGGAAATTCCGGTTTTACTAGTAGTTTTGGAATGCAAGCCTCGGCCTTCTTTTTTGGGCGAAAGACAATACGGATTGTAATTTATAAACTTTTGAGCTATAATCAAAATTTTGTAATGAATCTGCAAAAGTGTTTTGATAATATATGCAGAATAAATTTTGCAGACGTTTTTTGTATGTGACTGTAATCAAAATCCCAAAAAAAAAAAAAAAAAAAACTCTTCCGAAAGTGATTTTTTTACGTTCTCGAGTTTATTTCTTATACCGTATTCTTGACAAAATGGATTCCATAATGCACAATCCAAAATGCAATAATGAGGTAATCAAAGCAACCAAAAACTTCATTTATGGATTACAAAAACAAGTTAAATGACGTAGCTCGTATTGATGCACCTAAAGGTAAAAATGATCTTCCCGAGTGAAAGATTTTTCATGTGATTCTTCGTAAAAATGGCATCCTTTGGGTAAAAAACTTAATCCAGTTTTTTGGTCCAGAGTGCTTAGGGTAATAATCTTAATCCAAAAAACCAGAGTGCTTTGGGTAATAATCCAATAATCCAGATTATTCGTTTGTCCTTATTCAAATTTTTTTTTGCATTCGTTAGTTTTGCATCAAGATTTTGTGGTTTCTGGATTCCTCTCGACGAGACGAATCTAACAAGTATAAAATTATGGTCAGAACTCAAATTTTTTTGAATAAGGACAAACGAATAATCCAATAATCCATAATCTGAATTATTAGCCAAAGGAGGGAATAATTTGGATTAAGTTTAAGAAAAAACCAAACCGATTTTTTGGATTATTTGACCAAAAACCAAAAAATCAATAATCTGGATTAAGTTTTTTACCCAAAGGAGGCCGTAACATGGGATCAATCAAGGTTTCATTTGAGATCAAATGTCTTCATCGTCCATGAAAAATCACGTTGCTCGTTGTGTAAAGTCTGCGTCGAATTATTTTTCTATTTTTCTAGACGATGATATGATTGGTCAAAATTAGCTCATTCATTTCTCTTTTGTCTTGAAGTCTGTTCAACATGTTTTTTTTTTTTTTTTTGGAATGATAAACACATCGAGACTAACATAATAAATGGCTCTTACAATTTGGGATCCTAATTATTTTTGCATTCTGCATTTTGGATTGTGAATTATTGATTTTGGATTGTGGCCAGAATAGACTATGAATCTAGTAGAGTGTTTGAGAAATATGTGCAAAATAGATTTTACAACAGATTATGAATTACTCCAGTTTTTTACCATGTTGTTCTTGGTTATTTATTTTGGTATCCTTATACCTGTATGAATTACCCTTTGATATTCATAATTATTTCTAAATATTTTAAATTAAAATATCATTTTGAATAGATTTTGCAATATAGTTTGCAGTATTCTCCATTGAGATAGTATTAGTTACAATATTATTAAAATATCATTTGCAATATTATTAATTAAATATAATTAATAGATTTTGCAATTGTTAATTAAAATATCGTTTGCAATATTAGTAATTAAAGTATTTCGAATAGATTTTGCAATTATTAATTAGAATATTGTTGAATAGGGGTAGGGGTACTATGGTCATTTCCTCCGAATGGGAAACCCAGAATGCAGTATGAGAATCTAAAATACCTATAAGGCTGATTATCAAATTGTGTCTCCATTGTATGGTTTTGAGAATGCATTTTCATAACCCCCCTCCCAAACAACGAGAATGAGAAATCTCAGATTGCAAAATGCATAAGTAGGCTCCCAAACAGGGCCTGCTACGTCTGATCATTTCTCCTCCAATTCATCATCCTTCTGAATAAGCCTTTTGGGCTCCTTTCGGGAGTAAAAAGTAGTAGTTAGGAAGTTGTGGGCTAGAGCAGGCCTGCTACGTCTCTCCATAATAAGGTGGATGGGCTGTGGACTGTCTAGTACGAAGTTTGTCCGAGCGCCACCCAAGCCCACACATTTTCAAAACTCTGGTTGGTCCTAATTGGGCATAGGGTTTATTTACAAAACTAAAATACATTTTTCAGGGTACAATAAGTGAAAAGTGAGGAAATTTCCACTCCACTTTCAACCTTTCATCCTCAAACAAAAAAAAAAAAAAAAAATTTTTGCGCGCTCATGAGTCTAATTCAAATGAGATTAAGAGACGATCGAAAGGGAAAAAAAAGTTCAAGTCGTCTTACATTATCCTCTCTGGTAGTACCATCCGCTCTCAATTCTTGGTCTACATTTCCATTATGGTTTTCACACATTGGTGGGTTACCAAAGAAAACAATCGTTAGCTAGAACTGAACTATAGCTTTTGAAGCCGTCGTGGTGAGACTAAAAGATTACCGTGAAAGAAGCAAACTGGACCGTCCAGTCCATTTTTATAGACATCCCTCTACATAAAACAAAGCTTATCATTTTTTAGCAAATTTCTTTATGCATGTTCATAGCAGCCAATTGCGACCCAGGATTGTCCTCATATATAAATTTCTAACACGTTTTGCTTGCTTAAGTAGTTTTTTTGTCTCTTCATTTAAATGGGTTATTTGAGACGTAAGGAATATAAATTTTTGTTTGTTTTGGACAATTGGGTTCACTTTGATTATAACGTTCCAAGTGATCTTGTTTGACATACAATTAATTAATGCAAGTTGAGAGCCACTTTGTTAGTTGTAACCCACTTGTTAACGTTGTTAAATCACACAAGTTGATGAGAAAAAGTGTTTGAAAATGGGGGAGAAAAAGTGTAGACAATGACAAAAGCAAGCTGGATGAGGAGAAAAAAGCAAGACCCGACAGATCTAGCGGCGGATTCTTCTTCCCCACTGTTAAAAAATGTCCGCTTTCTGGAGCCCGAAGAATAGTCCGGTTGGTTCGGTTAAGATTCGATTGTTGAAGTCAGGTTAGAAACGAAAAATTTCTTGTGAATTTTTTAGTCCCGACGTGAATGGTTAGCTTTTGACTGGAACGGAAAAGAAAATCAATCGAGGTATGTGTAAACTACCCAGAATTATTGACGGTTGAACCAAATTTAAAATAAAAATAATAGCCGGTTTTGGGATTATTATAATTGTGTTACTACTAGAGAAGAATAGTCAAATTTTGATGGTCCCATATGCGTAAAGATATTAAGCACGAGAATCTCGACACTAATTTATCTCTCTCTCTCTCTCTCTCTCTCACTCTCACTTGGTCACTTTCATTTGAGAGTGCTATTCATGACGGAGAGTGGGTGCATTGTTCTGAATTGTATGGATTATTGACCATTTGCTTTAGGTTAGAGGAGAAAAACATGGTGCAAATAGGTATGATATCCGCAATACCCCGTCACAACTGTTTAAAAGTATTTTAGAAGGGTCAGATTTAAAATAGACTCTTACTAATTAGAGTAACGGTCTGGATTTAAAATACACTCTTATGGACATCAACTCTTAGCGGTAAGATTGTATTTAAAATCCGGACCTCCATAACACTTTTGTTGGACCGAGATGCATGCTGAATACCGCCACGTGGTACCCAGCCGGCAGGCTCGACACCCAAGTTAGAGTCATAAGAGGAAAGAGCCCAACTATGGGTAGAGATCACTTTTTTGTGTACATTTGCACTCAAAATGGTTTTTGAACTAATTTAAGTCAGAAATTGGGTTAAGTCAATTTTTTGGATTAACGTATTATGAGATACGAGATTAGTCTCAAACAACTGTACCGGTAGTTTTTTTTGGTTGAGGAAACAAAAATGCTAGAGCCACACACTTTCAACCACACACCCACTCACATATGGGACCCACATGTGAGAGGGTGTGTGGTTGTGTGTGGCTCTATCACTAGTGAACGTCGCTTTTGCAGGAAACCCCGAGGAGGTTACCGACGAAATTCACCCTGCTGTTTTACCATTTGTGCCTGGTCTTTTTTTGTTTTGGCTAAATGAGTTACTTTTGGTTTTTCTTTTTTTATTTTTTTTAATTATAAAAATTGTATTTGTTAGTTTCACATCAATTTTTTATGAAAAATTGGTTCGTCTCAACTCAGGAAAGGTAAAAGATTATATTCAAACTCAAAATTTTATTGAGTAAAACAAAAAAAAGAATCCTACCTTTTTGGCTGATTTGTTTCTTTATCCAAAGAAATTTTAAGTTTGGAACAAATTTTTTTTACTTTTCTGATTCCTCTAGTTGAGAAAAACCAAAACCAATAATTTACAATAGTTTAACGCGAAAGTCGAAACTAACAAGCGTTAAAAAAATTTGAAAAAAACTTAAAAAACAAGTATCTTATTTGGTCAAAACACCAATATAATTGATAAACAAAGCTAATATGTGTAGAGATCCAATATATGTGCACTCACGTACGGTTCCTCTTTGGATTATTTTGGATTTCACAAAAATAGATGGGACCGTTCATTGTTTAAAACATTTTTTAAAAGTCTGTACAACAAATTAGGCAAATACTCCAACTTTAACTCAAAATTCAGCAAAATTGAATATTTCGTAAACGCTCTTACCAATATCCTATCGATATTTGATTAAAATAATTTTCTTCAAATACTCTAATAAAATGTTTAGACGGTCTAGATTTACTCCTTTTCTCTCCTCTCTTTTCTCTTTGAAATCCGAGTCACCTAAAAATATTTTGGACCGCTGAGACGCGGGCAAGGTCACGCAAGTTGTGCTTGGTTTGAGTTTTGGGTTTTGGTAATAATTAAAGAGAGAAATAGAGATAATAATTAAAAGTATGGGTTATTAATTAGAAAGAGATAGAGAAAAAATTAAATAATATTTAAAATAAAAATAATAATTGAAAAAATCGGATCTTGAAACTTGAAACTTAAAACGAACAAGACCACAGTGCCTAGCGGGCACCAAAAATTTGCTGGAAAAACACACACACACACACAAAACAAATGATATGGGTAGGGATGGAGCCAGAGGGGGTCAGTAGGGGCGGTCGCCCCTGCAAGGGGGAAAAAATCTCTAGTACTACTTATAAAAAAAATAATTTTTCTACGAATTATTTAGGCTCGCTCCTACAAAGTATTTTGAGGAAAAAAATTACCCTATGTAGTGAAATTCCTGACTCCGTCTCTGGATAAGGGTTGAGACTCGTGATCAATGTGATGAGTGGGTTATAGCTGGCAAACCCCGCCAAGAAGCTGTGACGTCCCTCTGATTTTTATTGAAAAAGTTGCAGTTAGGTTCTTGACACTTCATCTCCTAACGGACAAAAAGAATTGTGTAAGGCGGGCCCACCATAAACCTACCACCCTCTGACGTGGCAAATTGGAGGGCACGACTCATCTGTAGGCTGGTGCCTCATCTGGCCCGATATTCGGCGTTACGCCTAGCCGTCTAAGGCTTCATTTATTTGTCAAAAATGTTACGCTAGAAAGTTAATTCGAAAAAAAGTGAAATAAAGGAAAGTAAATGAAAAGAAAATTTATCTTTTGGCAAAGGGTTTTTTCAGAAAAATTAAATTTGTTTGTTCATTTGGTAAGAAAGGAAAATAGTAGGAACACTGAGGGGGTGTTCCACTAATAAAAAACTGTTTTTTCCAAACATCGAGACATGTCATTCTCTCACAACACATCACATAAAAAAACCTGAAAAACCAATTTTTTCAAAAAACTGGGTTAGTGGAACACCCCATGAGAAAAATAAATTTATAAGCTAAGTAACAGTACACATAAACGTCTAAATATGTTTTTTTCCCTACGCAAATTGTCATCCAGGAACTTTGTAATCAGCTACTAAAAGAGATTTAATAGTAATCAATCACCACATTCACTACAAAAATTAACTAAATGAATCAGTAAGGTATAAATTTCAAATTCCAATTAGTAATGGTTAATTACTCGACGCATACAAATGAAACTATTGAAACTGGAGCATATACAATCAAGAAATCCTGCCACATATGAATAAAAAGAAAAAAACAACAATCAAAGGATCTCTGGAGCATAACTCCAAATTTGGGTTTAGATGTGCTTTTTTTTTAACGGCAAAAAATTTATTAATCTTTGAACACGGATTACAAAGATTAAAGGGAGCCAAGCGCAAAAAGCATCACAAAGTGAAATGGCATCCCAACTAGGTTGGCACCCCATACCACGACAATCATATGCCGGCAAGGCTCAAAGAAAGAGAAAACAAAGGTTGATAAGTAATCAACCGAAAGAGAGAATACAAGAAAAGAGGAGCAACATCTAAGTAACAAAGCTAAGAGTAATAATCCCGTAGCAAGCTCCATGACATCTTGAGTAACCGGCAGCTATTATCTTCAAAAACGAATTAGATGTGCTTATGACGTGAGTAGGGATTCTAATTCTAATGTATAATAATGTATGAAATTTGGTTCTCCCCGAGCGAATCAAAGTCTCTATTTGGAAGTGCTTAAAAGGAATTTTACCAGTTAAGAAGGATCTCTCGATCCGGCTCAGTGGCATTCCCCCATCCTGTCCTTTATGTGATTTTGAAGAAAAATCTCTAGAGCATCTGTTTTTTTCTTGTAGTCATTCTCTTCGGGCCTGGGATTCTACTGAGTTTCGACATTCTTTTCAAGTAGGCACTTCCTTTAAGGATTGACTTTTAGATTGGATTATTCGGCTTCGTCTGGATAAACAAAAACTATTCCACTTCATAGCTATGCTTTGGGCCATCTGGAAAAATCGAAATTCCCTTGTTTTCTCAAATAATCCTTTTCGTTGTGATGTTGTTCTCTCAATGGCAAGGGATAATGCTCATTGGTTCCAAAGGGTGTCCGACTGGTTGAATAAGTCTAAATAGCCATCACAACCTTCAAGCCAACCTCTAATCACCAAATTTCCGTCCATTACGTTAAAGGATCATTTGGATTCTTTAACTGTCCTAAGAAAATGTGTGCTTTGTGTGGACGGGGCGTGGAAAGAAGGAAACTCATGGTGCGGGCTAGGTTTCACAACTAAGGACACAAATGGAAACATCATTGCGCAACACTCTATTTCTTCGTATATCAATAGTCTTGTCCAAACGAAAATCCAAGCAATCGAATGGGCTTTAGACCATGACTTTAATGCTACATATATTCTTTCTGATTGTTTTAATGCCATTATGCGGATAGGGAGGCAGAGTGAGTGTCATTATATGGACGCCTTTTTGTTTAGCAACCTGCATGTGGAGATTGCAAAGCTGAGCTTTTGTCATATTTCTAAAGTGGAGCGGAAGGAAGTCCAATGTGCGCACCTCTTGGCCGAGCATACCCTTGCCACTTTTGTTCATCACCCGGACACCGGTGATGGAGGTGACACTTAGTTCTTGTTATGTAGCTTTGTGTGTAGTTTTATTTCTACGTTGGTTAGTTATTTGTGTTGTTTAATTCTCATCTTGCAGGTACTCTGATTGTATCAGATTGCTTTTCTCAATGATATTTCTATCTCTTTAGCTAAAAAAAAAAAAATGAAAGGACAATATAACCAAATAAATCCAAATGAAAAATGTAATTGGCGAGAGGGGGAAAAGCGTAATTGGGGAAGTAAACTTTCCCACAACACATAATTCCTACCTTTTTGCAGGATGCATTTTAAGGGGAAGTACTCCCTCCGTCCCAATTTAAATGCTTCCTACGGTTATGCATGTTTTTTTAAAACTCTTATACTTTTCATTCTATAATGTATTTTATATGCAATATGGATCTTATTTGATAAAATTTTTATAAACTTTGGAAACCTTACCAGTAAAAAGATATAGACGTTTGAAAATGACACAGATATACATAGGGAGCATTTAAAATGGGACGAAGGGAGTAAGTCCTAAGGAGAAACTGACTATTCATAAAGATATTGAAGTAATTGTGGAGGATATTACGAGATTGGCTGTGTGACATTCTGATGTGTGAGTTTGATTTTTTTGTTAAACGCAGTGGTAATGGTGTGGCTCATTGTTTAGCTAGTAGGGGTTATGGTTGTGTAGGTATCTCCACTTGGGAGGCCTATCCACCGGATTGGCTATCTACGCCTTTGTCTAAGGATGGATATGCCCTTTGATGTTTTTTCTTTGCATCGCTTATCAATGAATCGATTATCCTGTTGACAAAAAACAAAAAAAACAAAAAAACAAAAACAAACCCAGTTCCTAGTTTCTCTCTAATCTTCCATGGGTTTCCTCACAATTGATTCTCTCTCTCTTACTCTAATTGCTCTCAAATGTGCAGGTGAATGAATAATAGTTACGAATTTAGGTGAATTAAGAGGAGGAAAATGGCTTTTGTGCATGGAGTTGGTTTGCCTAGTGTAGGGTTGAGTATGACAAGCATGTGAGGTGTTTTCATGGTGACTTGGGGAGGGAAGAAAGCATGAGAATCATAGCTGTATTGAGATTCTAACACTTGGAAGCCAAAGGCACGTAAAGGGGAAGGTGTTAGGCACCCCTCTCCACCCGACCTTACGGTCGACCTTTTCTTGGGTTAGTTTCATGATACTTGATGAGAGAGAATATGTATTTGGTAAGAGATTCCAATTGGGTTTTCATAAGATAACTTGTAATTTTTGGTTGGTGAGTGTTGCTTTGTGAGATCTTTTGTTTGTCACCATTGTAGCACTTCGGAGGATTGTTCTCGTCGCATAGTGAAATCATCTATCGTTTGCTAGCACCCCGTGGAGTAGGTTTGCCTAGTGTAGGGTTGAGTATGACAAGCATGTGAGGTGTTTTCATGGTGACTTGGGGAGGGAAGAAAGCATGAGAATCATAGCTGTATTCACTAGATTTTCAGTAGATGAGTGGGAGGTTTAGGGGTGTTCCGCTAAGGGTGTTTTTAGTATAATTGGCTTTAGGGGCTATTCCACTAATAAAAAATATTTTTTTCCAAAAACTAAGACAGATCAGTTTCTCACAATATATTACATAAAAAACTGTAAAAAACCAGTTTATTCTAAAAATATCCTTAGCAGAACACCCCCTACTCCTAGTCCCACCAAGGAGGAGGGTGGTTTGGAGAGGTTGCCTATATAAGGTTTTGGTTTTGCTTTGATGTAGCACATGTTTTCTTCTTATTCTATTAATTAAATGAGCTAATAAATTAACTTACTAGAGTTAGGGTTAGTTACTTTGGGTTAAGTTAGCTCCTGACTATTGTTAACGGGTCAAGTAGGGATGGCCATCTTGGCCGACCCGCCCCGACCCAACCCGTCCCCTCCCCGAATGGGTAGGGGATTCGGGGATTTTTTCTGGGATTGGGTAGGGTTTGGGGATTATTTTAAAAAAAATTCAGGGATCCGGTCGGGGATGGTATTGTCAGTCTCCTACCCGATCCCCGCCCCTCCCTGTTCTCCTCCCCTCCCCAACCCTCCCCGCATCCCCATGCACGCATATTTATATTTATATTTATATTTATAGGTATAATATGATAAAACCATTTATTAAAAAAACCCAAAGGGCTATCGGCTTGGGAACATAAAGGCATGGATTTGTCTTCTGTCGGAACTAAAGGCATGGGTTTGCCTTTTTAATATTTTCATGGCACTATTCTTTATCCCTTTCAAGAAGCTGACTATGTTTTGTAGTATTCTTCCACTTGGGTATTTTTTTTTTTTTTTGGTTCATCGGAAAACATCCACTTTAGTATTCACTTTTACTATTCTTCCACCCGCATGAAATACTATTCTTCCATTTCTCTCTCTCTCTCAACCGAACAGAACTCCATACTCCATAGAGAATAATAGAGCTTCGATCGTCGGTGTAAGTTTCTCCCGAAAAATTATGTACGAATCGACGTAAATTTAAAGATTAATTTGTTTGTTTTACTTATCTTTAATCTTACTACTGATTTGTACCGGCCATTCAAACCACTTCAAACTTTGAAAGGTAATTTAAACCAATTTGAATTGCACGTGACTCGAATTGCTTTTATATGCATTTGGGTTTGTTGCATTTGGAATTTGGATTTATCTTTTGAAAGCTTCAGCTTTTGATCATGTCGTATGCTACTTGAAAATTATAATAGGGAAAATTTGAAAAGTGTAGTTAAGGTTTGGATCTCCGATTCCCCGTACGGATCCCCGTTCCCCGCATTGGGGCGGGGATGGAGGTTAAAAAAAAATCCCCGGTGGGGATCGGGGAGGAGATGGGGATTGATATAGGTTCGGGGATCGGGGATGGAGGTAGTGGTATCCACCCCCTACCCTCCCCATGCCCATCCCTTAGCACCCCGTGGAGTAGGTTTGCCTAGTGTAGGGTTGAGTATGACAAGCATGTGAGGTGTTTTCATGGTGACTTGGGGAGGGAAGAAAGCATGAGAATCATAGCTGTATTCACTAGATTTTCAGTAGATGAGTGGGAGGTTTAGGGGTGTTCCGCTAAGGGTGTTTTTAGTATAATTGGCTTTAGGGGATATTCCACTAATAAAAAATATATTTTTCCAAAAACTAAGACAGATCAGTTTCTCACAATATATTACATAAAAAACTGTAAAAAACCAGTTTATTCTAAAAATATCCTTAGCGGAACACCCCCTACTCCTAGTCCCACCAAGGAGGAGGGTGGTTTGGAGAGGTTGCCTATATAAGGTTTTGGTTTTGCCTTGATGTAGCACATGTTTTCTTCTTATTCTATTAATTAAATGAGCTAATAAATTAACTTACTAGCGTTAGGGTTAGTTACTTTGGGTTAAGTTAGCTCCTGACTATTGTTAACGGGTCAAGTCAAAATTGATTGGTTCTAAGTCAATTTACAATCCTTAACTTATAAGTCAATCCTTAACTATTGTAAACTAATTAACAATTAAGTTAAGGATTACGTATCACTAATTCTTTATTTATAACAAAACGGGATATTACAAAATACGTTAAGAAAGATAACATTAGAGCTTTTGATGTTATTTCTATTATTCATGCTTTTAACTACATGAAAGAGAACTGAGCATAATTCAAGATTCCTCATGTTAGTAGACAGGCAAAGTTAAATTACTAGTATTTTTTTTTGTACTCTATGTGCATATGAAAAACATCTTTCTTTATATTTTTTTTAAAATCAAATACTCATCTTTCCATTTTATTTTTTAGTCCTTATTCCACAACAACCGGAAGTTTTTATTTTTTATTTTTTATTTTGTATTTTATATTTATTTTTTTTCGTTTCTTATTTTTGTGTTAATATTTTATGAATTATCAATTGACAGAAGAAATCGAAAAAATAAAAAATTACGAGAGAGTTGTGTACAAATTTGCTGAGAAAATGTATTCCTATCTAAAGGCCTAAATAGTTGAAGAGTAGGGAGTGGGGGTGGACTTTGACTCACGTGAGTGATTTCCTTAAAAACGTGCAGGTACGGGCATAGGACAAGAATGAGGTGAAGGGGTGGCCCGTGAACAGTATTTTTTAAAATTTTAATTATTATTATTTTTTTATAACCGAGGAATAACCCTTCAATAAGTCACTAATTGGACCCACTGCACGACCCAAACCTCGGAGGGAGCTGGCGCAATTCACACCAGTCACAGCCCCCCCGCTTAGCACAGGTACTCACCTTGTGGGGAATCAAACACCTGATCAAAAAGATTACCCCTAAAGTCAGGCACTCGTCCTAACCACTGGGGCAACCCCTTGGCGTGTATCCGTGAACAGTATTACCCTTAACTTTTTTCGTTTTTTTTGCCTTTTTTTAGGGAGAGAGAGAGAGAGAGAGAGAGAGAGAGAGGGAGGGAGTGGAAAAGTCTAGGTACAGCTGTATCCCGCGTTCCGAGTACATGTACACAGATGAGGAAGGAATTGATTGAGGAGAGAGAGAGAGAGTCTTTTTTATTCTCTCTCATCTTCGGATGTTTCTGTGTCGTTAGCTTTTCTTTTTCGGCCACCTTTTTTCCCGTTTTTTCTGTTCCCCAAGTCCCCAAAGATGGATGATAAGACCCCCCCACCCCACGTACTACCCCTCCGTGCGTGTTTACTGTTTAGTCAGTCCTATTGTTAATTCTCCCTACAACTCCGGTTGCACCTGAAGCTGCCCCACGTTGTTTAGTGCTGTACTAGTACTCCTACTTCTTTAGAATTATTTTTTTAATTTTTTATACTAATCGGATGTACGGGCCACCTTACACGTGCACCTTAAGGCGGAGACAGGGAGGGGCTATCTTGGGCTATAGCCCAGGTGAAGTTGCAAAAACCCAAAATATATATGTAAAATTTTAGCCAAACTAAATTTAGCCTAATCACTCAAAGCTTTATTCCGGCCGTTCCAATTGGAGTAAGGCCTTGTTCTGCAATAGATTTTAGGTACATTTTATGAAAATCTCATAAAATGAACATTTTATGGAGGGGTGATAAAATTGAGTTGTTTTTCCAATTGATAAAATGTAGTGGTTTTCCTATAAATTTTAGGAGGATTTTATGGAAATCTCATAAAATCACTTTTACATTTTATGTGTTGAGATTGGAGTGTCATAAAATGTGAAATTTTATGAAACAAAAATCTGTTGAAGAACGAAGCCTAATTAAACCACTCAAAGTTATGTATCTAGATTTATATATCCGCTCTCTTCCTTTTTGGCAACACATTATAGAGTATTTTTTTTTTACTTTTGCATTTAATTACAACGAATAAATTAATTCTCAATGTTTAATAACGGGGTACGTGGATAGTTTTGTTCTTGATATAGGCAAATCCGTTTCTAATGCCTCCGAAGAAGACTAGCTTGACAAAGCACTGGCTGTTGAAAGTTATAACAAATCCATTTTTCGTTCACATGCACATTCAAAAAGTGTATATCTAAATATTTATTAAGATTTGAGTTAGCCTAAGGTAAATTTGATTCCTGGTTCCGCCCTTGCGCGCACCTTAACTAATTCCGGTGCCCTAAGGATAAAAATCGTGCATAACTCCCAATGATCCAAAGAGTTTGCTGGTATGGAGAAACCAACTAATTCATGAACGACGTGAAAATGTTTATAACATACTGTATCTCGTATGAGCAACAAGATCAAATTCACTAAAATCAGCAAGGCTGGCTAACTGATGGCAGATCTTCGTGCCGGAATGGGTTTCAATGGAGACCAAGAGGGCTAGCTACTTATGTTTCAGTCTTTACCTTCTCGAATCACTAATCAATTGAATTGAGTGTTTGACATGCATGGGGTGTGCTATCACGGCTTTGTAATAGCGAGCTCGGGAACTATTTCAAGGAAAATGCGAACCTCAGTCTATAGGGTGTAGGATAATGCGTAGTAAGTGCATCGATATTCGAAAAAAGTGTAATGTATATATTAATAAAAAAAAAAATTTGATATTCGGAAAATATATTTTGATATTCAAACTTATTTATCATTATATATGCTTATTAACCTTCACATGATGAGTGGAGATTAGCAGGATCCCTATTTCTATAATGCATTTCCATGTCACCACAATAAAGGGTCCACTGATGTAATTTTAGAAAACTGAGTACTCCCTCGCATTCTACGTTCTTGTGTCTCCTCCCGGCCTTAGGGGGTGTTCCACTAACAAAAAACTATTTTTTTCAAACACCGAGACAGGTCATTCTCTCACAACACATCACATAAAAAACCGTGAAAAATCAATTCTTTCAAAAAACTGAGTTAGTGGAACCCCCCTTAATAAGTGTGTCATTTCTTTTAGGTTCTTTTAAAGGTTGTGGCTCCTCTCCAGTAAGGGGAGATGAGCTTCCCATCCGGTTACTTTATTTGGAGCTCATATTGGGTTTACATTGATGATTGGAATCATATATTATGTAGAGCTCATCGAGTACTTTCAACCATGCAAAAATTTATGTTGATTGGATTGCATCCAATACCTAATGCGAAAGCATATATCTTGAAAAAAAAAAAGTGGAAAAAAATGGTTTCTATCTAGTTTCTAGTACATTTTTTCAAGATTAATTTGATCCGATTAGGTATCTAACGGTATTCGATCAATACAAATTTTTGCATGGTTGAAGTACTCGACAAGATCTACATAGTGTACGATTCTGATCATCAATGAGGATCCAGTAGGGATGTAACTAGTCCGGTTTTCACATATTTTTTGGACCAAACTTCAGTTCAGGAAACTTTCCAACCGCCACCAATTTTCTATAGGTTGGTTCGGTTTTGGTCCGGTTTTTGCCGGTTTGTCGGAGAGAGAAATAAAAGATCAGGACTCCATGGAAAACATACATACATATACACGTATATACACATAGTCCGGACCTCTCGGAAATAAGAAAAAGTGTATTTTTTTTTGTTTTGCAAATTGTTTTTAGAAAATCCCAGCCGTCCAATGTGTTCAGAAGGTGTTTTCAAGGGTCCACGCGGTAAATCTTCCAAAAAAAAAAAACCGGGAAGGGCTTGATCCAAGCAGTTTTTCGTAAAAACTATAGGATCGTCAAAAAAATGCTCAGATCATGGAGGTCCGGAAGTCCGGATCCCGGAGGAGAAGCTTACCCTATATATATACACACACACACACACACACACACACAGTTAGTGAACGACGGTGACAATGATGGACAGAGTGTTCGACGGGCCAGCATCGATTGCGTGGCGGTAAGAGGTGAGATCTGCCATCCATGAAATCAGTACAATAGGAAAAGAAATGCATTGAGAGAGATTCGGAGTCACTCCTACTACTGCTGTTTTCCGTTTCAGTCCGATTTTTTTATTTTTTTGTTCCACCCCTAGGACCCTATAGGAGGGGGAAAAATGTTAACTGGACGGGAAGCTAATCCTCTCCCATTACTCGAGAGGAGAGAGATCCTTTTTTTTTTGAAAAAACTGAGTTTGACTTTGAATACCACTGTCTTAGAAAAGGGTGGAAATTAATCTGTTGGAACACGTGTGAGGTTAAGTCCCACATTAGAAAAATATAAAGATGGTTGAACCTTAATATACAAATAAATGACTCACCATTTACAAAATTTAGCCTTTTAAATGGATATGAGTCATTTAATGTATATTGGGCCCAACAAATGTGATGGACTCCGTGGATACTCCCCAGAAGTATGGGCCTTGTGCACGCCGGTGCAGTGGACGCAATGGCGGGATTGATGCATCGCCCAAACTCCCAACATAATCTTTATTTAAGACCAGGATGAGTCTCTTGTCTACATAAGTTTGATATCGATCATCAATGTGGGCTTGGTATGAGGCTGAAAAAGAAGTAATCGGACAGCGGACAGGAAGCTTTCCCCCCATTAGTGGTGAGAAACAAGATCCTTCTTTGAAAAAATTGAGCTTCAATACCACTGTCCTCAGAAAGGGTGGAAATTAGTCTTTGTCTAAGACCTGAATGAGTCTTGAATAGTATCGCATACTCCCTCTGTCCTAAATTGTTTGTCTCTTTTCACTATTTGGAACCTTTGAAAACAAATTCGTCTATACCGTCTAATTTATAATATTTTGTATGTCCAATATTAATTTTATTTGATATATCTCAATTAGTTTTATAAAACAAAATTTTCGAAATCCTAAAAAATATTATAGATTTTGAAATATAAATATATATTTAAGTGACACGACTGCTCAAAAGAAACAAGCAATTTGAGAGAGAGGGAGTACTAAATTAATCATCCAAGACTCTTCAACTTGCAGGGAGGCTTCAAATAAATGAGGCAGAGAAAACGGTGGAATCCGTTTACGTCAGTTTCAGAAAGTGGGGAGCGGCACGCATTAAAAGATTAGGCCGTTGAGGCTGTTGGTAATTTGCCGTTTCAGGGGCAGGTTTACAGGCTGTACTCACACACCAAACATTGGTTTGGCCAATTCAAATTTCCAAAAGAGAAATGGGGAGAAAATAGAATTATTGTTTCTCCATAACCCCACCAAAAGTATGGATACACCGTTTGGACTTTGGTGTACAATTTTGTATGAAATCCATTTTAAGATTTTATGCAAATTATCGGAGCCAGTCAATTTGCTTTAAACATGGTTTTAAGAGTTACGGTAAAAATCAACTCATTCAGATATCAGTAAAGGTTGATTGATTTTGGTCTTAAAATTCGTGAGGATAAAAACAAAATGAACCAATCAAGTTTTTACCGATATCTGAATGAGTTGACTTTTTATAAAACCCCACAAAATGATATTTTGAATAAACTAAACGTCTTTAATCGATAGTGCGATATTCTGAAATGAGTCCTGCACAAAACGATAGTTGGGCATGAACCAATCAAGTTTTTACCGATATCTGAATGAGTTGACTTTTTATAAGACCCCACAAAATGATATTTTGAATAAATTAAACATCTTTAATCGATAGTGCGATATTCTGAAACGAGTCCTGCACAAAACGATAGTTGGGCATCCTAATCCACTCACACCAAGTCATGGCAAATCTACATTGTTGGTTTTTTTTTAGCCAAAAGAAAGAAGATTCATTCAACCCAACCAACGAAACCTAATACAACCTACAAAAAACCGAAGAAAAAAGAGCAAAAATAACAAAGAAAGCAAAAAAAAAAACAGAAAATACAGGGAGATAGAAGTCGTCGGAGCTCCACCGGAATTGTCACGCCGCCGTCGCTTGCCACCGATGATGGGAGTCCACATCTGGAGAGCCTAAATCCGGACTCTCCAATCGGGTCAACCCAACTTGCAATTGAGGGTTTTAATAATGGGAGCTCCCCTCGAATTTTCACAAAAAAGCTCAAATTCCAATTGAGAAATAATTTTTGTGCTTTTTCTATACTATTTTTTTGGTTTTGCTTTTTATTGACGACATTACTAAATTTATATTCACTTCTTAGTTCACTTTGCACATTGTAATTCCGAAAATGAAAAATGTCAAATTAGTAAAATTTCTTTGTTCAATGAGGCTACACACAACATATTTATCCCACATAAGAGTTATAAATTCCAAATTTTAAGGACTAAAATATCACAATTTAAGTTTGATAAGTAATTTGTATTTGATCTGTCACTTCAAATTGAACTGATTGAGCAATAATATTTTTAAAAAGCTCATAATTAGTTTTGGATTTGTAAAATGTAAATAAATACTACTACAAAGGAACATTTCTAAAGTCCAATTGATTAGACAAAAAAGAAACATTCTAGCACAAAAGTTACCATCGCAATTGTTGACCTAACGATCGTTTAACACTACTACTTCAAATTTAATCTTGTCACTCCAACAATTATTGGAGAGCGGATACTTTTTAACCACCAATTGTACGGTGAACTTGGATTTTGTCGATTGAACATACGAAGAAAATTTGCGATAAAAAAAAAGTGAAGTAAAGCCTATAAAAGATATACTCCCTCCGTCCAGATTTGTTGATCCATTTTGGGGATTCCAACCTTTTTTTCATTACATTTTGACTTTGTTAATTTCCTATTTTATCATCAATCCCTCCATTTAATACTCCCTTCATTCCAATTTGACATTCCACTACGAAACTACGTGCAATTTTCAAACTAAAAAATAATATATTTGCAAAAATTATTTTTTTACCAATATGGATCTTGTTTGATAGATCTCATTGAGAACTTTAATACAGTGAAAAAAAGTTCAAAAATGTAAACACATTATTTAAAAAAATTAGTTTTTGAGTTGTTATTTTATGTTTTAGAAAAGGGGCAAAAAAAAGTAAATTTATCATACTTTATGCTTTGACTTTTGAAAGTGGACAAACATTTTAAGACTTCAAAAAGTATGTTTGTGGACTAACAAATCCGGACGGAGGGAGTACAAAGATACTACCGTCATATATTTGTAATCAAACCTAAATTTCGGGGTCTGATTGTTGCATGCCCTTTTGAAGCACGATTAATAATTTAGAGAGTGTAAATATCAATTTTTTCCCCCCTCTTTGATGCCAGTTCATCGCACGAAACAGTTGTAAAAAAAATCAGTTTCAAAATGGCCTCCAGCCTGGCCTAGTCAAAGTACTCGTCCAACCCCCTAAAAACCGTCCCCACATCCCAACGGTTCTCTTTCGAAAATCTCGCGATAAAAAGCTTTCCTTGGCTTCACACAACAACATCTCAACTTCCAAAACGGTCGGTGATATATTTATCCCCCCCCTTTCAAAACAAAAACGCTCCATATTTGATTTTTTTAATTTTGAACTCCCACGAGATTTTGCCAAATCCCATATAAGGTGTTACAGTACAACTCACCGTCATTCCGACGCGTGTTCCTTTGACAGCTGTATGCCACTACTCCGTAACCGCCCTTGCCTAGAACCAGCTCCCCCTGTAATTATTGGGTGTTCCTCTAGCATGATCGCCCAATGCTCCATTTTTTTGCCCAATAATCTCGTCAGAACACCGCACACGACCCATCACATATACGTGGCTTTCATATACATTTATTTACGCGGGACCCATGTATACGTGAGAGGTTGTGTTTGGTATTGTGTCTGGAATTATTGTTTTCCTCGCATCTCTCGTTCTTGCATGTTAACGATTACTAATTGTAATACCATCTTACTATGTAATGTGCCAGCGCCTTTGTAGTTGAATCTCGATAAGAACAAAGTATGTCACCTATAAGGTTCTATTGACAAATCTAAAGCGTAAACTTTTGGGATGATTTGAATGCCCCTTGCCAATGGGAAATCAACATTTTTTTTTCGATGATATCAAACAGTGGGCAGCTTCTAGGAATTGGAAATTTGTGTGGTGTCGTGGAGAGCAAAACAAAGTTGCCCACTGGCTTGCTGCAACTTGTTTGAACAAAAATATGTTATTTTATACGGGTTGTATTCTGTTAGGACTCGATGTACTTCTTCACACTGATTTCCCTCCCTGATTTCTATTTCATGCGGATTGTCATCGCTTGAACCGTGTTGTGCAGTCTAGCATATACTCAGTATTATCCATCGCCCTAAGGGCTGCGGTACCAATTTCCAACTATGTTTGAACTCGAATGAGTATATGGTGGTTACAAGTCGAAGCACTGCTCGTCCAATTCTACTAGCACACAATAAAAAAATCACAACCCAATCAACAACTGCTCACATACACGTAGGCCCACATACACAATTATGGTGTGGTGTGTGTCCCTGCCTATAAATGCAAGGGGTTGTGGTTTTTCGTTGTGGAGCTACTTTTTGTACCCAATAATATCAAAGCTCCCCAACGCTCGAATAGTAGCCAATAATTTTCCCACGCTCCCCAACGGTTCATTACCGGTCTCCCAACCGGCTCACCCGGTCATCCCTATCCTCTCCAACCCTCCTCCCTCTTTCTATATCTCTTCTCCAGTATAAAAACCCCTTCTCCACTTGTAACCCACCCTCTCCTCAGAGAGCACGGTGAGCCTTCACCTCTCACCCCAAACCCGAAATTTCGATCGAGAAAATCTTGTATATCATCGATCCATGGCGACGAGGAAGGATTTGGATCGGATCAAGGGTCCATGGAGCCCTGAAGAAGACGAGCTGTTACAGACCCTGGTGAGCAAACACGGGGCGAGGAACTGGTCGCTGATCAGCAAATCGGTGCCGGGTCGATCCGGGAAGTCGTGCCGGCTCAGGTGGTGCAACCAGCTGTCGCCCCAGGTGGAGCACAGGGCGTTCACGGCGGAGGAGGACAGGGCGATCGTCGAGGCCCACGCCAAGTTTGGGAACAAGTGGGCCACCATCGCCCGTCTCCTGTCGGGCCGGACAGACAACGCGATAAAGAACCACTGGAACTCCACCCTCAAGCGCAAGTGCGCCTCCGCTTCCTTGGACGACTTCAATTTCTCCGACGAACCGGCCCACCCACGGCCGCCGCTCAAGAGATCCGCCAGTGTCGGCCCGGTTATGGATGCATCGGGTCTCTGTCTCAACCCGAGTAGCCCATCCGGATCCGAAATCAGCGATTCGGTCCCTCCTCATGTTTTCAGGCCAGTGCCGAGAACCGGTGGGGTGATCGAAACGGCGTCATCCTGCCCCGACCCGCTTACTTCTCTTACCTTATCCTTACCCGGAACCGATTTGGCCGCTGATCCACCAAATCTGGCACTCGGATCCAACCAGGTCAGTAGCCCCATTCCGGTGGGTGCTCCGCCTCTTCCGCCGCCGTGTCCGGTGGGTGGGGTTGTGTCAGCGGTGGAGAGGCAGTTTTTCAGTCAAGAGTTTTTGGCTGTGATGCAGGAGATGGTTAGGAAAGAAGTGAGGAGTTACATGACTGGGTTTGGACGCAACGGGATGTGCTTGCAATATGGTGGGTAATCATCAATAATTACTGGGTTTAGACTGAAACCATGTTTTAGAAAACCGAATTGGGACTGAACGATCTTCGGTTTTGGGAAAATAATTTTGGGTAGTGTACAGAGTAGAGTAGAGAGAGAGAGAGAGAGAGAGAGAGAGAGAGAGATGGGGCTGAAGTTATGTCAAGGAAGTTCAAGTTGGGTGTTGAGCAGAAAATGCAAGGAAAAGAAGTGAAAAAAAAATAAAAAGGATTTTTCTTGGCTATTTTTGAATTGTTTTTGTTGTTTGGATTGAAATTGGAACAAAAAATGTGAATGTCAGTGAATTTCGAAAAACTACATGGAATATCATCACACAGAAATATTACCTAGAAAGTGGGAATGAGGGGCTGAAATTCACTTTGGGAGTGTATATGAGCCACTAATTTTGAATTTCTGGGGTAGTATTTCTTGGCACACTTAAGCATTTTTGAATCAAATAATTCATGAATTGATTTCTCGTGGGTTCACTCTATTTGGAATTCATTTCAAATACATGGCTCATGAAAGAGATGAAAAATCAAGAAAAAAGAACGAAGAATTTATAAAGAATTGTCATTGTGAAGCAGTGAACCAAGTTCTGGAAAACGATCTAGAACAAAAGTAGATAGAGTTTTTGAGTGACATGAGTAATGTCAGAAAACTCGAATTCAAAGAAGAGAGGTGTTATTTACCAGAAAAAAAAAGAGGGGTGTTGCAGAGGACCTGAAAAAATCCCATCCAAATGAGTTTGTCAAGGACATACATTATGTCAATGGATGCACAATTCAATATTATTATGAAAAATGATGCAAGGACACCTGTTTACACCTGTAAACTGGGTGTGGTTGTAGCATTGTCTTAGGATGGAAAATAATGTGTAAAAAATTTATTGATAGTCCGGAAAAAAGTGTATTGATATCTGTTGAAGTGTAAGGATATTTATGAAATATGTATTGACATCCGAACTTGTCTGTAAAAAATTTAGTACTTTTTACAATCAAAATTTTGACATTCCTTGTTTGCTAACCAACATGACAAATCAAAGCCCTTTTGGTTTTCTTGGGCCTGATGCTTATCATCAGTTCTCAAATTATTGGATCTGGCATCTGAAGGCCCAAACAGATCTCCCACATTTTAGGACTCCTCCAATTTCCCCTGTTCCCGGGGGTGAAGAAACCTGTTTCCCAGTTCCTGCACCAACTTCAGTTTATTTTTCTTTGCATTATAGGTAAAACTGTGGTTAATCGGTTTCTAGCGCGTTGTATAAGAACTAAGGACACTGTTGTGGTGCCAATCACCTCCCTTTGATGCCTAAGTCAATCAATTTGGGGTGTGGAGAAGAGAATAAACTCAAGCAACTGGGTGTGATAGCGAAGGCACCGGTCGAGTCCAATGACCTTAGCGTTCCAAATCCCCATAGGATTGGAGATTCCCATTGCGTTTGGAAAAATTTCTACTAGATTTTTATGGTCGGAATTCTATGTTACCAAGGGAACGCTACACCCGTTCCAAAACGGAAAATCTAGCGATCTAAAGCGGTTGACAAATTTTTTCCCAAGAAACTTAGCTTATGAATATAAAAATCTAGAGAGAATGGAATTTTGGTGAGAGAAAATGTAAAATTCTAGTCATAATGTTCCTAGAAACGTGATTTGCATCAAATATTTTTGAAAATAATTCTTAGATTTTCTAGATCTGTTTATCCTTTGGAAGGGTAAGTTTTTTTATATTGATATCTATAGAAGCGTACCTGTAGTGTTCCGTAATTTAAGAGCCGGCTTATGACATAAGCCATAAGAAGCCGCGGTTTTGGACCCCTAAAAATTGTTTAAAATAGGGGTCTCCAAATATTTAAGGCCCTTATATATATGTTAGGTCCAATTATTTTATTTAAGTCTCTTGCACATGATATTAGGCCCAAATATTTAAGACCCTTACATATACCGATTATGACTTATCTTCGGTCAACAATGCCTAAAGAAAGATTAAATGGATTGGCTTATCTACGGTAAAAAGCTTGATTATGAAAACTTAATTAGAGTACATTTGCAGCTAATAGTGCGAAAAAATTAATGTTCAAAACGATAGATTTTGAAGTATTACGATGGTTGTTTATTTTTCTATAGCTATACGTCTAATTTTATGTAATGGTAAATATTTTGTACTGATTTTTATGAAGATTCTGTGTTGATCAACTTTTGTATGCAAAACATATAAGGGGCCCATTTGAGAAGTTACTTTCAGAAGCCCAAAACATTTGAGCCAACACTTCACAATTTAGACATGTGACGTACCACATTCCCCTTTGTCCAGGGACGGATCTAGGAATTCTCCCCAGCGGGGGCACCAATGCTAAAGTCAAGAGCAAGTAAACTAAATGATACTCCAAAATTTAGGAAGCTGATTTTGGGACTCTCTTTTTCAAAGGGCCGACGTCTATCTTCGTCGTCTTCCAATATCTTGGGGAATCATAATCGATTCCTTCATCATCATCTCTCATCCGAGACTCGAATGGTATCGGTTGTGTCACCATCGGGTCGCCTCTTGATCGAGGCACCCCTATGTGTCGCTCGAAAATCTGGTTAAGTATGGAAAAATATCTTTTTTCGGAAAGTTTCAATTTGGCCGATAAAAAGTCCCGGTATTTGTTCCTTAGATTTTTCTAAGCATAATGGTATAATCGGATGATCTTTTCAAGTACGGGAAGGTTGTCTTTTGCCTCTTTTCTTCGGAGAAAAACGTGTCGTTTTTTGCCTTTGTACTAAAAGTGAGGGGATGAGATTTTGGTAAGATTGGAATATCAAAATTCTGGAAATGCCATTGTTTCCGAAAGCGGGGTACTTCCTTATTTTCATAAATAAATTAAAGTAAAGAAAACTCAAAATTTTGATCTTTACTTAACTTTGGTTTATGAAAATAAGTGTTCCGAGGGGTACTTCTTTATTTGTTTTCCCTTATTTGTAAAAAAAAAAAAAAAAAATTCTTGAAATTGAGGGGGGGCACGTGACCCCCCGTGCCCCTGTGTGGATCCGTCCCTGCCTTTGTCGTACCAGTACGATTAGCGTTACAGGTATCATACGGTCGGATTATATAAAAGAGCTCAGTCTCATTCTTAAATGGTTCAAGTTTAACAACTCGAATTCGAATTCAGAATCCTTTGGTCTGAGATTTGTTTCAAAAGATTTGGAATTCCTTTTTTCAAAAATATTACTCCCTCCCTTCCTTTAAAAAAAGTAGGGTATTTTATTTTGGGCTGTTCCTAAATAAGTGTGATGTTAAAAGGTTAGTACACTATTGACACTACCTTTTTTGTCTTTATTAGGTAAACTTACTCTTGCACTTTACTGCCAATATCAATTCCCAAAGTTAGTGGGTAAAGTTTAATGATAATATCTCCATTAAGAGCAATAATGGAAAGTGAAAGTAAAAGTTGATGTGAGAAGTGTAATGACGATGCTTTCTTAATTAGTTGAAATTACGAAGCTATACACTTAAAAAGAAACGGAGGAAGTAGTATGAAAAAAACTTTCAGATACAATTGTTGACAATTATATTCAGAGCCGTTCTATGCATGTGAGCCGATGTTCATCAAAGAGCTCTTAATGCAAGTATTTTTTTTTTTTTTGAGAAGTAGAAAGAAGATTCATTGAAACATCAAAGCAAACCACCAAGTCATAGTAGGTCCAGTATAACTAAATAAGAGCAACATAACCAAAAGAACTGGACACGAGCACTTCCGTCACTGGTGTCCGGGTGAGGAACAAAAATGGCCAGAGCGTGCTTAGCAAGAAGGTGAGTTTGCTAGACATCCTAGCGCACAACCTTTGAAATTCTACAAAAAGACAACTTCTTGATCTCCGCTGCCAAGTTGTGCAACAAAAAAGTGTCATGGTTGTGATACTCAACTCTCTCTGCTATCTGCATTATGGCATTGAGACAATCAGAAAAAATATAAACCACATTATAATTATGAATCAATGCCCATTTAACAGCTACATATATTGCTTGGATTTTCGTTTGCAGGTATTTGGAGAGTCAATTTTGCTACCAACAATGACTTTTATCCAAGCTTTCATCCCGATCCCATGTGGAAAAAGAGGGACCTACTTGCTACACTTCCCACTTCGACCAAAACTAAAATTTCAAAACTCATTTCAAAATTCAAACACATACATACATTAGTACTCTCTCTCCTGTCTTCTTCTGAAAAACCTCTCTAGATCTGAAAACCACGAACTCAGTGTTGCCTCTCGACGCGGCTTCCCCCACCACCATGGATGCACCACCACCACCACCACCACCACCATGACGACGATATCCTTTCTTCTCTCTCCTCCTTTTGAAACCACCGAAGAGCAACCCCTTCGACCAAAATTGAAATTTTGCTACCAGCAATGACTTTTATCCAAGCTTTCATCCCGGTCCCATGTGGAAAAAGATGGACCTACTTGCTACACTTCTCACTTTGACCAAAACTGAAATTTCAAAACTCATTTCAAAATTCAAACACATACATACAGTAGTACTCTCTCTCCCCTCTTCTTCTGAAAAACCTCTTTAGATCTGAAAACCACGAACTCAGTGTTGCCTCTTGACGCGGCTTCCTCCACCACCATGGACGCACCACCACGATATCCTTTCTTCTCTCTCCTCTTTCTGAAACCACCGAAGAGCAACCCCTAACCCACCCCTTCCACCACCGACTGACCCCAAACTCGCCCCTACCACCACCATCTCTTCTCTCTCACTTCCCTCTCCACTAATCTACATTTGATAACATAAAAATTAGGTTTTTTTTTTTTTTTTCCAGATTTCACAAAACTTTGGGTTTTCGATTCTGATGGTGGTGGTTGTCAATTTGTTGGTTTTCAATCTGGATGTATCTCCGGAAGAAGTTGTGGTGATGTTATACTTCTTTTAGTATCAAATACTACTGATTTTCTAGTTCAATTTCAGCATCTAACTCGTTAATAACCTCTTGCAGTTTAATGGGGAAACCACTTACATGGAAGTCGGACTTGAGAAAGAGAGACTTGGTTGGAAAAATGTTGTTGGAAACTTATCTATCTCTCTCCGTTCATCATATATGAGACTAACGAATCTTGCTGGAATGATCTTTGATGGGTGATTTGTGATAAAGAGATTGTCACGCCCTCAATTTTAAATAACCAAAATACAAATATAATCCACGTGGGATAAGTCAGAGTCAAACTCAACTCCGTTGAAATGTCCAAGTCAAATTCACATTTCCATAACCAAGTTCAACAATCTCCAAGTAAGGGTACCCATAACCCCATGCATAATATCAAAAATACTAAAGTTATTACATGTCTCATTTATCACCAAAAGATTGGAGAAAATTCGATTTACAGTATCATCTTATAAAACTCTAAATAATGGAGGTAAAAAAAAAATGACTTCATGATCAGTAATCTCCATACAATACAACCACGCTTCAAACATCCAACCCATGCTCCATGTTGTGTACCTGAAAATGATAGGGTGAGGTAACTCGCTCGTAGGGAAACATTCTACTACCGCTAGGTGTATAAAGATGATTCATGCACATGGAGTGAAAATATGCCAAATGGATGTATAAATGTGGTACAAATAATCAAATCATTAGTGAAAGGACTAGGAAGTATCGAAGTATCCAAATTTATTGCCAAGTGTCCGAAGAAATTTCCAAGTATCCACAAACAACCCAAATGTTTAAAAGTCTTTTCTAAGTACTCAAACACCACCCAAGTTTCCATTTTTGTTTCACCAAATTACCCAAGTTTTTCACACAAGTTGGAATCCAAGTTCACGTGTCGAGTTTCGACAAAACACAATATATTGTCCAAAATCTCATTTTTCATTTCTTTCATTGAAGGAAACACCATCATTTTCGTTAGTACTAGGGATTTAATCCCTTTGCCGGATTCCATAGGCTCCGCGTGTCTCTGCCGGATTCTATGGGCTCCGCGTGCCCCTGCCGGATTCCATAGGCTCCGCGTGCCTTTACAAAAATTTCATTAAATGATGGCGTTGATTTAAAACACCTCATTACCACGCACATTTCATTCAATTTTGATAACAAGCCCATTTTCCAATTTCATTTCACCAATACGCATCTTTCAATAAAAAGGGGCGCGCACACACTCACACACGCTTACTAAATCCAACAAACGTCCATGTGACATTAAATGACGTATTTACTTATAAATCTACAATCCTTGAGTCAGGACATGGATGAAATGATGTCAAAGGTCGAATATAAGAAGACATGAGCAATCAGGGACCAAACAGACGTCAAAGGGTGGCCGAAAACCACCCCGAGGACAGGGGTAGCTGCTGGAAATTGTTGGGGTAGCAGCATATAAACAGTAACAATGCAGATTTTCACTTCTAAGGTGTGGAATTTCAATCCAATCACAAATGAGATAGTTTAGGCTCAAACTAGAGATGCTAGACAACAATTAAACATGGAGGAAGGTCAATTTCACTCCCAATTCACCAATCAATAACCAATTTCATAGATCAAAGAATCAAAGTAGGGAAAACCCACATAAAGAGGGAAAACATGATTTTCAATGGAATTGAAGCCAAAAGCCAATTATGTGCAACAAATCACAAGTATACAACTAGAGAGAGTAGAAATTTATCCCCTACCTCATGGGTTAAGCTCCAAATGTGAAGAGAAATAAAACCCTAGGTTTAGAAACTCCCAAACCGAAATGCTCCCTTCCCACGTGAAACCAACGAACCCCAGACTCCATATCACGCGTAAAAGATGAATATTGAGTTGGATCTTGAAGAGGTTGAGTGAGAGAGGTGTATTTGGCAAGTAAAATGAAGAAAACTTGGAGAAGAGAGAGGGAGGAGGGGGTCGGCAGCTAGAGAGAGAAGAGGGAGTTGTTTTTTGTTCCAAATCCTCCACCAAACAAATGTATATACATCTCACACATAACACTTACACCCCTCATGTTTCAAATGTGTTTTAAAGACACCCATGTGCAATTACTAAGCCCACATTGGCCCACTTAACATAGTTTTCATTTCCTCACATTTCCCCAATATTATTTCCGGAAAGTTATAAAAATTGCGGGTCCTTACACACTGTGCCAGCAAGGCATGTTCCAGCACAATACTTATTTTAGTAAACCAAACTTAAGTAAAGACTATAATTTTTATAGTCTTTACTTTAATTTATTTATGAAAATAAGGAAGTACCCCCCATTTGGAAACAATGACATTTTCAAAATTTTGAAATTCTAATCACATCAAAATCTCATCCCCCCACTTTTAGTACAAAACCAAAAAATGACACATTTTTCTCCGAAGAAAATGGGTGAAAGATGACTTTACTTTACTAAAAAATAACTTCCGATTATACCGTTGTGATTAGAAAAATCCAAGGAACAATTACCGGGACTTTTTATCGGTCAAATTGAAACTTCTCCAAAAAGTGATTTTTCATACGGGTTCTTACAGAGATTGTTTTGAAACTATGGATTTTTTTTTATCGGCAGGTTTAGGGATTTGGGGATCTTTTTTCGCAAAATCATGCTTGTAATTGAGTTATGTTGAATGGATTTATTTTGTGCTGTTGTTTGAAGCAAAAGGTGCCATTCTCGTGAGAAATATCTGTTGTGCACGCTATAGTGCATATATTTACCTCTAACTTAGATGATGTTAACCTCTTATTATGTTTTATTTGTGCTTATTATGTGTCGTTTTGTATTTTGTAGGTAAATAAAGTGTTTGTGAAAAAAAAAGAGAAGAAAAGGAGGAGAAAATATGAAATCTGGGCTTTCTACTTTATATGTTAAATTGGAAGACAAAAGACATAAAAGTGTTGTAGCACAAGTGGTGGAGTAGCCGTCTTCTAACTCAATGATTCCAAGTTTAGGTCTTGATTATAGCAAATGTCCTAGTTTTTTTTGGATAAAATCTGCATGTTCCGCGAAGCATCGAATAATTTCTCCCTTGTTGCACATAGCCGAGATGCATTGGATAATTACTCCGAGTTACACATTTTTTTTTTGAAAAGCAAAATTTTATAACCTTTGAAAACAAATTACAAAGATTAACGGAATCCAAGCAACGAGGTATCAAGATGGAGAAGAGGCAGACCCACAAGGAAGACTCCCCTCACAGCAAAAGATACCTGCCGCTAGGAACCAAAAGGGAAAAACAACTGGAAGTTGGCAAGAAGCCAACCAAACCCTCAACAAGAAAACACCACCCAAAAAGAAAACCTAAACCAAAACCCAAACAAAACCCAACCAAAATGCCCCAACAAACGCTACTGTCGACAGAATTAAGTTGCAGCAGAAAAATTGCTAATGATCTCATCATCTTCCCCCAAATAATCTTCTTCCAAGATCCTACTTATTGATTGAGAAGCCTGAGCCGCATTTAGATGAATCTTGTTAATTCCATTAGAAGAAACAGATAAAGCAGCAGCATCAATAGCAGATCTGAAGCGTGAGATAATTTCCCACTTGCATATAATTTCCCACCTGCATGAAGGAAAAGTGGGTTGCTACTTGCTGGCCGCTGCCGGCCAAATCCAATTTCGGATTGGATTTAATCAAATTAGGAAAAGTCAATATTTGCCTTAATTGTATACATATCTAGTATTTTGTCCCAATTGCTTCTTGAAGCTTATAAAAGGAGATGTCCTCCGAAGAGAAAATTCATTCAGTCAGTAGAGCAGTGAGCTTATAAAAGAATACTCCAATTTCTTCATTTCCATCTTTCATCCTTTTCCTCTATTGTATCATTTCCTTCATATTACTTGAGAGTAGTAACTTTTTCCCATTCAATGGATTCAAGTAAGTTTGTCTCATTTTCTGCTTTCCTTTTATTTACAAATATGTCAGGCTAAATTAGTTGCTAGGGTTAGGATGAAGTTACATGTTTAAATATCTATCTTTATTTATGTAACTTAACCTCTCCAGAAAAATAGCATATTTTCATTGATAAAATTCTTCTTGTTCATTTGCCTATTTTTCACCGAAACATTAAAATTCGATTTCCATTTTGTTTTATTGGATTCAGTCTATGATTTGTTAAAGCGGATATAGACTGTGTTTTGATGGATTCAGTGGATGTTTTAATTTTATACTTTTGTTTGGCAAAAGAAGAATTATTTTTATAAAGCCAAAAAAAAGAGTTGTCCATATCATTTTCCACAATAAAGAGCTTTGCCGCCAATTTATTGTGCAAAGAAATTGGAGAGTTAAGGAGCATAAATAATATAGATGTTGCACATGTAATGGATTCCGATACCCTAGTGTTTTACTTTCGTGTTTAAATCCATCTCTTTTATTTTCAAGCTTATCTCATCACAATCCCAAAAATTGTTGAGCTAGATTAGGAATTTTATATAAGATTAATTGAGTTATTCAACCAAGTCATTGTAGTCCCTATGGGTTCGACCTCGCTCTTGCTAAGCTATATTTTGGTACGATTCGTGCACTTGCGAGTAATTAAAATTTTAACAACAATATCCTTGAACATATGAAATTGTTTTGTGCTATTGTTGTTGTCCTTGATCAAGCTCCTTGTTGCTGCTGATTATGAAAGTAATTGTCTTTTGGTCCATATCGAACTTGTTCAATTCCTTCTCCTTTTTGCTGCTGCTGTAAATTTTGGTGGGACTCCATTACACATGGTGGAAATTCTGGTGAGACTCCATACAAATATGGGATATGAACATGACACCACACGGACACACAACACCACACGAACACACGTGCACGTATCCAAATGACATGTTGAAAAATGGCAAGAAGAGAGGCATGTTGAAGAAGAGAGACTTCATTTAAGGTTTTCCAAAAAATTGAACTAAATCTTAAAACCCACGGCAAACTACAAGTACCATAAGAAACAACAAAAAACACAAAGTAATGGCTTCTCACATCTTGAAATTCCACCATCTTAGTATCACTCTATGGCCTACTAGACAACCTTTTTCATTGAAAAAAAAGGAAACAGAGGAAATAAAAAGACCCTGCCATGATAAGGAAGGACTTTTGGCATACATACATATGGTAGACTCTTGGCATTCAGGCTCCCATTTTCCAGCATAGTCCTTGAATACGGACACGACACGATACGTATGGTAGATTATCTTTTTATTAATCTAACCAAAGAGGATCAGCATTCCTCTTCCATTGCTCAAAACATTTAAGTACTCCAGTCTTCAAAATGATCAAACTAGAACAGACTTATCCAAAATCATGGTTCCACCACCATACTACAACTTCATATTCCAATAAAGTAAAAGTTTGAACATTAATCACTACATTCTGTCATAACATTACATTAATATATTGTTACTGACATTAAACCACAAATTTAAGCACAATAAACAGAACTGCGGCACCAAATACAGCACCGAGGAAAAAGCAACGGATCTGAACTTCTTGATTCCACCGGCAGGTCGAACGTCTTCAATGCTGTAACCTAGGGGAGCTTCATAAAACAAGGATTTACTACTGCCAGACTTCTTTTCCCCACCTTTAGACCCATTAGATCATTCAATCCTTCTGCATAATGCATACAAACGAAAGTCATTACCAACTGCAAGAGTCTATATAATCAAAACAGTATAATATCAGAGGACAGATGACTATGAATCACACCCACGCAGTTTAAAGAACAGATTACTATGTCGAAATGATGCTTAAAGAGAATGTTCAAACACGTTTTCTAGCATATTGATAAACATACAAGTACTAAACATTTGAGGAGAAAAATATTAGCAAATCCAAATAGTTTGCGAGACCGGAAGAAACTCGATCAACAAACCAACAGCAGGAAACTCAGGTACACATTCTCATTTTAAAAAAGATTTATCTCCATGAAACAACACTTTTTCTCAGCAAACACTTAATGGTTGACATACTTAATTACAATAATTATCAGACAATTTCAATTTCAAAAAACTAATAAGCAAGCTGATGTTGTGTACTCCACCCAAAATGGTAGTAAAAGTTCAAGTTTGAACAAGTTCTAGGGAAATCAATCTGAGACTCTGAGTCAAATCACACCTATATGCTACTGTAGAATTTTTTTCCAATCCACATGTCTCCGACCAAAAGAAACGAGTACCATCAGATTCGAAAACCCTAATGTTATTCAATCAACAGATTGACAACCACTACCATGAGACTTGAAAAACCCTACTTTTTTGAAATCTGACAAAAAAAAACCCATAATTTTTCTGTGTGCGCACATTAGTGAAAAAATCAAATGTAAATTAGTGGAGAGGAAAGTGAGGGAGATACCTATGAGAGAGAAGAGATGGTGGTCATGCGTCGATGGTGGTAAGGGCGGGTTTGGGGTCCGCCATTGGTGGGTGGGGTGAGTTACGGGTCGCTCATCGGTGGTGGTGTGGCTAGAGGAGAGTGTTTGAGATAGAGAGAGAAGAGAGGATATCGTGGTGGTGGGGGTGGCTGTGTCCAGAGAGAGGAGAGGATTCGACTTGTTTGAGAAGAAGAGAGGAGAGAGAGTGACTTGCCCTGTTCGGTTTGAGATTTTAGTTTTGTTTTAATTTTGTTGACATAAGCATTTCCCTCATTTCTCTCTCTATCTCTCTCCACTCATTACACCTGCTTACATCATCAAAACTAAACTAAACTACAAATCAAACACAGCCAGTGTATCTGTGTTTGAATTTTGAAATGAGTTTTGAAATTTCAGTTTTGGTCGAAGTGGAAAGTGAAGCAAGTGGGTCCCTCCTTTTCCAAGTGGGATCGGGATGAAAGTCGGGATAAAAGTCAATGCTGGTAGCGAAATTGTTTCTCGAGTTATTTTTCACTTTATAAACGCAAAAAGGGTCAAATCACACCTACAAGTCTATTCATACAGAACGATTTTCAGAAATTTCAAACTAGTTAGTAGTAATTCATACGTAAATGAGTCGAAAGACTCCAAACTCATCACATGGCTGATTCTCATCATCTGTCCAACAACTATCATGTCCATACACATCACTAGAAATTTCAAAGCCTTATCATATCTCTATATTTCTCTAATTATCTCCCTCAGACGACTTAAATACATTTCAAAGTCTCCCACATTATAACTCCCTCAAGGCAAAGTTATAAACCAAACATCCACAATGCCAATACACAAATTCCTCTTTCCAAGTTCTAAATCCCAATCTAATAGGCTCTAACCTTCTTGTCTCCACACATGGATTTCTCTCTCTGTTTCTTCCTCCTCCTGTCACTGTTCTTTACGCCATCTTCTTCGACACCACCTTCCTCTATATTCGAAGGCTCATCTCTCTCTGTGGATCGACCAAACGATGTTCTAATTTCACTGAACGGCGTTTCACTCAATCGGAGATAACGCCTTTATCTTCGCCATATGGTTCACCAAATCATTTGGTCCCCCTATAGTTTGGACGGCCAACCGAGACCAACCCGTTAATGGAAAAGACTCAAAGCTTTTGTTACAGAAAGGCGGTAAACTCATATTAACCGACGCTGGTCAAAGTACCCTATGGACCGCCGCTGCTGCCACCCCCACTTCAACCTCGGCGCAATTAAGTCTTCACGATACAGGTAATCGGTAATGGACCGTTCATCAAAAGTACGGCTTACTAGGTTATCAGATTTTCTTACCACACTCTACATACCATGGCATTTTTGTTTTGTGGATCTTTTTATCTTTGATTTTAGGGTGAGTTTTGCCTAACGTTTTAAGGGATTTCTGGGCAAGGCTTTTTTCGGTTATTCATATATGGTTGTTCCACGCCAAGTGGCTTTTCAATATTTTGGTTTTGCCTTTATTCAAATATTTTTTTTCTGCATTTGTTAGTTTTGCGTTGAACTTTTTACATATTTTGATTCGTTTCGACGTGAATAATAAAAAAAGTAAAAAATTATGAGTATTACCCATTTTCTTTTTGAAAAATATCCAACCAAAAGCCATCGTAAGTCAATTTAGGTAATTTGGTTGAATATTTCCCAAAAAATTTAGTAATTACCCATTTTTTTTGGAAAATATCCAACCAAAAGCCAGCTTAAGTCAATTTAGGTAATTTGGTTGGATATTTCCCAAAAAAATTTGGGTAATTCACATATTTTTCTACTTTTTCGATTCCTCACGATGGGACGTATAAAAAACGTGAAAAGTTTGACGCAAAGCTAATAAATGCAAAAAAATTGAATAGAGACATACCCAAAAATACTTAAGTCAGTTGGTATTGGAACAAGACTGATTAATTTTTTTCCCCAAAATTTAATACCTGGTGGGTTTGTGGGGTTTGTGGGAAGCGATTCGGTTTTGTTCTTGGATCTCTAGTACTGGTTGGATTTGGTGTGGCCCTTCCTCCTTAAACCTTCCTAAGCCAGTAAGATTAATCACTGGTTGGTGTCTGTAGACGCCCTAATTTTGATTATACATTACTCCTAAGATGGATTACGAATGCGCCCCCAATCATGGTGGTGTTAATGAAGCCAATGTAGGTTCTTAAATTTGATTAATGCTTATGTAATTTGAGTTTTTACACTTCAAAAATCCAATCAACCTTTAGGAGTCCAGTAAACCATATCTAAGTCCAGTAAACCCTATCCAAACATTGCCAAGCCCGAACTATCCAAAGCTTAATCCAGAGAAAGAAGCAAAGGAAGCCCAAACCAACTAGTTCAGCCGAGAACAAAAACAATCGGTGCTAAGAGACAAGTTGCCGGCCGCCATATATGTTTGACATTTTCAACATGGCGGCCACCATATTAGAGTTTCGACCACCAATTTTGAACCTTATGGCCGCCACTTTTAAGCCCAGAAAGCAGACAGGTCCTATAGATGAGACAAGGGCTTGGGAAGGATGTTTCAATGACGTCCCATCCGATTCTTGTGGGGAATTGAAGGCTAGAAGCTACTCCTATGCCTATAGGGTTCTAAAGCTCTATGTTTACACACCTTAAGATTCATCATGAAACCTAGCCTAAAAACCCTTAGCCCTCAATCTTGTTCCTGTGTTTCTTCTTTCCAAAAAGCAAATAATCTTTTTTCGGACCGATTAGCCGAAAAACTCCAAAAATACAAGTCCTAATCCGCTTTCCATATTCGGAAACCTACCCAAATCTCTAGTCGTAATCCTAATCTACCCTCTACGCTACAAAACTTACCCATATCCTTGTTCTTAAGACCCAAATTTTTGAAGCATGCATGTATTGATCAAGACAAAGCGCTTTTCGTATTTTGAGGAGAACATCCGGGTATTGATCAAAGAAGTTAATCGTCATCCTTTTACTATTTTCGGTAGTTATTTTGGTGTTTCAAACTAGCCTCCTGCATAGTTAATTTGTTATATCTTCTTGTTTCTCACCCCCCTATACTTGTTAAAAGATATTTAAAAATTCCATAAATAATGAGTTGAGAGACTAATCATTTTAGTTAGGCGGGATGTGTGTCTAACACCTTTCCATCCTATAACTTAGCTTCCAAACGAAGATTATGTATGGTAATGACGGACCGTTGTCTCGCAGAGGACACGAGTGTCCACAGTGCCTAACCAGGGCCATAAGCATCCAAAAGGTGCTCGGATGCCTAAAGGTTTATCGTGTACCTGTATTTAGAGAGACTTGACTAGGGCTTCAAGTAATTAAGTTCGCGCCAAGCTTGTGTCTTTCATGATATCACAAATAACCGTCTCTCGAGAGTAACGTCATGCATGACACTTCCGGATGGAACATAGGCAGACGGCTCGTGCTGAGCCGTCTTGGTCGTGCTGATGTAGCTCCACCCTATCTCACAGTTTAGCCGAACTAATCAATGACCCAACACCTTGCCTGCTGACAATGAGACGAGCCAAACTACCCATCACGCCGTCCTGGGGCTTGGCTGTTGGTTCCTTGGGCCTTCCCTATTATTGGGCTTGTCCTAACCGTCGGGTTCAGGAAACCCGCCATCAACCCACTACTGGGTTATACATGGTGAATCTCAACCATTGATTTCAAATTTTAGGCGTTATACATGGTTGAGCAGCAACATGACACATGACAATAAGTAAGAGTTTATTCTCCTAAACTCGTAAGTTCGACTCCCGCCATTAACATTATTCTTTTGGGGGCCACTCAGCCAAGAGATTATCAAAGTGTGGGTAGGTCCGGGCCCTCAGTTATTAGAAAACTAAAAATCATTGATTTTAATTCTATGCAATTTCCCTAAAAAAGAACTATGGAACCAAAGATTTTCCCCTTGATAACATCTTGGGATTTCTATTTTGTTTTGACAATTGAATAGACCACACTAGAAAATAAAAATCGTTTAAATCATGTCTTTGCCACCACGTGCATTCAAAATGCCAATATTTTTGATAATTTGAATTTTGAAGCTGTAGTAACGAGTAGTTTCACTACTTGGCTACATTTTTTGAATATCAAAATCCTTCTTCCTCTCCTATATATGCAGGCAATCTTATTCTCAGCACCAGTTCAAATACCAGTCACATTCTTTGGCAAAGCTTTGATTCACCCACAAATACTCTCCTCCCTCACCAACTCCTCACCAGATACACAACCCTGATCTCATCAAGAAGCGGAACCAACCATTCATCCGGCTTTTATAAGCTCTTTTTCGACAACAACAACGTCCTGAGCCTTCTTTACACTGGCCCAGAAGTGTCCAGTATTTACTGGCCCGACCCGTGGCTCAGGATATGGGATCAAGGTAGAACAAGTTACAATAGTAGTAATACTGCTGTCCTCGATTCATCGGGTCATTTTATTTCGTCGGATAACTTGAAATTCTCATCAGCTGACTTTGGTTTGGGCCCCCAAAGAAGATTGACCCTCGATATCGATGGTAACCTTCGGTTGTATAGCTTATATGAGACTACAGGTAATTGGACTGTAACATGGCAATCTACGTCAGATCCTTGCAAGGTTCATGGAGTTTGTGGACCCAATGGTATTTGTAGTTACGGGTCGGGTGCTGGTACTGGTAGGGGATGCTTTTGTGTTCCAGGGTACAGGATTAAGAATTCGAGTGACTGGTCTTATGGGTGTGAATTAGACCCGAGTTATCTTTCTGGAGATGCTCAGACGACCGATTTTGTCTCGTTGAGTTTTATGGAATTATATGGGTATGAATATAATGTCTCTATGGGTCAAACCTTGGAAAGTTGCAAGAAAGAATGCTTGGAATCAGCAATATGTAAAGGGTTCTTGTTCAAATATGTAAAGGGTTATGCCAAGTCACAGTTGCTTAATGGGAAAACTTCCCCAAATTTACGTGCCACACTCTATGTGAAACTAAATGTTTCTCAAAAGGAGAAAAATGGTTTCATCCCCTCTATTCAACAAATCCAATTGAATTGCTCGGGCAAGAATCCTATCATCTTAGATCGAATTTACAAAACCAAAAGTGGGAGCAAGTTCTTGGAATATTTAGTTTGGTTTGCCTGCGGAGTAAGACTTCTTGAGATGTTGTGTGTATTTACGCTATCTTTTTTCGTGTTTCGGACACCCGAGGATTCTGGTCCAGAGACAAATGGGTATTTCCTTGCTGCAACCACATTTAAAAGATTCAGTTATGCTGAAATTAAAAAAGCAACGCATGGATTCAACAAAGAGATCGGAAGAGGAGGCTATGGAGTTGTTTACAAAGGAACATTACTCGATAATCGAGTTGCAGCAATTAAACGACTGAACGATGCTAAAGAAGGTGAAGCCGAGTTTCTAGCAGAGGTAAGCACCATTGGAAGGCTTAACCACATGAACCTCATTGAGATGTGGGGGTATTGCGTCGAGGGAAAGCATAGGCTTTTGGTGTCCGAGTTCATGGACCACGGGTCCTTGGCAGATAATCTGAATTCCAATACACTTGACTCCGAAAAGAGGTATAGTATCGCAGTTGGAATTGCAAAAGGCCCGTCTTATTTGCACGAAGAGTGTTTGGAGTGGGTTCTACATTGTGACATAAAGCCTCAGAATATACTCTTAGACGCAAATTACCAGCCAAAGGTAGCAGATTTTGGTTTGTCCAAGTTACTAAACAGGGGTGAGGGTAGCAATTTGAGCTTTTCAAAGATGAGGGGAACACGCGGTTACATGGCTCCCAAGTGGGTTGTCAACCACCCTATCACCTCTAAAGTCGATGTTTGTAGCTACGGGATTGTTGTGTTGGAGATGATAACGGGAAGGAGCCCAGCGGGAGTTCAGCCCACGACTGATGGTGGGGGGGGCTGGTAACATGGGTGAGGAACAAGAAGCAGGGAGCTCCTAATTCGAACGCATGGATAGAAGAAATTATAGACCCGACTTTGAGGGGCGGATATGAAATGGGTCGGATGGAGACTTTGGTTCGTGTTGCGATGCAGTGTGTGGAGGACGATAAAGATGCTAGACCTACAATGAGAAAGGTGGTAGAGATGCTTTTGTGGAATGAAGATAGCTTAATTTGACATTGCTGATAAGGTAAAAGGCTTTGTTCCAACACAGTAATCCTTATTTCCATCTACAGTTCAATTTTTTCAACACAAGTGGAATTCAGTGCGATGTACACAAATTTAGAAAGGTGATTTTCTAATGTTGTCACAGATTTCAGGCACCTTTGAACGAGGCAGTGGACAGTTCAAATGGATTGCAAGTGATTCGGGATGCAACTTCTGTGCCTAAAGCCCACATATGGTGTATAGGTTGTCTGACGATAAGTGTTTTATTACATACGCTCTTTGTTATTATGAATAAAGTCTTTTTTCTAGAGTTACACACCTACCTGTGTGCTATCAATTCCTATGTTCAGCTAGTACATAAAAAACTTTGTCCCAATATTAATAGATGGTGGGATTGGTTGCCGAATTAGTCCGTATATGTTGGCCGAATATCGAGAAATATTTCTGTAGTTCATTCTTGGTAGTTCACTATGTCCTCCTGTAACTGTTTTGGTAAATCCGGCTCTTCTGGTTTTTTCTCCCACTGCTACCTCTATAAAATGATGTTTCCTAAACATGCATAAAGGAACTCCAATTTTGAAAGAAAATTAAAATTAATATCGTTGACATCTGCTTGCGTTAGATTGTACATCAGTTTTTTTTTTTGTAAAGAGTGTTTTTAAGTAATCATGTAAAAGATCAAAATTGAACAAAAAGTTGGATTGGCTAAGGTACATCGAATTGGCTTTCCTTTTTCGTTTTCTTTTTAATCTGGTAAGCTATTTATCCATAGGAGTTGGCTTTGTTATCCACATGGCAATGGAACACTATTGTTGCTGTGTGTTTGGCCTCTCCTGATATAGATCTTGGTGGTGTTTAAAGCCCTAACTTAACAAAAAGAAAATCTAGAGGTTAGGGTTACGCATGCCTCCATATTTCGAAAGCTATTTTATTCACAAAATTACTCTTCTAAGTTGTTTTTGCTTCTTGAAATTGCCAACTTTTTTGTTTTTGTTTTGTAAAGAGTGTTTTTGAGTACCGTGAATTGGTCATTTGGTCAAGAGGATGACATGACATTTTAGAGTAATGTTATCAATACAACATTTTGTGCAACAATGTATGTATCATGCGAAATTGCTAATATGACGATTTCTTTGAGAATAAAAAAAATAGCTTTTTTTTTTTGAACTGGAATAAATAGCTATTTTACACCAGCCAAATTACACATATATAGAATTTATTTGGCATGCAAATTCGGAGGGTGTCACACTAGGAAGAGTTGTTGGTTTCTAAATTTCCAATTTACATAAGTATTGCATGGGGTGTTTTTTGAGACGCAATTCTGAGTGCAACGAGTGCGCAACCTAATTAAAATTTCTGAATATATATTTTTTCCAACTATTTTACATTTCAATTACAAAGAATCTATGTCTATTACATATATTGCAGTTAAAGAATACGTTCTTGAAATCTTTTGTTTTTTCATTTTTTCCTTTCAATGATAGTGCATAGCACAGATTCATGCTATTGATTTGTATAGCCGGATTACATAAAAGCAAGGGCGACGCCAATGTATAATGAGGGGTGTCAACTGAACCCATTCAGCTACAAAGTCCAAAATTTTAAAGAGTCTAACTTTTCACTTTTGAAAAAACATCTAGTGTGATGACACCACTAAAAAAAACCTGTAGTCTGTTTTGGATGGTTCAGATTTAAAAGAGATGGATTAAATTTGAGCCGTCCAAAACAAAGATGGACAGCTCGGATTGCCGCAACATCATCCCCGAGTCCCTCTTTTATCCTGACTTTTTATTTATTTTTATTTGTAGGTGGTAATTCTGTTTTAGAAAAATAAAATAGTAGTTAATATGTATATATCCGGACTTCATATCCAAACCCTTAAAATTCGGACTTCGCCCACACCTCATAGATCCCGATCGAATTTCGACGATCCGAACAGTCCAATGTGTTTAAAAGGTGTTTTGAAGGGTCCCTGTGAGAAATCAGCAAAAAAAAAAAAAAAAAAACCAGGAAGGGCTTGATCCGAGCAATTTTTCATAAAACTGTATATGTTCGTTTTTATGATAACTTCTCATAGGGCTTGATCGGCTCGGATCAAGATATTAGTTTTGTTCACTGAGACATTCTTCATTACCAAAAACAAAAAGATAAGTGATCATATAAATTATGGAATTCGGGGATATGGGATCCTATAGGGAGCCCATCCGGTCGTCCATTTCGGCATGAACGGCTTGGATTTAATCTGCTTCTAACGGCCAGATGAGGCTCCCTACAACCATGTAGGGAGAGGGCTCTCTACAGAACCCGTGCCCTAAACTAGGACCCCACTCATTATAAATACTTCTGGAGTCGCCACTGTATAAAAGAGAGTCTCATTCTTAAATGGTTCAAGTTTCACAACTCGATTTCTAGAGTCTTTGGTCTGAGATTCATTCCAAAAGGTTTGACACACAATTGTATTCAGAACGTCCCCATATATATGGGGCCAGGTTAATCGAACGGGTTTGAATTTAGCTATGTCCAGAGTTGTCCTTTTCACTTTGTAAACTCAAAAGAGGGTCAAATCACACATACAAGTCGATTCATACATAAATGATCCCTAGAATTTTTAACAAGTCAAAAGACTCCAAACCAAACACAATTCTCATCACGTAACCAACAATTTCCGTGGACGACTTGGGTGTCAGCTGGGTACCACGAGTCGGTACTTAGTGCATGTGCATCTTAACCGGGATTAAATCTGAGTCCTTGAGTCTTAGATGAAAACAAATCTGAACCATTTATTTGGAGTCAAATAGTTTTGGACCCTTGGATTTATGTAGGGATTCAAAACCTGAGCTCCCTTATTATATACTTAGTGCATGCCCGTTCCTGAAGGCACTCGAACAATCGAAGCACTTAAATCAATTGTCCAAGTAACAGCAACAACGGCAAGTAAGTGGCAATAGAGAACAAAAGGCAGCAGCAGAAAAGAAAAAAAAAACCCCGAGATGTGGACAAAATGAGAGTATTAAGCAGGGCCGGCTCCAGGTAGAAGACGACAAAGCAAATGCTCGATAAGAAATACCTCATAGATACGGGTGGCATTTATGTGGACCTCATCACGGATCACTACCCCGCCATTTCTTTCTTGGAGACGCTGTACCCGTAAATAAAGAGAGTACTGGAGGGTTTTAACTTTCACAATAAGAAAATACAGACTACCCAAGATGAATTTATAAAGTAGAGATCAAAACCATTTGGGAAATTGCACGACAACTTTTTTTATTGGCAAGAATCTTCTTAAACTCTTTAAGTAGATATTAGACACACGAACAACATAAAAATTCTTCTAGCAACAAATGTGCTTAAACAACAAATGTTTCCTATTACAACAAAGTGAGAAAGATCATGAAATAAGGATTTTTTTCGTTTTGGGAATTTCGAGCTCACAAGTCACACCTACCAACTATGCTAGTTGTGTAAAAAAGTACAGTAAACAGCAAAAAATTCCATTGTTCGTAGAGATATCAACAAAAGCAAAGCTAACGGATATACTATGGAGATTTTGACCCTGATAGAGAAATCTATGTGGGTGAAATAGACTCCAGGGCCATTTTCAACCATAACAGAAGCATCCCAACAAACTCATATGAAAGAAAATGCAGCAACATTTTCAAACTCATCTTTTGTCCGTAGAATGAATAAACGACAATCAAAGGCAGAATAACAATTCACCAAAAATATAACTTTGATTTCCACACATTAATTTACAGAAAAAGTTCATGCCAATCTGGATTTCCTGGCTAGTTTTGCATCTTAGTGGTGATGATTAAGAAGCTCAATTATTCTCACGTTACATTAGTGATGTTATTTCGGAGGTCAATTATTGACCATGAATGCTCAATTAACAACCTTAGCAATCTAAATATAGAATAGATGATCACTACCTTGGCAATTTGATAGTTGGGGGGAGTTGGTTGCTTTCCTCTATAAGATCTACAGTATCCTGAAGCATTTCAGTAAGATCTTCATAGCTTCCTCTTACCTGCATCAAAAGCAGTGAGAAGAGTCTGAATCAAGCATGTTCCTACAATTGGAAAAGAACACTCATATGAAAAACAAAGCAAATGGGAAAGGCTTTATGTATTCTCCATCAAATTCAAAACTACATGTAAATGTCATAAGAAGAAGAACATACCCATCCTGTAGACCTTGCAAGCTACTTGACAGTGCATTACTCTGCCCTTGGGGTGGAGAGAGAGAGAGAGAGAGAGAGAGAGAGAGAGAGAGAGAGAGAGAGAGAGAGAGAGACATTGGGCCTTCCCATAGAGACTATTGCAGTAGTTAGTAACAGTAGAGACTATCTCTACGGTAGAAAACGCAAAAGCATAAAAAACAAACTCATAAAACCTCATAAATTCGGAGTTAACAGAAATCATTACCCTTCCAAAACACCAACAAAATAAGAAATGTTCTGTACAAAGAAATATGTACAAAAGTTAACAAACATAGGAAAGCATGTCATGTTCATGAAAAGAAAAAAAGAAAAGAAGACATTGAAAGTCGCCCCTAAAAAAGTCAATTCCGAGATCCTACTAATGATGAAACTCTCCAAACCTCCTCATCATAGCTGTGCGAAACGTCCTCGTATCAGCTTTTATGAACCAATTACCAGCATGCACTACAACCTAATTACGTAAGATAACAACGAATTAGAATATAGGAATGAGAATAAAAACTTATGAAAATGTGCAACAATAAAGCGCTACCTTATTAATCCGCCACTGTCTTAATGTAGTTGTATTGATCCTTTCGAACTCCAAGGCTATTTGATCCCAATCCTATAAAAACCCAATTAGTCTGCCAAGTTATTTGATTAAGAAATGACGTGGTAATAGAAGTAAACAATGTTTTACCTGGTTACAATAAAACTTCAGGGTAAACAATATTAGTTGTGGAATCTATTTCTTCTTCGGGGAGAAGGACAGTGATACGGTCAAAAGATGTGCACCTCGATAATGACACATATAGATGCCCATGACTAAATACAGGTGTACGCAAATCGACCCCAACAAATTTCATAGATTGTCCTTGCGATTTGTTAATAGTCATAGCATTTGCCAAGCGAACTGGAAATTGACGCCTCGTCATTTGAAAAGGAAAATTCAAAGTTGATGGCGATAAGGATATTCGTGGGATGAAGGCTAGTTTGCCGGATTTCTCGCCTGTTAAAATCTTAACTTCGATAATACGGGAGGCGCACCTCACAACCATCATCCTTGTGCCGTTGCATAGTCCATCCTTGGGTGCAATATTTCTTAACAATATTATGGGACAACCCACTTTCAAATCCAACTTAAAAGGCGGTAGCCCAGCAGGATCCAATGAGTTTAGATACTTGTCGGGATAACGGTTAGTGATGCCGTTATCAATTCCGTCCTCTTCAGACATTTTGTCTGCTGCTAGATAGGTATATACATTTTGCTGATGTTTTTCCTGTCTGTCATCTTGCTCCTGCTTCTCCTTATCCTCTTGATCATGCTTCTCCTCTTGATGGTTTAACTGTTTCTCCGCTTCATCCAAAGCTTGCAAAGATATCATATCATTCTCGATCTCCTCAAGCATAGCTCCTAATTCTCTCAAATCCGGAAACTTTTCTTTCAAGCTTACGAAAACTTTTGACTTAGGCCGTGGGAGGTTTTTAACTATAGCCTTAACCAAAATCACAATGTGTGGCTTGAAACCTTTTTTCTTTAGATTATGGAATTGCATTTCCTTGTCTAGAATGTGCTCCCTCACAGTTGAGTTTGGCATCATTTGCCATTGCTCAAACTCTATCCACAAAGGGTGGACATTACGTTCCTCATACATCAAAGTATTCATCAAATCTATAGCATTGTTTATAACACAATTTTCAAATATTGTCTCTTTGACATGATTCCAACTCGGTGATAGAAGTTCTACTATTTTTCTCATGAGGTATTGTTCAGTGTAGTTTTCTCCAAGTTTTTGCAAGGCTCGGCATGCCTCTATTTTTTGCTTAACAAATTTTTCAACTGGGAAGCCCTCCCTATGACGTTTAGTTTCAAAATCGTGTATGTCATTCAACATGTTTAAGTAATCACTACGACGCAAAAGTGGAGGACGCCCCATGAAACCTGCATAAAATGTTAACAATGATATATATACTGTTATAAAAATCTAATTTACAATCTCTGGTAGAAAAAAAAAACTCATGCTGTAATAGGTAGAGCTGTTCCATGTGATTCACAAAAATAGAATGAATGACGCCTACCATTTTCCAATCAGGAAACATGAATCCAAAAGTATTGACTATACTAAACAGATAAGAGAGAGAAGGGGGAAAAAAAAACCTAATTCATGAATACTACCAACATGTAAAACCAATAGTCCAGATTCCAGCGATTCAAATTATAACAGCAGATTAAACTATACAAACCTTGTTGAGAGAGAGAGAATGTACCTCGGGACCAAAATTTATCTAGCTTGCAGTTGAATAAGACAGCAAGTCTGCACTAAGCCAACATGCAAAAACAGTTGTTAGATACTGAAGTAAACTACTGAAATAATACATGAGCAATTTTTTTAGCTTAGAGAAACCGATATTTCGGGCCAAAATTCTCAAAAACTACCAATCGTACTGGACAATTAGCTTAGAGAAATTGAGGGTAATTTTTTTAAGGAGACCATATGTTCTTTTAACCCCCCCCCCCCCCCCCCCCACACACACACATATATTTGCATCTGTCCATACCTCTTTTTACAAAGCACCAAAAAAAAAAAAAATTACCACATAATGGCCCTCAAAAATTATGTTCCTCCCCCGTAGTTGTATCACACGCAAATTTACGTGTGTCGATTGCTAATTCGATAAAGTAATTCGGTAAACTAAGCATCCATGGAACTTAAGCAGGTTCAACGTTTTCAAGTTGAATTGCAATAAATTTCAAAAAGAATTCAAACTACACGATAACAGTTAAAGAATCAACTCTTGTTCCGACAACAGCGGATTCTGAAAAGGAGTTACGATGATAGTCTAATACAATAGAAACTATTGAAGCACTATGAGCATCTAAAGAACGGTGATATAACGGATAGCAATGGCCAATGGGCATGCGCGTACCATTAGGCAAACACACTAAGCATCCAAATCATGGTAAAAAAGTGCCAAAACTTTTTTAAAAAATGTCAAAAAAAACATATTGTACCAGTGACATACCCAATGTCAATCTCCAAACCTCAGCTCCCATAGCACATATCCTATTACATTCACGTGTTGAACTGAAAAATAAAAAATGTGAACTTTAGGATTCAATCTTATTAACTCGAAGCAGACGAAGTTAAACTCTACCAAAATGAGAATCAATTTGCATTACCAATTTTTAAAAAATGTAAAAAAAACATATTGTACCCACTGGATGTCTCTCTGCCTGCAATGCTTGTACCTCGGGACCAAAATTTAGTCTGCACTCAGTCAACATGCAAAACCAGTTGTTAGAAACTAAAGTAAACTACTGAAACAATACAGGAGCATCATCAAGTAGAATGTGTTCGGTTTTGTATATGGAAAACCGATTTTTTGGTCCAGAGTTCTCAAAAACCGAAAACGGACAATCCCGAGTCGATATTGAATTCAGTTCCAAAATGGAGTTTGCTCTCACTGTAATTTCAATGGCATTCATTGTGACCATTTGGTGCACATTTGGTTCAGACATTTTATCAAACATTTGGTGCACAACCCCCGCGCGCGAGAGAGAGAGAGAGAGAGAGAGAGAGAGAGAGAGAGAGAGATATGAAATCAAACAAAATTTCCACAACTTACTGCTACCAAAACGAAAAAAAAGGGGAAGAAGTCGAAGCCCGAACTTACCTGACGCGATGTGTGTTGGAACCGAAAGCTCTCCTAATTTTACGTCTCAAACAGCAGTCGATTTACCATTGTCCTGAAGATTTTGCTCAGAGAAACGAAGAAATCTTCAACTGATGGGGTAGTAACGTTGGGAGAGAAAGAGAAGTTCATGGGGTTTTATTTGAGAGGGAGGCGAGAACGTGGGTGTGAGAGAGCAAGGGAGAGTGAAAAGCATACAGGGGTGGGGGGAGAACGTGGGTATAGAGAGAGAGTGGGAGGGAAAAGTGAAAAGTTCGTGGGTTTTATTTTCTTCTTATTTAGTCTTTCCCTTGCAATGTGAGCCCCTGAATTAAGATCCACGAGTCTAAAATATAGGAAATTTAAAACTTGAGCTCTCTTATTATATAAATATAGATATATATATTTCCGGTTAGTGAACAGGTAGTCCTCCCCGCAAGTGGTGGCTAGCTCATGCGGTAGAGCTCTTGAATGCCCCACACTGCATCCCGGGATCGTGTCCCACGCCCCCCTCCCCCCATGTAATAGATTAGGATTGACGAATGACAAAAAAAAAAAAAAGAACAGGTAGTCCTCCCCTACATCACACAGCCTTACCTTCATTCTTTGCTTCAACCCCTGTTAGCAGGACAAGGAATAAATAGAAGAAATGGGACAATTTTAAATTCCCAAATTACCCTTTTAACTGCCACACAATTACTCCTTACCCCTTCAACTGCCATCAATATTTTTTTTGGAAGCTCATATGCAACGCATGTGCCCAAAGCCTTAAGGGGTGTTCCACTAAATAGTTTTTTTTTTTAAAACAAGTTTTTTCCAAAAATCGAGACAGATCATTCTATCACAATACATCACATTAAAAGGTGTGAACACAAAAACTAAGACAGTTTTAAAACAAAACTCCCTTAGTGGAACAACCCCTTGTAGTATTGTGAATTGGTGTCTGGGAGGGGTAGATTAGGTATAGATCTAATCTTTGACGTTAAATGTACAAAATGATTCTTGCTAGACTTGAACCCATGACCTAGAGGTAATATGCATTTCAAAATTCTTCCGGCGACCTAGAAGTAATATGCATCTTCAAAATTCCTCAGGCTTGACACTATCCAAGATTAAGGAGATTGCGGTGGAGATACATTAGAGTGTTCTAGAATATATGTTTTTCTCACCGGCAATTGTTAGGAATTTGAGTCCCGTGTGTTTTACTAGGAATTAATGTGATTCTCATAATATATTACGGTCTCACTTGGCGATCTAAATTATTAATTTTTTAAGTCTAGATATGTTTATCATCCATGCAAAAAATCAAGTTGATCGTAGATGGTAAAAGCTTAGTTGAATCGTGTTGATCATAAAGAAATGGGTGGTTCATTTCTCTTGAGCAATTTTGTTTGATTCAAGTGTACACAAATGCCCGATCAATCTATGTTTTTTTTTTTGTACGAAAGATGAACAGCACTTTGATACTTATCGAAATGAACGACTCATATTGTCAAGTGGAGACTATAGCGAGTCTCATGTTGCATCAATTAAATGAGAGCCAAGTAAAAAGAATCATCGCATGAAAGCATTCACATCATCTCCCACACTGCCACAGCCCACAAGTCGACGATGATTTCAACTATTCTAAATTTCCAACCAAGAGTACATATGTTCAGGCCTAGCTTTCAATTCAAAACTCTTCAGTCTTCGATCTTGAGACTCATTCCTATGTACCTAGGAAAGAGACCTCAACCATCCAATTGTAGCCTGTTTTTTTTTATCGGCAATAAAATTTTATTAAAAGGCTCGACAAAGGTTACATCAAGTGAGAGAAACAAGATCCAACCAAAGGTTGGAACACCCAAAGGGCAAAGACCTAAAACCCGTGGGCCTAAAAGCCCTGATAAAACATTGAAAATAAAACCCGAAGGCCTACAAGCCCATATATTACATTAAAGCACAAATAAACCTAGCCCAAAAAATTGGACAAGGCCCAACTCCTAGAAAACCCTAAACCTAACCCTAAGCCAAGTGCAAAGCATCTTCGGCCACCACCACCAAAGTTCCTGATAGCCACCAATTGTACCCTGTTTGGATCAGATTTTTGCTGTTGGCTTTTAATTTTGCAAGGAGATGTTTCTTATAACCTTGTCCACATAAACTATCTTGTGCTTCTGTTTTTTTTTTTTTTAACAATTTCTCACACCAGTTTTTCATCTTAAATAAAGGTCGAAGCTAATTAGTGGAAGTTACTATCTGCCGGAAGACAGTGAAGGAATGATCCAAACAGGACATTGAATGGTCATTAGTCGCCCATAAGTCAAGAGGTCAATTTTTCTATAGAGAAAGGACTTGGGCTGCTATAGATTACCAGTACTAGAGGCAATGTCTATCATCTTTCACCATCAGATGGTCATCATAAACCCTATTTTGAGTCTGACCACAAGAATACTTTTGCCTCTCTTTATTATTATTATTTTTTTCTTGGAAGAAAAAATAAAAATATTTTTACAGGCAAAACAATAAGTAACATTTTACCCAAATTTTTGTTGAAATTTGTTCGTACTTCCTATTTTGCCATTAAAAGTAGATTGTTTTGTGAAAAGTTAGGGGAAGTGTTATTGACACTCCCCTTTTCTCTATTGACACTACATTTTTTTGTCTTTATTAGGTAAACTTCCTTGTGCACTTTACATGTAAAGACAAAAAAAGGGAGTGCCAATAGAGAAAAATGGGAGTGCCAATATCAATTCCCAAAGTTAGTGGGTAAAGTTTAATGATAATATTTTCATTAAGAGCACTAATGGAAAGTGAATGTAAAAATTGACGTGAAAAGTGTAATGATGATGCTTTTTTAATAAGTTGAAATTACGAAGCTATACACTTAAAAAGAAATGGAGGAAGTAGTATGAAAAAAACTTTCAGATACAATTCTCGACACAATTATATTCAGAGTCGTTCTATGCATGTGAGCCGATGTTCATCGAAGAGCTCTTAATGCAAGTATTTTTTTTTGAGAAAGAAGATTCATTGAAACATCAAAGCAAACCACCAAGTCATAGTAGTTTCAGTATAACTAAATAAGAGCAACATAACCAAAAGAACTAGACATGAGTACTTCCGTCACTGGTGTCTGGGTGAGGAACAAAAATGGCCAGAGCGTGCTTAGCAAGAAGGTGAGCTTGCTGGACATTCTAGCGCACAACCTTTGAAATTCTACAAAAAGATAGCTTCTTAATCTCCGCTGTCAGGTTGCGCAACAAAAAAGTGTCATGGTTGTGACACTCAACCCTCCCTCCCTGCTATCTGCATTATGGCATTGAGACAATCAAAAAAAATATAAACCACATTGGCCTTGTTCGGTTGGGAGTTTTGGGGGAGTTTAGTTTAGTTTTGATGATGTAAGCAGGTGTAATAAGTGGAGAGAGATAGAGAGAAAAGTGAGAAAAATGATGATGTCAGCGCAAAACAGAACTTGACAAAGCCGGAGCAAAGCTCCCAACCGAACATGGCCATTATAATTATGAATTAATGCCCATTTAACAACTTCATACATTGTTTGGATTTCCTTTTGCAGGTAATTCTAGAGTTGTACAGTATTTTTCACTTTATAAACGCAAAAAGGGTCAAATCACACCTACAGGTCAATTCATACAGAACGATTTTCAGAAATTTCAAACAAGAGGAATAATTCATACAGTCAAAAGACTCCAAACACCATCACATGGCTGATTCTCAAACAAGAGGAATAATTCATACAGTCAAAAGACTCCAAACACCATCACATGGCTGATTCTCATCATCTGCATGTCCAAGAATTATCATGTCCACACACATCAATTTCAAAGCCTTTTTCTTTTTTTCTTTTTGTTTTTTTGGTTCTAATTTTATTAATTTCATTTACTATTTTAACTTTATTTATTTAATTAGTCATTTAATTTGGTTTATTCAAATTACATTTGCAAGTAAATTATTATTTTAAATTGACATTAAAATTTGACTTTATATTTAGAAACTATATTATTTTAATTAGTTAATTAATTTGTCTTAACAATGAATAATAATTAAAAAAACTTCTAAAAGTCAATAATATTACAATCACGTTTTAAAGTGAATAAATATTACAATCACATTGACAATGTTCAGCCCTAATCAATATTCCCTCCAAATTGTAGTCCCGGCACGACACCCAGTACGCGAAACCACAAATCAAGACTTGTGTCATAACTTAAAGCCCATCCTTTAGCTTCAACTGATGCATTTTTCCACCACCACATTGGGATGGGTGGTACAGGGTGATTTGGGCGCAAAAAAAGTTGTACAAAGTGATTGTTAATACGGGCAATAGCTATTTCTTGGCGCTGTCGGACTGGAACTGGACGGGATCTCAAGGGCAAGTGAGTAAAACAACCTCCAGCATTCACGTCAAATGTGTGTAGTACAATGTTGTACCGTGATGCGATGACTACCCCCAAACTCATACAGTCCATCCAATTTGTATATGGAGCCGTAGGCATCCAACAACTCAGTGACTTTAGTACCTCATCTGCCATATTTTGTTCTGGATAAACCGCATTGTAGAGATATCTATTCTGATTAATTTCTTAGATAAGATCATGTCATACTTGAGCCCAGCCCTCCTCAGTGCCATAGATTTGCGCGGCTATCGCCCTGAATCCACAATGACCATCAGCTTTGACGTCTTCAGTGTGGGACACATACTGCTGAAATTGCCAAGGTAAATGCTGAATGTAGTGGTTGTGCTCCCTCTCCTTATCCGCTGTCTCCCTTCCTGCATTTATCCCTTTCCCTTTCCCTCTCAATGTAGATGCAGCCCTAGATGATGAAGTAGATTTTTCTGTACAATAAGGTATGCGTTGTCCACTCTGCTCAGCTTTTCCTGCAGGTCGACCTTTATGTTCTGTATTAGTCCCAGTATTCCTATGCAAGATTTGCCCTTCAACCCCACGGTGCGGTCTGTACTTTCCTCTTCTCTCACAACCAAAAATGCACTTCGGCAGCTTGCCACCTTTTAAATTAGCAGATTTATTAATAACTACCACAATACCGTTTTCGAGACCAACTCTCTTCGCCCAAGCTAACATATCTTCTCTACTTTCAAAAATCTATAAAAAAAAAACAAATAACGATATGTATAAGTAAAACATTATTCAGTCGTATCATATTTTATCTACGTTCAAAATAAATGACGAATATGCATAAGAACAACGAAAATAACTAACTTGGTCAGTGCTAAATTCGGGTGTATAATCGCGACTGCTGTAGGAGATGCTCTCCTCACTTGGAACATCATTCTCAAATGACCAACCATCTGGATCGTAGTAGCCATCCATAATGTTCTTCGATGAATTACGAAAAAAGAAAGAAAAATACTGGGAGATGTTCTGTGAATGTATGTATGAAGTAGTGGGAGAATTAAGAAGAGAAGGCGTGAAAATGAAGTGACGTGCAATCTTCTTCAGTAGATTCACATGTCTTATTTGACAAAGACATTCACATGCCTTAATCTTGTAATTGAGAGACAACAAAGGCTGCACAATATCAAATTTGGAATAGTAAATTATCGGCAACGTTCAGAAGCTTTAAATGCAAAGCTCCATAGTCAAAATGGAGGAGGAAAAAAAATGCAGATTGTGCTGACAACAAAAGCTTCATTTATTGACTAGGATGAAGACTTGTGGGCCGCTAATATCTAAAAAGATAGAAGAGAAAAAAAGAAGAAGAAGATATAAATAAATATTTAAATAAAAGAAATGAATTAAATAAAAAAACTAAATAAAATAAAATAAATGAATTAAATAATTAAATGAATTAATATAAAGAAATGAGTTAACTAAATAAAAGAAATAAAGTAATAAAGAAATAAATTAATATTAATAATAAAGCTATAGTAATTAAAGGAAGAGAGTAGGGGTAAAATTGTAATTACGCGCGTGACAGGGGGGGTGGGTGGGCAAAGGAACACACATCACTTTCAAAGCCTAGTTCTCCAATTATCTCCCTTAGACGACTTAAATACATTTCAAAGTCTCCCCACATTATAACTCCCTCAAGGCAAAGTTATAAACCAATCATCCACAATGCCAATACACAAATTCCTCTTTCCAAGTTCTAAATCCCAATCTATGGCTCTAACCTTCTTATCTCCACACATGCATTTCTCTCTCTGTTTCTTCCTCCTCCTGTCACTGTTCTTTACGCCATCTTCCTCGACGCCATCTTCCTCGACACCACCTTCCTCTATATTCGAAGGCTCATCTCTCTCTGTGGATCGACCAAACGACGTTCTAATTTCACTGAACGGCATTTTCACTTCTGGGTTTCACTCAATCGGAGATAACGCCTTTATCTTCGCCATATGGTTCACCAAATCATTTGGTCCCACTGTAGTTTGGACGGCCAACCGAGACCAACCTGTTAATGGAAAAGGCTCAAAGCTTTTGTTACAGAAAGGCGGTAAACTCATATTAACCGACGCCAGTGAAAGTACCCTATGGACCACCGCTGCTGCCACCAACACTTCAACCTCGGTGCAATTAAGTCTTAACGATTCAGGTAAACGGTAATGGACCGTTCATCAAAGTACGGCTTATCAGATTTTCTTACCACACTCTACATATCATGGCATTTTTGTTTTGTGGATCTTTTTATCTTTGATTTTTGGGTGAGTTTTGCCTAACGTTTTAAGGGATTTTTGGGCAAGGCTTTTTTCGGTTATTCATATATGGTTGTTCCCCGCCAAGTGGCTTTTCAATTTTTTGGTTTTGCCTTTATTCAAAAAAATTTCTGCATTTGTTAGATTTGCGTTAAACTTTTTACATATTTTGAATCGTTTCGACGTGAATAATCAAAAAAGTAAAAAATTATGAGAATAACCCATTTTCTTTTTGGAAAATATCCAACCAAAAGCCATCGTAAGTCAATTTACGTAATTTGGTTGGATATTTCCCAAAAAAATTTGGGTAATTCACATAATTTTCTTCTTTTTCGATTCCTCACGTTGGGACGTATAAAAAACGTGAAAAGTTTGACACAAAGCTAATAAATGCATAAAAATTGAATAGAGACAAACCCAAAAATACTTAAGTCAGTTGGTAGTGGAACAAGACTGATTGATTAATTTTTTTTTCCCAAAATTTAATACCTGGTGGGTGCGTGGGATTTGTGGGGAGCGATTCGGTTTTGTTCTTGGATCTCTAGTACTGGTTGGATTTGGTGTGGCCCTTCCTCCTTAAACCTTCCTAAGCCAGTGAGATTAACCACTAGTTGGTGTCTGTAAACACCCTAATTTTGATTATACATTACTCCTAAGATGGATTACGAATGCGCCCCCAATGATGGTGGTGTTAACGAAGCTAATATAGGTTCTTAAATTTGATTAATGCTAAGGTAATTTGAGTTTTTACACTTCAAAAATCCAATCAACCTTCAGGAGTCTAGTAAACCATGTCCAAGTCCAGTAAACCCTATCCAAACATTGCCAAGTCCGAACTATCCAAAGCTTAACCCAGAGAAAGAAGCAAAGGAAGCCCAAACCAACTAGTTCAGCCGAGAACAAAGACAATCGGTGCTAAGAGACAAGTTGCCGGCCGCCATATATGTTTGACTTTTTCAACATGGCGGCCACCATATTAGAGTTTCGACCACCAATTTTGAACGTTATGGTCGCCACTTTTAAGCCCAGAAAACAGACAGGTCCTATAGATGAGACAAGGGCTTGGGAAGGATGTTTCAATGACGTCCCATCCGATTCTTGTGGGGAATTGAAGGCTAGAAGCTACTCTTATGCCTATAGGGTTCTAAAGCTCTATGTTTACACACCTTAAGATTCATCATGAAACCTGGCCTAAAAACCCTTTGCCCTCAATCTTGTTCCTGTGTTTCTTCTTTCCAAAAAGCAAAAAATCTTTTTTTGGACCGATTAGCCGAAAAACTCCAAAAATACAAGTCCTAATCCGCTTTCCATATTCGGAAACCTACCCAAATCTCTAGTCGTAATCCTAATCTACCCTCTACGCTACAAAACTTACCCAAATCCTTATACTTAAGACCCAAATTTTTGAAGCATGCGTGTATTGATCAAGACAAAGTGCTTTTCGTATTTTGAGGAGAACATCCGGGTATTGATCAAAGAAGTTAATCTTCATCCTTTTTACTATTTTCGGTAGTTATTTTGGTGTTTCAAACTAGCCTCATGCATAGTTTTTTTTTTTTTTTTTTTCTTATAGCCAAAAGAAAGAAGATTCATTCAACCCAACCAACAAACCCTAATACAAACTACAAAAAACAACAAAAAATCGAAGAAAAAAGAGCAAAAATAACAAAGAAAGCAGAAAAAAAGAAAAGAAAATATAGGGAGATAGAAGTCGCCGGAGCTCCGCCGGAGTTGTCACGCCGACGCCTGCCGCCGATGATGGGAGTCCGGATCTGGAGAGCCCAGATCCGGCTCCCCCTTGTCCAAAAATCGGGTTTCGGCCACCCATAGGGGAGGAGAGAAGCTCGTACACTATGGGGGGTTGTCGGAAACCATGGGGCAAGTAAAGGAGGAGAGGAGAGGAGGAGAGGAGTGAGGAAGGAGGTGGAAGGCTTGTGGTGGGGGAGGGGGGAGGGGCGGCGGCCACTAGGGTTTGGCCTAGGGAGGAGCTTCTCCCTTACGCCTCCCCCCTGCTCTCTCTCTCTCTAAAACTTTCTCTCTGTCCTGCTTTTATACCTCATGCATAGTTAATTTGTTATATCTTCTTGTTTCTCGCCCCCCTATACTTGTTAAAAGATATTTTAAAATTCCATAAATAATGAGTTGAAAGACTAATCATTTTAGTTAGGCGGGATGTGTGTCTAACACCTTTCCATCCCGTAACTTATTTCCAAACGAAGATTATGTATGGTAATGACGGACCGTTGTCTCGCAGAGGACACGAGTGTCCACAGTGCCTAACCAGAGCCATAAGCATCGACAAGGCACTCGGATGCCTAAAGGTTTATCGTGTACCTGTATTTAGAGAGTCTTGACTAGGGCTTCAGGTAATTAAGTTCGCGCCAAGCTCGTGTCTTTCATGATATCACAAATAACCGTCTCTCGAGAGTAACATCAGGCATGACACTTCCAGAAGGAACATAGGCAGACGGCTCGTGTCAAGCCGTCCTGGTGGTGCTGATGTAGCTCCACCCTATCTCGCAGTTTAGCCGAACTAATCAATGACCCAACACCTTGCCTGCTGACAATGAGACGAGCCAAACTACCCATCACGCCATCCTGGGGCTTGGCTGTTGGTTCCTTGGGCCTTCCCTATTATTGGGCTTGTCCCAACCGTCGGGTTCAGGAAACCCGCCATCAACCCACTACTGGGTTATACATGGTGAATCTCAACCATTGATTTCAAATTTTAGGCGTTATACAAGGTTGAGCAGCAACATGACACATGACAATAAGTAAGAGTTTATTCTCCTAAACTCGTAAGTTCGACTCCCGCGATTAACAATATTCTTTTGGGGGCCACTCAGCCAAGAGATTAATCAAAGTGTGGGTAGGTCCGGGCCCTCAGTTATCAGAAAACTAAAAATAATTGATTTTAATTCTATGCAATTTCCCTAAAAAAGAACTATGGAACCAAAGATTTTCCCCTTGATAACATCTTGGGATTTCTATTTTGTTTTGACAATTGAATAGGACACACTAGAAAATAAAAAATCGTTTAAATCATGTCTTTGCCACCACGTGCATTCAAAATGCCAATATTTTTGATAATTTGAATTTTGAAGCTGTAGGAACGAGTAGTTTCACTACTTGGCTACATTTTTTAATATCAAAATCCTTCTTCCTCTCCTATATATGCAGGCAATCTTATTCTCAGCACCAGTTCAAATACCAGTCACATTCTTTGGCAAAGCTTTGATTCACCCACAAATACTCTCCTCCCTCACCAACGCCTCACCAGATACACAACCCTGATCTCATCAAGAAGCGGAACCAACCATTCATCCGGCTTTTATAAGCTCTTTTTCGACAACAACAACGTCCTGAGCCTTCTTTACACTGGCCCAGAAGTGTCCAGTATTTACTGGCCCGACCCGTGGCTCAGGATATGGGATCAAGGTAGAACAAGCTACAATAGTAGTAATACTGCTGTCCTCGATTCATCGGGTCATTTTATTTCGTCAGATAACTTGAAATTCTCATCAGCTGACTTTGGTTTGGGCCCCCAAAGAAGATTGACCCTCGATATCGATGGTAACCTTCGGTTGTATAGCTTAGATGAGACTACAGGTAATTGGACTGTAACATGGCAAGCTACGTCAGATCCTTGCAAGGTTCATGGAGTTTGTGGACCCAATGGTATTTGTAGTTACGGGTCGGGTGCTGGTACTGGTAGGGGATGCTTTTGTGTTCCAGGGTACAGGATTAAGAATTCGAGTGACTGGTCTTATGGGTGTGAATTAGACCCGAGTTATCTTTCTGGAGATGCTCAGACGACCGATTTTGTCTCGTTGAGTTTTATGGAATTATATGGGTATGAATATAATATCTCTATGGGTCAAACCTTGGAAAGTTGCAAGAAAGAATGCTTGGAATCAGCAATATGTAAAGGGTTCTTGTTCAAATATGAAGATGGTGCATCTCACTCATGTTATGCCAAGTCACAGTTGCTTAATGGGAAAACTTCCCCAAATTTACGTGCCACACTCTATGTGAAACTAAATGTTTCTCAAAAGGAGAAAAATGGTTTCATCCCCTCTATTCAACAAATCCAATTGAATTGCTCGGGCAAGAATCCTATCGTCTTAGATCGAATTTACAAAACCAAAAGTGGGAGCAAGTTCTTGGAATATTTAGTTTGGTTTGCCTGCGGAGTAGGACTTCTTGAGATGTTGTGTGTATTTACGCTATCTTTTTTCGTGTTTCGGACACCCAAGGATTCTGGTCCAGAGACAAATGGGTATTTCCTTGCTGCAACCACATTTAAAAGATTCAGTTATGCTGAAATTAAAAAAGCAACGCATGGATTCAACAAAGAGATCGGAAGAGGAGGCTATGGAGTTGTTTACAAAGGAACATTACTCGATAATCGAGTTGCAGCAATTAAACGACTGAAGGATGCTAAAGAAGGTGAAGCCGAGTTTCTAGCAGAGGTAAGCACCATTGGAAGGCTTAACCACATGAACCTCATTGAGATGTGGGGGTATTGCGTCGAGGGAAAGCATAGGCTTTTGGTGTCCGAGTTCATGGAGCACGGGTCCTTAGCAGATAATCTGAATTCCAATACACTTGACTCCGAAAAGAGGTATAGTATCGCGGTTGGAATTGCAAAAGGCCTGTCTTATTTGCACGAAGAGTGTTTGGAGTGGGTTCTACATTGTGACATAAAGCCTCAGAATATACTCTTAGACGCAAATTACCAGCCAAAGGTAGCAGATTTTGGCTTGTCCAAGTTACTAAACAGGGGTGAGGGTAGCAATTTGAGCTTTTCAAAGATGAGGGGAACACGCGGTTACATGGCTCCCGAGTGGGTTTTCAACCACCCTATCACCTCTAAAGTCGATGTTTATAGCTACGGGATTGTTGTGTTGGAGATGATAACGGGAAGGAGCCCAGCGGGAGTTCAGCCCATGACTGATAGTGGGGGGCTGGTAACATGGGTGAGGAACAAGAAGCAGGGAGCTCCTAATTCGAACGCATGGATAGAAGAAATTTTAGACCCGACTTTGAGGGGCGGATATGAAATGGGTCGGATGGAGACTTTGGTTCGTGTTGCGATGCAGTGTGTGGAGGACGACAAAGATGTTAGACCTACAATGAGAAAGGTGGTAGAGATGCTTTTGTGGAATGAAGATAGCTTAATTTGACAATGCTGATAAGGTAAAAGGCTTTGTTCCAACACAGTAATCCTTATTTCCATCTACAGTTCAATTTTTTCGACACAAGTGGAATTCAGTGCGATGTACACAAATTTAGAAATGTGATTTTCTATTGTTGTCACAGATTTCAGGCACCTTTGAACGAGGCAGTGGACAGGTCAAAAGGATTGCAAGTGATTCGTGATGCAACTTCTGTGCCGAAAGCCCACATATGGCGTATATATAGGTTGTCTGACGATAAGTGTTTTATTACATACGCTCTTTGTTATTATGAATAAAGTCTTTTTTCTAGAGTTCCACACCTACCTGTGTGCTATCAATTCCTATGTTTGGCTAATCCATACAAAACTTTGTCCCAATATTGTCGGACGGTGGGACTGGTCGCCGAATTAGTCCATATATGCTGGCCGAATATTGAGAAATATTGCTGTAGTTCATTATTTGTAGTTCACTATGTCTTCCTGTAACTGTTTTGGTAAATTCGGCTCTTCTGGTTTTTTCCCACTGCTACCTCTATAAAATGATGTTTCCTAAACATGCACAAAGGAACTCCAATTTTGAAAGAAGATTAAAATTAATATCATTGACATCTGCTTGCGTTAGATTGTACATCAGTTTTTTTTTTTTTTTTTTGTAGATTGGTCATTTGGTCAAGAGGATGTGATGGCATTTTAGAGTAATATTATCAATACAACATTGTGTGCAACAATGTATGTATCATGCTAAATTGCTAATATGACGATTTCACTGAGAATCAAATAAATAGCTATTTTTTCTTTTTGAACTGGAATAAATAGCTATTTCACATCAGCCAAATAACACATATATAGAATTTATTTGGCATGCAAATTCGGAGGGTGTCACACTAGGAAGAGTTGTTGGTTTCTAAATTTCCAATTTACATAAGTATTGCATGAGGTGTTTTTTGAGACGCAATTCTGAGTGCAACGAGTGCGCAACCTAATTAAAATTTCTGAATATATATATTTTCCAACTATTTTACATTTCAATTACTAAGAATCTATGTCTATTACATACATTGCAGTTTTTTTTGGGTAAATATATATTGCAGTTAAAGAATACGTTCTTGAAATCTTTTGTTTTTTCATTTTTTCTTTTCAATGATGGTGCATAGCACGGATTTATGCTATTGATTTGTATAGCCAGATTATATAAAAGCAGGGGCGACGCCGATGTATAATAAGGGGTGTCAACTGAACCCACTCAGCTACAAAATCCAATGTTTTACAGAGTCTAATACTTTTCACTTTTGAAAAACCATCTAGTGTGATGACACCACTAAAAAAACCTCTTGAACCCATTCGTCATATGTTTAAACTACATCCTATGATTGGCATGCGTCCAGCTCAAGAGCTGCTTGATAGCTAAAGTAGAGAAAGCACACCCACGTACCCTACAATGTTTCCCCTCTTTCATCAATCTCTCCTTTCTGAACCCATCGATCTATTTTTTTCCCCTTAAACTCACATCTCCTTGTATAGTCCCATCTATAAAACAAAAAGGCCACATCTCTTCTATGGGCAGGAACAGGGGATGATGCTGCCGCAATGGTGTCGCGGCCGGTGCTTTTTTGGATGGTTCAGATTTAAAAGAGATGGATTAAATTTGACCCGTCCAAAATAAAGATGGACAGCTCGGATTGCTGCAACATCATCCCCGAGTCCCTCTTTTATCTTGACTTTTTATTTGTAGGTGGTAATTCTGTTTTAGAAAAATAAAATAGTTAATATGTATATATCTGGACTTCGTATCCAAACCCTTAAAATTCTGACTTCGTCTACACCTCATAGATCCCGATCGAATTTCGACGATCCGAACAGTCCTATGCGTTTAAAAGGTATTTTTAAGGGTTCTCGCGAGAAATCAGCAAAAAAAAAAGAAAAGAGGGAAGGGCTTGATCTGAGCAATTTTTCATAAAAACTGTATATATTCATTTTTATGATAACTTCTCATAGGGCTTGTTCGGCTCGGATCAAGATATTAGCTTTGTTCACTGAAACATTCTTCATTACCAAAAACAAAAAGATAAGTGATGATATAAATTATGGAATTCGGGGATCTGGGATCCTATAGGGAGCTCATCCGGTCGTCCATTTCGTCACGAACGACTTGGATTTAATCTGCTTCTAACGGCCAGATGAGGCTCCCTACAACCCTGTAGGGAGAGGGCTCTCTACAGAACCCGTGTCCTAAACTAGGACCCCACTCATTATAAATACTTCTGGAGTCGCCACTGTATAAAAGAGAGTCTCATTCTTAAATGGTTCAAGTTTCACAACTCGATTTCTAGAGTCCTTGGTCTGAGATTCATTCCAAAAGGTTTGACACACAATTGTATTCAGAACGTCCCCATAAACGGGTTTGAATTTAGCTATGTCCAGAGTTGTCCTTTTCACTTTGTAAACTCAAAAGAGGGTCAAATCACACATACAAGTCATTCATGCATAAATGATCCCAAGAATTTTTAACAAGTCAAAAGACTCCCAACCCAACACAATTCTCATCACGTAACCAACAATTTCCATGGACACATTGAGAAAGACTTTGGTGCTAGCCGGGTACCACGAAGCGGAAATTAGTGCATGTGCATCTTAACCGTCTAAAAATGTTTTGAATGGTCCAGATTTAAAAGTGAGAAGAGAGGAAAAAAATAGGGGGGAGAGAGAGAGAGAGAGAGGAGATGAAGGGAGAAATCTGGACCGTCCAAAAATGATTGGTGCTCAGAACACCACATGTACCCTACCCTATTTACACCCCAAATTTTCCCCATCAAAATAAATTTCAATACCTAATATCAATAATCATATCTGAAAGTTTCTCCAACTACCTTATCCAGATGCCTATACAATTCAAAGTCTTCCAAAGTCAACTCCCTCAAGTCAAATTTACAAAGTTATAATGCAGATACAATCCACACACAAATCCCTCTTTTTCAAGTTCTAAATCCCACTCTACCCTTCTTGTATCCACACATGGATTTCTCTCTCTGTTTTTTTCCTCATCCTGTCTCTATTATTTGTCCCATCTTCTTCAACACCACCTTCCTTCCTCTATATTTGAACTTCGAAGGCTACTCTCTCTCTCTCTCTCTGAATCGACCAAACGACGTTCTAATTTCAACAAACGGCGTTTTCACTTCTGGGTTCACTCAATTGCCGCCCTTGTTTTTGCCTTTATTTAAACTAGAGGGTTGTGTATGCACACATTTTAGGAGAGGTGGGGACAGTGGGATGGTGGTTATGATGATTGCTTTCTAATAGATTATTGTTTTGCCCATAACATATTATTTAATGGCACATTAAAATTAGTAGTAAATACTTAATTTTTGAAGTGACAATTAAGAAAATCACTTTCGTGTCGGGGTTTCAAAAAAGGAAACACCAGTTTGGGTTAGCCCTATCTATTATTTAAATATATTGTGTTGACATAATTTCCGAAGATTATATTTTGGGCAATTGACAACGCCATTGAATCATGGCAACGCACCTCTCATCTTCACAGAAAATTGCAGTTCAATTCAAAGAAGGCTTCATGCAAACTGTCACTAACATGATCTTCTTATTCTGTCGAGAACACACCACTGAATGAAAACAAAATGTTTACACAGTGCTAGAGCATACTAAAATAATGCATAAACATACAAAAAGTCTGAAACCAAACGTTGAGAACCCAATACTCAAACCTTTTCTCTTACTTTCAAGCCAAAGTTTTACCCATCTTTTCCTGCAAATATTCATTGTTTTCTTTTTTGTTGTGGTAACCGGGTGTCCGGGTCATCTTGCGCGCCCCTTGACTAATTCCGGAGCCCTGGAGGTAACGACCGGGCATAACCCTCAGTGGCCCCAAGAGTTTGCTAGCAAGGGGGATCGAATCTGAGACTTTAGTTGGAATATTCATTGTTCTCTTGCGGTAGAAGCCTCTCTATAACCTGTCTCATAGTGGGTCTTGCATTGTTATCTTCCTCTACACATTCCAATGCCACTTGAACCAATATTTCCATCATCCTTAAATCACATTTCCCCTTCATCACTGGATCAATGATCTCTTCAAGCCACAAATTGTTCCCTGCATTCCCATTCATTTTCTCCCTCACCCACTTAACCAGTCCTCTTTGTTCCATCTCGCCTGTAATCCCAGACACTTGACTGCCTGTTGTCATCGGGCTCTTTCCCGTGACCATCTCCAACAGCACCACTCCGTAGCTGTAAACATCGACTTTGGATGTGATCGGGTGGTTGGAAATCCACTCGGGTGCCATGTAGCCTCTTGTCCCCCTCACTCTGGAAAAGCTCGAGTTCTTACCATCACCTCCTCTGTTTACTAGTTTAGAGAGGCCGAAATCAGCAACCTTTGGTTGGAAATTGGAGTCCAATAGTATGTTTTGGGGTTTCACATCGCAATGGAGAACCCACTCCAAACACTCTTCGTGTAGATAAGCTAGGCCTTTTGCAGACCCAACAGCGATACTAAACCTCTTCTCTGAATCAAGGCCACTGGAACTAAGATTTTCTGCTAACGATCCCCGTTCCAAATACTCGTAAACCAAAAGTCTGTGATTTCCTTCAACACAGTATCCCCAAATCTCTATCAAATTCATGTGGTTAACCCTCCCAATGATGCTTACCTCTGCTAAGAATTCTGCTTCCCCTTGATTAGCCTCGTTGAGTCGCTTGATTGCTGCAACTCTACGATCGGATAATATCCCTTTGTACACAACTCCACCACCTCCTCTTCCGATTTCTGCAGTAAAATTTCCTGTCGCTTTCTTCAGCTCATCATAGGTGAATTTTCTAAACCCACTCGCAACTTGAAGGTAACCTTGTGTGTTTTCACTTGAACTTTGTCGGGTTTTGTACAAAAACAACCATACAAAACAAACACAAATGATTTCAACTCCGCCAAATGCAACGGCGAACCAAACCATAAATTGCAAGGTTCCGTTTTGTTTGGGTTTCTTGTAACCTCTATTGAGTGCCAAGTTAGGTGGGCTCGAGGGGCATTGTAATCCGATTTCTTGGTCTTGATTTCCCAGAGAAGGGGTGAAGGACTTGGGCAACCTTACATAGGTGGGATCCGCAAATCCTGGGGATCTGTGTCCATTGAGTAACATTGACTTGGGAAAACAATTATACTGACCCTTTTCAAATTTGTAATTGAAGCCGTAGCAATTACAACTTTGTAAGCATTCTTTCTCACAGCTTTCCAAGGTGATATTTTGCTGGGGTATGAGATCATAGCCGTAGAATTCGACGTGAGGAACTTCGATGAAACGAGATTCGGCAGGGTCGCAAGAGAGATTGAACTCAGGTTCACATCCAAGTGACCAATCCGTAACGTTTTTTGCCTTGTACCTGATTGAGAGGTGGCCAATAATTGTAAGAGTTATATACAGAACACTACTGTAATAAAAGTGTCAATGGATTTATCAAACACTACTGTAACACAATATGCAAAATTTTAGATTGTCCTCATGTTATACAATGGGTAACGAACCGAAGTACCAAGTGTTTCTAAATTTTTCTAGAAGTCCGTGAAAACAGTAAGAGAACGAGCGTATCGGCACTCACTAATCAATATGTACACCAAGAATTTTCATGCCTTTTCATTTCATTTGAGGCATCTATATAATCAGCATCTCATGATTATTCTTTTGCAATTTACTTCAAATTAAAAAATTGATCCAAATTTTATGTAAGATGACATACCAAACCAGGAGCATATTTTTGTTTGCATTTTATATTTTGGATTGTGAAATATAGATATTTTGATTATGGTCAGAATAAATTATACATTTGTAAAGTGTTTGAGAGATATGTGTAGAATAAATTTTTTGACAAGGTAGTGTTTGGGAGGATAATAATCAAAATAGATGATGAGTTGATTTTTTTACCATATTGGCCTTGGTTATTTGTAGTATATCTTATATATTATTGCAGAATGACTTTTCGTGAGGAGGATCGTGAGAGTGACAAGTGGCATGAGTTGATTGGTTTGTCGTTTAGGATTTTGAGAGAAGCTTGTGACTTAATTACCTGCATCAAAGATTTGTTAGTGGGAGTGACAAGTGGCATGAGTTGATTGGTTTGTCGTTTAGGATTTTGAGAGAAGCTTGTGACTTAATTACCTGCATCAAAGATTTGTTATGAATCTCATTTAAATTTGAAACTCATATATCTTGCCTTATATAACAAAACAAAGAATATTTGACTCTATATTCTATTCCAGTCAATAAGTTATCAACGAGAAAATAAAAAACTAAAATGTAAATTCACTAATAGAAAGTCTGAATATATCATGACAATTCTTATTTAATTTATTATAGAAAGTAATCAGTGTATATATTGAAATTAAAGTATAACAATATTACGAGGAAATCAGTTATCTATGGTTTGGGAAGAAAATAAATTCTTGCAAAATTGGATCAGTTGATAAAATCCAAATTAGCTCAATCTCAATTGCTAAGATCAGGCAAATATCACTTCCGCTATGAAAATATAACTTTCCAAATGAGGCTTATATAAATTTAAAATTTATAATCAGTAAAATTAAATTATTTCTTTTATGTAAATGTAAAATTTAATAATTAATTAGCAAAACAGAAACCTCGTCAATGTTTATATCACAATGAATATACACAGGCTCTAAACTCCCACATCAGGGCATATCAAGGGCATGATTAGGGAGTGAGGCGAATCACTACCAAATATTCTGACATAATTGAAATCCTAGGGTTACACATAGATTAGGGAGTCAATAAGAAAAGAATTGTAGAAAATAGACAAATGATTTTCAAAATTCAAACGAACGTAAAAGAATTGTGAAGCAGATTGTGAGTGAGAGAGAGAGAGAGAGAGAGAGAGAGAGAGAGAGAGAGAGAGACGTTAAAGAAGAAAATAAGTGGTCGTGATCTCTGCTGTGCTTCGGAAATTAATCCTAGCCGTTCCTTAAGCTAATCTTGAAACAAAAATAAACGTCTTAGATTTATAAAAACTCTAAACACTCTCTTGACCATAAGATTGGAAATGAAAATATTAGGATTTGTAAGGGATTGAAAAACCGCTCTTCCTTATTATATAGATATTTTTTGTCTTTTTCCAATTACATGCATCATAAAAAAATTATGGCACATTTTCCCTCAAGGGTATTGACTTCAATTTTTTTTGTGAAAAGTCACATATATGGATTATGATTTTATAGCCGATTCAATCACATGCATGGTTTATGTTTTTATAGCCGATTCAATCACCGTGGGAAATTAGAATCAAAAGGAGCAAAATAAATAGAATTGTTATACTCTTTTAATTTAAGTGATCGAGTAATTCAATACGTTTTCCAGTTAAAAATACAATTTTTTAGCTCATCACAAAAAGAAAAAACATATCATTTTATTTCATGTCTCTGTGCCGTGCATAGCATGGATTCATGCTAGTAGTATTGTAATGTATATGAACTAGTGCATGCCCGTGCCCGTGCCCGTGCCTAAAGGCACGACTTAAGCAATTGACGCACGTGCATGTACCTGTCCCCATTCTTTATGGTCATTATATATATATTTTTCGAAAATGGGAGAGAGAAAGAATGTAATTCGAAATTTTGGGTGTGGTGGGCCGGTGGAGGAAAATGGTAGAGAGGGAGAGAGTTGGCAGAGAGAGGGATAAAATATAATATGATGACTGGGATGAAAGTATGACTAGGACAAGAGCCGCTCTCTATCGTAATATAGATAACCCGTTTTGACATATATTTGTCTAGATATTCTTAATGAATCTATCTTTTGTTTCCTTGCATTTCACCTATGAAGCACCAGTATTCCAAAAATGGTATCGTACAAGTATCGGGTACACGAGGGTACGACAAAAAACATACCGGGTACATTTGAGTATGTTGGGTACAGTATTGGTACTTTGTCGGTGCGCTGATGGATACTTTGGTGGGTACCTTCGACTAAAATTTTATTCTATATGTTTAAATTCAGGGTTCCAGATGAAAGGGCAATTGAACTTAAAGTACAATTTTCCTTATCCTTAAAACAAAAAGGCCACATAAATTCTAGATATAGGGTTACCATCAAGGTTGTCGAAATCGTATTTTCTGGATCTTTTTTGTAATTTCGGACTCCAAAGTGGGTCGAAACCCGCCCAAAAACACTCATATGTGGACCTCCTTTAAGAAATAAGGCAATGTTTATTTCTTCCACTAATATTATATTATATTATATCACACCACTTGTTGGATTTATTTACTTTTCCTCTATGACCACTTTAATATTTTATTCATAAGCTTTTCAAACCTAACACGTTAGTCTTTAATTATACAGAAAAAGACTTTTGTTTGGACTTATTATTCAATTATTTACTTCCCCACTATAATATTGGTTGGTTGTTTTGTGCTAGTGGCTTTGTTATTTAGTTTATACAATGGAACATAATAAAATAAAAAAATTAAAAATTACACCGACCATAGGCGGCTCTACATTCACTTATGGGTGGTCACTTGAAAACACCCTATTTTTTTTTTTTTGGTTTAGAATACGTGTAATTTTTTTAGTTTTATTTTAATTTTGTTCTTTTTAAATGCCCTTCGCGTAAATATTTGAACACCTAACCTAAAAAAATTTGAACCGCTAGCCCTAAAAAATCAGCCTACAAACCAATCCAATATAAATTAAAAGGCATAAGAGGCTCCATAACTTCTCATAGATGGTCAATTGAACAACTTAAACTCTTTTACATCTAATTATATTATATGAAATAATTTTATCTCAGGTGTCCCATATCGTGCTCTGGTTTTTCTCTGCATAACAATCAACTCTATATCTCCAAAACAGAAGAGTACTCGTCAAAAAAAAAAAGTGTGAATATATTGGCTAGACAATTTTCTACAATAAAAACTAATGTGTTTATCTGCTGATTTAATTTTTGCTTGCCTAAAAAATAGAATTCACCGAGGACATGCAATTATGACATATATCTTACGTATTTTCATATTATTTGGTCTCATTATTCAAATTAATATATAAACCGTACCCATATCCTATTCTTTTAGGTTTTTGCCGTATCATGTACTCGTATCGGTATCCGTACCCATGCTTCATAACAATTCACAAACAAATATGTCCCAAATTTGAAAGCCTCATTTTTTTCCTAAGCAGGAAGTCTCAAATATTACCTTAACAAGTACAAACCATATAGCTTACAAAACAGTTATACAAAAAAATTAACCCTAAAATTTATAACCCTTACAAAACAAATTACAAAATGAGAATGCAAATTGATTCATAAAAGTGAAAGGTAATTCGGTCTTTTTGTGAGTAGAGGTAAAGGACAACGCAGAATGAGAACGCAAAAGCTACTAATTCAATGTTGATTCTCCAATTGTGTTTGTATTGCGTGGTTTTGAGAATGCATTCTAGAAATATATAATCTGATCCAAATAGGGCTCATGTTCGAGACGAGTATGAGAGATTTTACTCTCTAAAGTCGACCTAAAAGTCTACTTATTATTATATAAAAAAAAATCACCTTAAAAGTCATGTTTGGTTGTCTACACAAAACATAAAGTCTGACCAAAACACTAAATAATTAGTCTATCCAAACGACGATAATTGGATGATTAAAAATTCTTTTTCTTTACGCTCCGTTTGTTTGGATGTAAAAAAATTTCCTGTAAAATATTTTCTAGTATTTTTTGGTGTTTGGTTGCACAAACTATGTGGGAAAAAATGTTTTACTTCTAAAACATTTTCCGTCAGAGAGGGGAAAATGACTTTTACTTTGAGACTCCCGTAAGTGATCATTTTCCCAAGTGGGGAACTTGGGATCCTCTGCCTTTCTTCTTCATTCATGGGAATATCATGACTTTTCCCAACGTTGAAGCAAAAAGCAAACGCAAAAATCAAACACGTCACCTGCTCTGTTCTTTTACCCTCTCTCTCTCTCTCTCTCTCTCTCTCTCTCTCTCTCTCTCTCTCTCTCTCTCTCTCTATATATATATATATATATATGGGGGCAGCTCCTTTAACACATGAATAACACAACATTTGTCACAATAAATTTCTAATAAGGGACCCTGATTTAAGTTTTCATGCGGACCTAGGGGCATTTTCGACTTTTTGGACTAAATTTTAACGATCCGAATCGCTCAATGATTTTAAAATGTGTTTTTAGGGCTTGTGCGTGGAATCTCCAAAAAAAAAGAAAAACTACCCGAAAAGGCTTGATCCGATCAGTTCGGTAAAAACTGTACATATATAATTTTTATCGAAAACTGATCGGATCAAGTCCTTCCAGGTATTTTATTTTGGAGATTTCTCGCGAGGGCTTTTAAAAACATTGAGCGGTTTAGATCGTCAAAATTTGGTCCGAAAAGTTGAAAATAACCCTAGGTCCGCATGAAAACTTAAAATAAGGGTCCCTTTTTGGAAGGGACTCCCTATATATATAAAAAATCGTGACCACAAAAATAGTTTTTAAAAGTTTTAGTTTTGGAGAAATTGGAAGAGCCAAGATGAAATTGATGGAGTTATCCAAAACTACCACAATTCAATAATGCAAAAGCTACAATTGAAAATGGAGCTCCCAAATGAGCTCTTAGAGCATCCCATAGATTTCTCTAATGTTTTAAGAAAAATAAAACTTATTTGATTTTTCTAATGTTGAACGAAATTATACCGTTAGAACTTAGAAGCCACTTTTCTACTTAAGCTAAAAGTGGAACATAAATGACTCTTTTTATGATTTTCCTTTTCAATTTAGTTTACATGTGATGAATGGGACGTGGATGCTCTTAAAATAAACTGATACTTCAATTTAGTTTATCAAAATCGTTCAAATCATGTAAACTTTAATCAGAAATATTACCCGGGTAAACAAGAGCATCTCCGATTCTTACTCAAGCTTGGAAAATTGTAGTTGCAGATAGCATTAGGGCCACAGAGCCCATGGTTCTGACACGGCCGGCGTATGGCTTGCCAAGTAGCACTCCAAATCCTCCTCTTCTCATCCAAACTGTACATTCTCACATTCCCATCCACATCCATCTTTAACCTCCTCCAAACCCCCACCATCTCATAATCCGAAGCCCTAAACAGCAATTTATCACTCGATATGAAGTATCCAGACAAATTAAACGCCGCCCTTCTGCTGCTGTTGTATGTGGTCCGACCCGCATCCCAGCTGTTCTTCCACGGGTCCGGCCAGTAAACGCTGGATATATCCGGCCCATCGAACAGTAAACGCAGGACGTTGTCGTCGTCGAAGAAGAAGGAGTAGAACCCAGTTGAGATATTGGTTTGGCTTCGAGAGGAGACGAGTTTTGCAGTTCGTGTCATGGGTTGGTTTGGAAGAATGGTATCCGTCGGTGAGTCGAAACTCTGCCAAATAATTGTACCATTTGGGTTTTTTAAAACAAGGTTACCGGTGTCTTGGAGTTTTAATTCGAGTGGTGGGATTGAGTTGGTGTTTGTGGACCAGACGGTGAACTGGGCCGCGTCGGTTAGTATGAGGTCGCCGGATTTGAGGAGAGAGAGTTTCGAGAGTTTGCCGTTGACGGGTTGGTCGCGGTTGGCCGTCCAGACGACGGTGAGACTGTCGTCGGAGGTGGGTTCGGTGAACCATATGGAGAAGCAGTAGGCGTTTTGGCCGACGGAGTGGAAGCCGGCGGTGAAGACGCCGTTCGGGGAAGTTAGGACGGTGGGTATAGAGAGGGATGAGGATGTGGGTAAGGTATCATGTGGTGATGAGATTGAGAACAGAGGAAGTGGTGATAGGAGGATGGAAATTAGAAAAAGGATTGGAATTGGGGTATCCATTTTAGGAATAATCATGGGTGGTGTGTTTGTGGATTTGCAGTTGGTTTTGGGTTTGGGGACGTAAACATAAATAGAGATCATATAAATTAATGTGAGAAATAGAGTCACTTTCAATCAGTTACGCCCGGGAAGGCCAGGGTTGGTTAGACCCACGCTGGATTTATTTTGAAGAGTGCTGTTAACCTCCAAGCAACAATTGGCCTAAAATTGACCAAATATGCAATTGGAAAACCCTCTCTTATATTGGGCCATTCGGTTGTGGCTATATATAAGAAGTTTCCTATGAGCGCTCTCTCAGAAAAAAAAGTGCGGAAAAACAGTTGTGAGCCGTTGAATCCTACGCCCTTCACGCGAGAGAGAGAGAGAGAGAAAGATTCTTATCCACACCCTTAAAGTCCACACCTCGCTCGCACCTCATAGTTTCCGATCAAATTTTCATGATCCGAACCGTCTAATGTGTTTAAAAAATGTCTTTTTAAGAGTTCCTACAAGAAATTAGTGAAAAAAAATATGAGAATGACTTGATCCGAGCACTTTTCCATAAAAATGTATATATAGTTTTTATCGATAAGTGCTCGGATCAAGTCCTTTCCCGTTTTTTTTTTTTTTTTTTTTTTTTGTGTGTGATTCCAAGCAGAGACCCCTAAAAACACATTTTAAACATATTGAGCTGTTCGAATCATAAAAATTTGATCGAAAACTATGAGGTGCGGATGAGGTCCGGACCTAAGGGGTGTGGACTAGAAGTGGCTATGTACATATATGGATATATGTAATAACAATAATAAACTAGTTCAGTTATCAATGTAAATTTCATGTTTATTAAAACACTTTTACGGATATTAACATACTTTTCTAGAATAGTCATGCACTTTCTTAGTACTCCATCTTATACCGTTTGAGCTGGTTTTAGCATTTTTCAAACCATATTAGAGCATCCTCATCAGACTCAACAAAAATTGGGCCAAATTTAATCTCAGAAACACCTTTTATAAATTAACAAGTCACTTTTTAAAAAACTCACAAAATCAGACTCTCTATTCAGGAAGTCAGGAGAGAGAATTGCTTTAACCTGTGAATAATGCCTCAAAAGATTTACCGAGTTACTGTAGCAAAGTTATAACTTTTGCAGATTTACAAAAAAATTGTTGAGTCTGATTTTGAAGGATTATTTTCTTTTTCACTCAACAACTTAGCCATCAGGAGGATTTGCCTCCCCAGATGAGGATGCTCTTAGCACGCAAAACTACTCTTGTCATGAGTCTTGTGGTCAAAATAGGGTTGATGAAATCTTCCGTTGCACCAATAAAATAATGGGGTTGATGATGACCGTATCGTAGCAGATGAAATATATTGCCTAAGTATTATCGTGGCAAAATTGACATCTTCCGTTATGGGCAACCAATGACCATTCTAGTGCCATTTTTGGAACAACTCATCATGATGTCCCGTCTTTTTGTATCTTCAACTCATTATCTTTGTAGCCTTGTCAGGATCAGCTCAAGGATTTAGAGTATTTTAGACTTAGTCTAAAAAATGTGTCTTAAGAGTATAATATTTAAATAATTTTTTCAGTAACAATAACAATACGAGAAAAGCAAAGCAAATACAAAATTCTACTAATTATTATATATTGCAACAAAAAAGTCAAAACACAAAGTCTCAAAATACATATAACACATGAGTAAGATTGAGCCTAAAGGCTCAATGGTCATTACAATTGTTTAGACATTTTTCTAAGTAAGATTGAACCTTTTTATTTATTTATTTTTGTTAGGTAAAAAAGAGTCCTACACAAGCCTATTATGAAAAAAATATGGGAGTGCCCTTTAAAATTGGATTTCTTAGAGTGCCCTAGGCCCAAGCCGGCCCTGAGCCTTGTTTGGATGGGGGTGAGAAATTGTGATAAATGGAAACAAGATCAACAATCGTGTGGCACCTTTTAAGCCGAAGGGTTTGGTCATGTGTTCTTAGCCCGAGACTTATAAATTTGCTTACACCAACGTTTTAGGTTCGATTATTCTTGCTAAAAACTCTTATGGTCACCTCACTCGCACGCGCAAGCGTGTGAAACGGCTGTGGGAGAAGTTTTGAGGTTAGTCTGAGGTGTAACAAAACCGACTCTAAAGTCTAAACACCTTGAAAAAAAAGCCACATGTACTTGGTTAGGAACATGTCCTCATAGAATTAAAAGGCAATATCGAAAATCACATCCAAATAGGGCTCTTGTTCGAGACGTGTATGAGAGATTACTTTCTAAAGTCGACCTAAAAGTCTACTTATAAAGGAAAAAAAAATAGCCTTAAAAGTCACGTTTGGTTTTCTACACAAAACATAAAGTCTGACAAAAACACTAATAAAGTCTATCCAAACGGCGATAATTGGATGTTTGAAAGTTCTTTTCCTTGAATGCTGCTTAGAATTGAGTAGGGAGTACAATTTTGTTCACCTTTCTTAAACGGAAAACGGAAATGCTACGCGCACACCACAATTGCACCCCACACCACAATTGCACCCCGCTTAAGGTGGCAGCTGAGGTGGATTAAAAGGAGGGCCCCACCCCAAATTCAATTGACCCTTTTCAAAAATGAACGCTGCTATGTGCATAGATGCACGTGTATAGATGGCGTACCGACGGCGTCGCCGATGCCGTCGTGGGTCCCATCCGGTCGATCCAAGCCGTTCATCCTTCTCAAAATCAAATTCTGAGTGGGCCCGCGCGGGAATCGAGGCAATCAGACGGCTGTATGAGTTCGATCCAAAATCACCCCATTTCATTCAAATGGATCGATCGGATGGGACCCACGACGGCGTCGGCGACGCCGTCGGTACGCCGTCGGTACGCCGTCGGTACGCCGTTTGTACATGTGCATCTGTGCACGTATCTTTACTGTTCAAAAATTGGCCCTTGTGCCTGGGAAACCCATAGGGGAAAACCTCTTTGGACCCAACGAAGCCCCTCTCTCTCTCTCTCCCAACCAGTGACACCACCACCATCTTCGGCCACCAGTGCCGCCACCCCATCTCCGGCCACTAGACCCACCTCTCCAGTTTCTCTCTATACTCTTTCTTTCTCATTTTCTCCATCAAACCCATCTCTGGAACTGTATATACAAAAAGATGGAGCTGAATGCAACATTGAATTCTTACCCAAATCAAATGAATTTGCGGATATTATCCTAAATTTCCCTTAGATCTTGCTCTTTCGATGGGTTTGTGAGTGAAAGTGTTTGTTTTTGGACTGAATTGGGAGGACCCAAAAGCAGAGGGAGAGATTGGTGGTGAGCTGCAAAAGAGTGAGTTGAGACTGCGGGGGCGGTGACTACTGTATACGGCGGAGGTGTGGTGTGTGGAGCAGTTGTTATGGGATTTAGTGGGGTGGAAGTTTTTTATTGGATTTTTGAGGAAGGGGATCAAATTACGGGTGTTGATGTGCTTCTGAGTAGCATTTGAGTGTGTTTTCTTCTCTTTTGCTTGAGATTCGGTGAAAGATGTGACCTTTGAAGAAGAAAGATCAAGGTCGGGGGCAAAATTCTGGTGGCCAGAGATGGGGGTGGCGTCATTGGTGGCCGGAGATGGGGGTGGTGTCATTGGTCAGGAGAGAGAGGGGCTTCGATGGGTAAGAATTTGGGGGTTTTCTCCTCGGGTTTCCCGGGCACAATTTGGGCCAATTTTTTAAAAGGGGTGAATTGCATTAGGGGTGGGGCCCTCCTTTTAATCCACCTCAGCTGCCACCTCAAGCGGTGTGCAATTGGGGTGTAATTGTGGTGTCCGAGTAGCATTTCTGTTTTTTAAAAGAGAGTGAACATTATCTTTCATTTTATTGATAGAAATTATGTAGGTCCCACCCATGTAATAAACTTTTCGGTAATTATGACATGTTTTTGGATTGGATCTGTTAAGGAAAATACATTCACTATATTGCTTGGGGATAGAATGTGTTATCAGTTAATAACTTAAATGACACCTTCACTCATTACCAATTAATTTTGAAATAGATATAAAATTTCCACATGATATCAGAGTAGGGTCCATTCCATCCCATATTTTAAAAATTTATAATCCACACCCACGATGACAAACCATGTTGAAATACAAAAATTTCATTAAATTAAGTAGCCCGAAATAATCATCTTAGTGGTGGTCTCTTTTTTTTTTAAGAATATTAATGTGCTTCGTTCACAGCAAATGCCAAAGTGTCGATAAATAATGCAGTAGAGCAGTTAAATGTCTTTTGGGTAACAAAAATGATACAGACACACTCACTTGGACACACTCTGCCACACCCCCTCTCACATGTGGGGTGGGTCCCTCCCGGGTGGGTCCCCTCACATGTGAGAGGGGGTGTGGCAGAGTGTGTCCGAGTGGGTAAGATGTACACCTAATCAAAGTTGACAATTCAAAATCCAAGGGAGGCAGCAAATGGTTTCTTGTGATGACAAATGTTACTCCAATATATATATGGCCATGCTTAAAACTGTCAAATAAGAACGTCCGTGGGTTAGGAGCTTTCAAAGTAGGGGGTGAATTCGGTTTTCACTATAGCCGACTTTCATCTCTGTTCGATCAGTCAGTCTCACAGTCAACTAGGCTTATACTATTACGCTCACAATCAGAATCTTAGCTTGAGCCTACCTACCTACCTTGGCACTAGGGGTGCTCACGGTCTGGATTGGTCCGAATTTGCAAGAATTCAATCATAATCCGTGAGTCACCTTAAACATTCCAACAAATTAATTGAACTAATCTAAACTTGAACATTGTGGAATCAAAATAGATAGCCAAAAAATAAAACCCCAAATTCATTTTGGAATTCAAAACCCAATAGACTATAAATATGAGCTTGAGCATTGTAAAGTATAAACATCAATTTTTTTAAACATGCCAACAAACGCATCTAAATAGACAATCACAAGCACAAAATCCGGATATCATTTTGGAATTCCAAACAAAGTAGGCTACAAAAGTGGTAAAATTATTTATCTAAACATATATTTATTTAAAAAAAAATTATATATAATAAAAATCTCACGGTCCGGATCGGTTAATCCACAGTTTCAAAATCAAAATCCGTGTCTGGATCGCGAGTCACGGTTTTTTTATTTTTTGAATCTGTGTCTGGACCATTAATCCACGGTTAAAATCCAAAACGTGCGGATCGGTTTGGTCTGAACTGGATTCATGGTTCACCGATTTTTTTGAGCAGCGCTACTTCGCAGGATTGGTCTTTCAGGATTGGTCGTTGTGTGTCACCATCTCCCACCTATCCTATTGGTTGTTGTGTGTTACCACCTCCCACCTATCCTATACATTCGATCAAGGTTGTCATTGTGAAGCTATAGTTAAGGTCCGATCATGTTTTGGACGGCCCGGATGCGTTAATTTAATTTTGATTTATTTTTACCGGTAAAAAATAAAAACACATCTGGGCCGTTTAACACACTGTAAAAGAAGAGACTTTCCAGAGAAGAAAAGAAGGAGTGGAGATAACAGAGAGAGGAAAAAAAAAAACTAATGTCTGAAGAAGAAGGCCGGGGGCCCGGAAGCATGAAGCAATTTTCAGCTAATTTCAAGTGTGGGTTTCAAACTCCTCTCTCTCTCTGAACCAAAGTTTTCTTTGAAAAATAAAGGCACATTCCTGTAGCAGTATTCTGCTTCCTCCTCACTGGAATTTCACATTCCAAATGTCACCGGACGGATAAATCCATTATGCACCAAGGGTGCGAGAAAAAATCTATTATGCACCAAGGGTGTGAGATAAATCAGTTACGCACCGAGGGTGCAAATTGTAAAATCTATCATGCATCGGGGTGCGAATTGGAAAATCTACTATGCACCAGGGGTGCAAATTGGAAGGTGCAAAATGGAAATTTTTTTCCCTTCTTTTGCTTTCCTGTCAGCATTTCGCTGGTTTGGATTGCTTTGCTTTATCCTTGCTTTGTGCTTGGGTATGGCTTCTTCCTCGATGTACCCTTTGTTGAGTTTTTAATATAGTTTTTGCCGATCAAAAAAAAAAAAAATGGAAATTTTTTTGTGCACCGAGGGTGCAAATTAGAAAATCATAACTCACCGAGAGTGCCAAGTGAGAGATCTGTTACGCCCTTTTTGTCTCGACAAAAGACGTTGGGCTCATTCCAACACAATGTGGTTAAACCTACTGAAATGTGTTGACTTGTTTTACACAATTAAAGTGTAACTGGTGAAGCAATAATATTGGAGATGGCTTTTGTTTGCCATTCCCAATAAATCAAATTTTCACACTGCAAATGGTCCCATGAATGGCTATAAAATTACTGTATACCATGGAATTTCAATATATTGGACGGGGGCTTGTTATCGAGAAATTACTGGAAAAATCACCCGACGAGCGATTGTCACCGTCCAATCACTAGTTAAAACACCCGACGGGTGCTTGTTGCATGGTCACAAACTTTGTAGACCCTACATGTTCACCAAAATTAAATGTGTTGACTTGATTCTTACTTGTTGGAAACATGTTCAGAGCTCACTGACCCTTCTGAAAACTGAACTTTGGTTGCTTATTTGAGACAAAGTGATCATCCAAAGATGGATTCAAGGCTTGTTAATGATCCCAAGATAACAATCAGTACTGGTGAATGTGAAATAAGAACATCTAGAACTGCTTAAAGCACTTTAAACATGATTAAAAATCATAACCGGTTTTTTTCCCTGAACCATAATCAAAATATTCCCCGTGGGTGCAGGTATGGTATGGGATGTGAGAAAACCGAACGAATTCAGTTCGGTTCTGGTTTGAGATAGTAACTGAACGACTTTGAACCGTTCTCCGAACCTAACCAAACCGAATCTATAATTACAAAATTACCCCTTTTGTATATGTCAATTACATTTAACCCCTTCGTGTATATATATAGACTCACACAAAACAGATTACAAATCCCATTAAACACTTGGAAGCTGATTTTGGGGCTCCCTTTTTTGATGCAGACACTCCAAAATTTAATGAAGTTACAAAACTACCCTTTTCAAAATATAAAAATTACTGGAGGCACTCCATCCCAAAATTTACTGAGGCACTTCTAATGGAAACATGAACCAAAACTTCTCTCCGTTAACTGCAAACTTTAAACAGCATCTAAGGATCAACAAATTACAAAACAGCCATGAAAAGCTCTAGTCATCTACTGGACACTTGAGCACCATCTATTCCATCTCAGATTTTTCACATGAACATCCTAAAAAATTTCAACCAACAACAAAGTAGGAACCTCCATATTCCAGCCTCATCAAGAACAACTCATGCAAAGGTTTAAATACTAGCTTTAAACAAAATAACTAATAATCCAAACTAATAATTCTCCATATTCCAGCTTCACGCCACTTTGCACAAAAAAAAAAAAAAAAAAATGCTAGAATTCTCCAAAATAAACAGCACATAAGGGAAAATATTGATGCTGCAAAATCTTCATAACGGTTACGTCACAAGATCTTTAAACTTTCGTACAAAGATGACCGTCAAAAATCAATAAAAAGTACAAATGAGCGAGCAAAAAAGAGATGATATGTAAAGAAATAGGTTGGTTTTATGTAAAGCAACAAAGAGATGATTTGTAAAGCACAAGTACAAATGGGTCGGTTATATGTAAAGAAACTCAATTCATCGACACGAAAGAGATGATTTTCATGCCACATGTAAAGGAAATCACATATTGTAAGGAATGTATAGTCACACCTCATGCAACAAAGAGATCTAAAATTTATAACCTGATGCAAGCTAAAGGCGACGATGGGGAGCAGATACCGGCAGCGAAAGGTAATGGAAAGCGTCGTTTGACGGCTAGGATTTGGGTGGGTGTCCATTTTTTCTTCTTCTGTTAACAGAGAAGACAAAAGAGAAGAGTAAAAAAAATTTGGAGGGCCTGATGTAAAATCTGGAACTTGCAAAAGGGTGGTTTTGGAAAACCACAGCTTGGAGTGCATCCATCAATTTTTGGAGTGCCACTATTAATTTCTCTCTATTCTTGCACAGAAAGAAGGGAATTTCAAAGCAACGAGAGACCAACTGCGAAGAAGAGTTCGATAAGATACAGAAATCAGAGGAGAGAGAGAAATTTAGTATGGATCAGAAGCTCACAGAGGTGTCGCAGATGTTCGAGCGATTCAAAGCCGCTTTCATACGCAACGATTTCGATACCTGTACGAGACTCCTCTCACAGCTTAAGGTAACAAATCCAAGCTACTTTTTAAACCTAATTCCAAGTCCGTAACCTTTTTCTTTGGGCATGTGTTTTCAGAAACTTGTACATGTTCTATAAACCCTAATTAGTGAACTACTTTTGTTTTGAATCAGTTTTTATCAGATCGATGATATTTCAACCGGTTCCTGTTATTTTTGTAGACGGTACAGGTAGTAAAAATTATAGCTTTAGACTGAAATTCTCAAAGTTTAGGCATCTTTGTTCCGCCATTGCTTGTGGATGGTAGGATGCGGTGTTAACTGGTAAATAATGGTGATGTTCTACTGACCTATTCTGCTATTCATAATGTCTGTGAAATTCGGAAGTTACGTAAGTTGCTACTAGAAATTCTGGATTTTTCGGTACAAGACATACTCATGTAATGCACGGGCACTTCTAGTTGTGAAAATAAATTTCGTAGCTTTATAGTTAAATACGAAGATGGAAAAAAGTTCTTCCTATTATGTAAAGAGAATAATATGCACATCAGAAAAAGAAAAGGAAAACAATGGTACCTATTAGTGTGTGACTAATGGCCACCAAATGTGGGTTCTGAGTTATTACTTTCAAAGATTTGCGTCCTTGTAGTTTAATGTGACTTCTGACAGCAAAATGTAGTCTCTAGCTGTTGGCTACTGGTTACCAAGGGTGTGATTCATTCAATAAGACTGTTGTTACAAATCTTGAAAGATATTGATGCTATTTGTGGACCTAAAAAATATGCATCGGTTAAATTTTGTGATGTTATATGTTGCCTTGGCCTTGAAATCGGATGAGATCTAGATAACACATCGAAAGTATATGTTGACTGATTATATAGTTCTTTGATTGAAGGTTGCCTCATTGAAAGAACTGGATTAAAGATTTATGATAGATCTGAAGTTACATTATGTATCGGTTAAAAAGAAAAAAGGATAATGGTTACTTGATTGATCAAGTAGGTCGTAACTCGTAAGTCCCTGAAGAAAATATGGTTCCTAGTAAAATTAATGAAAATCTATTTTATTTTATTATTATTATTTTTTTAATGAAAGGAAAATGAATGAGACTGATGGCCACCTTATGTAGTTTTTGCGAGTCATTAGTTAAAACAATTGGTTCCTACTAGGTTAGGGAGAGATTCTTAGTTGCAGGAAACGCCCAAAGTCAAAGCGCTCCAGGACGAGAAACGCGATTCTGCGTTTCTCACTCAGAAACGCGATGGGAGCGCGTTCCCTTTGAGACGGGATCGCGCTCCTATGGGAGATGGGAGCTTATGATTGCAGCTGTCCAGATTCCAGAAGAAGGAAGGAAGGAAGGAAGGAAGGAAGAGTCGAACAAGTGCTGCGACTTACGATTATAGGCATTAGGTGTTTCCGACGAGGTGCGTAGTGTTCTCGTCGCGACAATCAGTGGGCTGCCCCTACCTGCTCTGTCTTTTTTTTTTATTTTTTTATATCTTCGGTGGTCTTTGTGAGAAGACGATGAGCAGTCAAAACCCTAATGGAAGTAACTTCTATCCAGTGGAGTATAGCTGGTATCAACTAATTCTAGCCCAGCCATAAAGTGCCATCTGTTTTCTTTTCTTTTTTTTTGTGCAAAAGAGCCATTTGTATTCTGTTGTGAACGAAATAAATGAGACTCTTCACTCCTCTTTATGGGTATGTGTGTATTACGATTCCAGTAGTGAAAATTGAGCCTATTTATTATTTAGAGTTTTTCTTTATTCCTTTCCTTCAAGATGAATAATAAAATAAAAAAAGAGCAACACAAATAAAATATAAATAAAAATGTATATTATTATATTCATACTTTGAAACGCTCCCGACGGCGCTCCCACACTTCTATGATCATCCCCTCCCCCGCTCCCGTTCGCGCACCCGTTTTGTGCTACTAAGGAGAGATTAGTAGTAGTAAGGCTACTGGTTACATCTTACAAAACTTGAAAGGTACTGATGTTATTGGAGGACCCTGGAACTATAAATTGTCTTGATTTCATGTTGCCTTGGCATTCAAATTGAATGAAACTCAGATAATCCACCCAAACTCCAAAGTATATGTTGACTAAATTATATGGTGATTTGATTGAAGTTTGCCTCATTAGAAGATATGCATTCAATCTATACAACAGCATCAATTGGAAAGAAAAGCATCATGTTTACTTGATAGAGTCCATAAATGGTAAATCCCTAGAGAAATGTGGTTCCTCGTTGGTTAACGATAGTAATGTCCACCAAAGGTGTTTTTTGGACTTATTTGTTTAAAAGACGTGGTTCCTAGGAGGTTAATAAGACTGCTGCCACATAATGTAGTTCTTATTAGTTGGCTATTGGTCACCAATGATAAGATTCCTAGTAGTAAGACTACGAGCTACAGAACTGGAAGGTATTGATGCTATCGGAAGACCCTAAAAACATACATTGTCTTGTTTTTAAGATCTATAGAGTGCATACAAAGTGTATATAGACTCGATTATATGGGCTTCGAGGTTCCTTTGTTGAAAGGGTTGGATAAAAAAAAGGATCATGTTTTCTTCTGAAATAACCAATAAATCTTATGTTCCTCGAGAAAATATGGTTCCTAGCAGGTTTATTAGACTAATCACTAATGCCACCAAATGTAGCTTTCGAAGTTATCAGTTTTAAAGAAGTGGTTCCTAGTAGGCTAGTAGCTTAATGAGACTACTGACGACAGATTATGTTTCAATGTACTTGGCTATTGATCACCAAGAGTTTGATTCGTAGTTGTAAGGCTACTGGCTACTACACGCGAAAGGTATTGATTTTATTTGAGGACCCAAAAAATATATACTTGGTTTCGATTTTAGGATGTCTCGATTTTATGATGCCTTGGTATTGAATTTGTACAAGTGTAGGTACAGCATCCAAAGTACATGTTAACTCAGTTATATGAGCTTTGATTGAAGGTTGCCTCATTAAAAGAATTGGATCAAAGTTATAAGATGGATCCAAAATTACATGTTGCATCTGTTGAAAAGAAAGATCATTATTACTTGATGGATCCAATGAATCGTAAGTCCTTGATAAAAGCAAATTTTGTCTGTTGTGATTGGACTAGCAATGACCTAGGTAAGAATTTAGTCAAGGGAAATGAGTCTAAGGCCATAGGAATCTCCTAGGAAGGTAATCCAATGGGTAGAAACATGTCATACTCGACACCAACACCTTATAAATACCATTACAGAGGCAATCTGTTGGTCATTCCCAAGGCATTAGTGCTGAAGAAGTGACTAGTCAAAGATGGGTTGGGTATAACCTTTAATGGGCCCGAGGATCTCTCGTGAGGTACGTTCATCACTGTACCCTTTGAGACATTTTAAAGGAAGGAATTGAGACCTGATTGAATTAGACATCATAAATGTAAGAGGTTGAAATGTGTATTACACAGAAGCAAACAAAGAGAGAGGTAGAAAGAAGAAGAATGCCAATTCAGTACTCGGAGAGCTGTGCTTTGTTGGTTCTGGTAGACCACTACTTAATTAATGCTGTCGCTAACATGAAATGAAATTTGAGACTTTAATTCGATTATTCACGTATCAGGGAATTTTTTGTTCTAATGTGGTATTTGACCATTCACTTATTGAATCTTCAGGGATTTTCTATTAGCATATGTTACACTGAGTTGTAAATTTCGTTTGGACAAGCTTTGATGTGGGAAAATTTATGTTTTGGGGTGGAACTTGAGGCTGATACTACTACAGCAACTGTTAAGTGTATGTGTTTACATTAGTTATATTAGCATATGGTCTGAGTTACGTTCTTTAATTTTGCAGGTCTTGCTAACACAGTTTAGAAGCCTTCCGCCATTGTTTGAAGATACGCCCAATGCAATTCACGAGTTGACATTAGCAAGTAACTTAATTGACTCAAATCTTTCACTTTTGTTTGTTTTTTGTGGGACCCTTTGATTGTTTCTGCTGATAAACCAATTCATTTTACTGTATAATAAGATTCATCTTCTCTTGTGCTTTGAAAAAAAACCCCAGTTGTGATAATGGATTCGTCTTCTCTCACCCATTTTTTTATACCTTGCTTATGAAGTACTTCATTTTTTGAGTGCTTTTTCGTAAGGTGGGTGCCCTATATTGGGAATTGCATGACGCTGTATGTTAGACAAGTTGATAACGCTTAATGCTCATGTCATTCCTTTGTATATATGATTGTTTCGATGCAAATAATAGATGTCATTGATGTTGCAATCTCATCATAGCTTGTCTAAAGATTGCACAATTACATTCAAAGGAAATTTGAATTTTCTGTACACAAAATTTGTCAAATTACTCAAATTACTTTCGTCACCAAGTCGTGAGCTGTTTGGACTGAGATTCTCTGATTAAAACAATTCTTAGGGGATATATATGAGCATGCAGTCGTTTTGAGTGTGAAGATTGAGGACCAGGAGGCCTTTGAGAGGGATTTCTTCCAGCTGAAACCTTACTATACGGATGCACGGTAATGTTCTCCTGTCTTTACCTTTCAAACATCTGAATAATCTTCATATTTTTTCAATCGTTGACAAGAATGCATGGCAAGAGATGAGAGCAGGTGTGTGCATGTCATTATAGAACATGCATATGTGGTCTTGACTGTCTGGTTGATGTTTCTAAGTGTGCCACTTTGAGAAAGTGCCCAACCAGCTAATAATAGATAGGTACAGTAAAACCATCTTGCCTCGCTAACTCCTTGTTAATATTTTTTAAATTTGTAGTGTCATATTCTAGGATTGATTTGATTGGATTATTTGACGGTGAGTTACGGTCTCAATGTCAAATTCGGATTTTGGGATTCAAATGTATGTCAATTCGCAATTGAGGCAGGCATGCACTATGTGATCTCTGTCTGGTTCAAGAGCTTGCTATGACAACATATGTGCCATCTTAAAATCACATGTCCACATTTTTTAATTCAGATACAAATGTTAACTGCCTTTTCTTTTCTTTTCTTTTTCATTGCTGTGATGGAGCAGTAGCCGTCTTCCACCATCCACTCAGGAGTATCCCATCTTAGGTCTCAACCTTTTGAGACTCCTTGTGCAGAATAGAATCGCCGAGTTCCACACTGAATTGGAATTGCTTTCAGCCACCGCTCTGGAGAATCTGTGTATTAAGCATGCTGTAGAGTTGGAGCAGTCGTTCATGGAAGGGGCTTATAACCGTGTCTTGAGTGCAAGACAAACTGTACCCCATGAAACTTACGTTTATTTCATGGATCTTCTGGCAAAGACTGTCAGGTAAACTGTGTATCCTAACTTATGGCAGTGACTAAGGGGGTGTTCCACTGACAAAAAACTGTTTTTTCCCAACACCAAGACAGGTCATTCTCTCACAACACATCACATAAAAAAACCGTGAAAAACCAGTTTATTCAAAAAACTGGGTTAGTGGAACACCCCCTAAAAGATAGCAGAAAAGTTGATGTATTTCTTTTTTCGCGTAAGGGTTAAAATTACCACTCAAAGTTCCAGATGCAGTCGCTGTTTTTTTAGGGAGTAAATTTTATTTGAGTCTTTTGTTTGTTGGGCTAGGAGTTCCATAATTGTACTTGCTAGGTATGTGGAGAAGGTGCATTACTAAGATTTTTGCTGCTGTAATTAACTTTTTAAGGAGAAAATTTTGGGTGCAAATAGGGTATGGGTGACGTGGTGCCCCTTTGGGACATCCGAGCTGTCCGAAAATGCATCGGACGGCTCGGATGAAAACACACTTTTTCTTTTCTTTTCTATTTTTTTTTAAAAATCCGGACGGCACTTTCAATCCGGACCGTTGGTTGCATTGTTTGGACGGCCCAGATGTGCCGAGAGGGTACCATGTGGTACCCTGCCCGTAACCAAAATTTTCTGCTTTTTAAGGCATTTCATGTGATAGTGATACCCAAAATGCAAGCTGGTGGGTATTTCTGCCTTTTCATATCGGTATCATCTACTTGGTAGCAACTTTGCCTTTCCTCTTTGATGTGATTGGTTTTGGTTTATGTCTTTCTTTTCCCCTTGTGTATATTACATCATATTATCAAGTTAGTTATGTGGAAGAGGGACGTTAGGGATAGAGATTTGTACTAGCGTTTGCATTTAAGGAAATGGTACATATGGTTGCTTGTTGAGTATCCTCTTCATGTAAGGGGACTCTTTTAGTTTCAGTTGCTGAAGATTTGAAAGCCTAATGTAGATCCTGTGAGCGTTGTTACTTATTATGTCTTTGTTGGACGTCTTCTCCCCCTTGCATATTCTTTCTCCTTCTGATAAGTTTTCTTTTTTGGGTTTCGTATCAAAAGGAGAAAAAAGGAGTGCATGGTTAATTGGCTTTGAAAATGTCTGTTTTTAATGTTAACACAAATTTACCTATAATGTAGGCATCAAATGATATAAAGTCAACGGAATACTTGTTCTCTTGTTTATCCCAACTCTTGTAGTGAATGCATTTTGGAAAATGTGGTCAGTGAGCAGTCCTACATGCTTAGTAGTTCATTGTTTCTTGCAGAGATGAAATAGCTGGATGTAGTGAAAAGGCTTATGATTCACTTTCAATAAATGATGCCCGGCGAATATTGTTGTTCTCTTCTGACCAAGAGCTTTTTGAATATATCAAGGAGGTAAAACTTCCTGCTTAATTCATTTTTATGTGGATCAACTTATATAAGTATGTACTTGGATCTGCTTGATGGTTCATGGTGTAAGGGCTCTACACAAAATATAATGAATAGTCATTCTTGGTTTGCATGTTGCTTCAACTTATTGCTATTTCTGTGCTTATATGTTGCCAAATTATCCTTACTGTACATCATATTTACATTCCCGAGCCAAGAGCTGTATTGTACGAAATCTTTTTCTTTTTCTATTTCTTTTGGATGGGTAGGGTGGGATGGGGGCTTGATATGGGATTTCACTAGGTATACATAATATAACCGTGTACTTTTTACTATAGGATTTTAATTGTGTGAGCACTTGAAGTTTAGGATTTCACTCTGCATAAGATAGTGCTGTGCCGATGTGAGCCTGCTCAGCTGTTGAAGTAATCAATTTTCTTCCCTATACCCCCACGAAAACAAAAGGGGGAAAAATTGAAAGGTGAAAAAGAATACGAATTGCGGCTTGGAATTTAGGATGTAGGGAAGAAGGCTGAGGACTATTGAGGATGTAGGGAAGAAGGCTGAGGACACAATAGTTGTAATGGATTTAAAAAGATGATTTTTTGGTTTGCCCAAAAATAAAAAGAAAGTCTCCATGCCTTGGAGAGGCAATTGATGTAGTGTACTAGTATCACCTTTCAAGGATATGTGCCTGAAAGAATGCTCAGTATGCTCAGTATCACATTGAGGATTATACTGTGTCTCTCCAAACTTGGTACCTTTGTTCGATTTTTTGTGTAGTGTCCATTCCGAGGGCTCCTTGAGAAGTTAATTTTCATCTGCAATTTGCAGGATCATCCTGAGTGGGAGATAAAGAATGGGTATGTTATCTTCCAACGGGCAAAAGAATCTGCACCTTGCAAGGAGATACCGTCTCTGCAACTAATCAATCAGACTCTCAGTTATGCGAGAGAGCTGGAGCGGATAGTGTGAAATGCGTGCTTCTGCTGCCATTCGCGTTTGTGCTCGTACTCTATCATCGAACGTCCTGATGCCATATTTGTTGTTTTTTCATACATTATTCTCCCTTATCTTCATTTCAGAACTATCGTTGACGAAAAGGAATGGCTGTATTGCCAGGATCACATTTGGAATTCAAATTTTTTCACTGTTGGAACTGCACATTCAGAGCTGTTGTTTTTGCTTTCCTTATCTGAAGTACACCGTCTTCTTTTCTACTTTTCCTCTCTCCTTTTGTTTGTGCTTCCACCCGGCTTCCCTATCATTTTTCTGTGGTGAAAACTGTTCTCTTCAATTGCAATCTGCGGAAAAGATTGGATTTAAGAGCTCTCTTGTGGATTTTGGAGTGTGGAATAGAAGCCGTTACTCAACTGCTAGGTTGGTGGTTGGGGAAGCCTGAAATGATCTTGATCCAAAAAAATGTGTGGGCGACCGGACCACAGCTACAGTATGATTATATTGGTGAGCTTTTGTTTCAATCTTTATTGCTGGATTGCCACATGCAATGGCTTGACTGTAAAGTCGGGATCCGTAACAGCCAGTTGCATGGTTCAAAATGGTCCAGGTTTAAATTGGATAGTAATAGCATTTAGTCAGTTGCAAAGTTTGAAATGGTCCAGGATTATCTTGGATAGTAATGACAATCCACTGGAGTTGACTTTTTGTTCTGGTTTAGAGGAGTTGGATCTTGGATGTTAGAACATTGCTGTATCTTGGGTTTTTGTTTCTGGAAATCTTGTAATGCGATATTCGAGCCGTTCATCTGTGTGTGTTTTCTTATCCGTATCTGTTTGTGTTTTCTATGAATATGGCTCCAAGGACTTGAATAGGAGAAATGGCCTGTGGGACCCACAAGGGTCTTCATTTCTTATCCGTATCACATTGACTACACAATCACACGGACCGTTGTGATTGATTTGGAGGAAACATTTGTTTCCGCCGGCGGTGGAAATAATGTTTTCTCATCATATATATAGCAAATAAACAGAACAATCCACGTAATACAAACCAAACACAGGCCAGCACAACAACTAGCCCAACACAACTCAACAACAGAAAAGAACGAATACACAAATATGCCAACCGAAGCACTCCACAACTCCTAAAAAACAAGCATGCCCTCAACGCCGTACACTAGACCAACGAAACTGCAAAACAAGATAAGGAACAAACAACAAGATCAATGTAAAGCATTACGTTGAGGGAGACGGTAAATGCAAGGCTCGCCATAGCTGTCTTCAATAACTCGTTCCCTTTTGCGCTTTCTCTGAGTGGGGCTATGCGTAGCCATGACATTACGATCATCAGCTTTGCTAGAGCCTTTTTTCTTCCTTTTCCGAATGCTAGAATGTTGACTAGGTGCATGGTCACCGACCTCTGAACGCTCCTGCCAAAAAACCCTAATTCTCTAAGACCGCAAATTTCTAAGTCCAGTAGCAGTATCCTAAAGAACATCTCCAAACTGATCGGATGACGAAGCCTCAACACTCAGTTGCTGAAGCTCATGCACTGGAGAAGTAGACACACAGCTTGACGGAGAACTTGGGTCATTTTCTGCATTGGAAGGGCTAGGAGGATCCAACACACTAACCATTGAAACTACGTCCTGAGTATGAGCACACACCTCCGGAGGCCTATGGGAATCAGATACACTATCATACTTATCAATAGAAGGAGACTCCTTCACTTTAACTTCAACTGCGGATAGGCTTGGCATATGGAAAAATTGGAACTTCTTACCCGAATGCGAGTCCTGAAGGCAGTTGCGGCTAACAAGGAGGAAATCCCGACCCATAAAGACTTTCTTCTTACGTTGACCATACACTGGAGGACCAGGCCAATTCACACAATTGGGTGGATCTAAAGCCTTACTAACGATCTTAGCCCTCTCAGGCGAAACACTAGAGTCAGAACCTCTCGGAGAAGCACAACCAGCCAAGGCTCCCTTACAAAACTCCTCAGACTTATTTGGCAAAGTATTTGGCATCAAATCCTCGCATGCCTCTATCATAGTACTAGACCGCGAGGATTCCCCAACATGAAATGTATAGCCATTGTTAGCTAACATGAAGTACCCTTACAAGATGAATGATTGACCTCTGCATCCTCCAAATCTGATTGGTCTGAAGAATCTTGAACTTCTTCCCACGGTTCATAATACGGATCAAATATGTCATAAAACCATACCTTAGCAGCCGCTCGGGCCCTTGCAACCCGAGAATCCAAACCCCAGTCAAAGCCAAGATCATCTAAACACATATCGTCCAGGACCAGGCTCCGTTCTATATCCATAGACGATGAGAATCTCAGAGGACCCATCAAAGGAAATAGAGACCACGACACACAAAAGAACACGACATAGACAAACCTAAACAGATAAGGACACCCTAAAACTGAATACCCAAAGACAAAATAAGCAACCTAACTCAATACCCAAGAAAAAATCAGCAACCTAATCGAATACCTAAAGACAAAAATAAGAAGAGGAAGGAGCAACCCAACTGGCCAAACCCAAATACATAGAGCAAACCGATAAGACTAAATCAGACCAAAGAAATTGGAAATGACTAACCTAGAACAGACGAACACAAAACTCGCTAAGCAAAATCCAGACCGACAATCGGAGCCACCAAGGGATGAACAAAATCGTCATCATCTTGCACTGGTAGGAGCAAACAAATGACCAAGGTGGATCAGAACTCCAGAATGGAAAACCCCATACTCGAGTCTGCCTCCTCTATCTCTGATTGACTGCTCAAAACCAAAAACCAAGCACAAGACCTTGATTCTCTGCCTGAGACGAATCCCAATCAACCTTTCCGGTCACCGGCAGCCCACTGGAGAAGCCGCATGCGTGGCCTTAGCTAGGCGCGTGTTTAGAGTATTCTGGAAACTCACAATAGAGAAAATGTAAATAAAGTGCTCCAGTGAGATGGTCTTCATTTATTTGAATAGGAGAAGGAGAAATGTGCATGTTGTTCATGCAAAAAGATCAGGTTGCTCCCTAAAGGTTGCCTAACCTAATCACGTTGGCCTTTGTAAAAATGCGGTGTTGGCTCAACTTACAACTGGCTAACCACTCCGGGTTGTAGCATTATGTGTCAGTGGTTTTGTTTTTTCGAATTCGGTATCTGGATTACTGGACCGATTATTTGTGCTAACATTTTAGCTTCGTCATAAAGAGAGTTTTCCCTCCCACTTCCACTGATCCAGCTATAGTACTCCCTCCATCCCTTTTTAATTGTTAAGTATATTTTGAGTTGTCCCTTAATAAATGTCTATTTTGAATAGTTAATGAGTAAAAGTTTGTATAATTATTGTTTTGCCCTTTTGAAAAAATTAACGGGTAAAGAGTAAATAGGTAAAAGACTAAATTGGAGTAGTATAATTTTGGAAAGTGGAGGTAAAAATTGATGTAAAAAGTTGTAAAGTAGAGGTAAAAGTTGATGTCATGATGTGAAATGAGTAATGATGATGTTTCTTTCGACTTCCCTTGTCAGCAAACTTTTGGGGTCACGGGGAGTTATGCCCAGTCGTTGCCTCCAAGGCCTCGGAATTAATCGAGGTGCGCGCAAGCTGGCCCAGACATCCGGTTATCACAAAAAAGTAATGATGGTTTTTTAATAAGTTTGATTTAGGAAGAAACACACATAAAAAGGAACGGAGAGTATCAGATATCAACCTTAATTATCCAGATTAGGAGGGGGATTAGGATTAGGGGGAATATGGGGATTCACAAATTTCAAGCGCCTTTGGGCAAGGCAGTGGACAGTTAAAGAGTTGCAAGTGACTCGTCAACTTGTGTGCCAAAAGCCCCTTGTAGGATAATTTGAGAGACGTTTTCGTAATTAATCCTTTGTCAACCACTTTGTGCTTGAAACTTAAAAAAAAAAATGAAAAAAAATCCTCTCCTGAGTTTGGATTAGCAAACGGGGCAGCGAGACTTCCCTACTGATCTCAACGAAATGGTATTTCATAAATATGGACAAATAAACGAGCAATGCTATAAGCACAACTGTTGAATTTAACTTTGGACACATAGGTCCACAACGGCTAGTTTGATCAAAAAATAATACTCATTGCCGCATGATGTTCAAGCCCTTTAACAGTATAAGTACGTAAACACAAATTAATGTTCCGTTTGGTTGGTGTACGACATCTCTAACATTTCTGGGCTTTTGATTGTATTTTGCCGTAAAAATTGCTTTTGAAAGAGGTTGATGGTGACACTGTTGATGCCGTTCATTGTTCATGGTGACACTGTTGATGCCGTTCATTGTTCCACTAAGGTGGTTTTTTGAAAAAATTGGTTTTTCACGGTTTTTATGTGATGTATTGTGAGAGAATGACCTGTCTCGGTTTTTGAAAAAAACAGTTTTTTGTTAGTGGAACCGAGACAATATGTTTGCTCAAATATTGTTTCAAAATATGTAAAAAACAAGCGCTATTCAGATTACTCTTCAAAAATTCAAATATTGTTTCAAAATATGTTCAGATTCTGTTTTGGGCAAGGAACAATGCACTTGAATTGACAACACATTTGCATTCAATTCAAAGTAGGCTTCATGCAAACTAACAGAAACAAAATTTCTTTATTCTATTGCCAACAGACCGTAGTCCTGCAAAACAAAATGTTCGCTCGTTATTTAATATTTAATAGCTAGAGCAAATTAGAGAATGATGCAAAAATATAATAAAGTCAATCTTTTATCCTTATTTGCCTAATATTAATAGTCATCATTTCCATGTGGTAGAAGTCTCTCTGTAACTTGTCTCATGGTTGGTCTTGAATCTTTATCTTCCTCTACACATTGCAATGCCACTTGAACCAATATTTTCATCTTACTTAAATCATAATTTCCCTTCATCACTGGATCAATGATCTCTTCAAGCCACAATTCCTTCCCCCTATCCCCATTTATCTTCTCCCTCACCCACTTAACCAACCCTCTCTGTTCCATCTTCCCCATGGTCTCGGACACCTGGCTGCCTGTTGTCAATGGGCTCTTGCCTGTGACCATCTCCAACACCACCATTCCGTAGCTATAAACATCAACTTTAGATGTGATTGGGTGGTTGGAAATCCACTCGGGTGCCATGTAACCTCTCGTCCCCCTCACTCTGGAAAAGCTTGAATTCTTTCCACCTCCCCCTCTATTTCCTAACTTTGAGAGGCCAAAATCCGCAACCTTGGGTTGGAAATTATAGTCCAATAGTATGTTTTGAGGCTTCACATCACAATGAAGAACCCACTCCAAACACTCTTCGTGAAGATAAGCTAGGCCTTTTGCAGACCCAACTGCGATATCAAACCTCTTCTCCCAATCAAGAGTACTAGAAACAAGATTCTCTGCTAACGATCCGCGCTCCATGTACTCGTACACCAATAGCCTGTGATTTCCCTCAGCGCAATATCCCCAAATCTCTATCAAGTTCATGTGATTAACCCTCCCAATGGTGCTTACCTCTGCTAAGAATTCGGCTTCCCCTTCATTAGCCTCGTTGAGTCGCTTTACTGCTGCAACTCTACGATCCGACAATACAGCTTTGTACACAACCCCACCACCTCCTCTTCCGATTTCTTCCCTAAAATTTCCCGTTGCTTTCTTCAACTCGTTGTAGGTGAATTTCCTAAACCCGGTCGCAACTTGGAGGTAACCTAGTGTGTTTTCACTTGAACTTTGTTGGGTTTTGTACAACAACCACCAAATGAAACAAATACAAATGATTTCAATTCCGCCAAATGCTGAGGCAAACCAAACCATAAATTTTAAAGTTCCATTTTGTTTGGGTTTCTTGTAACCTCTATCAAGTGCGAAGTTAGGTGGGCGCAGGGGGCATTGTAATCGGATTTCTTGTTCTTGATTTCGTAGAGAAGGGATGAAGGACTTGGGCAACCTTACATATGTGGGATCCCCAAATCCTGGGGATCTGTGTCCATTGAGCAACATTGACTTGGGAAAACAATTATAATGACTGTCGCTAAATTTGTAATTGAAGCCGTAGCAATTACAGCTTTCTAAGCATACTTTCTCACAGTTTTCCAAGGTGTAATTTTCGTAGAAATTAATATCATTGCCGTAGAATTCGACGTGAGGAACTTCGATGAAACTGGATTCGACAGGGTTGCAAGAGAGGTTGAACTCAGGTTCACATCCGAGTGACCAATCCGTAGCGTTTTTTGCCTTGTACCTGATTGAGAGTTAGCCAACAATTGTAAAGGACAATATACATAACACTATTGTAACAAAAATGTCAATGGAATCAACCACCATTCATCAAACACTATTGTAACACAATATGCAAATTTGTACGTTGTCCTCACATAATACAATATGTAGCGAACCAATGTAGCAAGTCTTTTTTATTTTATTTTATTTAGTTTATTGGCTTATTGGCTTTTTTTGTTGATAGATTGTGAGAGCTAGCTGTCTTGAGATATTCGAATTAAGCTGGCTTAAAAAAAATGTTGGCTCAGTGGAATTGGATAGTTTACAATTTACATGTGAGGGGTGGGACAAAATTACCAAAACAAAACTTATAGTGTGTGGGAGGGATGCTATATACGTGGATGCCTTTCTAATAACTTGTGGCGAGTTTTAAAAAGTAAAGACAGGTGTTTGTTTACAAAAAATTCTATGAACAAATTTCAAGATCTAACTTTTAAAAAACTGTTGTGAATGTTTTTCAGAAACTCTTATCATAAAATTTTTTAGAATTCGAGGGATTCTTAGAAATTACTGAAAAATGATATACTAAAATCTAGCTAGTTAGTTCTACAGAAGTTGGATTTGAGATGCTTATCTAATCATATTTTAGATTTTAAACATTTGCAAAGTTGTTTTTTCAGCTTTTTGTGGTAAATAGTACCAGCTAGAACCTTAGTCATAATTTCACGGCTATCGAACAAGAAGTTTACATGCTTCTACTAAAATCTGACATCGATAACTTAAAGCAAAATCTTAAACTATACAACCTACAGTATTTACAAATCCGTATTTGCAGCTCGCAAACATTATCAAAATTGTTCAAATCGTGTGACTTCAATCGGGAACATTACCCAGGTAAGCAAAAACGTCTTCGATCCTTACTCAAGCGTGAAAAATTGTAGTTACAAATAGCATTAGGGCCGCTGAGCCCATGGTTCTAACATGGCCGGCGGTAGGGCTCTTCAAAAAAATTGGTGAACCGTGAATCCGGTCCGGACCGAACCGATTCGCGCGTTTTGGATTTTAACCGTGGATTAATGGTCTGGACACGGATTTAAAAAATAAAAAACCGTGACTCACGGTCCGGACACGGATTTTGATATTGAAACCGTGGATTAACCGATCCGGTGAGACTTTTGGATCAGACACGGATTTTATCTTTAAAAAATCGTGACTCGCGGATTAGGATTGGATTCATGTCAATCCAACCAATCTGGACCGTGAACACCCCTAGTTGGTGTATGGCTTGCCAAGTAAGAGCATCTCCATTTGAGTTTTGCGAAAAAGTTTGTTACTATATGACAAAAAGTGTTGAAGGTGAGGTCCAAAGGGTTGTTAGGCAGGAACTGAAAAAAGGGCTCAATTTGACATTTTAAAGAGTGTTGTTAACATTTGCTAAACATTAACAAAATAGGAGTACTACGGTGGCATATGATTGTCGAGAGCGTCAGATGTTAATTTAGTTAGGATGTTTCCCTCGTGTTATGCATTCAATTTAATAAAATTTCTTTGTGGATATGATTTATTCAATTTACGTAATAAAAATAAAAAATAAAAAATGATAAGTGTACAACAATCCAGCTCCAACATGGCTTTAATACACTCACATGGTGTGTGGAGCTCACATAGACTTGAGTGTGTTGATGACATGTTGGAGACTTTTGTTGTACATGTATCATTGCTGATATAAAATCCATTTTTCACTGCGGAAAAAAAGAAAGAAAGAGTACTAAAGTGGGACCTATAAAAAATGATACAGACACACCCTCTCTACCACACTCTGCCACACAGGGAGACCCACCCCACATGTAAGAGGGGATGTGGCAAAGTGTAGTAGAGAAAGTGTGTATGTATCATTGTTCTAGGACTTATCTTCTTTCCTATCTCTTTTTCCCTCTCTTCTCTCCAGTCTGATCTCTTTTGAAAAAGATATGATTAAAATAATCGTTCAAACCATGAAACATTACCCGGGTAAACAAGAGCATCTCCGACCAGCATTCTCCCCCGGGAAATCATAATTACACATCGCATTCGGCCCACAAACTCCATGGATTCGACACGGCTGTTGTTTGGCTTGCCAAGAAACACTCCAATTCCTCCTCTCCTCATCCAAACTGTACATTCTCAAATTCCCATCCACATCCAGCTTCAACCTTCTCCAAACCCCCACTCCCCCATAATCCGAAGCGTTAAACACCAAAGCATCACTCGATCTGAAGTACCCAGACAAATTAAACGACGCCCTTCTGCTGCTGTTGTATGGGGTCCGACCCGCTTCAATGCTGTTCCTCCCCGGGTCCGGCCAGTAAACGCTGGATATCTCCGGCCCATCGAACACTAAACGGAGGACATTGTCGTCGTCGAAGAAGAAGGTGTAGAAGCCAGTTGAGATATTGGTTTGGCTTCGAGAGGAGACGAGTTTTGTAGTTCGGGTCATGGGTTGGTTTGGAAGAAGGGTATCCGTCGGTGAATCGAAACTCTGCCAAATAATTGTACCATTTGGGTTTCTTATAACAAGGTTACCAGTGTCTAGGAGTTTTAATTCGAGTGGTGGGATTGATTTGGTATTCGTGGACCAGACGGTGAACTGGTCCGCGTCGTTTAGTATGAGGTCGCCGGATTTGAGGAGAGTGAGTTTCGAGAGTTTGCCGTTGATGGGTTGGTCGCGGTTGGCGGTCCAAACCACTGTGAGATTGCTGTCGGAGGTGGGTTTGGCGAACCATATGGAGAAGCAGTAGGCGTTTTGGCCAACGGAGTGGAAGCCGGCGGCGAAGACGCCGTTTGGGGAAGTTAGGACGGTGGGTATAGAGAGGGATGAGGATGTGGGTAAGGTATCATGTGGTGATGAGATTGAGAACAGAGGAAGCAGTGATAGGAGCAGGGAGATTAGAAAAAGGATTAGAATTGCGGTATCCATTTTAGGAATAATTATGGGTGTTATTTGTGGATTTGCAGTTGATTTTGGGTTTGGGAAAGTGCACATAAATAGGGATCAAACTCTACAAATTAATGCGAGAGATAGTCAATGTCAAATTAATTACTTCCTCCGTCCCAATTTCTTGATCCTTCTTTCCATTTTGGGATGTCTTAAAATATTTGTAACACTTCTAAAAACATCCATTAACATTGGGTCACTTTCCAATTTTACCCTTAAAAAGTACTTTTCCCATCTTAATTGGTTGGTCTATTATCTTTTATTTTATAACGGTTTTTATGATTTTGAAAATTTTGTATAATAAAACTAATTGATATCTATCAACAAGATCCATATTGAATATGTTTTGACTTTCATATAATAAATTAACCTCACAAATTTGGTCACAGTAATATTGACTGGATTTAGGGGCAAAATAGAAAAGTCAATACAAAATTTTCACACCCTTTAAAAACCCACTTCCCCAAAAGGGGCAAACAAATTGGGACGGAGGGAGTATATAACAAAAATTAGTTTAGATATCAATACACATTTTACGAATATCAATATATTTTTACAGATATTAATACACTTTTCTCAAATATTATACATTTTCTATTTATTATCCTTTGAGCTGCGATTAACATTTTCCAAAACAAATTAGGACGACCAACGAGGCAAAACTACTGTTAGGGTCAAAATAGGGTTGATTATGGCCTGATGGCGGTCTAATGTTAACAGATGAAATTCATTGCCCAAGTCCTACGGTGGCAAAATTAACGTCTTGGTCTTGGCTTATGGGCAAGCATTGACCATTCTAATCTAATGCCATGTTTGGATCAACCCATCATCATGTCCCCTCTTTTTCTTTTTGTAACTTCTAGAACTAATTAGCTTTGTACCTTTGTTTGGATGGGCGTGTGAAATTGTTATAAATGGAAACAAGATGAACAATTGGTATGATAACTTTTAAGCCAAGGGGATTTGCCAAGTGGTCTTGGCCTTAGACTTAATTAAGGGTATATTTGTTTATTCTTGATGACAACTCTTAGGGTCACCTCACCTTCACACGCAAGTGTGCGAAACGGTTGTAAGAGGAGCCATAAGGATTAGTCCGAGGTGCATGCAAAGTTGGCCCGCAACACCCTGCCCGAAAAAAAATATACTTCCACCGTCCACTTTTAAGTATGTTGCTTCGTAAATCCAATTTACTAAAGAAACATCATAATAACACATTTCATATCAATTTTTATCTCTACTTTACACTATTTACATCAACTTTTACCTTCACTTTTCGAAATTGTCCTCCACTTATACCTTTAATTCTTTATCAACTAACTTTTCAAAAGGGCAAAATGAAAATTGTACAAATTTTTACAATTAACTTTGAAACTATATATTTTTTTTGGTGCTTAATTTTTCGAACCATATACTTATTAAGTCACTGCTCAAAATGAAAATATCTACAATAAAAAAGGGAGGGAGGGAATAATACACATGTAAAAGGAAAATGTCCTTGTAGAATTAAAAGGCAATAGGAAAAATCAGATCCAAACAGGGTACAATTGGACAGTTGAGAGGTCTTTCCGAAATGCCTAGTAGTATTTGTCTATTTGAGTCTCTGAATTGTTTTTCTCGGAAGCCAGGCCTAAAACGTGTACTTTTAGTTGGTTGGAAGAATTGGAGTCGTGAGAGATTTTAACTTCTAAAGTCGACTTTTAAAAGTCTATTTAAAATTACAAAAAATTGACTTAAAAGTCATGTTTGATTATCTACACAAAACTTAAAGTCTAAAACGTTACGGTAACGGCATGGATTTTATCTCCGCAATGGACGGTTCAGATCGTGTAAGTGTCGAGATGAAATCAGAGCCGTTAATGGGGCGATCAATGACCCTGTAGTGCGGCACCACACTGCAACCCTATATTGCGGCACCGCACTGGAACCCTGTATTGCGGCACCGCACTATAAGATCCCCAATTCTGAATAAAATAGAACAATTTCGTTCACCCTCTTTAAAAGAGGTGAGGGTGAATATTACCCTCTATTTTATTGGTTGAAATGGTGTAGGTCTTACTATTGCAATACGCTTGGAAGGATGAAATCATTTTTTGGTGAGATCTACAGTATCTCAAAAATTATATTCGTGACTAAAGTCAAGAGGTTTTAATTGAATGTCAGGCTGTGAATATAGAGAGATTATTCCATGTTCAAGGGGGTGTTCCACTAATAAAAAACTGTTTTTTCCAAACACCGAAACATGTCATTCTCTCACAATACATCCCATAAAAAACCGTGAAAAATCAATTTTTTCAAAAAACCAACTTAGTGGAACACCTCCTAAAGAATTCTACCCACACGCTTGTGTGGGCTTCATAGACTTTGGTAGAGGGCACCACACATGCCCCATATAGTTCATCCGGGTGGGCGTTTTACTGGTGTGCGCATCAAATATCTTTAAACCTGTTCTGCAATTTCTTGTGAGGATTATAAAAGTGTAACTAAGTACAATGTCACATTATTAATTTATTCGCACACTCTTGTTAGTACTAATTTCAACTTTTTTTGGCATGCTTCACAAATTTGCTAATATCAAAAGGGACGCTACAAGGAAAACCGATTTTCCTGCACTTTTATTGGCGGTGTTTCTACCATAGTAGACTTTCCACGGCATTTTTAGAAGAAAAAAAAAATCAACTAAGAGGTATTTTTTTTTATCTTGAAACAATCCCGACGTTTTTCAAAACTATGGATCATTTCCGATGCTTTTTTAAATGTGGGAAACTCATCACAAGGACGATTCTCATCATCGCCTCATCAACAATTCACATGTCCACACATCATAAGAAATTTCAAAGCCTAATCATATCTAATGTTTCTCCAAATATCTTCTCCAGACAATTTAATACACTTCAAAATCAGCCAAAGTTAATCCCGAAGAGTTGTGGGAGCACTGGGAGGGGACGTGAGAATTAGTCCGAGGTTCGCGCAAGTTGGCCTGAGACACCCTAGATTAGAAACAATAAAAAAAGTCATCCATCATTAATTAATTAAAACTCCCTCAAGGCAACATCACAAAGCCAATACAACCCACACACATACCCCTCTTTTCAAGTTCTAAGTCCTACTCTACCCTAAATGTATCCACAGTTGGATTTCTCACTTTCCTTCGTCCTCATGCTCTCTCTATCCTTTACCCCATCTTCTGCAACTCCACCTTCCTCTACGTACATTCGATGGCTTATGTCAATCTATGGATCGACCAACGTTCTCAAAACGGCGTTTTTACGAAATATAGAGGAGTACGCAAGTTGATGCGTCGGTGATTTTTTCCACTGTTATCACAAACTTCAGGTGCCTTTGGGCTAAGGCAGTGGACAACTAATGTCACGCCCTCAATTTTAATAACCTAAATATATACAATTTCCACGTAGGATAAACCAAGTCAAACATATTTCCATTGAATAATCAAAGTCAAATATACAACTTTCAAATATAAAGTCCACGTGTCTCTCATCAAGAGTACCCAAACCCATGCATAAGTGACCAAAAGTTAAGAGTTATTACATGTATCAAGTTTGTCAAAAATTGAAGAAATAGAAGTTACAAGATCATCTCCCAAAATATACAAACTATGGAGAGGATAAAATAACTTCATGCAAAAGTAAGCTTCATGTTATGCATCCACACGCCAAGCATCCCAATCATGTGCCTTGCCGAGTACCTGAAAATGATAGGGTGAGCTCACTAGCCAATAAGAAACTTTTCTATTAACGCTAAGGGTATAGAGAATGAAAGATGCATATGAAAGTGTTATACGCACGAATGAGTAAGCTAATAAGGACTATTGTTGATCCACTCAATGATAAAGTGACCACAAGATGCCCAAATGCCCAATTAATACCCAATTGTCCATAATTTTCCTCATAACCATTACAATTCGTGTCGTGTGTTCGATTTCTTCAAAACATTGTATTTTTTTTTTATATAAAACATTTCATTTCACAACACTTCACAAATAACCACTTGTTTTAATAGGGAATGAATCCCTCTGCCAGATTTCGTGGGCTCTATGCACTCCTGCCGGATTTCGTGGGCTCCGTGTACCCATGGCTAGGGACGCACCAAACGGTGGCCCTAGAATTAATGATCACCATTTTCAAAAAAGTTTATTAAACCATCGTGTGTCCAAAACTTCCATGTAATTCATTTAGTTCGGAAACTCGAAGTGTATCGATTGTGGCGAAGTTAACACGTGTCCAAGAACGTGAGAAACCAAGACAAATCATAAAACGTACCACGATAGGCTAGGGATGTGTTTTTCAATAAGTTTTGAGGTGTAGAGATTGAATATACCAAGTACAAGCACGAACAAGCGACCAAAATCGACGAAAACAATTTTTTGTGAAGTGAAGGAGCTTGGATCAATCCAAGAAAAGAGTGGATTGATCCACACTGGTAAAATCGTAATCAAAGTGCTCTGGATCGATTCACTCTAATGGTGGATCGATCCACAATGTTCTAAAAGGTGAATCAGAGAGTTTTGGATCGATCCAGAGAATGAGTGGATCGATCCACTGTGGTTCAAAAAGCTAACAGAGCGTTGTGGATCGATACAAACTAAGTGTGGATCGATCCACCTGGGTTTCGAGTGAAAAATTGATAGTTTTGCTCAAAACAAAGGGGGCTTCAATCCAAGTCATAAGTGAGGTTCCAAATTGCCACAAAACATCAAGGAACATGTTTAAGCACTAAGCCAATGATCAAACCAACCAACATGTGGAGAATCAAGCTCAATCAAGTTCTAGTTCAACTTCAATGGAGGTGTAAAAGCTAGGCATGAAATCAAAGAGAGGTATGAACATTATGTATTAATGCAGACCATATACACTTAGAGGAAGTAGATGTAGGTTCCCTACCTCAATGGTTGAGCTCCAACTCAAGAAGAAAATGAAACCCTAGCTCTTGCTTCTAACCCCAACCGAAATGTGCTAACTCCAAGCAAAACCACGGAGACCCGGACTCCAAAACACGCGTAGAAGATGAATCTTTGGTTGGATGTTGAAGGATTTAAGTGTGGAGGGTGAATTTGGTGAAGAATTTAAGGAAGTTTGAGAGGAGGAGAAGAGAGAGAGAGAGAGAGAGAGAGAGAGAGAGAGAGAGAGAGAGAGAGAGAGAGAGAGAGAGAGAGAGAGAGAGAGCCGGTGTGTTTGGGGGATAGGGGAGTGTTTTTGCTTTCCAAAAATCAGCCAAACAAGTCTAAATGCACACCCCACAAATTACACTCACACCCCTAGTATTTCTAATGTGTTTTAAAGACACCCCAACGAACATACTAACTCCATATTGGCCCACATTACACTTTAAAATATTCCTTCCACTTCCCCAACATTATTTTAGAAAAATCATATGAATTTTCGAGTCCTTACAACTAAAGAGTTGCAAGTGACTTGTCAACCTGTGTGCCAAAAGCCCCTTGTAGGGATAATTTGAGAGATCGATGTTTTTGTAATTCATTCTTTGTAAATCGCTTTGTCCTTAAAACTAAAAAAAAATTCTCTCCTGATCAGTTTGGGTTAGCTAAGGGAGCAGCTAGATTTCCTAGCTAATCTCAACAAAATGATATTTCCTAAACATGGATAAGCGAAGGAGCAATGCTATAAACACAACTGTTCAACTTAAATTTGGACACATAGGTCCACAAATACTGAACGACTAGTTTGATAGAAAAGTAATACTCACTGCCCCGCATGATGTCTCAGCCCTTTAACAGTTAGTAACAAATTAATGCTAGCTCCCTGATATCTTTGACATTTCCTAGCTTTTGATTGTATTTCGCCGTAAACATTTCTTTTGAAAGAGGTCAATGGTGACACCGTAGATGTCGTTTATTGTTTATTTGGTCTAAAGATGAGATGGAATTGTGGAGAATGCTATTAATAATTATGCTAATAGTATGACAATTTTACTAACATTTGAATAAGTAGAAATTTTACAACAACCAATAAGACAATGTCACATCAACAAGCTGTTCAGATTACTATCTCCAATATTGTGTCAGTATATTTTTTTCGATTCTGTTTTGGGCAAGTAACAACGAATGCACTTGACTTGACAACACAGTGTACATTCAATTCAAAGAAAGTTTCACGCAAACTAACATAAACAAAAATCCTTTATTCCATAGCCAATAGACTTAGGCTTGGAAAAATGTTCGCTCATTATTTGGCTAGAGCATATTAGAGAATGATGCACAAACATACTCAAGGAAATCTTTTATCCATCTTTGCCTAATATTAATAGTCATCATTTCCATGTGCTAGAAGCCTCTCTGTAACCTGTCTCATGGTTGGTCTAGCATCTTTATCTTCCTCTACACATTGCAACGCTACTTGAAGCAATATTTCCATCTTACTTAAATCACATTTTCCCTTCAGCACTGGATCAATGATCTCCTCAAGCCACAATTCCTTCCCTCCATCCCATTTATCTTCTCCCTCATCCACTTAACCAACCATCTTTGTTCCATTTCCCCTGTGTTCCCGGATACTTGGTCGCCTGTTGTCATTGGGCTCTTGCCCGTGACCAACTCTAACACCACCACTCCGTAGCTACAAACATCAACTTTAGATGTGATTGAGGTTGGAAATCCACTCAGGTGCCTTGTAACCTCTCGTCCCCCTCACTCTGGAAAATCTCGAATTCAATAGTATGTTTTGAGACTTCACATTGCAATGAAGAACCCACTCCAAACACTCTTTGTGGAGATAAGCTAGGCCTTTTGTAGACCTAACCGTGATCTCCGACCTCTTTTCCCAATCAAGGGTACTAGAAACAAGATTCTCTGCTAACGATCGGAGCTCCATCGACTTGTACTCCAAAATCCTGTGATTTCCCTTAGCACAATATCCCCAAATCTCTATCAATTTCATGTGATTAACCCTCCCAATGGTGCTTGCCTTTTCTAAGAATTCTGCTTCCCCTCAATTAGCCTTGTTGAGTCACTTTATTACTGCAACTCTGGAATTCGGTAATACAGCTTTGTACACGACCCCACCACCTCTTCTTCCAGTTTCTTCTCTAATATTTCCCGTTACTTTCTTTAACTTGTCGTAGATGAATTTCCCAAACCCGCTCGTAACTTGGAGGTACCCTAGTGTGTTTTCACTTCTGGGTGCACTCATTTGGAGATACACCTTTGTTTTTGCCTTTATTCAAACTAGAGGGCTGGTACACACCATGTATGCACACATTTTTAGGAGAGGTGGGGATAGTGGGGTGGTGGTTATGATGAGTAGTTTCTAACCGATTATTATTTTCCCATAACATTTATTTAATGGGAAGTTAAGATTACCACTTGTAAAGGATTAACTTCCACTAAGGGTCCCTTATTGAAGAAAACCGTGCGGACCTGCCCTTTTTTTGTGTTTCCGGACCAAATTTTGACGATCCGAACCGGTCAATGTTTTTAAAATGCATTTTCCAAGGTCCACGCGGAAAATCTTCAAAAAAAAAAACCTGGAAGGGCTTGATCCACACAGTTTTTGTTAAAAACGCTATATATAGCGTTTTTAACAAAAACTGTGTGGATCAAGCCCTTCCGGGTATTTTTTTTGGACGAATCTTCGCGGAGGTCCTTAAAAATGCATTTTAAAAACATTGAACGGTTCGGATCGTCAAAATTTGGCTCGGAAAGGTTAGGTCCGCATGGTAACTTCAATAAGGGACCCTTATTAGAAGCTTATCCGTCTTGTAAATACTTAATTTTTTAAGGGACAATTAAGGAAATCACTTTTGTGCGAGGCTTCAAAAAAGGAAATACCAATTTGGGTTATATTTTGGGCAATTGACAATGTCATTGAATTGGCAACGCACTTCTCATCTTCACAGAAAATTGTACTTGAATTCCAAGAAGGCTTCATGCAAACTACCACTAACACAATCTTCTTATTCTATCAAGAACACACCACTGTATGAAAACAAAATATTTACACAATGCTATAGCATACTAAAATAATACATAAATATTTAAAAAGCTAGACTTTATGATAATGCATAAACTGAAAGTCTGAAACGAAATGTTGAGAACCCAAAACTCAAACCTTTTCCCTCACTTTCAAGCCAGTGTTTTACCCATCTTTGCTTGCAAATATTCATTGTTCTCATGAGGTAGAAGCCTCTCAATAACCTGTCTCATAGTGGGTCTTGCACTGTTATCTTCCTCTACACATTCCAATGCCACTTGCACCAATATTTTCATCATCTTCAAATCACATTTCCCTTTCATCACTGGATCAATGATCTCTTCAAGCCACAAATGTTTTCCTACATTCCCATTCATTTTCTCTCTCACCCACTTAACCATGCCTCTTTGTTCCATCTCCCCTGTATTCCTAGACACTTGATTGCCTGTTGTCATCGGGCTTTTTCCCGTTACCATCTCTAACACCACCACTCCGTAGCTATAAACATCAACTTTGGATGTGATTGGGAGGTTGGAAATCCACTCAGGCGCCATGTAGCCTCTTGTCCCCCTCACTCTGGAAAAGCTCGAATTCTTACCACCGCCCCCTCTGTTTACTAGCTTAGAGAGGCCAAAATCCGCAACCTTTGGTTTGTAATTAGAGTCCAATAGTATGTTTTGGGGTTTCACATCGCAATGGAGAACCCACTCCAAACACTCTTCGTGCAGATAAGCTAGGCCTTTTGCAGAACCAATAGCAATATTAAACCTCTTCTCTGAATCAAGGCTACTGGAACTAAGGTTTTCTGCTAACGATCCCCGTTCCATGTACTCGTAAACCAAAAGTCTGTGATTTCCTTCAACGCAGTATCCCCAAATCTCTATCAAATTCATGTGGCTAACCCTCCCAATAGTGCTTACCTCTGCTAAGAATTCTGCTTCACCTTGATTAGCCTCGTTGAGTCGCTTGATTGCTGCAACTCTACGATCGGATAATATACCTTTGTACACAACTCCACCACCTCCTCTTCCAATTTCTTCAGTAAAATTTCTCGACGCTTTCTTCAGCTCATCATAGGTGAATTTTCTAAACCCACTCGCAACTTGAAGGTAACCTTGTGCGTTTTCACTTGAACCTTTTTGGGTTTTGTACAAAAACAAGCATACAAAACAAACACAAATGATTTCAACTCCGCCAAATGCAAATGCGAACCAAACCATAAATTGCAACGTTCCATTTTGTTTGGGTTTCTTGTAAGCTCTATCAAGTGCCAAGTTAGGTGGGCGCGGGGGGCATTGTAATCCGATTTTTTGTTCTTGATTTGCCAGAGAAGGGATGAAGGACTTGGGCAACCTTAAATAGGTGGGATCACCAAATCCTGGGGATCTGTGCCCATTGAGCAACATTAGCTTGGGAAAACAATTATAATGACCATTTTCGAATTTGTAATTGAAGCCGTAGCAATTACAGCTTTCTAAGCATACTTTCTCACAGCTTTCCAAGGTGTAATTTGGGTAGTATTTTATATCATAGCCGTAGAATTCGACATGAGGAACTTCAATGAAACGGGATTCGAGTGACCAATCCGAGTTGCAAGAGAGTTTGAACTCAGGTTCACATCCGAGTGACCAATCCGTAACATTTTTAGCCTTGTACCTGATTGAGAGTTAGCCAATAATTGTATTAGAGTTGTATACAGAACACTACTGTAACAAAAGCGTCAATGGAATCAACCACTATAACACAATATGCAAATTTTTAGGTTGTCCTCACGATATACAATGGGTAACGAACTAAAGTACCAAGTGTTTCTAAATTTTTCTATAATTCGTGAAACCAGTATGAGAATAAAAGATGGTTTCATTAACAATATCTAGACAAAAATATGGCTAAACAGGTGACAATACCATAACAAATAACCAAGAGCAAAATAATAAAAAAATTAATCATAATCTAGTTTGATTATTATCCTCCTAAACTTTACCTTGTTGCAAAATCTATTATGCTATGTGTCGAACACTTTACAAATGTATAATTTATTTTGACCATAATCCACATATCTATAATTCACAATCCAAAATATAAAATTCAAAAAATAATAGGCCCCTAGTTTGGTATGTCATCTTATTTGCTTAAAATTTGGATGAATTTCGTAATTTGAAGTTAATTGCGAAAGAATAATCATGAGATTCAAATTGCTGATTACATAGTTTCCTCAAATTTAAATGAAAAGGCATGTAACTTCATGGTGTACATATTGATTAGTAAGTGCTGATACACTCGTTCTCTTTCACAAATACATACTAAGGTAAAATTATTTTGTGATGGAAACAGAAAATAAATCATAGAGGGCGAGGTCAAATTTGTACATAATTCTATAGTACAAACCATATAGCTTACAAAAATTAGACAAACAAATTAATTAACCATAAAAATCGTAACGTTTACAAAACAAATTAGAAAATGTAAGCGCAAATTGGTCCATAAAAGTCCAAGGTAATTCGGTCTTTTCGCCTGTAGGCGAAAAGGACAATACAAAATGAGAGTGCATGCAAAAGTTACTCCAAATGCTGATTCTCAAATTGTGTCTGGATCGTGTGATTTTGAGAATGTGTCTGTATCGTGTGGTTTTGAGAATGCCTGATGAAAATATACATTCCCACCCAAGGCTCCAGAAAAGCCAAAATTCAATAATGCAAAATCTGGAATTGGAAAATGGAGCTCCCAAATTGGGCTCTTTAGCATACTCATCAATTTCTATAATGTACTATTTAGAAAAGGAAAACTTATTGATTTCTCTAATGTTGAACGAAATTATATCGTTAGTCACTTTTCTACTTTAGCTTGCTACTTTTAAAAAAAGTGGAATATAAATGACTCATTTTATGATTTTTCTTTCCAGTTTAGCTTACAACATGTTAAAGATGGGACGATGATGCTCTTAATAAACCGGAGTATTAATTTTTAGTTATAAACTTAAAACTTATGTCGTGTACCCCTTTGAAAAAAACCGAAACAAAACTTATGGCGTGTGGGAGGAGAAGCTTTCCAGTGCCGAGCGGGTATCATGTGGTGTCTGACGTGGTACCATGCGGCCAATCAAAACACACCATTTGGGCGTGGGGTCCTCCGTTCAATACAATGTGGCGCGTGCCACATAAGTTGCATGAGCCCGTTTCGATTGGGAGTAGAGTACCACATTGGCACGAGACATGGTACCTGCTCGGCACCCATAAGTTGGCCGATGGAGAAGCGGGATGCTCGCATTGGGGACAAGAGGATGTGCGTGGAATGTCTGCAGAAGCTAGAGTGGAACGTGGGCAACGCAAACGATGGCATTTGGGTCCAGTTAGGAGTTTTTTAAATTTTTTTGGACGTGTGGCTGGTAGAGGACATCGGGTTAATAGAAGGAAAATTCAATGGCAATTTCAGAGACGCAGAGGTCGCTCGTCGGTACAGAATAGCTGTGATGAAAATTGCGGTAGGAGATCCAAGCAAATAAGCATTAAGCGTAAGGGGGTTTTGAGGCGACAGGAGGTAGGGCGAAGGAAGAGGAGGAAAAATTCGTCGGAGTCCTCTATGTCTAGTGGTGAAGATCAATGCGGATGGGAGGGGACAGTTTCATCTGGTGCGAATGGATCAGAGGAGGGTTATGGAGATACTGGTGGTTTTACAGTGGTCAAGAAAGGAGTGAAACGTGCAAGTGATAGTTCGGATGATGGCGCTTATAAGAAAAGGGGTGGAATGGAACGGGAGTCTGAGAATTCAGAGATTGAGGCATTAAGGGAGGAGTTTTTGAGATTCAATTGGAGTTCAGAAAATGATGGGAGGGTGCTTGAAACTGATGGGCAAGGAGTAAGTTTGGATGCAGAAGTTGAAGGACCGGTTTCAGATGCGCAGAGGGAAGAACAGAGTCGACAATTTTGGATTCAATCAATCCAATGGGCGGCTCAATGTCTCAATATGCCTTTAAACCAACAAGGGGTTTCGGAGGAGGTTGTCCCTCAACAACCTCCTCCTCAAGGATCATGAAGATTCTTAGCTGGAACTGTAGGGGGTTGGGTCAAGCCCTTACAGTTCGAACAGCTAAGAACTTGGCCCGACAGCACGGAGCTAATTTGGTTTTCTTTATAGAGACAAGGTGTTGTGTGGAAAAGCTTAAGGGGTTGGGTTTAAGTATGGGTCATAAATTCTCTTTGGGAATAGACCCTATCGGGTTAAGTGGGGGTTTATGGGTAGCCTGGGATGACAAATATAAGATTTTGCCGCTGCATAAATGTAGCAATTTTTTGGTGTTTATTGTGGAAGATGAAAGGGGTGTGAAGTGGTCTTTACGTTTGGTTTATGGACATCCAAAACTCAGTGAACGTAAATGGGTATGGCAATTTTTAAGTGGCTATTTGGAGCAGCTGAATAAACTCTAGTGGTTGGGGATTTCAATCAGATTATGGTTATTGAAGAGAAACTTAGCGTTAACTCAAGGAATCCTGGGGGGATGGAATGGCTGCAAGATTTTTCAAGGGGTTTGGGTTTGAGGGATATTAAATCCTTTGGTGTTTTCTTCACATGGACTAATAACAGAGAGGGGTATGATGCTACTTATGAGAAATTAGATAGAGCTATGGCTAATAGAGAGTGGATGGATTGCTTTCCGAAGGCAGCTGTTCTAAATTTGCCTATTCAACGATCGGATCACAGTCCTTTGGTGGTGGATTTGCACTGGAACGATAAAGCGGGGCAGCGACCAAAGAGGTTTGAGGAAGTTTGGTTGAAGATGGAAGGTGTTGCAAATTTTGACTGATAGTCTACAAGTGGTTCATGCTTTGAGTAGGTTTTTTTTTTTTTTGAACTGGAAGTCAATCATATCATTAATAAAGGCCCGAAAGCCAAGCCATTCGGCACATACAAGATTTCAAAACAAATGCGGAAAGACCCAATACTACTTAGGCTCGGACACGAGCACACCACAAAAGCCACGACGGGCATGGAGCTCTAAAACACATACTGCAAAGCAGACGCAGATCCATAAGAGGATCGATGCATAGAATCCTATCCAAGCTTCAATAGTAACTACCTACGGCTCAATCCAAACACTGATAGCCCAACTGAAATCTGTAACTTCTCGAAACCAAACACAAGACGATAACAACACGGTAATCACAGAGCACAAAAAGCTAGCACCTAAGATAAACAGAAAAAGTAATAGACTAAAACTCAACACAAACTGAGTTAACTGGGTCACCTAAGACTGAGTTGCCCCGAGTCGCACCCATAAATGCTAAGCTCAAGCCGAGAACAGCTCTGGGTGCAGAACCAAGCCTCCATAGCCGCTGTCATCGGAATCCGAAGGTGTTATTGCTGGAGAAAGCCCAGGCCACCATGAACGCATCAACCTCCCTGAGTCAAAAACTTCACAAGATCAGGGGGTTCAGGTCGAGATGAAAATGGCGGAAGAGGGAGCTAGCAGTTGGCAGAGGAGGGCGGCAGAAAGGTGAAGGTTATGGTTATGGTAAAAGGAACAGGCGGTGGGTGGTGGTGAACAGATCTGAGGAGGTTTCAAAACAGGGGCGGCGGTGGGTGGATGGTGGCGGGGCGGCGATCGGGGGGGGGGGGTAGGGTCAATAGATGGCGACCCTACCCCCCAAGAAGATCAGAAAGGACGGTGAGGAGGAGAAGAGGGTTTATGTCAGTTGGGTGAGGTGGATTGAAAGAAGGAAGGGTGGCGGTGGGTAGATTTAGAGGCGGCGGCGGTAGGGTAAGTAGGGATAAAACCCTAAGAGATCTCTCAGTCTAGAGAGAGAGGCTCCCGAGGGAGAAGTTTATGCTTTGAGTAGGTTGGAAGATGCTAATTACTCTATTAGGAACATTGTGCTAGATATTATGGGCATCTTATCTTATTTTGACCATGTTTATGTAATTAAGGCCACCCATCAAGATGTGAGACCGGCCCACAATCTTGCTCGGAGTCGCCCTTCGCCTTTGTAATATTTCTGATTAATGTAGTTCCTATGTTTATGGTTCAAAAACAAATAAAAATAAAATAAAAATAACTTGTGGCGCCTTCTCAAAATTAAAGTACTGTAATAATGCTACATACACAATTTAAAGACACGTGTGTTAACAAAAAAATTCTAGGAACAAATTTCAATCAACTTTTAAAAAGCTGTTGTGGGTGTTCAAAAATTGCTTACCACCAAATTTTAGAATTCAAGGGATTCCTAGACACTAAAAAATATAAAATCTAGCTCGTTCTAGAGAAGTTGGATTTGAGGTGCTTATCTGATCATATTTTAGATTTTAAACATTTGCAAAGTTGATTTTTTCATCTCTGGTTTTTTTTTTTTAAAAGTAAATAGTACCGGCTATTGCTGAACTTTAATTATAATTTCACAGCTATCGAAGAACAAATTTATGGTTTTTTCCGACTAAAACCTGAAATCGAAAACCTGAAGCAGCATCTGGATCTATATATTTATACAAATAAGTATCCGCAGCTATTGCAAATATTATCAAAATTGTTCAAATCTCATGAAACTTAAATCGAAAACATTACCCGGGTAAGCAAGAGCATCTCCGATCCTTACTCAAGTATGGAAAATTGTAGTTACAGATAGCATTAGGGCCACAGAGTCCGTGGATCTGACACGGCCGGCGTATGGCTTGCCAAGTAACACTCCAAATCCTCCTCTTCTCATCCAAACTATACATTCTCACATTACCATCCACATCCATCTTCAATCTCCTCCAAACCCCCACTATCTCATAATCCGAAGCGTTAAACACCAAATCATCACTCGATCTGAAGTACCCAGACAAATTAAACGCCGCGCTTCTGCTGCTGTTGTATGTGGTCCGACCCGCTTCCCAGCTGTTCTTCGAAGGGTCCGGCCAGTAAACGCTGGATATCTCCGGCCCATCGAACAGTAAACGCAGGACGTTGTCGTTGTCGAAGAAGAAGGTGTAGAACCCAGTTGAGATATTGGTTTGGCTTCGAGAGGAGACGAGTTTTGTAGTTCGGGTCATGGGTTGGTTTGGAAGAAGGGTATCCGTCGGTGAATCGAAACTCTGCCAAATAATTGTACCATTTGGGTTTCTTAAAACAAGGTTACCAGTGTCTAGGAGTTTTAATTCGAGTGATGGGATTGATTTGGTGTTCGTGGACCAGACGGTGAACTGGTCCGCGTCGGTTAGTATGAGGTCGCCGGATTTGAGGAGAGAGAGTTTTGAGAGTTTGCCGTTGACGGGTTGGTCGCGGTTGGCGGTCCAAACCAGGGTGAGATTGCCGTCGGAGGTGGGTTTGGTGAACCATATGCAGAAGCAGTAGGCGTTTTGGCCGACGGAGTGGAATCCGGCGGTGAAGACGCCGTTTGGGGAAACGGTGGGTATGGAGAGGGATGAGGATGAGGATGTGGGTAAGGTATCATCATGTGATGATGAGATTGAGAACAGGGGTAGTGATGATAGGAGTAGGGAGATCAGGAGGGTTGGAATTGGGGTATTCATTTTAGGAATAATTATGGGTGTTATTTGTTCATTTGCAGTTGTTTTTGGGTTTGGGTTTGCGGACATAAATAGGGATGAGATTCTACCAATTAATGTGAGAGATAGTCCACTGTCAAAATAATATCAGCGGAGTATATAACAAAAATTAGTTTAGATATCAATACACGTTTTACGAATATCAATATAATTTTATGGATATTAATACACTTTCTACTTACTTTATCCGTCCCGTTTTGTTTGCTCAGCATTCCTTTTCAGGCTATCCCAAAATGTTTGCTCAATTTCCTTAATTGGTTGTAAAGACTTGGCAAACTACCCATTCTACATTTTCACTCATTTTTACTTTGGAGCCAAAAGTTTGAGAAATTTTTTTGGAATTGCATTTTGATTGGAGCCAAAAAAAATTAGTGTTTGTTGGAGCCAAAATTTTCAGAATTTTTTTTCGGATTGTGTTTTGATTGGAGTCAAAAATTTTGTACCAATGTTTGTGAGAGTTTTTGTTAGAGCCAAAATTTTGAGAAAAACTTTTGGGATTGTGTTTTGATTGGTACCAAAATTTTGAGAAAAAGTTTTGTATTTTGATTGGAGCCAAAAAAATTTAGAGTTTCTATTGGAGCCAAAATTTTGAGAATTTTTTTTGGGATTGCGTTTTGATTGGACCAATATTTGTTAAGAGTGTTTGTTGGACCAATATTTGTAAAGACAAAAAAGGAGTACCAATTAACAAAGGAGAGAGTTAAATTCATTCCCCATACTAGTTATGAAGGGTAAAATTGGAATACTCTGCCTTTGACTTTTATTTTTTTGGCCATTCGGGTAAGCGGAGAAGTTAGTGAGTTAGTCCATCGGGGCTATAGAACCTTTCCATAGTCCTAAACTCCAAACGCCTCTACCGAGGCTCGAACCCTGGCTTCCCTTGTAGGAGAACTAGGAATTAACCGTTGGTTTACAAGCCCTAAGTTCTGCTTTTGACCTTGACCCAATAAATTTGTTGACTTTCTGTAGTGAGCAAACAAATTGGGACAAAGAGAGTATTACCTTCCTTGAACTGCGATTAGCATTTTCCAAAACAAATTACTACGACAAACCAGGAAAAATTATTCTTGGGGTCAAAACAGGGTTGATGATGACGGTCCGATGGTCGCAGATGAAATATATTGCCCAAGTCTTACGGTGGCAAAATTAACCTCTTGGCTTATGGGCAACCAATGACCATTCTAATGCCATGTTTGGATCAACCCATCATCGTATCCCATCTTTTTTTAATTTCTACTAATTAGCTTTGTACCTTTATGACGCAGAGAAATTCACGAGAAACTAGTTAGCGTACTAGTTCAAACGATGATAGGTCTCGAATCCACAAGAGTTCTTGAATCCACAAGAAAAAAGAGAATAACTCTAAATTATAATTGATTAAAAGCTAGATAATAATAGAGGTTATATGCCCTTTTATAGGGAAAACTAGCAAACTCTAGCAAAAACTTACCAAAAAAATAAAGTATCCCACAAATTGGGGAAACTTCCAAAATTGAAAACTAGAAAGAAAAATAAGAAATTCCCAATTGGAAACAACGAAAACGGAATTACACGCTAAGAGTAATTCGTAATCTAATTATTACCTAAAATAGCAAAATTACTAAATTGAAGGCCTAAACGAATGAATTTGGCTGAATTCCACCATAAGTCACAATTAGGGTGGTGAGTATTGATCGCAGCGCGATTCTCCTTCAGCCAACCAAGTTTGGGCCTATTCCGGGCTTGTCGATAAATTGCTGAAATTGACAATTTTCAATTAGAAGTTGTTTGGGCCTCTTAGGTTTTGACCGGTCCAACTGATCATATAATTGGCCCGCTACTTGTTTTGCATCACCTTACTTGGATGGGTATGTGAAATTATGATAAATGGAAACAAGATGAACAATTGGTATGATAACTTTTAAACCAAGGCGATTTGCCAAGTTGTTTTGGCTTGAAACTTAAGGATTTGCTTACACTTAAGGTCTTATATTCGTTTATTCTTGCTAACAACTCTTAGGGTCACCTCACCCTCACGTGCAAGTGTGTGAAAAGGTTGTGAAAGGAGCTGTAAGGATTAGTCTGAGGTGCATGCAAGCTGGCCCGCAACACACTGCCAAACCCCTCCCCTCCCAATAAAAAAAAAAAATGCTTCCAGCGTCCACTTTTAAGTGTGTTGCTTCATAAATATAATTTATTAAAGAAACATCATCATAATACATTTTACATCAATTTTTACCTCTACTTTACACTATTTACATCAACTTTTACCTCCACTTTCCAAAATTGTCCTCTACTTATACTCATTAATTCTTTGCCAACTAACTTTTCAAAAGGACAAAATGATAATTGTACAAACTTTTACCGTTAACTTTTCAAATTATATACACATAACTCAAAATGAGAATATCTACCCTAGAAAAGGACGGATGGAATAATAAATATGTACTCCGTGGTTAGGAAAATGTCCTTAGAATTAAAAGGCAACAGCAAAAGTCAGATCTAAACCGCGTACAATTTGACTGCTTCTTTCCGATTTCATGCCTAGTCTCTGAATTGTTGTTCTCGGAAGCCAGGCCTAAATCGTGTACTTTTAGTTGGTTGGAAGAATTGAAGTCGTGAGAGATTTTTTAACTTTCTAAAGTCAGACTTTTAAAAGTCTATTTAAAATTTTAAAAAAAATCGACTTAAAAGTCGTGCTTGATTATCTACACAAAATTTAGGGGGTGTTCCAGCAAGGTAATTTTTTGAATAAACTGATTTTTCACGGTTTTTTATGTGATGTATTGTGAGAGAATGATCTGTCTCGGTTTTTAGAAAAAAAAACAGTTTTTTTGTTAGTGGAACACCCAAAGTCTTAAACGTAACGGAAACGACATAGATTTCATCTCCGCAATGGATGGTTCGGATCGTGTAAGTGCCGAGATGAAATCAGAGTCGTTGATGTCGCGATCAATGACCCTGTATTGTGGCACCGCACTACAACCCTATTTTGCGGCACCGCACTATAAGATTCCCAATTCCGACTAAAGGAGTGCAATTTTGTTCACCCTTTTTAAAAGAAGTGAGGGTGAATATTACCCTCTATTTTATCATATTTTATTGATTCTATTTTATCATATTTTATTGATTGAAATGGTGTAAGTCTTACTATTACAATACACTTGGAAGGATGAGATGACTTTTTGGTGAGATTTGCCTTTGGCTAAATCCAAAAAAATTGTCTTTTTGGTTTTTTTTCGTGGTCTTTATTCAAAAAAAAAATTGCATTTGTTAGTTTTCGGTCGATTTTTTGTGGTTTCTTGGCTTGTCTTGATGAGAGGAATCTAAAAAGTATAAAATTATTAGCCAAACTTAAAATTTTGTGAATAAAGATGAAAAATGGAAGTAAAAAACCAGTTTTTTGGATTATTTTTTGTCTTTATTCACAAAACTTTAAATTTGACTAATAATTTTATACGTTTTAGATTCCTCTCGTCGAGACAAGCCAAGAAACCACAAAAAATCGATCAAAAACTAACAAATGTAAATTTTTTTTGAATAAAGATAAAACGAAAAAACCAAAAAACCAGTTTTTTGGATTTAGCCAAAAGGAGGTATCTCAAAAATTAAATTTGTGACTAAAGTCAAGAGGTTTTAATTGAATGTCAGGCTATGAATATAGAGAGATTATTCCATGTTCACGAGCATTTACTCCACAAGGATTCTGGAGGCGGGGGCCCTGCTGTGCACAGCCGCATGGCACCGTGCCATGCGGCCATCCGACCGTCCATTGCGAAAATGCACGGCTCGGATTTAATCCAATAATGAATGGCTCGGATTGTATTGAGCTCGGATTAAATCCGAGCCGTTCATTTTCGCAATGGACGGCTCGGATGGCCGCATGGCACCGTGCCATGCGGCTGGTGCACAGCAGGCCCCCCCATTCCAAGGATTCTACACACACCGTTGTGCGGGTTTCATAGACTTTGGTAGAGGGCACTGCGCACACCCCATATAGTTCCTCCGGGTGGGCGTTCCAAATCTGTTCTGCAATTTCTTGCGAGAATTATAAAAGGGTAACTAAGTACAATGTCACATTATTAATTTATTCACACACTCTTGTTACTAATTTCAACTACCAAACAAATCCGTTCTTAGCTCCCTCATTCTTAACAAATTCTCGCTTTAAGCATATCTACTTATAATCTCATCTTCTTCCTCATATGAAAACCTTATAATTCGGCCGCCAAAAGGGCAGTTAGGACGTGTTCGGAAAAAAAGTTTTCGACAATATTGTCAGTCTCATTTGTGGCTATTTGGTTTTTGAATGTTTGACAAAATTGCTTCAAATTGTATGAATTAATTATTCGTCTTGACAAAATTACTATCAACCACCCCAGAAATAACTATAGATGAGAAAAGGACAGGGTCGTCAATCTTGACTCTTTGAAACTTCAAATCAAGTTTTCATATTTTCTTGTTTTGTCGCGTTGAGACGAATGATTAATTTGAAACGTTTAATGAAAAATAGACAAACGATACTATAACACCACTTGTAACCACAATTGCCACAATTGTTTTTTTTTTTTTTTTTGGGTTTTGTTCAGTACTCTTTGTTTGTTGGAAAAGGATCAGAATTCTCTCCAGTTCATTAAAGGACTAGACGATCCTGTCCAGTCTGTTTTTGGGCCCTTCCCGGATATGTTTTCAGGATTTGGACCGTTGATACTTTAGACTTCGGCGAGACTCCAAGTACACCAAAGTCCTGTACATTTTATTTCTGTTCTAGTGTATTTTTTTTTTTTTTTTTTTATGTTTTCGCTATTACTATTTTTTTTTTTTTTTTTGTGTTGTTATGATGACTGGGGTTGTTGCGAAAAGATAAAGCAGGAATTTTTCTCTTGAGAGACAAAATTTTAACGATTAGGGCCTTATTGTTGTAGTTTTAGTGCTTTACAATTATGAAAAATTTAGTAGAATAAAAGACCAAAAAATTAACGAAAACAAGGGTTATGACTGGGACGAACATTAAATTCAAAGATTTTGCCTATATTTTTTAAGAGTTTATTATAGTCTGGAAGGAAGAGCACACATTATCCATGTGAAGTACCATGCGTGGAGTAGTGTTTAATTATTTGTCCTAACAGTTAATTGATGGCGAATTGAAAGTAATTGTAAAAACTTATTCTTTTTGGATAGTTGTGAAAATTACTTTTTTGGCATGCTTCACAAATTTGCTAATATCAAAAGGGACGCTACAAGGAAAAATGATTTTCCCGACACTTAACGGCGGTGTTTCTGGCATAGTAGGCTTTCCATGGCATTTTTAGAAAAAAAAAAAAAAAATTCAACTAAGAGGTGATTTTTTTTTTTATCTTGAGACAATCCCGACATTTTTCAAAACTATGGATCATTTCCGATGCTTTTTAGATGTGGGAAACTCATCACATGGACGATTCTCATCGCCTCATCAACAATTCACATGCCCACACATCGTAAGAAGTTTCAAAGCCTAATCACATTTGAAGTTTCTCCAAATTTCTTCTCCAGACGATTTAATACACTTCCAAGTCAGCCCAAGTTAATCCCAAAGAGTTGTGGGAGGGGATGTGAGAAATAGTCCGAGGTTAACACAAGTTGGCTCGAGACACCCTAGATTACGAACAATAAAAAAGTCATCCATCGTTAATTAATTAGAACTCCCTCGAGGCAACATCACAAAGCCAATACAACCCACACACAAACCCCTCTTTCCAAGTTCTAAATCCTACTCTATCCTTAATGTATCCCCAGTTGGATTCTCACTTTCTTTCGTCCTCATAGTCTCTCGTCTTGTACCCCATCTTCTGCAACTCCACCCTCCTCTACGTACATTCGATGGCTTATGCCAATCTATGGATCGACCAACGTTCTAATTCCTCAAAACGGCGTTTTTACTAAATAATAGAGGAGTATGCAAGTTGATGCGTCAGTGTTTCTACTGTTATCACAAACTTCAGGCGCCTTTGGGCTAAGGCAGTGGACAACTAAAGAGTTGCAAGTGACTCGTCAACCTATGTGCCAAAAGCCCCTTGTAGGGATAATATGAGGGATGGATGTTTTTGCAATTTATTCTTTGTAAATCACTTTGTCCTAAAACTAAAAAAAAAGGGGGGAAAAAAAATCCTCTCCTGATCAGTTTGGGTTAGCTAAGGGAGCAGCTAGATTTCCTATCTGATCTCAACGAAATGATATTTCCTAAACATTGACAAATGAAGAAGCAATGCTATAAACACAACTAATGTATCTAAACACAACTAATGCTATAAACACAACTAATGCTATAAACACAGCTAGATTTCCTATCTGATCACAACTAATGTTTTAGATCGCCAAGTGAGACCGTAAAACACATAGGACTCCAATACATAGTAGTAAAACACATAGGACTCCAATCCTAACAATTGCCAATGACAAACATTATATTCTAAAACACCCTAATGTATCTCCGCCGTAATCTCCTTAATCTTGGATAGTGTCAAGCCTGAACAATTGGGGTCAGATACATGAATCTGTTTTCTCCATTTAGTATTGTTGAGAGCATCGTATTCCGTGATATTAAAAAAGCTAATATCTTTTCGAACTATTGCCTCCCTTAATACAACCACCCACCCCAAACATGTTAGTTCTCCTAACTACCACATCGACTGATAAACGATAGACATCCAAACCACCTCAATCTATTTTCTCATCTTATCTTCTATTGGTACATCAAATTGGATCAAACTTTTCCATTATTGGTTTATGGACTTTCTTGTTCAACAGCCACATTTACCAGTCAGCTAATTAAAGTACTACATATTTTATCTTTAGCAAACACAACACCAAATAGCCATTGCAGAGATACATGAAACCCACATCTGTCACCAACTAAACTTCAATGTTCAGCTATGTTCGAACAACCTCTATAAATCTATTTTATTTCCAACTTTGAGTTTTCTTGTTCCTTCCTCAGACGTGGAGTTCTAGCTCAAGGAAGAATCAGGGCCGGCTCTGATGTTGGTGAGGCCTATAGCAAACTTTTTTAAACGCGGCCCTCAATCTACTTTGCATAATTAAAAATACTTGGAAAAAGAAACTTCATATGAAGTCATTACAATTATTTGAGAGTATAAGTACCCAAAATCGATAACCCTTGCAATAATTCAATTTTTATATAAGCGTAATAGTAATTACTATATGGACCTATAAAATTGGGGACTCTCAAAACTAGTAAAAAAAAAAAAAAAATTGGGTACCTAAAGCGGTGGCTTTACGAGCTTTCAAAGCCAGCTTTAAGGAAGATGGCAAATAATGATAAAAGTGCTTCTCAGTGTTGGAAACTGTAACCAGAGGAATGAAAGAAATTATACTTGAGAAAGTCCAGTAGCTGCTGGGGTAACTCCTTCGGTGCCGCGTCCTCTATGTTGGCATAATATTGCATCTCTGGCAACTTAACTCCAAATAACCAATTAAAAAAACTCAAGCACCTGAAGAAGCCAGGCATTCAGGCAGGACTTAAAAAAATGCTTACAGTTCCCACAAAGAAAGCCCTTTGAATGTCGCAATCATGCTTTACAGTGTAACCAGTAAATATGCAAAGTCCTTTGCGCCCCCCCTAATTACAATTTTACCCCTACCCTTTTCTTTTAATTACTATAGCTTTATTATTAATATTAATTTATTTTTTTATTACTTTATTTCTTTTATTTAGTTAACTCATTTCTTTATATTAATTCATTTAATTATTTAATTCATTTATTTTATTTTATTTAGTTTTTTTATTTAATTCATTTCTTTTATATTTAACTCAGTTGAAATCCTACCTTAGGCAAAGAGCAAAGTGAGTGAAAGAACTTGCATTTAGGCAAAGAGCAAAGTGAGTGAAAGAATACACATATTAGTAAAAAAAAAAAATGAAAATCCAGTCAACTATCGGAATTACGCGTGAAATAAAAAATCACTATTACTAAATAGAAAAGTCCAAACTTATGTTTTCATTATCAAACTCCTTTTTTTTGGTGTTATAAAAATAGAGGCTAACAACATATATAATTAGCAAATACAAAAGTCCGAACTTATGTCTTCATCTTCAAATCCAAATTACTATCAGAACTCCAATTTTTTGGTGTGATACAGAGTGAGAAGAGAATAGCGATTGATTTGTTTGTTTCTTTAGAGAAGAAGGGTAAACTCGGACCCGAATTACATGTAATAAGTCGTCAACTAGATTTATAGTAGATTTTGCCGGAATATCCACTTATTTGTTGACCTCCCGGTAGACATGTTTAATCTCCGAGATCCCGAGCTTCTCCAGAAGATACGTACCTGCACTTATGAAAATAATGTTACTAAGTGTGACTTGCCACGTACCTTGGTTAGTTTCGTGCAGAATACCTTGTCAAATTACATTGGGGACCAAACTGAAAAAAATTGATTTGAACATGGTAAAGAATAAAGATAATAACCAAAAAAGACTATGAAAAAGTCACAAAAAAGTTAGGCAACTTTACTTTTTTGTTTTTTGCTTGACAAAAGAATTTTATTAATCCTCTCTCACAAAGATTAAACAGACCAATGGCACAACGGCAATGCCACACACCCGAGACCCAATAGAAACAAAGGAAGGTAAAAAGCCACCACCCAAGCCTAACACACCTCCAAAACTCCAAATCCAATATAAAAAAAAAAAAAGCTCTGATATCTGCAAAGACAACCAAGCCACAAAGGAATAGATAAATAAATAAAGTTAGTAAATGAAATTAATAAAATTTGAACCAAAAAAAAAAAAAAAAAAGAAACTAAATCTAGATGTGTACAAATTGTCAACACATGATATTGTATAGAACGTTCACATATGTACAGGAGTTGGATAGTAGATGGCCAAAATTACTCACTATCTAGTCTAAACATGAGAAATCCAATTGCCCGCTCTGTTCAAACTGTAGAAATGAAGGGGAATCTTTGTGTCATATGTTGTTTCATTGTAGCCTAGTGGCTTGGATTTGGATTCTATAGCTACATCGCGAACTACGTATTTCAAACTGTGGAAGGGATGGGGATTCTCTACACTACAAGAAAAAACACCAATGGTGACATGAAAAACTGTCACCGAAGGCCCAATATTTGTCACCGATTATCATCGGTGACACAGAATGTGGGTGTCATTGTATCCGTGACACTGAAAGTCAAGAGTGACAAAAATTGTGCACTTGTCACGGAATGATGTCAACAGTGACAAAAATATGGTGTCACGGAAGAGAGATTTTCCATGACATAGTAGGGTGTCACTAAAAGAAATGGTGACAACAATAACGTTGCCATAGAAAAGAGATCTTTCATGACAAAATTGTCACCGAAAATATTTACCTTGTCAACAAAACGCGTGTCACTGATAATATTACCAGGTGGGCACACAAAGATGACCACCTCTTTTTGAACTCTTTTTGTCACAAAAAAACATGATCAACATAATTGTGCCTCCCAAAATATCATTTCACACCTACTTACAAAGTTTCAAATATTTGTATCTAGATACACCCATTAACAAAACTTATACCGCAAAGACGCAAAATATCATTCAAATCAAATATCCAACAAGTCAACATTATATCATCCAAGTTCACACCCCTTCAAAATATGTATCCTTCAACAATAAACACTTCAAACTTAATAGCATTTGCATAACTACGAAACATCCGTACACGGTGTGTCGTGTCGAATGACAAAAACAACTCTAAGCAAAAGTTCCAATTGAGGAGAACCTAATGTAGATGGCCCCACTCGCTGTTTCACAAAACGTGGAGAACTAGATGAACTTCTTGGTGAAAGTGGAGGTGCACTGCCAGCTGGAAACATGGAGGGTAATGAATCACTTGAAGCAGCCTTTGGGCTAGAAGATGTCCCAGCAACATTCAAGGGAACACCAGCCTTTGCATTGTTAAACAACGATTTCACCTGCACTTTCAGAAAGAACATTTTACAAAGCGTATTTCTTCCCATACTAACCAATAAAAGACTAGGGAATTGAAGAAAAATGCAGGAGGCAGTATACAAAGTAGAAAAGGCATCCCGTATGAAACGACGGCGAAATTACAGCATACAACTGAGCCATCTCTGTAATCTTTAATAGACTTTTTTGGCTTATTTAGACATTTTCTATACGATTAAAAGGATGTCAATACAAGTAGGCATGGTACCGAATGAAGTCTTGCATACACTTATCCTTGCATCTTCTGAACTTACACCAAGAAGGAATAAACAGATAATCATCTAAAATTATAGCAGGCTGTTATAATTCCAGACATGGATTAGATTACAAAAGCTAGGAGGTCACTTCCTGCTTTGGAATGCGTCAATCTACATAGGGTGTACATATCCATTGGAATCATTGGACAATCAATCCTACTCAGATTATATAATACCATCAAGTTTAACACTCCCGTAGAATTCTTCATCCTACCGTATTTCAATGCAAAATAACCAATTCAATCAAATTCAACATTGTCTTTTACTTCTAGCTATTATAAACTCCCATTCGAGCACCAAAGATCACATTTTCAACGAGGTAAAATCATTTTCAGCACGTATAAAGCACAGTTTCAGCACTTAACAGTGCAGTTTCATCACTTAACAGGGCAGTTTCAATATTCAAATTGATTTCCAGCAACCAACTAATGTTTTGACAACCCAAAACTCATTTCAGCATTCTGAAAACCTGTTTTGTGCATCAAAATAGCAGTTTCAGCAACATTTTTAGTCCTAAAATGGCATTTTCAGCAACAAATAACAGTTTTCTGCACTTTGTCACACAGTTTCAGCAACCACGTTTCAGTTCCAGCACTAATAGATACAGTTTCTAGCTTCCAATTGTACAAAATCAAGCAATTAGATATGCAATAAAAGAAAAAACACTACGAGCAGGAAGGGAATTGGGCTCCTAACAATGCAACTTTAAAACAATACATATGCTCTTTTTTTTTAAATTAAAAAGCAGGATATAGAAGGTTACTAAAAAACAGGAGATTTAATTTCTCCTAAACAAAAGTTACTTACCGAGGTTCAAGGTTCTACGTCAGGATCTATATCACTATCATGGGCAGCGAATTGCATCATCTGAACCAGTGTTTGCGATTGCAAAATCAACAAATGATTTTACCCCGTCTCGATACTCTATGCTCATTCTGTTCTTAATTGACATCCAGCTCTTATCCATATTTGGTAACCTGCACATACAATAAAGGTAACAAATTTAATTCAATCAAATTAAACCTCATTTTGTACTTCTAGCTACTATAAACTCCTATTCGAGCACCACAGATCACATTTTCAACGAGGTAAAATCATTTCCAGCACATATAAAGCACAGTTTCATCACTTAACAGTGCAGTTTCATCACTTAACAGTGCAGTTTCAACATTCAAATTGATTTCTAGCAACCAACTAATAGTTTTGACAACCCAAAACTCATTTAAGCACTCCAAAAACCTGTTTTCTGCATCAACATAGCAGTTACAGCAACATTTTTAGTCTTAAAATGGCATTTTCAGCAACAAATAACAGTTTTCTGCACTTTGTCACACAGTTTCAGCAACCACTTTTCAGTTCCAGCACTAATAAATACAGTTTCTAGCTTCCAATTGTACAAATTCAGCATTTAAGCCAAAGTCTAGTTAAAATTCTACCATAAGATCAACCACGCAAGATTAATTCCATTTGGGGCAGCCATTATAAACATCAGAAGCTCAGTTTATAAAAATAGTTTCCCCCCCTCCCCGAAACTCAGTTTATCAAATCCTGCATATGACAATTGTTCAAGCACATTGACTGCAAATTGTGCAAGTAGGGCTGTATACGAGCCGAGTTATGCCATGCTCGTGCTCGGCTTGCATTAAATCTACTAGGCTCGAGCTCGGCTCACCAACATTTGAGAAAGCTCGAGCTCGGCTCGCCCAACTCGAGTAGCGGAGCTGCAAACAAACCAGATAGGAAAAGATGATTACCAAACAGGACGCAGAGCAAGGTGAGAACAGCTTCCAAGTGGAGACAAGGGAGCCACTAATACAGCAACACAAGGATTCAGCTAGCTGATGAAGAAGATCAGAGAGACAAAAGCAGGAAAGGGCATCAATGGATGGTGTATCTCAGCACCTTTTTGGTGTGTGTGGTTCTTATGCATTTGAAGCCTGTGTAAGTTTCAAACAATTAGTACATCAAACTTTATTTAATATTTCATTAAAGCTGAAAGGAATAGGGAAGAGACATTACAAACCAAACAAAATATATTGAGACAACACAATTCTGCCAACTTCCCTTGATTTCAATCTTTTTTTTAGAAAATAAAGCTCTACTTTTTAGGTGGCAATTTTGAAGGGTAACAATGTATTGGTTTTCAGGAAGATCTTAGTCTATCGCTAGCACAGGTTCGTTCATGACAACTTCAGTAAACCTTTCAAGTTGAGTAATCATTGCAGGAAGAGATAATAAGTCATAAATGTAAATCTAAAAATGGAAAAAGAATCTCAAAATCTGAAAAAATAAATTATGGGTACCGTATACGAGATTTAATAACAAAGTATGACCTGAACCCTTGTTCGGAAAATAGATATTGTTGTCGCAGAAGCATACAATGATTGATCTAGCAGTATTTTACACACAGTTAAGACTTAAGAACAGTCTACAGGAGAAGCAATATCCCAAATAATTGATATGTTCAACGACAGATGGTAACATATCAATCAAATTGGGTTTACAATTTTGAATGAAAGTTGCAGTAGAAGACTTGTACATAGTGAGAGAGTATGTACATGTACATCACTTATGTAACATACATTTTGCATGGATTTATAAGTACATACATTGATATGCATGTATACACACCATTAAAATATTAAAATACTCCAAAAAAAACTCTACTCTCCTCTGAATTAGGACTTCAAACGAACCGAGGACGGCTCTTTAAGGCTCTACTTGGCTCGTGTAGTAATCTAGCCAAGCTCAAGCTCAAGCTCGAGTATTAAGCCACAAACCTCGGCACGGCTAAAACAGAAGCTCGAGCTCTAGTTCTCGTTGCTCTCTCTTCTCCTCCCTCTTCTCCCTCCTCTTTCCCTTTTACTCCTCTTCTACCCTCTCGCGCCACCGCTCGGGCTCAATTGGGTGCTCAAAGGTGTGTGATCTAAACTCAAGGCCTCAAAATGGAAATCTCATATTTGTGCACAATATGAGTCGAAATCTCCTCTGTTGTATACAAAACAAACTTAGGATATCCAAGAACAAAAGAAAGTATTAGGAATTTCTAAAGAATTTCTTGAAAATAATAATTGTACAGATATAACTAAAGTCTAGATACACTTGCAATGCCTGGCTCCATTATGTCTGCCTCTTAAGGGGAAACTAGCAAATCTATAAATTTCTATTTGTAGACTAAAAAAATAGCCAAGGACCAAAGCTCATAAGAACATCACCATACTAGAAAAGCAGCCCATGATCAGATTTCTTTACCTACATTGGCCCTCATTGTTCCAAAATTTTAGAAACAAGTAGTAAATTTCAGCACATTTAACATCATTCTTCCAAAATAAACATGGTCAGCCGAAACCCATACTAAAAACGAAATCTTCAAAATGGAATTTCCCAAGTAGAACAGATACACTTGATTTTGACTTCCGATTCGAACTTTAAATCTACGAAATCGAATTAAACTGTGGTCAATAATCCATTTGCTTCTTTTGGTGACCCACCACAAGGTCCTATGAAACAAAAGAGCCCTAGTAGTCCCTTTATAAAGCAGATATGGAAGGCAGAGTAGTAGAAGGAAAGAATGGTTGGGTGGATTCACATGCAAAACAAAAAGGCCAAGAAATTGGAAAAAATTGTGAATAATGGAGGAATACCTGCGTTTTCGTCCTCCACAGTGGTGGTGGTGGAGAGAGAAAATGCGGCAGAAGCCAGGTTGGGCGAGGATGGGAGCGAAGTGGGAAGTCGGAGATGAATGAGGGAGAGAGAGACCGTAAGAGGCTCAGCTTCAGGCGTGAGTTGTGAGATTGAGGCAGATCGAAATGACTAGGGCTTTAGTTTTTGTGAGAAGCAAAACCCTGAAACTATGTCGTTTGGCTCACATAACTTGGCTTGCGCCCCCATGAAATGACGTCGTTTTGTGTTTCAATGATTTTTCTAAAGCGCGCCTAAAAATGAAGGAGCCCGCCAGCGAAAATTCAAATCTTTCCGTGACAACTTTGTGCTTGTCACCTAAATTTTTTTTCTTTCAGTGACAAAAAATTTTGTCACCAAATCTCCTCTCAATTTGGCACCTTATTCAAAGCTTTTCTGTGACAAGCAAAAAAATTTTTTGTCACCATTGTGTGCGTTCCGTGTCAACATCGATTTTTTGTCACCATTGGTGTTTTTTGTTGTAGTGCTACGTAATCTACATCACGAACTACGTATTTCAAATTCCCTTGTAAGCAGACTCTATTTGGTTGAGAATTTTGAGAAGAATATTTTGAGAAATATTTTTGAGATAGTGTTTGGATGGGTTTTTGGAAAAAGTAATAATTAGAGAGAGATGTAATAATTGGAGAGAGATAGAGAGAGAAATGATTGGAAAAAGGGGTATGAGTAGAGAGAGAAATGTGATTAATGATTGGAGAAATGAGAGATAAGGAAAAAATCTTTTTGGAAAAGTTTTTAGAAATGTGAAGTGAACAGAGTGATTATATTGTTTTTTTATGTTATTAAATTCCGTTGCTTATTTATGTTAAATCATTTAATCAAAATTATTTTGTTAATGATTTAATAATGCTTCCGAAATTCGAGGTGTTACAAATTTCTACCGCCTTTTATAGGAGTTTGATTTTTTTTTTTCCTCCTAGGTTAGGCACATAATTGCTTTGATTTTTTCTTCCTTTCGGGCCATAGACCATGAATATTTTATTTTCCTTTATTTGTTTTTTTAAAACTTTTCGTTCTTTCTACCTACGTAACTATTTTTCGTTCCTAGTTTATATTTGATAGAATAAGGGGAGTGCCACGTGGGAATTTAGCTGAAAATTCAAGAAGACTACATTTATACTACAAGTTCTTAGGTAGAGTACAAAACTGAAGATAGATCACAAGAAGGAAAATGCTAAATGTATATATAGGCGTTTTAAGGAGGCTGATATTTCAGTATCTCTTTCTTTTGTGCTTGTGATTTTCTATTGTTATCACATATTTTAGGCGCCTTTGGGCAAGCAGTGGACAATTAAAGAGTTGCAAGTGACTCATCCGCTTGTGTGCCAAAAGCCCCTTATTTTTTTGGTGCCAAAAGCCCCTTATAGGGATAACTTAAGAGATGTTTTTGTAATTCACTATATCCTTAATTTTTTTATAAAAAAAAAAAAAACCGTCTCTTGAGTTTGGGTTAGCAAAGGGGGCAACGAGACTTCCATGCTGATCTCAACGAAATAATACTTCCTAAACATGGATAAATGAACGAACAATGCTATAAGCACAACTGTTGAACTTAACTTTTGACACATAGGTCCACATATATTGAACGGGCTAGTTTGATAGAAAAATAATATATTCACCGCCCCGCATGATGTTCAAGCCCTTTAAGAGCAAAGCCAATGCAAATGTTAAAATAGCTATAGCTATTGCTATATTTTGGCACCAAAAAGTGGTTTTTGGTGCTAAAATAGAACCCAGGCTCCAATGTTTGGTTCTATTTTAGAACTAAACAGCTCCAAATTTAACTAACTTTCCCACCACGTAACTTTTAATTACGTTTTCAACCCGACTTCAACTATGTACGTTATTTTCAACCCCGTTGTGATCTAATTTTTTAACCCTCATTCGGAAATATTTTTTAATTACGTTTTTTTTTTTGTCCTCCATTGGAATAAAAATTACCGTTGGAATAAAAAAAAATCAAAAAGTAGCCGTTGAAATTAATTTGTCCGTTCATTTGCCCGTTGGGCACACCAATTTGGTGTGCATGTTGGTGCACCAAATAATTTCCCATGTCCATCTATTTTCCCCCCCAACCAACGTGGTGCTACAGAAGAAAATTTTCAGATCTAAAAATTGGGGATGGGGAAATACTCCATTGAAGCCGATCTCTCTGTGTCTCAGACTTTGGTCTCTCTCTCTCTCTCTCTCTCTCTCTCTCCTCTCTCACAAACACCCATCTCGGAATCACTATTTGCGGTCAAGCCATGGAAGTTGAGGGTTTTTCAGTGGAAGAAATCACCATTGATTCCAGCGAAGGTAACAACCGTTGAGATTCCGGCCGGCCACTTTTCAGGTATGTGTTTCTCACCCATTTTTTTGGTATTTGGCAGTTGGAGTATGATGTGGCAAGGATGGCTATAGCCATCCTTGGTTCTAAATATAGAACCAAGTATAGCTTTGTGCCATTTTAGAACCAAGTATAGCACTGCACTGGATTTGGGTTTTTTGAGTCTGGTGTCAAATTTTGAGTATAGAACCAAGTATAGCTCTTGCATTGGCTTTGCTCTAACAGTAAGTAACACAAATTCATGCTCAGTTTGGTTGGTGTACGATATCTCTGACATTGCCAGGCTTTTGATGGTGACACCGTTGATGCCTTTAATTGTTCATTTGGTCTAGATATGAGATGGGATTGTAGAGTAACGCATTATGCTAATAGTATGACAATTTTATTGACAATTGAATGGCTCTTTTTACAATACGCCCATTGGGCGAACAATTAGTAGAGAGTAAAATGAGTTTTTAAATTTGAGGGGAGGGCACGTGTCTCTTACTGTCATCTTTTTCTGTCCATTTTCACTCTATCTAATTTTACTTTTTGTTGTTCCATATTTTTTCAACTTCCCGTTTTAGCCTTCATCTTCTTCCTTTCCTTTAAAGAAATCAATTTTTTCTCTCTCTAGACTTTGGTCAAGGATGGCAAAAAACCCATTATTCATTTCTCATCAACCACGGAAAAGCCCCACCATCTCCACAAGAACCCAGCTCTGAAGCCCCAATCTATTTATCCATAAGCCTATTCACGAATCATCATGTGTATTGATGAAGATGAAAACAATAGTTTGAGAACATTTACAACTTTTTTTCTTTTTTCGATCTGAGAACACTAGTAAAATTGATTCCGAAAATTTTGCTACAGCTTGCCTCCATAATTCTAATATAATCGAATCAGCACTGAATTGCACATAGAAGTTGATTAATGAATCTCTCTAGTCTCTGTCTATCATGTCTCATATTCCTCAAACTCTACTTCAAACTACTGAATCAAAGGTCTAATATTGAATCAAAGGTCTAACAAGAAGAAGAAGAAGAAGAAGACAATATAACAGTGTTGCTGCTGCCAACAATTGGCACAATCACCGACCAATAGAGAAGCAACATCTCGGCTTCAGATACATCAGTAAAAAAATAGCCATGAAAATTAGAATGTGAGGTTGGAGGTCGAGGATCTAGATCTAGATAAGGAGAAATTAAACCATTAATAATCTATGGAGAAACACAAAATAGGGGGAGTAAAACCCTTGCCTTGACAGCTGAGCTCTGCGAAATAGAGCACGGGCAACTATGGGGTGAAAGACCTATTTCCCCCCTATTTCACACATCCAACTGCAGCTGAGTTTTAGACCCCAAATTGTAAAGATTAATCAAAAACAAAAGAAAAAGAAGCTAAGAGTCAAGCGCTATTTTTGTGTGGCCATGGGGTTTGTTATGGCGCAGAGACTAGAGAGAGTGACAGAGTAGAGGGGAGAGAGAGAGAGAGAGAGAGAGAGAGAGAGAAAGAGAGAGAGAGAGAGAGAGAGAGAGAGAGAGAGAGAGAGGGGGGGGGGGGGGTTAGTTTTGTCAATTTCTTCACAACTTCAGCAAATTAATTAACAAAAGAAAAAGAAGCTAAGAGTCAAGCGCTATTTTTGTGTGGCCATGGGGTTTGTTATGGCGCAGAGACTAGAGAGAGTGACAGAGTAGAGGGGAGAGAGAGAGAGAGAGAGAGAGAGAGAGAGAGAGGGGGGGGGGGGGTTAGTTTTGTCAATTTCTTCACAACTTCAGCAAATTAATTACTCTGTCAATGCATTGAAGAAATCGACGACTTTTAACTGTGACCATGGCGCGTGTTACCCACTATTATTCACCCTGTGGGCGGACTATAGATTTTTCCTAATTGAATAAGCAGACATTTTACAACAACCAATAACACATTGCTACATCATCAAGCTGTTCAGATTAGTGTTTCAAATATCGTGTTAGAATATTGGCTAAAAAAACCAAACTGGTTTATTTTTTGTCTTTATTTGAAAAAAAAATTCATTTGTTAGTTTTGCATTGGTTTTTTGGGACATTTACCATCAGGTCACCCTTGGATCCCATAATTACCATCAGGTCAAGCCTAACTCTGAAAAATTCCCATCAACTCCCCAACACGTATAAAAATGCCTAAATCATAGGGTACCCTATGAAAGTGTTTAAAATCCTAGGGTACCCTATGAAAGTGTCTAAATCACTAAACTCTATAATAGGAAAGTGCGCCCTAAACCTAAACTCTGGGGTACCCTACGACTAAGGTACCCTATGAAAGTGTCTAAAATCCTAGGGTACCCTACGACTAGGGTATCCTATGAAAGTGCCTAAAATCCTAGAGTATACTACGACTAGGGTACCCCATGAAAGTGTCTAAAATCCTAGGGTACTCTATGAAAGTGCCTAAACCACTAAAACCCTATAATAGGAAAGTGCACCCTAAACCTAAACTCTAGGGTACCCTACGACTAGGGTGCCCTATGAAATTGCCTAAAATCCTAGGGTACTCTATGAAAGTGCCTAAACCACTAAAACCCTATAATAGGAAAGTGCACCATAAACCTAAACTCCAAAAAAAGAGTGACTTACCTTAGTGGTAATTAAAAAAAATAACTTACCTTATTGGTAATTAGACATCTCTTTTCTAGACCTAGAGGTAATAATCCCTTGGTTTTTTGTGGTCTATTGGTTTGTCTAGACGAGAGAAACCTAAAAAGTATAGAACTATGATCAAAAATTTTAAAAATTTTACTAAAGACAAAAATAATCCAAATTTCTGTGGTTTATTGAATTATTTTTGTCTTTATTCACAAAAACTTGAGTTTTGTTAATAATTTTATACTTTTTAGATTTTTCTTGTCGAGACAAACTAATAAACCACAAAAAATCGATGAAAAACTAACAAACGCAAAAAACCGATGAATAAAGACAAAAAAATCTGGTTTTTTTAGCCAAAGCAAACGGAAAATCATAGTTCAATTCAAAGAAGGCTTCATGCAAACTAACAAAAGCAAAACTCCTTATTCTATTGCCATTAGACTGTAGGCATGAAAACAAAATGTTCACTCATTTATTTAATGGCGAGAGCATATTAGAATGATGCAAAAGCATAGTTAAGGCAATCTTGTATCCATCTTTGCCTATTAATAGTCATCATTTTCCTGGTGTAGAAGCCTCTCTGTAACCTGTCTCATGGTTGGTCTTGCATCTTTATCTTCCTCTACACATTGCAATGCCACTTGAACCAGTATTTTCATCTTACTTAAATCACATTTTCCCATCAACATTGGATCAATGATCTCTTCAAGCCACAATTCCTTCCCTCCATCCCCATTTATCTTCTCCCTCACCCACTTACCCAACCCTCTCTGTTCCATCTCCCATGTGTTCTCAAACACTTGGCTGCCTGTTGTCATTGGGTTCTTGCCTGTGACCATCTCCAACACCACCATTCCGTAGCTATAAACATCAACTTTAGATGTGATTGGGAGGTTGGAAATCCACTCGGGTGCCATGTAACCTCTCGTCCCCCTCACTTTGGAAAAGCTCGAATTCTTTCCACCACCCCCTCTATTTCCTAACTTGGAGAGGCCAAAATCCGCAACCTTGGGTTGGAAATTAGAGTCCAATAGTATGTTTTGAGGCTTCACATCACAATGGAGAACCCACTCCAAACACTCGTCGTGGAGATAAGCTAGACCTTTTGCAGACCCAACTGCAATATCAAACCTCTTCTCCCAATCAAGAGTACTAGAAACAAGATTCTCTGCTAACGATCCGCGCTCCATGTACTCGTACACCAATAGCCTGTGATTTCCCTCAGCGCAATATCCCCATATCTCTATCAAGTTCATGTGATTAACCCTCCCAATGGTGCTTACCTCTGCTAAGAATTCGGCTTCCCCTTCATTAGCCTCGTTGAGTCGCTTTACTGCTGCGACTCTACGATCCGATAATACAGCTTTGTACACAACCCCGCCGCCTCCTCTTCCGATTTCTTCCCTAAAATTTTCCGTTGCTTTCTTCAACTCGTTGTAGTTGAATTTCCTAAACCCGCTTGCAACTTGAAGGTAACTTTGTGTGTTTTCACTTGAACTTTGTTGGGTTTTGTACAACAACAATGAAACGAAACAAATACAAATGATTTCAATTCCGCCAAATGCAGAGGCAAACCAAACCATAAACTGCAAGGTCCCATTTTGTTTGAATTTCTTGTAATCTCTGTGAAGTTGCAAGTTAGTTAAGCCAGGGGGGCAATGTAAGCCGATTTCTTGCGTTGGTTTTGCAAGTGAAGTAAGAGAGGCTTTGGGCAGTCTTAGGTACATAGGATCTTCGAATGCCGGGGATCTATATCCGTTAAGCAACATTGACTTGGGATAACAATTGTAAAAACCATGATCGTGGTTAAATCGGTAATTGAAGCCGTGGCAATTACAGCTTTGTAAGCAAACTTCCTCACACATTTCGTAGGTGTAATTTTCGTGGTATTTGATATCATAGCCGTAGAATTCGACATGAGGAAGCTCGAGGAAACTGGATTCGGCGGCGTTGCAAGAGAGGTTGAACTCCGGTTCACACCCGAGTGACCAATCTGTCAGATTTTTTGCCTTGTACCTGATTGTTGAGAAAGAATGGTAAAAAACTTGCACACAAAAAGATTATTTTAACACGGACGTCAATGGAATCAACCAATATTTATCAAGATGGAAAAAGTACCGATACCGTAAAAACTAATGAAACAAATGAAAAAGGACGAAGCCAGGAATTTCACAATGTATGAGCGATTTTTTTTTCCCCAAAATACTTTACAGGGGCAAGCCCATATAATTCATAAGAGAAATTATTTTTTCCATACATAATACTGGAGGGTTTTTTTTTTTTTTTTTTGCAGGGGCGGTCGCTCTTACTGGCCTCCTTCTGGCTCCATCCCTAAAAAAAAACCAACTTGTGAGGTCGCTGAGAGGAGATCTGACAAGTTGTTCTCTTAAAGTGGTGTTCATCTTCGTTCGTGTAGGTTCTAAAGATCAAACACTGGGTTAAGACACCATCTACAAATTTTTACAGGGTGTCCTCGTGTTATAGAATGGGTAACGAAGCGAGAGTATCAACTATCAACCCTTACTAATCAATATGTATGCCTTGAAGTTAAATGGTTTTTTAATTGATTTGAGGGAGCTATATAATCACTGTATTAATTTGAGTTTTTTTGGGGAAGATGCGAACTTTTAAATCGGCTCCATTGTACATAAATATTAAACAAATTAAAATTTAAAGATATATCAAGTATTCAAAACATAATCATAATCATGAAAACTGTATAATCCTTCCCTTACTTGGAAAGGTAACACTTCGTTATACATCAATTTTCTCGGTTTTGTTTTTTAGCGACATAAGTAGTAATTAAGCTTTTATAATCAGGACGTGGTTCTAGTCCAGGATCCGGACCTCCATGATTCGAGCATTTTTTTGACGATCCGAGCCGTCCAATGTGTTCAGAAGGTGTTTTCCAAGGTTCGTGCGGGAAATCTTCAAAAAAAAATACCGGGAAGGGCTTGATCCAAACAGTTTTTGCGGAACTGTATATTTACAGTTTTCGCGAAAAACTTTTTGGATCAAGCCCTTCCCGGTATTTTGTTTTTGAAGATTTCTCGCGTGGACCTTGGAAAACACTTTTTGAACACATTGGACGCTCGGATTTTCCCAAAATAATTTGCAAAACAAAAAAAACACCCCAAATACTCTAATTCGGGATCCCGGATTAGAACCCCACGGTTTATAATCAAACTTATCCGCAATATCCATTTAGATGATAAAATACTAATTCATTCAACTTTCTTGCTATGTAGTTGATCGAAGAAAAGATTTGTTCAATTTTAATTTCAAAAAGCCTTTTTCTTCGGAACAAGATTCTATATGCAATTTACTCAAAACAATCACCCATTAGTTTCTCAAATAATTGAGCACTTCCGTTCGATTTAGGTAAAATTTTCTTATTGACTTTCGATTCTGAAAGGAAGTTCCTTGTATCGATAACATAAAACTCGCCATGACCCGTTTGTGAGCACTTATGATCGAAGTTAATTAAGCTTATGTGTTTATGGTTGTTTGTTAACGATTATGAATAATCACTTATTTTACTTTTCTAGCTTATTTGACCCAAAAAAAGCTATATTATTTCAATTTCCAATATGAAGCTTTTCTTTGGTTATTTAAACATATGGAAAAAAAATTCCGAAAATGAATAAATGATTCTTACTCAAGTTTCGTGGGCAATATAGACTTCAGGTTATAAAAAACTACTCAACAGCTCATTTAGGCCAATAGCTTATATACATATATATAGAGGAACTCTCTAGTCCGGGACCCTTCGGTCCGGAACTCATAGTTCCGGATCAAATTTTCATGATCCGAACCGTCCAATGTGTTCAAAAGGTGTTTTCCAAGGTCCACGCGAGAAATCTTCAAAAAAAAATACCGGGAAGGGCTTGATCCACGCAATTTTGTAAATATGCAGTTTTTGGGAAAAATTGCGTGGATCAAGCCCTTCCCGGTATTTTTTTTTTGAAGATTTCCCGCTAGGACCTTGGAAAACACCTTTTGAACACATTGGACGTCTCGGATCATGCAAAAACATCTTTTAAATGCTTCAAAACGCTTCAATCCGAGATTTCCGGGATCCTTGACAGGATCTCCGGCATATATATATATAAAGTCCACTTCTAATCCGGACTTTTAATTTCCGCACCTTATGATCCAAATTTTTTTTTGACGATCCAATCCGTCCAATGTGTTCAGAAGGTGTTTTCAAGGGTCCACGCGGAAAATCTTCAAAAAAAAATACCGGGAAGAGCTTGATCCAAGCAGTTTTCGCAAAAAATATATAAATACAGTTTTTGCGAAAACTGCTTGGATCAAGCCCTTCCCGGTATTTTTTTTTGAAGATTTTCCGCGTGGACCCTTGAAAACACCTTTTGAACACATTGGACGGATCGGATTTTCCAAAAAAAATTTGCAACACAAAAAAACCCCATTTTTTCCTTAAATCCGGGAGTGTGGATAAGAAATTTTACCTATATATATATACGCCGGAAAGTGCGGGAAAACAGTTGTGGGTCGTTGGATTCTATGCCCTTCACGCGATCCAATGGCTCACAATTGTTTTCCCGCACTTTTTTTTTTTGATGAGGGAGCTCTCATAGGAAACTTCTTATTATATATATATATATGGAGTGCTTCCTATCAGGACTCCGGACTTCCGGACCTCCGTGATCCGAACATTTTTTTGACGATTTGAACCGTCCAAATGTGTTCAGAAAGTGTTTTCAAGAGTCCCCGCGGGAAATCTTCAAAAAAAAAAAACCGGAAAAGGCTTGATCCAAGCAGTTTTTCGCAAAAACGCCTTCTGAACACATTGGACGGTTCGAATTTCCCAAAAACAATTTTTAAAGTGAAAAAATTACATTTTTTCTTATTTACGGGAGGTCCTTACTAGAAAATTTTCCTACATATATATACCCAAATCTTCTAATCCGGACACCCGGATTGAAGATTTTTTGTTTTTTTTTCACTTTTAAAAATTGTTTTTGGAAAATCTGAACCGATCAATCTATTTCAAACATGTTTTCAAGGGTCTCCGCGAGAAATTATCAAAAAATAATACCAAGAAGGGCTTGATCTGAGCAGTTTTTCACAAAAAATGTATATTTACAGTTTCGTGAAAAACTGTTCGGATCAAACCCTTCCCGGTATTTTTTTTTGATGATTTCTCGCGGAGACCCTGGGAAACACATTTTAAACACATTGGACGGTTCAGATCGTCAAAAAAATACTCGGTTCATGGAGGTCCGCAAGTCCGGAGTCCGGACTACAAGCGACCTATATATATATAATATCATGATCTCCTAAGGACTCCCTCACGAAAATTCTGTGAGTACCTCATGGATTGAGGTCGAATCTCGACGATCCGAACCGCTCAATGTGTTTAAAACGTGTTTTTAAGGGTCACCGCGAGGAATCGCCAAAAAAAATACCCGAAAGAGCTATTTTTGATAAACTATATATGTACGGTTATTATGAAAAACTGCTATGATGAAAAGCTATAACAAACACTTTTAAAACTTTGTTGTTCCCCTTAGTTGGGATGCCGTTTTGTTTCTTCCCCTTTAATCTTTGTAGTTTTTAGAGATTAATAAAGTTCTCGCCTTTCAAAAAAAAAAAAACTTTTACAACTAAATGTAATTATTTTAAGCCAATAATCTAAAAAGTTAACTCATAGCAAATGGGTATGGCTCCAAAAAAAAATAAAAAAATCAAGGTTAGCACAGTCTTCAATTAATCATCCTTCTCAAACTTTAAGTTTTCCAAATCAATAAAAAAACCCAGAAGCTTCTCATATTCTTGAAGTTGTTCAAACAATGCTCTTAAGTGGAGGAAAAACTTTTTATATGAAGAAAATTAAATAATTTTCTCTAAATTAATCTCATCAAGTTGTTTCTCTCAACAAATAATTGCTTACACACAAAAAGCACTACAATAAACACACCATTATTAACAATTTTTTGTAATTGCATCAAACGTGTTTTCAAAAAATATGATTAACACACCTAGGGGTTGCCCCAGTGATTAGGGTGAGTGCCTGACTTTAGGAGTAGTCCCTTTGTTTAGGTATTCGATTCCCCACAGGGTGAGTACATGTGCTAAGCGGGGGGCCGTGACTGGTGTGGGTTGCACCAGCTCCATCCGAAGTTTGGGTCGTGCAGTAGGTCTAATTTAGTGGCCTATTGTAAGGTTGTTGCTCAGTTATCAAAAAAAAAAAAAAAAAACATATATATATATATATGATTAAAAAAATCATGAAACATTACCCGGGTAAACAAGAGCATCTCCGACCAGCATTCTCCCCGGGGAAATCATAATTACACAGCGCATTCGGCCCACAAACTCCATGGATCTGACACGTCTGTTGTATGGCTTGCCAAGAAACACTCCAAATCCTTCTCTCCTCATCCAAACTATACATTCTCACATTCCCATCCACATCCATCGTCAATCTTCTCCAAACCCCATTCCCATAATCCAAAGCTTTAAACTTTAAGTCATCAGTTGATGTAAAATACCCAGATGAATTAAACGCCGCCATTCGACTACTATTGTAACTGCTCCGGCCCGCTTCCCAGCTGACCAACCACGGTTCCGGCCAGTAAATGCTGGAGATTTCCGGTCCATCAAATAGTAAACGGAGGAGGTTATCGTCGTCGAAAAGCAGAGCATAATACCCAGATGAGAAATTGCTACGGCTTCGAGAGGAGACGAGCTTTGAATATCGGGTTAACCGTTGGTCTGGAAGAAGGGTATCTGTTGGTGAATCGAAACTTTCCCAAATAATTGAACCATTTGGGTTTCTTAAAACAAGGTTACCAGTGTCTAGGAGTTTTAATTCGAGTGGTGGGATTGATTTGGTGTTCGTGGACCAGACGGTGAACTGGTCCGCGTCGGTTAGTATGAGGTCGCCGGATTTGAGGAGAGTGAGTTTCGAGAGTTTGCCGTTGATGGGTTGGTCGCGGTTGGCAGTCCAAACCACTGTGAGATTGCTGTCGGAGGTGGGTTTGGCGAACCATATGGAGAAGCAGTAGGCGTTTTGGCCAACGGAGTGGAATCCGGCGGTGAAGACGCCGTTTGGGGAAGTCAGGTTGTTGGGTATGGAGAGGGATGAGGGTGTGGGTAAGGTATCGTGTGGTGATGAGATTGAAAACAGAGGTGCTGATAATAGGAGTACGGAAATGAGGAGGATTAGATTTGGGATTTTCATAGTTTCATTTGTTGGAATTCTCCTTATGAGTGTAGTTCTTGTTGGAATGGTGGTGGTGAAAATATATAGGGATACAACCCGTCTTGGACATTGATTTCCATTTCTCTCCCGCTGCTTTAGTAACAGCGCATTCTCGAGTTCTGAAAGTCTTGGGGCGCACCCACTCAGTCACATACCACTCGCATGGGACCTATTTCGAGGTCTTACACGAGTGATCGGAGCCGCTCAATTTGTTTAGAAAATTATTTTAAGGATTACTTGAAAAAACCAGCTCAATCAGATACCGGTAAGGCTCGATTGATCCATTAATATTTCAGTTCTTGAACCGAACGAACCAAAACTTTAATAAACTTATCAAATCTTTCCCGATATTTGATTGAGTTGTTCTTTTTTTTTTAGAAACTCTTGAAAATTTATTATAAACAAATTGAGCCGCTTTGATCATTTTTGTGAAACTTCGAACTTTTACAAAAAATTCGTAACTTTTGCAGAAAATTCGTAACTTTTGCAGGGGTGTGCATGATACACACCCAAATAAGGGGTGTGTATTGTAGCTTACGAATTTTTTGTAAAAGTTACGATTTTTTTTTATAAAAGTTACGAGACACACCAAAATGTTACGAATCATAGAAAATGTTACGAATCATATTGCTGAAAAGTTACGAAAAACTAAAAAATGTTACGATTGCCGATGAGGTGTCACAATCTGGACCATACAATAGGTGCATATCGTGCACTTAAATAAGGGGTGTGTATTGTAGCCATTTCCTACTTTGTTTTATTAGAGATTGGGGGGAGGCAACAAATCTGAATCCCTTTAGGAGCTCCAAATTCCATTGGGAGCCCCAATTGGGTGCTATAAAAATTTTACAATGGAGATTGGGATGGATTCAAAGATGTAAAAGACTTTTAAATTAATTTGGAAGAGAGAAAAAGTAAAATACAGTCTTGATCAACTCCTTTGTCATAGCGAGATTGATCATCCATGAGTATGAGTATAATTGACGGCATGGATGTAACGTTTGGGTACCACGTAGGCTCGGCCATGTGGTACCCAGTAGATACCCAAAAAAAAATTCATAAAAGTAAGTATAAATGTATTCAAAAGTGTAAAATATGCATTTGAGTGCGTTTTTTTTTTTTTTTTTTTTGACTTTTTGTGTCCTTACAATAGCAAGTCCCTAAAAAATAATCTCAGGATATCTAGAAAACAGAGGGGTGCGCATATAAATTCCCGTAGCCGCGGGTCTTTTTCTTCGGTCGGTGTTGACGATCACTTTCATTTACTTAGTCAAAGTCTTCTCGTCGTTCTTCGCTGGAGTCATGGCCTCCACAACCCATAGAGGAAAGGAAGGAAATTGCAGAGCAAATGCCACAAAGTGCCATTCCAATTATCTAGTACTCCACTATTTAGTACTTTCTCAGTCCCAACTTCCTCGCTCTTTCTTTCTTAAAATCGTGCATAATCAACGTAATTTTTTTGTTGATAATTTTTATGACAACTTAAAGATCTCATTGAGAAAAGAAATTGGTGCGACATTGTTTCAACAAAATCCCATGAACCCTTTAATTTTTTTTGGAGTGCACCAAAAAAGAGTGAGTAATTTGAGACAGAGCAAGTTACCACTCGTGCATAGTTAATGACAGTAGCATTGGAATTCCAGTTTTTTTTTTTTTTTGCTGTCTGAAGAAAGACTTCAACGGTACAACAAGTTTCTTTCTTTTTTTGGGCAAAAATAGATTTGCAAACAAGGAACGTGCTCCTGTGTCCCGGGGACACGGTATCCCCCATCATCACAGCCCTCCATCTGTCCAATATCAAAATAAAAAAAACCGGGTGGGAGCCGGTTGCACGTCCAAACGCGAAGAAGCTTAACCATCCCTGGTTAAGCCTTCTTCCTCTCTGTTTCTCCCTCCCTCCTGAAAACTAGGGTTTTATCTCTCTCCAGTCGGGCAAAACGGACGAGAACTATAAATTTGACGATAGGTGCTTCTTATGTATTCGACCACGGCGAGAGTTGAGGCCCACGACAACAATTTACGACGACGCAACTTGAACCCTAAATCTACAACGAGGATGAGCCACAGAAGTAACCACATGTACTAGATGCAGGATTTGCTCTTAGTTTTGAGGTGGGAAGAAGTTATCGATTAGAAGTTCAAAAGGAGGAAGTGCGTAAACATGGAGGTAGTATAGTGATTTTCTCAATTTTTCGCATTAACTATGTTCTATTACATTTCTATTTTAATTAGACATTTAGAAATAGACAATTTATTTGAGAGTGAGGCTGGGTTGCGTTTACATCTCCAGCTCTGTTTCTACTATGTTATATTCCATTGTTGTTGCCTTTAATTTGCCAAAAACACGTACTGGGCTACAGTGGCGGCTCGGAAATATTTTCTTAGGGTCGTCTTAATAGAGTAGCTTAATCATATCAATTTTAATGAAAATCACACATGGAACTTGATAGCTTGAGGCTATGTAATTCACAGAATTTCAAGGATAACAGAGCACCCAAAATGGATGCTCAATAAACTTGTAGTAAGCTCAAGGGAGAATTACAACTTGAGAAAGAAGAAATGAAAGAAAAACTAGAAACAAACTTCACGCCTCTCCCTCTCTTTTTCATCCTACTTATACTGCCCCCTTCACGTGGCACATGCCACCTCTCCTTTGCCACCAAAAGTAAACAGAAAAGAATAACAGAAAGTGATAGTAAGGAAAAGACTTAAAGGACCCTATTAACTTATAAATTATGTAGTGTATCATTCCCACCCCCTTAAGAACCAACTTGTTCTCAAGGTTGGAATGATGGAAACTGCTACTGCAAATTGTAGAGGGGCTCCCAAGTAGCATCTTCTGGCACTGTGTTAGACCACTAAAATAGGAACATAGTGATAGGTTTGTTGTGCCTATTTTCCGGTCTTCTAGCTAGAACAACCATAAGTGCCACATGGAGTGAGCTGCCTTGGTCAACCTGTCTACCACCACCAATACTACTGACTTCCCTTGTGAATTAGGTAATCCCTCCACAAAATCCATGGAGATATCTGACCAAATCCTTGTTGGAATTTGAAGGGGCTGCAACAGTCCTGAAGGTTTGCTTGTCCTAGATTTGTTCCTTTGGCAAATATCACAGCCTTCCACAAAAGTTAGCACCTCCTTGTACATTCCCTTCCAATTAAATGCATCCTTAAGTCTTTTGTAAGTCCTCTCAACTCCTGAGTGACCACCAATTGCACTGCTGTGGTGGTCAGTGATTAGTTTCTTCCTGAAGGTCAAACAATTCCCCGCCACCAATCTAGATTTATAAGATAGGAGACCATGTTGTAGTTGGTATTTTGGATTGCTGGTGGAATCAGAACTCAGCTGAGCTACCAACTTCTGTAGATCAGTGTCTTGTGCTACACTATCATTTATGTCTTGGAACCATCCACTCAAAACCACTGATATAGCTTCCATTTCAGCCTCTGGATCTGCTATGTGTTCCACCCTTGATAAAGCATCTGTTACCTTGTTTTCCACCCCTTGTTTGTAGATGATTTCATAGTCAAATCCCATTAGTTTGGTTAACCATTTTTGCTGCATAGGGGTAGTTATCTTATGTTCCATTAGGTATTTGAGACTCAAGTGGTCAGTCTTGACTTCAAAATGATGTCCCAACAGGTAATTCTTCCACCTATGGACTGCCATAACCATTGCAAGTAGTTCCTTCTCATAAGTGGACAACCCCAAGTTCTTAGGGGACAGTGCCTTGCTATAATAAGCAATGGGTCTACTTTCTTGCTTTCTTTGTACCTGTAGTAGACTGGTTAAATATTGAAATCAGATTCTACAATTATAGATACTTGGCAACAACAAATACTCTAGATCTTTCATGTACCTAATGTTGCATTCGACGAATATGCAAAATGGGAGATGCATTATGTAGTGGGCAAGTTGAATAGACAAATAAAATTAATGTGCCTTTACCGCTTCGAATTCCTACATACTTCTAATGTGGAAGTTATTGACAGTTCGTTTCACTTCCAATGAAGAAGTTATGAACAGTTCCTTTATTTCCAATGAGGAATTTATGGGTAATGGGGAGTTAATCTAGACGTTCTCCATTTACAAAATGCCTAATCGTTTCATCATCTACACTAATATGAAATCTCTTCCTTTCGGGAAGAAAAAAAAGAAAAAAGAAAAAAAACCATCTTGGACATTCCCTCGACCTTGAGTAGTCATGCAAGCCGAAATTGAATCAGAAATTACAACTTCAACTTAACATGTAAACGTAAGAAAATAGAGGGATTATAAATTGGTTACGGCTTGGGAGTGGATTTGTGGACACTTTAGGTTTATTAATTCCGATTGTAATTGGACATTTTTTTGGGTAGAGTAATCTGATGTTTATAACCAATTTGACACCAATTACTGGCCGCCACGTGGTGACCATTTTCTTCTATTCAAGTGGGTCAAAGTGAGTTGGACCGAATAATTTCTACTATTGGTGGACACCTTCTGTTTATGAAGATTCAAGTGGGTCAAAGTCCAGTGTGGTGGACCGAATAATTTCTACAATTGGTGGGCACAATAACTTCAAAGACTAACAGCATCCCAACGGCATACTCAAACAAAAAATACTTAAATTTTGGCACATGAATACTTAAAAAAGGTTTGTAATGACATTTGGATAAATAATCAAAGTTAACATATTTTTTTATAAATACTCAAATTTTGGCATTTAGATACTCAAAAATACCAACATTTTCCTAAAAATCAAACTTGGATACTCAAAACTACCAACATTTTCCCTTCTTTTGATTATGGACAAAAAAGAACCATTATAGAGCTTTACATTGCTAACTTTAGAAATCGATTAATCAATACTCAAAAGGGGATGTGGCAATATTTGAGTATTTACATTTGAGTACGCCGTTGGTGATGCTCTAATGCCTACGAGCTCTTAGCTTAATGGCATTGCCCAAAGCCCACTGGGTAGAAAAATGAGTAAGAAAATATGATTGATTTCCAAGTATACCTTTATACGGTCCGAAAGGGGCACATGAATTTGACTCCGGGGGTGCTTGGCTTGTCACCGGGATGGGTCAGGAAAGAAGCTACAGATGATTATCGTTTTAGAATGATTCACCTTGATTTGTTATCGTCGATTATTCAGCACGTCTTTACTTCGGGCAATGTTTATTGTTCTCGTATTTCATATACTACCCGGCCCATTTATTTTTTTTCAGGTGCAGAGCAAGTTACTGGTAGCCGATTGGAGTAGGTTTTTTTTTATAATAGGATTGGAGTACTTGGAGAATTAGTTTTGAGACACAATTTGAAGAGAAGTTGTTGTTTAGGGCCATATAATTTTTGGTGCTTCGTTTGTATCATTTTGAGGATATTGGAAAGATTATTTTTTTTTGAAGTGTAAAAAAAAAGTCGGATCGTCACAACTTTCTTAGGATAGAGTAGTTTCTAAATAAACTTGAGAAGAACGAAACCATATGTAACCAAGTCGCGTGTATAAGCGCGCAAATGCCGCGTGGGGGGAAAATGAACAAATTTCAACAAAAATTTGTGTAAGGGCTCCTTTGGGAAAAAAAACTAGATAAGGATTTTTAATTTTTTTTTTATGTTGTCCTTATTCAATTTTTTTTTTGCATTTGTTAGTTTTGAGTCAAGATTTTGTGGTTTCTGGATACCTCTCGACGAGACGAATCTAACAAATATAAATTTATGGTCAAACCAATTTTTTTTTTTTTGAATAAAGCCAAAATACTTGGATTATTGGATTAATTTTGGCTTTATTAAAAAATATTTGGTTTGCCCATAAATTTATACTCTATTTGTTAGATATGTCTCGTCGAGAGGAATCCAGAAACCACAAAATCTTGATGCAAAAGTAACAAATGCCAAAAAAAATTAAATTGAGGACAAAATGAAAAAACCAATAATCCATTTTTGGTTTTTTTTTCCTCAAAGGAGCCCTTATTTTTTTGCCTGTAAAAATATTTTTATGTTTTCTTACAAGAAAATAATAATAATAAAGAGGGGCAAAAGTAGTCTTGTGGTCAGACTCAAGGTAGGGTTTATGATGACCATCTGATGGTGAAAGATGATAGACATTGCCTCTAGTACTGGTAATCTATAGCAGCCCAAGTCCTTTCTCCAGTCCTTCAGTAGCAAAATTGACACCTTGACTTATGGGCGACTAATGACCATTCTAATGTCCTGTTTGGATCAATCCTTCACTGTCTTCCAGCTGAGTGCATAGGATCCTTACAAAATTAAAAGCCAACAGCCAAAATCTGATTCAAACAGGGTACAATTGGATGGCTGAGGTCTCTTTTCTAAGTGCACAGGAATGAGTCTTTCGATTGAAGACCGAAGAGGACGTTTTGAATTGAAAGCTAGGCCTGAACATACGTACTCTTGGTTGGAAATTTAGAATAGTTGAAATCGTCGTCGACGTGTGGGTTGTGGCAGTGTGGGAGATGATGTGAATGCTTTCATGCAATGATTCTTTTTACTTGGCTCTCGTTTGATACAACACAAGACTCGCTATAGTCTTCACTTGACGATATGAGTCGTGTGAGATTCATATTATCCTGCGACTTAAAATCACTTGATACGCAAGTACACCAAAAATCCTGTGTGGAGGACTTGAGCTTGCAAAAACGTCTTAGGAGTATATAACATTACCCCTCAATTCGTACTTATCAAAAAAAAAAAAAAAAAAAAAACATTACCCCTCAACTATCATATATTTTAACTTAATTTTCCTAAGTTCAAAACTTAACCTAATCCTCTTAAACTAGGGTGTTATTTGATAAAACTGAAACAGAAAGGTTGAAAAATGAACTGCTGCAAACTGAATGCTGAAAAGTTGTTTTACAAAAATATTAAGTACTGAATTAAAACAAATAATGAATTAATTTTACTTGCATTAGTTATAGTGATTTTCTTTTACTATTACCAATGGTCACCATGTATTTGTCGTAGTGGTAGAGCGATGATTGTGGCGAAGCGAAGATTGAGTTGTGGAGTAGTGATTATGGCGGTGGTAGCGGCGATGATGGTGGTGGTGGAGTTGTGGTGTCGTGGTAGTGAGAGTGGCAATTTTATTGACAATTGAATAAGCAGCCATTTTACAACACACACAAGACAGCACCACACCAACAAGGTTTCAAGATTACTTCATGTTTTGTTTTGGGCAAAGTAACAATGCACTTAAATTGACAACAGTCATACAACACACTTCGCATTTTCACACTAGTTACAGAAAATCGTAGTTCAATTCGAAGGAGGCTAGCTTCATGCAAGCTAATAAAAACAAAACTCCTTATTCTATAGCCAGCAGACCGTAGGAATGAAAACAAAATGTTCACTCATTTATTTAATGGCTAGAGCAAATATGTAAGAATGATGCAAAAATACTTGAAGACAATCTTGTATCCATCTTTGACTATTAATAGTCATCATTTTCCTGGTGTAGAAGCATCCCTGTAACCTGTCTCATAGTTGGTCTTGCATCTTTATCTTCCTCTACACATTGCAACGCCACTTGAACCAATATTTCCATCTTACTTAAATCACAATTTCCCTTCATCACTGGATCAATGATCTCTTCAAGCCACAATTCCTTACCTCCATCCCCATTTATCTTCTCCCTCACCCATTTAACCAACCCTCTTTGTTCCATCTCCCTAGTGTTCTCGGACACCTGGACGCCTGTTGTCATTGGGCTCTTGCCCGTGACCATCCCTAACACCACCATACCGTAGCTATAAACATCAACTTTAGATGTGATAGGGAGGTTGGAAATCCACTCTGGTGCCATGTAACCTCTCGTCCCCCTCACTTTGGAAAAGCTGGAATTCTTACCACCACCCCCTCTATTTACTAACTTGGAGAGACCAAAATCTGCAACCTTGGGATGGAAATTAGAGTCCAAGAGTATGTTTTGAGGCTTCACATCGCAATGGAGAACCCACTCCAAACACTCTTCGTGCAGATAAGCAAGGCCTTTTGCAGAGCCAACCGCAATATCAAACCTTTTCTCCCAATCAAGGCTACTTGAACTAAGATTCTCAGCTAACGATCCGCGTTCCATGTACTCGTACACCAAAAGCCTGTGATTTCCCTCAACGCAATAGCCCCAAATCTCTATCAAGTTCATGTGATTAACTCTCCCAATGGTGCTTACCTCTGCTAAGAATTCTGCTTCCCCTTGATTAGCCTCGTTGAGTCGCTTGATTGCTGCAACTCTACGATCGAATAATATCCCTTTGTACACAACTCCACCACCTCCTCTTCCGATTTCTTCAGTAAAATTTCCCGACGCTTTCTTCAGCTCATCATAGGTGAATTTTCTAAACCCACTCGCAACTTGAAGGTAACCTTGTGTGTTTTCACTTGAACTTTGTTGGGTTTTGTACAGAAACAACCATACAAAACAAACACAAATGATTTCAACTCCACCAAATGCAACGGCGAACCAAACCATAAATTGCAAGGTTCTGTTTTGTTTGGGTTTCTTGTAAACTCTATTGAGTGGCAAGTTATGTGTGCTCGGGCATTGTAACCCGACTTTTTGTTTTCGATTTACATCAGAAGTACGATAGGATTTTGGCAATCTTATATACGAAGAATCCTCAAATCCTGGGGATCGGTATCCATTGAGGAACAGTGACTTGAGATAACAATTGTAATGGCCATCAACAAATGGGAAAGTGAAGCCGGAGCAATTACATCTTTCTAAACATACTTTCTCACACCTTTTCAACGTGTAATTTCCGTAGAATTGGAGATCCTCACCGATGAATTGGACGTGAGCGAGTTTGATGAAACTGGATTCGGTAGTATCGCAAGAGAAGTTGAACGCCAGTTCACACCCGAGAGTCCAGTCTGTAACATTTTTTGCCTTGTACCTGATTGAGAGTTAGCTAACAATTGTATTAAAGGTATGCACAAAATCAAGATAGGAACTGGGAAAAATATCAATACCACAGTAACCAAAAGATAGAACAGAAAGTGCACAGTAGCTTGTAAGATCACCGCGAGATTCGGCTAGTCATTCTCTTTAACTGGTGTTCGTCTTCATTCACGTAGGCTTTAAAGATTGAATACCGTGTTAAAACACAATTTACGAATCTTACGGTGCCCACAAGTCATATACCGTCTAATGAACCGAAGTACCAAGTGTTTCTAAATTTATCTACCGTACATGAAAATAGTGGAGTATGTATCAAGGGAAAGAGAACCAGAGTATCAACTTAGGAAAGTAAAAACGTGAAACAAGTCTTGCTTATATTTTCCAAGCTAATGTCACGGAAACTTTGGGGGTGTATCTTAGCTTCTCCTGTATCATTGTCGTCCTAAGAGGTCCACGTACCAGTTCATTATTGAAAAAATGCTAAAAATATGGGCGGGTCGGAAAAGTAAATGCTTACCGTTCGAGAGTAGACTCACTTCGACTGTTTCGGCTTACAACAGGCAATGTAATTACCTTCCCCCCTCGGTCACTAACACCATTTATCGCATTAACCATGATTTTTATGGGGTTCTTCCTTAGATCATCCAAAGTTACATTTCATGCTGTAATTGTTGTTAGTTGGAGTACTGTGCAGACCTGTAGTAGGCTGAACTATACGGTCCTCAGGGGCCTAACGGATCAATAGTCTTATCAGGTTCACTTGTCAGGCATGGCTGAATCGTGGAACCGGGGAACGTGGCCAAACCAAAACATGGTCGAACCGGAGCACATGGCGAAACCAGAAAACTTATAGCTGAACCGAATCCACAATCCGAACCAGAGAACGTGGCTGAACCGGAGTACATGGCTAAACCGTAACACATGGCCGAACCGGTGGGTTCAAACCAACTCTTCAGGTCATCAAAGTCGGAGTACATAGCCGAACCGTAACGCATTACCAAACTGGTAGGTTCAGACCAACTCTTCATGTCATCAAAACCAGAGCCGAACAATACCACCCAAACCGAACCGGTGGGTTCGGACACTCCTGAGCCGGTCTTAGACGGTATTGTAAGAGGTATGCCAAAAAAAAAAAAAAATTTATTTTGTTTGACATTTTATTTTGCAATCTTGTATACTATTATTTTGGATAATGTTATTACTGCGTCCGTCCCTTTTTAAATGTCCCCTTTGGGAGACATATATATTTTTTGGATGTTAAAAAATGTATCTCCGTGGAATATCTTTTAATTTTTTTGCACCAAATTAATTTACTCTATGAGCACTTTAATTTGGCATAAAAAAATTTAAAAATTACATAGAAAAATATACATTTTTTAAGGGTTTGAAATTGCACGTATTCCTATAGTAGACATTTAAAAAAGGGCAGAGGGACTATTTAATAATGTGAACATAAGGCCCTTCGGGTAAAATTGTAGCAAGAACACCTTGACAGACACCTGGTTGGGAGAGAGAAAATACTCTCAGTGTCAACTCGGAATGATACAAAGGTATGTAAAGTTTTTATTAACTCAAATTTGGAATGGAATTTACAGTTTAGAAGAGAATTTTTTGAATGGGAATATGAATCCAATTGGTCCAAAATCCATGCTCATATGGAAAAGGAAAATGATATGAGTACACCACATGTGCACCCCAAATGCACACCACCCTGAGGTGGCAAATGAGAAGAAGCCCAATGTGGGGCTCACCCAAAAAATGTGCCTCTCCTCATTTGCCACCTCAGGGTGGTGTGCATTTGGGGTGCGCATGTGGTGTACCCATAGTATTGCTGTATGGAAAAATGTTTGTCCTTTCAAAGTCAAAATATTCACATGGCAAGCCATTCAAGATAAAATAGCCACCAGAAGTGAACTGATCAAGAGAAACATACTCCCACTTGATGATGGCTTGCAGGGTTTGTGCCCTTTCTGTCAACAGGATCAGGAAACAACAATTCATCTCCTTCTCCAATGTCAAATTTCATGGAGGATATGGGCTCAAATCAAGAACTGGTGGGGTATTGAATGGGTGTGTCCACCCAATATTGATATTTTAATGTGCTGGTGGGATGTTTTTGGATTCAAAAGTGTGGAGAAAGCCTGTTGGGATTTTATTTTCTATGCGGTTCTGTGGGCTTTATGGCTGGAGAGAGATCACAATAAAAATCTTAATGTTATGGAGCTAGTGGATAATATAAAAACCCTGGTTGCAATCTGGACAAAAACTTGCTTTGGATGATTTCAAGATATGCTTGTAGGGTATTAGAAGTCTGAAATTACCCAAATTGGATGATTTCTGAGCAGGTGGAAGTGGGGTGGTATGGTAGAGGAAATTTGGTCGAGAAGGTTTGTCTGTGGTACTGTATAAGGCTTCTCTGTCCAAATTGTTGAAGTCTGTCAAAGTGTATTGTGGGGACATCTGAAGCGGAAGATCTACCTGGAAAGTCTTATTTTGGAGTCATGCCTATTCACTTTATATGTCCAGGATCCAGTTTTAGTAGATTAGTAGTAGGCTTCTGTTGGGATCCACCCCGTGTGGGCCGGATGGGCTTAGGCCCAAGGTTTGCTAGGGTTTCCGTAGAATTACCCTAGGGCTACATATACCCTTGTTATCTCTTTTATTTCATGAGCGTGGTAGCATAATGTGAGCGAGACATGTTGAGAGTGTGAGAGAGGAAGCTGGTTGTGGCTTCCCCAGCTGGAGTGGGAGCTGGTTATTGTTCACCAGAGAGGTTTTTCAACTTGTATATTGTGTGAATATATTCAAAGGAGTTTTCCTCAGATTTCTTGTGTGTGTTTGAGTGCGTGTGTGACCCGAAAATCACATCAAACTGGTATCAGAGCTCGGGTGGAGCGAGAGGTTACCGGATTCGCGTTTCAAACACACGGATTCAAGAACCGAAGAAAAAAAAATGAAGCCAATCAGAGATTTTGCTTGCAGAGTTGGAGAGCTACACACCAGGAGTATTGGACAGATTTTGCAGAGATCAGGGGTTGACCGGAGCAACCGGGTGATTGTAGATTTGCGGCGGTTGAGCCGTGGGGATCAGTCAGAGAAGCTAGTGAGCAAGGATACATTCTTTCGAGTGTTGCATCTCTGTTTGGTGGGTGCGGATACACTCGATTGGTTAATGGCACAGGCGCTTACTAGAGTGACAGATCGGAGTTGGTCAGTGGTGATCGGAGGCAGTCTGGTTCAATCGGATTTGAAGACCTATCATCAGAATTTGCAGTTGTGATTCGAGCTGCATTGGATTAGATGATGGGCCACCATACAGGATTGCGGGAGTGCAGTGGCAGATGGAGCTGATGTCTGGCATGGTCAAGCAGTATGGGTGTTTTGTGACGTGAGCAGGAGAGGCGACAGTTGCGGATGCACACAGGATAGGCACGGGATTGTATCGAGGTGTCGCGACCAGGATGGTACTGGATGTGTCGGGAGTCGAATCAGGAGTGTGCACGATGCTGGCCAGCAATGGTGATGCAACTGGTTGCTGTGGGTTGTTCACGGGAGCTCCGGACAGAGGGATTGAGATGGAGATCAGATGATGCATCATGGTATTCTCTTTCTTCTGTGATTTTGTGACTGGATCCACTCCGGGATATGGGGCCGCATGGTGTGGAGAGATGGAGTCACGGATTATGTCCTGTGATTGGGCATGAGCATCCGGGTTTGGATGCAAGCACTCCGGTTTCGGGTGCAGGATTCTGATTTGCCACGGAGATCTAGCAGCATTTGTTCACATCCCGGATTCACGAGAGGTCTATCCGGGTTTGGGGGTGCGGAGGAACTTGGTGGGGGGATGCGATGTTAGAGAAGGAGTCAGCCTCTTCTCAGATGGTGTGTGAGATCATTTGGAGAAGTGAGCCTCTGGTGTAGGCAGAGGGTAGCTGCATTCTCTTGACAGGACAAGATGCTAGAGTGGCGGAGTGCGGCTAGATGAAGCTGCTGGCGCTCGGTTATGGAGCGCATACACCTTGGCAGGAGGTGTGCGAGTGGAGGCATTCCAGTTGAGGGGGTGCGGTATTCGATTTTTCTGAATGGTTGTGGATTCTAGTTTTGCAATGATACACTCTTTCGGGTTTTTGTATTCTGTTTGGTGGTGTATGGATGCTCGACTGGTTAGTGACACAGGCGCTTGCTAGAGGTAGTTGATTGGAAGTGGCGACATGAGGGTGCTGCTGGGACAACATTTACCCACTCGGGTTGGAGGGGGTGATTGTTGAGATCCACCCCGTGAAGGCCAGATGGGCTTAGGCGTAAGGTTTGCTAGGGTTTCCGTAGAATTACCGTAGGGCTACATATACTCTTGTTGTCTCTTTTATTTCATGAGCGTGGTAGCACAATGTGAGCAGGACAGGCTAAGAGTGTGAGGGGAAGCCGTTTGTGACTTCCCCCGCCAGAGTGGGAGCCGGTTATTGCTCCCCGGAGAGGTTTTTCAACTTTTATATTGTGTGAATATATTCAAGGGAGTTTTCCTCAGATTTCTTGTGTGTGTTTGAGTGCGTGTGTGATCCGAAAATCACAAAAGCTTTTGTCATTTTGCTTGTTGGAATTGTTTCTATTTTCCGAGTCCTCCAAATTGTCATGGAATGCTGGTGTCTTTTTTCTTCTGTTGGTTGGCTTCTTGCCAACTCCTTTCTTTTTGTTTATTTCCCCTTCGGGTCTTTGGTGACATATGATTGTCGGAGTTTGGGAGTGCCAACCTAGTTGGGATGTCGGGGTTCTGTTGTGATGCCTTTTCACCTTGGATGCTTTGTTTTGCTTAGCAAAAAAAAAAAAAAAATTGTAAAGAACATGCTAATGGTTAATGAGCTAGAGGCTGGAAGTTATGTTTTTGCAATGCGTTGTAGACCCAATAATATTCCAGGTTGTGGGTGTTGATTGGGCGTCACACGTGCTATGGCCTACATTATGTTGCTATACAATAGAATGATTTACTTCACTATTGAGTTAGTCACCTTAGACAAACAAGTGGATAATAAGTACTCCTAGCAAGCACATACATTGAAAGGATCAGTTTAAGAACACCTATGGAATAAACACCGTTAGATTAGAAAAGGTAGTTCTTCTATGATTCACTTATTTTCCTTTGACCTGATAGGCTGGTATAAATTAATTGTTTATTCATTTAACTTTGACATTGTCAATCAATGATGATGAATGAAAGGCTATACACGGACATGTTAGGTTTTTTTTTTTTTTTTTGATCTGGACATGTTAGGTTATATGGGTGGTATTTAAATTTATATGAGTGCTTAACATGAAATCTACCATTCTCAAAGTGAGAAAGTATATTCAAGCAATTTTCACATTAATGTTGGACCGAAAGGAAACCGGCCGCTGTCTTTTAGTAAAATGCTTTTGCTAATTTATATGTTTATAATTTATTACAAAAAGATCTTTTGAATTACTTTTTGGTGTCGAACTAAAAAGTGAAAAATTAAGAATGTCGTTACATGAGCTAGGGTTTTGACAGTGTTAATTTATCCATGCCTATTAGCTTATGAGAATATAGTTTGGTGGAAGGAAATTGGTAATCAACTGTAGAAAAGGGTCTCACTTGTAATTCTTTATTTTCAGGGGTTTAATTGCAATATGTTGATAAACGTTATCGTGATTGGTAGAAGTTATGTAATTATCTCTTAATTAGAAAGTTAAAAGAAAACATAGGATAAGTTGTCCTGTAGATTCCAATAAAATATAAGTCTTTTATTTGATTTTTTTACAACTGAAAGATTGAGATCCCTAAGGATTACACCTAATTGCAAACTCTATCTATTTGAGTCTATCTATTAGACGTTAGACACAAAAGATTGGCCATCAGAATTTTTGAGTGTCAACAAAAGAAATACACATAGAGAGAATAGAGTGTGCAAAGGTGAATCACTTTGGAGGCGAGACGCTTGGACGCTAAGTGAGGAATCGAAGGCAACTAAACACAAGGTGAAACACTTGGAAGAAGGTATTGATGATTATGTATTCGAGAGGTGATTTTGGGCACCTAAACTTTTTTTATAAAAAGTAACTTTCCACAAACCAAATAGGCATGAGACGTCAGATCAACGTAATGCATCTCAGCTTGTGCACAAGTAACTATTCTTGTTCTTATTTATAATGCTAGGTGTGATGTCATCTAAATGGTTATGACATGTGTTAGAGTACAACTTGTAGCATGTGCGGGTAACCGCATTTATTCCTATCGTCAAGTGTGACATTAGCAAAGTGCTTACCAAACGCGCTAGGCACGACGGTACTTGGAGGACAATCCAAGCATTCACTGTAAAAGGTACAACCATTAGCCCAAAAGGGTACGCCTCATTCCTCTTTCCACTCTGAAAACCCTAAACTCTTGCTTATAGTTCTCTTCTTCTTCCTCCTCTCACTACAATGTTGGAGTGTCTTTCCGGCCAACCACGGTCCAGTTAGGCTCTGATGCAGTTGTTTCATGAGCAGAAAAGGAGCTCAAGTGGAATGGTTATGCGGATTAGAAGGCTTAAGCAGGTCCAACCCAGAGATTTTTGGAGCCCTAAGCAAGTTTTAACAATGGGGCCTTTTTTTTATTTTATGAATATTTGTTGTTCACGCGTTCTGATGGAGTGGTCGTCTGAGATGGCAACACCTAAAACACAAGGTCGCGAGTTCTATTCACGCCAACTGCAATGGTTTACATTTTTTGTGCATATTCCAAATACCTTGGTGTCAATAAAAAAAAATGCAAGCACGAAGCCTTGAACATGAGACCAAATGGTTACATGAGGGAAGCCTTACAACCATTATAACGCTATCTGCAAAGCAATGGACTTATATAATATTTATTACAACATAGAAATTGGGGGGGGGGGGGGGGTGAATGTCTTATTATTGGGGGGGGGGGGGGGGCGTGAATGTCTTATTATTGGGCCCAAAATTGGAGGCTATAAGCGATGATGCAAGTTATTAAAATGGGGACTCCTAGAATTTGTATGTACATTACTGCTGGTACTAGAATTGCAAGAGCTCCTTGTGGTGCAGTGGTGAGGTAGGGTGTTTGAAAGCACCTTTTTTAACATGTTGAAGTAAACTTACCTCAAAAAATGAGGACTAGAAGGGTCGGACACGTGACCTTAAGAGTAAATCTCCCGCTGAGCTACTAGAGCATTATATGCTAAACTTTTGACGTACATCATATTTAACATATCGCAGATTCTGGGGGTTCTATTATTGGATAAAAAACTGAAAGCCCTAAGCAATTATTTGGTGGGCTTCCCTCAGAGCCGGTGCTGTATACACCCGGTATTGATTTCGTTAAGATGCATCATCATCCAAGACACATCTTCATCTTTCGAATAACAAAAGAGAAAAAAAATGCATTTGCATCTTTTTGTGTGAAATTTCAATTCATTATAATAACCTCAAAGGTGGATTGGCGAGCCATCTACCGAGGGCTCGTATAATATTGTACCATCTTAATTAAGTATTAGTTTATTTGATTTACAATACTTACTCCTACAAATTTTAAGAAAATAAGCTAGTACGAAAGACATAACAAACAGAGCTTGACACTGTTAGAGCATCTACACGTCAAATTTGAACCATGACGATAGAAGCCATTTTTTAGTGTGCCTAGCAAGCTTCTTTATAAGACGTGGAACATAAATGACTGATTTTGTGATTTTTTTTTTAGCCGATTCAGTTTACAATGATTTTGTTATACGCTTAGTGTTTTGATAAAATAATTGATTTAGATTATTTTTTTTATCCTTATTCAAACTTTTTTCGTAGTTATTAATTTTGTGTCAATTTTTTTTGTGGATTATTGGTTCGTCTCAACGAGAAGGAATCTAAAATGTAAAAAATTATTAAACAAATTTTTTGGGAATAAAGACATAAATAATCAACAAAAAGTTGGATCGTTTTTATCTTAAGTAAACTCTGTTAAAATTTAGATCCATAATTGTAATAGTCCAAAATTTTGAAAAATAGTTTTATTTCAAAATTTTATTTTTCTTTGTAATGGAACATTTTATTTGTGTATTGTTATTAGACTCTTGTGGGCATAATTTTATTAGTCAAATTTGTTTGCTAGTCAATTTTGTTAGTCAATAGATATATATATATATACAAGAAGTTTCCTATGAGGGCTCCCTCACAAAAAAAAGTGCCGGAAAACAGTTGATTCTGCTATCTATTTTTTTCCATATTCCCACCTTGAGCAATTATCACTTTTATTTCTCTCTCTCCCCCTACCAAAATTTAATTTTTTTCCCTGAAATCACTATTTGCTTAAACCTTTATTGGTCAATTAAGTATGTGACAGTTAATTTGTGGAAGGATCTTCGTGTTTGCTGTTGCTTTTATAGATTGGGCAACAAGTTTATTTGTTCAAGCAAATAATGTTGGATAGGCATGGAATGTAAGATAGTGTGGTTGGTTTATATTAGTCTTGAAATGGGGGAAGTACTTTTAATCAATGGTATAGCTTTTTTTTTTTGGCCGTATGTTTCTTACCTTTTTTTTTTTCACTACTTAAACTTGATTGATAAATCAAGTATAAATAGCCTTTAATTTCTCCTCATTCTTTCATACCTTCACCAAGCTTCTTATAGCTATATACTCTCCTAGTCTTTCCATTTGTATTCACTCCTTTTTATCTTCATTTTTTGTCCATAAGGTTACTACATTTCATAAACTTATAGAAGAGGGAGAGGAAGTCAGGACAGATTGTGCTTTCTGTATAAATCGATATTTTTCCCCTAGATGGATCCATTTTTAGCCTTAATTGTCTTCTGCAAAGTTGTAGAGGGCTTCGAGATCTTCGTTTGTTATATAAGAATCACCCAAAACGGTTTAGAAATGATCCCAGTATCGCAGCCCGAACATTCTCGGGCATCGCAGTTATTCTGTCCAAATCTCTATTTTTCACATAGTTGGAGCGAGTTTCGGGCTTAGACTTCTTCAACAAAGTTGTAGAACATCTTGAGTACTTTGTTTTAGGCACAAGAATCATTCAAAACAGTTGAGTTATGACTCCGTTCACGCTGTCCATACTTTCTGTTCATTTCGCCGCCGATCGAGGTATTTCCAGAGCAGTTCGTAGTTCAAACCTTCGCCTTTCCAACAAGCCTTCCTTGCCTAGCTTATTCTTCGGACTGAGGTAGGATTTTCCTATGCCTTATTCGTAGTGTGTTTAATTGTTTTAAACATTACACTTTTGTAATTTGTACTATACTGTTATGCTTGTGTGTTGATTTACAAAATAATATTATTACTTACTTTTATAATATTCATCCTATGAACTGTTAAATTAGTAATAGATTCTTATTACTATAAGTATGACTATTATTTCATATAAACAATTAAAGCTTGTTATTTATTTATTTATTTTTCATAAATCGTATAATTTTATACTTTAATCCTTAGGTTTTTATAAAATTATCTATTGGTTTACGAATCTATTACTAGAAGTAGAATCTCTAGTAAGGCTTTTTCTTGGTTTAGCCCAAACCAAGTGGCGACTCGATAAAGAAGAGTCTTAAAACACGCCAACGGATTCAAAAGCTAATATCTCTAACGGTTCCTAATTACACAAACAGAAATTGAGTTTAAGTTTACTATCCTAATTTATGGGGAGATACTGTCAAAACAACCTACAGCTTGAAGGTAAATGGTCTTTCTAACCTATCCTTTGTGGCAGTACCATTTAACTGAGAATCTCTCGAGTAATGGATAATGACTTAAATCAAGGACCGAATGTGGAATTTGAAATCAAGAGAATTCTTTAAAGATTAAATCCTAGGTTACTAGAATTCTCAACCGCCCCTAAAAGATTCTAGTATTGCCAAAATACCCTTAAGGAGCTTTAAAAGATTTCAAGATAAATAAATTTTTTAGAATAACCCTAAATCTTTAAAATATTAAATTACAAGTCCTGAATTATCAAAAGTTAATCAAAACACTTATGTCCTAAGACTTAAAGGTTATCCAAACATCACTGGACCAATCTCAAATTCTTATGTGATGATCCTTTACGTTTACTCTCATTTCTGTCATTCATATTATTTATTCTGCTTTGCTGTCATGCTTATGAGATTGGACTCTAAGTTGTTGGGTTGGGAAATGTGATAGAATGAATTAGACGATAATCTAAGGAAAGTGAAATATTGATAGTAGTCACGATTGTGACAGTAACGGAGAAACCAAAGCGGCCGAGAACCCGGCAAGTCCTGAAAGAATTGTCAGCGGAATCAAGGCTTGTGGTCAAGACCAATGTCTTATCAAACCCTAAACATGGCACTGTATGATTTAATCTGGAATGTATAAATAATGATAATTGGAGATTTGAGTCTGGGAGCCCGACATGTCCATTGCATTGGTCAGCGGAACCAGTGCTCATAAAGGTTATTTTCCACAGATAGTATGTTCTACGGATTATTAAAAATAAATGCAAGTTAATTATTCATAATAACCACTGTAATTACCATAATTATCAAGAGCATTACCCGGGTAAACAGGAGCACCTCCGACCAGCATTCTCCCTTGGAAAATCATAATTACAAATCGTATTCGGCCCACAAACTCCGTGGATCTGACACGGCTGTTGTATGGCTTGCCAAGAAACACTCCAAATCATCCTCTTCTCATCCAAACTGTACATTCTCACATTACCATCCACATCCATCTTCAACCTCCTCCAAACCCCCACTACCCCGTAATCCAAAGCTTTAAAAGCCAAATCATCACTTGACCTGAAATACCCAGATGAATTAAACGCCGCCTTACTTCTTCTAGTATAATAACTGGTCCGACCCGCTTCCCAGATATTCTTCCACGGGTCAGGCCAGTAAATGCTGGAAATATCCTGGCTGTCAAATAGTAAACGGAGGACGTTATCGTAGTTGAAAAACAGGGTATAATACCCAGATGAGAAATTGTTATGGCTTCGAGAGGAGACGAGTTTTGAATTTTGGGTAAAGTTTTGGTTTGGAAGAAGGGTATCCGTTGGTGAATCGAAACTTTCCCAAATAATTGTACCATTTGGGTTTTTTAAGATAAGGTTACCAGTATTTAGAAGCAGTAATTCAAGTGGGGAAACAGATTTGGTGTCTGTGGACCAGACCGTGAATTGGGATGCGTCAGTTAGTATGAGGTTGCCAGATTTGAGGAGAGAGAGTTTTGAGCGTTTTCCGTTGACGGGCTGATCGCGATTGGCTGTCCAAACGACGGTGAGATTGCCGTCGGAGGTGGGTTTGGTGAACCATATGGAAAAGGAGTAGGCGTTTTTGCCGACTGAGTGGAAGCCGGCTGAGAAGACTTTGTTTGGGGAAGTTAGGACGTCGGATATTGATAGGGAAAAGGGTGCGAGTAAGTTATCATGCGGTCGTGATGAGATCGAGAACAGAGGTAGTGATGATAGAAGTACGGAAATGAGGAGGATTGGAATCGGTGTATTCATTTGGTGTTCAGGGATGGAATTATGGTTGCAGTATGTGTGGATTTGGCTTTGGTAGTTTGTGAAAATATATAGAGATCAACTCCACACATGAACGCAAGAAAATGGAGTAGGCCCGAGAATTAAGGAGTGATTGGTTGGAGTCGCGCACACTATTGATCTCACACACTTTGTGATTGATCCCGTCCCAATATTGGGACGGGTTCCTTCAACTCTCCTCCTACCCAATACCCGGAAAAGTTGACAAAAATCCGCTCCAGTTGGGGAAGGCGGTTTGGGGCTCGGCGGTTTGAATTGCCATCTCTACTTGCGGTTCAAATAGGGTTTGACGATTGACCTGCTGATGGTAACAGATGGAAAATACATTGCTTATAGTGACGGTAATCTATATTTTTCCAAGATTGACCTCTTGACTTCTGGGTGCCTAATGACCATTCTAATGTCCTGTTTGGATCAACCCTTCACAATATCCCGTCTTTTAGTAACTTCAACTAAGCTTCTACCCATGTTTGGATGAACAATGGATGTGAGAAATTGTGAATAATGGTAACCGGATACTTCATATGTACAAGGAAAGGAACATGTCCTTGCAAAATTTAAAGCCAACAGCAAAAATCTGATCCAAACGGGGTACAATTCGATGGTAGAGGTCTCTTTCCCAAATGCATAGGAATGAGTATCCGGATTAAAGAGGACGTTTTTTTATTGAAAGCTAGGCCTAAACACATATGTACTCTTGGTTGGAATAATTGAAGTCCTCGTCGACATGTGCGAAACGATGTAAATGCTTTCGTGCGAATATTCTTCTTATGTGACTTGTTCAATACAAAAACAGACTCATTGTAGCCTCACTTGACAAATTGAGTCTTTCGTTTTGACAAGTCTCAATAGACGTCCATCTTTCATGCAAAAAAACAAAAAACAAAATTGAAGAGAGAAATGAACCATCCATTTCTCTTATGATAACTATGACTTGATTAATCTTGGATTGTGTCAAGCCTGTACAATTTTATATTACCTCAAGCTCGTGGGTTCGAGTCTGACAACAATCATTTTGTACATTTAACGTCAAAGATTCAATCTATATCTGATCTACACCTCACAGACACTCCTTCCTAATATGGGACTTGTCACATGGTGGAAACTTATGCAAGATTCCAGCCGAAGATACATCTAATACAGCAAATCATGTATTCTTCATGAAGGAATATTATCAAATGATTCTCTTTCTGTTCATAAGAAAATGGGGAAGAATGTATTCAAGGTAAGCACCCTACAGCCTTTAATCTACTCTGCCAAGTACACAAGCTAGGACTCTACATGGTTTCCATAAATATCAAACACAAGTTCAGCAAATTAGAAGACAAGGATTGAAAAAGGCAATGGTCTTAAGTACCTATAAATCAAGCAATTTGATGGTTTTATATACACGTCACCAGCATCCGTCCTTGGCTCAATCACCTTGTTTCTTAGTGCTTGCATCGGAACCTTTGACTGTCTGATAAGTAGATAGGAAGAAGGAACTTTGATTTTTCTGCAGGAATCTGTATTGAAATCAAAGCGATCTCTCAGCCCAAGTATGATCACAATGGTTCTATTCATTACTCACAAACAAGCCATATGAATGAAGACAACTTGGCCAACCCGTTGTACGTGTTAAATAATATATTTTATGAACTTACGATGGAGAAGTGTCATTCACTAGAGCTACTACTGGTATTTATTTTGCGCAAGATGTGATGGAGAAATATAGGAGTAGTACACTAGAGCAACTAATGTGCAACAAAATTTAGAGAAATATCATTCACTAGAGCTATTAAGGGTACCTTTTTTTTCCACTGACAACTAGGGGTACATGAGCTTATGTGCACAAAATAAACCAAAAACCTTAATTGGGGTCGGCAACATGAGTTTGTTTTATCCATAGGCGGAGCCATGCAAGGGCTGACAGGGTCCCTAGCCCCACCCTCTTTTTTCCTACTCACACATATGCATATAAATATGTAGAGAATGGTACATAGGTTTACAAGCAACTTTGGAGCTAAAAAGTGATTTAAATAAACTAAAACCTCGTTTATCTTTGAGACTCTCTCATGTCACGAACGAAAAATGTCTTTTTTATACTCCTACTTTCATTTGATTTGGACTCTCAGGATTTCGAATACACCAAATTAATCCATCTTGATTAATTGAGATAATCAATTAAAGTTATTAAAATTTAGATTTTATCGTAAATTGAAAGTTTGTCTTTTACGAGGTTTGGCCCCTCCCAAAGCAAAATCCTAGCTCCGCCATTGGTTTTAATTTTATCCATTGAGTATTGTTGAGAGCATTGTGTTTCATGATATCCAAAAAACCTACATCTTTTTGAACTATCGCCTCTAGGTAAGTTTTGGTTTACCCCTTCCCTTACAACCACCACCTACCGCAACCACGTCACTTCTCGTAACAACCACATCGACTAATCAACAATAGACATCCAAATCACCACAATCTATTCTCTCGTCCTATCTTCTAGTACATCAAATTGGATCAAACTTGTCCATTATCGGGTAGTGGATGTTCTTGTTCAACAGCCACATTAATGAGTTAGCTCATTGAAGTACTACCTATTTCATTTGTATTTCTTATTTTATTTTTAATAAATTCAACACCAAATAGCCATTGAAGAGATATAAGAAACCCACAGCTGTTACCAACTAAACTAGAAGTCAATTAACAAAATAAGGTCCAATGTCAGCTTCATTGTCCACCGCTCTTCAAGATTGACCTCTTGACTTCTGGGTGCCTAATGACCATTCTAATGTCCTGTTTGGATCACCCCTTCACAATATCCCGTCTTTTAGTAACTTCAACTAAGCTTCTACCCATGTTTGGATGAACAATGGACGTGAGAAATTGTGAATAATGGTAACCAGATACTTCATATGTACAAGGAAAGGAACACGTCCTTGCAAAATTTAAAGCCAACAGCAAAAATCTGATCCAAACGGGGTACAATTCGACGGTAGAGGTCCCTTTCCTAAATGCATAGGAATGAGTATCCGGATTAAAGAGGACGTTTTGTATTGAAAGCTAGGCCTAAACACATATGTACTCTTGGTTGGAATAGTTGAAGTCCTCATGGACATGTGGCCATGTGGGAGACGATGTGGACGATTTCGTGCGATTCTTCTTCTTATATGACTCGTTCAATACAAAAACACTCATTGTAGCCTCACTTGACAAATTGAGTCTTCCATTTTGGCAAGTCTCAATAGACGTTCATCTTTCATGCTAAAAACCAAAACATAGATTAATCGGCCATGAGCAACACTTGAATGTAACAAAATTGCAAAAGAGAAATGAACCATCCATTTCTCTTATGATAAATATGACTTGATTAATCTTGGATTGTGTCAAGCCTGTAGAATTTTGAAGATGCGTATTACCTCAAGGTCGTGGGTTCGAGTCTGACAACAATCATTTTGTACATTTAACGTCAAAGATTCAATCTATACCAGCTGATCTACACCTCCCAGGAACTCCTTCCTAATATGGGACTTGTCACATGGTGGAAACTTACGCAAGATTCCAGCCGAAGTTACATCTAATACAGAAAAACATGTATTCTTCATGAAGGAATATTATCAAATGATTCTCTTTCTGTTCATAAGAAAATGGGGAAGAATGTATTCAAGGTATATAAGCACCCTACTGCCTTTAATCTACTCTGCCAAGTACACAAGCTAGGACTCTACATGGTCTCCATAAATATCAAACATAAGTTCAGCAAATTAGAAGAAAAGGAAATGAAAAAGGCAATGGTCTAAGTACCTATACTTAATGTTAGTTTGTTTGTTTTCATGCCGACACCGACGCCAAACAAGCACGCCGTATTAGATTAGGAGTCCTACGCAACAAAAAACTTATCTGTGAAGGTACTAATATCTACAACCCTATACTTAATGTTTGTATTAGTATTGATAATGTCAAAGCGCTTGGCATGCATTCTCAAGTAAATTTTAATTGATAAACTATCATATTACGAATTTTATGAAATTTTAGTTTTATTTATTTTTTCTAATTTCTAATAAAATATATATCAAAATGGAATGATCTTTAATTAATTTTATTTGTTATGGAAGTAAATTTTAATTGCTACACTATCACATTACGAATTTTTGGAAATATCATCATGAAAATGTCAGTAAATTTTAATTGATAAATTATCATATTAAAGAATTTTACAAAATTATAGTCTCAATTTTTTTTCTAATTTCTAATAAAATATCTATCAAAATGGAATGATCTTGAACTAATTTTATTTAAAATGACATTTGTATTATTTACGTAAAAGAAAAAAGAGAAATGAAATGACATTTGTATTATTTACGAAAATGTCAGTAAATTTTAATTGATACTCCATCATATCACGAATTTTACAAAATTATAGTTTCATTTTTTTTCTAATTTCTAATAAAATATCTATCAAAATAGAACGATCTTGAACTAATTTTATATGTTATGGAAGTAAATTTTAATTGATACACTATCACATTCTGAATTATAGGAAATGTCACTAATTTTATTTGTTACGGAAATAAATTTTAATTGATACACTATCACATGCCAAAATAGGAAAAAAGAAAAGAAGAAATGAAATGACATTTCCTAAAATTAGGAAAAAAGAAAAGATACACTATCACATGCCAAATTAGGAAAAGAAGAAATGAAATGACAATTGTATTATTTCCGAAAATGTCAGTAAATTTTAATTGATACACTATCATATTACGAATTTTAGTTTCATTTTTTTCCTAATTCCTAATAAAAATATTTACCAAAACATAATGATCTTGAACTAATTTTATTTGTTACATAAGTAAATTTTAATTGATACACTCACTACAAGAAATCAGGGGTTTTGCGAGGAAATAACTTCCTTGCTAAATGCCAAGTGCTCGCAAATGGGTAGTCTCCAAATGTTTTTTGCGTCCAAAATTTTGTTTCCTCACTAAAAAGATTTTTTTTTGCAAGGAAATTTAACTTGTCGCTAATGAGTGAACCCCTTTGCGAGGAAATTTAACTTGTCGCTAATGAGTGAACACTTTTGCGAGGAAATTCATTTTGCGATCGACGAATTGCATGTGTTTGGCGAATTGGAATTTTCCTTGCAAAACGGTGAACCCTTTTGCGAGGAAATTCATTTTGCGAGGAATTTCATGTGTTTGACGATTCAGAATTTTCCTCACAAAATGGTGAACCCTTTTGTGAGGAAATTCATTTGCGAGGAAATTCGTATGTTTGGCAATTCAGTATTTTCCTCTCAAAATGGTGGACTAGATAGCAGCAACTCAAATTTCCTAGCTAAATATACATGTTTACTAACAAATTATTTCCTCGCAAAATGGTGCACTCGAAAGCAACAACACAAATTTCCTTGCCAGATGTGCATGTTTAGCGACAAAGAATTTCCTCGCAAAATGGTACACTTAGTAGCAACCAAACAAATTCCCTTGCAAAAAATCACTTTTTGGCGAGGAAACAAATTTTTGTCGCAAAACAAAAAAATACATTTTGCTAGGAAAATTATCCTCGCAAATTAAAAAAAAACAGTTTTCTTTTCGCTAGGAACCTCACAAAATAACTCTTTTATCGACAAAAAAAACTACCAATTATTCTCATTTTGATTCCTGTCATACAATGACCCACTATATATATAATTCAAATAGCACAATTCATCAAATTCAAAGGCAATGACTGGAACATTAAGCCATTTCACAAATGTCAAGATATGATACTTAAATACCGAGAACATAATACCATGTATCAAGTATCTATTCAAAAACCACTAGGGCCTAAATTATGTACTGTTAAGTACCAAAAGAAAAGGCTAATCCAATATCCTTCTTCCTTCATGTAGAAGTCCCAAAAACCAAAGGCATCCCCTTCTACTTTCATATTGAAGTCCCAAAAAAAGGAAGGCAAAAAGCAGTTTTGTCCTCAAAACATCATTGGTCTCCCATTTAGCACTCCATTGCATCTTCATCCCCCAAAAGATCACCATCATTTGTTGAGCAATCTGCTAAAGGTTTACAAATTTTAATCTTGATTAATATTTGCTTACAATACTATATTCAACATGAGAAGAAAAAAACAGAGTCTCTCTAGCTAAACAAACCCAACACTTATTCAAAAAAATACAAACCCATCACACACACACTCTCTCTCATTCCCTCTCACCCATAAACAAACCTAGGAATCTCTCTCTAATATAAAGTCAGTCAAATACCCATCAAATTCCAACCAGTGAGAACACTACATAAACTCCAATCACAACTACAGTTTCATACGCCAATTTCTGTGTCAAACCCAGAATTAGAATTAGAGTTCAATTCCCTCCACAACCTGTCGAATGGGAGCAATATTTGAAATGGGCCACCTAGGAAATCCATTTACAGTGTGAGTGGGATCAATCCATGTGATACACTAGATCATTGACTCTCTCTCTCAAATTCTTTTGGGAGGTAAAAATTGTGCCAAATTCCAAAGGTTTCTCACCCAGAAATATAATGACTCTATCTCTCAATATAGTCCCATGAGCCATTGAAGTTCAGCATGAATATCATAACCAAAGGTTTTGGCTCACAGGCCTAAGGCAGTGTTAAGTGACCTCATCACCCAAACTCAAGAAGTACGGATATGGATACAGGTCACAACATGAGATGGACACGTGGATACGTTATTTCTCTTAAGAGATACAATACAGACAAGTTTTTTTTTGAACAGCGAAAAGGATTTTTATTAATCTTTGAAAACATATTACAAAGATTAAAAGGGCCAAGGCAAAAGCCAAGGACCGAATGGGAAAATAACAGATGGGTAACAAGGAGTCAACCAAAGAAAACATATAGAGAGAACCCAACTCCTAACTTTGCACCTTCAAAAGCATCATCCGAATACTTACAATACAGACAAGTTACGGATATGATGAGCTGTACATTGGACATCAGCCAAGAAGTGTCGGTGTTCGATACTAAACACGAATCACCTGCAGTCCTCACCACAGTTAGCTTCAACATTTACAATGTAGGGTTAAAAGTAGGACCAAATACTCTATGGTCTCAGGTCACGCTACTTTGTAAAGGTCTTGGGGCACCACGTGGCGGTGTAGTGCCCCAAGACCATCTAAAAGTAGACATCTTTATATTCAGGGTGGGGTTAAGAACAGATTGTTATGCCTTCTATCGACATGTTCATAAACTAAAATACAAAGTACAGCTGAGCAAATCGGCATCTATGTACAATTCTATTTTTTTCAATTTTATTGGTTTGGCCGGTGTTTTTAGTTTCACCCAACCTAGTGGACTAGAATGGCCCTTCATCTATATACCATCAGCTTTACATTTTCTAAACAACTGGAGTATTTTTAGTGATAGCAGCTGATTGACATCATACATTGATCACATACATCAGACAGCCGAAGCAATTTCTCGCTGAATGTATCCTTCATTCATTTTGGTTCTGTCTTATGTTATTCTCGTCTGTATTATGTTATTCTTTTGCTATCGTTTGTATACGGTAGGCTGTACTAACTTCATTATGAATCAAATTCTCTCTCCTTCACAAGGAAAAAAACAACTATTTTTTCCCATTAAGAACTTTACCACTCATTTACTTTTTCATAAAAGGTCACAGCTATTTCTCACATATTCATTGGGATATAATCTTGGTTAGATCTCTCTCTCTCTCTCTCTCTCTCTCTCTGTGCTTTAGAAGTACTGTATGGGGCCTTTGGGCTTGAAGAATGAACAGTATGAGGATAAGAAAGGGCTGGAATGAGATAAAGGATCATTGCTTTTATTAAGGGGGTATAGGCACAATTTGGATGCTTGTATATACTATGATGAGCACAGGTTAAATGAGTCAAAAATTCCAAACTTTGATCCAAATTATGTTGCAAACGAATAGGAAATCCATGGCTACATGAATTTCAGATTCTCCAGTTTTTTGTTTAATAACAAGTTGTAGACACCCCAAAATGAGACGTTTGTATACATTTTAATTCCCGATGATGAAAAGAAACGCCCAGAAGGCCTCTTGGATTGAAATTCTTCAAGTCAACGAAGTCAACAGTACCGTACAGTACTCATCTCTCATACACGATGCAACCTCAGTCACGTACAACAACCTTTTTGAACTTTGGCGGTGGAGGAGTGTCGCACGGCACAGTTGGTGTGTCGCACGACACAGTTTGTTTGCCGTACGGCACTGTCATTTGTCAAACAGCTTTTGCAGAGTTCCAGCAGCTCAAAATGTTGACGAATTGTTCCTCTGATTATCATTCTTGCGTGTAAGGCTTCAAGGCTACCCTAGAGCCATCGTTCCTTTGTGTGGGGATGAAGAAAACTTGATGGCCAAGTTCACCCTACGCCTATAAATCCCGACCAATTTCGGATGAGAAAAACATTGGAAAATTGTGAAGAAAAACCATGGAGCTCTACCCATAAGCCTTGCCGATACATCATCTCTACCACAAATCATCCTCATTTGCTACTTGTAACCTCCAGAAATCCAATTCCCTCTTCCAAAGCAAACCCAATAAAAATTCAAACCCCTCTGTTTTCGGTCCAAACCCGTGAGGTTGCCATTTCAAATTTGCTCAAGCTCTAGTCATCAAACATCTTTGCTATCATACCAGAAGGAAATTGGTGTCCAAAGGAGGTCCAAACCGAGGTATAATCCCGTTTCGCCAAATTCTTCAACTTTGGTACCCTGAGGGGAGGGGTGCCTAGTGTGGGATGATCTTCCATATCATCTCCACATTTGGTATACCCATGTTATAGCAAAAGTTAGTTTAATTCAAAGCCTCCCGATTGCGTCGTACGGTCTAAATATCTCTTTCTATGGGGTAGTTTTAGTGAGGAGGAACATTCCCCATTCAAAACCATCATTTTCTAATCCAAAATAATCTGTTTTCAATTAAGTTTCATGCCTTGTGTCTGCCTCCATTTCATTCTTTTCGAAAATCAAAGTCTTGAACTGTTTGTGAAGGAAACAGTGCCACACGACACTCCTCCTGTACCGCGCGGTACAGTTGGAGTGTTGTACGACAGTCTTTTGAAAATTTGACCGTTTGAATGATGAATAGTGCCACATGGCACACTTTCTATACCGCACGGTACACCTAGTGTGCCACACGACACACTTTTGCAAAATCTGAAATTTTGAATTAGTTCCTTGCATGAACAGTTTGAACCCTTGGTTTTCGTGTACTTGTTGTAATTTGCATACTGATTACTTGCTTTCATTATTATCATCTGCTTTGCTTGATTTAAAATGTTTATTTGTTAAAGTTCGGCATCAAAATATTTTCTAAAAATCTCACAAATATTTAGTAAAGACCGATTTTTAATCGGGCGAGTGGGGTGCATTTAAACCCTTCCCTGTTCGTAACCTGGCTCCCGAATCCAAAACGAAGCTCTGGTTTCCAAATTGTTTTCAACCGCGAGAGTTACTCTATTTTCTAAATCATTTTTCGAATTGGTTTCTCGGGTCCTAAACCATTTTACAAAAATCCGGGTGGCGAATCTATTTTCAAAACCAAACAATACACCGGTGGAATCGACCGTCAACACAAGTGTTTGCCACCGCTCCTATGCCATAGTCTGAACTCTAAATAGTCACTTTAATCCCCCAAGCGACTACAGAAACTTGGACCATTATTTCAAGGAAATTGAGTACTTATATACATCTAACCAAACACTGTGGTAGCTAACTAAAGTAAAAGCATCACCATGTGATAAACAACATGAATCCATAAAAAACCACCATTCGAAAGTGCTTCTTGTCTCAAAGCTTATTTCTGCAATTTTTGGACACCACTACACTCAACCCCATTTTTTGGATTGTGGTACACTACACGCTAATTAACCTAACATTTTCAAAATCAAGCAACTTTGGAGCTAAAAAGTGACTTAAATAAACTAAAAACTCGTTTATCTTTGAGACTCTCTGATGTCATGAAGGAAAAATGTCTTTTTTATACTCCTACTTTCATTTTCGAATATACCAAATTAATCCATCTTGATTAATTTAGATAATCAATTAAAGTTATTAAAATTTAGATTTTATCATGAATTGAAAGTTTTTCTTTTACGAGGTTTGGCCCCTCCCAAAGCAAAATCCTAGCTCCACCATTGGTTTTATCCATTGAGTATTGTTGAGAGCATCGTGTTCCGTGATATCCAAAAAACCTACTGAAATTATGCAAAGCACTACAAGTTCAATTATGCAAACCACTATAAAAATAAACCACTTCATTTCAACCAATTTAATCATTCACCATGGCAAATCAAACAACTCAACAAGTTCAATATAGAGTAATTAAACTAATGAGACAAAACACACGATATACGTGGAAACTATTTAGGGTCTAAACACCCTAAGCATAAAACCACGGCCTAGTCCTACTTATGTATTCAATAAATTAAAAGGTTTATAAGAATTAACATGACTAGGAATTACCTAACAAGCCCTTTGTGACACCTAGCTCCAATTCTTGATGCAATACCCCGTACCCCTCTATGATTCCATGGACTCCACAAGCACATCCGTCATGATCTCCTAGTCAACTCGGCACCGGTCCAACCGGCTCACGTAGAAACAAGGCAACACAACATGTTGTATGAAAAAAATTTGATTTTTATGAAAGTTTTTGAAAACTAAAATCAACCTAGAGTGGATCCATGGAGAGGAAGACTCTAGATTGAAGAAAGATGAGAAGAGCAAGCTCAAATCATCAAGAACATCAAGTTCACAAAAGAGAGAATAGATGGAGAAAAGATGAGACTTTCTCTCTTTAAAAGGGGCTGATTTTCTCTCAAGTGTATGCGTGAAAATGAAAGAAAAATGGCTTTTATAGTGCTCATTTTCGTGCTCCCCAATTCAGCCAATCAAAACAAGACACTAGGCCACTTAAAGAGTCTGGCAGACGCGCGCAGACGCTCCAACAGGATTTAAACGCGTGGCACAATTTCAATAGTTAAAGCCACAGCCCTGCAGATGCATGCAGACGCACTAAGTTCAAAACTAAATCCTAATGCCAAAATCATGGGATTGTAAAACCCCAATAAAGCACTAATAAGCCAACATTATGCACATTAAAGCATGTTATTTTGGATGGCCTAAATGCAAAGATGATATGCATGGATATACCTCATCGGATTGAGCTTTGAAACACTTGTCTTGGCTTTGGCTTGATCATGAAGCTTGAGATTCTCAAATGGAGCATCTAGACTCAACCCTAAGCACTCTAACTCCCAAACCCCAATAACAAAATTACATACTCCGAAAGGCTTGACATAACCCGGAAAATGCCAACAAAACTATAACAATCTCCCCCTTTGGCTTTTCCGGGACAAAACCTTTCACAACAAGAAACAATACATGGAAACAATAACTAACTCAAGAACTTTCCTAAAACTTGAGCCAACTAGATAACCAAGTACCCAAGAGAGAGCCAATAACCTGCAAGGATACTTCAACACAAGACATATGCCATGATATCCAAATGATAACAATAGATACAATGAAAACGCAGCATGCTAGACAAATCAGAATCATGTTTGCCCCAAACATGGGCATAAAGAATCACGTATGTGTCAATTCCATCATGTTTGCCCCAAACATGGGCATAAAGAATCACGTATGTGTCAAATCCAACATGTTTGCCCCGAACATGGGCTCAAAGTATTATGTATGTATTAGCTCCAACATGTTTGCCCCAAACATGGGCATAAAGAATCACGTATGTGTCAATTCCATCATGTTTGCCTAAACATGGGCACAAAGAATCACGTATGTGTCAATTCCAACATGTTTGGCACAAAGAATCACGTATGTGTCAATTCCAACATGTTTGCCCCGAACATGGGCACAAAGTATTATGTATATATTAGCTCCAACATGTTTGCCCAAACATGGGCACTTGCTGCAAACCTGCAGAAGAAGCTCATCCAACACAAGCATGCACATATATGGAATATGATAGCAACAACAATATGGCGCAACGGAAGACAAAGAAATAAGATAGCTATCATCCATGAAGCACAACATGCAAAAATAGTTATCATCCATGAAGCAAAGCATATGTCCTAACAAGTAGCAAGCCGAAGCCCTAACAACGGGCAAGAGAGAGTACATAACCAAATACTTCAAGCCAAAAAACATAGTCGGGCAAGAGAGAGTACATAACCAAACACTTCAAGCCAAAAAAACATCTCCCCCTTTTTGTCACAGAAACAACAAAGGGAGGAAGCCCAATTTGACGTTCAAGCAAATGACTAATAGCAACGCATCACCAACAAAAAATAATACTATTGGCCATAAATGAAAGCTAATGGGCAACAAAATCAAGAGCTTCCTTACAAACCTAATACTTCTAACCACCACGTGGTGGAGGAGAACGATTCGAAGGCTTAACAAGGGCAGTGAACTGACTACGTGCCATGAGCAAGTGAGAGAAAGAGAAAACTCACAGAGGGGCCTGAGGTGTGGAGTCCAGAAATCTGTAGTTGCACATAAGTAGGACAACCCCTAAATAGCACAGTGAACAATAACCACCACGTGGTGGAGGAGAACGATTCCAAGGCTTAACAGGGGCAGTGAACTAACTACGTGCCATGAGCAAGTGAGAGAAAGAGAAAACTCACAGAGGGGCCTGAGGTGTGGAGTCCAAAAATCTGTAGTTGCGCATAAGTAGGACAACCCCTAAATAGCATAGTGAACAAATATCCCTCTAACTTGCAACTGTAAAGTGATGGATAGTTGAAAACCTCAAATCACAGCTCAAACACGAACACAAACCCTATAAACGAGCTTTAAAAATGGGCAATAGAGTCTCCCTAACAAGAAGCACAGACAAAGTCCTAAACCATACAAACAGCAGCAGATGCTCAACATAAACCGAACCTTAAAAATCAGTGAACCAACACAAAAATGTAAACACATCACAGAGAGAAATAATCCCAACAGATATGCAAAAACCTCACACATGAAAACCAGATCAAACCCACTATTGACTACAGCCAATCACAAATAGAGTAATATTAGCTCCAGAAATCCTAAACAAAGTGAGGCACGAAAGGTAATAGGAAGATAACTCACAAAGTACTGTTGAATAATAGCATACAAATCAACAGCATGAAACCTAGTCCAGCTATCAAGCATAGCAACCAGAAAATAGCTCAACAAAAACCAAAACAGCAGCACAACAGAATGGTAGGTGTTACCTGAAAAACCCCCAAAATTGATGAAGCCCGAAATCTGGTGAGAACCCTAACTGGTTCGAACAAGGCAAAGACGATCAGGATGAACTGCTCCAAAACCCCAAAATGGTTGCTGCAAACTGAAACCCTAAGTCGATTGAACCCAGAAGATCAGTTAAGTCTCCAACACGACATGGCTCTGAACAGTTATCACGATATCAGGTGAGAAGGGTCTTGAACGTGTGACCCGAAATCATCTAACCGATGGTGAGAAATCACTGTGGTCGAGATCGGTTGGAACAGAAGGATAGAAACCCTAACTTCCAAAACGATGCTCGAAGTCGTATAGAAACAAGGAGTGAACCAGATCCGAACTCCATATATGATGCTACAAGAATCAAACGACTGAATCTCGCGATGGCTGAACAGGGAGAGATCGTATGGTGCTACATCGGCTAACCCATGGTGTAGAGCAGGTAACCGAGATTGAAGGGGTAGAAGAAGATCGACGAGAGGATTTTGTGAAATCGTCGCAGCTGAGAGATCGGGGTAGAGTGAAACTATTGGTCGAGAATGAGGGAAAGGGGTAATCCAGATAAGGAGCCCTAAGGAATCAACGATGTTGATTAGATCTGGTATGCAAGAGATGTAGCCACGTGGGGTGAGTCTAACTTAAAAATCACGTGACTAGCACATGTGTAGTGACCATAGACGTGCGTAAATGCTCCTCAGACGCTAACTCTCTGATTCTCCCCACAAAACATACATGAAAACTCTCCCAACAGGTCATGAACAAATTTGTGCACAAAAATACACTACACCTGTTAGTGAAAGTGCCACACTCTTAACATAAAAAAATTTCTAGGCATGGGCCTAACTTTTCAAAGGAATTTTTTTCTAAGGCATGAACCAACAATTTTCATGAACACTCTCCCTCACAAACTTCAAATGTGTGAATACCCAAAACACAAAACCACACTCAACTATAAAATCATGCAATCCTTCAAGAATTAGGAGACTCTTTCCCAATGAAATGCCTCACACAATTTTAAAACTCCCACTCCCCAATGCACTTTACTCGTGAACCCAAATACAACACTCCCCCTAAGCAAATGCATCTCCCCATAAATGTACAATCTCAAGCACACAATGACATCAAAAATTCAATCACTCAAAATGTACGTCTACCCATCATGAACAAGAAGAAGATGATCATGCTAGCTTTGAGACACGATTTTCGAACATAACCAAGATAACAAGAGCAATGCATAGCAAGACAATATCATGAGTTCAAGTGATTATCAATAGAATTTCATGCTTTCTACTATCAAGGTGAATGGGTGACCTCTTATAAAATGGTCCAAGAACCTAAAAAATGCCAAGGGATACTAACCCAAATCCAGAGAAAAACTCGCACGAGATAGACAAATGAAGTCAAACCATAAGGCACTTGGACCTAAAGACTTCATGCACAAACCCCATTCCGATTTCCATGACCCAGGAGGAACACACAAATCTAGGATGGTGCAATGATTAGGTAGTCATTCGCCTAGGTGCGAGATCAATAAGGAGGGGGTGCACTAGAGCAACAACCCCAATTCTAGAATTAAAAAGTTTCACAATGAACACCCCTTTTTTTTTTTAAATTTGTTTGGGATTCTTTTCAACAAGAATGATTTCGTTTGAACAAAGATCTCACTCTTTTATGCACCAAGGAAGCTTTCACACTAATCCCTAGACGGTAGCTCTTGAGAAAAATCAATGGGGGAAAGCATCTAAAGGTGAACTCAAGCATTTGGTCAATCAAAAGTCCAATCAAGTAGAATATAACCAAGATATATAGGAATGAGTACCCTTAAACACCAAAAGGATCAATCCCCAAAGGAGTGTGCAAATAGAGGAGAGCATGAGATTCGCCTAAGACAATGAACACAGCATGATATCAACACGCATGCACACTTCAATGATCCCAATGGTTACGCTCAAACCTCAATGCCCAACCAGCAAGTGCATCAAACTTATTCTCATGCATGATGAAAGAAATATCCACACGTCAAGCACACAAGCATTCGACAAGCAAGCACACAAACAAAATGACTAAGACATGACCCTAAATGCATGTGATTAATGAAAAAAAAAAGACAAAATGAAAAACAATGCAAAAAAACTAAATAAAAACACATGACCACTCCATACTCAAAGATGACATGAAGCACAAAAGAGTGACATGCAACCCAACCAAACTCAATGAAGAGAAGAGGAACCCCCAAACTCCCTAAGAGTATTTAGAGGTTGTGAGACATGTGAAACGCGATCAACTTTCTTCCAAGCATGATTCGATTTGTTTTGAACATAAGAAGCATTATTCAATTTCTTAGCATGCAAAGACAACTTGTTTATCCCTTCAACAATGTATGGTGATTGAGTAGCAAGATGAGACAACTTGGTGAGAAATTCATCATTTTAAGGCTTAGGTGGCGAAGGAGTAGCACCACGAGGTCTTCCAACATTAGGTTGACCAAAAACCACGCTATGTGGAACAAATCGACTCATGGGTCTTTGTGTTTGAGCCCTCTTGTTATTTTCTCTCTTCAACCGATAGCGAAAGGGACGAATGTGTTCCTCAACTCCACAATGATGACAAATTAAGACTTTCTTCTTAGGAGACTCACCCCCTATTGGCTTGGTCTTGCTAAAGAGAGAATCACCAACCCTAGACATAGCACTCACAAACATCCGATTGCAATGAGGTTGAATATGTCCCTCCACACCACAAAGATGACACGTAGAAGTGTTCTTCTTAGAGGACTCCAACACTATAGGAATGGGCATTCTAGAGGAAGAAATACTAGAAGTAGTCCCGGCACTCACAAAAGAGATCTTTTCACTAGGCTCATCACTAGACTTGGATTGAAGTGAAGGAGGATCTATAAACCTAGACCACTCTTGTCTCTAAAAGACCTAGTCATTTCGGCTAGACGTTTAGCCCCACACTCATTCCACTTAATGGATTCACTAGCCTCACCAAGATCTCTCTCAAGCTCACTAATCCTAGACTTAGCCTTCTCAATCTATTTCAAACCCTCAATCCTCTCTTTCTCAATGACGGCAAACTTATCGACAAGTTTAGCATAGGTCTTCCTAAGCTCTTCTAACTCAAGAGAGGTAGTGGAAAGATTTTCCCTAAGAGACATTTTCTCCTTCTCCACAATCTTAAGAGAATTTTCTAGGGTTAGCTTATTCTTAGCGAGTTTCTCAAGTTCTTGGTACAAATGATTATAGGCCTCTTGAATGCTCTCAAACTCATAAACTTCTTCTTGTTTCTCAACCTCAAGAGCTAACTTAACTTTGGCACTAGACATCTTGCTCACAACACTCCAACAATAGAAGAGGAAGATTCCGACGAAGACTTAGGAGAGGTAGGAGGATCAACAGTAGAAACTAACACGTTCACATTAGGACTTCCATCACTAAACTCACAACATCCACTATTGTCTCCCTCATTCTCGCTATCATCATCCCAAGACACTTTAAAGCCCTTCTTCAATTTCTTTTTTAGTGTATTGGCAAACTCGGATTGAACATGACCAAAGCCATGGCATTCATGACATTGGATGCCTTGAGGTTTTCTAAACTTGTCAAACGAAGACTCCTTGTCACTACTATCAAAAGAGTATTTCTTGAAACCTCTCAAAGTTTTGGAAAAATTACCTAGATCACTTGGCTTCTTAAGGGCAACAAACCTCTTATACTTGTTGTAGAGGGGAAAAATCCGGGTATACATCTTCCACGCTCTATGAGATCAACAATATGCACCCTTCGCCGGAACCCTAGCCCTGCAAGACAATAAACAGTGAGAAGCACCCACGCCTCTCGTCGGCGATGGGCCCTCCGATGATTAAGTCAGTATCACGTACTAAGAGGAAACCCTAATTCACACAGAGCATGTAAATAATGAATTACAGCGTACCTTTCAGCATAGGTTGAATGTCTTATTTATAGATTCTGGTCATTGTACTCCCCTAGGCCTCTCGTGCCAAAGATTTCCTTATTACATTGGGAGACCTTTCCAATTAGGATTCGTCCCTGATTGGTTAACATAATTTCCTTATACAAGACCTCGCATCGTTTTAGGACTTAATTCCATATTGGACTCTTCGTGCCATTGTGGAATCTCCATCCCGATCCCTTTAAACTCGGGATTCGTCCTTTATTACGTAAAGGACCTCTCTAGAACTTTCCAGAAAGCCATGCCGAGCTATCCTGTGGGGCAATCTAACTGCCCGAGCTACAAACTGCGCGGCAAAGCCTTCATCTACTAGCACGTGATGGCGCCAAGCTATTAGTAGCTCGACACTACTACAACTACATCCTTTCGTGATGTTACAGTACGGCACATCCATACACGTGGTCCAATTAGCTCGTCATTGCATTAAGGACCCTTCCCGTGGTACCCCCGAACTGTTATACCCTCACGTGGTATTAACGCCGTGCACGTGACGTTGTACTGCTCGGGAAAATACCCCTCACAATTGCTCCCCCAGCTTTAGTTGTTATCTTATGCTCGGGGATAACGGCTAAAGCTCCATGTACTCCTCTCGCACATTCGTATGTTACACAATCCTTTGGTCGGCATTTACGTTGCCGTTCAAGTGAACTGCCCATTGGACTCTACTTAGTGTTTTTCGTTTCTGGGCACGGAGATAGGCCTTACATTGCTTGATGGAATGACGGTGACTTTCTCATAGTCACGGGAAATTTCAAATTCCGAGACGAAGTTGATCGGTAGAGCAATTTTTGACTTCCCTCATGTGCTTGGCTCCTCATTTTAGTAGATTTTACTATCATGCGGCTTCTCATGAGCAGTATTTTAGGCCTATTTAGCGTTTGCCTATATTCGTAAACAGAAACACTAACTAAGAGAGCTCTTCCATACAATGTGATCCCTGGAATTCGTGGTCCAACATTAGGTAAAGCTATGCGTGTTTTGCTCAGCTTCATCCATTCAACCCTTTCTGTTGCGATCAAGCTCTGCCTAAGCGTTTTCATGCTCGGCAAAAGATCTCTCTTGCGTTACTTGTGATATATATTCCCATTTGCTAAGTTTGTTCGCACTTAGCATCAACAGTGTTCACTTCTTTCAACAGAAGAGTATTCGTACTTGGCATCCTCATTGCCTTTTGGCTTTAAGTATCTTCTCATTCTGTACGGGGATCAAATCCACATATGGTCGTGATCATGTGCTTCTTCTCTAGAACCCTAAATGTTTACTTATGGGTGTTATGCTTTAGTTATAGGTGGGGATCTCTATTGATGAGGGCATCACGTTTGGCTTTGTTTCCTGTTTGCATTAGGAAACTCCTCCTAATAGGGCTCTTCCTATTAGGAATAACGCTTCCATATTATGCAAGATCTCGTCTTGCAGCAGTGATCTTTTCCATATAGGATTCCTTCCTATATGCCGTGTATTCCTTATTATATTAGGAATGCTTATACCAATCCCTTTATTCGCGGGATTGCTTCTTATCACATAAGAAACAGATTTAGAACATTTTGGAATGTCTCACCGCCATATATATTAAAGCGGTGCCGTGCTTCCACATAGCTCGGCATAACTCGTACATAGCTCAGCCCATCTATGCCGAGCTGGCATTGGGCTGAGTTATGTATTCCAGAATGTTGTTAAGCAATATTCGTAGCCTGAATAACTCGGCCATATCTTCAATACCTTTTGTGCTCCTACCGAGCCAATACACCCTCACTTGGTGCCTAGTTTAGTATGTTGACCTTTATTCATGGTCAACCCCTCTCGGCATAGGGTTAGGGAATCCCTATATAACAACCCTGAGCTAACTACCCTCACGTGGTGGTTAATTAGAGCACGTGATTTGCCTTTTCTGTGGGTAACTGGATTTTACCCACTCCACATTCTGCCAACAATCTAATCATTCATTAGCAAATTTTAAGCATTGCTTGCTGCTTACACATGAGTTTCTTCATACTCAACACAACTCATAAATATCCCCGTATTTAGTGAAGTACCTAAGTTTTCTTCGAACTTGGTAGATTTTGAGCATCACCCGTTCCTCATAACTTAAGTATATTCGTACTCAGAAAAATTGAAGCAACATTCATTGCTTACAACCCAAGTTTTGTCGTACATAGCAAATATCAAGCAATTTTTGCTGCTTATTGTCCAAGTATCTCCGTGCTTGGCAATTTTCAAGCAATATTCGTTGCCTAAGCAATTTTCAAGCTATATTCGTTGCTTAAGCAATTTTCTAGCAATATTCGTTGTTTAAGCCAAAGTTTCTTCATACTTGGCTCCCCTCAAGCAGTATTAATTGCTTAAGCAATTTTCAAGCAATATTCGTTGCTTAAGCCAAAGTTTCTTCATACTTGCCTCCCCTCAAGCAGTATTCATTGCTTAAGCAATTTTCAAGCAATATTCGTTGCTTAAGCCAAAGTTTCTTCATACACGGCTTCCCTCAAGCAGTATTAATTGCTTAAGCAATTTTTAAGCGACATTCTTTGCTTAAGCCAAAGTTTCTTCATACTTGGCTTCCCTCAAGCAGTATTCTTTGCTTAAGCAATTTTCAAGCGACATTCATTGCTTAAGCCAAAGTTTCTTCATACTTGGCTTCCCTCAAGCAATATTCTTTGCTTAAGCAATTTTCAAGCAACATTCGTTGCTTAAGCCAAAGGTTTTTCATACTTGGCTCCCCTCAAAGCAGTAGTCATTGCTTAAGCAATTTTCAAGCAACATTCGTTGCTTAAGCGAAAGTTTCTTCATACTTGGCTCCCCTCAAGCAGTATTCATTGCTTAAGCAATTTTCAAGCAATATTCGTTGCTTAAGCCAAAGTTTCTTCGTACTTGGCTCCCCTCAAGCAGTATTCATTGCTTAAGCAATTTTCAAGAAAGATTCGTTGCTTAAGCCAAAGTTTCTTCATACTTGGCTCCCCTCAAGCAGTATTCATTGCTTAAGCAATTTTCAAGCAATATTCGTTGCTTAAGCCAAAGTTTCTTCATACTTGGCACTACTTTCTGCTCTCCAGATGGAGGCGAAGGGTCCATACTTAGCTTGTTCGTAATTAGACTAGGCTTAGAAGATAATATAATAACTTTTGCAAGCAAGATGGAATTTTATTCTTAACTCCACCACAATGCAACTCGTAACTGAATGAGAACAATCACCAATAATTTCTACGGAATTTTGTTCGTAATTCCACTACAACAACTGGTATCTAAATATTGAAAATATAAACTGCAAAAAGTAATTCTATACTCATCTATATTTTCCATGACATTAGCACTGATTTCCATCCAATTCTTTTAGGTGATAAGCTTCAATCCGAGCTATCTCTGTAACTTTGCATGACCTTCCATGTTCGGGCCAACCTTCCTATTTGAGGGATTTTCCTGATCGTGTTCATATCTGATGGATTTCATTCAGCCAAGCTTCAAAATGCCTTAGCTCTTGTTTGGATGAGTTTATTCGTACTCAGCTATGCAAATCCAAATTTACTCCTGCTTAAATACTTCTGATTTTCTCCACACTTAGTCGTAAGTATATTCATGCTCACTATTTAGTAGCCTAAGTATATTCGTACTTAGCCTTTTTCCAAGTTTAATTGTACTTTGAATTTGTCAAATTTGAGCAATTCGTAGCTCAAGCCCAAGTACTCGTACTTGTCCTAACCTAAGTTTATTCATACTTAAATATGCTCGCCTAAGTGTATTTGTACTTAGCCTGAATTAAGTTTATTCGTACTTAATTTTTCTCCTAAGTTTATTCGTACTTAGAAATATTTTCAGTTTGAGCAATTCGTTGCTCAGGCCCAAGTATTCGTACCTGTCCTAAAGTTTTCAAGCATGGGGCACATACACTTATTTTCAAGCATGGGTTACATACACTCACATACACTTATTGCTCCCCAATATGGAATCAAAATTCCTCGTTTTTGGTTCCATATTCAAATCAATCAAGTGCTTAAGCATGCGACATAAATTTTTCTTGTAATTTCCTTCAATCAAATGCAAAATCATATAAAAACACAGAACTTTATTCATAGCCTTTACTTGCATAAAACATGAAACTTTACACGTACTTCATACTAAGATGTACCACACAAGTTCTTATCACTAAAAACTTTGAACCTTTCACATGGCCCACAAAAGAAATTGAAGGACTGTATCCATAGTTCTTACTCAAAAATAAAATGGGGGACTTTTATTTGTAATTCCTAATAAGCATATTTACTTAGCTATATATATATATATTTTTTTTTGATCGGCAAAAAAGTTTTACTCTAACTTGGTAATGGGTAATTACTTAGCTGTTCACAGCACTTCATCAAGTTCTGAATCTTTCATGGCCTTGGGACAGGAACACCATCTAAGTTTGCAAGTTGTTAAGCTCCAATTCTTGTCATACAGACTATCGCATATGGTCTATTCCTCTCACATCTGTTATCTTGCCGAGCAAGTTCTTTAGCATCACACTCCTTCCGCTCAAAACATTTTTCCGTAGTCTTGAATTTTATTTTTTGATCTAGATTTTCTCCTCCTTTCTCATGGAGGGAGGAGTCTGCGGTCTATACCTTTACTCTTTTGGAGACTTCGATGTCTCTTGGTGAACTCTCCTTCCCGTCTCGGGGGAGTTTCTAGATCCTCCTCCTCGATACCATCTCTGAGATAGTACTTTTTATTATTATTATTATTTTTTAACAACTCTCTTGTATTCTATTAAGTTTGTTCAAACATAGCAACAAGCCTAAGTCATCTCATACTTAGCAATTCCTCAGCACTAATATTGCTACAACATAAGTTTTTTCGTAGTTTCGCAAAACGCCCAAGTTTTCTCATACTCAGCGAATAGCTCAAGTTTGTTTGCGCTTGTCTAGTCTTCTAGCATTATTCATTGCTATAAGCCTTTTAGCATTATTCATTGCTATATTTCTTTACACATACTTTTCGAGCATACTCGTGCTCGGCAAATTACATAAGTTTATTCGTACTTAGGTAAAGCCCAAGTGTTTTTTTTATATATATATAGCATTATTCGTTGCTACTTGCCAAAGTGTATTAAAACTTGGCCCTCAAGTTTTTTATACTTAAACAGGATTCCAGTCATTGTTCATTGTCGTGGCTTAAGTTTATTCATACTTAGCCAGATTTTCAAGTTTACTTGTACTTTCATCAACAATATCTGCTCCCCAATATGAAATCAAGGAGCTTTTGGCCGATATTCAGCTAGTTTTTGCCAGGACCGAACAAGTACAACAAATATATACTAGAGATAATTTCATTCAAGGCAAAACATAATTTTATTTTACTAAGCAAATACTAGCTTTACCGAGGTAACTTCCTCAATGCCGAACACCCATCGGTGCACCTCCTTGTTGTACCTAACTGCTCCTGGTAAGGTGTAAGTTTTACCAGTACTTTTTCTATTTCCCGACCTTTCGTGTCGAGCCATAGTTTCAGCGCTTAGATCTCGCGCTCACTCTTTCTCATGAGCTGAGTGAGTTCCTTCAAAGTCTCATCCTTTGTCCCTGTGACTTTTTTCATAGTCCCGAACACTTCTCGCCATGGACTTTGATCCATCTCTAGAAGTAAAAAATAAAATAAACTAAAACAAAAGATATGTTAAAGACGGTTCTGACCTTTTTTTTTGTTTAATTTGTTCCAGCCGTGGCTTTCCGATCTCGAAGCCGAACTCGTGGTTTTTGGGTGCTGTGATCAGCCACGTAGCACGGACCATCCAGCTGCTGATGTGCTCTCGAGTGCTTCCTTTTTTTTTGTTTAATTTGTTCCAGCCGTGGCTTTCCGATCTCGAAGCCGAACTCGTGGTTTTTGGGTGCTGTGATCAACCACGTAGCACGGACCATCCAGCTGCTGATGTGCTCTCGAGTGCTTCCTTTTTTTTTGTTTAATTTGTTCCAGCCGTGGCTTTCCGATCTCGAAGCCGAACTCGTGGTTTTTGGGTGCTGTGATCAGCCACGTAGCACGGACCATCTAGCTGCTAATGTGCTCTCGAGTGCTTCCTTCTTTTTTTTTTTGTTTAATTTGTTCCAGCCGTGGCTTTCCGATCTCGAAGCCGAACTCGTGGTTTTTGGGTGCTGTGATCAGCCACGTAGCACGGACCATCCAGCTGCTGATGTGCTCTCGAGTGCTTCCTAGATCATGCTAGTGGATAAAAACTCAAGTGCACAATTGAATGACTTTGTAAAGTTCCCCGAGAGCCCAAACCCTTTTCTTTTTGTTCCTTTTATAATACTTTATTGTTAGTCCAAGCCCCATAGCAAGGGAATCAATTTTATCTCGATCACGGGCTCTGCTCTCAAGCTAACTAATATTCAACTTTACGCTTTAGCTCTCAAACACTACCCTTGTGTTCTGTAAGCTGTTTCTAGGGTTTCCTCCTTGTATCCTTCTGTTCGTGCGAATCTTGCGTTGCTTTCTTCGTAGCATACGACGTTTTTTCTCTTTCGTCACCTTCACGTGGTGTTTTTTTTTTCTTTGATCCGATATTGCTGATCTTTTTCAGATTTGCGTTTCCCACAGACGGCGCCAATTGTAGAGGGGAAAAATCCGGGTATACATCTTCCACGCTCTATGAGATCAACAATATGCACCCTTCGCCGGAACCCTAGCCCTGCAAGACAATAAACAGTGAGAAGCACCCACGTCTCTCGTCGGCGGTGGGCCCTCTGATGCTTAAGTCAGTATCACGTACTAAGAGGAAACCCTAATTCACACAGAGCATGTAAATAATGAATTACAGCGTAACTTTCAGCATAGGTTGAATGTCTTATTTATAGATTCTGGTCATTGTACTCCCCTAGGCCTCTCGTGCCAAAGATTTCCTTATTACATTTGGAGACCTTTCCAATTAGGATTCGTCCCTGATTGGTTAACATAATTTCCTTATACAAGACCTCACATCGTTTTAGGACTTAATTCCATATTGGACTCTTCGTGCCATTATGGAATCTCCATCCCGATCCCTTTAAACTCGGGATTCGTCCTTTATTACGTAAAGGACCTCTCTAGAACTTTCCAGATAGCCATGTCGAGCTATCCTCTGGGGCAATCTAACTGCCCGAGATACAAACTGCGCGGCAAAGCCTTCATCTACTAGCACGTGATGGTGCCGAGCTATTAGTAGCTCGACACTACTACAACTACATCCTTCCGTGATGTTATAGTACGACACAACCATACACGTGGCCCAATTAGCTCGTCATTCCATTAAGGACCCTTCCCGTGGTACCCCCGAACTGCTATACCCTCACGTGGTATTAACGCCGTGCACGTGACGTTGTACTGCTCGGGAAAATACCCCTCACACTTGTTAACAAACATTGCAAGCTCTTCGGTGTTCAGGTTCTCATTAGTGCCATTAGTGTCAAGGGTATCTTCGTGAGTTGACTTGCAAGCGAGATTCTTGTTAGTCTTGGAAGAAGACTTCGAGAGTTTGAAGTCCGACAAGTGGTTGATTTCAAAGATTTGGAGTTTACCAACCAACTCGGCAAAGGATATGTCATCAACATCCGACCGTTCTTCTATGGAAGTCACTTTGGTCAAGAACGTAGCCGGGAGAGACCTAAGGATTTTACGACAAATCTTGAGATTGGAAAGAGGCTCTCCTAAGCTATGAAAGGTGTTCACGATTTCGGTGAGTCTAGTTATGAAACTATCAAATGTCTCTTCTTCATGCATTTTAAGTTCTTCAAATTTAGCGGTACACATTTGGAGTTTAAAGACTCACGGTTTCAATTCCCACATGGGAAGTACGAAGGATCTCCCAAGCCTCTTTCGCCGTGACACACGAAGAAATGCGATTGACCACGGATCTAGACAAGGCATTGAAAGATAGCACTCAAGGCACGTGAGTTCATCTCACAACTATCAATGTCTACCAAACTCCACTTCGATTCATTTTTCTTCCTAACCTCTTTAGTGCTAGGATCCTCAATCGTGGACTCGTCATAACCATAAAGCACAGACCTCCAAACCCCAACACCTAGGGCAATCAAGTGATTTTTCATTTTGGATTTCTAAAGCGAATAGTCATTACCATCAAAGTAGGGGGGTCGAGCATACGAACCACCCTCCATAGGAACAGCCCTATACAAAGTGCAAACATGATCAACTCAGGTAGTAAAACCAACAAAGAGCACACAGGCTCTGATACCAATTGAAATTATGCAAAGCACTACATGTCCTTGGGGGGGGGGGGGGGTGAATAGTACGACCACTATAAAATTAAACCACTTCAATTTCAACCAATTTAATCATTCACCATGGCAAATCAAACAACTCAACAAGTTCAATATAGAGTAATTAACAATTTTTGCATTGATTTAATAAAAAAATTTGTCTTTCAAAAAAAAAAAAGGTTCAATATAGAGTAATTAAACTAATGAGACAAAACACACGATATACATGGAAACTACTTAGGGTCTAAACACCCTAAGCATAAAACTACGGCCTAGTCCTACTTATGCATTCCATAAATCAAAAGGTTTATAAGAATTAACAAGACTAGGAATTACCCAACAAGCCATTTGTGACACCTAGCTCCAATTCTTGATGCAGTACCCCGTACCCTTCTTTGATTCCATGGACTCCACAAGCACATCCGTTTTGATCTCCGAGTCAACTCGGCACCGGTCCAACCGGCTCACGTAGAAACAAGGCAACACAACATGTTGTTTGAAAAAAATTTGATTTTTATGAAAGTTTTTGAAAACTAAAATCAACCTAGAGTGGATCCATGGAGAGGAAGACTCTAGATTGAAGAAAGATGAGAAGAGCAAGCTCAAATCATCAAGAACATCAAGTTCACAAAAGAGAGAATAGATGGAGAAAAGATGAGACTTTCTCTCTTTAAAAGGGGCTGATTTTCTCTCAAGTGTATGCGTGAAAATGAAAGAAAAATGGCTTTTATAGTGCTCATTTTTGTGCTCCCCAATTCAGCCAATCAAAACAAGACACTAGGCCACTTAAAGAGTCTGGCAGACGCGTGTAGACGCGCGCAAATGCTCCAACAGGATTTAAACACGTGGCAAAATTTTAATAGTTAAAGCCACAACCCTGCAGATGCGTGCAGACGCACTAAGTTCAAAACTAAATCCTAATGCCAAAATCATGGGATTGTAAAACCCAAATAAAGCACTAATAAGCCAACATTATGCACATTAAAGCATGTTATTTTGGATGGCCTAAATGCAAAGATGATATGCATGGATATAACTCATCGGATTGAGCTTCGAAACACTTGTCTTAGCTTTGGCTTTATCATGAAGCTTGAGATTCTCAAATGGAGAATCTAGACTCAACTCTAAACACTCTAACTCCCAAACCACAATAACAAAATTACATGCTCCGAAAGGCTTGACATAACCCGGAAAATGCCAACAAAACTAACACCTACATGTTTTTGAACTATCGCCTCTGGGTAAGTTTTGGTCTACCCCTTCCCTTGCAACCACCACCTACCTCAACCACGTCACTTCTTGTAACAACCACATCAACTAATCTACAATTGACATCCAAATCACCTCAATCTATTCTCTCGTCCTATCTTCTAGTACATCAACTTGGATCAGACTTGTCCATTGTCAGGTAGTGGATGTTCTTGTTGAACAGCCACATTAACGAGTCAGATCATTGAAATACTACCTATGTCATTTGTATTTCTTATTTTATTTTTAACAAATTCGACACCAAATAGCTAATGCAGAGATATAAGAAACCCACAGCTGTTACCAACAAAACTAGAAGTCAATTTTACAAAATAAGGTCCAATGTCAACTTCATTGTCCACCGCTCTTCAAACAACTGTTATAAATCTATTTTATTTCCAACTTTAATTGAGTTTTCTTGTTCCTTCCTCGGACATGTAGTTCTAACTCAAGGAAGACGGCAAATAATGATAAAAGAGCTTCCGGGTGTCAGAAACCATAATCAGAGGAATGAAAGAAATTATACTTGAGAAAGTCCAATAGCTTCTGGTGTAACTCCTTCAATGTCTCCACATCAATGTTGGCAGAATAAAGCATCTCTGGCAACTTAACTGCAAATAACCTATTAACAAAACTCAAGCACCTGAAGAAGCAAGGCTTTCAGGTAGGACTTAAATAACGCTTACAGTTCCCACAAACAAAGTCCTTTGAATATGCCAAGCATGCTTTTACAGTGTAACCAGTAAATATTTACAGCAAAAAACATGGTAGATTTCCAGCAACTAAATCTAGATGAGTACAAATTCTCAACACATGATATTGTATAGAACATTTGCATACGTACAGGAGCTGGATAGTAGATGTCCAAAATTATTCAGCATCTTGTCTAAGCATGAAAAATCCAATTGCAGTTAACACAATCTACCTGAATCCTGATGCTTGCATACCTAGCCAAAACTTAGGATATGCATAGCGATGACATAGATCTCCCTCTCATATGGATTATAACTTTTTTTAATGCATAACCCTCTCATAGATTACAGTTTTGAACCTCTTACAAATTTTATCTTAGAAAGGCCAGAAGTAATAAACGAAGACAAGTTTTTGGCTCGGCATATATATAGGAGGCATTTCTAGTAAGGGCTCCCTTATATAAGCTACGGTGCTAGATTTTTTTTCGAGATTGAATTTTGACAATCTGAACCGTTACATGTATTTAAAACATGTTTTTATGGTTGTGGACGCATCTCCGGAGGAATCTCGACCGATTCGGAGTCGCCACCCGGGTTTTAGCGGATTGTCCCCGAGGAACCGAACTCGATTGACTCGTGCCTCATTCAATGGATAAGGATTACTGGCCCGTCATCACCATACTATCTTAGGTTCGGGAGCTCAGTTACGAGAGGGAAAGGGTTTTACGGCACCCCTCTCGCCCGGTTCGAAGACTAGTCTCTACTTGACTTTTGTGGGATCATACAAGAAATGCATGCAATTCAACTTTGAACAAGTAATGGGAATGGGGGATGGGAACCATGTAATGATGATAAACACAACAATAAGCTACGGTGTATGCTTGTGCTCCATGAATCTACATGAATGGTGATGATATGCAACTATGAACAAACAAGAACATCAAATAGCAAGTAACAATGTTAGAATATACAGAATGATAACAAAGTAATCAGAAATGACACCACAAACCACCGCAGGACTAAACCAATCTGATTCCCTGTTAGGGATTTGAGCGCTCAAAGAGAGAGTTTGAGCGCTCAAACCCTCCTCAACCCAAACATGCTTCTGTTGATCTTCACTTGATGAAAACATGATTTGAACACTGTTGCTAACTTGAAAAATGGAACTTTGATGGTTTATCAGAATGGGATGATCATGCATACACGGATTTGAGGCATATTAATGAACCAAACAAGGTAACAAATACAGAATGAGTGAAAATACAACATTGAGAGGCATTCCAGAACACACAAAGTATGATCAGTAAGCTTGAATGATGAAAATATGCGATGTGCCAGAAAACAGTTTGAGCGCTCAAACATTTAGTTTGAGCGCTCAAACCATCTTCATGGTTTGTGCATTCTGGTGCTTCCTTGCCCTTGTTTGGATCATTAACAGCCTCAAACAGTACACAGTAATGTAAATGTACTTGATGAACCAGAAACATTGACAAAATAAACATAAAATACTTGCATGAGTGAGAGATGAGTATTGGGCCACACATAAGCATGATTAGAGTGAGAGGGAGAAGAGATCAGGTTGGCTTAGCCAAACATGAACACACACACACTTCGTGAATAGGTTGGCTTAGCCAAACATCAACACACACATCAACACACACACTTCATGAATTGGTTGGCTTAGTCAAACATCAACACACACACACTACGATGAACATATAACAGGATATTGAACTGAAATATACAAGAAACAAGTGCAAAACAGAACAGAGTTTGAGCGCTTAAAGTGGGGGTTTGAGCGCTCGAACCATTTCGAACTCAGATTTTTGAAATCAGTTTTTCTTGATATCTAAGACCTTGTGAGCTCATAAAAGGTATGTGGAACCTCCATGAACTCACTGGTCTCCCTCAGGATGACAAAAACGTGATTTTTCACATGATTTTCTACCTTTTCAACTATGATCAAGGCTTGAACTTGGGGTTTGATGAATGGATGGGTAGTGGCTGTGTTTATGGGCTATAGATGAAGTATTTTGGACAGAGGAGTGTGAGTGTAGGGCTAATTGAATGATTGATTGAGTGGATGGGGGTGTATTGAAGGTTAGATGACCATTTTTTGCATGATCAAGTGGGTTTAATTGATTTTGGATGATGGAGTTGCAATTGATGGATGATTACAGTAGATAGGGGCTGACTATGGAGTTTTAGAGTGAGAAAGAGGTTAGGATCAGTTGGTATCTTAAAGACCCATGTGTATTTGGTCTTAAAGATGGGATTTTTAGGTGTTTTGGAGGTTGAAGATGATGGAAATGGATGAGAGAGAGTGTAAAACGTGATTGAAGGATGAGAGAAAGTGGTTTTGGTCTGATGAAGGGTGTGAGAGTGTAAGAGATCAGCCAAGGGGTGGGGGTCCTTAACCAATGGGGGGAGGGTGGTTTATATAGAGAGAAAATGAGAGCAAAATGTAATTTTCAATTCAAGTTGGAGAGGGAGTGTTATTAGAGGGATTTTGGCGTGAAAATGAAACTTAGAAACCAGGGGGAGCCCATAGTTTAGGTGGAAAACCAGCTGAAAAATGCTTGGAAAATTTTTTGGTGCGCGAAGCGTTTGAGCGCTCAAAGTGGGGGTTCGAGCGCTCAAAGGGCCTGCAGGCCAAACTTTGCGGGGTTGCCCCGGGTGCTACCGAACTCCGTTTTGTGCGTGGTTTGAAGCGTTGGAAAGCTTGTCGAGTGTACTTTCTAACCCAAGCGGTTTGAACCCAAGATAATTTGTACATCCAAGTGTGTGACCATTTTACCCTCAAAAGGTCAGGAAAACAAGTCGTTTCGGTAAAATGGGCACATCTCCCTCATTTCAAAACGGATTGAGGCGTATTATATATCAATAAAGAGAGTTTTGAATGTACTAGAAGATGGTGTAGGCTTGGGTTTATTTTGAAGAGCATTTTGGATGGTTTGAAGGGTATTTTGGTCATTTTGGTTGGTTTAGGGTTGTTCTAGGAGGGTTTAGAATGGTTTAGGATGGTTTGGTGAATTCAAGCCTTGTTCTTAGCCTCGAGGTATGCACGATTGGTCTATATCATCATTGGGAATGCTTGATAAGTTTCTCGGGTCAAAATCGGGGTGTCTACAACGGTCCAATGCAAGGATTCGTCAAAAAAAAAAAATTACCCGGAAGGGCTTGATCCGAGCAGTTTTCAATAGAAACGTACATATGCACATTTTATCTAAAACGGCTCGAATCAAGTCCTTCCAGGTATTTTTTTTGAACGAATCCTCGCGTTGGACCTTAAAAACACATTTTAAACACATCTAACAGTTCGAATCGTCGAAATTCAACCCTGAACAAAAAATCCCACACCGTAGAGTTTAAGGGTACGGATCTCCTCTGTGAGGACCACCCCTTTTGATTTTCCGAACCAAATTTTGACAATCCAAACCATTCAATGTGTTTAAAACATGTTTTCCAAGGCCAACACGAGGAATCACCAAAAAAAATTACCCGAAAGGGCTTCATAGTAGACTTTCCACGGCATTTTTAGAAAAAAAAATTCAACTAAAAGGTGATTTTTTTATCTTCAAACAATCCCCGCGTTTTTCAAGACTATGGATCGTTTCCGACACTTTTTAAATGTGGGAAACTCATCATAGACGATTCTCATCGCCTCATCAACAATTCACATGTTCACACATCATAAGAAATTTCAAAGCCTAATCATATTTGGAGTTTCTCCAAATATCTTCCCCAGAGGATTTAATCCAAAGAGTTGTGGGAGGGGATGTGAGAATTAGTTCGAGATTCGCGCAGTTGGCCCCAGACACCCTAGATTACAGACAATAAAAAAGTCATCCATCATTAATTAAATAGAACTCCCTCAAGGCAACATCACAAAGCCAATACAACCCACACACAAACCCCTCTTTCCAAGTTTTAAATCCTACTCTACCCTTAATGTATCCACAGTTGGATTTCTCACTTTTCTTCGTCCTCATGCTCTCTCTGTCATTTACCCCATCTTTTGCAACTCCATCTTCCTCTACGTACATTCGATGGCTTATGTCAATCTATGAATCAACCAACTTTCTAATTCCTTGAAACGGAGTTTTTATTAAATATAGAGGAGTTTTACGCAAGTTGTACGTCAGTGATTTTTTCTTTTGTGCTTGTGATTTTCTATTGTTATCACAAATTTCAGGCGCCTTTGGGATAAGGCAGTGGACAATTAAAGAGTTGCAAGCGACTCGTCAACCTGTGTGCTAAAAGCCCCTTGTAGGGATAATATGAGAGATCGAGGTTTTTGTAATTCATTCTTTGTAAATCACTATGTTCTTAAAACTTTAAAAAAAAAAAAAAAGGAAAAAAGGAAAAAAAAAATCCACTCCTGATCAATTTGGGTTAGCTAAGGGAGCAACGAGATTTCCTAGTTGATCTCAACGAAATGATATTTACATGGATAAATGAATGAGCATGCTATAATCACAACTATTCAACTTAACTTTGGACACGTAGGTCCACAAATATTGAACGGCTAGTTTGATAGAAAAGTAATTTTCATTGCCCCGCATGATATTCAAGCCCTTTAACAGTAAGTAACACAAATTCATGCTAGCTCTGTGATATCTCTGACGTATTCAAGCTTTTGATTGTATTTTGCCGTAAACATTGCTTTTGAACGAGGTCAATGGTGACACTGTCGATGCCGTTTATTGTTCATTTGGTCCTAAGATGAGATGGGATTGTGGAGAATGTTATTAATAATTATGCTAATAGTATGACAATTTTCTTACATTTGAATAAGTAGCAATTTTACAACCAATAAGACAATGTCACACCAACAAGCTGTTCAAATTACTATTTCAAATATTGTGTCAGTAGATTTTTTCGATTATGTTTTGGGCAAGTAACAACGAATACACTTGACTTGACAACAAACTACGCATTCAATTCAAAGAAAGTTTCACGCAAACCAACACAAACAAAATTTCTTTATTCTATAGCCAATAGACTTAGGCTTGGAAAAATGTTCGCTCATTATTTGGCTAGAGCATATTATAGAATGATGCACAAACATACTCAAGGAAATCTTTTATCCATCTTTTCCTAATATTAATAGTCATCATTTCCATGTGGTAGAAGCCTCTCTGTAACCTATCTCATGGTTGGTCTAGCATCTTTATCTTCCTCTACACATTGCAATGCCACTTGAACCAAATATTTCCATCTTACTTAAATCACATTTTCCCTTCGTCATTGGATCAATGATCTCTTCAAGCTACAATTCCTTCCCTCCATCCCATTTATCTTCTCCCTCACCCACTTAACCGACCATCTTTGTTCCATTTCTCCTGTGTTCTCAGACATGTAGCCCCCTATTGTCATTGGGCTCTTGTCCGTGACCAACTCTAACACCACCATTCCGTAGCTACAAACATCAATTTTATATGTGATTGAGAGGTTGGAAATCCACTTGGGTGCCATGTAACCTCTCGTCCCCCACTCTGGAAAAGGTCGAATTCTTTCCATGTCCCCCTCTGTTTCCTAACTTGGAGAGGCCGAAATCCGCAACCTTGGGGTGGAAATTAGAATCCAATAGTATGTTTTGAGGCTTCACATTGCAATGGAGAACCCACTCCGAACACTCTTTGTGGAGATAAGCTAGGCCTTTTGTAGACCCAACCACGATATCTGACCTCTTTTCCCAATCAAGGGTACTAGATACAAGATTCTTTGCTAACGATCTGAGCCCATGTACTTGTACACCAATATCCTGTGATTTCCCTCAGCACAATATCCCCAAATCTCTATCAATTTCATGTGATTAACCCTCCCAATGGTGCTTGCCTTTGCTAAGAATTCTGCTTCCCCTCTATTAGCCTTGTTGAGTCACTTTATTACTGCAACTTTATGATCCGACATTACAGCTTTGTACACGACCCCAGCACCTTCTCTTCCAGTTTCTTCTTTAATATTTCCCGTTGCTTTCTTTAACTCGTCGTAGGTGAATTTCCTAAATGTGGACGGTTGATTCCACCGGATTTGGAAAACTGTTGTTTGTTTTGAAAAATAGAGTCGCCACCCGGGTTTTTAGAAAATGGTTTAGGACCCGAGAAACCGTTTTGAAAATGATTTAGAAAATGATTTGAAATTAATTTGAAAAACCAGATATTCGTTTTGGATTTGGGAGCCAGGTTACGAATGGGGAAGGGTTTTAATGCATCACGCTCGCCCGATTAAAAATCGGTCTTTACTAAACGTTTGTGGGATTTTTAGAAAACATTTTAATGCTAAACTTTAACAAACAAACAATTAAATCATGCAAAACAGATGATAATAATGAAAAACAAATAGATAACATGACAATTAATGTAACAACATATAATCAAACAGAAAATCATAACTTCAAACTGTTTATGAAGGAGGAGGATTCAAAATTTCCGATTTTGGAAAAGGTTGCCGTGCGGCACACAAAGTGAATCGCGCGGTACAGAAAATGTGTCGTGCGACACTGTTCATATTCTAACGGTCATATTTTTAAAAGTGTGTCGTACAACACTCCAAGTGTATCGTGCGGTACAGGAGGAGTGTCGTGCGGCACTGTTTCCTTCACAAACAGTTTGATTTTTGATTTTCCGAAAAGAATGGAATAGAAACACGTACGAGGCATGAAACTTAGTTAAAAACAGATTGTTTTGGATGGGGACATGATGTGTTTAAATGGGAGAATGTTCCTCCTCATAGGATTACCCCGTACGAGGCGATATTGTCACTATACGACGCAACCGGGAGGCTTATAAACATAACGGTTTTCACTATAACATGGGCGTACCGAATGCGGAAACAATATTGATGATAATCCCACACTTGGCATCCCTCTCCTCAGGGGTACTAAAGTTGAGAAATTTGACGAAATTGGATTATACCTCCGGTTTGAACCTCTCGAGTTGAACCACTTCTGGAACTCTTGGTGCCAACTCCAATCTCCTGTGATGCTTGCAGGCTTGCTCTCCAATGCAGTGAATAAGGTTTAGTTTAAGGCTTGAGGGAATTGGTGGTGATCAGTGAAGATTACGGGCCAAAAGCAGAGTAATGGCCACGGGTTGCAATTGGGTTTTGCTTGAAGAGAATAAGAATTGTTTCTGGAGGTTGATAGGTTTAGGAACAAGTGATGGAGGATGTGGATAGGATTAGGAACATGGTTTATGAGACGTTTTTCATAATTTTTCTTCACAACTTTCCGGTTTTTTTTTCAATGCAACCGATCGGGATTTATAGGTGTACGAATTTCCTTGGTCATCAAGTTTCCTTGATGCCCACATAAAGATTGTGGGCTACATAGGTAGCCTTTCTCTTCTACAAGCAACCATGATGAAGGAAAAACGTTTTGCAAAGAAGGGAGCTGTTGGGCATTCTACAGAATCGATTTGACATATGACAGTGTTGTACGACACACAAACTGTACCGTACGATACACCAATTGTGCCGTACGGATTTATACATATGGATTACTCTGTTACATCCTCATCTGCTGATTCTACTGCTATGTTTCCTCTCACTGCTGCAATCTGGGCAATCTGGAAGATTGTGCTATGCTCTAATGTTACTGCCATGATAATGCTAAGCTTTCGGAGTATCACTAGCGAGTCTAGCTTATTGGATGATCTGAAGTAACATCAACAGATCTATGATTTGGTGTTCTTTTTGGAATCTCTTAATGGAATTACTCTATCTATGATATTTGTAGTTTCTCTAGCTTTGGTTGGTCTTTGTAACAACTTGAGGGTGTTTGTCCTCAGTTGATAATTAGAGGGGGTTTTCTTTTTGGCATTTTGGAAACACCTATATGTGGTAGTTTTTTCTACCCCTCTAAAGGGCCTGTCCTTCTTGAGGGTGTTCTTCTCTTCGTCCTTTTAATCTTTGTAATCTTCAAAGGTTAATAAAATTATTTTTTTGCCTTTCAAAAAAAAAAGAACTGTGTCGTATTGACACACTTCCACTGCCAAAGTTCAAAAAGACTGTCGTGCATGACTGTTGGAGTACCATACGTGAGAGATGAGTGTCGTACGACACTGTTGACTCGAAGAATTTCAATCCGAGAGGCTTTCTAGGCGTTTCTTTTCATCATCGGGGATTAAAATGTATATGAACATCTCATTTTGGGGTGTCTACACTAAACTTGCTCGTGACTTGGAGGTAACGTAGTGTGTTTTCGTTTTTGGGTTCACTCATTGGAGATATGCCTTTGTTTTTGCTTTTATTCAAACCAGAGGGTTGGCAAACACCATGTATGCACACATTTTTAGGAGCGGTGGGGATAGTGGGGTGGTGGTTATGATGAATAGTTTATAACCGATTATTGTTTGGCGTGTAACATTTATTTAATAGGAAGTTAAGATTACTTGTAAATACTTAATTTTTGAACGGACAATTAAAGAAATCACTTTTGTAACAGGGCTTCAAAAAAGGAAACACCAATTTGGGTTATATTTTGGGCAATTGACAATGCCATTGAATTGGCAACGCACTTCTCATCTTCACATAAAATTGTAGCTCAATTCCAAGAAGGCTTCATGCAAACTACTAGTAACAAAATCTTCTATCAAGAGCACACCACTGTATGAAAACAAAATGTTTACACAATGCTAGAGCATACTATAATAATGCATAAATATACAAAAAGCTATACTATATGATAATGCATAAACTAAAAGTCTAAAACGAAATGCTGAGAATCCAAAAGTCAAACCTTCTCCCTCACTTTCAAGCCAATGCTTTACCCATCTTTGCCTGCAAATATTCATTGTTCTCATGTGGCAGAAGCCTCTCTATAACTTGTCTCATGGTTGGTCTTGAATCTTTATCTTCCTCTACACATTGCAACGCCACTTGAACCAATATTTTCATCATCCTTGAATCACATTTCCCCTTCATCACTGGATCAATGATCTCTTCAAGCCACAAATGTTTCCCTGCATTCTCATTCATTTTCTCCCTCACCCACTTAACTAGCCCTCTTTGTTCCATCTCCCTTGTATTCCCAGACACTTGATTGCCTGTTGTCATCGGGCTTTTTCCCGTGACCATCTCCAACACAACCACTCCGTAGCTATAAACATCGACTTTGGATGTGATCGGGTGGTTGGAAATCCACTCGGGTGCCATGTAGCCTCTTGTCCCCCTCACTCTGGAAAAGCTCGAATTCTTACCATCACCCCCTCTGTTTACTAGCTTGGAGAGGCCGAAATCCGCAACCTTTGGTTGAAAATTAGAGTCCAATAGTATGTTTTGGGGTTTCACATCGCAATGGAGAACCCACTCCAAACACTCTTCGTGTAGATAAGCTAGGCCTTTTGCTGACCCAACAGCGATACTAAACCTCTTCTCTGAATCAAAGCCACTGGAACTAAGATTTTCTGCTAACGATCCTCGTTCCATATACTCGTAAACCAAAAGTCTGTGATTTCCTTCAACGCAGTAACCCCAAATCTCTATCAAATTCATGTGGTTAACTCTCCCAATTATGCTTACCTCTGCTAAGAATTCTGCTTCCCCTTGATTAGCCTCATTGAGTCGCTTGATTGCTGCAACTCTTCGATCGGATAATATCCCTTTGTACACCACTCCACCACCTCCTCTTCCGATTTCTTCAGAAAAATTTCCCGACGCTTTCTTCAGCTCATCATAGGTGAATTTTCTAAACCCACTCGCAACTTGAAGGTAACCTTGTGTGTTTTCACTTGAACTTTGTTGGGTTTTGTACAAAAACAACCATACAAAACAAACACAAATGATTTCAACTCCTCCAAATGCAACAGCGAACCAAACCATAAATTGCAAGGTTCCGTTTGGTTTGTGTTTCTTGTAACCTCTATCGAGTGCCAAGTTAGGTGGGCGAGGGGGGCATTGTAATCCGATTTCTCGGTCTTGATTTCCCAGAGAAGGGGTGAAGGACTTGGGCAACCTTACATAGGTGGGATCCGCAAATCCTGGGGATCTGTGTCCATTGAGTAACATTGACTTGGGAAAACAGTTATACGAACCGTTTTCAAATTTGTAATTGAAGCCGTAACAATTACAACTTTGTAAGCATTCTTTCTCACAGCTTTCCAAGGTGATATTTTTCTGGGGTATGAGATCATAGCCGTACAATTCGACGTGAGGAACTTCGATGAAATGAGATTCGGCAGGGTCGCAAGAGAGATTGAACTCAGGTTCACATCCGAGTGACCAATCCGTAACGTTTTTTGCCTTGTACCTGATTGAGAGTTAGCCAATAATTGTAAAAAGAGTTATAGACTGTACAAAACATAACAAAAGTGTCAATGGATTTATCAAACACTACTGTAACACAATATGCAAAATTTTAGATTGTCCTCACGTTATACAATGGGTAACGAATCGAGGTACCAAGTGTTTCTAAATTTTTCTAAAGTCCGTGAAAACAGTATGAATCAAGTGAAAGAGAACGAGTGTATCGGCACTTACTAATCAATATATACACCAAGAATTTTCATGCCTTTTCATTTGAGCAATTTATATAATCAGCAATTTGAATCTCATGATTATTCTTTCCCAATTTGCTTCACTTCAAATTAAGAAATTAATCCAAATTTTAAGTAAATAAGATGACATACCAGACCAGGAGCCTATTATTTTTTGCATTTTATATTTTGGTTTGTGAATTATAGATATTGGATTATGGTCAGAATAAATTATACATTTGTAAAGTGTTTGATACAAAAAAAGACTTTTGGACTTATTATTCAATTATTTACTTCCCCACAATAATATTTGTTGGTTGTTGTTTTGTGCTAGTGGGTTTGTTATTTAGTTTATGCAATGGAACATAGTAGAGTAAATAAAAATTAAAAATTACACCGACCATAGGCGGCTCTAGATTCACTTATGGGTTGTCACTTGAACACCCTAATATTTTTTTTGTTTAGAATAGGTGTAATTTTTTTGTAGTTTTATTTTCAGTTGTCCTTTTTGAATGCCCACGCTTAAATATTTGAACACCTAACTTAAAAAAAATTTGAAACGCTAGCCGTAAAAAATCAGCCTACAAATCAATCTAGTATAAATTAAAGGGAAAATTATCGAAATGGTCCCTGTAGTTTCACCCGAGTCTCGATTTAGTCCCTCTAGTTTCAATTGCACTCCAATGAACCCTGTAGTTTCAATTTTGGTCGATTTTGGTCCAATTGATAACTTCCGTTTGCAAAGTTGACGGAAAATTCAATTTGGTGCTTTTTTAGGGGTAAACATGACTTTTCTTCCACTCTTCTTTTTCCCCAATTTGTAACCATAACCCTAACCCTAACCCTAACCCTACCCCAATTTGGATAGATGTTTTCTCTCTCTCTCTCTCTCTCTCTCTCTCTCTCTCTCTCTCTCTCTCTCCTTCCATATTTTTGCATCAGCCCCCATCCAAACCAGTGTTGCCGGCAGCAACACAACGGCTGATTCAACCACTCTGGTTGTTCATAAGCTGTCGGAATTCGATTGGATCACTAGACTTCGAAATAGTTAGTAGAAGGTTTAGATTTGTATAGATCTAGAAAGATTCGTGGTTGTAAGAAGGCATTTTGGTGGTCGCCAAAAGTCAAATGGTCTCCGATGATGCTTGTTGGCGATTGATGGTTGTTTGTTTGTTGACTGAAAAGCCCAAACGTTTAAATGCATTTTTTTTACTCTCGAAGTGCATTTTCGGTGAAGAATGGATAAGATATATGTATAGAGTCTGAAAAAAGAATGAAATGGGCCAAGAGTGTGGGTTTTGATAGAGTGAAAATCCATACTGATTGAATGTTTATTGATTGCTCAAGGCTTACTCATATTCATCGATTCGGGGTATAGCAGGTCGAATTGCCCCCAAATTCGCGACGTGAATTTGCTGGAGCCAGGTTAGATTCCAAGTACGAGGAAGCAAAATCGGAGTCGGAATCAAGAATCTGAGATGCCATGTTCTTTCAAATCAGAGTCGGAAACAAGAATCCGAGCCAGATGGATTTTTTTTTTGTCTCTAGTGTAGTTTTGCTCCAAGGAAATACACAAGAAATTAGGGAAGAAGAAGGGTGGGCGAAAAGTCATGTTTACCCCTAAAAAAAGCCCCAAATTGAATTTTCCGTCAACTTTGCAAACGGAAGTTATCAATTGGACCAAAATCGACCAAAATTGAAACTACAGGGTTCATCGGAGTGCAATTGAAACTAGAGGGACTAAATCGAGACTCGGGTGAAACTACATGGACCATTTCGATAATTTTCCCTAAAGATTAAAAGGCATAAGAGGCTCCATAACTTCTCATAGATGGTCAATTGAACAACTTAAACTCTTTTACATCTAATTATATTGTATGAAATAATTTTATCTCGGGTGTCCTATATTGTGCTCTGGCTTTTCTCTGCATAACAATCAACTCTATATCTCTAAAACATAAGAGTACTCGTCAAAAAAAAAGTCTGTGTGAATATATTGGCTAGACAATTTTCTACAATAAAAACTAAAGTGTTTATTTGCCGATTTAATTTTGCTTTGCCTAAAAAATAGAATTCACTGAGGACATGCAATTGTGACATATATCTTACGTATTTTCATATTATTTGGTGTCATTATTCACACTAACATATAAACCGTACCCATACCCTATTCTTTTAGGTTCTCCTAAGTAGGAAGTCTCAAATATTACCTTAACAAGTGCAAACCATATAGCTTACAAAACAGTTAGACAAACAAATTAACCATAAAATTTATAACCCTTACAAAACAAATTACAAAATGAGATGCAAATTGATTCATAAAAGTGAAAGGTAATTCAGTCTTTTCGTGAGTAGAGGTAAAGGACAACGCGGAATGAGAATGCAAAAGCTACTTCAAGGTTGATTCTCCAATTGTGTTTCTATTCCGTGGTTTTGAGAATGCATTCTAGAAATATATAATCATATCCAAATAGGGCTCATGTTCGAGACGAGTATGAGAGATTACTCTCTAAAGTCGACCTAAAAGTCTACTTATTATTATATATAAAAAAAATCACTTAAAAGTCATGTTTGATTGTCTACACAAAACATAAAGCCTGACAAAAACACAAATGTTGTATTCGTTTGGTAGTTTAGTTTAGTTTTGATGATGTAAAAATGTGTAATGAGTGGAGAGAGAAATGAGGGTAATGATGATGCCATCAAAACTAAAACTAAACTAAAATTGGGAAACGAACACAGTCAAAATAATTAGTCTATCCAAACCACAATAATTGGATGTTTAAAAATTCTTTTTCTTTAGGCTCCATTTATTTGTATGTAAAAGATTTTTCCGTAAAATATTTTCTAGTATTTTAGTATTTGGTTGCACAAACTATGAAAAAAAATGTATTACTTCTAAAACATTCTCCGTCAGAGAGGGGAAAATGACTTGAAACTCCCGCAAGTCATTTTCCCAATTTGGGAACTTGGGATCCTCTGCCTTTCTTCTTCATTGACGGGAATATCATGACTTTTTCCAACGTTGAAGCAAAAATGAAACGCAAAAATCAAACACGTCACCTGCTCTGTTCTTTTACAATCTCTCTCTCTCTCTCTCTCTCTCTCTCTCTGTGTGTATATATATATATATATATATATAGGGGCGGTTCATTTAACACAACGAATAACACAACATTTGACATGATAAACTTCTAATAAGGGACCTTTATTTAAGTTTTCACGCGGACCTAAGGGTATTTTTGACTTTCTGAACCAAATTTTAACGATCCAAACCGCTCAATGTTTTTAAAACGTGTTTTAGGGCCCTCCCATGGAATCTCAAAAAAAAAAAAAAAAAAAAAAAAAAAGGGGGAAAAGTTTGATCTGATCAGTTTTGTAATAACTATACATATATAATTTTTATTGAAAACTGTTCGGATCAAGCCCTTCCGGGTATTTTATTTTGGACACCTCGCGGGGCCTTTAAAAACACATTTTTAAAAGATTGAGCGGTTCAGATCGTCGAAATTTGGTCCAAAAAGTCAAAAATACCCCTAGGTCTGCATGGAAACTTAAATAAGGGCCCCTTATTGGAAGGGACTCCCATATACATATATATATATATAGAGTCCCGATCTAGTCCGGGAGTCCCGGATCCGGGACTCCACCTTCCCGATTTTTTTTTGACGATCCGAACCGTCCAATGTGTTCAAAAGGTGTTTTCCAAGGCCCACGCGGGAAATCTTCAAAAAAAAACACCGGGAAGGGCTTGATCCAAGCGGTTTTCGCAAAACTGTAAATATGCAATTTTTGCGAAAAACTGCTTGGATCAAGCCCTTCCCGGTATTTTTTTTTGAAGATTTCCCGCGTGGGCCTTGGAAAACACCTTTTGAACACATTGGACGGCTCGGATCGTCAAAAAAATATCGGGAAGGGCTTCAAAACGCTTCAATCCGGGATTTCCGGGATCCTTGACTGGATCGTCCGTGTACATATATATATATATATATAGGTTCCGCCTCTTATCCGGACTTTTGATCCAAAAATTTTTTTGACGATCCAATCCGTCCAATGTGTTCAGAAGGTGTTTTCAAGGGTACTCGCGGAAAATCTTCAAAAAAAAAATACCGGGAAGGGCTTGATCCAAGCAGTTTTCGCAAAAATATATAAATACAGTTTTTGCGAAAACTGCTTGGGTCAAGCCCTTCCCGGTATTTTTTTTTGAATATTTTTCACGTGAACCCTTGAAAACACCTTCTGAACACATTGGACGGATCGGATTTTCCAAAAAAAAATTTCAACTAAAAAAAACCATTTTTTTTCTTATTTCCGGGAGGTGTGGATAATAAAATTTCCGTATATATATATACAGTGAGCTTCCCCTCCAAACTCCCTTAACTTGTTAAGTTACGGATCTCATTGATCCCGATCGAATTTCAATGATCCGAACCGTCCAATGTGTTTAGAAGGTGTTTTTTAGGGTCCCCGCGAGAAATCATCAAAAAAATACCGGGAAGGGCTTGATCCGAGCCGTATTCACAAAAAGAAATCATCAAAAAAAAATACCGGGAAGGGCTTGATCCGAGCCGTTTTCACAAAAACTGTATATGTACAGTTTTTCTGAAAACGGCTCTGATCAAGCCCTTTCGGGTATTTTTTTTTTATGATTTCTCGCGGGGACCCTAAAAAACACCTTCTAAACACATTGGACGGTTCGGATCATCGAAATTCGATCGGGATCAATGAGGTCCGTAACTTAAGAAAATCCGGGAGTTTGGAGGTGAAGCTCACTGTATATATATATAGGTTCCGCTTCTTATCCGGACTTTTGATCCAAATTTTTTTTTGACGATCCGATCCATCCAATGTGTTCAGAAGGTGTTTTCAAGGGTTCTCGCGGAAAATCTTCAAAAAAAAATACCGGGAAAGGCTTGATCCAAGCAGTTTTCGCAAAAAATATATAAATACAATTTTTGCGAAAACTGCTTGGATCAAGCCCTTCCCGGTATTTTTTTTTTGACGATTTTCTGCGTGGACCCTTGAAAACACCTTCTGAACACATTGGATGGATTGGATTTTCCAAAAAAAAATTGCAACTAAAAAAAATCATTTTTTTCTTATTTCCGGGAGGTGTGGATAAGAAGATTTCCGTATATATATATATACATCAAATTTTCATGATCCGAACCGTCCAAAGTATTTAAAACGTGTTTTCGAGGGTGCACGCTAGAAATCATCTAAAAAAAATACCGAGAAGGGCTTGATCTAAGCAGTTTTTCATAAAACTGTATATGTGCAGTGTCTGTAAAAAACTGCTCAGATCAAGCCCCTTCCCGGTTTTTTTTTTTTTTTTTTTTATGATTTCTCGCGGGAACCCTCACTACAACAAAATTCACGTATCGCGACGAATCAATTTCGTCTCTAAAACATCAAATTTCCTCGCCAAACGAATTGGCGAGGAAAAAATTTGTCCCCCGTTTTCCTCGCCTATACGGAACAATTAGCGAGGAAATTTTTCCTCGCCTATTTTGACCATTTGGTGACGAAATGTTGTTTTCCTCGCCTATTCGAAACATTTGTCGAGGAAATCGTTCCTCGCCTATTCGGAACAACTAGCAACGAAATTTGTATTTTCTCGCCCATGAGGAACAATTGGCGAGAAAATTTATCCTCGCCTATTCGGGCCAATTAGCGAGGAATATTTTCCTCACCTAAAACCCCTGAAACTAAAAAATCTTAATTCCCCAACTCCTCCGCTTCCGCTGGGAATCGAACCAGCGACCTTCCCTACAATAACACGCCACCCTTTCCCCACACCAACTTCCTTTTCAATGCAAAGTTGTACAACTTTTAATATATAAACCTTTTGTACTTGTTTTCACCTCTCAAATTTTTTTAAAAAATCTTTCTGTCTAATTTTAGTCCCTTTGTAGTGTTTCTTTAAACTTTTTCTTAAATCTCTTATTGTAATTTGCTTTTACCCAACCCTTCCACCACACCAACTTTCTTTTCAATGCAAAGTTCTACAACTTTTAATATATAAACCATTTTTACTTCTTTTCACCTCTCTATTTTTTTAAAAATCTTTTTGTCTAATTTTAGTCCCTCTGTAGTTTTTCTTTAAACTTTTTTCTTAAATCTATTTTTTTAAAAATCTTTTTTGTTTTAATATATAAACCATTTTTACTTCTTTTCACCTCTCTAGCCCGAGCTCGAACCTACGACCCTGCCTTTGCAAGTCCATACACCTATCCATCACGCCACTCTCCGATTCAAGCATCAATGTCAAATTTTTTCTATTATTTTGTTTATCTCCACTTTTAAGATCTTTGTGCATGAACTCTCTGATTCCAAAATGCAAATCTTTCAACTGCAAACTCGGGATCCATGCCCGGTCCTTTCTTTTCAGTTCATATTGTTGTTACGATTTCTTTAAAGTATTTTAATTTATTCAGATAATAACCTTTATGAAAATATTAATGTCTTCAAGATTTCTTTGATTTTGTAAATTTCGTTCACTATAAAAGAAAATTGAAAACTTGTGAACTTAAAAAGTACATCGTTTGATGAACTGGCATAAAAAAACTCTTTTACAAGTCTTTTGAGTTCTCTTCAACCATTCGAAGCTTCAACCATTTTCCTCGAGAGCTCAGGTGGGCTCCTATGCACTTATTGTTTAATCTCTCAACTACTCAAGGTACATTTTGCTTTTGACTATTTTATTCTCTACATAATCTTTGGAATTATTAGCTTTGCTTTTTTTGGTCGTAATTTCATTACTCAATTTTATAACTTCTCTTTTTTATCGTTTTTTTTATTTTCAGGCAACAATGATGGCTTCGGTCCCAAGATGCGTGATGAGTTTTTTTTAGAATACTGAAGTTGATGATTATATGCCTGGAGTTATTATTATTATTTGTTTATCACATCTTAGAACTTTCAGAATTTATTTTTCAATTATTGATGATTATATGCCTAGAGTTGTTGAATTTGTTGAAATTATTGATGATTATTGGATTTGGGTTGATTACGATGTCACTTTTTGGTCATGAGTACTCTTACCTTTTAATATTAGTGTAGCGTCGGTTTTTATTAAGAGCAAGTGGATCGATATGAAAAAATCAAAAACATGGTAAGAGAATAGATTCGGGGGTAGTTTTGTAAAGTAAAATGATGGTGAAAAGTTACGGGTGTAGAAGAGGGCATATAAGTCATTCAATGATAACTTGAAATTAATGTTTTGGCACCAACAATTTTGGTTTTGGCACCAACAATTTGGGTTTTGGCATTATCATTCCCCATTTCTAATGAGAAAAAGTGAATGAGGAGAACTACAGAGAAAAATAGTTTCATTTTTATCATTACTAGAAAATGTAAAAAAATATTTTGCTAATAATGTTTTATAATATTAGTGAGCTACTAAAGTTGTTAATTATATCTTACCATTGAGATAATACAACACATCTATATCAAAATCTAAATAGTCCTAGAAAAGGTGTGGAAATATTTCGTCACCTAACATTAACATTTGGCGATGAAACAAAATTTCCTCGCCTATTCTGAACAATTGGCGAGGAAACTAGCATTTCCTCGCCAAATCTTAGCTTTTTTGCGAGGAAAGATAATTTCGTCATCAAATGGGTACCCTTTAGCGAGGAAATATGCATTTCCTCGCCAAATCTTAGCTTTTTGACAAGGAAATATAATTTTGTCGCCAATGTTAGCTTTTTTGGCGAGGAAAGATAATTTCGTCGCCAATCTTTGATGTTTAGCAAGGAAATGTTCATTTCCTCGCCAAATCTTAGTTTTTGGGCGAGAAAAGATAATTTCGTCGACATAGTGTACTCTTTGCCGACGAAATCGATTTCCTCGCCATAAAGATCCATTTGGCGAGGAAATTCAAATTTCCTCGCCAGCTTTCGTCGCCATAGTTACTTTTTGTTGTAGTGCCTTGAAAACACTTTTTAAACACATTGGACGGTTTGGATAATGTAAAAACATGTTTTAAAACATTCAAAACATCAAAAAACCTCTAGTCCGAAATCCCGGACTGGATAATTGGCGTATATATATATATATATTTAATTGTGACCACAAAAATAGTTTTTAACAATTTTAGTTTTGGAGAAATTGGAAGAGCCGCGATTTGATTGGAGTTATCCAAAACAACCACAATTCAATAATGCAAGCTAGAATTGAAAATGGAGATCCCAAATGAGCTCTTAGAGCATCCCCATAGATTTCTCTAATGATTTAAGAAAAAGAAAACTTATTTGATTTTTCTAATGTTGAACGAAATTATACCGTTAGAACTTAGAAGCCAATTTTCTACTTAAGCTAAAAGTGGGACATAAATGACTCATTTTATGATTTCCCTTTTCAATTTAGTTTACATGTGATGAATGGGACGTGGATGCTCTTACATAAACTGATACTTCAATTTAGTTTATCAAAATCGTTCAAATCATGTAAACTTTAGTTGGAAATATTACCCGGGTAAACAAGAGCATCTCCGATCCTTACTCAAGCCTGGAAAATTGTAGTTGCAGATAGCATTAGGGCCACAGAGCCCATGGTTCTGACACGGCCGGCGTATGGCTTGCCAAGAAACACTCCAAATCCTCCTCTCCTCATCCAAACTGTACATTCTCACATTCCCATCCACATCCATCTTTAACCTCCTCCAAACCCCCACCATCTCATAATCCGAAGCCCTAAACAGCAATTTATCACTCGATATGAAGTATCCAGACAAATTAAAGGCCGCCCTTCGGCTGCTGTTGTATGTGGTCCGACCCGCATCCCAGCTGTTCTTCCACGGGTCCGGCCAGTAAACGCTGGATATATCCGGCCCATCGAACAGTAAACGCAAGACGTTGTCGTCGTCGAAGAAGAAGGAGTAGAACCCAGTTGAGATATTGGTTTGGCTTCGAGAGGAGACGAGTTTTGCAGTTCGTGTCATGGGTTGGTTTGGAAGAATGGTATCCGTCGGTGAGTCGAAACTCTGCCAAATAATTGTACCATTTGGGTTTTTTAAAACAAGGTTACCGGTGTCTTGGAGTTTTAATTCGAGTGGTGGGATTGAGTTGGTGTTTGTGGACCAGACGGTGAACTGGGCCGCGTCGGTTAGTATGAGGTCGCCGGATTTGAGGAGAGAGAGTTTCGAGAGTTCGCCGTTGACGGGTTGGTCGCGGTTGGCCGTCCAGACGACGGTGAGACTGTCGTCGGAGGTGGGTTCGGTGAACCATATGGAGAAGCAGTAGGCGTTTTGGCCGACGGAGTGGAAGCCGGCGGTGAAGACGCCGTTCGGGGAAGTTAGGACGGTGGGTATAGAGAGGGATGAGGATGTGGGTAAGGTATCATGTGGTGATGAGATTGAGAACAGAGGTAGTGATGATAGGAGGAGGGGAATTAGGAGGATTGGAATTGGGGTATCCATGGTGTTGTTTGTGGATTTTGGGTTTGGGGATGTGAACATAAATAGAGATCGGATTCTACGAATTATGTAAGTGAGAAATAGAGAGCCACTGTTAAACAGTTAGGCCCGGGAATGGGACCCAAGCATGAGTTACTGATCGATGATGATTGATCTGTGATGAATTCATGACACATGGATGGTGAGGTCTTTAGTCAAGTGTAGTGGGCCGAACTGTGTGGTTCTTAAGGTCCTAACAAATTAACAGCCTAGCAAGGCTCATATGTTGGGCCCACCAAATTAACGATCCAAGCCGCACTTATAGTGTGGATCTGGCGATCTCGAAGTCCTAATTTGATACTGCTATTCAACCGTTCGGTGTGAACCGATATGTCCGAATCACCTGAACCGAACCCGACCGGCACAACCCGCGAAGTATACGAAAGATAGCTTAGGCAATTGCACTTAACCGTCTCACTTCACACGTGATGAGTGATGTTAGCCGAAGCAGTTACCGTGTTTGCCTAACGCGTTGTGCTTGGAGGGAAAGTATTGGAGCTCTATAAAGTGCAATGATAAAACCAAAATGGTATGGCGCTCCTTAGTTATTACCCTAAACTGTATGTGCTTTCTTCTCCACTTGCCTCCTATTAGGCAAGTGCACTTAACCGTCTCACTCCACGCGTGATGAGTGATGTTAGCCGAAGCAGTTACCGTGTGTGCCTAACGCATTGTACTTGGAGGGAAAGTATTGGAGCTCTATAAAGTGCAATGATAAAACCTAAATGGTATGGCTCCTTAGTTATTACCCTAAACTGTATGTGCTTTCTTCTCCATTTGCCTCCTATTAGGCAAGTGCATGCACTTAACCGTCTCACTCCACACGTGATGAGTGATGTTAGCCGAAGCAGTTACCGTGTGTGCCTAACGCGTTGTACTTGGAGGGAAAGTATTGGAGTTGTATAAAGTGCAATGATAAAACCTAAATGGTATGGCGCTCCTTAGTTATTACCCTAAACTGTATGTGCTTTCTTCTCCACTTGCCTCCTATCACTTAACCATCAAAGTATCTTAAGCTTCCTAGTCGACTCCAACTGGTTAGGTGTTAACGGTGGATGTTACTTGTGCAGGTCAGGCGAAGGTCTAAAGCTGAGCCCTAACCCGAACTATAGGTCCAATCAAGCTCAAGACAAAAGGTAACTCTCACGTGAGAAGGCGGAGGCTCAAATCTAGATCCGAACCACAGATCTAAAAAGACTGGATTAAACTCGGCCGACCTCACACCATGCCTTAAACCTTAACATGAGAACTTTCTTACATGGATGGGGTTTCAGTTATTGTACATTGCTTGGTAGGATGAACCATTGAAGATTCTTACGACGACTTGTTATGGTTGTCCATAAAATTCCATAAAAAACAAATTAGTATGACAAACCAGGCAAAACTACTCTTGTAGTGATAATGATGACCGTCTGATGGTAACAGATGAAATACTTGCCCCAGTCATAAGGCGGCAAAATTGACCTCTTGACTTATAAGCAACCAATGACCATTGTAATGCCATTGGATCAACCCGTCTTTTTTGTAACTTCTACCCCCTCCGTCGCTAAATATTGGTCTCGTATTCCATTTTGGGCAATCCCAAAATGTCCTTTTACAAAAGTTAGTATACTTTATTTGATAATTTTTCAATTCTACCCTTTTTTTTTTAATGTGACATGAACTATTCAAATGAAAAGTTACAATGATTATAGGTTAAATTAGAAAGAGAAAAATAAAAAAAGTGAAATGATTATTTGTTGGAAAATAGTTAGAATCTCAAAGTAGCCTTGACATTTTGGGACGGAGGGAGTACTAATTAGCTTTGTACCCTTCTTTGGATGGGAGTGAGAAATTGTGATAAATGGAAACAACATGAACAATTGGTGTGACAACGTTTAAGCCTAATGGGTTAGCTGAATTGTCTTGGTGTGAGACTTAGGGGTCTGCTCACACTTAAGGTCTTGAGTTCGATTATCCTTGCTAGCAGCTCTTACGGTCATCTTAATCTCACGAGTAAGCGTGCAAAATAGTTGTGGCTGAGCTGTAGAGATTAGTCTGAGGTGCACATAAGTTGGCTCAGGACACCTTGTCAAAAAAACAAAAAAAAAGGAAGATACATTTTAATACTTGATTAGGAGCATGTCCTTAGAGCAACAACAACAGCCTCAAAGCCACATTATGTGACGATTGACGACGAAGTGCAAGGATTGACGGCGAAATTCATATTTGGTTGTCTACACAAAACTTAAAGTTTGACATGTGATGATACCCAGAAGCACTAAATATTTGGATGTTTCAAAGGTCTTTTCCTTTAATGATTCACGGAACTGAGTGACTAAATGAGTGTAATTTTGTTCACTCTCATTAAAAATGGATGAACATGACCCTCTATCTTATTGATTAAAAGGATAACTAAGTACAATGTCACATCATTTGTGTATTCACACACTCTTGTTATTATTTCCCGGTGAACAACTCTTGTTATTAATTTCAACTACCAAACAAATCCATTCTTAGTTCCTTCATTCTTAACATATTCTCCCTTAAAGCATAGGGAAAGTCTAAGTCCCCAGAAAATATACTCATAATGTACCCAGAATTTGAAAATCAGATTCATTGTGAATCTGGGCCATTGATTTTTAAATTCTGAATAAATTCTGGGTGTATTTTCTGGGTATGTAATAGTGTTGTAAAGCATATCCACCTATAATCTCATCTTCTTCCTCATCCGAAAACCTTATAATCCGCCTACCTAACAAGCAGTTAGAAAGGACGTGCTTGGACAAAAGATTTTGACAATATCGTCACTCTTGTTTTTGGTTACTAGAAAATAACTCATGTGTGATGCACGCGAACTTGTGTCCAATACAAAATCGCACACGAACTGGTGCCTAAAAAAGTTATGTGTTAGACCTTTAAGTCGTTGAATTACGTAATACAAAATGGAATTGATAAGTCGCTAGTGTATTAATTACTAACATCTAAAAATTATCTTAAAAGCCTAGGAAATAGGTAAAAAAATATTGTAATAAGACTTTTTGTTTCACTGTAAGATATTTAGACCCCTCCCAAAAAAAACTAATTACGACAAAATCAAATAGTAAAAAATATCACTGTTATTGAAGATGCAACGGTTAAATAGCAACCTCCCAAGTATTCTTTTCATGGCTTTGCACATCACATAAAATCTCCACTTTCTAGAAGAGATACAAAACGTAAAACGTAAATGATCGTGTGCTTAGTTTTTTGAAGGGAACTGTGTGCTTATTTTTTGTTTCTATTCAAATTTTTTTTGCATTTGTTAGTTTTGCGTCGATTTTTTTATGGTTTATTGGTTCGTCTTGACAAGAGGAATCTAAAAAGCATAAAATTATTATCAAAATTTTAAAAAGTTCACTAAAGACAAAAAATAATCCAATTTTTTTTGTCTTTATTCACAAAAATATAAGTTTGGTTAACAATTTTATACTTTTTGGATTTCTCTCATCGAGACGAACCAATAAACCGCAAAAAATCGACACAACATTATCAAATGTGAAAAAAATTTGAATAAAGATACCAAAATAAACCGGTTTGTGTTATAAATGTTATCTGAAGGATGGATGACCTTCTTGTTTTGTGTGATGGCCTTTAATGTATTGGTTGTGATAGTCGAAGCCTTTGGCTATATATGTATCGTCTATAAAAGAGATGATATACACAAGCAAAAAAGAAAGAAAAGGCAGAGAGCAAAATACCACTCTAAATAATATTTGAGTAGTCTAGAAGACTAACTTTTCTACATATTTGTGTCCAACACTTTACTTACTTTTTAGCTCTCATTATCTGCTTGGTTTTATAACAGTTTGGCTTTTTTTGCCAAAGCAACCCGAAGAACATGGCGGAAGAGAAATTGTTCGGCTGATTGCTGGGAGGGCCTGCAATCAATATTGAATATTGATGATGTTTTCATTGATAATGGGCACTGAATAATTTTCCAGAGAGAGAGAGAGAAAGATGAAGAATTACTGGAGAGAGAGTCCAATAGTCAAACATTGTACGTGTGGGGACCACAATATAATGAATTTTGTTCTCAGTTTTCATAACTACCCACATTGAAAACAAATATTACTATATCACATGCCTAAAGCAAAAGCTTTGATGAGGACATAATGGTAATTGAAATTAAGATAGAGTCCGATAGTAGCTGAACTAAAGGAGAGTCACTGTTTAATCGGATGCAATACCACTGTTCAATCCGAATCCGAACAATATAAAAAGAGAGTGCATATGAACAGTATTTTGTCAAAACATTCTTATTTTGGGGGTGTTAATAATAGATTTGGAGAATTCTGAAGGGCTTTGGATGCTTTGATCTTCAGAACTCTGATGAAAGCTTGAATGTCAAATATGAGAGAGGGCACCTCTATTTATAGAGATGTGAGATGGAGAGTTATGACAAACTGCAATTCTTTTCATACTTATCTCTCTAATTATTTTCTTATATAATTTAAAAGAAAAAATAGAATTTATTTAATAAATATTTTTCTTCTTATTTATTTACGAAAGATAGTATATATAAAGAAATATAAAATTTATTTCACCAAGTGACATAATTTGATTGGGCAGACTTGATGAATAAATAATTGTGTCATTTTGGCATGTGGCATCATTTAATTGGTCCTTTCACATATCTCTGATCTTTGACTTGTAGACACGTCGCAATATTTGAACATACTTGGACTTTTGACTTGTAAACACATGGCAACATTTGATTGGCCACTTATTGTGTTAGGCCCTGCAAGACGTATCAACTTGTGATACGCTAGAAATTTTACATGCCTACAATGCATCCTACGCCCTAAGTTTGTTGGAAAAAGATCATTGTAACGCCCCAATTTTCGGACATGTTAATAAAATATTTTCCAGAATGATTCCATTAAATAAAAAGCCAATTTCTTAAATAACAACCGAAGCAAAGTTTGATTTCACCAACTTGACAAAATAGGTTTAATTACTAAGCAAGATTACAACTTGAAATATAATTTCGAAAAAGAAACAGAGCAATAACTAGTACGGAAGCTAGGGCTCGACATCTTTTGTCCTCCAGTGGGATCTATCCTTATCTTCATATTGTCTTTCAATTCCGTCTTCAATACCTGGCATGAAATGCCAGGGTACACGAATACCATGAGCGAATGACGCTCAGCAGATATACTCCTACCCGTTAACCCTTACATTACAAGTAATACACAATTTGATATAAAGGCAGTACAACATTAAGGGTCAAATAAATTGATTCAATGAATAACCTTCAACACATTGAAAATTACCTCGAGCAATCATACTCTCAGTTAATCCCAACACTCTATCCATCTCATTGTTCAACTTTCTTTCCAAATTATTATCGTACTACGATCGATACATTTTTGTTTCCCTGATTATCTAGGAGTTCCATTTTCGTTTCTCACAAGTTTCGAATTCCAACCATCTCATGGATCAATCTCCAAATCAACACAGCTTTCAGCTTTCCATCATTTCAATATTTACTTCCCCCCTTGAGAATGTACATACAATGCATTCTTCAAGATGCACATACAGCAGCGCATAAGGATGTACATTCAGCACAAATCCTTAAGACGTGCATACAACACGTGAGGTTGTACATACAGCACATTGCCTCGGGATGCACATACAGCACATAGGTATATCCAATACCGCATAATTCCTCAATTCCATTATCTTTGGCTGACCGCCAATATTCATAAAAGTGAGACCGCGGGATGGCCTCCCTAGACCTCATCAATAACCATCCATTATCCTTATTTAAATTTTCATTAACTTAAACATCTAGGTGATCCCTCCAAGTCCACAACTAATTCAATGAACCTAACATGCTTTCTACGTTCTCGGTAACATTACCGCTCAATCAACAAAGTCATAACTTGAAATGATAAATAAAAATTCATAATATCATCACATTTTAATCACAACTATGAACAATCATTATTTGTTAACTCATACGATAATATCGAATTAATCTAGAAATATGAGTTTTAAGGCTTAGCTCCTTCTTTACCGAAAAGTACATATTTCATTCACCTTAGTGTTTAGCCAAAATCATCTATCAATAAAAATCCAATTACTATGAAATTCTATGGACAAATTATTTAGGATGTTAGGAACATTTATGTTGCAGAACACATTTCCAAAAACAGAAGTTATGCTAACCGAAAACGGCATTGAACAAAATCTGTCTATTTTTTACACTATATGAAAACTTGATCGTTTAGGGTTTAAGAAGATAGATTGAAGAGCTATAAAAATTCATACGTGTTCACAACACCTCGTCTAACTTCCAGTAAAAACAGATTTGAAAAATAAAATGTTTAAGTCTTCCAATAAATTGTTAGAACTTCAATTTTTACCCAAGTCTGACAGATTTTGTTATTAAGAAATATATTTCAAAAGCATATCAAAACAACTCCTAAATTTATGATATTTAATAGGGTAATAGAATAGGATGTTATCAACATTTGTTATATAGAACATATTTCACAAAAATGAGTTTAAGATATACAAAAACGTCTTTGAATCTAGACCGTCCAGATTTGCCATCATTTACTAAAATCAGTTTTTCTAGAGTTCTATATGTCCGATTTAAGCGATTCCAGTGGCCATTTAAAGATAAGAAGTGTATCTAAAATTTGACACAAGAAGAAACCACAAAATAGGTTCATAGCAGTTTATATGAGTTTCCAAAGTTGACTGATCTACCGGTACCAAGACAGTTTCGACACTTAGGAAGTTATAAGCAAGTTCCAAGCATCAATCAAACATCAAACACATAAATCAAGTCTGTGATACATGTAGTATACTTAGTAATTAAAAGGTCTAGAATAATATACCTTTGGTCCGGAAGAATAAGCTTGGTTTCGGAAAATTTTCTCGGAGAAAGTCTCAAATTCGCACTGAACTTCAGACAGCAATAGAGCAGTCAAACTTCAACCGTTCTAGACGATTCTTATGTCTAAAACTTAGCTCTCGAAGTGATCTAAAACTTTCATGAAGAAACCTAAGCCTAAAAACCACTCCAAGTTGGAGAAAAATGGAGTTTTATGAAGGGTACATGGGCTACCCGAAAATGAAATGGGGAATGGTTTCTCTCTTTGCTGAAAAATGGGAATGGGATTTATTGGTTAGGCCAAAATCTAGTGGTTAATGGAGTGTGTGAGTATGGCTTATTATTCAAGGGTTAAGGGAAAGTAATTTGGGGGTGTGTAAAGATCTAATTGGCTAGGGAAAAGAAAGACCAAAAATGGTTAAACATTTGTGATGGCTTGAATGATGGGTTGATGGAATAATAGGAGGGTTTAGTTAGGGGAATTGGACTAGATTTAGTTAGGAGGGAAGGAGGTGTATATGCTCAGTATATGTATATGCTCATATGTGTGAGTGTAATAATATAATTTCGGGAAAAACATGAGGATTTAAAACAATTAAGATATTAGTCTAATAATAATAAAATAAAATAAAGATAAACTTTCGTAGAATTTTAATAACATAATTTTATCCGAAAAAAATATAGGCCGAAAATCCGGGTCGTTACAAGATCAAGATCCTATCCAATCCCTTAAAAGACTCGACGGTCCTGTCCAGCCTGTTTTCGAGCCCTTTTCGGGTCCATTTTAATGATTTGGACCATTGACATTTTAGACCTCGGCAAGAATAATTGGCACATCAAAATCCATTTAATCGGGTGTCGTGTAATGTTTTCTCAAGTTCTCGAAACACATTTATCTATATAATAAATAAATTTTTACCCAGTGTTGCAATATTTTCTATGCCCATATTTTTAGCGATAAATGTGTTGAGAAAACATATTAAACGATCTGCCATTAACATGAATCTTGGCGTGCCTAATATTCTCAATGAGGTCTATCGGACCGCTTTTCCACCATCACTCCAAAAATCAATTTGTGTTAATAAAGGTTTCAATTAAGTGTTTTATGAGATTCGACATCACACCCACAAATCTGTTTTTAGAGCAGTCGCAAGAAGTGATATTGTGTAACCAAATCCATGAAAAAGGACCCGAGAAGAGCCCGAAAACAGGCTGAATAGGATAGTCGTTAACGTGCCGGGAGGATCCTGATTCATTGGAACTTGGAAGAATCGAGTCGTCAATCCGTTGCCCTGTGGGAGACTAGTTGATGTCTTCCCCATGCATGACCCTAACTCCCTAAGTACACCAAAGTCCCGTACAATTTATTTCTGTTCTAGTGTACTATTTATTTTTATTTTTATGTTTTCCGTATTGTTTGTTTTCTGTGTTGTTAACTTGTTATGATGAATGGTTTTTTTTTTTTTTAGTAGTTCGGAATATTGAATGGGGTTTGTTGCGAAACAATAAGGTAAAATATTTTCTCTTCAGAGACGAAATTTTAACGATTAGAGCCTTTTTGCTATATGTAGTTTTACAATACGAGAAATTTAGTATAATAAAAGACCAAAAAATTAAGAAAAAATAGTTATGACTGGGACAAACATTAAATTCAAAGATTTTGCCATGCGTGGAGTAGTTGAGCTTAGAGTGATTTACCTATTTGTCCCAATACTTAATTAATGTAGAATTGAAAGTAATTGTAAAAACTTATATTATTTTTGGATAATCGCAAAAATTAGTTTTGCGACATGCTTCACAAATTTGCTAGTACCAAAAGGGACGCTACAAGGAAAAATGACTTTCCCCACACTTTTGTCCGCTGCATTTCTGCTAGTGGACTTTTCACGGCATTTTTAGGGGGAAAAAAATCAAGTATGAGGTGATTTTTAATCTTGAAACAATCCAAAAAAATCTTTGAAACAATCCCGACGTATTTCAAAACTATAGATCATTTCCAACGCTTTTTAAATGTGGGAAACCTGTCACATGGACGATTCTCATCGCCTCATCAACAATTCACATGTCCACACATCATAAGAAATTTCAAAACCTAAGGGCAAGCACAAAAGACTCTATACCCCAAGTGTAGCTATTTTACCTAGGGAATAAAGAAAACTACCCCTCCAGGAGCTAGGTAAAGTTAAACACCTCCGTAAAAAAAGCTCCACCTATAGTACCTCAATAAATCCCAATGAATTTGTCGAGGCACTATTCACCACCATTCTATTTGTCTAATCATTTCCGGCCCCACCTTTCTTTCTCTCTCTTTTTCTTCTATTGGTTCAAACCCAAAATTAGGAATGGAAAAAAGTAATATTTTAATAAATAACAGATAAAATAGATAGCATTGTTGGATTGTTGAAAAAGATGTGGTATGTAAAATTAAAAATGTGCAATATTCACTAGGATTTTTTACTCAAAATTTGTTGAAGTTGTTGGGGATGCATATTAAGTTTCTCAAAATATCTTTTCTGAATACACTTCAAACTAAGTCAGCTCACGTTAACCCCAAGGAGTTGGTTTGGTGGTCTTGGCTTGAGACATGGTTTTCCTAAGGTCTTAGGTTCGATTCTGTTAATCAAGCATTTTTTGGGGCCACCTCACCTCACATGCAAGCGTGGAAAGAGCTATGGGAGGGGATGTTGAGAAAAAGTCTGAGGTTTGCGCAAGTTGGTCCGAGACACTTTGGATTATGAAAAATAAAAAAAAGTCATCCATCGTTAATTAATGAGAACTTCCTTAAGGCAAGATCACAACGCCAATAAAATCGACATGCAAATCCATCTTTCCAAGTTCTAAATCCTACTCTACCCTTAATGTATCCACACATGGATTTCTCACTTTCCTTCGTCCTCATGCTCTCTTTGTCCTTTACCCTATCTGTTGTAAAACGCACGTTATGAATGCGACTAAGTTAAGAGAAAGCAAACAAAACAAGCAATCACACGAAACAAAAGATTTACGTGGTTCCCCCAAGATTGAGGTACGTCCACGGGCGAGGAGAGAGAGAGTTCACTATCAATGGTGAAGAAGAGATACAAAGAGCCGGCTATAATCCATAACTCTAGAAAGGCCACAATATGAGAGATAGCTAAAGGATTACCCAAAGCCTCTATTTATAAGAAACATAATCAATAGGAAATCCTAAACGCAATAGGAAATCCTAAACACAATTGGAATTCTCCAAAAAAGGAAAATTCAAGGCACAATTCCAACAATTCTCTACCTTGACTTGAATTCCACTGAACCCAAATCACTAATTATAGCAACCCTCTTCCGCCTCTACCTCGCCACACTGCCCCCAAGGGGCGATCAACTGCAAATACCAACCAAGCCCAAGCAATGCTTGAACTTGGCAACCAGAACCGGTTTAGTCAACATGTTCGCTGCGTTATCCGTCGTTCCCATTTTCTTCACCTCAACTTGCTTCTGTGAGAGGATTTCTCGAATAAACTTTGTAAGCAAACTTCCTCACACATTTCATACGTGTAATTTTCATAGAATTTGATATCATAGCCGTAGAATTCGACATGAGGAAGCTTGAGGAAACTAGATTCGGCAGCGTTGCAAGAGAATTTGAACTCCAGTTCACACCCGAGTGACCAATCTGTCAGATTTTTTGCCGTGTACCTGATTGTTGAGAAAAAATTGTAAAAGACTTGCACACAAAGATTATTTTAACACGGATGTCAATGGAATCAACCACTATTTATCAAGATGGAAAAAGTACCGATACCATAAAAATTAATGAAACAAGACGGAGCTAGGAATTTCACTACGTAGAAGCGAATTTTTTTCGAAAATGCTTCACAGGGGCCAAGCCTATATAATTCATAAGAGAAATTTTTTTCCCCTACATAATACTAGAGGTTTTTTTTTTGGTAGGGGCGGTCACCTCTACTGGTCTCCCTCTGGCTCCATCTCTGACAAGAAACCAACTTGTGAGATCGCTGAGAGCAGATCTGACAAGTAGTTTTCTTAAAATGGTGTTTATCTTCGTTTGTGTAGGTTCTAAAGATAAAACATGATAGGTGCCGAAAAGCACCCGTTGAACCTCGTTAACTCGCACTTTGTTAGGCTAATTTGGGTAGTTTTTTATTAGCATTCGTTGGTGAATGGTGTTACAGGTGCCGAGTGCTCAAGGACTTGGAAAACATGTTTGAGAGTGGTTTAGAAGCGTCAAGGATGCGAAGAGGAGCAAAAGAGGACCAAGGGACCACTTTCTGACTTGGTAGTCTAGACTATGCATTCCCCATCCGGACTACGGGCTCCACGACCTTCAGTGAACTTTCTGCATTGGTAGTCCGGACCACCCTTTTCTTAGTCCGGACTATGGTGTCGGGAATTAGCGTTTTAACTGGTTTTTATGTAATTTTGAGGCCCTAAGTATAAATAGCACAACCTAACATTGTTTTAGGGTTCCCAACGATTGAGAGAGGCTACTTTGAGAGATAAACTCACAGTTCTTCATGTTCTTCAAGCGTTCTTCAAATCAAAGCATGTTGATCATCACCATGTCTGGCTAAACCCCTTCGCTAGGGGGAGGATGAAGCTCTACACCAAGTAACCTTGTAAATATTTTCAATGGTGCGATTGGAGTTCTGAGATGGATTATGCTCGTAAGACGGATCGTGTCGCGATAGTGAGACGGCCCTAGTGATAATCCCCTGCGATTTGAATATTAATCATGTTTATGCGATGCTTGGTTATGCGGTAGGAGTGGATTCTAAACCCTAGATCCCCTCTCCATCAATTTAAATCACTTTTAATTATTGTGCCCTTTAGTTTAACAATTTCACACCCAATCAAACAACTTCTTACCGAATTAATTTAGAAGTTAATTGGAGTTAATGCAACTCAGCCAATTTGTCCCCGTGGATCGACACTCGGACTTAACCGCTATTCTCCAGAATAAAAGTTAATTCCTAGTTATTAAATATTTATTTTTGACTCGGCACGACATGATCAAATTTTGGCGCCGTTGCCGGGGACAATTTGCACGGTTGCTTAGTTTTGATTAATTTTTATTTTAATTCTTAGTTTAGGGCTTTTTAATTTTTTGTTTGCTAAGTGATACTCAGGGTACAAGTAGCGAAGCATTCAATTGAGCAGGATCGACCAGTGAAAAGCGGTGCCGTGATATAAAAGCGATATCGTTGCTCACTGTAAGTCTTGTTTCCCTTCTATTTGTTAGTCTCTGTGTATGTTTGGTCGTCGGTCTCAGAAACCCGACCTTGTTCCTCTCAATCAGGATATCGGAAAGAGACGTAGGGTTAAGAGTGAGACTGATTTACTTTCAATGGGGGATGTTGTGAATGGCGCTAATCCGCTGAATGGTGCTAATCCGCAAGGGGCAGCTGACGTGCCCCTTGCCCCACTTCACACACACTTTTTGCCATCATCCTATGCCACACCATCATGCATCCAGTTGCCACCGTTCATGGCAACCCACTATGAGATTAAACCTAGCATACTGCATGCGTTGCCCAACTTTCACGGGCACACTTAGGAGGATCCCTATCAGCATATTGACGAGTTCATAACCATAAGCTCCACACTTCAAATTCATAATTTTCCTAATGAGGTGCTTAGGTTAATCTTGTTCCAATTTTCGCTGAAAGAGAGTGCCAAGCACTGGCTCAGTACTTTACCAGCGAACTCCATCACTAGTTGGGATCAACTTAAGGACGCGTTCCTTAAGAAATACTTCTCCATAGGCAAAATAGTCCATTTTCGGAAACTGATTACTTCGTTCTGACAAAATGACAATGAGCCTCTTCACGAGGCTTGGGAGAGGTATGGTAACCTCATTAGGAAGTGTCCGCACCACGACATTCCGCTCCTCCTCCTCCTGCTTTTCAGGAGGCTTGTTCTCTATGTGCTAGTCCAGCCCATTATGTTACAGAGTGTCCGGCGAGAGACCAGTTTCCAGGTTTTGCAGAAGAGCAAGTTCACGCTGCTCAGGGGTATTCTAACGTACAAAGTTATCCTAAACCGGGTGATCCCTCTTTTAACACTTATCACCCGGGGCTTAGGAACCATACTAACCTATCGTGGCGACAGCCACAAGACAATGCCCCTACCCAACAGTCTAGGCCATGGTCCACACCATATAATCCTGCGACTTATCGCTATGCGAACCATCAGCAGCCACCCCCTCATCGAGCGCCAGCCCAGTCCTAGAGGGACCCTTCCTTCGAGGATAAGTTTTTAAACGCATTTGAGATGATGACTGCTACCCAACAGTAGGTGAATTCTCATACACAATCCATTGCACGAATGGAGGCGCAATTGGGCCAATTGGCCAACACGATGAACCGCAGAGAGGAGGGTAGGTTGCCTAGTTAGCCAGTTCAGAACTCGAGAGGTCAAAACCAGTGTAAGGGTAATCAAGGAACTGGTAACTTCCAGCAGGAAAATGCTCTGATATCCCTTCGTAATAAGCGAGAGGTCGAAACCCGACCAGAGAAGCCACAAAGTAAGGAGCACCAAGCTCCCTCCTCCCCACCTGATTCTGGGGAGGAGAATTCTCATTGCAAGGAGGCAACCCCTCCATTCATTACTTCACCACCCACCGCCATAACCATGGGCTCCAAGGCACCATCTTACGTGCCTAAAGCCCCATTCCCCGCTGCTTTAAATGGGCCATCTCCCTATGCAAATAAACCAACTTCTATGGAGGGATACTCTGGAGATATTCGAGGCCTTAAAGAAAATTCCAAATTATGCCAAGTTCCTAAAGGACCTCTGCACTCACAAGCGAAAATCTCGGACAAATGTGTCCAAAAAGGTCCTTCTCACCGAGCAAGTGAGCTCTGTTTTTCAGTCTGTCACTCCCCCTAAGTTACAAGATCTTGGCACATCTACCATTCCCATTGTCATTGGTAGTCATTGTATCGAGCGCGCACTTCTAGACTTAGGGGCTAGTGTCAATTTGATCCCTTACACAGTGTATGAGCAGTTAGGACTTGGAGAGTTGAAACCCACGACGATAACCTTGCAATTAGCAGACCGATCTATAAAAGGTACCACGTGGTGTAGTTGAGGACGTTCTTGTCAAGGACAATGATTTCTACTTTCCTGCTGATTTTATAGTCCTTGACACAGAACCGGTGAGCACCCTTAGGAGGTAAACTCCCATCATACTTGGCCGTCCGTTCTTGGCGACGGCCAATGCTAATATACATGTGAGGAGTGGAGAGATGGAGGTCACGTTTGGTAATATGACTCTTAAGCTCAATGTCTATAATACTACGACACAACCTCAAGTGGAGGAAGACTGCTTTGCAGTCGATGTTATTGAAGACCTTGAGGAGAGGGCATTGCCTTACAGTGTGACTGACGACCCGTTGGCCGCATGTTTGGCACATTTTGGTTTTGAGGATTTTGACATTGACAAGTCCATAGAAGAGGTTAACACTTTACTTGAATCCACACCCCTCATGGATATCTCTTCTCAGGAGTCCAAAATTGAGCCTGTTCCCACTTTTCTGGGTGTCCCCGACACTTCTATGGAGTCTTTAGTAGAGCTTGACTTGCAGCCTTTACCACTAGAATCGTGGACTCCATGCATTGAATTAGTAGAGGCTACCACGCTAGACGATGGACATGTAAAGTGTACTCGAAATTCGGGGGTAAATGGTTCTTGTGTATATATTCACGGTGCAAATGGAGGGATGAAGGGTGATAAGATGTGGTGCCCAGTCTTAACTTATGGGGTGAGTGTTGGGACCTCACTCTTTAAGCACATTTTTCCTTTGTATAAAGATTTTAATCCTATGGTGACTAGAGGAACAATTCCGACTAGATTATTTGATCAACTGTTCTTCATTCTTGGAGTTGAGTCGAGTGATATCTCTTGGGATGATCCATATCTTGTAAACTTTAAACGGAGGATTAAATATATTATTTGAGCATCAAGTGTGAGGTTAATCAGAACAAGTCTAGGAGACTATAAATCCTTGGAGTTTGTGATAACTTCAGTGTTAGCCGTGCTCGAATGGCTATTAATGGTCCGGTATAGCCACCTACTTTCTAGCCTTAAATATGTGTATCTGGGTTTCTAACAATCTTATTGCAGTGTCTCGGATAGTCATTAAAGACGATTGACTCTGATTTCTTTAAGGAAAAATCTTGAGTAATTTAACCTGTTGAGTCATGACTTACCCGGGATTGTTATGATGACCTTATCTACACATATTTTAAGTGAGAAATTAGGGAGAAAAGTAGTACTCGTGTTTTTCACGTGAAGAAAGTGGATGGAGTTTATTTACTTTTACGTCATTTTATTTTTAGTTTTGGTGTTTTAGAATTAGTGTCTTGCTTGTTCGTGTTTAGATTGTTGTTATTCTTTCTTTTGTAGTTTGTGGGGGCTAACATTTGCAGGTCGTTGTGTTCGAATTGGGGGGTAATGCCCTGTGATTTTTAGCTTGTTTAGTTCTACACGAGGTGATCCTTTCCTTATCTTTACGTCATTTGTCCTTATCTTTTAGTGTTTCTACATTCAATGAGGACATTGCATGATTTAAGTTGGGGGGAGGGAACACTTTGTAGCATTGCATATTTAGAGTCTTGAAAAAATTAAAAAAATTTAACAATTCCAAAAAAGAAAGTTGCGTAGGGGTGTTGGATGCTTGAGTGCACTTAGTCTTGATTGATGACTATTAATTAGTGTTGTGAGTGTTTGTCATGCGAATTGATGTCTTGATGCGAGTTCATGGATCGGATTAAGCTTGTGAATAACATGTTGATAGCAACCACTTGGATAGCCCGTATCATCTATGGTTGGATAGTGTTTGATCATTTGAGTTCATGCTTTCTCATGCGCACTGTCCCACTTTGAGCGTTCACTAGCCTTGAATTTGGTTTACATGACATTGATATTTCGGTGTTAGTTGATTGTGCCCATGGGCTAATTGGAACCCCTTCCCTACATTGTGCGCTGAATTGATGTTGCTTATTAGGGCGTCCATTGAGTAACCTGGAAATCGGGGTTTTCTCCCACCGTGTTGTTTGCGTCAAAAGATGGATAGACCTTGTGAAGGTATTGGTTGAATGTGGTTAGTTTGGGTCTCTCTCTAAAGCCTTTTTTACTCAAGCGATTAAGTCTGAGGAGTCTCTCTAAACCTGGTACCCTAAGGCCATCTGGCTTGGGGATGACCGACCTAAAGCTCGCTAAAGGGGTCAACTAGAAAGCCCGAGAGATCCGGACATTGCACAATCACAAAAGAAAAAAATCCAAAAAAACAAAAGTGAAAAACAAAAGAGAACGGTTGAATAAAGGGAGGGGGAGAATGTAGAGGCACACCGGGCTATTGATAGTGTGAACTGTTTTCAGGGTTGGTGAATCTCTTTGTGTGGTTCTCACTTACACACAAGCTATATGATAAATCCCTATCCGATCATAGATGCGTAGGCTAATCATTGTGGCAGATTGAATACGAGAATTCACTTGTTTAAGCCTTTGCATGACCAAAGTATCTTGTCTTTGGTTCGCGTGGCATTCGCAGCGGCATTTTGAGATGTTGTCGGTTGGGTTTGAGTTGCACTTGTGGTATCCGGTTCCCTTTGTGTTTTGTGGGTGATCATTGCTGAAAACTCTCACGAGACTTCACTCGTCCTACCGGGGCCGCCCGGGGGTTTAAAAGAACTATCATTTAGTTGCATTTAGTTGGTAGTTTAGTTTGTTTCTTTGCTAGGGACTAGCAAAGTGTAAGTTGGGGGGTGTGATAGCCTGATAGGTGCCGAAAAGCACCCGTTGAACCTCGTTAACTGGCACTTTGTTAAGCTAATTTGGTTGGTTTTTTATTAGCGTTCGTTGGTGAATGGTATTATAGGTGCCGAGTGCTCAAGGACTTGGAAAACATGCTTGAGAGTGGTTTAGAAGCGTCAAGGATGCGAAGAGGAGCAAAAGAGGACCAAGGGACCACTTTCTGACTTGGTAGTCCAGACCATGCATTCCCCGTCCGGACTACGAGCTCCACGACGTTCAGTGAACTTTCTGCATTGGTAGTCCGGACCACCCTTTTCTTAGTCCGGACGATGGTGTCGGGAATTAGCGTTTTAACTGGTTTTTATGTAATTTTGAGGCCCTAAGTATAAATAGCACAACCTAACATTGTTTTAGGGTTCCCAACGATTGAGAGAGGCTAATTTGAGATATAACTCACAGTTCTTCATGTTCTTCAAGCGTTCTTCAAATCAAAGCATGTTGATCATCACCATGTCCGGCTAAACCCCTTTTCTAGGGGGAGGATGAAGCTCTACACCAAGTAACCTTGTTTTTCTGCGTAGATTATAGTTATTATTCGAATCGGATTACATGTTAAGAACTCGATTTCATATGATCAATGGAATCATGGTTTTATTCTTCCAATCTATTGCGTATTTGTATTCACGTGTTCAGATACCGTAAACATGTAATTATTTTTAATGGTGTGATTGGAGTTCTGAGATGGATTATGCTCGTAAGACGGATCGTGTCGCGAAAGTGAGACGGTCCGTGCTATGGGATAGTACATGCCTTTTAACAATCGCTATATCTTCTTGACGATTATCGTTAGGGTTTGCAAGCCCTAGTGATAATCCTCTGCGATTCGAATATTAATCATGTCTATGCGATGCTTGGTTATGCGGTAGGAGTGGATTCTAAACCCTAGATCCCCTCTCCATCAATTTAAATCACTTTTAATTATTGTGCCCTTTAGTTTTAACAATTTCACACCCAATCAAACAACTTCTTACCGAATTAAATTAGAAGTTAATTGGAGTTAACGCAACTCAGCCTATTTGTCCCCATGGATCGGCACTCGGACTTAACCGCTATTCTCCGGAATAAAAGTTAATTCCTAGTTATTAAATATTTATTTTTGACTCGGCACGACACGAAAACACTAGGTTAAGAAACCATTTATAATATTTACAAATTTTTACAGGGTGTCCTCATGTTGTAGAATGGGTAATAAAACGAGAGTATCAACTATCAACCCTTACTAAACAATATGTATGCCTTGAAGTTAAAAGCACAACTATCAGAACACAAAATCGAACACAATCTCTCACATACACTTACGTTCCACACATATTTATTACTCGGGATCCACATGTATGAGAGTAATTGTGTTTGGTTGTGTCCGGATGATTGTGTCCCTAGCATCTCTCGTCCCACGACCTATGTTTTCGTTATTATAGGAAGTGGGTTGTGTAAGTGTGTGTAGTTAGAGCTCAACCCCTTCTCTATCTTCGGTCATATATTTTGGTTCCTCTATTTACAACCCCCTCTTGAGCAATTTTATTGGACATAGTGCCGTAGTGGTTGTGAGTACCAAATTATCTCACATCGCTTGGAGGAAAATATTCACTTTTGTGACATCCCGTATTTTTGGGATTAAATGTTTTAGATTATTTAAAAGAGAAAAAAGAAAAAAGAAACGTGTAGTGCATGTGTGTCAGGTTTGAGAGAAATATCTTTACATCTTTACAAATCAGAAAGCTATTTGGAGTACACCCCATGCTTTGATTTTTGACCACTTGACAAGTGTTCGATCATGCCACATTGTTCTAAATTAGAGACTTTACTCGATGGGGCAGTAGACATTGAGCACGGCCAAAAGCAGAATAGGCGTGCCAATTCCGGCAATCAGTGGTGATCATCTTAATTAAGGTATCAGGTAGTGAGCAATATATTCCTCGCTAAATTTCTTTGCAAAAAGTGTTATTTGATTCTCTCATATTTATACTCTTTTCATATCTAAGTTTATTGGTTTAGTTACTGTCACATCTTATACCATGATACATAGAATAATTGACTGAAAGCCATGGAACAGATTGGTGCACGTGCAAGCCCTCCATGAGGTGAATCCATTATACGATTATACGGCGTAAACAGGGGCACACGAATTTGACCCCTGGGATGCTTGGCGTGTCACCGAGATGGGCCAGGAAAGATGCTACAGATGATTATCGTTTCAAAATGATTCACCTTGATTTGTTATCATCGATTATTCAGTACGTCTTTATTTCGAGCAATGTTTATTGTCCTCATATTGCACATACAACCTAGCCTTTTTATATTTTTCAGGTGTAGAGCAAGTTAGTGGTAGCCGATTGCAGTAGTTGGAGAATTAGTTTTGAGAGACAATTTGAAGAGAAGTCATAGCTGTCATTTCGAGGATTTTAGAGCCATGTAATTTTTGGTGCTTCGTTTTGTAATTTTGAGGATATGAGAAAGATCATTTAATTTTGAAGTGTCAAAAAAAAGTCGGATCGTCACAACTTTCTTAGGATAGAGTAGTTTCGAAATAAACTTGAGAAGAACGAAACCGTATCCTAACCAAGTAGACGTGTGTATAAGAGCGCAAATGCTGCGTGGCGGGAAAATGAACAAATTTCAACAAAAATTTGTGAAACATGTTACTTATTGTTTTGCCTGCAAAAAATAATAATGAGTAATAAAGAGAGGCAAAAGTAGTCTTGTGGTCAGACTCAAAATAGGGTTTATGATGACCATCTGATGGTGAAAGATGATAGACATTGCCTCTAGTACTGGTAATCTATAGCAGCCCAAGTCCTTTCTCCATAGAAAAATTGACCTCTTGACTTATGGGCGACTAATGACCATTCTAATGTCCTGTTTGGATCATTCCTTCACTGTCTTCCAGCTGAGTGCATAGGATCCTTACAAAATTAAAAGCCAACAGCAAAAATCTGATCCAAACGAGGTCTCTTTTCTAAGTGCACAGGAATGAGTCTTTGGATTGAAGACCGAAGAGGACGTTTTGAATTGAAAGCTAGGCCTGAACATATGTACTCTTGGTTGGAAATTTAGAATAGTTGAAATCGTCGTCGACGTGTGGGTTGTGGCAGTGTGGGAGATGATGTGAATGCTTTCATGCAATGATTCTTTTTACTTGGCTCTCGTTTGATACAACACGAGACTCGCTATAGTCTTCACTTGACGATATGAGTCGTTCATTTCGATAAGTATCAAAGTGGCGTTGAGTACCTTAATATTAGGCCATGGTTAGAGGCTTAGAGCCAAGTCCACCGACAAAAATGTTAAAAGCACAACTATCAGAACACAAAATTGAACACAATCTCTCACATACACTTACGTCCCACACGTATTTATTACTCGGGATTCATATCTATGCGAGTAATTGTGTTTGATTGTGTCCCTAGCATCTCTCGTCCCACGACCCATGTTTTCGTTATTATAGGAAGTCGTTGTGTAAGTGTGTGTAGTTAGAGCTCAACCCCTTTTCTATCTTCGGTCCTATATTTTGGTTCCTCTATTTACAACCCCCTCTTGAGCGATTTCATTGAACATAGTGGTTGTGAGTACCAAATATCTCACTATCGCTTGGAGGAAAATATTCAATTTTGTGTCGTCCCGTATGTTAAGAAATATTGTCCCACATTACTTGGGAGTGGAATGGGTGATCACTTAATATATGTTGTGACCTCTCCACTCATTGCCAATTGATTTTGAGATGGATATAAAGTTTCCACATGGTATCAGAGCGGGCCCATTCCACCCCACATTTAAAAAAAAAAATCACAATTCATGCCCCATGATGACAGACCAACAAAAAAAGACTGCACGATGATAGGACCCAAAAAAAGTGGCCAGCGGCTGCACGTGAGGGGGGATGTTAAGAAATATTGTCCCACATTACTTGGGAGTGGAATGGGTGATCACTTAATATAGGGTTTATGAAGTGGTCAGACTCAAGATAGGGTTTATGGAATGGGTGATCACTTCATTTTTGACTTCTGGGTGCCGAATGACCATTCTAATGTCCTGCTTGGATCAACCCTTCACTACATCCCGTCTTTTAGTAACTTCAACTAAGCTTCTACCCATGTTTGGATGAACAATGGATGTGAGAAATTGTGAATAATGGTAACCGGATACTTCATATGTACAAGGAAAGGAACATGTCCTTGCAAAATTTAAAGCCAACAGCAAAAATCTGATCCAAACGAGGTACAATTCAACGGTAGAGGTCTCTTTCCCAAATGCATAGGAATGAGTATCCGGATTAAAGAGGACGTTTTTTATTGAAAGCTAGGCCTAAACACATATGTACTCTTGGTTGGAATAATTGAAGCCCTCGTCGACATGTGGCCATGTGCGAGACGATGTGGATGCTTTCGTGCGAATATTCTTCTTATGTGACTCGTTCAATACAATAACAGACTCATTGTAGCCTCACTTGACAAATTGAGTCTTTCGTTTTGATAAGTCTCAATAGACGTCCATCTTTCATGCAAAAAAAAAACAAAACAAAACATAGATTGATCGGCCATGAGCAACACTTGAATGTAACAAAATTGAAGAGAGAAATGAACCATCCATTTCTCTTATGATAACTATGACTTGATTAATCTTGGATTGTATCAAGCCTGTACAATTTTATATTACCTCAGGGTCGTGGGTTCGAGTCTGACAACAATCATTTTGTACATTTAACGTCAAAGATTCAATCTATATCTGATCTACACCTCACAGACACTCCTTCCTAATATGGGACTTGTCACATGGTGGAAACTTATGCAAGATTCCAGCCGAAGATACATCTAATACAGCAAATCATGTATTCTTCATGAAGGAATATTATCAAATGATTCTCTTTCTGTTCATAAGAAAATGGGGAAGAATGTATTCAAGGTAAGCACCCTACAGCCTTTAATCTACTCTGCCAAGTACACAAGCTAGGACTCTACATGGTTTCCATAAATATCAAACACAAGTTCAGCAAATTAGAAGACAAGGATTGAAAAAGGCAATGGTCTTAAGTACCTATAAATCAAGCAATTTGATGGTTTTATATACACGTCACCAGCATCCGTCCTTGGCTCAATCACCTTGTTTCTTAGTGCTTGCATCGGAACCTTTGACTGTCTGATAAGTAGATAGGAAGAAGGAACTTTGATTTTTCTGCAGGAATCTGTATTGAAATCAAAGCGATCTCTCAGCCCAAGTATGATCACAATGGTTCTATTCATTACTCACAAACAAGCCATATGAATGAAGACAACTTGGCCAACCCGTTGTACGTGTTAAATAATATATTTTATGAACTTACGATGGAGAACTGTCATTCACCAGAGCTACTACTGGTATTTATTTTGCGCAAGATGTGATGGAGAAATATAGGAGTAGTACACTAGAGCAACTAATGTGCAACAAAATTTAGAGAACTATCATTCACTAGAGCTACTAAGGGTACCTTTTTTTTTCACTGGCAACTAGGGGTACATGAGCTTATGTGCACAAAATAAACCAAAAACCTTAATTGGGGTCGGCAACATGAGTTTGTTTTATCCATAGGCGGAGCCATGCAAGGGCTGACAGGGTCCCTAGCCCCACCCTCTTTTTTCCTACTTACACATATGCATTACAAGCAACTTTGGAGCTAAAAAGTGATTTAAATAAACTAAAACCTCGTTTATCTTTGAGACTCTCTCATGTCACGAACGAAAAATGTCTTTTTTATACTCCTACTTTCATTTGATTTGGACTCTCAGGATTTCGAATACACCAAATTAATCCATCTTGATTAATTGAGATAATCAATTAAAGTTATTAAAATTTAGATTTTATCGTAAATTGAAAGTTTGTCTTTTACGAGGTTTGGCCCCTCCCTAAGCAAAATCCTAGCTCCGCCATTGGTTTTAATTTTATCCATTGAGTATTGTTGAGAGCATTGTGTTTCATGATATCCAAAAAACCTACATCTTCTTGAACTATCGCCTCTGGGTAAGTTTTGGTTTACCCCTTCCCTTACAACCACCACCTACCGCAACCACGTCACTTCTCGTAACAACCACATCGACTAATCAACAATAGACATCCAAATCACCACAATCTATTCTCTCGTCCTATCTTCTAGTACATCAAATTGGATCAAACTTGTCCATTATCGGGTAGTGGATGTTCTTGTTCAACAGCCACATTAATGAGTTAGCTCATTGAAGTACTACCTATTTCATTTGTATTTCTTATTTTATTTTTAATAAATTCAACACCAAATAGCCATTGCAGAGATATAAGAAACCCACAGCTGTTACCAACTAAACTAGAAGTCAATTAACAAAATAAGGTCCAATGTCAGCTTCATTGTCCACCGCTCTTCAAACAACTGTTATAAATCTATTTATTTCCAACTTTGAGTTTTCTTGTTCCTTCCTCAGACATGTAGTTCTAACTCAAGGAAGATGACAAATAATGATAAAAGAGCTTCCGAGTGTTAGAAACCATAATCAGAGGAATGAAAGAAATTATACTTGAGAAAGTCCAGTAGCTTCTGGTGTAACTCCTTGAGTGTCTCCTCATCAATGTTGGCAGAATAAAGCATCTCTGGCAACTTAACTGCAAATAACCAATTAAAAAAACTCAAGCACCTGAAGAAGCAAGGCATTCAGGCAGGACTTAAATAATGCTTACAGTTCCCACAAACAAAGTCCTTTGAATATGCCAAGCATGCTTTACAGTGTAACCAGTAAATATTTACAGCAAAAAACATGGTAGATTTCCAGCAACTAAAATCTAGATGAGTACAAATTCTCAACACATGATATTGTATAGAACATTTGCATACGTACAGGAGCTGGATAGTAGATGTCCAAAATTATTCAGCATCTTGTCTAAGCATGAAAAATCCAATTGCAGTTAACACAATCTACCTGAATCCTGATGCTTGCATACCTAGCCAAAACTTAGGATACGCATAGCGATGACATAGATCTCCCTCTCACATGGATTATAACTTTTTTTTTAATGCACAACCCTCTCATAGATTACAGTTTTGAACCTCTTACAAATTTTATCTAAGAAAGGCCAAAAGTAATAAACAAAGACAAGTTTTTGGCAAGGAACATATATACATATATAACCCTTTTTTTAATACATAACCCTTTCTCGTGTAGGATCCCACATTTTGTTAAAATGCGGGATCCCCCTCATTCTCACCTTTCCCGAGAAATTGTGATGATCCAAACCGTTCAATGTGTTTAAAACGTGTTTCTAAGGGTCCACGCAAGGAATCATCAAAAAAAAAATCCGGGAAGGGCTTGATCTGAGCAATTTTGATAAAACTATACATATAAGGTTTCTATCGAAATTTCAACGATCCGAACTGTACATATAAATTTCAACGATCTCTTCCTATGAGGGATCCCACACTTTGCTAAAGTAAATTTACTCATTCAATGTGTTTAAAACGTGTTTTATGTGGGTTTACTCACTCTGTTTCATTTAACTGCTTATAAATTTCTTTAGGTAAAGTAGATTTACTCGTTTGTTTTATTTTTAGATGTCAAGTGGAGATAAAGTTAATACTAGAATGGATCCCACATGGCAGTATCATCATTTGCCGAATCCCACAAACTCTAAAGTGTAATTTTTGTGACAAAGTAACCAGTGGAGGGGTTAGTCGGGCAACGAAACACCTTGTGGGAGGTTGTAAAGATGTGACAGCTTGTCCAAGATGCCCACCCCATGTAAAAGAAGAGATTCGAGAGTATATGGGAAATAAGAAATCATTGGAAGAGCAAATGCAAATGATGCCGGACATTGATGAATATGATTTTGATGAGGAGGATGACGATGTTACGGAGATTACAATTGCCCAAGGCCGAGGTAAATCTGTTGGAAAGCAGTCAAGGCTCCATTTCTAAACCTTTGCCAAAAAAAGCAAAGAGGAAAGAGCCTATGGATGTATACTTCACTCCCGATCCGGATGAGGTGCAAGATCGGAAAGGGAAACAGCCAACAATTGATGCGAATGACCGATACAAGAAAGAACTAAGAGATCGTGCAGTGACGAGATTCGCAAGGTGGATGTATAATGCTGGTATTGCTTTTAATGCAGTTAAATATAAAAGCTTTAGGGCAATATAGTCCGGGCATGAAACCACCAAGTTACCATGAGACACGGGTCACCTATTTGAACAAGGAGGTGATTAATACTCAAAATTTGATGAAGGATCACAATGAGGATTGGGTGAAATATGGGTGCTCTATAATGGCGGATGGATGGAATGATAGGAATTCAAAGACCTTGATCAATTTTTTTAGTGAATTGTCCAAAAGGAACAATGTTTATCGAGTCCATTGATGCCTCAAGCTATGCTACGGATGGAAAAAAATTGTTTGATCTTCTTGACAAGTATGTGGACCTCGTCGGTGAAGCCAATGTAGTTCAAAGTGTCACGAACAGTGCTTCAGCTAATTTATTCGCTGGTAAGAAACTTATCTCTTACTTCATCATAAAAAAAGTTTATACTTTGTTTTTATAGTTAGAAATTTGTAGTTTGTACTTTGTATTAATACTTTCTATCAGTTTAAACTTCTAATAGGAAAGTTTTTGGCAGCAAAGCGACCAAATATTTATTGGACACCATGTGCAGCCCATTGCATCGACTTGATGTTGGAAGCTATTTTCAAGATATGACAATTTAAGGTGGTTTTCGAAAGGGCCATCAGAATGAATGGCTATATTGATGCTCATACCGGCATACTTAATATGACGAGGCATTATACCGGAGAAAAGGAAATGGTCAGGCATGCAAAAACAAGATTCGCAACTACTTTCCCCACTTTACCTAGGATTCATCTTCAAAAGAACAATTTGAGGAAGATGTTCCTTTCAGAAGATTGGACAAAAAGCAAATGGGCAAAAGAGCCCGCAAGTAAAACCGTGCAAAGATATCTAATGATGCCTTCATTTTGGAATAATACCATAATTTCTCTTAAGGTCACGGGCCCTCTTGTTAAGGTGTTGAGATTGGTTGATAGTAAGTGGAAGCCTCCCATGGGATACATCTATGAGGCTATGGACAGGGCGAAAGAAGCCATAGCCAAATCATTTGGTGAAAAGGTTGAGAAATACGAAGAAATCTATAGGATTATTGACAATAGGTAGTCAATCCAGTTGCTGCGGGGCCTTTTTGAATCCGGAGTTTTTTCACTCAAACCCAAGATGTTGAGGTTATGACAAGGATTTATAGTTGCATAACAAAGTTAGTTGCACATTAAGAGACCCAAAATCAAATCACTTCTCAGATTACTACTTACATGAAACCTGAGGGACTTTTTGGAATGCGACTGGCAATTAGGCAAAGAGCTACAAGGGCAGCAGGTAATTTAAAGTATGTTCTACAAGACAATCTATTTTTACCATAACTTGATGGCTAAATAGTTCAAATCCACAGCTGATTGGTGGGTTGCATATGGTTCTACGACTCCTCGTTTGCAAAAGTTTGTGATATGGGTTCTTAGCCTCACATGTTGTTCTTCCGGTTGTGAACGAAATTGGAGTGTATTTAAACATGTAAGTATCTACCTCAAGTCGTGTATATTCCTATTTTCTATTAGTTTTTAAACATTCCTGTATAAAAGTATTTGATTGTGATTGTTGCAGCTCCATAGCAAAAAAAAGGAATAGGCTCCCACAAAAACGCCTAATGACATGGTGTTTGTCCAGTATAACAGGGCATTAAAACGTCGATACGATATGCAAGATACAATTGATCCTATTTCTTTGACAAATATTGGTGAGAGTAATGAGTGGTTGAGTGGGGTGATAAATGGAGAATCGGATGAAGATAATGAGGTTGTTTGGGGATGATAGTTTAACATGGAGTGCTGTGTCCAAAGCTTCAGGAGTGGGAGAAAGTAGCAAACATCAAGAGCACGAGCAAGGGCAACAAATCCAACTCATACGATAGATGAAGAAGAGGCAAATTCGGAAGAGACGGAAGGAGAGGAAGATGAGGAGGGATACAAATCCGTTGATGAAGATGAAGAAGATGTGGATTTACTTGGGATTGAAGTTGACGATGACTAGTAAATCCTCCTTGGGATGATGTGAAGTCCAATTGGGATAACTACTTGCTTTAAATTTATCTCAAATATTGGACACTTGTGTTTTGTTGATTTCGATGTTTTAGTTCTCCTCTATGCGAACCGTAAACTATTGACATTTGGTAGATGTTTTTATGTATCTTTTGGATGGTATGCTATCTAAAACTCATTGGCTTAGTGTTATTAGTTAAAGTATCGGTGTCTGCTATTTTTCCTATTTTTTTTCGTATAGGTGCGCCTCGCTTCAAAGAGGCACACCTCGCCTCTCGCCTTAGCCCCCACGAGACTTTGCGCTTTGGTGCGTATTTCGTCTTTGACAACTATGATTCAGACCCATAGCATGTCCAAAACGTGTCCATTACTTATCCGAGTGTGTCGAAAACTTGTCAATTACGGTTCCGAGCATATCGGAAACTGTGTGACTCAAAAAAAAATTTAAAAACATTCAGACACTTAATTTTTCGTATCGGACATGTGTCGGGGACGTGTCGGAGTGTATCCGTGTCCGATACGTCTGGGATATGGATTCGTAAGCCCTGAGGGAGTGTCCATGCTTGTTAGCTTAGCATTGTAACATCTAACATGATATTGAGAACGATTACTTTACGCAAGAAACGTACCAAAATTATAAAACTTTACAAGTCAAATAAAGAGACAACTAGAATTAGAACTACTCGACACATGCAAACACACAAATGTAAACACACACACAAAGCAAAAGGGCAACATCCAATGGTCCAAAATATATAGCAGTACTTTTGCAAAGCGAACAGAGAAAATGATAAACTTTTTTCAATCAAAGTAACTTTCTGAACATAAAAGAGTAGCATACCAAAGAGTCGTAATAGATGTTCAGCACCATATACAGTTGAAGGAGAGACATGATCTGCAATTGCTTCTTGGTATTGCTGGCGCTCACTTTTGTAGAGAAGCATAGCTGGCAATGCTTTGTCGAAGTAACATTGTAAACCATGTACAATCTCTTGAACTGAATCAGCTATCCTACATCCATCAATAAACAGTGTAAGATAAGGTTACTAGTTACTACTGATATGCATTATAGTTAATGTAATATTACTTCAAAATTTTGTTTTTGTGTCTACTTTGTTGGCGTGCTGCAGAAACATCAAAAAAGTTTGCAGGAACAACAAATGAGGTCTACCAAATGTAGTAGCTCTCTGTGCTGGGAACAACCAAAATGTTTGTCTTCTCTGTCTTGGTCATCCAAACATTTAGACACCATGAACCGAAAGAACTGTCATTACAATAGTGGACATTTAAAGTCTTCTAGGCGTGAAAAGATATTGTTGTTCAGTTGACATAACTCAGATGTTTAAATGTTAACGTCATGAAGCCACTTAATGACGAAATGCAGGGAATAAGGTCTTACGGTCATTGGACGTTTGAATGAATAGATTTAACAATTTGTACCCACAAGCCCTCGCGTTGGTATTAGATAATCTGTCCTTCTCAAATACTATCTTAAGAGTGGCATTTGCAGGAGTAAACAAGTTCCACATTTGTGATATTTTCTTAAGAAGTGGAATTTTGAAGCTGAGCAAAAAACAAAAGTGGAATTTTGAGAGAGACTATGAAAAAAAAAATTAAAATAACATTTCCGAACTGCCGCAGTAAAAAAAAAAAAAAAAAAAAAAGAAGCAGAACGGAAGGTTGGGAATTGCAGAATCAATAGAACATGAACTTACGCGGCGCCATCCTTTGTCAACCTGTGATCGAGATACTTCTCCAATATATCTTCAACATTTGGATTACGCGGAAGTTGTACAAGCTGCAGTGAAGGACTCTTCACGTTAATTGAATCCTAAAAATAAGCTAGAGATAGGAAAGAGATCAATCTAACAATCTTCAACACCACAAATGGCCATAAGTCACGTGATATGAGATATTGGTGTCTACATTATGAAATAAATGTTCTTACAAGACTATTAGTGTTGTGTTGATCTTTTAATATTCATCAACTAAATGGTCATACATTTGTCAGATACTAGTATATAAAACCTTTTGTCATTGTTAAGTTTACGACCTAAAGAAGCATTTACACTAGGTCCATATTAATGGATAGGAAAAACGTATCAGAAAGACAAACATTTAATGGTACTGCAATTTTAGAGAAATAAGAACCAAACTGACGATATTGCATACGACCATTCTAGCAAAAGGCAAAGTCCCCGAATACTAAAAATCCCAAATTTGTTTAAAAGAAAATATAATCTGACGATAAAATGAATTTCAAAGCAAAAGAGCATAGCCAGTGCAAGAAAGGTAGAGTTGGCTACAAAACAAGAATGATGCGGTCTGGCAAGCTATATGCATGCATGTGGTTAGTAGAACAATAAAGTGTCTTACAATGCCAATACTACCACAATAAAAGTTTGTAGCATAATAATACAAAACTAGCTTTATATGGCAACATATGTGGGTTGGTTCGGGGCTCTGAGCCCTACGCCGGTCTATGTTGTCATGTATTAATCATACTGTATTGTACAATAGGGGCGGAACACAGGATTATCCAGAGAGGGGTGAATAGATTTGGATGTACCCGAAGGATAAGCAATAGCTAATACTCCCATTGGTCCATATTGGTGATCTAGTAAATCATTTTGGGATGTCCCAAAATGTAAGTCTAGTTTGAAAAATCGAAACGAAAAGTTCATAATTTTCCAAAGCTATGCATTACATAACTATATCAACTATTCATGTATTTGAAAGAAAATTGTGGGGAAGTTAGGAATATAATGAAAATTCATTTGAAATAACCTACATTAATTGTATGTCCCCTTAAAAGAGTTAGAACTCTCATAAAGGACCAAGAAGACAGATGGATTACATGAGGATACGATGAATAATTGATATTTATAGTATAAGAAAAAATCTTACAAGGAAGTTAGGAATACAACAAAATTCATTTGAAATAACCTACATTAATTGCATGTCCCCTTAAAACAGTTAGAACTCTCATAAAGGACCAAGCATACGGGACAAATGGATTACATGAGGATAAGATGAATAATTGATATTTATGGTATACAAAAAAATCTTACAAGGACATGGTGGATGATATTACTTGAAATACCCTTGGATTCACTTAATGTCACAGAAAAATCTGCAATCTATATTATAAAACAGAGCGGTTTTTTCACAAAAATGTCTAGGCATAAAAACATGAGCAATCTCTCAGCTGTCCGATCTCATTTTCTGTTGAAGTTGTAGCCATTTATATTAAAAAACAGGCGGGTTTCCACAAAAATGTCTACACATACAAACAAGAGCAATCCCTCAAATGTCCGAACTCAATTTCTGTTGAAGTTGTAGCCATGTGATCGATGAAATTCAGAAAAGGAAAAGTTAATCAGTATTTTCTCTATCAAATCTAATCCCTCTCTCGCTCTCCCTCCTCATTTTTTGGTAATTCAATAGTTTGAATACTTATGGTAACATCCAAAATTACTATTTTCTCTACACATTTTCTAACTTAAAAATATATATATCCACATGTTTGAAATATTTCTTTCCTCACTGATTTTCAGCAATAGTCATCAATTAACATACGTACTACTATACAATTCATAATCTCCTCTTGTACAATACTCATCAAGACACGTAATCATTACAAATTCGAGATGTTGTAATTATGAATATTAATATGAATTAGTACATGATTAAAAATGGTGCAGATGTATGCATACGCTATGCATACGGGTCAATAGAAACTATTGAGATTTCATTTGGGAGTTCCTTCAGGCACGGGCAATCTGCTAGTAGGACAATAAATTGCCTCAAAAAGTGGGTTGTTGACTGAAAATCGGACCCCATCAACCAGCAAATCTGCTTTTTTGGCAGTTTATGTGATGTACTTCTTTTTCGTAGTAATTAGCCATGTGAGACAATTTTGACCCAATTTATTAGCCTCGCTTGTAATATGTAATTGTAAGCTCTATGCGCGGCAATGTGTATCTTGGGTTTGGAAAATTGGCAATGAACGAGTTTCGAATTTCAATATTTCATTCTTAGAATACTTACACTACAAATCAAATTAAAATTTTGTTGAAGTTGCAAAAGAAAAAAAAATTCAATTGACGCAAAGTATCATTTGCCCCTTGCCCCCTTTGCAATACTAAATAACATTCAATTGACGCACTAGAAATTCATGACACAAAACTTCATAAAAACCTATTCCCAAAATGGCTTAAATTTGAAATTAAAATGGCTTAGATTAGAAATTATATTAGATTGGGAATAGAAATTGAAGAAATGTCATCAAACATCATCTTAATCATCAAACATCATTTTAAATCCCAACAAGTGTAATTCTCAATGAATATATCGATAATAGTTATTTTTTCTTATGTTGGACAGTAATAAAAAAATTCACGTCTCTGGAACTTATCACTACTGTAAGGCTACAACTGTTGCATTGTAAAAGCGGAAGCGGTTGTAACGGTCGCAATCGCGATGGTTACCGCTTTTAAAAACCTTGATATGCAGGGGTGGTCCATGATATTAGCTCACTAGTCAGATGCTCTGGATCATGAATGAAGGAAGCATGATAATGAGAACATAAATTGATTTAGGTCTCTAGGCCTGCCATCTCTGGTGCCTTTCGGCTTTGATTTGGGGGCATGGTTTTGCAGCAAAACGTCCCTGTAGCTCCTCAGTTCTTAGACGTTTAGGGGGGGGCCACTGCCTCAGTGGTATTTTAAGAGCAGCCACTTTATGCCTATTGCCAAAGGTTAGGTCTGTCTCCAATCTGCCCCAGCCATACCCCCAACGATTGGGGACCGGATGGGTTATGTCGTTGTTGTTGATGATAGAATTGTGTAAAAAAAAAATATTTTGATGCAGAACTCTATATAACATAAACTTCTTTATTTGGTTAAAAATTGTTGGGCCTTATTTTTTTTATTTGTTTTTGAACTCTACGATTCTTACTCACAAATTTAAGTAGATTTTCATTTTAAACAAAACTTTAGTGCATTTTTTGAACCAATGGGGTTTGCTAGAACCCCTTCAATGCCTAGTAAAGCCACCCATGTTGAGAGGTAGTGTGTGAGGTGTTTTCCTTTACACACAAGGAAAAAAATCAGACGAGAAAGAGCTAACATATTAAATCTGAAATGATCCAACTTTCAACAGTATTAAAGGATCCCCATTAAGAGTACAGATAATAGCATGCATCTTAGTAGTTTTACCATAAACTCAACATCCCTATTTGAATTACAAGTCTAGCAATGAAAAAAGCATAATTAGCTGCAATAGTAAAATTGGTCAACAATTGCACAAACTAATTCTGTGTGTGTGTGTGTGTGTGTGTGTGTGTGTGTGTGAGAGAGAGAGAGAGAGTGCTTTAACAAGATTAATAGGAGTGAAAAACCAAATGTACTACATATTACCCAAAAATTGCGTTCCTTTAAAAAAAATTGCAGCACCATCTGATCCATAGTGAAGATAAAGCCATTGAAATGTTAAAATACCTTGCCCAGATGAGTAATAAACTCACAATCATCAACTAATTGCTTCTTTAATGTTGAAGGAAGAAGGATGTTGAGTAGCTTTTCTGGTGTCAAATTGTCCTCCTTGCATGACAAACCATAAACTTAGTCTATAAGGCCCGAAAATATTAAATGCAATCCTCTGGAAAACTTGAATAGGTAAATGAAAATGATAAGCTAATTTCTAAACCGGTTATGGCTTGGGTATCATTGTTTGTAAAGGGACAAATACTTGATTAACTTCTTACTTAGTAGAAGAAACTAAAACTTTTAGTCTATTAGACAAACAAGTCATCACAAACTCAAAGCTAAAGCATATTACGATCCAGTTGCATTAATTGGCAAGACTAGTAAAAGAGTGTTTGAAACACGACACTAAAGGGAAGCAGAAAAGATCCATGCGTGAATTGCCTCTGCAATTTTGCACGTCCAACAATGACCCAATAGCTCGTTTTCCCTTTTCCAGGGATTTAATTTTGAAAACCAATAAGCCAATAAGTGCCACAATGCAAAAGTTCTTGGAGTGAATAAAAAAATACCCATGAACAAATAAACATTATAATAGGTTCAGGTTATAATTATCCACTAAAATGGCATCAAAAGCATATATGATATGTTTCTATTCACATAAATTCCCATTATGAGTCTATGAGCCACTCAGAACAATGCCATAGAAAATGCCTTATCATAAAAACTGTCATGGATAATCAGATATATAGGTGATCACATTCTTGTCCAGGAAGCCATCCTTCATTAGTAAGCACATTAAAATATTGAATCCCTATTCTTCTGTACCTTTCACAATTGGAAAATACAGTACAAAGCTAATATGTATCAATGGCTAGAATTTGGTGTATTTTTTAGCTGCAATGAGGCTTTCTGAAGATACTGGTTTGCTTTTTATGGCAACATATGACTCGAAAGAAAGCATTCTATAAAGAAATGACAATATATAAATGCGATGTCAATCTTTCCACCATATTCACACGAAGCCATGAATCAATTTTTTTTTTTCTTTTTTCATTCCCAAGATTTAGACTAACTGGAGATATTAAACAAGAATTTTGGAAGCACTTTCGGATTTGAACCTACAACAAGTGACTAACAGTGGAACCCTCTATGACTGAGCTATTGAGGAACAACGGCTATACCAGGTTAACCAGAATATACCTTACTAACAGATTCATTCTTCCGCTTCTTCCCTCTTGCCACTGCAAAAGTTTTCAAATCACAGCTCACAGAAATGAGCACTCAGGATAATAATTTCCAGATATGTTCAGTCAAAAAAACATTGTCTTAGCAGAAAACATAATAATTGTTTGGAGGCAATATCACTATGACAGAGATGGTGAGGCCATGGACCACTACCACCGGGGCTACCTTGGTTGCAGTTCAGGTAAATTTTCGTTTTTGCATTTCCCAGGAGAGAAGGTTGGGTAGCCTAGCAATAAAGCGTCCTAGAAGATATGGTTCAATCATAGTAGAACCAAGTTACATAGCCCTATAATAGGAACAAATAACATATCTTCGTTAGAAAATCTTTTTTCCCAATATTCGCTGGATTTGAATTAGTTCTTGCAGACTAAGTTTTTGTAATCACCTAAAAGAATAAATGAAAAAAATATGGACGATCTTTTTTTTTGGTCTCAAGTTATAAAAATCATATGATTACTTGAACATTGAACTTATGCGTGAAGCACTAAGCCATATACTAATCAAAATAACTGATTGATTTGTCGAAACTGTTCATCCAATGATCAGAAACTAGCAGGAGACTATTTTTCAAACAATGTATTCAGCATCATTAAGTGAAAAAATAAAAGAATTACTCGACTTTTAACTCTACTAGATAGACATTATTGTTTGTCTACTCAGTCATGCAAAGAACTGAAGAAGTAGAAATCGCCGTCATAGATGAGAACTTGCAAGCTTGTTTGTAGCATGATACATCTGGATAAGGCGTGGTAAAGCGAAAATTAACTGAAGGCAGAGTGGAGAACAGAAGAAAATATACAACTTATTTCCCATTGTTTGGCTACCAGAGAAAGCAGTGTAGCTACTTTCCATGGTTGCCTAATTCTAGAAATGATCAAATCCAGAATCTCTTGGCCTAGCATGTGACAAACCTGTCTTTGTGGTCTTCTCTGCACTTGTTTTCTTGTTAAGCGCCACTTGTTTCTGCAGATTCTCTTCAGTCAATTTCATTAGACGATCCATGATCACCCATTCATCCCACCTGTATAGAAATGATCAAGATGTTAACCTTCAAAAACTTGGCCACTCTGGTTCTTCTTGGATGAAATGAATCTCAAAATGCAAACCTCATCCTTCCCTCTTGTAATAATTCAAAATCTCAGATATATAAATATTCAGATGTTCAAGATAAATAGAACCAGAGTCAAAACTGATAAAAAAAAAAACTCCTGCAGAAGCACAGTTACAATATAACAAACAATACCATTTGCAATCCCCCGCACATCTATATCTGCGTAATTACATTTAACTTGACAAGTGAAGTGAAATCATTATAAATGTACCGCAGCCTCTAGGCAAAGCTCTAAATTGCTGTGGAACTAGGACTTTGGGCAGCTGGAGTATATATAGAGGAACCAGTAGGCTGCTACAAAGTGCACTTAAGTAAGATTGGAGAAACTTTAATGTTCTTTGAAACCACATATCTGAAGATGCATGATTGAAAAGAAAAAACATATCACAAGTGAAAAGTACAACAACCCTTCAATCATACAACTCCTCGTCTTCTTCAGTCAGAAAGTTACTTTGACATTAGTAACAACGTAGAGGATGCACTCACTTCTTTTTCCACCCCTGCAAAACAAAGGGAGGACTTTATTTAAGTGATAAAAAGGGAATTGACATTTTCGAGAAAAACCCAGATGAGAAACTTTTTCAGGTAATGCAAATAGAAAAGACATCAATGAGATAGAAGCCAAAAACCAAACACCAAAAGATTGACATGATACTACTACTTCCAATAGATCATCTGGGGAAAAAATTCTTACGAGATAATGAACGAAGAATCTCCATTCCTTCAGTCGGACCTCAACTTTTTGCACCTTGCAACAAAAAATCATGTAGCATGTTGGAGTTTAGCCTTGAGGAAAAACATAACCCAGAAAGCAGATCATTTCGTACAAAAAAAAAATTAACATAGTAACAAAAAAAACTCCTCTAAACAAGTCATTGCTAGTAATTACTAGTTAGATAACTTACTCCCTGAACATCTACAGTCACTGTAGAAAAGGAAATCACCATTGTGGTGTCTGCCTTATTACGAAGCTGTTATTTTAGTTCCAAACTTTCTCAATCGAGATCAGTTTAATATTCCGAATGGCACTTTCTGTGAATAACTCTACGAAAAAAGATAGAGGAAAGATACTTCTACAATTCTCTCTATGTGCCATAACTGCTCCCGTCTGCACAGTTAACAACCATGCTCCCCATAGCAAAGGAAATTGTCTCCAAGTTTTATTACACAAGTAGTAGGCCTCTCTAAATTGTCTCCCCGGATACAGAACTTATCTTGTAGTTATGGTGCTTTTTCTCTTCCGCTGCTATTTTAGATACTTGATTTGTTTTGATGTAATGTTTGGAGATTGAATGATTTCATCATGCTTTTCAAGCATCCATGTTCAAGTTGGTAATTCTTCCGTTAGTACTTTAAATATAATTCGTGCAATGCCCTAATCTAGGAAAAAAATGCAGCCAATCTTATTTGTGAAAAGCATTCAGTTATTCTTCTATGTTTCTGAGTAAATATTTTTTTATAGAAAAGGCATCAAGGGGATGCACTTATGTACAAAAGAAATCAAGGGACCAAAAAAAAAAAAGCAAGTCAATAAAACGACTTATATACCCCTCTAAACACCAACAATATCTATCATATCAAGGAATGATCCAATGTAGGGTTGGACTCCCTCGACTCCCATCTAGACATAGTAAAAAGGAACAGAATCTTAATTTTGAACAACGGCCTCTTCTCCCTGTCTAAATATCTTCAATTCCACTCACTCCAAATTAACCACATCAAGCACAATCTTAATTTTGAACAACAGCATCTGTCTAAATATCTTCCAATCCACTCTCTCCAAACTAACCACATCAAGCACAACGGGAACATAATCCATAGCGCTAGTCATTTTTCTAGTTGAGGGAAGTTGATAGTCGATAGGAAAAAACAAGAAAGAACATGAACCTATGGATAGTACTGATGTTTTCGTCCTCACTGAAGCATTTGGTTGAGGTAACAACCTCCCGTTTTCAGACTGAATACAGTAGGTAATGTAGCGTGTCTAAAAAGGGTATCAGCAGGATGCTGCCACGTTAAGAAGAGAAGACGGCCCTCAAAATCAAAAGGAACTGAAGGTAAAAAGGCTTGCACTGCACAAGATAAGAGGGAGTCTGCAAAATCAAAAAAAAGGGTCAAGACTCAGGTCCTAAAACCCAAAAACCCAACAAGGCAAAATATACACTAAACTATCCTCAGACTCAGGTCCTATAACCTAACAACACAAAATCAACACCAATAAATACGCAAGTCTGGGAACCAATTCCTCTACTCCTTGAAAACATCTCCTACACTCCTCCTGCCAACATGAGCCAAAGAAGAGATAGCAACCAACCTCTCATCCTCACTTTCCCCCTCTTGCGCCTCTCCAGCTCCTTTTCACCCCCTCACATTGCCATCAAGCACCCAATCAATCCCAAACAAAGTAAAACCAATATCCACTACTCGATAGAAACCAGCAATGGCAAAGGATATGAGACACTGACTCTCCATCCATTTTCCATATGCAACACTGATTCACAAGAAAACTTCAGCTCACAATAAGGTTGTCACCGTTCGGTATTGTTCCATGAGCCACAATCCACGGAAAAAGCCACCTTAGATGGCGCCCCAGCACACCAACGTTCCAAATCCCCTGCTGCATTAACCACCTTCCTGCAGTCCCATTCAAAGCTTTAAAGAAGGAAGAAACATCAAAGAAGATACACCTCCTCACTCTTTAAGACAATTAACCTCTCCCTCGCGAAAAATGGTGAATGCTATAAAGCAAAATGAGCCCCCAAAATCTGCTCAAACTCCCAGTCTTGCAAAGACCTTCAAAGCCTAATGCCACATATATCCCACAAAATCAAATAATCAGCCACATGTGCCTACACAATCAACAAAATGTTGAAAGATGACAGGGAAGGCTGATTAAAGCAAGACATCACCACCACACCACTGATATTTCAAAAACCTCACCCAGTTCGCCCCACAAGGCAAATGCCTTTCCACAAATTCTTCCCAATGGTTGTTTAGTGTGTCGAACCCGACCTTAATTGGGCCAACCAGTATGGGGCGGCCCAAAGCGCACGGAAGGCCAAACCGACTGCCCACCCGTTCTGTATGGCCCAGTGGGTCGAGGAGTCTGTCCGGATAAAGCAGTTTCTGTTCGGGCCGAAGGGACCCGACCAGCTGACCAGCGAAGCGGTTGGAGGGATTGTAGGTGACCCTTTATGAGCACATGGGTTAGGCCACGTGCTTGCCGAGCGTCATCCATGACGTCACTAACCGAAGTAGTTATGGGTGACGACATGTGCTTGTGCCGAGCACATGTGACTTGGAGGACAAGTACAAGATTACCTGGATACTCTAGGATAAACCTTAAGATATGTACACCGTTCCATATCTGAATATTGTTTTGTATTCTCTTCTTCTCCCTGTGCCAACTTGAGCTTCGGAGTGCTCTCCAGTGTCTTTGGCCTGAGTGGCGCTAATTGGTTGCTCTGTTTCGTAGGCACAAGTAGGGCTGCTATACGAACCAAGCAACTTGAGCTCGGGTCGACCTTGACTCGACTTTTGGCTCGTCCAAGCCCGTTCAAAAAGAATATAAGCCAAGCTCAATCACTTTTTATTGTTTGTTAATGAATTCAAGCCAAGCTAGAGCATATGAGCATTTGGCTCGATAGGGTCATGAACAATGGGTTTTTCCGTAAATATTCAAAAGATAGGGTTTAATCCACAAATATCCCACAAATAAGATATTGGACTTCCATTAAGAGCTTTTCACCACTACACTTGCAATAGTATTGTATCGAAATTGGAAACTTCTTCAATGACATAAGAAAATTTAGGGTTGCTGGCTTTAAATTAGCCCATTTCAAATTGGAACTTTATGAACTTAAGCTGAAACTCAAGCTTGAAAGCTCGAAACTTCGCAATCTTAAGCTTAGGCTTGAAAGCTCAAGATTGACTTGCATATTCCACGAGCCAAGCCAAGCTTATCATGAACACAGAACTTCAAACCTGAGCCAAGCTTGAACAATTAGTCTCCTAAAATTCTCAAACTCGAGCCAAGCTTGAACACATGTAATAAGGGGTCGAACCAAGCCTGAGCAATGTTGTGCTTGGCTTTTTTGGCTCGACTATCAACCCTAGGCACAAGGAGCTTGGGAGAAGGCGCGTTGAACCAGATGAGCAAAACGTGATCTACCACCCCACATGTTAACGGCTGTGTTCATTTTGGCCTTCTTGAAAAAAAAAATCCAAAAAAATTGCCCACTCATTTCCTTTCTCTCCAACCATTACTCACATTCTCTCTCCACTTATTACCCCTCTCCAATCATTATTCTCATTTCCAAAAACCAAACCAAACACTATCTCGAAAATATATCTCAAATTTTTTTTTCAAAACTATCAACAAAACACAGTTGCATTTTCATTAGACCATATGTACTAAGAAAAACCTTGAAATTTGACCTTACGAACATACAATAAATGATAGGTGAGAAACCAGTTTAGTTGGGTGAAAAAACTACAAAACTGCTCATTATCACCTACGAAACTCAACAAATCTCAGGACAATATGTAGAATAACGAAACGACAAAATATAACCACTAATGCAAACAAGCAGTGTGTGCCACCCTTCTAGTTCTGTATCAGAAAATGCAGCATCACCAAAATCTTCTAATGGAGTTACAAGAATGATAAGGTACCACTTGCACTAGTTCAATTACAAAAGGTTAAGTAATGAAACCGAATAAGTACAAGCAAGCAGAAACCAGAAAAGAAAAATACCAAGATTAACATTATTTTATAAGAATGCGCGCAAAGGACACAATTTGCAAGCAAATCCTGTGTCCGAAGGTAACAAAACGAAACAGCTTACATTATTTAGCTTTATAGCCATAGTATAAGAGGAAGTGACAGGCATTTTCTATACACTAAAATCCGAAAACATATATTTTGGTCCATAACAATTGAATCCAATCGAAGGAGAAACTCGAAAAAGCTTAGCATTTCACAACCAGAGCTAATTTAGACGTGAGATCCTTCGTAAAAAGCCAAACAATACGAACGAGAGAGAGAGGGTTTAATCGTTATTCGCTGAAAATCAAGGGACGAAGAGAAGGTGGGGATAGTACCTTGGCTGGGTAAATGTGATCTTTAAAGAAGGCGAGGACCTTCTCGCCTTGGTAGAAGGGACTGTGATCGGAGGGAAGAGAAGAGTCGACGGCGGTATCTGTGGTGACGCCGTCCTCGTCGGAGACGGTGGCGGTTGCGGTGGAGTCGTCCGTAACCGTAACCCCTGCGTTAGAGCTTCCCATTGTTTCAGCTAAGTTACTTCGCCGCTATGTTATCAAAGATTCCGATAGAGAGGGGAGAGAAGCCGTTGGAAGCGGTGGGAGTCCTATCGTGTGGTGGTGGACCACGGTGGTGCGATTGTGGGCCTACGGCGGTTCTTCGGTCGGGGAAAAAAACCAACCACGGTGGTGGCTGGGGCGAAATCGATTAAGCGCATCAGTTTTTATCTGCAAGAGTTTTCCACGTGTCAGTGTACGGAAAAATATCCAACTCGCGTCTAGGAAAAAATTGTTCAGTGCTTCATCGCTTCAGCTTTCCACGCTACACTGGTACCGTGTGTGGGCTCCACTACATACCCCGAAATTTGGTATTCAGAAATGACCCAAACACACACACACAACAAGTGTGTAAGCTCCACACACACTGCACATCCAGTGTGTGTGGAGCCCACACACTTGTGTGTGTGTTTAGGTCATTTTTGGGTACCAAATTTTCAGGTACCTAACATTTCTGACACTGGTACCGTGTGGGATCCATTTTGAACTGTGTGGGCCGAATAGTGGGTCCACGATTCGGACCGGTTTCATGGCCTACTTTAGATGAATCCGGCTGCCTAAATGCCAAGCACTCGTAAAATTTATCGAGAAACTCATCTAGATTGAAATTAATGAGAGTGAATCTGAGCTATTAATATCAAATTCTAGGTATATTTTCTATTTATGTAGTAGCACACCTCACCCAACACCAATTATTTAGTGTCTTTTGTGCCACCTATGACCGGTCAAGTCCTAACCGGTTGTTCCTTTTTGCAGAGATTGCGGGAGTGTTTGGGAGACTCGTCTTTTAACTTTTTATATTATGGCTTTTTAGATGTGACAAGTATAAATTTGTAAATTGTTTAGGAGATACGTGCATGAAGTATTTTGAAATAGGATTAGTATTTGGAAGATATATGCATAATACATTTTGTAGATCTTTTTGTTAATTTAAAATGGAAAAAAAGTGAAAAATGAGAAGTCAACAACCTCCTCTCTCGCTACTTCTCACTTTTCTTCTCTAGACCCAAGACCAAAAACTCATTTTCCCGGAATGTGTTATGCATGTGATGTGTCAAACACTCAAAAGTAGAAAATGAGAAAATGATAATTCAATAAGTTGTCTTCCAAACCTCCTACGTTAGGGGCTGGGTAAAACAATGGGGACGGATGGGTGTGCACAGACAGTGCATAGATAGGTCTCGGGGACCCATTTTTGGGTCACACACCGCCGATCCGAGCCGTTCATTCATCTCAAAATCAAATTCCGAGGGGCCCACGCGGAGATCAAGTAGATCGGACGTCCCTAAGTGCTTGAAATGGGGTGATTTTGGATCAAGCACTTAGGGATGTCCGATCGACTTGATCTCCGCGTGGGCCCCTCGGAATTTGATTTTGAGATGAATGAACGGCTCAGATCGGCCGTGTGGGACCCAAAAGTGGGTCCCCGAGACCCATCTGTACACTGTCTGTGTACACCCATCGGTACGGGTAGAAGGGTTCGAGGAGGCTCAGTCCATCCAGTTTTAACAAATCCAAGAGGATAACACCTCCCCTCGTTAACCATCATGCATTTATCCTATTAGATGCATGATAGGTGCTTATTTGTGCCCAATTAAGCCCCTTAGTCTATACTTGTGGGTCCATTTGCATAGTTAATTGGTGTGGATTAATTAGTTTAACGCGTTTCTAGGCTTTGGAGATCAATGAGCCAAATAAAGTGCAATTTTGGAAAGAAAATCATTCAATCCCGAATTGGAAAGGAATCTGGAAAGCCTTTAGTATTTTGGTCATATCTTTTAGCTTGAGTATCTGATTGAGGCAAGGTTTGCGGCACTGGAAAGGAAATTCAATTTCCTACAACTTTCTTGTTTATGAGTTTTCCAAATTCCAACATCTCAGAGGTCGAAATTGGACTGGAAACGGGCTGCTGGGAGAGAGACTCCATGGCCAGCTAAACCCCTAATCTAGGGGAAGGATGAAACTCCACACCAAGTAACCTTGTTTTCTGTATAGATTAGGGTTTTTATTCGAATCAGATTATATATTTAGAACTCGATTTTATAGATATCAATAGAATCGTTTTACTTCTTTTTATCAGTTGCATATTTGTATCTACAGTTTCATATATTGTTCATATAATTGTACGTTTTCAGTGTTGTGCTTGGAATTCTGAGATAGATTATGCTCGTAAGACGGATCGTGCCGTTGGATAGCGGGACACCATGCCAATGAGACAGTTTGTGCTATGGGATAGTCTATGCCTTTTAACAATCACAAATATCCTCTTGTCAACTATCGATAGGGATTCAAGCCCTAGCTATAGTTATTTATCGATTCAAATAGAAATCTGGTTTATGTGAATGCATGGTTATGTAGTAGGGTAGATTCCAAAACCTAGGCTTTTCTCTCACCATCTTCATCTCATTTAATTTCAATTTTTTTTTTAGTTAATTAGCTTTCCAAAATCAAATCTCAGTCAATCGTTTCCTTAGAATTAATTTAGAAATTAATCGATTTATTGTAACCCAGCCAAGCTGTCTCCGTGGATCGATACTCAGACTTAGCCACTATTCTCTGGAGTAGTAGTTAATTCTTAGTTTTTATATATACATTTTTTACTCAGCACAACACGACCAAGGCATTTCAATGTGGTTGGGAAAATTGCCTCTCTCTTTTACCCCCCGAGAGGATAATGATCCAACCCTCTTTTTCCTTGTTGAGGCAGTGGACTAGCCCTCCATCGCACTGCTGCTGCCATGGGGAGCTCAAGTTCATCTCCAACCCAATGAGAGAACAACCTATCTAATTTCGGTTCGAATTTTTTTTTACAATCCCACTTCAATGATCGCGACTGTTCATTTCGTTTAGCTCGTTGAGCACATTAAGCATACCTGTTAGCCCAAAGGTTTCTATAGAACCTTAATGATTTTGATGATAATAAAATAGATTTTCATTAAAGGAGACATATAATTAATATTGTGATATTTTGATACTCATTTGAGTAATTATTTACTTGTAGGATTTGGTTGAATTATGATGGAGAGATTCTACACTAAATACCTATCTCCAATAGTCAAGATCTAGAATGGAAGGGGAAAGTTCAAGGACAAATCTTCTCCTAAGTTTTGATTGGCTACATGTGTTGTTTTGGGAAGTGAATATTAACATTTGAAAAGTGGATGATTCATTTGCTAAATGCGAAAAGGAAATTGAGGGAGAAGTATGCAAATGCCACTGAGAATTAAAAAGGATATGGCGATTTTCTTTCCTAATTGGTTCTAATGGCTATAAAATTTCTACAAGAAGAAGAGGCATTTAATTGAAGAATGATTGGAGTTTATGGGAAGATATTCGAATATCATATCAAGATGGAAGAGGCAAGGTTGTAAAAGGAAATGTTGTGGAGCATAATATTTTCCAACGGCTAGTGGAAATTGGATGGAAGCTATATCAAGTTTGTTGTACATTCTTGGAGTATAAAAAATGTGAAGCCAAGGAATAAAAGACAAGACAGAGCTTCACTGAAAGATTCTAAGTCACAAATTGATTAATCCCTTCATACTCCATTATTCATCTTGATATCTATACACTTGTGTGAGGGTCCTTATTTTGATCTTCATTGTAAAAGGGATTATACACCCTTATTCATACTATTGTGAGAGTTATCTTTTTGTGAGGGTTTTAGAGAGAAAATCACTTGGGGGTTAGGTGTTACTACCATAGAAGTCAAAATTGGTTGGGTTAGGTGTGACTAACACTGAAGTCAAAAATAGTTGGAGCAATTGGGGATTCTCCCGCAGTCCGTCTATGCAAGTTCGCTTAGCTCACCAGGAAAGTCAGTTGATTCCGTAAATGAAATTGATTCACTTCACCAACTTGTTGCTAGCTACATCTGCCTTCGCCCTCCAGGGGGTAGTACCATTCCGGACTTGATTCGAAGCGGAACTTAGTTACATTCATGTTCTTAGGAAGTAGAGGAGATGACAGCCTTTCTGCAATAATGCCACTTGGGATCTACTCAACGCAATGATTGCTCGTCGTAAATGTTTTTCTAGCACCCGCGAAGCTAGATGGTGTTACTATTAGAGAGTGCAGCAAATCCCGAGTTGGACGCTTGGGGGGTGGACTAGGCCGTGAAGTTGTGGACCGAATCATTATAAATCCTTGCATTCGATTTCTCTATTCCCTTACTCTTTATTTTCTGTCATATATTATTGCATTTAGTTTTTTAATTCCACATTATCTTTGAGATACACAATTCACCTCCATCTTGTGTTGTTATCCGGGCCAACAATACAAAAATGAAATTTATTGAACACCATTTGATAGATTTTGGAACATATTTGAGACACATTTATCTTGCAAAAACAAGGTTGCAACACTGAAAATCATACAAAACGTTAATTGGTCAACTTAATTTTTGACAATGTTTTGAATGAGTTCAAAAATATGAATGGTCCCTATAATTAAAGTGGGATCAGAAAAAAAATTCTGAACCAGAATTGTTCTCTCGAAGTCATTTGAAGGGATTGGATATGAGGTGGACTTTTGGGGAGCCCATTGTTTAAACCATCGAATATTTCTTTTCAAAATAAGTAATCACTTTTCTTACTTGATTTTTGTTCCTTTTTACGAGTACAAGGGAAAAAAACTATCGTGATTGCATTGTATTCAAACTTGTCATGGTTAAGAAATCACAAACAACGAAGGAACAAACACTTGGCTCTCTTCCACTAGGATTGACATAGTCTTACCATTGGAAAACGTTAGGTTTCTCTCATACTTGGTACATGTAGAAGGTGAGAAATTCGGGGTTAGAATATTCAAAGAGAGATGAGAATAGTGAACGATTAAAGTGTAAGGACTAGCTAAAAATCTGGGCTGGTGTAAGAACAAGGTTAATAGTAGGAAGAAACCATTGGTAGGATTTCCTTCACCTAAAATGAATAAGGTTAAGAGTGATTGCTCTCTAAAAAGAATGTTTCTTTCACTGGTATCACTCTTAGGATTCTAGTGTAAAAAATAAAAAAATAAAAACCTGAAATGTAGGAGGAATGTCTCATTTGTAGGCAACTCATCCACTCTTTTTGAGTAAAGTGAACCAACGTACAAACTCTGGACATGCGTCGAACGAAATCATGAGCGAATATTCTTTCTATACGCTCTCAGGCCCTCACCCTCGCGACACTTGCGGTAGTCTAATGGGTGGTACTCCGTGAGCACCTTTCTGAAGTGATCCCTTCTTCTTTAGCCACCAAACCATTAGATCTTCAGTTATTCCAAGTAAACGATGTGGTCAAGTCTACATCAATTTTTGTTGTTGCCACTATCGATCATGGTCAAGTCTAGCTCTCCCTTGCCATTACTGCACCAAGCCTCTAATCGCTCATCATATGGTCCTACCAAGTCGACCAGAGCATAACTCGATGTCCGGGTCAAGTCATTTTTAAAGGGCTAACATCTCTTTGCGTCATGTCCTAAATCTTCGGGGAATCACAATCGTTTCCCTTTTTTAGTGTTATCTATCTAAACTCAAGTTGTACCGGTAATGGCGCGGTTTGGCTCTCACGTGGGTCATGTGGTTGTGATCCTCTCGCTGTTGAGAAATAAATCTTCGAACCCAGTAATCACGTGTACAGATTAGACAACAACAAAATAAAAAATCAAAACTCCTATGAGGCGGAATTAGGGTTTACCTCTCATCCATAGACACGACACACTAGTTGACTTGTTTCTTTTTTAAAAATTGACAGACCCAATTACTGTATACAACAAACTCTTCTCGACGATATCTCATGATCTCCTGCCATATTATATTATACCTCAATCACGTAGCCAAGCGTGGACTTCTACGTAGTTTCTTTGTTCTCTCTTTTACAGCCTCTCTTCTAATTTTTCTGAATGACTATGTGAGACTAGAGAACATAACGATATATTTATAGGGCTAAGGCAGAGACCTGAGGAGAAACAAATTTGGGCTCCTTGTGCAAATAGGAATCTTTAATCCACCAAGATTATATTTCTTATTTCACAAAATTTAACTCACACCACTACAGAATTATAATTGCACTCCAGTCTTTATCTCAATTATGTTTCGAGCTTCATGTTATTAAATACTTTAATATCTCTCCACTTTAAGATTACAGATGCCTGTTGATTAAATTACTGATAATTATATTTAATCAACATCTTATAAATCGTAAGGAATCATTATTAAGTTGGACTTTGAGAAGGCCTTTGATAATTTGAATTGGAACTATCTTCTTGAAATGATGAGGATTTATGGGTTTTCCCTTGAAATGGATCTCATGGATTAAAGAATGCCTATCTTCCTCATGGATTTCTGTGTTAGTTAATGGCTCTTCTTGCGAGGACTTTCAAATGCAGAAAGAGGTAAGGCAGGGTGATCCCCTATCCCCTTTTCTTTTTATAATCGCTACTGAAGGGCTTAACTGGATGTTCAAACATGCACTTTTGCAAGGCACACTTTCTGGATTAACTATAGCCAATGATGGACCATGTATCACTCACCTGCAGTTTGCATATGACACCCTTGTCTTCTGCAATGCAAAAATTAGAAGAAGTTGTTGCTGTCAAGGAGTTTTTAACAAAGTTTAAAGGAATGTCTGAGATCAAAATAAACTATCACAAAACTATTCTCTGTGGTGTTGGCATGGCAGATATGGATGTGCAACATTTTGCTCAAAGTTTTGGTTGCCTTACTCAAAAATAACCTGTGAGATATCTTGGTATGCCTTTAGGGGCTAGTCCAAAACTCATATCTACTTGGAAACCTGTTATTGATAAAGTTAGGGCCAGTCTTGCCTCGTGGAAGAGAAGGTACCTGTTCTTTGGTGGCAGAATTGTCCTCATCAAATCTGTTCTCTTTAGTCTCCCTATATTCTTCATGTCTCTTTTCAAAATGCCAGAAGGTGTGGCAAAACGTATTGATTCCATTCAAGCAAAATTTCTTTGGGGAGGATGTGATCTAAAAAAGAAAATACACATGGTGGCTTGGTCTAGAGTCACAATGACAAGAGAAAGTGGGGGTCTTGGCATCAGATGCATTAGGCAAATGAATGAAGCTCTTCTTACTAAATGGTGGAGGTTTGGAGTCGAAAAGGAAGCTCTTTGGAGGGAAGTAATTCAAGCAAAATATAAGATGGGGGCAAATTGTTGGTTTCCCACAGTTGAAACCCATAAAATGTTTCCACCATTTGGAAAGATATCATGAATGTTCAATCTAGGAATCCTGATTTGTTTGCCTTGTATTTTAAAAATATCAGGATTAAGGTCGGCGATGGAAGCTCTATTCTTTTCTAGAAAGATGTTTGGCTTGGAAACCCTTATCTTGCTGAAGTGTACTCCTCGCTGTTCAGAATTGTCAACTCAAAAGATGAACTTCCTGGTCAAGTGCCGACAAGAAGAGATGATGCAGAGCATTGGGACTTGCAGTTTAGAAGGAGATTGCATGATTGGGAGGAGGTTATGCTAGCTGAGTTCTATCAACTTCTCGATGAATCTGGTGTTGCAGCAAACAATGGAGCAAAGGATACACTTGTCTGATCCGCCAGCAATTCAAATGTTTTCATGGTAAAATCTTTCTATGAACTTGCCAGCTAGACCAAATACTATCTTAATAAATTCAGCTTATGATCTCATATGGAGAAATGTGGCGCCTTATCGTGTTCAATGTTTTGGATGGTTAGTTCACCTTGGAAGAATCAAAACTTCAGAATTCTTGTTTAGGATTGGCATGATTCAAAACGTAGGAAAAATCAATTGCAAATGCTGTAACTCAGGTTTGTAAACTCTAGACCATCTATTGCTTCATTGTGATTTTGTTTGGATGGTATGGACAAAAATATTGCTTTGGTGGGGTGTTCAATGAGCAACATCAAAATCAGTGGTGGATTTACTTCTTTGGTGGAACGACTGGAATATGAAATCTACGAAAAAGATTATTTGGGACTGCATCCCTTTGGCAGTCATGTGGACCATCTGGAATAAGAGGAGTGCTCTAATTTTTGAAGTTGTAACTCCTGACTGGGAAGACATCACTGATCTCATTAAAACCAGGGTTGCTCTCTGGGTTAAAACAAAGGAGGATGATGGAAGCAGAAGGGGTAAATACTCAGTGGGAGATTATATCTTTAGGCTCCAACGTGTGTTGGATTCTATCTAGATATCTTTACCATATGTTTTTTTCTATCTATTGGTTGCAAATTAAAGGGTGTGTCCTTCATTTTGATGCTGTCTGTTTTGTTCTCTTAATCTGTTGGTGCCTTGCCAATTTCTTGGGTCTTAGAGTTTCATATGATTAACTACTTGAGTGTGCCAATTTATTTGGCCCGTCCCTTAGATATGATGTTTTCCTCTATGTACCCTTTTCACTGTACCTCTCTCAAAGTTGAATGAAATTTATTCTTTGCCGTTCCAAAAAAAAAAAAAAAATCTTATAAATCACTTTGAGACTTTCCACTTAACTTATTCGATATGTTGGATACAAGTATCCACCTTAAGGGTTTGACATAATCAAAACTTATAAGCTTACTCAAGGGGTATCATCAATCCCTATTAGGACATGGATTCCATTAATAATTAATATCGATATATATCAGACATAAAATGTTGTGACCCAACTCAATCAAGATTATTGACTGTAAAGAGAATCCCACTTAATAATGAATCAAAGTCAACAACATTAAATGTATATACCAATTATTTATCTTTGGATTAAGAACATAATCATTCATAATAACCATAAGATTCTAATTGTCTTATAATATCATTATTAAGACAATTACCTTAAAGCGGTCATGTTCAACACACACAAAGTGTACTAGCATATCAAGTTGGAACTAGAATTGTTCCCTGTAACCAAGACAAACCTACTAAAACTTTATGCTACAATCCTACTGATAGCGTGTCAAAGTTCATCTAAAATTGTGAACCAAAGACTTCTATTCTACGAGAATTAATGATCCAATCTTCTATGTGTAAGCCATACGCTACACATTAGACCATCTACTATGCAGAATAAAAGACACACATGGACAACATACAATAATACCATGCAAACATTGTCCATAATAGATTCTCATAAAAAAAGGATAAAATTGATGAATAAATAACTAATTAAATATTAATGCATTACATAAAGGCATGACTTTTAGTATAAATTCCTAACACTCGGTTGGTCCCATGGTTTGGCCCTTGCGGGTGAATCTCGTGGTTGGGCTCTCGCGGTTTAGGCTCATGTCCAGAGCTCCCGACCAAGGCTAGCTAGCTAGCGGCTTAGGCCAGCAGCCAGCTCAATATGGCCAGCTCCTATGGTTGGGACCTGCGGCTTGGGTTCGTGATTCAAGCCCCCTGCCAGCTTGATCCAGCGGGCAACACTCTCGGTCAGGGCTCGTAGCTTAGGACCGCAGCCAGAATATTGGTCTTGCGGCCAAGGACCGCAGTTTGGTGTTGTCCACTTGTTTCTCTTTTCCCGTTCCACGTGTCAGCTGTAGTGTACCATGTCAATCGCAATTACCCTCTTAAAATAACTTGGACGGATTCTTTCCTTCATATATTCTACTTGTTGAGTGTTTGCTCATTTAACGTGTGCACAACCTAAGGATTTTGATCTTCAAATGAATACTGGCGACGGTAGCTCGGAATCCAATAGTGGCATACATTGGACATTAGGAAAAAATACTTTCAATGACAGTGAGTCCGGTGTTTGTCAATGTCCTGATCCGGTTCTCCCAAACCAACTTAAGTCTTAGCGGCTTGCATGCATGAAATCGACATATCGGCATATTTTGACTCCCACATGAACATATATAAAAATGGAAATATATATATATATATACGCCAATGATCTAATAAGGGATCCCTTAACCAAATTCCGTGCGGACCTCACCTTTCCGAGCCAAATTTTGACGATCCGAACCGCTCAATATTTTTAAAATGCATTTTCCAAGGTGTATATAGCGTTTTTAACAAAAACTGATCGGATCAAGCCCTTCCAGGTATTTTTTTTTGAAGATTTTTCGCGTGGACCCTTAAAAATGCATTTTAAAAACATTGAGCGGTTCGGATCGTCAAAATTTGATCCGGAAAGGTGAGGTCCGCACCAAATTTTGGTTAAGGGATCCCTTATTAGATCGTTATCCTATATATATATATATATATATATATGTTAGAGAGACGAACACCAAGAAGTTCGTAAAATATAAACACTCTCACATGCAAGACCTGTGTGAGAGTATCGATGTTTGTAAAAGTGAAAGTGTCCAATCATTGCTGAGGAACAAATGAAGAATTACAAGCTACGAATATCCATGTAGAACAAAATGGTTTTTTGAACAAGCACACAAAATGAATCTCATAGGATACAACATGAATTCAGTTATATTGAGTCTTGAAACATAACAAGTCGAAATAAGACAAGTAAAAGAAAAAAATGAACATCAAACCAGATACAAAAAGAATAAATAATTATTTTATGAGCTAAATTGAGCCCAAGAATAACAAAGAAATAAAAGAATCAGTTTTTTCTTTTTTGCGAAAGAAATCGGGAGAGCATCTTGTATATCCAAATGTCAGCAGAGTTCTTATTCTGCCCTAGTCGATCGTTGATGGACTAATTACCCCTTCCATCGCTCGGACCAGCCGAGTTTTTGATCCCTCCTAGTGTTTCCATATTAGTGAAGCCATGCCCCTCACCTCCATCACTTGGACCTGCAGAAATTTTAATTCCCCCTAGTGTTTCCTTGTTAATGAATCCATGCCCGGCTCCTCCATCGCTTGGTCCAGCCGAGTGTTTGATTCCCCCAAGAGCTTCGGTGTTGGTGGATTCATGTCCCTCCCCTCCACGTCTTGGACCAGCAGAGGATTTTATTCCCCCAAGAGTTTCGGTGTTGGTGAATCCGTGTCCCTCTCCTCCATCACTCGGACCGGAGTTTTTTATCCCCCCTAATGATTCAGTGTCGGTGAATTCATGTCCCTTTCCTCCAGGGCTCGGGCCGGAGTTTTTGATACCCCCTAGTGTTTCAGTAATGGTTGACTCTTCGTGTCCCTTTCCTCTAGGGCTCGGGCCGGAATTTTTTATCCCCCCTAGTGTTTCATCAATGGTGGGCTCCTCGTGTCCCTTTCCTCTAGGGCTCGGGCCGGAGTTTTTGATCGTTTCAATGTGGAGCCCTTGAAATACATTGTCAATCGCTTCGCCTATACAGGCACGAGGCTTATAAGCGGGATTGAGAGGACGGGCTTGGGAAATGAAAAATGAAGCGTTGAGGAGGAGGAGAACTAAGAACAAGGTTAGAGAATTGGGAGTTTGAGTCATTTGGAGAGCGTTTTTTTTTTTAATAACCGGATGTCGGGAAATTTGAAGAGGGTTTGTGTAGTTAGAATGAGAGGGAGAGTCTTGAAATAGTGTGTATTGAGATAGAGAGAGGAGGAGGTTTTGGATGATGGAGGCAAGGTGAGATTGGTGTCCTGTATTTATAGATATGAGGCTGATTTGACTGAGTGAAGCGAATTCAAACACGTGGGTAGGTTGAAAGGGCTTGGAGGGGCGCAGCCACCTCCGAATTCTTTTGAATGGGAATCAACAAGGGGACCTTAAAAATGAGGATGCAGGAGAGGAGACCACAACTACCCATTTCCAACAGGGGAAAAAGAAAATACTCCTACCAGAATCTTGATTCTACTTTGAATCTTTAGCTAAATTTATTGCTATAAGTTCGGCCAAACTTTTAATTTTGTGACATTTTTCGCAAGGTCTTTTTGGTTATTTTCACTTAATCTGTATCAGATTCAGGTCAAATTTTTACACCATATTTATCGTCTCAGCGAGAGTAATCGAAAAAGTATATAAATAAAATAAAAAACTTAAAAAAAAAGTTCATATAAGTCGACGAAAAAAAACCTCGGTCTTTTTCGTCATCTTATATGAATACTTTTCAAAAAAAATTCTATATTTTATACTTCTCTTATTCCTTTTGTCTAGCATTAATGTCAAGTACCTAGAAAAGTTGCACTAAATTTACACGGAAAACAGCAATGAGTGGTTGAGATTCACTCCCACTCATTACTCTTTTCTGGGTAAATTCTGTGCAATTTCTCTGGGTACATCGCATTACTGTGTTGAAAAATCACCAAAAAGTTAGGCAAAACCCTAACAGAGATGAAGGGTGGAGGATCAAAACAGCAAAGCGCAATATTACAGTTCCATGAAATTTCCTGAAGTTAGCTTGCGTGATCAATTGCATAAACATATTTGATATAGTTCCTGAATTCCTGGTCAAGTAATTTTATACATGTTGAAGCTGGCGGCAAATGAAATATTCTAAAGATGTATTTTACTGACATCTGCATATTGCCACCACCTCTCTCTCTCTCTCTCTCTCTCTCTCTCTCTCTAATCCACTTAGCTAATTAATTTAAAAGGTCATGAACGACCACTAAAACAAAAGTTATGGTTTTAAACTGGAGCAAAATGTCCCTTGCATCAATATTGAATATATGTGGCTTGTCTGCAGTGGACACTTCTCATAATCTCAAGTCGTCCAAAATTGTTCTGCATTGAATAATTGATTGTCGAGATGAACAGTTGATATTGAACTGCAGAAGCTCTTCTACAGTCTGACCAACAACTACGAAGATGCCGGGTCCTATAATATTAAACTAAGAATTGCAATCAAATGCCAACCCCAAGAGACAGTAATTCTTATTTAAACAACCTTCCTTCCACGCTATCCAATTGGTTTGTCAACAAGGAGTTAAGAATCGAGACCCCTTTGATCTCACGAAACTAATTTTTCTTTATTTGATTGGCAAGGCAAGGGACAAAGGCGTTACCCCTAGAGACATCAGAGTTGATAGACCAAATAAGGGGGTGTTTGGGAACCTCATTTTCAGCTTTTCATTTTTAAGTTTTTGGCTTTTCAACTTTTTGGATTATGGTCATAATGTATTTTGAATTTGGTAGGAGTGTTTGGGAGAAATGTGCAAAATAAATTTTGCAACAGGAATAGTGTTTTGGAGATATGTCCAAAATCCATTTTGTGGGGCTTTTTGTTAATAAAAATGAGAAAAATAGAAAATGAGAAATCAAAAGGCTGCTCCCCACCTCTTTTTCACCTCTCCTCTCTAAAGTCAAAAATGGAAAACTCATTTTCTTAGAAATCATTTTGGCCCAAGTCTACCAAACATCCAAAACCCAAAAATGTGAAAATGAGAAGTAAAAAAGGAGCTCCCAAACACCCCCTAACCCTTTGCAGGTTTTACTCATAGTGTTTTTTTTTTAATTTTATCAGCAATAAAATTTATTGGTGAAACTTTACAAGAGTACATCAAGTCCGGGGGGAAGGGGAGAGGACTCCAACCGAGGTTGAAGAAATTAAAACACCTAATTGGTAAAAGCCCAAAAAACACCCGGTGGACAAATCCCAAATTACCTAGTGGCTCAGCCCAGTACAAACAATAAAAACAGTGAGGGCATACCCAATGCAAACTAAAACCCTTAGCAACCTGCTGCCGCCCCGCCGCCCAGCTCCACCATAGTTGAAGATGAAAATTTTGAACTCTGTATTCTAGCTCGAGTGATAAAGAGTGTTAAACCGAACAAAGCCTGCTTTTACTGCCCCTCCATGTTAAACAACAGACTGTACTGGTACCTGAGTTGTCTTAGGTTGAAACAAGATTCAAATATGTAAGGTTGAGTTTCTGTTCAAATTCTGCTTAAAATTCAGCAATAATCTATAAACGAATACTAATTGACTCCTACCCACCCATGACCCAAATTACCAATTTTCAATACATCTCCATTGTTTTTCTTCCCACTCAAGGTTGAACATTCTAATCTTGCATCAACCCTTCAATTTTCTTCATCTAAATGGGATTCTGAGAAACTTCCTCCAAAGAAAATAACTAGTTTTTGAAAGGCTAGTATTGCACTAGTCCTGTTTGACTCCCTGTTACTTTCTCTCTTTCTTTTTTCCTGTTATTCAAATCTCCTTTTTCCTGGTGTACTGTAATTCTGTATTGATGTATTCAAAGAGGGTTAGTAAGATGTCCAATTTGTTTTTCATTGGGTCAAAAACCATTCAAATACACAATGAACAGGGTGCTGCCCTTCAACTGTCTTCAGTTGAAACAGGTTTTGAAAAGGTCAATGGCTAATGTAGTGCATAAATCTAATTGGGACTCCCACAACTTTTTTTTTTTTTTACTATATAACCGGATATCCGGGTCAGCTTGTGCGCATCTCAACTAATTCCAGGGCATTGAATTAACGACCAGACTAATTGATCTCTAGTGGCCTCAAAACTTGGAATGTTTGGAATGTTTCGCCTCTGTGAGAGCAAATCCAATGCTAAATGGAAAATGGCTATAGTCATTGCTATAATTTGGCACCAAAAAGTGATTTTGGTGCTATAATGCAACCCAGTCTCCAATGCTCAGTTGTAAAATGGAACCAAACAGTTTCAAATTTAACTAACTTTCCCACCACCTCACTTTAATTACGTTTTTAACCCCAATTCAACTATGTACGTTATTTTCAACCCCGTTGTGATCTAATTTTTAACCCCCATTCGGAAATATTTTTTAATTACGTTTTTTTTTTGTCCTCCACTATTTCAACCACCATTATACCCCAGATAATTACTTCGTGAGAGGCCACTTCAATTAATCAATTACTACATTAATAGATTTAAAAAAAATACAATAATCTATTAATCAATTGCATTAATAGATTTAAAAAAAATACAATAATCAATTACATTAATAGATTTAAAAAAAATACAATAATCAATTAATCAATTACTACATTAATAGATTTAAAAAAAATACAATAATCAATTTATCAATTACATTAATAGATTTTAAAAAAACAATAACCACTTCGGGGGTTCTCTCTCTCTCTCTCTGTAAAATCGATGGGAGGGTTCTCTCTCTCTCTGTAAAATCGACCAAACCCCCCTCCTCTCTCTCTCACCGATCGGACGACCCCTCCCTCTCTCCTTCACCGATCAAGCCCCCCTCTTCTCTCTCTTTGTCAATCAAACCCCCCTCCTCTCTCTCTCACCGATCGGTTTGGTCAAAACCCTCAAAGTAGATCTCACGAAAACCCCAAATTTCTCACCGATTAGCCATGGTTGCAAGATTCTGGTGCACCACGGTCAAATTGAGGTCATTTGATGGTGATTCTGGTGCTCCGGTGATGGTGACAACAGGAGTTTTCGGCGACCTAGGGGATTCCGGCGACAGCAACAGTTTTTGGTTGCATTTTGCTAGTTCCAGCGATTTTCCGGCAATATTCAGGTAACACTCCGGTTGGTTTTGTGGAAGATGACAGTTATACTTGATGATGTGGCAAGGATGGTTCTATATTTGCAACCAAGTATCCATTTGTTCCATTTTGCAATTGATTATAGCTATGCACTGGATTGAAGATTTATATTTTTTGGTTGTATAATAGCAATGCAACTAGATATCCATCCCCCATTGGATTTGCTCTGAGATTCACATGTTCAACCTCATTAAGGCCAAACACTTATCGTTTTTTCATGCCTATGGTCAAACCTCTGGGGTTGGGACTAGTGATCTTGTTTCAATTGCTGGTTTATTCTCAAAACTGACCTCAACTGACTTATTGCGTTTTACGAGACAAATTATTCTTTTACTACAATACATCATTCAAAAGATCAGCTTAAGTGAGGAATTGGACAATTATTGAATCCACAATTGATCTTTTTAAAATGAAAACGTGAAAATTGAACCAAAATTCCAACCACTCTTTTCTTTGGACTTGAACTTTCAATGCCTAGTCCATCTACACTAGAAGCCCAAATCCCCAACATTATATAGCCCAACCAAACACATCTAATAAATCTGATAATGAAACCACTGGTGGTAGTTTTTCATCTTTGAATTGCATCAGTACACATCGCCAACGATCCCTGGTATCTTCATCGTAAGGTGATGTTTAATTCATTATTGTAATGAATTTCTTACCATAGTCCCGAAGAAAGAAAAAAAAATCAAATTTTGTAAAGAAAGCGAAGTGGTCGTGTGTAGTGAGCCTACGAGACAACGAGACTAGACCGGTCCAGCTTTATGCAAAAATTTTGTTGAACCCTAACCCTAAAGACATGAGTCCTCTAGGTTGTGTTTGGTTTGAGTTTTGAGTTTTAATTTTTGTAATAATTAGAGGGAGAAATAAGAATATTAATTAAAAAAAATAGGTATTAATGATTGGAGAGAGATAAAGAGAAAAATAAAAATAATATTTAAAAATAAGGGTAATAATTTAATAATAATAGTAATTGAGAAAACCGGTTCTTGAAAACCAAAACGAACAACGCCCTAAATTTCCCATTCCTAATTTGAGCAAAATCGTACAGAACCGTCACAATCATACAATGTCATATAGTGTTGCGGAGTACATGGTTGAGTGTGGTTTGGGTTTTGAGTTTTTGGTTTTTGTAATAATTAGAGGGGGAAATAGGGATAATAATTAAAAAAATAGGTATTAATTATTGGAGAGAGATAGAGAGAAAAATAAAAATAATATTTAAAAATAGGGGTAACAATTGAATAATAATTGAGAAAACCGATTTTTGAAAACCAAAACGAACAAGACCATATGTTTTTGTTTTTTGTACTGGCAGTATTTTTCATCTCCCTCACGGAGATATTTTTTAGAGAAAAATGACAAGGAATATGACACTTGGGTAAAGGTTATCCAGATCCGAACAAGGCAAACACCATTTTCGAGAATCGGCATGTAAGCAAGTAAGCTCACTACACTCTAGTAGTGAGCAATCACGTTCGTCTGTTCAATAATCAACGATCTTGATTATCTTATACAAAAGATAAGCGTCTTACATATAGGATAATTGCATTTAATCGGGACCGTTGATTGCAGAACGGACATTCATAATTTCTCACTACAAGAGTGTAATGGGGTTCCGATTATCTTACATAAAAGATAAGTGTCTCACATTTAGAATAATTATATTTAATTGAGAGAACATTAATTATCGAACAAACGACCATAAGTGTCTCTGTCTGTCTTTATTGTGGCATTATAGAGCCGTGGGAATTGACAGATTTAAGGCCACTACCAAACAACACCTCCAATGGTTTTTTGCTTTTGTGTCCACTCACAAAAAGGGGAAAGAAGTACAAAAGAACATCCACCACAAATCGCACCACACAATTAATTCATGCTATTCACTAAAGGATAATTTTTGATATATAATTTCAAATTTTTTCAATATTTAAAACAAGTTATTTTTTCTAATAAAATTAATTATTTATAAACAATTAATTTCATCAGAAATAAGTGATATTTTGACATCAATTTAAAAACTATAAATAAAGCGTGAACACACTATCGCCAGAGATTAGTCATTTCCCCAGGCCAAAAAGTCACTCTTTCATCAAACAGTAAAATAAAGCTCAGACACTTCCACTTTTCATCTTAGACTTTGTTCCATTAACTTTGTTTTTAAGTTTTTTTAGCATTTGAAACTATTTTAGTTGATATATATGAGGTAAATAACCTATCTCATAAAGCGTGGAAAATTAAAAAACTCAAGGAGCCATTTAGTGAAACACGGGACCATAGTGTATAGTGGACAACAACTTAAAACACGGCATTGCCGCAAGGACATTAAATGATTTTTACACCAAGGGTACTTTTCGATAAAATATTAATTTTGTTATTTTCTTTTTTATCGTTTATTTTTTCTCTAATCCATGTCAAAATTTTTGAATACGAATTTATTTTGAGAAACAGAATCTAGTAATTTGTTTTGATAAACGATATCTAAAAAGTTCAAAAAAAAAATCATGACAAAAAACCTCAAACAATTTTTTTTTTTTGGTCATATAATAGAAAAATCTATATTCACCCTAACCTCACCCCAACCAATCATAAATTCATATCAAACTACTCTTCATGGTATTTTGAATTTTGAACATGCAACCTCCTTAAATGTAAAACAATTTTTGAAAATAAACAAAATTTTGCTAACTTTAGTAGTTTAAAAAAATAGTACTTTAGCCTCTTTCATGTTGTCTTATTTAAAACTATTTCGATTTCAATCCAATTTTTCATATTTTCTTGAATTTCTTGGGACGGAAAAATAAAATATCTAAAAAGTCTAGCACAAATTGAAAAATATATATATATATACATTTTGAGTAAAAGTGTAAGAACTTCAATAATAAGAAATATTACAACCTACGGAGTTCAACTAAATACAACTGAAAAGGCGTAATGTCAAAAGAGAAAATTACACAACCAAATGAAAAAAAATGATATATCCAACGACAAATTGATCCAACGATCAATTGTCGAAAATCCGCATATGAAATGTCGATGAACGACTGACACGGTAAAGAACTAATCAGGCTAAACACACTCTAATCTAAACTAAACATTTTGCGCACTTTCCTAGTATCCAATCAAGAATTCCAAAGACCAGATTGTAACTGTCCCCTCCCTCCGCTCCAAAAGTAGAACGGGAGAGGATCCAATTCCCGAATTAAACACACACATCCAATATTTCATTACGCAATTAACATACGTGGTCCCGAATTGGATTGGATTGATGATATTACCAAATTTTACAATACAGATTTCAAGAAAACAACAATCAATCCACATAATTCCGATACAGATCTAATCAACCACACTGACCGCATAAATTATACTCCTACAACAACAACCGAAAAATTAAACAAAAAGCAAGAAACCCAATCGAGAAAAACCAAATCTGAAATCAAGCGTCAAACGATTCAACTCATTTCCCTCGATTATTGAAGTTCATCTTCTCGTAGTACCGAATCGACAGTAGCGACAGCGAAAGGTGCACCTCATCCTTCCCCCACCGCTTTTTCCCCGCCGCCGCAGCCGATTTCGCCGGAACTACCGGCGGCGGCAGCGGAAGACAAGGCCACGCCGATGACGACGCGGCAGCAGCAGCAGAGGAAGATGGTTTGGATAACGGCCAGAGGTACAGCGAGTGGAGGCGACGAAACCCGCCTAGGGCGAGAACAACTGATCGGAGCTGGTGGGTCCCGCCTGAGTGCTTGGTGCAGATCATCTCCCAGAGCCGCTCGTCGTTGGCCGTCTTGTGCCACTGCTTGCTCACGCACGCCGATAAGGCGACGGTGCGCGCGTCGGCGTGCTTTAGAATCTCGTAAAGTAAGTTTTCATCGGTTAATACGGCGGAAGAGTTGTCGTTGGGTTCTTGATTTGGATCTTGTGAGTCTGGTTTGGGCTTCTTGTTGGTCTTGGTGTCGTCGTCGGTTGAGGCCGGATCGGAGGATGATTCTTCCACCGGTCGCTTCATCGCCGGTGGATTGAAAAGGGTTTTAGTGAGAGATGATTTTGTTTCGATCTGAGAGGAAATGATGGAAGAGTTGAGTTGGAAGAGGGGTAAATTAGATATCCAATGGGGAAATTATCATGTGGTGGGTGTCCACCTGGTTTAGGATGGTTTCGAAGAAGACAAGAAAGGAAGGGACGGACGTGGGTTATTAAAAAAGAGCAACACTACATACACACAAAATTTACCCACAAATGACCTAAACAAACGCACAAGTGTGTGTGTTTGGGTCATTTATGGGTAAATTGTTCGTGTGTATGTATCATTTCTGATTAAAAAAGCACACCATATTTTGCGGAAATTGAACCACTAGGATAGGATTTGTTTGGAACTTGTGCAAAAGAACAAAAAAGTTTAAGAAAAATTAAGAAATTTCTCTCTCAAGTGTTTAGTTTAGAGAAAAAGAGGGGACAAAATAACAAATTCAAGTATTGTGCATAAAAATTTTCTTCCATTTTCTGAGTACTAAAAAGTTATACTATCTTTTTATCTCTTAACATACGACATTATAATCAGTGGCGGAGCTAGTACAGGGCCAGTGTGGGCCCGTGCCCACACTGGATAATTTTCCAGTTTTTTTTTTTTTTTTTTTTTAATAGATCTGATATCTCTATTCCCAGCCAAAAGGGAACCCAGTTATAAAAGTGAAAAAAGGACGCCAAAAAAGAGGACAACGAAAGAGAAACTCTGTGATGCCTTGCTTGATCAATCAATGGATTCACTCTCAAATCTCAACCTGCTATCATGTTCTCTGGTTGTCATCCCTTCGAAACCCTAAGATCACGTTCGATTTCACCAAACAATAAGGTAAATCTCTGGTATTACTTTGAAAATACCATGTTCTCTGGTTGCCTTGCTTGATGTACAGTCGAATTAATAACTCTGCGAAAGCCGTGTGTTGGGGTTGTGCTTGCATAATTCGAGAGAAATACATGCTATTTTGGAATAAAGACAAGATTTTGACACTGATTGGTTGCTATTGAAGAATCGGGTTTTGTTCAATAAGCTAGTTGGCTAGTTGCTCTCGTACACGTTGAATCTGTGCACGAGCAACATTTGCCGATAAGCCATTGGCCATACAGATGCATAGTTTGGATTACCTTCTCTCCTATTCTTTGGTGCGTCCTGGAACACTGACTGTGTCTGTTAATTTTGTAGTAATGGCTAAAGTTAAAAGTTTGTAATTATGCTTTGCTAATTTTTTCTTCAACTTTCTGGTTTCCACTGGAGTTTATTGCCTTCAATTCAGTGATAAAGAGGGTGAATAAGTGAAACAATTGTTTCAATATGATGAACCGTGAATGCCCCCTATGCCTAGTCTGTTAATTGATGCAGTGATGTTAGTCATGTTACTGATATACAATTGTTTCAATCCTCTTTTTTTTTTTTTTTGAATTAGATATGAAGAGATTCTATAAAGCAAAGCCTAGAATTGATGAAATCCTTGATTCTCAAAAAGAGGATGAACTCAATTCTTCTCCCCCCAAACAAAGTTTTGTGGAAGTGGTCCAAGTGGAACTCAATTCGGAAGAAATTACCGCGGATCCAGGGCTACGTGCTTCGATTATGGATTGCAATCCAAATGATCGAGAACAACTCCGTAGGGCATATTTAGCGAAAGGTCCTTGCCAACCTCGTAACCATAACTTTCCGACAAAAGCATTTGGGAAAAAGATGAGGCATTTTAATCCGGCTTGGTTTAAAGAGTTTCCTGATTGGTTAGAATATAGCATGGAAAAGGATGCTGCCTTTTGCCTTTACTGCTATCTTTTCAAGCCGGATAATGGAGATCAAGCGGGAGGAGAATCTTTTGTTCTTGATGGTTTTTCAAATTGGAAAGATAAAAAGAGACTACAAGTTCATGTTGGGGGCCTCAATAGTGCACATACACAAGCATGGAGGAAATGTGAAGATTTGCTCAACCAAAAGCAGCATATTGAAACAATAGTTTTGAAGCAATCAACACAAGAACGGATTGATTATCGAACTCGGTTGACTGCATCAGTAGATTGTGCTCGATTTCTTCTAAATCAAGGACTTGCATTTCGCGGACATGACGAGTCTGAAAGTTCAAGTAATCAAGGTAATTTTCTTGAACTTTTAAAGTGGTATGCTGAACGTAATAAAGATGTCAAAGCTGTTGTATTGGCCAAAGCTCCAAAAAATGACAAGTTGACTTGTCCTGATATCCAAAAAGAAATTGTATGTGTAGCTGCACGTGAAGCTATCAATTTGATTCTTAGAGATCTTGACAATGCTCATTTTGCTATTTTGATTGATGAAGCCCGTGACAATTCAATCAAGGAGCAAATGGCAGTTGCGATTCGGTATGTGAACAAAAAGGGTAATGTGATTGAGCGCTTTTTAGGTGTTGAACACGTTCCTAATACTAGTGCTATTTCGCTCAAGAAAGCTGTGGATAATGTATTTTCTAGACATGGATTGAGTATTGGAGGACTTAGGGGGCAAGGTTATGATGGAGCTAGCAATATGCAAGGCGAACTGAATGGTCTTAAAGCAATCATACTTAAAGAGAATCCGTGTGCATATTATGTTCATTGTTTTGCGCACCAGTTACAATTAGCTCTTGTAGCTGTGGCGAAGAACGATGATAATATTGCATATCTCTTTCAGTTGGTCACTAAGGTTGTGAATGTTGTTGGAGCATCATGCAAGCGGCGAGACATTCTAAGGGAGAAGCAAGTTGAAAAAGTTGTTGAAGCGATTATTCTTGGAGAGCTTTCAAGTGGACGAGGGTTAAACCAAGAAACTAGTGTCAAGCGCCCTGGGGATACACGTTGGAGCTCCCATTATGGTTCTTTGGTTAGCTTAATGGGTATGTATGCATCCGTGATTGATGTGCTTGAAATTATTGAGGAGGATGGTACAAATGGAGAGCAAAGATTAGAAGCAACTTCTTTGTTGGAGTCAATTCAATCCTTTGAATTTATCTTGCATCTTCATTTGATGAGAACCATATTGGGAGTTACCAATGACTTATCACAAGCTCTACAAAGGAAAGATCAAGATATTGTTAATGCCATGGCTCTAGTTCAATTGTCGAAAAGGCGGCTCCAAACAATGAGGGAAAGTGGGTGGATCTCTCTATTGAATGCTTCGTCCGGTTTTTGTGAAAAAAATGAAATTGATGTTCCTAATATGGATGATTTGTTTGTACCTCGAGGGGGGAAAAGGCGCAAAGCTCATAAGGTGACAAACTTGCATCATTTTCGAGTCGAGATATTCTACTCCGTTATTGATATGCAACTTCACGAACTTAATGCTCGTTTCCCGGAGTCTACTACGGAGTTGCTTTTGTGTGTGGCATGTTTGAATCCATCTAACTCATTCTCTTCTTTTGACAAGGAAAAATTGATCCACATGGCCGAGTTGTATCCGAAAGATTTTTCTTCAATGGAACTCATGATACTTGATGATCAACTTGATAATTACATCGTTGATATGCGCACTAGCATTGAGTTCTCCACTTTGCTTGGAATTGGTGATCTTGCAGAGAAAATGGTAGAAATTGGAAGACACCGAGTTTATCCATTGGTTTATTTGCTTCTAGTTTTGGCATTAACTTTACCAGTTGCAACTGCTACAGTTGAAAGAGCCTTTTCAGCTATGAATTATGTGAAGAACCAGTGGCGCAATCGAATGGGTGATCAATGGACGAGTGATAGCATGATTGCATATATAGAGAAAGACATATTTGAAAGCATTGACAATGAAGATATCATGCAAAGCTTTCAAAACATGAAAACTCGTCGTGGTCTATTGTAAAGCCTAACTTTAGTAACTTTTGTTCGTGGCTATGATAGTTTTGTTCGTGTTTCTTATGGAAACATTGTTAATTGTAATGTGGGATTGTTTTGCTAGTGTTTTTAATGAAGTTCATATTAGATTACTCGTTCTATCCTTGGTGCCCACACTGCTCCTAATTCCTGGCTACGCCACTGATTATAATCACGATTATTACTCCATCCGTCTCTTTTTAAATGATTTATATAGAAATACGTGCAATTTCAAACTCCTAAAAAGCATATTTCTCTGTATAACTTTTTAATTTGTTTTATACCAAATTAAAGTGTTCATTGAATACTTTAATTTGGTGCAAAAAAAATTTAAAAACGTTATACGAAAGTACATTTTTAAACATCCGCAAAAATACACATTTACCAAGTGGAAATTGTGCATTTAGAATATCTTTTCTTGTTGATTGAATGTCTTAAGCATAAATATAGGCATACAAACAATATGTGATTTTCATAAAGCTACAACTGGAAACGCTATTAAAAATTACAACGTTATTGTTGATACGGTGTTCAAAACCTTAGTTGAATTAAAAACAAGATAGCAAGATGTAAGGAGAGGTGGTGTGGAAAGAAGAAACTGAACGTTTTAGAAGGGACCTTCTAAATGCACAATTTCCTTTTTCCAGTTGTTTCCCTGCCATTACCCCTATCATTCCTGTTTTTGGCACCCCGTTCACTTCTAGCCTCCCACAAAGCCCTGCCATTTCTTTCGGCCAAAAATGGCCATGCCATTTTTTTGGGGCCAAATTTGGCTGGGCAAGTGGCCTATGCCATTTCTTCCACTCAGATCTCTCCCTCCATTTTCAATTACCAAAATACTCACACAAACAAATAATGTAAAAAAAGAAAAAAAAAACTGGTTTTTGAAACTCAACAAAATCACAAGACTAATCAAATTTCACACCAATATTTTCGTAATTATAAATTTCAATTTCATATTATCAAGGAAACTGATGGGGAAAAAAATTACTAGGAAACCTAAATATCTGTTTTTACATTCCCAAAATCAAAGGAGCTAGATACAAAAAATAATAAATAAGAACTGGCCAAATCCTTGCACCATTTTCGCACCTCCAATCGCTGGACCTCCATTTGTCGGACTCCATTCACCAGACCTCCATTCGTGAGACCTAATTTCTAGTCGCCGTTGGGATGATCAATGTGGATGATCGGTGGGAGTGAGAGGGATGATTGGTGGGGGATGATCAGTGGAAGTGATTGGTGGGATTAAGAGGGATTGACGGTGGGCAAGAGAGAGAGGGGCAGAGTTGAGTGTCACTCTAATTTTGTAATGCTTGGTTATGCATATAAACAAACTACAAAGAGAGGAAAAGCATTTTTCAAAAGCAGAGGATGTTGCAATTTGTAATGCTTGGTTATGTATTATGCAAGATCCGGTCATAGGTAATTCGCAAGCCCAATTTGTTTTTTGGAAGCGAATTTTTGAAAATTATATAGGTTGGTTGTACCAGTGATACAACAAGGTCACCATCGTCTATCGAAAGTTGTTGGCACACAATCAATAAGTGTCGTACCAAATATTGTGGGTGGCTAACGCAAGTAGAACACTGGCAATGTCTGCCTAATTTGGGGATCAAATATACTAAGAATAATTAGGAAATTACATCGCAAGTACTCTTACTGATCAAAATGTACTCTTGCCAGACAAAGAATAATTGTATGATGGGCCAAATTTTGGGACAATTGACTACAAGGCTGACAAGATTTTGATTGTTGACGATCGCTCGACATGACTTCTTTAAAGACTCAATCGTTGTGCTTTCATGGATTTTGACGTGCTCATCAATGGAGTCAGCAACTATGCCTTATTCAAGCATCGTTGCAGTCATTTTCTAATATCGAGATAAACCGACATATCCCGCTATGTCTACTTTTTTAACAAAGTAGTCGTCGTGTTCTTGAACAGTATTAAAGATACGAAGAAACAACTCGTGATTCATGCGAAACTGCCTTCGAAAATTGTCGGTAGGAAAGATTGGATCTTCAGCAAAGTAATCTCTAACTAGTTGTTCCTTTGCGCTGACTCTATCTCGAGGGATGTGTCGGCGTCTGCTTGAAAAGCCACAATGTTTGCTTTGACGGCTTGATTGTTGCGCTTTCATCCTGTGGTACTTTGATGCCATCGCATTGCATATCTTTCTTCTACGATCGTGATTGTTATCAAAAGAAGAGTCAAAATCTCCTCTAATAATTTCTTTTTTTTAATTGCTCATTGTTTTGTGTGTTGTTATCCAACAAATGTATGGTAATATTTATAGAGTTCTAAAAAATTAGGTGGAACCAATGAAGTTAGGTAAGGAAAGGTAAATGGGAGAGGTAGATAAAAAAAATATGTGACACCAAAATAATTTGTTGAGATGTATAGGTTATAAAATATTCGTTGGAAATTTAAAAGTTAGTTGAGAAAAGGATAGTTGAAAGGTAGTTGAGGAAATGAGCCAAATTTAGCATGACATCACTGAGTAGTTATGCCAAATTATGACCCAAAAAAAAAAAAATGTAGCAAGCCAAAAATAGCATTGACACCCCAAAAAATAGCTCCCACCACTGAAGTAGCTCTAAGAGCATCAACATCAGCTTAGGTAAAGAGCAAGCTAAGCCATTTTAGCCAACCAAAATGTGAAAAAACTGCCTCCAACAGATTGGGTAAACCATTAGGTATCCTCCCCTGAGCTACAGTACTTAGCTATATACCCCTAACCACTGTTCACATGGGATCGAATATTTTATTATTTTTTTCTTCCACCACTTTCTCTGTCTCTACCTCTCTTTGCAACAAAGGAGACAAATCACTTGTGCATCAGAAGAACGCGATTTCTCAAACGCAACTCTCAAGCTGATAAACCAGATGCTTATGGAAGAAGAAGATTTGTTAAATAAGCCATGTATATATTCAGGACCGGCCCTGAGGTGAAGCCGGAGGTGAGGCGGCTTTAGGCCCATAATTTAAGCAAAAATATGAGGGCCCATTTTCGATGGAAGTTTCTGTTACTATATATATAAACTTAATACTTCTGAAAGGTAGGTAGAAAGACTGTCACGGTGGTACGTGAGCTTTTGCTACGACCCTGGTGATCCAGGTTCAACTCTTGGAAGTGCCCCTTCCCCCCCCCCCCCCCCCCCCCTCCCCCCCCCTAGTTTCCTTCCTCATGTAACTCTTGCATCACTTATATTAGTATAAATTAATACGGAGTAAAGCTTTTTTAGTGGTAGATGTTACTCAAGTCCAATGTTAAAATAATTTGCACACCATATTTGATAAGTCTTTTTTTAATATTTTGTTTCATTTATTTTAATTTTATGTTTAACTTTTACTATCAAATTCACAAAATAAATCACTTTTGACAATGACAAATGAACTAAAATAATTTTTTTAATCAACAAACTTCAATAGAAAATGCTTAAATCTTATAATTTTCTATCGTTAAAAATCGTATTTTTACCACTATAGATATTAACATTAGAAAAATGCATTCTATGAGCAGTAATTCGAAAAAAAATTCTCTAACTGTATAAAAATTTAAAAGTTTATGTTCGTTAAATTAACAAGATAAAATACCGTGTTTAATTTTTATACCATTTATTAACCACTTATATTGAATTTTTCTTCATTAAAACCAAGGGCCCTATCTTTTAAATTCGCTTTAAGCCTCCCAAATGTCAGGGCCGGCCCTGTGTATATTTCCAGAGTCCTTGGCTTTCCAGCAACCGAGAAATCATTCAACGATGTTCTTGATAAGGAATACCCTCCTCCTTCCAGAAAACAGTGAGAAATGATGGAATATAAGATCAAATAGAAGATCGAAGGAGAAGTGGGTTTTTTTTCCGATCGACAGCGACTGGATTTTGACAGAGGAAAGTGGGTTTTATTCCGATCGGCGGCGGTCTGAAGGGAAATGATAGGTTTTGACAGAGGAGGCGGCGGCTATGAAGTTTCGGCTTGATGGTGCTGTTGCTGCCGCCTTCTCCCGGCTATGGAGTTTCAACGGCGGCTAATTAGTGTATATCTTGTAGTAATATTTTAAAAAGAATAAAGTATTATTTTAATAGAGGATAGGTAAAATAGATGGTATTGTTGGAGTATTGAAAGATATGAGGTAAATATGCACTATTCACCAGGTTTTTTAGCAAATTTTTTACCCAAACTACTGCTCTTGCTATAATAAGTAATCAAGATGTTAACCAGGTGGGAAACAAAGGACTGGGGGGAAATGGGAATCAAATCTATGACTACGAAATCAAATCTATGACTACACGAAGTGGTCGTGGAGGGAGGCTTTCAATCAGTGTCCATGATAGAAAGTCTCAAGTACTACTACTATTTGACGGACTAGCAACATCAAACTGTTGTCGCAACGTAACAGCCAGCATGCTAACGCTATTACTACTTTGACTGAAAAAAAAAACTCACTTGGATCCCTATGGCTATGGGTAACCGAACATCATAGTACAAAAAGCTGTAACACCTTCAATCCTCAAATTACCAGTCTCCTTCGGTCCTACCCATCAGGCCATCACTGTCCTCAAATTACCATATCAATGATTTATCCTGAAAAAATAACGAGAAGATGATCTACTATAATCTAACGTTTGCCCAACCAACCAACCGAGCGATCAATGACGATATCCAGAGACGGATCTAGGAATTCACTGTAGCGGGGATACCAATTTCTACTAAACTTAAGCATGAATTTAAAGCCTAACACAACAATAGAAAACTAGTTTTCACCTTATGCAATAAGACTTACAATAGACATACTTCTAAAGGTCTCTATACATAAGGAAAAATAAAATAAAAATATAAGCACAATAAATATCCTCACATGTAAAAAATGTACATATCAATTTGATCGTGAAGCCCCATAAGCTCAACCGGAGAAAATTCTTTAGAATAAAATTCGGCAAGACGAAACAACTTTTTCTTGTCAAAACTAGAAAACAAGTTGCGTAGATTCAAACATGCCACACAAAGTAACAACTCATTATTCGCCTCAGTAAATCGAGAATTTAATTCTTGAAGTTGCATGTCAATAACAATATAGAATACCTCCACTTGGTAATAATGTCAATATCAGTGAAAGCGAAGACAGCAGCGCTACTCCAGAAGCTAGATATTGTTTGATGTTTGATATGTAGATGTGATGCATGTGCAAATATAACAGCATCTTCTTTTTGTTAACTTAAAGAAAAAAGAAAAAAAAAAGTTGAATGATTGAGAACGATAAACTGACAATTAAAAAAAAAAGGACGACATTCAAAGCAAATCAAACTTCCATCAAATGGGTTTCCAGACCCCTACAATATTCCTGCAAAATTCATGTAAAAAAAAACACTCATCACACTCGACCAGACAAAATGTACTGCTTGCTTACGGTTTCACTAGTCCCCACAGTTTTAAAAGGGCTTATCCAAGAGAGGCAAACCATCCTCCAATGTCCTAGGAATTCCAAGGGCTCATCCAAGGTATTCCACAGGTCAAATAAACAAAAAGGACTCAATGATCTAGGAAGAGAAGAAACTGCAACCAAGAGAGAGGTAAACCAGTTCCTGTATAAAATTAGCTCGATTGGACACAACTATAGATAGGTCAACAGTTTCACACTTGTGGAAGACAAAGTGGACGGTGAAAGTTCGGTTCGTTCTGCCTTCCAGCAATATAAAAATTCACTCAACGAAAATTTACCAGAACAGTCAAAAGTATCAAGCTTACGTGAATGGTCATAGCAAGAGAATTGAGTAATATTAAGAGAACCCCAAGAAAATGTGCTGTGACAACAAGTTTTACTAGTAGCAATAGCTTGAGGCACTATTTCAAAAGCCACAACCCAGATCAATCCATATGATGAATGAAAGGGCTGTGAGATTGGATATGATCCAGCATGGGTTTCACCTGGCCGCCATGCTAAATGAACTCGTCTAAACGAATGATACTACCATTTACTCGAAACTTGGACGAAGGGTACAGGATACGTGTCTTACATTTCAGTTTGGAGATACACAAAGCAAGCAGCTATGATAATTCCATATATCTCCTAAGTTAGAACTATGCACAAATCTTCACATTATCCACAAAATGTTCTTTGACACCTCGCATACACATCATTCACCATAGAAAACCCAAGAATTACTAGAAATACAGTTACAGTGATATTTGCCCGTGTCCTTGGACCCTTTTTTTTTTTTTTACCTTTACAGGCATCTTGCGATAAACTCTGGCAATAAGATTAACTCATAGTTACATACATACCTACCTGACATTGAGCACTGTAAGTTACCTATGGCCTGCCCAACCAAAAAGAAAAAAGAAAAGCTATAAAATCCGGCATGCCTCTAAAACAATATTGCACATAGATGATTTCGCTATGCAATGTCCAAGCTAACCAAACAAAACCAAACTAAAACCGGCCTTAAGTCCCAACCAATTGGGATCAGCCACATGAATCTACTTACTCCGTCGAGATCTGTCAATATCATTGTGTTGTGTTCCATGACATCCAACAAACACTTTCAAGCTACGACCTCAAGTCAATTTTACATTTTTACTCTACCTCTCCCCTTAAAACTACCCTCTACCCAGTTATTAGAGGTGAGAGGCACAGGTCTATTTGAAGTGAAGTGCACTTAGGCGAGAAAAAATTGCAAATATAGCATACACAAGTTCTCCAAAATTTAAACACATAATCAATGAAGTTTACATATTGTACCATGTAAAAATCAATAAAATCATCAACCAAACGCCAAATAGTCAACAATTCTTGCATAGAGAAGAACTAAAAAATCAAATTCAAGAAAAAGTACAATAGTCCGATCTTTGAAATAAAGGGTGAGAGAGATCATTCGGCTCGAGTTGTTGATTGAGAGATGAGAGATCGACGTGGTGTAAGAATGCATGAGGATCGATTACCCCTTGGGTAAAGACCTTAGTAACTTTTTTGCCCTCCAAAATTAAAGTTGGTGCTAATTGAAAGAGTCTCACTACTCTAACCGGGCACACACCTTGGTCACCCTGGCCTTTGTCAAGTCACATTGCCAGAACACCCTCCAAGCGCTAAGAGTGAGCCTTGATGCACCTTCGTGGCTTCGCCTACTCATGCGGCTTTTACAACTATGCTATACCGTAACCATATCACTCCAACTATCACCTTTACCAATCTACGGTAGACATGTCCAAACCACCTAAATGTATTCTCGTCTTATACTTGTCTTGTATTGGTGCTACCACTATCCCACGAAGGTAATTTTTAAACCACAATAAATCCTGAAGACCTGAGGTTTAAATGTATGGGAGGTCCAACTACACAGCAAGGTAATTCAAGGAAACATTGAGCCACATCAAACATACGATTTTACAAAGCACACATCATATCCTCTGTTTCTCCCTACTGACTCTTACACCCATCAGGTGGTTATACTTACTGACTTTTGTCCAAAAACTTTAGCAACTCATGATGAATGGACATAATTTAATCTAAAAACAGATTTTATAAGTTCAAAGAAAAACTATAATAACCGAAATGAAAGATTGCTCAACTATAGGAACCTGATGCAACTCAACAGGAGAGACACAACCCCTTTGGATTCAGGAAATCGATAAGATAACAAACGAAAGGATTAGAATTTCTTGCCAAATCACTCATTTGGACAGTAAATTGGTGAGAAATGGATATAAATGTACAAAAAAAATGACATTTTTTTTCCTGTTCACACATTTCTCACAATCCAAAGGGGCTGATAGGAAATAGAAGCGACTACGAGAATGGTTTAGTAGTAATACGAGTTTAATAATTACTAAATCTCAATCCAAAATCTGATAAAATTACGAAATACAACTCAAATACATATCAGATAGCATTTCAAATCACTGAAACCCTAATATACCGTATCTGAAAGCCGAGGGTAAAAAACCCCTAGATCAGATCAAATCAAGCCTCACTCTCAACGGCCGAGATCTCCTCACTGGAAGCGGTGGCCACATCAGCAGACTGCGACACGCTGACGCCGTCCTGCACCGACCCCGTAACGGATCTGGACTTAACGGCGTCGAGCATCCGCTTGCTGATCTCCTTCGAGTAGACCTGCAAGACCTCGATCCCGTCTTCGTCGGCGTCGGCAGAAGCAACAGCAGCGGCGGCGGCGAAGGCCTCGTCCTCGATGCGGCGCGCGGCGTCGGCGGCGTCGTTCTGGGGCATCGTCCCATAGCGCTTGGAGAGGACGGAGGAAGGCGTGGATAGGGTCTCCACGAGGCGCTTCAAAACGGCGTCGCGCGTGCGCTGCGTCGGCGGCCAGATGCTGAACGACAGGGTGCTCATCCTCTCCGATATTTTGGCTACTTCGGGTTGTGATGGTAGGGTTTGTGGGGGTTGTTCGTCGATTTCGGCCATTGTTGGGGGTTTTAGGTCTTCTGGTTTTGGTTCTTCTGGTGCTGGAGCGTTACCAGTGAGAGTGTCTTCGGCGTTATCGCTCATTTCGAATTCAGGGCTGGAGAGATTATTTTATTGGGGCGAACTGTTCGTCTCTAGGAAGGAGTATTTTATTTGGGTGGGGGTTGATGGCGTTTTGTGATCTCTTCTTGTACTTAAATGTGGGTTGCGCAAATTTGGTGGAGTAAATGGGAAGGGGCAAAAAGTGGACAGTTTACCTTAGATGAGTAAGATGTAATTTTGGAATACAAAAAACAGAACAATTTACTAAAGCTTAGAAAGAAGATACACTAAAGATCAGTCCCAATTCCTATTCACACCCTTAAGTTACGGATTCTTTCCGGACCTCATAGTTCCGGACTAAGTCCCGACGATCCGAATCGTCCAATGTGTTTAAAACGTGTTTAAAAATGAGAAAGAAAATACTGGGAAAAGCTTGATTCGAGCAATTTTTCATAAAAACCGTATATGATCATGAAAATTTGATTCGGGATCTATGAGGTGTGGACGAAGTCCGCACTTTAAGGATGTGGATTGGAAGTTTAGTGCACTAAAGATAACAAAAAGAGTATATTTTATTTTATTTTTTTATCCTCAAGTTTTAGTATATTAAAGATAAATGAAAAAAAAACTAGCAGAAGCTAATTTGATACTCATTTCTTTACGTTACTATTTTTTGGTCTACCAGAAAATTTCTTAGATTTTGCAGAGCGTACAGACGAGAGAAACCCAGGTAGTAAATATTTGAACAAAAGATGTTTTTGAATTTTAAAAAAAATTTCTATTTGTAATTTGTTTACATTCAATATATAAAGTAGTCATCTATACTTGTGATATGCAAATACAACAAAAATATGCCTCCATATAAAGTATGGGAGGTAATTACAATCTAAACTATTTGTGAGGAGGGTTTAATGCAAATGAGGGATTCTATCACATGGGATTGGTACAATTTAATGGAAAGGGAGAATCTGCAGATTAGTATTTAGACTAGGGGAGGCGACAATAGTTTTCCACACTAGAAGGAAGGTTAGTGTATTTATTATAAACTTTGGGGATGGGGTAATTAGCCTTTGGGGAAGTTAGTGTAATTTACCCAAAAATTACAAGTGGTTGTGTTTTTTTTTTTTTTTGGAACTTAGAGGAAGAGAGTGAACAGAAGGGAAAATACTTTAGGAGAAAATATTAGAAATTGTAAGAAAAGTTTAAATAGACTGAATATTTTATTTTTGACATTTCCCTTGTAGCATCTCCAATGTCCGGCCAAACTGGTTGGCACCCCTTTTCACTTTTAGCCCCCATAGTGGCTGACCAAAATCCCTTTCCAAAAATGGCACCCGCCATTTTTTTGGCGACGTCACAATTCCTCAAACAAATTTACCCAAACAAAATTTCATAGCAAAATTAATTGGGAAAAAAAATCCATTTAAGGAACCCTAGGAAATTGAAATCTTACCAAATTGGGTATTTTTTGAGAAGGAAAGTCGAAGTCTCCAGTCGCTACACTTGTGAAATTCGAAGTCCACGGAGACATTGACAACTCCAGTTGCGGCCGCTGGCACCACCAAAGCAATTGACAACTCTTGCTCTGGAGAGAGAGTGATTTCGGGAGAAAGAGAGATGAGTAATCTGAGATACGTTGTCGCCGGAGTGATTTGTTAAGAGAGAAATTTGAAATCGATTGAGATATTTAGAGAGATGTGTTTGCTATGAGAGAGGGAGAGAAAGATGGATGAACTCTTTGTATGTGTGTGTGTGTCGATGTTTACTAGGAAGCTAAAAGGAGAGAAGATTTTCTGGTATGGCACATGTGTGTTGCAACTTACTTGATCCAACGGTCGAGAAAAAAAAATTGCAACGGTGCATTTAGCCATTGAGTTGGATATCCAATAAAAAGTAGCTGTTGGGTTGGATGTGTCGGTGGCCGCTTGAAGAGCCACCATATTTGCTTGGACGGCTTGATTGTTGTGTTTCCATTCTGTTACTCCGATGTCGTCGTAGTGAATATCGTTCTTCTAAGATCATCATCATCATTAGAAGAAGAAGAGTCAAAATCTCCTCTAATAACTGTTTTTTTAAAAATTTTTATTGGTTTGTGTGTTGTTTATTCAACAAAATGTATGGCAATATTTATAGAGTTTCAAAAAAATTAGGTGGAACCAATAAAGTTAGGTAGGGAAAGGTAGAAAAAAAATATGTGGCACCTAAATAATTTGTTGAGATGCATAGAAAATTAGTTGGTTCGTAAAACTTACTCCCTCCGTCCCTTTTTTAGTGTTGACGTTTTCATTTTTGAGTTGTCCCTTGATAAGTGTGTGTTTTGAAAATTTAACTGGTAAAAGTTTATACAATTACTATTTTGCCCTTTTGCAAAGTAAGTTGGTAAAGAGTTAATGGGTAAAAGTGGAGAATAATTTTGAAAAATGAATGTAAAAGTTGATGTGAAAAGTATACAATGGAGGAAAAAGTTAATGTGAAAGGTGTAACGATGATGTCTCTTTAATAAGTTGGATTTATGGAGCAATGATGGAGGGAGTAATTAATAAAATCGTGATTAGGAAGTGGTTAAACAACAGTTAAACTAAATACAATATTAGTTGGAGAAAAGGTACTTGGAAGATAGTTGAGGAAAGGTGCCAAATTTTGGCACCTGCACCACTGGAGCAGTTTGGCTAAATTATGGCAAAACACCGCAACAGTGTCGAATTTGGATTTGGCACACGAAAAATGACACTCACCACTGGAGATACTCTTAGTCTTGCTAAAAATTCTTCCTATAGGTGGGTACCCAAAAAAACAAATTTGAATTTTAACGCACAACTGCGAGGGTGTTTGGGAGCCTCATTTTCTGCTTTTCAGTTTCAATTTTTTGGTTTTTTGGCTTCTTGGATTATTGCCAGAATGTATTTTAAATTTGGGAGGAGTGTTTGGGAGGAATGTGCAGAATGTATTTTGCAACATGGGTAGTGTTTGGGAGATATGTACAAAATACATTTTGTGAGTCTTTTTGTTAAAGAAAATGAGAAATTAGAAAATGAGAAGTCAAAAAACTCCCCCACACCTCTTTTTCACTTCTCCTCTCTAAAGTCTAAAATGGAAAATCCATTTTCTTAAAAGTCATTTTAGCCCAAGTCTCCCAAATATCTAAAACCAAAAAATGTGAAAATGAAAAGTAGAAGAGGGGCTCCCAAACACCCACTCAATCATTTTGTTACACATTCATGCATTTTTCTTTTAGATATAGTTCCTGTCAACTCGTATGCACATAAATTTATTACAGAGAAATAACAAGTTTTTTGTTGTTGTGGATATCCTGTCACTGTGATACTGAGCAATCGAACTGTTTAAATTCACTACATTATACTCCCTCCGTCCCTTTTTAAATGTAGACATTTTTCATTTTGGATTGTCTCTAAATAAGTGTGTGGTTTGAAAAGTTTGTGGGTAAAGAGTTAATAGGTAAAAGTGGAGGATAATTTTGGAAAGTAGAGGTAAAAGTTGATGTGAAAAGTGGAAAGTGGAGGAAAAAGTTGATGTGAAAGGTGTAATGATGATATTTCTTTAATAAGTTGGATTTACGAAGTAACACATTTAAAAAGGGACGGATGGAGTAGTATATCAATCGAATTTATCAACCCCAATGGGTTGACAAAGTGGTTTTGCCTTAGAACTCGGGGGTTTGCGCTCGCCTAAGTTTTCAGGTTTGATCCCTTTGCCAGCAAACTCTTGGGCCACTGAGGGTTATGTTGGTTGTTACTTCCAAGGCCTCGAAATTAATCGAGGTGCGCGCAAACTAGCCCGTATATCTAGTTATATATATATATATATAAAGCAATCAAATTTATCAAGTTAGTTATATTGTTTGATTCTGTCTAAATTTTGCATACATGATGAATTTATAGTAATTGATATATCCACAACTCTTCTAAAAAATAAATGAATTTCGGTTAACAGGGCGGAGCCACCCTTGTTTTATAAAGGAAAAATCGTATATATTATTGCAGGATGACTTTGGGTGAGGAGGAATGTGGATGTGACAAGTGTCCCCTATTCTTTACACCTTCAATTTTATTTTATGAAATCTTACAAAAATTCGTAATGGTATGTTTTTCATGGAATTGTTGCATTCTCTAATACCAATACAACTATGAGAAGGTAAGTTTTAGTATAGTTCCATTCTAGTCTTGCATACCAGATTACCAGCATAACAAAGAAAACAAATATTTTAAATGTCTGATTTATATGGAATCAACAGAGAAATATAAAATCTAATTGAGTTTACTTCTATTGTTACGGAAAATTTTGTTTACAGAATCAACAACGAAGGATTTTTCATATTTTCTTCCATACATAAACCCTAAAAGTTTTTATATAGAATTTATTATCACGCCAACTCTTTGTACGTTGGGAACAAGGAAATATGTAGCTCACGTTTCTTGCTCCGCATGAAGGTTAAACTTATATCCTGATAGTTTAATGTTTTTGTTACTTCATTTTTGTCACTTTACGTAAGTTCGATAATTTTTCGTAAAATAACTCAGTTGCCGATTAAATATATGGTGATCTGTGTAGCTCCTTTGCCGCTCCGAACAATACCATCTCCGAGCAACTACTATATATGGATTGTGGACGAAAACTTTTTTTTTTCCTACTAGATGCTCCATTGCCGTTGTAACTTGATTATACATAGTGTTCATCATCTGTTGAAATGTTTTCTGTTTTTGGAATTCTTCCATTTATTGATTGTGTTGAGTTCATGACATGTCCTAATTAAACTAATTTTTTTTTCCAGTATTTTATTTTTATTCTTTTATTCTTTGTCGTTCTCTATAGGAGGTGATGCAATTCTCTTAAATTAAGGAATGAGATCAAATTCGGGTGAACACAACAATGTGAGTTACTTTGATTAATTGGTTACTGTAAATAACTCTATTTCTCTTAAATTAATTTACTAAACTTGGTTAGATGCATGGGTCCCAAAACTTTGGTTCATAAATGAATTTTGAGAGAAGTCATGTTTATTTGTAGGAGTATCAAATAGTAAGGATTATGTTTGCATTGTGCTTTTAATTAGAGGCAAGTACTTAGACTTCACAGTGACCTACAAAATAACTCATAAGAACCAATAAAAATGCCCATAGGAATTCACCTTACAGATGATTAATTCCACTGCGTCAGATAGATATTTTTCCAACTAAATGCACAATTTCATTTGTCAAATTTAAGCTCTAAAATGGAATGTCAGACAACTCATCTAATAGCCAGACATTATGCATGACACCTATATGAAACATTTGAATATATTGCAAGAACAAAATATGTCCTTGAAATTTTTCTATCATTTTTTTCCGTCAATTCCCCGTGCATAGCACAGATTCATGCTAGTTAGTTATAAATGCACCATGCATGTTTTGCTTTTTTGAAGGGAATGACATGGAACTTTTGCAATCAAATATAAGGACATTGTTTTTAGTATTCATTTAGCAAAACCTATGAAGCACGGATACTCTATTTTGGCTTCCGTATCACGTATCGTATCCGTATCGGATACCGATACTCTAGGATACGTATACGTTACGTAAGTATCCAAAATTTAAATTTTATTTTTTTATATTCAGATACGTTTTGGATAGTTAGGATACGTCTCGGACGTGTGGGGTAAATATGTTATTACTTCAAATATGTGGGTTAAAAGTGTAATTAGGGCTTTATATGTGTTTTTTTCCAAATCAATCGACATAGCTTGTGCTCTCTCTCTCGTCCCTCATCTCACGTTGTGTGTGTGTGTGTGTGTGTGTGTGTGTATATATATATATATATATATATAGGGATAGCTTCTAAAACGGAAATCCCGTTTCCGGACCTCCATGATCCAAATTTTTTTTTGATGATCCGAGCCGTCCAATGTGTTCAGAAGGTGTTTTCAAGGGTCCACCCGGAAAATCTTAAAAAAAAAATACCGGGAAGGGCTTGATCCAAGCTGTTTTTCGCAAAACTAAAAAATACCGGGAAGGGCTTAATCCAAGCTGTTTTTCGCAAAAACTTTAGTTTTGCGAAAAACTGCTTGGATCAAGCCCTTCCCGGTATTTTTTTTTAAGATTTTCCGCGTGGACCCTTGAAAACACCTTTTGAAAACATTGGACGGCTTGGATTTTTCAAAAACAATTTGCAAAACAAAAACAAACACTTTTTCTTGTTTCTGGGAGGAGTGGACTAGAAATTTTCGCTATATATATATATATATACAATCCTGATCTAGTGTGGACTCCCTCAAAGGGGGAGTTTGCGGACTTCTAACGTAAGCCGTTGGATCTAATCCAACGGCCAGGAAATGATATGCAATCTCGCGGGTCAGATGGCTCTAAACCGAACAAAAAATCCTACTGAACCGGTCCAGTTCACCTGGTAACCCCTTTCCCCCTCAAACCCAAATCATTTTGAAACGTATTCTCAGATTTTTAAGAGAGAGAGAGAGAGATGACAGGCGATTTGGAGAAGAAGAACACGATCGAAGAATCGAAGAATCATGTGATAAACCCCCTTTCCCCTTTAGTTTCTTTCAATTGAACGTGAAACCCAGATTTTGTAGAGAGAGAGAGCACAGACGACGACGATTTGGAGAAGAAACGATCGAATCAGACGAAGAACCCAAGTATGTTGCGATCTCTCTCTCTGTCTCTCTCTATCTCTCTCTCTTTCACGCCCTCTTTGTCGTTCTCTCTCTCTCTCTCTCTGATTTTCACCTTGTTTGAAACCCTAGGTCGAAGTCCAACCATCGAAGCTCGAATCGAACAACCCTAGGTTGAACTCCGACCATCAAAGGTCTGCTCTCTCTCTCTCCCCCTCTCTCTCTCTCGTTTGATTACTCAGAAAACCTAGTTTGTCAATTTCTGTGAAAAACCTTATTTTATTTATTTTTTTTGTGCGATTTCTCTATCTTCTAGTGTTATCCTTGAATGAAATTTGCGATTTCTCTACCTTTTTTTTTATTTTTTTTTTTGTGCGATTTCTCTATCTTCTAGCCTTATTAGAGAATATATATGACGCCCTCCAAATATCTTCAAATTCTTTTTTGAAAAACTACTTGAAGTATAATTCGAAGAAGAACCTTATATAGTAAATACTACTACTAATGTTTTTGCATCAAAAAAAAAATACTACTAATGTTTGTTAGTCACTTAGTCAAACTCTATGTGAGATGGAACATTATATATCGAACTTTAAGTACAATTCATGCGACTTTATAGATAGATATGGCTATAGATAGATAGTCAAATAACTGAAAAAAATATTTGTGTTACTCGTCAAGGCCTAGGTCACACTGCATGCAATTTTGAGGGTCGAATCTTGGCCGGTTTCCGCACTACATTCAGAGCCTGAGAGAATCCTGATATGACACCCTCCAAATATATTCAATAAACATTTTTAGAAAGTACCATGAATCTTGGCCGGTTTCCGCACTACATTCAAAGCCTGAGAGAATCCTGATATGACACCCTCCAAATATATTCAATAAACATTTTGAAAAAGTACTTAAAATATAATTCGAAGAAGAAATTTACTAAATATGAATGCTCGTAATCACTCAGTCAAACTCTATGTGATATGGTACATTATATATATATACGAAAAACTTCCTATCCAAACTCCCGGATTTAAAAAAATCCGGACCTCCACCTTCCCAATTTTTTTTGAAAATCCGAACCGTTAGATGTGTTTAAAACGTGTTTTTAAGGTCCAACGCGAAGATTTGGCAAAAAAAAATACCCGGAAGGGCTTGATCGGAGCAGTTTTTCATAAAAAACGCTATACAGTTCGGATCGTTGAAATTTGGTCCGGAAAGTGAAGTCCGGACGATAGGTTCGTAAATAGTGGTTTGGATAGGAAGGGGTTCCTATATATATATAGGCAAATTTTCTAGTAAGGACCTCCCGTAAATAAGAAAAAATGTAATTTTTTCACGTTAAAAATTATTTTTGGGAAATCTGAATTGTCCAATGTGTTCAAAAGGTGTTTTCAAGGGTCTACGCGGGAAATCTTCAAAAAAAAAATAAAAATCGGGAAGGGCTTGATCCAAGCAGTTTTTCGCAAATCTGTAAATACCTTCTGAACACATTGGACGGTTTGGATCGTCAAAAAAATGCTCGGATCACGGAGGTCCGGAAGTCCCTTACTTTCTACGGTGCGGGATTTTTTGTTCAGGATTTAATTTCGACGATCCGAATTGTTAGATGCGTTTAAAACGTGTTTTAAAGGTCTAACGCTAGGATTAGTAAAAAAAAAAATACCCAGAAATGTTTGATCCGAGCCGTTTTCGATAAAATGTGTATATGTACATTTTTATCAAAAACTGCTCGGATCAAGCCCTTCCGGGTTTTTTTTTTTTTTTTTTGACGAATTCCCGCGTTAGACCTTAAAAATGCATTTTAAATACATCTAACGTTTCGGATTGTCGAAATTCAATCTCGAACGAAAAATCTCGCACCGTAGCTTATATAAGGGAGCCCTTACTAGAAATGCCTATATATAGAACTATTTTTCTTTTTCTTTTTCTTTTTTGTTAAGTAGAGAAATCTGGAGAGTGAAAAGGATTTAACTCATAGTTTATAAAAATCTTGTTTAATTAAGAATTCACGTACATAATTTTAATCACCGGAAACCTGTTTTTTATTTATGAAAAGATACTCACTACAAAAAAATATAAGGAGTAGCCATCCCATCTGCATCAAGAAAGAAGCATTGCGCTATAAAATCTATCTATAACGTATTTTAAGCACTTGATTCCACTTGTCACCCCTCGTTTTTTAAAAAAAGAAGAAAATCATAGCAAGAATTCATGTTAATGGATTTCGAAACTCCATTAAAAAAATTTCGATTAAATAAAGAAAGAGCCGCAATAAACCGGCATTTATATTAATTTTTGTTATGATTGCAATTAAATGCAAAATTACCATAATAAGAAGTAATGGAAACTAGGGTTGTAAACGAGCCAAATTGAGCCAAGCCCTGTGAGGTTCGGGATCAGTTTGGTAAGGTATGAGTCAGGCTCGAATTCGGCTTGGGTTCAATTCGAGCCTAAACAAGTGAGTTAGAGTTTGGCTCGTGAAAAAATTTCAAAGCTCGGGCTCGGCTCTCTAGGGCTTGTTAAACTAAAAAAAGCCAAACCGAGCCGAATTTAGGTTCGCATCCAGCTCGGTAGGGCTTGATAGCAATTTAGAACACAAACTGAGAAAGAGACATGCTTCAAAACAATGTTACATGTAGATGTATCACAATAATCAAGAAATCATGCGAAAACAAACAACTCTACCACAATAATCAAGAAGTCAAAAAAGAAACAATACAAGAGAAAAAAAAAAATATTGAGAACTAAATACCAACTAAATGGAATGACAGGGTATGATTGACGGGATCTGGACAAAGCAGCGGAGAGAGGCAACGTGGAGGCGGTGGGAGGCAGAGAGGAGCGGGAGGGAGCCGATGTGCTACACCATGGGAAGCGGCTGAGAAAATGATGGGTGGTGTAACTCTAGTTAGGGATAAAAAAGAATAACAAATTACATAGGAATCCCTCAACTATAAAATATTTTCAGGTGGACCCCTAGAGTATTATTAATTACATTTTGACCCCAGCTTCGCGAGCCTAACCGAGCGGAATCCACTTAGGTCCAGGTTTGACTCATTTATGGAACGAGCCTAATATTGAGGTTCAAGTTCAGTTCATTTAGTAGATGAATCGAACTCAAACAAGCTCTTACCGAACCGAGCCTCGAATAGTTCGCGAACGGTCCAGTTCATTTATAGCCCTAAATTGGAAACATGATGACTTATTCAATGATTAATGATTCAGAAAAGGAAACTCTCTAGTGAAAACTTTAAGTATTTCTTGTGTTTTTTTTTTTTAAATTTTAACACTTTGAAGAAATATTATTTTGAAATAAGATTACTCTGAAATAACATATTAGCGAAGTCATTGATGTTTAATTGTCAAGAAGACAAAAAAGAACTCAAAGAAGCATGCATATGTATATATCAGAGCTGATCCAGTCAGGACTCCCTGATGGGAGTTACGGTCCACACCTCCCCCCTCCCGGCCAAATGGTCGGGATCCAAACCATTGGATGTGTTTAAAACGTGCTTTCAAGGGCCTACGTGAGGATTTCGGCAAAAAAAATGACCGGGAAGGGCTTCATCCGAGCAATTTTCGATAAAACTGCGATATTTACAGTTTTATCAAAAACTGCTCGGATAAAGCCCTTTCCGGTCATTTTTTGTTGCCGAATCCTCGTGTAGGCCCTTGAAAACGTGTTTTAAACACATCCAACGGTTCGGATCCTGACCATTTGGCCGGGAAATGAAAAGTCTGAATTTTTTTAAAGTCCAGGAGTCCAAACCTGATCGGGACCTATGAGGACTCCCTCACAAAAAAGTGCGGGAAAACAGTTGTGAGTCGTTGGATCGCGTGAAGGGCATAGGATCCAATGGCCGACAACTGTTTTCCCTCACTTTTTTTTTGTAAGGGATCCCTCACAGGAAACTTCTTGTATATATATATATAGAGAGTAAACTTCCGGTCCAAACTCCCGCAACTTGTTAACGTCCGGACCTCCACTTTTTGGACCAAATTTTGATGATCCGAACCGTTAGATTTGTTTAAAACGTGTTTTTAAGATCCAACGTGAGGATTTGGCAAAAACAAAAACCCGGAAGGGCCTGATCGGAGCAGTTTTTCATAAAAATGCACATGTGCATTTTTATGAAAAACTGCTCCGATCAAGCCCTTCCGGGTATTTTGTTTTGCCAAATTCTCGCAGTGGACCTTAAAAACACGTTTTAAACACATCTAACGGTTCGGATCGTCGAAATTTGGTCCGGAAAGTGAGGTCCGGACGGTAGGTCCGGATTTAGTGGTTTGGATAGGATATATATATATATAATAGGAAAGAAAAATCAAGACACGGGGGTAAGCTGTTGTGCCCTCTCTACGGGCCTTGTCCTGAGCTTAAACATATGATCCTGTTAGGTTTATTGGCGATTTCCGGGTTTGTCAAACCATTTTTGTTTGTAATGGGTTTGGGTGGTAGAGTTCTAAGTGTTTGAGTCTAGATACTCCACTCTTGTGCTTTCAAGCTTCATTGACAAGATTGATGCCGCACCAAGTCTTTTGATGCTCTTCCGGGAAGGTATATTCATGCATTGAACATGTGCATATGTTTTTACAAATGTGGTTTTCAATTTTCATGATTCATGCTTCCATTTCATGTCTTAGGAGAGTGCATTGGCATTTGCATGAAAATTCACATTTTTGCTTAAGGCATTGTAGAGGCAGCATTCTAGCGTTTCCTAGCGTCTGCTGCTGTAGTTGTGTGTTGGTCTTCATTGGACATGTGTCTAGATCTTAACCGTTCATGTTTTTCAAGGAGCGCTGGACTAGAGTTAGCACGCGTCAGTTGACGCTCCTGAGATTGAGTCATTTTTGTACAAGTGTACAAATCTTGACCATTCAATCTTTGAGGAGGGCTGGATAAGCGTTAGCACGCGTCAGTTGACGCTCGCGTGTCCCCTTCTCATTGGCTGTCTTTGTGCTCACGAAAATCACACATATAAAAACCATTTTTCTCTCATTTTAGGGTAGACATTCATTGGAAAAAATCAGCCCCCTTTTTAGAGAGAGAGTGTCTCCTTCTTCTCTTTGTGGAACTTGATGTTCTTGATGATTTGAGCTTGCTCTTCTCATCTTTCTTCAATCTAGAGTCTTCCTCTCCATGGATCCACTCTAGCTTGATTTTGTTGTTCAAAAAATCTTCATAAAAATCATATCTTTCATACATCATGTTGTGTTGCCTACATATCTATGTGGCCGGATGATCCGGAGCCGTCTTTGATACGGAGATCGAGGGGTGTTGGACTCGTGGAGGCTATGGAATCAAGAAGGGGCTCGGGGAGCTAAATCAAGGAGTGGAGTTAGGTGTAGCTTGGGGCAAGTTGGTAATTCCTAATCTTGTAACTCTTGATTTAACCTTTTGATTTATAGCAATTGGTAGATTAGGCCGTGGTTTTATGCTTAGGGTATTTAGACCCTAAGTAGTTTCCACGTATATCCTCGTGTTTTGTGCCTTTGCTTTACTTACTTTGCATTGAAATTGTTGGTTTGATTAAATAGCCATGGAATTGGGGTGAATGTGAATCTCTTGGTAACATTGAATTTTTAATTGATAGTCCTATTCACCCCCCCTCTAGGACTTGTTATACCATTGCATAATTTCAGATCCAAACTGTTAACACTGTAGTGCTTGACGAGCTTTGTCTTGTAAAAAAATCACGTAGATCAGACATTTGCCACTAATTAAGAGAATCACATTTTTGTGCATTAAATGAACAACAAATAGGATATAAAAAAATAAACAACCAAATATTTTGGTTTGTTTTCTAAGCTCATGATTCCGAGGAATTTGATTTCTTGAAAGGCTATTAAAATGCGTTGAGCTTACAAAAGGGATCATGTTTTCCAGCTTGGGACGTGGTCCGCAAGACCGGGACAACAAGCGTCTGTGCCAGGGTTCCCCTCTTCAGAAAATTTTAAATCAATCTCATTCTCTGTATTCCAGGAGTATTAATTATAAAAGAATATTCAAATGCCAAGCAGAAGCTAAATATAAATCGTGGACACCACTCGATATGAGATTGAAGTGTCAATGAGGTTTACAAAATAATGGTCATTTACAAATAAAAAGACAGAAAAGAGAATTTTATTTAAGTTGAGGCTACTATAATTACTTGACCGTGAATGCACAAGGTTCGAGTCATGCCAACTGCAAGACTAGCATAAACGGCCCTTTGTTCATCTAGAACTTAGGTGGTGAGAGTCTGTCCTTCCGAACAAATAGATATATGGCTCAAACCAGACCTTCCATAGCGGGTCAGGAGCTCCTATGGTCACTCCAAAGGAAAGTTGCTACACTGGTTGCTCCTCACAAATTTGATCTTGTCACTTCACAAATTTGAGTTCCACCTCCTTCGATATTGGTCTCACATTCTCGAATAAAATGGTACCTCGTGTTGATGTACTTGCTGCAATCATAGAACACCATATTCTTGGCCATGCTAGTGGTTGACTATGTAAACCTCCGTTGACTCCTCTTGAGGCATGCGGAGTTCCTTCAACAAATTTCTAAGCCAAAGTGCTTGACAAACACCAAAGGCGCTGCGACATATTCGGCTTCACAAGAAGAGGGTGTAACAGTAGGTTGCTCCTTTGAATTCTACGCAAATGCCGTCTCTCCCATGAAAAAAACTGTTAGAAATATTATTTACATACGTCATGTTTTGCACAAGAATTAAAAAAGATTAGCAGATTGTCAAAACGCAGCATATAAAATAAGCGAGAACACAAATAACAGAGCTTGGGAAAGACCTAGCTTGCATGTGAGAATGGGTGGTAAGAGCATTGTCTTAAAGCTAATATTCTCCTCAAGCGTGCGCAGGTTCAATACAGAAGTGTACAAACCCCGAGATATGATTCAACCCAAGCCCTCCTCGTTGATTTTCACGATCACCAGGAGAATTTGAACGATTAACGAAACCGAGTTGCACATTCCAGTATTGTTAACTGCATTTTGAATTTAAAAATTCTTTCAAAATTCAAACAAATGACCATTCTGAAGCAAGAACATGATGGTGCTCTTTTGTCCACATATGCTTGCGTAGGGTTTATGTTTGTTTTTTCAATGTGTGAATGTGTGTTCTTGAGCTCCATGCGTTGAGCTAAAATTGGCTCACCCGCAAGGCCATATCACATACCTTTTGTTGTGGTGATACTGGAAAACTTTCTTTTTCCTTATTTAAGCCTATTTTGATGGGATTTAGAATTGTTATCGTTTCGTTCTCGATAGTTGATATACATATGTAATTATATGGTGTAATTTTATGAGCTAATAAGTTAATCCAGAGAGAGAGAGAGAGAGAGAGAAATCTGAACCGTCCAAATTAAATACTTTTGGACGACCGAGATGCATGCTCGGGCACCATGTTTGTGGTACCCTATTTGCACCCAAAATGTTCTCCTTGATGACTCCCTTAGGGTTGGTTAAAAGAATATCTTCAAAATCACATCGTTTACACGTTTTAGTTTAGTTTTTCAATCATTACCCTATTTCTCTCTCAAATCATTATTTCACTTTTCAATTATTATTCTCATTTCTCTATCTATCTCTTTCCACTCATTACCCCTGTTTCAAATTATTACTCTATTTCTTATGAGTGTAAACACGAAAGCTAACGAAGAATTAAAAACAAGATTCTGAAAAAAAATTCCCAAGTGATGAGGGCTCTGTTGGGAAATCGTATCTGATTTCACCCATGAAACACATTGCCTAGCTTGTCATTGTCTTGTTTTGTTTGCCATTGTTGGTTGATGACTGATAGTGAGCTGGTGATGGATGTCTCTTACCTACTGGACTCATATTGCATATAAAAAATGATAATTTGTGGCACTATAATCCATATCCTGACTGTTCTTTCATTGATTTACCAGGTCATGTTACTAAAGGGTTTAAGCTTCTGTTTTTACGTTTCCAAATCTGGAAGATTCTTGCCCTATCCCTGCATATAAAAAATGATATAATGTTCGTTTTCGAGTTTAATACCACTCTCTCCATGGATATTTAACAAAACATTCTCAACTCCGAAGTTTCACAGAATCGCAACTCGGGCCGAACTTTGGGTGAGTGTTGTATTCGGATGTTGTGTCCGTAGCATTATTTCAAGCAAAGAACCATCAGAATTAATTATCAAAACAATAGATCGAGCTTGTTGTTAGGAACCAGTAGGCAAGACCATTATACATGCAAAATTTGGACAAGGAATGTGTAAGCGAATCGAAAGAAAAAAGGAGAGACTATACATATGCACGAAGTTTTAAAAAATGGTTGGACCTAATAACACCATTATCAGAAAGGGCACCAATTGTGTGGCTTCGCTAGTTACGAAGCTTAACCACGCCAAAATTCATGTTAATTTATTAGGTGCCGACATAGACAAAATGGGACTGAATACTGGTCCAACATAGACAAAGTGGGCAGGAGTAAGAAATAAGAAAAGGAAGATGCTCAAGAGATTGGAATGCATCTCCATGACAGGAAATATGATCTCTATAATGGCTATTTTTCCAGATTTTGGCTCCCACCTCTCAGTGATGAAGAGTATCCAGCAGCGCCATCCGAAAAAAGAGAGTTGAGCTACTAAGCTAAGCTGCTTTTGGAGAACTCGGTAGAAGCGATTTTTTCGCTTCCGCCTCTGAGCTAGGGACGCTAAATTCAAAGAAAATGCAGGAGTTAAGCTAATCATACAGGTAGCTTAAAAAGGTACTAGAACTATGAATGTTCTAGGACGATAACATCAATTGCAATTGATTCATGAAATTCAAACATCAATTAAACTTCATTACAAAGGTAAAAAAATCAAAGTACAAACCTTCTTACAGCTCTGAGAGGACATTAAACATGGTTTCGCGGGCTCTGCACATAGCTTCCAATGGCTTAGACTTGGGCATAGTGATACCTCTCCCTTCAGACATGTCAACCAACTCTTCACCAATCCTCTCCCATTCAAAGCACTGAATCAAGGTCGCCAAAGCCAACCCCACCACTCGATAGGCAAGTCCCATCCCCGGGCAACTCCTCCTTCCCATTCCAAACGGTATTAACCCATACGCATTGATTTCCCCACATTCAAACCTCTCCGGCTTAAAACTTGTCGGATCCTCCCACACCTTTGGGTCCCTATGAATAGCCCACGCATTCACCATTAACATCGTGCCACGTGCGATGTCGTACCCTCCGATGGTGCAGTCATCGGATGACTCATGTGGCGCGAGGAGTGGTGCAGGTGGAAACAATCGAAGGGTCTCGTTGACGATGTTCTGGAGGTATGGTAGATTGGAGAGATCCGGTTCGTCTACCAAATGGTTATCGCCGACTATTGTGTCTAATTCAGCTCTAGCTTTTTCTTAAACTTTTGGGTGGTTGAGCAAAAGCGACATGGCCCACTCGATAGTCACTGTTGACGTATCAGTCCCGGCAATCAGCATCATCTGTACATATCAACCAAAACTTTGGGTAAAAATTCTTCGTCAAAAAATTAGAATAAAAACGTTCTGTGGCATTAATTCTGTATCAATTTTCTATGTTTTCATCCCCTAAACTATTCCAATTTTTTCTATGTGGTCCTTAAACTATTAAAAGCCCTTATGCCGTCCTTCAAGTATGTCTTTGCAACTTATGGAGTCCAATTGATAACGGCAGTGGTGTATTTGGACAGAAAATGAAGCATGTGAGCCGCACGTGCAATTTCCCCCAAACATGAGAGGCTGAAATGCCATTTCACCCCTCAGATACTTCTTCCCTGTTTCAGTACTTCTCGCTCAGACTCTATCGTTGCTCTGGTTTTTCATGTCTCTCCATGCTACTCCACACCCCCCCCCCCCCCCACCTCTCTTCTCAACAACCTAGGATTTGAATCACCCTCTCTCGCAATGTGAATAAGAAAACTCAAACGGGAAGCAAACTTGCAGAATTTGGGATGAATCAGTTGCGGCACAGGGAAGATGCAATCCCCAATTGTAAGTTTTCGATTGTGTGGGTTTTCAGTGTTGTTTAAAGTATGAATGTGCAAATGAGTAACTTGATCTGACTCACATGCATCATGTTCGGATTATATACAAAAATTGGCCTCATTTGTGAAGTCATTGTGAGATTAGAATTTCACTCCGGATCATTTTCAAACATATTACTGATTATTGAATCTTTAATAATTACCTGGTTGATGTAGAGGTATTCGAAGCAACCTGTGCTCCTTGCAATTTCAGTATGCATTTGTTCCAGTTTTCAAACAGCCATGTCATCCTTCGTTGTTTTTTCTTGTATAATAGTGCAATTTTAGTATGCATTTATTCCTGTTTCAAATAGGGTATTCATAATGGGTGCTTGAAGAGGATGAGGATGGCATGGTTTCCAGTTTGGTACGTGGCTATGGGGGAAGAGAGAAGAAATCTGGGTTTTGATTCGCTATGTGCTCTGTTTTCTTTGTCTGGTTGTATGTATGTACATAGCAGGAATTGGACTCAATAGACCTCTGCCGTTATTCTGTTTCATTTTCCATCTAAGTAGACCATTGCCGTTATCAATTGGACTCAATAGGTTGCAAATACATAATTGAGGGATGACATAAGGGCTTTTAATAGTTTAGTAAAATCTTCTACGGTTTAGAATCCATGTGTTGGACTTAGAAAAGAATGAAAACCCCAAGTTATGTACCACAAACATCGCAGTCCAATACAAAGTTTCAGACATACCCTTCCCCCATCTTGCAATTACTCAATTCTGAATCTAACTTTGCCATATTAAAAATAACAGAGCAAGATGTACAATCACATACCAATATGTTGCCTTTGATTATTTCATCAGAGTAGTATTGAGGATCTGATTCTTGTAACCCCAGCATAGAGTCGATCATTGACTTAGTTTTTTCTCCATTTTGATCCGAAACTTCCTCATTTTTACTCCGTTTTTCGTCGATCAGACCCTGCAAAAACGCATCCATCTTCTTCTGGATCTTCAACATCCTATTCTGCACTCTTCCAAAATCAATCCACCACAAAGAAGGCAAAAAATCACCCGGATTCGACAATCCACATGAGTCCGTAAAACCCCTGATGGCATCCCTGAAATCCGGCAGCCTCCACAGAATCCTCCGCTTCATACCCAAAAAACCTTTTCCTTGCAACTATCTGCGTAGTGATATTGAACGACAATTCTTCGAGTTTCGATCTCATTTCCACCTTTACGAAACTCTTTTGCGAATCTCTATATATAATTTTCAACAGCGACCGAACTTCCTCTTGTCGGATACTCAAAAAGGAGTTCAGTTTACCCGTGGAGAAGATTTCTAGCGTTGAAATTCTGCGGAGGTTGCGCCAGTGGTCACCGTACGAGGCAGACCCGGCCCATTGTTGTGTAGTTGTAGTTGAGGAGCTTTCCGACGAGAAGCCGTGGCCTATTTGCAAAAACAAGATCGTTTTTGGAATATAAGTCTTCGATTGCAGACGAGGAGGATAGGATGAGTACAGGACGAGACCCCAATCGGAGGGCGAGGATTGGGCCGTATTTTTTCGAAAGGATTTCGAATGTTCGGTGAATTGGTTGTCTCGTCAAATGGAGATGGCCTATTATGGGAAGCGATGGGGGGCTTGGTGGTGAGTTTTTTTGTGGGGATTGGTTTTGTAGGAGTTTCAGCAGTAGGAAGAGAAAGAACAAGGAGGCTATAGAGGAGATCAAGTAAAACCAAGTTGACTCCATGATTGTGCTGCAGGGGAAGCTGTGGAATCATAAGGTTTAGAGATGTTTGATCAGTTCATAAAAGCTTAATAATTGTATTGTTTACAGCAGTTGTACGTTTTGGCAATCAATTTGTGATTGAGACTGCAAGTTATTGTCGTCGCCAGGTCAAGGACATTAAAATATAAGGGGGAATGACGTTTCAGAGGGAAGGAGGGAAAACTATTCCATTCTCATGACACACTTATTGGGAATCACTTTATAAATGACAAGGAAAATAATAATTCCACATAAGTGGCACCAGAAGATTGATTGACGAAATTACCCTCAGGTTAAAAACTACCCCCCACTGGACTAATATGAGTGCAAGGATTTGGTTCGAAAGTGCAACACAATTGCATTAAAGGTGCAATAGAAATGGACCCAGGGTGCAATGCTGATAATATGGAGCAACATGCAATGTTTTTTTTTTATTTTTTAGTGCAACACACTTACATGCAAGGTGCAATTGAAATAGACCAGGGTGCCCAAAAAAAAATTTTAAGTGCAACACAATTGCATTAAAGGTGCAATAGAAATGGACCCAAGGTGCAATGCTGGAAATTTATTTCTAAAAACTTTGGTTTGACAAAACACTAGCACCCTCATATGGACCAACACGAGTACAATGCTTTTTTTAAGTGCAACGCAATTGTGTTAAAGGTGCAATAGAAATGGACGCAGGGTACAATGCGAAAAATCTATTTCCAGAATGAACATGGGTGCAATGTTTTTTTTTTTAGTGCAACATAATTGCATTTAAGGTGCAATATAAATAGACCCGGGGTGCAATGATGAGAATGTATTTCCAGAAAGTTTGGTTTGACCACAAACTGACAATTCCATATAGACCAACATGAGTGCAATGCTTTTGTTTTGGAGTCCAACACACTTACATTCAAGGTGCAATTGAAATGGACCCAGGGTGCAATTTTGAAAATCTATTTGCAATGCTTTTTTTTTAATTTTATTTTAGTGCAACACAATTGCATTTAAGGTGCAATACAAATAGACCCGGGGAGCAATGATGATAATTTAACATTGGGGCAAAAATTGGGGCAAAAATTTAACATTTCCCACGAAATTAGTCATGTCCGACGCAACTCCAAAGAATTGGAATGGCAATTCGAGTGACGACCCAGCGTCGTTGTACTCGTAACCCCAGAGCCTCCGAGTGTGGCGGTGGAATCCGATGCCGACGCATCCACGATGGCATACGATGCGCCTCAACCCAACGCCACCACCATTGCTCTGTTATACCTCTGAGATCGGCTCTTGAGTTTCCATGGTCGCCGGCGCCGAGATCGGTGCGCCATCAGCAGTCGCAGATCGATTAGTTCGGGGAAAGGGGATCTAACGTTTTACCCTAATTTGGTGGAAGTGGGTTTATCTGTGAAGGATTTTAAATCCCAGGGTATTTCCGTCCGAGAATTTTTCTCATGCCATGAAGTTGGAATTATTTTTCCTTCACCCATCAACTAATGATTTCCAAGAAGTGTGTCATGAAAATGGCATTTTTTGCCCCCTTTCCCACTGAACAGTCATTTCCCCTTAATATAATGGAACTACTTAGTGAAGCTTTTCAGTCTCCTTCACTATGAGATTATGACGTTTTCTCAATAATCTCCACCATCTCCTCCTCCGAGCTACCCTCATCCGCCATGCCGCCTCTTCATCCCGCCGCCCTCTTCCACAACCACCATCCAATGCCTAGCTGTTGTGTTGGACCCGGAGAGCCCCATAGATTTAGTTACACAATGTCACTCCCTGTCGCACCAAGTGTTTGATTGCTGCACGCCTTGACTCACTCAAGCCCTTCGAGTTACTTCCCGAAATCCACTGGAAGAGTGTTCAAAAGATTGCAGAAAACTTCTTGGAGTTGATTGCGTTGATCAACGATGCATTAGTTGTACTCCAAGACTCAAAGGAACAACCCCTCTTTTTTCTCTTAATTTCTCACGTCCATATGGTGGCCGTAAAAAGACATTATTTGAAACCCTAGTTGCTGCCTTTTATAAGCTTGTAGCAGTGCTTGCTCGAGCACATTTGGAGTTGCTCGAGCATTTTGTAATCAGACCATATGCTGGACCCATGGCTTGAAAATGCTTGAGCACTTTGCTAAAACTTCTTTTCTCCATCAATTACCATCTAAAACTTGACTAAACCTATCAATCGACCTCTCAATTACATTGACACATTGATTCCATTCCACAACCTAGACAAACACTCTTAAATTATAAGAAAAAGAAAAGACAACTCGATAAAAAAGGAATTCACATAAATGTGTGTTTTGACATGAAATTGCCAACCACGAGAGAGCTCGGTCTATGGAGCTTACAATCTAAAACCAAATAAGGATCATCATCAGTAGATAACGAACTTGGCGAATTCATAAAATCTAAAACCAAATAATCCGAACCATAAACGCTGGTACCTGGTCCCTTTTTTTTTTATTACCGTAGAGGGCCAATTATCAGCTATATGTGACAGTCTAGGAAGATGTCAAGCCAAGGAGGAAAGAAAATCTTTTATTAATACCCAAAGCAAAGCAATACTGAGATAAATCGCAATCTTAGTGATAGAATTGGGAAATTAGAGAAACATACTTCAAATAGAAAAGGAAAGAACAAGAATCTTTAAACCCTTTTGGTTGTTTCCAACTTAAAAGAAAATTGGAAAAGAAAATAACAATGAAATCCTAAGTAATAACAAGGAAAGAAACCGAGGAGTCTACAGACCCTCTTTTTGTTAATATTTTACTCAACGTAAAGAGTGAAAGATGCGTGGAAAGACAGTGAATATGCCCGCAAACATGCTTAAGCATTTTTGAAGTAACGCACGCGGTGTGGAGGCAGTTGAGTAGCTTTATAAAATGCTCAAGCCATTTTTGAAGGTAACTAAGCCACTTGTTGAAAAAATTGTAAATTCAATAAAATAAGATCCAACAAAGCCTCGAAACCAAAAATGAACACAAAAGTTCACAACACGGCATCAAACCGACTAAGGTACAAGTTTTTGGTTATAAGACTTGAGTAGCAAAACATCAGTAACATGTGCGGGCAAATCAAATAAGACCAATCGAGGATATATTGAAGAGGTAAATGCACCATGATATATGAAACTTGTGACACGGTGAGAGTGTGAAACATGTCATAGAAAATTAAGATCACCATCCAAGCATCCGAAAAATTCTCATGTACTATTGGACTGTCATGCACTCTCCCCCTCACGCAGTCAAACCAGGTACTCATCGATACAAAATTTTGTGCCACCGAAAATAGACAACTCCCCCTCAACTTAATATTTAATAGTTGCTAGAATTTCATAGTTGTGTTTTCGCTTTTACCCCATTGCTGTTTGACGCGAATATTGGGAGTAAGAGTACCTCATACCCAATGCCCGGTTACTAAGCGAATGGTCCAATCACGAATGTTTTCACAAAGCCTATCCATCTTTTGACGCGAACACTCAGAGGGAGAGTACCTCACCCCGATTGCCCGGTTACTCAATAAACGCTCGGATAAACATATATAGATATATATATTTTTTTCAACTGTACTCCCTTTTTTTTTTAACTGCACTTAATGAACCATTGTATCCAAAAAAAATGATGCCAAAAAAATGGTCAATTGCCGAGAGAAAGGACAAGACATACCCAGGTGCATGAGAATCAAACTTGCCTCGTTAAGTAATCTCTCAAACTCTGACGTGTAGATGTGGTAGTCACAGAGACATGTGGCATGATACATTTAATTCCCAAATACATTGCAAGAAAGAACCAAATAGGATGCTCATACACTATCAAGACGTTCAGATGCTCAAATCTCATAGCATCAAACTCAAACCTCAAGGCATCCACATTGTAGGAAAAAAGGTTTTGAGAGGATTTTAAAATAATCGAATATTTTTTAATAAGAACATATAAAATCAATGACAATAAAGAAATAAACATAGTGTTCCAAACTAGAGAAAATATAAATGACTAAACCCATAGAACTAGGTACAAGATAAGCAACAGAGATCAACCTAGACTATGGTACCAAGATCAAGCTTCAAAAAGCAAGGTCAACTCCTCCGGATGATCCAATGTCATCTAGAGGTTTCATAGAAATATTCGCTTGAGGTCTCAAGTCTGACCTCCTCACCCAAATAGCTCTGGTTTTAATAGGGACTACTTTACTCTGATTGTTAGGCATAGGTTTATGTGTCATATCCCTAAATGTCGTATTTCCAACATTACCACAATTAGTATACTTGGCCCAAGATTTTTTTAATGTTGTCATGCTTTATAACTATTTTTAAATAATCAATTTTATTTTGACTACCAAAGCTACAAGCCGTGGAGGGATATCCGTGCAGTTGGAAGCAATTCAGTCTAATGTGTCCTTTGACATTACGATAATGACATGTAGGAATGAACTTGACATAATCATGCGAATGGGACACGTGTATGTGTGAAGTACGTGAAGTACGAGATGCATGCAATTTCCTACATTGAGGTTTGATGTGACCCTTAACACCACAATTATGACAAGTAAGAATAAACTTAATCAAATTTACCTCACCACATTTGGTGGTGGGATTCCTCATTGTTGTTGCTTGCCTTTTTGCATTTGTAAAAATAGGCTGCTTCAACCTATTAGTGTGATTGTTCACCTTGACGGTTGGCTTCACTTTATTGTCCACCGGAGGAATGGCAACACTGCTATTTGGTTTGGTAAAGACAATATTTCCTTTCGCCTTTGAAGATGATGCACCCTCTATATAACCAAGTCCTCCTTTGTTAGAAGCCGCCTTCTGAACACTTAATAAATCATCAAGGGCTTGTGACCCTTTGTTCAATTTCTCGAATGTAGCATTAGCATTGTCCAGTTCCCTTTGTAACTTGACTAATTCTGTTTCCCTGGACACCTTATACTTAACACACCCCTGTATTTCATCTTGAAGAGCTATGAGTTTTATTTTCGTATCATCAACCTGTTTGTTGAGCAAATTATTTTTCTCTTCTAGTTCCCTAGCATAAGCTTGGGATTTTAACAATTCTCGATCATGATCATCTTTGGCTTTCTCGGCTAACTTCAATTTTTGGACAAGCTTCATATTCATTTTAGACATCTTGATGCTTGTTGTGTATAGATTGTTATACTCTACCTTCAAGTTTTCTAAGTCATCAACATACTCTTCTTCTTTGTCACACTTTCACTACACTCAGAACTCTCTCCTGAATTTAAAGAAGCAGTAAAAACCATATAGTTCCCTTTGTCTTTGCTATTACCCTCATCTTCATTTGATTTATCTGACTCACTATCGTCCAGAGTTTTCACATTGTAAGCCTTCCTCTTAAACATCTTGTTAGCACAATTTTGGGCTATATGACCATACCCATGACATTCAAAATGTTTGGTTCCCCATTTTTCTCCCTTTTTCTTCTTAATCCTCAGCTTCCAACAGTTATAGTTTTCATTATCCAATAGAGTCGTACGGTTTGAGGAGTGATTTGTGTTCATTGTAAAAATAAAGGATCCGCTCAAGAAAAAATAAACTTTCTTAATCAGAAGAGCGACCTGCTCTGAAACCAAATGAAAACTAGCAATTGAATAAACAAGCAATAATAGGAACTTAAAAAAAATAAACGATGAACAAACGACATATGTGGAAAAACCCGAATAGGGTAAAAACCACGGGAAGGAATCAAAACAGTAAAAATAACATTGTGCAGTTACAAGTGACCTATACTTACAATTGAAAATCCTCTCAATTGACCCAAGACCCGATTGCCGAATCCACGTTCATCGCACCAAGTGTTTGATTGCTGCATGCCTTGACTCACTCAAGCTCTCCGAGTTACTTCCTGAAATCCACTGGAAGAGTGTTCAAAAGATTGAATAAAGATTGCAGAAAACTTCTTAGAGTTGATTGCGTTGATCAACGATCCATTAGTTGTACTCCAAGACTCAAAGGAACAACCCCTCTTTTTTCTCTTAATTTCTCACGTCCATATGGTGGCCGTAAAAAGACATTATTTGAAACCCTAGTTGCTGCCTTTTATAAGCTTGTAGCAGTGCTTGCTCGAGCACATTTGGAGTTGCTCGAGCATTTTGTAATCAGACCATATGCTGGACCCATGGCTTGAAAATGCTTGAGCACTTTGCTAAAACTTCTTTTCTCCATCAATTACCATCTAAAACTTGACTAAACCTATCAATCGACCTCTCAATTACATTGACACATTGATTCCATTCCACAACCTAGACAAACACTCTTAAATTATAAGAAAAAGAAAAGACAACTCGATAAAAAAGGAATTCACATAAATGTGTGTTTTGACATGAAATTGCCAACCAGCTCGGCCTATGGAGCTTACAATGTTGGACCCGGAGAGCCCTATGGATTTGGTTACACAATGCCACTCCCTGCGAGCGCTATAAAAACAGACTAGTGGGTGCAATATTGAATGTCATAAAAGGTTTAATTGAAGCCATTCCTAACGCCAATTGGCTTTGGGGGAGATGGTGGAAAAGCGGTCCGACATATTGTAATGTCGGGAAGCTTATGAATTCAAGAACAAAGTGTCGTCGTGCGGGGATTGATCAAACTAAAACACCCACTCATGAATTGAAATCAAACACGAGGAAAGATAGACAATTGTATGTGGTTCCCCACGGGAGCAACAGATTCACTATATGTGCGGGAAGATTACAATCACACTCATCAGTTGCTCTCTCTCAATCTCACCGATTTCTGCCACACCGAGGGCAAGGGAACAAATACAAATATGTAGACGAATATATGAAAGTTGAGCAACGGCTAGGAGATGATAAGGCAAGTATCTCAAGGTAACTTCAATACATTATGAGCTGCTTCATATTCCTGATTTCGGTTGCTGCAATAGCAGCTCATAAACCCATCTTCTAGAAGGCCAATTTTGGTCCAATTGGATTAAGCCAAAAAAAAACCCACAAATCTCCACCTTGGTGATCAATCTATGAACCAACGCTACCCCGAGTGCAAACCAGAAGTAGAAGCTAGAACAAACAGGACTCTCCACAAGTTCGAGCCAAACGAGAGTCAATAAAGCAGAAACCAATCGGAGGAACCAAAACAAGCGCTCTCTCCAAACAAACCAATAGCTAACTGATTGCAAACATCCAAGCTCTTATGAAGTACTACAGATTAAAGGTTACGGGAACAATCCAAACAAAGAGAGCCAAATTCCAAAGTCTCGAGAAAGCTTCAGAATCAAATTCTTCAAATTATGACAACTCCAATACCATGTTCCGATAACAATTCCAAATACCAAACGATGTGATAGAACTGAGACTTGCCATGTCTCCAAGCTGCCACCAATGGCCCAAACACATGCACCCTAAGGTACTTAAATCATCTTCGAATGGATCAAATCCGAATTAGGTTCGAACTCAATCCCGGTGACCGAAATCAACAAATCTGTAGTGCCAAGTATTGCATCAAAACCTTCATTTTTTCCAGCAACAACTGCTTCACATGTAGTTAAATCCCTCTGAGGACATATATGTTGTTGCATTGAGTGACTCATCACCACCGAGTTGCCTGAAACAATCTTAGAGCTACAACAGTAATTGCCGAGCATGTGGACTCTAAAGCTCCCAGAGAGATGAGATTGTGTTTCAAACTAAGAACATATCGAACGTTATATAGTACAGATATAGTTTTGTCAGGCAAACACAAGCTGATGTTACCTATCCAAGAAGTCTTATTGTATGGCCATCACCTATAAAGACAGAATCACCGTCCAACTCCTCGAAGCTAGGAAACAAATCCCTATTGGAACACATATGATAGGAAGCACCAGAATCCAATATCCATCATCTGAATGAATAACAACTGACGAACCCATAAGAGCAAAAATCAAGATCGTCCTCATCTTCTCTTGCAACATAGGCATTGGACTCTTTGTCAACCGCGTTCTTCAACTCTTAAGAATCCTTCTTCAAATTGATGCCCTTTCTTGGGACAGTAGGCACATTCATCCTTCACAATTAGATCAGACGAAGAGTGTTAGAGATATCACCACACACACAATAACGGAATATGAAAACAGTAAAGAAATCAATACAGGAATTTACGTGGTTACCTTAAACCGGGTACCTCCACAAGAGGGAGCAAGTCTGTTATTATGATAAAATTTTTTTTTTTGCTAAGCAAAGAATTTATTAATCTTTGAAAACATATTACAAAGATTAAAAGGGCCCGAGACTAAAAACGCCAAGGACCCAAAGGGGAAAAGATAACATTGTTGGCAAGAAACCAACGGGATAACCAAAGATACAAAACCCTGAAATTCCTAATGGGAAAGAGCCCACCCCGAGTAGAGGCCCTAAAACACCCACAACGACTTAATTACCTAAACCAAACCACACATACACCCCCCAAAGGACAACCGTAAGAGAAAAGATACACCCTGGAAAATCCACCCTAAACCGACCCTCCATAAACACTAAAAAACCACCCAGGCAACTAGAGAAGCAAGAACCCAAAAATCGCAGAGATCTCCGAATCACGAGAGCTAGATCAAAACTCCACTGAATTGGAGACATCTTCCTCCACCACATCAAGATCTGCAATTTCTTGTTCAGTAATATCAACTCCCTGCGCTTCTAAAAATTTCTACAATAGATAAAGTTGGCCAGGATTTTTACAATAGAGAGTATTTATAAGTCCTATCTATCCCAACCCTAATTATTTCGTACCGTACTGCGGGGGGCTACACCCCCCGTACCCCCCAAATTATTCGGCCTTACGGCCCCACTGTGACAACAGTTAAACCCATGGCCTTCATTAGAACTTCTCGGTACCTCTCCATATGAGCCACAAGTTCCAACAAAGAGAGAGTCCCTTTGTTTGCGATAGAGCCTTGCCTTTCGCAAACAAAACTTTAGTAGTCATGTCCATGTATGTCTGCTTATCTTTCTTGTGATATTCGTTATTGATAAGCACATTTCTCATGACCTCAAACGCAATCTCTCCCTTTCCTTTAGCGAAGTGGTGATCAGGTAGATGATCATGATACTCATTAGGAAGAGCATTCAATAACAAGAAAGACTTGTCCTCGTCGAGGATTTTGGCATCCAAATTTCAAAGAGTAGCAAGTATTTTATTGTACTCATTCAAATGCTCGTGCAGTACTACATGCCTGATATTTAAAACGGAAGAGCTTTTTCTTCAAGTAGAGGCTGTTCTCTACACTCTTTGTCATGAATTTGTCCTCCAGCATGATGCTTCACGTTTGTCTCTTTCATCAACAAGTACTTCTGATCTTTCGCAAGACACAACCGGATTGTGCAAAAAGCTTGCCAATTAGGCTTGTCCCAGTCCTTGTCCAACATATTCTCGGGCTTGTCTTCCATTGTTATATCCAACTCTTGCTAGTATAGAACGTCCAAAACCTCGCACTGCCACATACCTTGTTAATCGTTACGTCAAACTTCTCCACCTCGAAAATGTTGTTTGAAACCGTGTTTCTTTGCCCATAACTGCTCAAAGTGACCTTGGGCTCCGGGCTATTCTTCTCATTGCAAATCCAAAATGCTTATCCTCATTAACATCAACCATTACCTCCTCTAAAAAATTAGTTGTTTCACAAAGAGAATCCATATACTCCTACTCCTTTTTCTCTTAGATTTACACACGAGCTCAAGCACCTTGGAACGAAAAAAAAGCTCCTTCCAACTACGAAAATGATTCCTCCATGGAAAATTCACCTGCATAGAATCAATAAAAAGAAAAACTCAATCCTCTGCCCAAATTGGTGAGAGAAAAAGAGGTTCGTAGCTCTAGGAAAAAAAATAAAAGAAGGTTCAGCAAAAGGGAAAAAAGGGACTTACCTTTGACTAAAACTCCAGTACATTGATTTGTTTGTTGATATTTACCTAAGCCTATTCTTGAATTTTAGTGGAGAAATCAGGAGCTTTTGGACAGTAGCAGCCGAAAGAAACAGGAACAGGGGAAGAGAGATGTTGGCTACTGTAACTCTGTTATTTTCAAATGGGGCAACCGACTCACCCTTTTTCATTCAACAAGCCCTTTAAGTACTAGGGCAAGACTAACTTAAACAAAAGAGACTTGGGCTTAGCTTGAACATTTGGCCCAATAACAAAAGAAAACATAAAATAGCCCAAATACCAGCATAAAAATGGGCTCAATTACCAAATGAAATAGGAAAACGGGAAATGCCAAGCCGCCCCCACTTTTTGTGGGGGCTTTCCTCCAAATCCTTTTTTGTCTTCTCCTCCGAAATAAACCCTGTGCGCGTGCGTGGAAGAGTTTTCATTCCCCAGAAGCATGCCGCGTGTGCCACAGATTCCTGACACATTAATATATCTCTCTCCCGTCGCTTTCACTAACAATAAAAGTCTCTCTCTCTCTCTCTCTCTCTCTCTCTCTACACGGAAATTTCCTAACAATAAAAGTCTCCCTCTCTCTCTCTCTCTCTATCACAATAAAAGTCTCCTTTTCTCTCTCTCTCTCTCTCTCTCTTTTTATTTTAGATTTAAACCAAAATATCTTTTTTTAAACACATTTATTTTTTTATAAAAATTATATATTTGAAATCCATTCGATGCGATCTTTCTAACAAGATCCATTGTGAATATGAAATTTTATACGTGTAAAAAAAGTTTTTTTATACCCATTCATTAAGAATTCATACGCCTTCTAAATAATTCACATCCCCCAAAATAAAAGAACTCACATCTTTCAAATGCAGCATTCACATATCATAACTCACTCTGCAAAAAACACAATTCACAAAAAAAAAAAAGAATTCACATACTTGAATTGCAGAATTCACACATTATAAGTCACTCTCCAAAATACAAAATTCACACCCAAAAAGAAAGTGTGCTATTAAGAGTGTGAATTGTTGCAGGCGTGTTAACTGTGTGTTATTCGGGGTGTAAATTGTTAAAAGGAGTGTGCATTGTGAGCTATTTTGGTCGTGTGAATTGTTGCATGGGTGTGAATAGTGTGCATTTGCGGGTTGTGAATTATTTAGAAGTGTGAATTCTGCATTAAGGGGTGTGAATTCTTTTTTTTTGGGGTGTGAATTGTGTATTTTAGAGACTGAGTTGTGATGTGTGTGAATTCTGCATTTAAAGTCTTTGAATTCTTTCATTTTGGAGGGTGTGAATTGTTTACTAGGGGTGTAAATTAGTACTCCCTCCGTCCCGCAAAGTTTGTCACTTTCACTATTCCAGCCCTATGAAAAAATTGATTATTTCTTTTAATCTGTAATGTTTTATATAAGCAATATGGATCTCGTTTGATAGATTTCAATTAGATCTTTCGAACAAAGTTTTGAAAATCACATAAAACGTTATGAATTGAAAGATATAGGCAATTTAAAAATGGCACGCACTCCCGAAAGTGTCAAACTTTGCGGGACGGAGGGAGTATTAATTAATGGGTATAAAACAGCTTTTTGTACATGTACAAAATTTTATATTCAAATGGGATCTTATTTGAAAGATCTCATCAAGTAGATTCCAAATATATAATTTTTATAAAAAATAATCGTGTATAATAAAAGTTATTTTATTTTTAAATCGAAAAATAAAAGAGAGAGAGAGAGCCTACACGCCTACTGTAATTTCCTGTTGACTGCACCAATCAATGCCACTGCGCCAATCAATGCCATGATGTGGATTACCGATGATGTGACCTATCCCATTTGTTAATGCCGAAGACCAGTACTTTTGAACTTCCAATGGGCGCGGGCGTGACAAGGGACGCTTGACTACACGCCTGACGCCTACAAGCGCCTACGAGCCTGACGCCTACATGATGTGACAACTGTACTTATTAACTTCCGCGCGTGGGAATGGGTTTAAGGGAAATGTGTTTGACATGAGGTGGGCTTGGAAGGAAAACTCTTGACAAAATAGGGCCGGCCAGAAAGAAGCCCATAGGAAAATGCATTAACTTTAAGGGTTAAATATCGGGTAAATCACCTAGACACCTCATGAACTATACCTCCTTTACTTAGACACCCCCTAAACTAATTTAACCTGCGACAACACCCCCTCAACTATTTAAAACTTAATCAGCCCCAACTCCGTTAACAAAAACGAGGGAATGACCTTTATGCCCTTGATTACATATGAAAACCATACTCTAGACCTCTCTCTCTCTCTCTCTAAAAGCCATGGTGATTCCCCAGCCACCCCGACACCCCCCTCTCTGGTCGACCGTTGTTGGAAAAAATAACCGGCAAAGAACAATTTTCATTGATAATCAAACTAAAATTACATATTACAAGAATGGATTATGAAACGAGAAACAAACCGAGCCTAGTCCTGTGATACCACAGTCTCCTTAACAAAGATTTGCCACCTACCGCGGGTGTTGTAGGATACACCGGCGTCTTCGTCCCAAGATAAAACGGCTAGAACCACTAACCACCGGAACACCTCCGTTGGTAGCCTTGGCGAACTTACTAGCGTCTGCCGCTCTCTCTCAAAGACGATTTCCAGAACTTGACGTGTTAGACTAATTTCTCGTGTAGAACCAATTCCAGATACATTTATAAAGCCAATCAATCAATATAGAAACTGTCACAATGAATTGGATTGAATTGAATACTGTAACTCCCGAATTGAATACGTGCCATTAACCTCAATTCATGAGGGGTATTAACCACTCGAAACCACTGGAAATTAAACACTTCGTCCAGATTCATCGAACCCGGAGTAGACCGTTTGGTTGCCTCGTCAGGCCCTCCAAAACGCCCCGGTTTCATTCATCCAAAATTTCGTGAAATTTCCAACAATCCCCCCACCCACCCCCCATGAATGAAATTGGCAGGCATACTGACGCAGAGCACAAAGTTGACCCGAGAGAGAGGCAACGGATAATTCCTGCATAGGATAGGTAGCTTTTGGCCTTGAACCTTCCCTTGTGATAGCCTATCGAGTTTACTGGCAAACCAGTGTGCGGTCCCGCTTTGAACTGTTACGCCATCGATGTATACTTAGACAACAGACATCACACAGAACTTCTCCTGACGTAGTTCAGTTCTCACTGTTGGGTTCTTTTCGGCCATGACACCTTCTTCCTGGTTCTACAAGTATTTTCTCGAGAATTTTGCCAGAATTCTCAAAGAAGCAGCCCCACTTCATACTCATATAGGTGACCTTCTTATAAAGGGTATCCTGCTATACCCTGCTCGGAATCTCCGACGCATAAGAGTAATTAAAAGCAATGCTTAACCTCTTCTTCTTTACAGGCTTCACTGTTCTGCATCATAGAAATGGGCTAGAGATCAAATCTCCACATTGATCGTTCTCTATTACACGCAAAAGGTAGTCTCATTGAACCTAGATCTTGGGATCTCCAGTCAGCTAGGTTGGCTACCCCCACGGTAACTATGAGCATAATGGCTTCAGTCCCATTTCTCTCGATGCTTTCTCAACTAGCTCTCGAGATAACCCTTTGGTTAGCGGATCCGCAATATTGTCCTTTGACCTTATGTAGTCAATCATGACAACCCCACTTGAGATCAGTTGTTTAATGGTATTGTGTCTTCGAACGTATATGTCTAAACTTACCATTGTAAGCACCCAATGCCCTACCAATCACAACTTGTCTATCACAGTGGATACTAATATGTGGCATTGGTTTCAACCATCTTGGAATATCTTCTAGGAACTTAGCCACTCGGCCTCTTCTGTTGCTTTATCTAAAACAATGAATTTAGATTCCATTGTAGATCGTGCTATACACGTTTGTGTAGAAGATTTCCAAGCAATAGCTGCACCACCAAGCATGAAGACATATCCACTTGTGGATTTTGAGTCCTTCATATCCGATATCCAATTCGCATCCTAGTACCCTTCCAGTACTGCCAGATATCTAGTGTAGTGCAACCCCAGATCACGAGTATACCTCAAACAGTGTAGTACCCTGACTATCGCCTTCCAGTGACCATGTCTTGGATTACTCGTGTATCTGCTCTGCCTATTAACTGACTAGGCTATTTTGGGCCTTGTACAATTCATCAAGTACATGAGGCTCCCAATTATCCAAGAATACTCTAATTGGGATACCCTTTCCCCCCCATTCTTGGATAAATGGAGACGTCCACGGGGGTTCTTGCGATGCCTGTATCAGACTAGTTGAGCTTCTCAAAAATTTTGTCCACATTGGGTGTCTGAGACAACGCAAGTCCATCAGATGCTCGGTGATCTTAACACCCAATAGCACTTCTACATGGCCCATATCCTTCATGTCAAACTTAGAGTTCAACATATTCTTAGTAGATCAATGACCTTGTCATTACTACCAACAATCAACGTAGAGACACAAAATGACATTCGTTGATTTAGAAACCACTAGACAACATCACGTTGTCAACCTTCTCACGCCATTATGTAGGCTCTTGTTTTAGACCCTACAAAGATCTAACAAGCTTACAGACTTTCCTTTCTTGTCCTGGTGTGGAAAAACCTTCGGGTTGTTTTAGAACCAGTAGAAATTGTTTTCTGGAATCTTTTTGCCGATCAATGACTGCATCTATGTTAAGTTTGTTGGAAAAAATAGCCGGCAATACAAATTCCAAAGAACAATTTCCATTGATAATCAAAATAAAATTACATATTACAAGAATGGATTATGAAACGACAAACAAATCGAGCCGAGTCCTGTGATACCACAGTCTCCTTAATAAAGATTCGCCGCCTACTGCGGGTGTTGTAGGATACATCAACATCTTCGTTGGTAGCCTTGGCGAACTTACTAGCGTCTGCCCCTCTTTCTCAAAGACGATTTCCAGAACTTGACGTGTTAGACTAATTTCTTGTGTAGAACCAATTCCAGATACATTTATAAAGCCAATCAATCAATATAGAAACTGCCACAATGAATTGGATTGAATTGAATACTGTAACTCCCGAATTGAATACGTGCCACTAACCTCAATTCATGAGGGGTATTAACCACTCGAAACCGCTAGAAATTAAACACTTCATCCAGATTCATTGAACCCGGAGTAGACCATTTGGTTGCCTCGTCAGGCCCTCCAAAACGCCATGGTTTCATTCATCCAAAATTTCGTGAAATTTCCAACAACCGCAACTCCGGACTTCCTTTTCTTCGGCGAAAACTCCGGCAAACCCCATCGAAGGAAAAAAAATTATTGATTCCGATGGACATGCAGCGACTGTCGAGTTCCAATCGACGATAATGGCGGGTTCCGGTCGACGGCGGCCTGCTCTGATGGGACTACAACTGGGTTTGTTTACTGGTTCCTCTATACGTACATACATATGTGTATTATTTGGGTAATTTTTGTGTATTCTTCAAATCACAATTGACCTCATGCACTGGATTTTGTTTCCGATTAAACTCATGAAACAAAAGCCCCAAACTTGATTGTTGTATCTATACATCTGGGATTGAACCCACATCCATTAAACCCACCACATGGGCATATTTACGGCCCCATTGGAGCAAGTCCCACCACATTGGCACACAAAAAATTAAAGCCCCATTGGAGCACGATGACAATTCGTAGCTTTGAGATTGTGGCTCCTAAGCTAAATTTAATCATTCCTTTTTTTTCCCCTTCTTCATTGGCAAAAAAAGCAGCCACAGGGGAGGTGGGAGATGCTTAGAAATGGGTCGCCAGAGTTTGAGTCATCGGTAATGGGTCGCTGGAGGAGGAAAGGGGAAAGTTGGTGGGTCGTGCTTGATGATAGGGAGAGAGAATTAGGTAGGATGGAGAAGAGGAAGAGAGAGAGAGAGAGAGAGAGAGAGAGAGAGAGAGAGAGAGAGAGAGAGAGAGAGAGAGAGAGAGAGAGAGAGAGAGAGAGTGCGGAGGAGGGCAAATTTGAAAAAAAAAAAGATTCATTTCGCCAAATTGGCGTTAGTTTATTAACGGAGTTGGACGGAATGCTAACAGACGGGGTGTAGGGGAAAAATTTAAATAATGGAGGGGGTGTCGTCGTAGGTTAAATTAGTTTAGGAGGTGTCTCGGTAAAAGAGGTATAATTCAGGGGGTGTCTAGGTGATTTACCCTTAAATATCTACTTGCCCCTTAGACTATCAAATGTTTTTTTACTTTTCCCTTCAACTACCAATTGAACTCACTTCCCCCTTCAACTACTATTTTCTTCTTTACTAAGGACAAATCACGTTTTCCATCCACTTGATAGATGGAAAACTTAACCCCATGGCTATGTTAGTCTTTAACCTAGCATACTCTATATGTATATGTATATATGTATCATCTTCTTCCTCTTTTCATCAATTTTGTAAGTCTCCTCCCTCCCTCCCTCCCCCCTCTCCCTCTCTCTCTGCAAACTACCCACCAACCCACGTACAAAGGCAGTTACCCTAATCTGCGACATGTGACTGTACTCTGGAACTGTACATCAATTTGGAAAAACTCTTCCATGGCTGCAAAACCTGCTTTCTTATAAGAGACGAATGTTTTTACACAAGTTTGGAGACATCAGATTTTGAAATGGTACTTTTTTTTTTCCTGAAAAGAGAAATGATACTTTTCTACTCTGTTTATATATACTACTTCAGACCATTGTAGAAAAGAAGGGAAAAAAAAAGAAAAAGAAAATCTTAAATTCAATTTCCCCCAAACCAGTTCTTCTTCCATTGTTTCCTTTCCTTCCTTCGGAGATTGGAGTGGGGTTTTGGTTTGATCGACAGCAGCAAAACCCTTGATTTGGCACTTCCGACGGGTTGCGTCCGTTCCAAACAGCAGCACCTTATCGTTTTGTACCTTTCCGTTCGGGTGCCTATTTATCTATAAATAGGACCCTCCTCCTCTCATGCATTTCACGTTTTCACTTGCATACATTCTGCACTTCCTGCATAAAAACTTCTGAGAGTTCTGCGTGGTTTCCTGGTTCGCCTACCGATCAGATTACAGTGCTGCTTCCGATCGGTGAAAGTCGGGTATTCCTGGGAGGCAAACACCCAAGTTCTCCATCAGCACCATAGTGGAGGGCGAATTTGCCTTAAGGATAGGGTATTTTGATACTAGCCTCGACTCGAATTGTCTCTCGCCAATTTCCGGTGTACTGAAATTGGCCCGGTACGTTTTCTAACATTCTTAATTTCTGTTTTATTGTTGATTTCCTGATTATTTTAAACCGTATTTCCAACAGATTGATTTTGGGAAAGTAGAGAAGAGGATGTTGAGAATTTAGAAAAAGATGGATGCATTTCTGCAGGGTTTAATCGATGAGAAACAGAGTGAAGATAAGCAGGCTTCTCAGGATTCATTTCGTCTTGTAACCTAAGCATAGAATCAATTCTATGCTTAGGTTACAAGACTCGAATCCTGAGTACTACTCTGACGAAATAATCAAAGGCACTGTACTGGTATGTCAATCTACATCTAATATCACATTACATAAGGAAAAATCTGTGGTACCTATGTTTTTGGTTTTGTTATGGCTTTTTCCGGTGATAGTTACTATTTTTTGGTAGATTAATGTGAACAATAACATAAATAGTGAATTGTTTTAAAACCCATAATGGGTCATAAAAAGTACCAAAATCATACTCCCTCTGTCCGCATTCGTGTCATGTTTTAAATTATCTATATATTTCAATTTTAAATGGGTTTCATAATTTTGGAAATTTCGTATAATAGAACTAATTGAGATCTATCAAATAAGATTCATGTTGCATATTTTTAGAAATTAGTATTGAAAGATATGTACAATTTTTCAACGGGTGTAAAATAATAAAACTGGACTAACGAACATGGACGGAGGGAGTACGTAACAACCGTGAATAGCATGCGAGTAGTGAATTTGTACAAATCTATAACTTGACCAAAACCACACGTAACAAGTACCAAAGACAAACGTAATAGGGCGTACCGTACGCCCCTTTTCAATGGGTCGTGCTGTAGCGTTTCTATTGGATAATTGGCTTTAGCTCCCCACCACCCACATGCTTTTTTCGAATTTCTCAGTGGTTCTTCAATTTTAAAACCTAAGTCCGACCTAGAGATTCTAAATGGAAGATAATATTATGAAACAATTTCAAGAATTTTAGTGTTAATGCCATAGACAGATTTCTTTCTAAATCTTTGATTAGGAAATCTTCATAAAATGTTTGTAGACAATGCTAAGCGCCAGGACCGACACATCATCAGTGACTATCGAGTGGGCGATGTCGCTTTTGCTCAACCACCCAAATATTTTAGACAAAGCAAGAGCTGAACTAGACACGATCGTTGGTGAAAACCATCTGGCAGACGAACCGGATCTCTCCAAGCTACCCTACCTTCAAAACATCATCAACGAGACCCTCCGATTATTTCCAGCAGGACCGCTTCTCGTGCCACACAAGTCATCTGATGATTGCATCGTCGGAGGGTATGACGTGGCTAGTGGTACGATGCTATTGGTAAATGCATGGGCCATTCATAGGGATCCGAAGGTGTGGGAGGACCCCACAAGTTTTAGGCCAGAGAGGTTTGAAGTTGGGGAAAACCAAGCATATAGGTTTATACCATTTGGCATTGGAAGGAGAAGTTGTCCGGGGGCAGGACTTGCCAATCGGGTGGTGGGGCTAGCTTTGGCGGCCTTGATTCAGTGCTTTGATTGGGTAAGGATTGGTGATGACATGGTGGACTTGTCTGAAGGGCAAGGGCTCACTATGCCTAAATCTAAGCCACTAGAGGCTATGTGCCGACCACGAGAAATGATGGTTAATGTTCTCTCAGAGCTTTGAGATGTATGCATTTTGTTGTTTAACTAATATAATAATGTTCGAAGATTGTTCTTTTTTTTCCTCTGCCTTCAGTTGTACTTTGTTTTAAATGTTTACTTAGTTGATCTTCAAGCATTTTCTTTGTTTGTTAATGAATAAGGTATAACAATGAGCATTTAATTTGTGTTTAGTAAGAGCATCTCCGGTCTTCACCTTTTTTTAATCCTAATTTGAGGCAAAAAAATGTCTGAAATGATAAGTTAAGAGACCTCTGCTGGGGTCTAAGCTAAACTCATCGCATCCAATAGGATAAGTTTACGAGGTTGGGCGAAATTACCAGAGTGCCCTTTAAATCTCTCCAAACTCTTTTTTGAATTCTTCTAATAAGAGATAATTAAGGGGACTCTCATACTATTGGGAAAAGCACGGGCATGTCCAGTTTTTTAGGCTGTCCACGCCAAGCTCTTTCAGTTTTTCAAAATGCACCAAAAACTCCACTCATCAGTCTCTCTCTCTCTCTCTCTCTCTCTCTCTCTCTCTCTCTCTCTCTCTCTCTCTCTCTCTCTCTCTCTCCTCTTTTTTTTTTATTTTAAATTTTGCATTTTAAATTTTGAACCCCCAAATCATATGAAAGTGCCTAAACCTAAACTCAAGGGTATCCTAAAAAAATGCCTAAACCACTAAAACCCTATAATAAGAAAGTGCACCCCAAACCTAAACCCTAGGGTATCCAATGAAAAATTCCATTTTTCATCCCAAATTTATTTTTTTTGAATTACGAATGGCATATATGTAAATAAGTGAGATGATAGAATCAACTCCTGCAAAGCTCCAACGAGGCTCAGTAGGTTCGGCGATGGTCAGGCAACCCTCCAGCAGCTCCGGACAAGCTTCTGCCTCAATTGAGATGACCGGCAAAGATCCAACATCCTATTGAGACGATCGGCGAAGCAAGGTAGACATCAAAAAATGGGTAAAGGTTTGGGATGTCTCCAAAATGGGGAAAGAAATGGCCCAATGTCACTTATGCATTTCTAGGTAAAGCCTCCACAATTATAAATTATTATTTTAATTCTCTTAATTAATATGTGAAAAATATATGTTACATAGTGTAATCTTTTTAAATATTATTTGAAGTTTACTTTATTTTTATAATTTACTTAGTAAAATACATTGGTCCCATTTTATAAGTTTGTCTTGGACCCCGAAAATCTCAAGGCTTGGCTTGGTCACATGTATCCTTCAAAATTTGTAATGACAATCTACTCATTTCCTGTCACTTGTCCCTCTCACGTTCCTCCCCACTAATAATCAAATAGAGCAGTTTAATTACTTTGGAGAGAGAGAGAGAAGCTCTCCCTAGGGTTTTTTCCTAGAAGCCGCCGCACCTCCCCCTCCCCCACCACCCCCTTTCACCTTCTTCCTCCTCCTCCTCTTCTCTCCTTTATTGCTTTCCCCACTTGGTTTCCGGCAACTCCCCATGGCGATCAACTTTCTCTCCTCTTCCTATGGGCGGCTGAAACTCGATTTTTGGGCAGTGGGGGCGGTGGTGTGACAACTCCGACGATGGGTTCGGCGATTTTTTCTTGTATTTTCAATTTTTTTTTGTTTCTTCGTTTTTATAGGTTGTAATAGGGTTTTGATTTAATGAATTCTTCAATCACTTTACCGAAAAGAAAAAAACAAAGTGACATCCAACCACGTCCGATCATATTATCATGCTAAAGTTGTAGCCATCGGATCATTTCTTTCTAATGAGACACAAAGAATATCCTCCTAATAAATCTACCCTCTCTCACCTCACTTTTAAGCAATGTATCCTTATTTAAATGTTGCATTTATGATCAAATCGAAAAGCTGCTAAAAATTGTAATTAATTCTGTGTAAATTATACATTTGTTGAGTAAGCGCAAGTTTAAAGTTGGGATTGTATTAGGTATATATATTAGGTATGGCCTATCCTTCCAAGCTTTTTATATACTGAGCAACCACAACCATCTCCTACCATGGACTCCAATTAACACAACAAGTTAGTTCCCACATCTTCCACTGCATGCAACACACATTCATGGAGCAAACATGGTTCTACTTCATCTCCCTAGCCTTTTTTCTCTTTCTCTTCCTACTAAAACTCCAACAAAGACAATCTCCACAAAAGAACCCACCACCAACCCCACCTTCAGTTCCCATACTAGGCCATCTCCATCTAATGAAACACCCAATTCACCGTGCACTCGAAAACCTTTCCAAGAAATACGGTCCAATTTTCACTCTGCGATTTGGGTCCCGTCCAGTACTCGTACTATCCTCTCCATCTGCAGTCGAAGACTTATTTTCCAAAAATGATCTCATTTTTGCAAACAAGCCACGGTTTTCAGCCGGAAAACACCTCAGCTACAACTACACAACACTGGGGGCTACTCCATATGGAGACCACTGGCGTAACCTCCGCCGCCTTAGCACACTAGAAATCTTCTCCACAACTAAACTAAACGCGTTTTTGGGTATTCGACAGGAAGAAGTCCGGTCGCTGTTGAAAAACCTATTTCGGAATTCGCGAAACGGTTTTGCTAAGGTGGAAATGAAGTCGAGACTCTCTGAATTTTCGTTCAATATCGTTATGCGGATGGTTTCAGGGAAACGGTACTTTGGAGCTGAGGTGGAGGATTCTAAGGAGGCTAGGGAGTTTCGACTTCTAATTCGGGACATTTTTGAGTTAAGTGGAGCGTCGAATCCAGCGGATTTCGTGCCTTTTCTGAGGTGGATTGATTTTGGGAAAGTAGAGAAGAGGATGTTGAGAATTCAGAAAAAGATGGATGCATTTCTGCAGGGTTTAATCCACGAGAAACGGAGTGAAGATAAGCAGGCTTCTGAGCAAAATGGAGGAAAAACCAAGTCAATGATCGATTCCATGCTTGGTTTACAAGACTCGGATCCTGTGTACTACTCTGATGAAATAATCAAAGGAAGTATACTGGTATGTGAATCTACATCTAATATCACATTACATAAGGAAAAATTTATGGAACGCGACGTACGCCCCATTACTTATGTTTTTGGTTTTGTTACATAATTTTTGGTAGATTTAACGTGAACTAACATAAATAGTGAATTCTCTTAAAACCCATAACGGGTTGTACGTAACAAGTATCAAAATCATACGTAACAAGGTTACCGTGAACAATACGTCAATAGTAATTTGTAAAAATCTATAGTTTGACCAAAACTATATGTAACAAGTGCAAAAAATTTGTAATAGAGCATACCGTACATCCCTTTTTAAGGGGAGCATACTGTAGCGTTTCCATTTCATAATAGGCTTAGCTCCCCACCACCAACATGCTTTTTCGAAATTTATCATGTGGTCCTATAATTTTAAAACCTGAGTCCGACCCAGGGATTCTAAATGCAAGATGATCTTATTAAAATTTCAAGAATGTTAGTGTTTATGCCACGGACAGATTTCTTTCTAAATCTTTGAGTAAGAAATCTTCCTACATGTGTGTAGACAATGCTAGGCGCTGGGACTGACACATCATCAGTGACTATTGAGTGGGCGATGTCGCTTCTTCTCAACCACCCAAAAGTTTTAGACAAAGCAAGAGCCGAAATAGACATGATCGTTGGCGACAACCGTCTGGTAGACGAACCAGATCTCTCCAAGTTATCCTACCTCCAAAATATCATCAACGAGACCCTCCGATTATTTCCAGCAGCACCGCTCCTCGTGCCACACGAGTCATCTGATGACAGCACCATCGAAGGGTATGATGTGGCCCGTGGTACGATGCTATTGGTAAATGCATGGGCCATTCATAGGGATCCAAAGGTGTGGGAGGACCCCACAAGTTTTTGGCCGGAGAGGTTTGAAGGTGGGGAAAACCAAGCATACAGGTTGATACCATTTGGCATTGGAAGGAGGAGTTGTCCGGGGGCAGGACTCGCCAATCGGGTGGTGGCGCTAGCTTTGGCGGCCTTGATTCAGTGCTTTGATTGGGTAAGGATCGGTGATGATTTGGTGGACATGTCTGAAGGGCAAGGGCTCACTGTGCCTAAGTCTAAGCCATTGGAGGCTATGTGCCGACCACGAGAGATGATGGTTAATGTCCTCTTGGAACTTTAAGAAGGTTTCACTTTGTTGTTTTACTAGTATAATAACGTTTGAAGATTGAGTTTCTTCTTCCTCCCCACCTTTAATTTCTCTAAGGGCCATTTCAGATGTTCAATTTGTTGATCTTCAGGTATTTCATGTTTTTGTCAATGAATATGGTATTTAATGTTATCCAATGAGCACTTTGTCTTTTATAAATATAAATTCACCAAATGAAACAATTCACCTTATCTGAATGTTGTGAAATTTTAACTCGAATGCACACAAATCGGATTGTAATATAGTATGGCAAGAGCTAGCGAGGTCAAACCCACAGAAATTGTGATTTTTATAGAAAACTAAGTAAAGCTAAAGTGATTTCCTTGACCTTGGCAACGGCCAGGACTTGCGGTCACAATCACTAATTGTTTGCCGAAACAGTACAATTTTTAAGCTTTATAAACTGATCAATCACTAATTGCACATTGTTTGGTCGGGGAGAGTAGAAGGCTTATTGAATGCTTCCTTTATTGCTTTTCAAGTTGCATGGAGAGGTGTACAAGACTTACACCTATTGAAGCCAACTAGCTCTATTTATAGAGCTCTAAACCGACTTAATGTTGCCGACCACTACCCTTCCAGAAGACTCTGATTTTGCACATGTGAATTACAAAAAATCTTCCTTGGATCATTATTTTATTTAGGTTCTAGACTTTCTAGACGTTCTAGATTTTTTAAATTTTTAATTCAAAGATTACAAATTATCTTTTTAACACTCCTCCTTAATTTGTAATCTTCATAACTTCATGAAATTGAGAGAATTTTTCTGCCGCCACTGCTTTGGTCATAATGTCAGCAAGTTGCTCCTTCGTATTGACAAATTCAAGCTTTATTTCTCTATTTTGCACCATGTCTCTGATCAAATGATGTCGGAGCTCAATGTGTTTTGTCCTGCCATGAAAAACTGGATTTTTGCTCATTGCAATGGCTGACATATTATCGCAGTAGATGATTGTAGGGCCTTCCTCTTTATGCTCCATGTCAGAAAGAATTCGTCTGAGCCATACAGCCTTCAGTTGTACTTTGTTTTAAATGTTTAGTTAGTTGATCTTCAAGCATTTTCTATGTTTGTTAATGAATAAGGTATAACAATGAGCATTTAATTTGTGCTTCATAAGAGCATCTCCGGTCTTCACCTTTTTTTATCCTAATTTGAGGCAAAAAAATGTCTGAAATGACAATTTGGGTAGGTTGATCTCCAATGGAAAATCCCATTTTTCATCCCAAATTTATTTATTTTTTTAAAATTACGAGTGGCATATATGTAAATAAGTGAGATGATATAATCAACTGCTGCAAAGCTCCAGCGAGGCTCAGCAGGTTCGGCAATGGTCAAGCAACCCTCCAGACGGGCTTCTGCCTCAATTGAGACGACCGCGAAGCTCCGACAAAGATCAAGCATCCTATTGAGACGATTGGCGAAGCAAGGTAGACATCGAAAAATGGGTAAAGGTTTGGGGTGTCTCCAAAATGGGGAAAGAAATGGGTAAAACCCCAAAAATGGTAAGGGCTTGGGTAAAGATTGGAGATGGATTTTTTTAATGATTTTACCCAATATTTGGATTTGGGTCTTAAAATGGTCAAAATTGGAGATGCTCTAAGTATCCACCAAATGCAACAGATTAACCTTATTTTTTCAGATAATAAGAGAGTATCTACTCCCTCCGTTCCAAATTACTCGTCCGTTTTGGGGAATCCAACTTTTTAAGGAGTAAATGCATTCCATAATAATTTGTATTGCCCTCCCCAAATTGCCCCACCTATAACTTACATGGTTCAACAAGTTGAATTAGTTACTGCCATAAACACGAATTAGTTGTTGGTGTGTGGCCCTAGTTGCGCATCCGACCTCTTCATCTCGGCAATCAATGGATCAGATTTCGCCTTGGCAATAAATGGCTCGGATCTGTAAAGTGCCGAGATGAAAGTAAGATTGTTGAAAACACATCCGACGGCTTGGATGCCATCAAAATTTTATCCATAAAGTTGGGCTCCATGTCAATGTTAAAATTTGAGAGAGAAAGTTGCTCCTAAAAATTTGGCATGAAATTGAGTTTTGATAAAAGTTGATTAGGCGGATAACCAAAATTGTTTTAGTTGCCACCTAAATTTTCTCCTAAAAATTAGGTGTCATATCAGTGTTAGAAATTGAGTGAGAAAGTTTCTCCTGAAAATTTGGCATGAAGTTGAATTTCACCAAAACTGATTAGACGAATAACGAAAATTGGTTTAGCTGCTGCCAAAATTTTCTCCTAAAAATAAGGCGCCATAGCAGTGTTAAAAATTTATAGAGAAAGTTTCTCCAAAAAAATTTAGCATGAAATTGAATCTAACTAAAACTGATTAGACGGATAACCGAAATTGGTTTAGTTGCTTCCAACCTTAAAATTAGGCGTCATAACCAAAAAAAAAATAAAAAATAAAAACATTACGGGAATGCATTTATATATATCCCATCTCTCAATCATACTCCTACATATTCTCCAATTACTTTCTCTCTTCCCACTTTTTCTCCCCCACAAATGTGTTCTATTGAAAATACAAAAACAAACTAATGAGAAATGGGAATCTTCCTACTCTAACTCCAATGTGACCGTGACTTTATGGAAAAAACAATGGATCATCTACAACAAATCAGAACTCTATGGAGTTGGCAAAGTGGTCTTGCCTTGGGACTTAAGGGTATGATTCCACCTAAGGTCTCAAGTTCGATTTTCCCTTGCAAGCAATCTCTTGGGGCCACTGGGGGTTATGCCCGGTCGTTACCTCCAGGGCCCTAGAGTTAGTTGAGGTGCGCGCATGCAAGCCTGAACATCCGGCTATCAAAAAAAAAAATCTACAACAATGTTCAAGTTATGGTTAAATATCTACTTGCCCCTTAAACTATTGAATTTTTATTTTTTTACTTCCCCCTCCAACTACCAATTGAACTCACTTTTCCCTTCAACTACCATTTTCTTCTTTACTAAGGACAAATCCCGTTTTTCATCCATAATATGTGATAGAAACTGTTAACCTAACCCTATCATGTCCGATGACTATTCGTGAACAAACTCACGGGAAAGGGAAAAGATATTTCGGTTGGGACACACTGTTTCGGAGAGGAAATAAATTTAACTGAAATGGACCCGGTTCGACCCAGCCCAGTCCGTATAAAATTTCAATAAAAAGATAAGAACCTCTTGGGCCAAGCCCATCTTATCTAATGACCCAACCCAACCCGGCCCGGTTTAGTCGGACGGACGGCGGCGGTGGCACGCGTGTGTGATGGACCAAAGCCCACTTTGTCCATGCCTTCTCTCCCAACAAAAGTTGTAATGACCCAAAGGGCCAATCCTTATTGCCCAACTTGGGATACATATACCCAATGAATTTGTTGGGCCTCACCAATGTGGGACACCCCTTCTACCAATGTTCATGTAGGCACTTTCAAGGTCAATTTCTCATTCACCTTAACTTGTTTTTATCCAACCAAGGGTTCGATATTAATCTCCTAACTAAGACGAACACAACGGTATGTGGGTCCAACCACGTGGACGTGTGGGACCCACTTAAATAGTTAATTAAAAATAGATAAAAACTCAAGTTTTTCCAACAATCCCCCACATGAATGAAATTGGCAGGATAGATAGTGTTATGCAGATGCAAATTTCTGAGAGTTACAATAGGAAATCTCCTACATGGGGTTAGGTAGCTTTAGGCTTTGAACCTCACCTTGTGAATAAATATCGGACTTACTAGCCAACCAGTGAACGCGATGTCTTGAACTGTTCAGCCGTTTGTGTAAGCCAAGACAATAGTTAACACACAGGATCATTCCAAACGTAGTTTGGTTCTTACGGTTGTGCTCATTACGGCCCTGTGACACTCCTGGTCTTCATGAATGTTTTGTAGAGAATTCTGTCCGTGACATTCTCATAGAAGCGGCCCCTTCGACATCCACATAGGTAATTCTCAATAAAAGTATCCTGCTATACCCTACTTGGATTACTAAGGTTTAAGAATCATTAAAGGCATTGTCTAACCTTTCACGCTGCATGCATCACTGTTGCATCATAGGAATGGGTAGAGACATAGTCTCCACAGTGATTCTCCTAAGTCTCATATAACTCGGTTGTCCCGTTGAACCTAGGTCTTGGGATCTCCAGTCAGCTAGGTTGGGTTGCCGTTATAGAGGCTTTTAAGTTATCGGCTTCAGCCTCATTCCCCTCGATGATCTAACAACTAACTCTCTTGATAACCCTTTGGTTAGCGGATCCGCGATATTATCTTTTGATTTTACATAATCAATTACGATAATTCCATTGGAGAGTAGTTTTCTAACGGTATTATGTCGTCGACGTATGTGTCGAGACTTCCCGTTATACATGCAATTCTGAGCTCTGCCAATTGCTGACTGACTATCACAGTGTATGCAGATTGGCGGCGCAGGTTTAGACCAATTTGGAATATCCTCCAAGAAGTGACGAAGCCACTCAGCTTCCTCACCAGCTTTATCTAAAGCTATAAACTCAGATTCCATTGTGGATCGTGCAATGCACGTTTACTTGGTGGATTTCCAAGAGATAGCTCCACCAACTAATGTAAACACATATCCACTTGTGGATTTCGAGTCATTGGTGTCGGATATCCAGTTTGCATCACTATATCCTTCTAGTACTGCTGGATACCGAGTATATTGCAGTCCATAATCAATGGTATGCCTTAGATATCTAAGCACCCTGATTATTGTCGTCCAATGATCCTTCCCAGGATTTCTCGTATATCTACTCAGTTTACTAACAGGGTAAGCTATGTCTGGCCTTGTACAATTCATCAAGTACATTAGACTGCCTATAATCTGCGCATATCCCAATTGGTTAACACTTTGACCAGTATACTTGTATAGATGCAAAGTTAAGTCTACTGGTGTTTTGGCTGTATTGACGTCTTCCTCATTAAACTTCTCTAGTATTTTCTCAACATAGTGTTTTTGAGACAAGATATACCCCTCGGGACTTCTAATAATCTTGACTCCTAGGATGACGTCAGCCATGCCCATATCCTTCATGTCAAATTTGGAATTCAACATGTTCTTTGTAGTTTTTATGATCTCATTATTGCTTCCAAGAATGAGCATATCATCTACATACAGGCAAACAATGACATAATTATTACCGTTATATTTGACATACACGCATTTGTCACATTCATTGATCTGAAAACCACTTGAGATCATGACTTTGTCAAACTTCTCATGCCACTGTTTTGGAGTCTGTTTCAAACCATATAATGATTTGACAAGTCTGCACACTTTCCCCTCTTGTCCTGGAACCTTAAACTCTTCAGGTTGTTCCATATAAATCTCCTCATTAAGATCACCATTTAAGAAGCCGATTTTCACATCAATTTGATGAATCTCAAGATTGTTTAAAGCCGCCAAGGCAATTAACATTCTTATAGACGTTATCCTTGTAACAGGAGAATAAGTGTCAAAGTAGTGTAGACCCTTCGTTTGTCTATAATCTTTGACTACAAGTCTTGCCTTGTACTTGTTAATTGATCCATCTACTTTCATCTTCTGTTTGAATATCCACTTGTATCCTAGTGGTTTGCAACCTCTAGGAAGATCCGTGAGTTCCCAAGTATGATTTTGCAGTATGGACTCAATTTCACTATTTATGGCTTCTTTCCATAAAGGAGCCTCTGATGATGACATCACCTCTTGATAAGTTTGAGGTTCAGCTTCTAACACATATGTTAGGAAGTCTGGTCCAAAAGACGTCGAAGTTCTAGCCCTTTTACTACGACGAGGCCCCTTAATATCATCATGATTTTCTTCAGGAACTGAACCAATATCAATGTCCATATCATCAGATTCCTGAATAGGCTCAGTTTCTAGAATTGGCCTAGGGACTCTATTATCCCTAAATGGAAACACATCTTCAAAGAATTTTGCACTCCTGAATTCCATAAATGTATTAGGATGGATATCAGGAATTCCTGACTCATAGACAAGAAAACGATAGGCACTACTATTATAAGCATAACCGATGAAGACACAATCAACGGTTTTAGGTCCTATCTTAACTTTCTTAGGATTGGGAACTGCTACTTTGGCCAAACACCCCCACATTTTCAAGTATTTATAGGAAGATTTGATACCTTTCCATAATTCATAAGGAGTAACCTTTGATTTCTTGTGTGGGATTTTGTTCAGAATATAATTAGCAGAGAGAACAGCGTCCCCCCACAAATATTGTGGTAATCTTGAACTAATCAACATGACATTCATCATCTCTTTTAGAGTTCTGTTCTTTCGTTCAACAACTCCATTTTGTTGTGGTGTATAAGAAGCAGTCATTTGGTGAATGATCCCATGTTGGGCACAGAATTCACCAAATGGTGCTTCATATTCACCACCTCGACCACTTCTAACCATTTTGATCTTTTGCCAAGTTGATTTTCCACTTCTGCCTTGTAGTGGATAAATTTTTCAATGGCCTCACTCTTAGCCTTAAGCAGATAAACATAACAGTATCTTGTGCAATCGTCAATGAAAGTAATAAAGTACTTGTTCCCACCGCTAGTTTCAACAAACTTTAAGTCACACAAATCTGTATGAATTAAACCGAGCAGTTCAGTACTTCTTTCAACCCTTTGAAAAGATTCTCTAGTCATTTTTGCTTCTACACACACTTCACATTTATGATCAGAGTTTATACTAAATTTTGGAATACTTTCTAAGTCAATTAAGCGCTTCAAAGTTCCATAGTTAACATGTCCTAATCTACCATGCCATAATTTAGAGAACTCAATCATATAAGCAGAAGTTGTGTTCATTTCATTGATACCCGGAGAGGTCAAAACCTTTGACACACCCGGAGAGGCCGGAACCTTAGTCAGTACATTCATCTTAAATAGTCCGTTAACCATGTATCCCCTCCCTACATACACACCATGTTTTTTCAGCACAACCTTATCAGCCTAGAAGTTCAACCCAAAACCATTTTTGACCAAAAGTGAGCCAGAAATCAAATTCTTGCAAATCTCCGGCACATGCATCACATCCTTGAGAGTCAGATCTTTTCTGGAAGTCATTTTCAGAACCACATTTCCAAGTCCTTCATCCTTGGAAGTCAAAGAGTTTCCCATGAAGAGTTGTTCGCCAGAACCCACCGTTTTATAGGTGGTGAACATCTTCTTGTCTGCGCACACATGGCAAGTGGTGCCAGTGTCCACATACCACTCCTTGGGATTAGAACCCACCAAGTTGACTTCGGAAACCATAGCCGAGAGACTCAGTTCTTCAACACCATCGGAGAGAGCCTCCATTTCAGCCATGTTGACTTGTGCTTGTTTCTTGCTGCGACATTCAGCAGCCTTATGGCACTGTTTGTCACAAACAAAGCACTTTTCAGTGAATTTGTGCTTTCCCTCGAACTTAGCCATTTTGCCCACACCACCTCGCGGACCGAGGTTAATACCTTTGTCCGGTTTCTTCCTCTTGTTGCTGTTTTTCCATTTGCTAGTCTTGCCCTCTTGCTCAACCATGTTAGCCTTAGCCGCAAACTGATTCACAGTCTTCTTTTCCAAATTCAGAGTATTCTCTTCCATTCTCAGACGCGTGATCAGATCTTCCAAAGTCATCTCCTTACGCTTATGTTTCATTTGCTTCTTGAAATCCTTCCAAAGGGGTGGCAATTTCCAAATGATGGCAGCCACTTGGAATGATTCGCTCAAAATCATCCCTTCAGTATGAATCTCATGAAGCAGAACTTGGAGTTCTTGGACCTGATCCAAAACGGACTTCGAGTTGATCATCTTGAAATTCAAGAACCTCCCCACAACAAATTTCTCCAGTCCAGCGTCTTCAGCCACATACTTCTTCTCCAAGGTAAGCCAGAGTTCCTTGGCGGTTTTAGTCGTACAATACACGTTGTACAACGCATTGTTCAATCCGTTGAGTATGTAGTTGCGGCAGAGAAAGTCGGAGTTCTTCCATTCATCGAAAGCAATGCGCACTTGAGCATTCGTCTCATTCTTCGCGACAATGGGGGCATCTTCAGATAAAAACTTTGCCAATCGGAGAGTCGTAAGGTAGAAAACATTTTCATTTGCCACCTTTTGAAGTCCACTCTATTGAACTTTTCCCATTTTTCAGCATGACTCAATGGCACCACGACCAGAGTCAGAACCGGAGCAACAACAGCAGTAGGGATAACGGGAGGATGAGTGGGTGGAACATTACCAACTTTTTCGGTTGTCATTTCTGTTGTACAAACAGAAAATCAACACAAAAGTAAATAACAATTTAAACTTTAACCGAAAACCAGATATAACACTGTTTTATTCCTTTTTTAAAAAGAGAACAAAATTAAAAGTAAAACTTGCAAACTAAAAAGTCAAAAAGAACTATTAGAGGCCGAGTACAAAATTGCCTAATTGTAAAAACAAATAGATTATACCGTACACTAAAAGCAAACAAACACTGATTGTGAAAAGAAAATTAGGGGTGTTCCACTAACAAAAAACTATTTTTTCCAAACACCGAGATAGGTCGTTCTCTCACAATACATCACATAAAAAACCGTGAAAAACCAATTTTTTTAAAAAACCAACTTAGTGGAACACCCCCTTAATGCAAGTTTGTTTCAACACCCGCTGATCCGATTTTAAATACCCAAACAAAAAACAAAAGGGACTCGATACACACGGAAATAAACCGGTTATAAATTGAATTAGTCAAGGCAATAACCAATATGGATACTAAACTACTGAAAGTAACCAAAGGATACAGAACTATTGTACTTTGACAATAGAGAATTCTATAATTAAATATTCAAATCTCCAAATCGCAGATTGTAGAACAAGATAGGAATCGACACATACAAAACCTGTGGGAATCAATAGTCTACAACCCTTGAGTGCTTTAAGAAACTCTTAAACCCACTGTTGGAAGAACAAAAGTTAACGAAATTTTTATTTTATTTTATTTAAAAACAAACACACTGGTTGACTAAGTATAACCAAACAAGGATAGCAATCAACAGATTAAAGCGTAGGGCCTATTATACTTAGGAAACTAGTTCATAAAAATTTGCCGTAAAACACAGATTTATTAAAAAAAAATACCAGTATGAAGACAACGAAAGTTCCAGATTGTAAACCGAGTTCGAAAAAATGATTTGCCTTAAGATGGTTGGAAACACGGTTTAAAATAATCTTGAAATAAACAATAAAACAAAAATTAAGAATGTTAGAAAACGTACCAGGCCAATTTCAATACACCGGAAATTGGCGAGAGACGATTCGAGTCGAGGCGAGTATCAAAATACCCTGTCCTTAAGGCAAATTCGCCCTCCACTATGGTGCTGATGGAGAACTTGGGTGTTTGCCTCCCAGGAATACCCGACTTTCAACGGTCGGATGCAACACTGCAATCTGATCAGTAGGCGAACCAGAAAACCACGCAGAACTTTCAGAAGTTTTTATGCAGGAAGTGCAGAATGTATGCAAGTGAAAACGTGAAATGCATGAGAGGAGGAGGGTCCTATTTATAGATAAATTGGCACCCGAATAGAAAGGTACAAAACGATAAGGTGAGCAGTCATGTCCGATGACTGTTCGTGAACAGACGCACGTGAAAGGGAAAAGATATTTCGGTTGGGACACACTGTTTCGGAGAGAAAATAAATTTACCTGAAACAGGCCCGGCCCAGTCCTTATAAAATTTCAATAAAAAGATAAGAACCTCTTGGACCAAGCCCATCTTGTCTAATGACCCATCCCAACCCGGTTTGGTCGGACGGCGATGGTTATATGGACCAAAGCCTACTTTGTCTATGCCTTCTCCACCAACAAATGTTGTAATGACCCACAGAGCAGAGGGCTCCTCCTCCGGGAGGGAGTCGGAGTGAGCCGGTGCTCCGGTGAGGGAGAGAAATACACGGTGAGGTTGAGTGGTTGTTACTCCCATGTATATTGTTGTATTTTCTCCCAAATAGTGAAATACTCCTCTCCTCCCGTGGACGTACCCGATTTTGGGCAACCACGTAAATTTCATTGTGTTTGTGTGTGATTGGTGTGTGTGTGGGGGCAAACCTGTGGCGGCTGGGCACAACAGTTCTAGTGTGCTAATGCGGTGGAGGTTACGCCAGTGGTCTCCATATGAGGAAGCCCCGAGTGTTGTGTAGTTGTAGGTCAGATGTTGTCCGAATAGAGATCGTGGCCTGTTTGCAAAAATGAGATCATTTTTGGAAAACAACTCTTGGACTGCAGATGGAGAGGATAGGATGAGTACTGGATGGGACCTGAATCGGAGAGTGAAAATTGGACCGTATTTTTTGGAAAGGTTTCCGAGTGTTCGGTGAATTGGTTCTTTCATTAGATGGAGATGGCCTAGTATGGGAAGTGAAGGTGGGGTTGGTGGTGGATTTCTTTGTGGGGATTGTCTTTGTTGGAGTTTTAGTAGGAAGAGAAAGAGAAAAAAGGCTATAAAGCAGCTGAAGTAGAACCATGTTCGCTCCATGAATGTGTTGCAGTGGAAAATGTGAAGCTTATGGTTGTGGATCGTCAGTTTATAAAGGTTGGAAGATGAGGCCATACCCAAAATGGTCAACAAAAACACCTAAAATAGTTGTAAATTTTTTTTTTCCTGGTAGATATCGTTTCTGGCAAGCAAAGGGTCACTGACTAGCTCCTGGCTAACCCCCTTGTTCTGCATAAGAACATCAATGCTACATACACAGAAGCAATGCCTTGAAAGTAACCAGAAAAGTGAAATGAGTGGCTCAGATTTACCAGTGGCTTAGATTCACCTGGAAATGCACCAGGTGAATTTGAGCCACTCATTTCACTTTTCTGGGTACTTTAGGGGCATTGTTTCTAGATACTTAGCATTTCTGTTCTACAATTTGGGATGGCTAGGTGGAGTTTGCTCTAATGGTTGCTTTATCGGCTAAGCTTCAATGATTCCAAAAGTACATTTTGTGGAATACGTTGAGCTAAATTACTTACATTAGCCGTCTAGCCAAATTATATTTTCCCCTGTTGCATTTGGTGGATACTTATGAAACACAAACTAATTAATGCTCATTGTTGTACCTTATTTGTTAACCAACACAGAAAATGCTTGAAGATCAACTAACTAATTTAAAACAAGTACGAAAATTAAAGGCAGAGGAAGAAAAAGAAACTCAATCTTCGAACATTATTATAGTTAAACAACAAAATGCAAACTTCTCATAGCTCCGAGAGAACATTAACCATCATTTCTCGTGGTCGACACATAGCCTCCAGTGGCTTAGACTTAGGCATAGTAAGCCCTTGTCCTTCAGACATGTCCACCAATTCATCACTGATCCTTGCCCAATCAAAGCACTAAATCAAGGCCGCCAAAACTAGCCCCACCACCCGATTGGCGAGTCCTACCCCCGGACAACTCCTCCTTCCAATGCCAAATGGTATAAAGCTATATGCTTGGTTCTTCATACCTTCAAACCTCTCTGGCCTAAAACTTGTGGGGTCCTCCCACACCTTTGGATCCCTATGAATGGCCCATGCATTTACCAATAGAATTGTACCACGGGCCACGTCATACCCTCCGATGGTGCAGTCATCAGATGACACGTGTGGCACGAGGAGTGGTGCTAATGGAAATAATCGGAGGGTCTTGTTGATGATGTTTTGGAGGTAGGGTAGCTTGGAGAGATCCGGTTCATCTACCAGACGGTTGTTGCCAACGATCACGTCTAGTTCGGCTGTTGCTTTGTGTAAAACTTTTGGATGGTTGAGCAGAAGCGACATCGCCCACTCAATAGCTAATGCTGATGTGTCACTACCGATGGTTAGCATTGCCTACACACATTTTATGAAGATTAGAAAGAAATCTGGATGTGGCATTAACACTAACATTCTTGAAATTGTTTAATAAGATCATCTTCCATTTAGAATCTCCAGAACGGCCTCAGGTTTTAAAATTAAAGGACCACAGATGAATTTGAGAAAATCATGTGGGTGGTGGGGACCTAAGGATAATTATGAAATGGAAACGTTATAGTACACCCCTTGAAAAGGGGCGTTCGGCGATGAGAAATAAGAGGATTACTCATACCATAAACAAACACAACTAAACTCACAAAATTGCTTGATTAATACAAATACACATGATACAACTATTCTCATATCTCTCACACAGATTCACTCTCACATACTACACTTGTACTGGTGGGAGGAGAACCCCCTAAGGGACTTCCCACGTCTCTGCTTCTCTGCTCACTCTCTCCTTTTCTGTCTTTTCCCACACACTAATGCCCACATGCACAATACATACGTTCACAAACCAACTAATGTCATCTTTCACGAAGTACCGAAGTAACAGTTGGAGAATCCCCCAGTGTTGTGTAGTTGTGGGTGAGGTGTTTTCCGGCTGGTAACCGTGGCCTGTTTGCAAAAATGCGATCATTTTAGGAAACTAACTCTTCAACTGCAGATGGAGAGGATAGGATTAGTACTGGATGCGACCCAAATCGGAGAGTGAAAATTGGACCGTATTCTTTGGATAGGTTTTCGAGTGTTCGCATTCGGTGAATTGGTTTTTTGATCAGATGGAGATGGCCTAGTATGGGAAGTGAAGGTGGCGTTGGTGGTGGGTTTTTTTGTGGCGATCGTTGTTGAAGTTTTAGTAAGAAGAGAAAGAGAAAAAAGGCTATAGAGCAGCTGAAGTAGAACCAGGTTTGCTCCATGAATGTGTTGCGGTGGAAGATGTGAAACTGAAGGTTGTAGTTGCTCAGTTTATAAAGGTTGGAAGATAAGGCCATACATAAAATGGTCAACAAAAAATACCAAAAAGGTTGTTTAGGCAAAGACAAGAATTGTGGCTAACCACATTTAAGGCAGTGTTGTTTTCTATAGTAGATTACAAATTGGGAAAAAGTTGTTTAGGAAAAGACAAGAATTGTGGCTAAGGCCACTTTTAAGGCATTGTTGCTGTAGTAGTAGATTAGCTGGGAACATCATGCAGGCCACACACTCTGTCAATTGGAAAAAAGCTCTCTTACAAAATGTATCGTTGCCAATGCATGTGACAAAGGTGGGAACCAGAGTAAAATCAAAGACAAAAATAGAAAGGAGCAACATTGAATAAAATAGCGCAGGTCCTGAAGATCTATATAGGTTTTTTTTTTTTTTTTGGGTAAATATCGATATCGCTTTTGATAGGGTTTTGAAGTAACTATAATTCTACACATACGTATCCAGTATTTATTTAGTTTCTGAAAGTTTATTTATATTGTGTTAGTTTCATAATACATTATCAACACGAAGTTCTAGCCAACTGAGAATTAAAAAATTTACAATTCACACAACTTGTTAGTTTTATATATAGGCAGTTTATGCACTACTCTGTATCCATTTCTTTTGAATTGTATATGGGTAACAATTTTATGCAAAATAAAAAAAAATTACCTGAAATACTTATCAGTTACTCCCTCCGTCCGGATTTGTTGGTCCACAAACATACTTTTTCAAGTTCTAAAATGTTTGTCCATTTTCAAAAGTTAAAGAATAAAGTATGCAAAATTTACTTTTTTGCCCCTTTTCTAAAACTTAAAACAACAACTCAAAAACTAATTTTTTAAAATAATGTGTTTACATTTTAAATTTTTTTTTGCACCGTATTAAAGTTCTCAATGAGATCTATCAAACAAAATCCATATTGATTAAATTTTTCTTTTTGTAACTACATTATTTTTTAGTTTGAAAATTGCATGTAATTTTGTAGTCAAATTAGAATGGAGGGAGTATTAAATGGAGGGATTGAGGATAAAATAGGAAATTAACAAACTCAAAAGGTAATGGAAAAAAAGTTGGAATCCCCAAAACGGACCAACAAATCCGGACGGAGGGAGTATGAATCTTGAAGCATTCTACTTGTAAAATGTAAAATTGGGGAAATACCAGAAAAATTTCACCCAACAAATTCTCATATACGAAAAAAAGAAGGGGACAATACCTGAAATATATTAAGCAACAAGGTGGGTGGGTCTTTAAATACTGAATCCACTACGCCACCTCGAATCCGTGACCTCCTTAAATCACAAGTTTGGCTATTGAGCAAACCCCAATGATAACAATTTTATTTATTTATGGCATTCTGTTAGTAATTTGTGGCATTAATAGCTGTTTACACTCAAATTTGACAAAATTTGCCACGGGCCATGAGTAATGGCAAAATGGGTAAATTGGGTCTTGTAGGCCTGATTACAAGTAATTATGGACCGAATTAATGTTAATTGCCATTGGGCCATGTTGATAGTAAAGGCCCAATTGGTTTTATTTTTGAGGGATTTACGAGTTGGTACAAAAATTGAGGGTGTCTTCCCTCCCGCTCCAGTCCAATGTTGAAAAGCACCAATAAGGATGCCTACTAATTTTATACCCAAAATACCCGTTTCAGCTTTAATGCGTGTCTATATTGTCGCGCCGACAAAAAAGAATGACGGTGGAGGAGTGACTCGTGCTACCCATCTTTATCAAAGTTGGCCCATCCTAAGTAGGGATGATCATGGGGACGGATCGGGGCCGGATAGTACTATCTCCACCCTCAATCCCCAAACCCCTTCTCCATATTCATCCTCTACCCGATCCCCAACGGGGCTTTATTTTCATCCTCCATCCCCACTCCAAATGGGGAACGGGGATTCCCATGGGGATTTGGGGATCCAATCATTTAAAAAAAAAAAGATTACTAAAAATCTAGAATTCCAGTTGCAAATTAAATGCTAAAATCAAGTTACAAGTAGAGGTGTCAAATGGGCCGGGCCGGCACTGGCATGGTACGTTTATCGTTGGCACGGTACGGCACGGTATCCATGTGTAAGCGTAAGTGTCTGCCAGCTTCAATTCAAGTTGTATCAAGTATCAACTAGATTTCTAATTTGAAAACTAAAGGAACCACATGCAAGATAGCATATTATGGTATCCATCAGTCATAGAAAAAATTAAGTGGATCGCGTATCAGTAGGCAATTAATCGGATGAAAAGTATCATTAAAAAAACAAAAATTGGGTCCCGATCGACAAGCTTTCTAAACTCGATCGAGAAGAAAGTTTACATACTTGATTTCACCGATAAGAACAACAAAATCAACGGTTCGATTGGAAAAATATTGTTTTTATTTTGCATTTTTTTGTGTTTATTTTGAGGAATGCATATGATTGACAGTTGAGTAAATGTCAACCTAGTTGGGATGTATTCAAATTATAGTGATGCATTTCTTATTTAATCACATTTATTGTATTACAAAGTTCAATTATAATAAAATGTTTGGAGAAAATTTAGTGACACCATGTGTTTGGAGAAAATTTAGTGGGACCCAAAAGTTTCATAACTCATGAATAGACCCCTATATTCGGGGATTCGGGGACGGGGCGGAGCGGGGATGGATCGGGGAACGGATTTCGGAGCGGATTCGGGGCGGGGACATGCCTATCTCCACCCCCTACCCGATCCCCAAATATTTTCAAAAAAAATCTCCATATCCTATCCGATCTCCAAACAGATCTCCATATTGCCGATCCGTTCGGATCGGGGATCGGATCGAATTCGAACGGGTCAGAGAAAATGGCCAACCCTAATCCTAAGGCAGATTACACATGCCTACAATCAATTCCACATGCCTACATCAATTCAACCACTCTCTTGACCCATCTTTCTCACTTTTCTCTCTCTCTTCTATCTTCCATCACTCTCTTCTCCCAATATGTCTTGTATGTATAATAATATATACATAGAGAGAAAGAGCCCTTGGAGGCAGGGTGGGACGATGGCCGTGACGGAGATTTGAAAACGAACTTCTCAACACAGTCACGTACACTTTTTTTTTCCGACTCTCTCTCTCTCTCTCTCTCTCTCTCATTCTCTTGCTTTGCTGGTAGAATAAACAAATTCGCAGTGTTTTAAAAAAAATCCACAATACAAATTCATAGTGAAATTTTGCTGGCCTGAAAAGTTTGCCGGCCATGTTTTTGTCCTCCTTTATACAAATTCGCATAGAAATTATAAAAATCCGTAGGGAGTTATCCTTTTTTTTTTTACAAATTCACAGTGTTTTATACAAATTCGCAATAAAATTTCGTCAGCCGAAAAAAGTAACTAGCCAAAAAAGTTTGCCGGCCATATTTTTGTCCTCCTTTATAGAAATTCGCATGGAAATTTATAAAAATTCGTAGCGATTTATCCTATTTTTATTCAAATTTGTAGTGTTTTATCAAAATTCGCAGTTTTTTTTTTACAAAATTCGCAATGAACTTTTGTCAGCCGGAATCAAAGTTTGGATCGAGTTATATGTCAACAATTTAATTTTTTATATGAAATTGTATTTCCGATATATTTGTTACCCTCTTATTATTAGATCAGTGAGGTTACACAATTTTTTATATTAATTCGACCAAAGCCTGATGTATTTTGTAAGGAGGATAACCAAAGAAAGTTGTGGTATGGCACAGAATGAGAATATTGAATAAAATTTGACACTCGATAGATGATCCTAGTTGAATCTGGAGCACAAAAAATAGTATTTTATACAAATTCGTAGTGAAATTATGCCGGCTGGAAAGTCACCAGCTGGAAAGTCGACTGCTGGAGAAGTTCGCCGGCTGGAAATAGTTGCCGGCCAAAAGTGGACGGTGGATGAAAGTGGGAGGTGGAGTAAAGAGTTAATTTGTGTTTGAAGGGTAGAAGGGTAATCTTATTAATGAGGTTGTACTTAGAAGTGATTAAAAAAATGACTTACCTCAGTGGTAATTAGATGTCCTTTTCTAGACTTAGATGTAAACATCTATTTAATTTAAGGATTGACCCGCCCTGGTTATATTCGGTCCATCTTTTAAGATATATTGATTTGTCGTTCTAAAGCCATTTGAAATATAAATGGTTGGTTCTTAAGAGATAATGAAGAGACTCAGCTCCAACTTCTCACAAAGTTAAGAAATGTTGTTATGAGACCTTTGTTGCGCCCGGAATTTCAACCAATGGGATTTGGGAAAGGTTTTCAAGTTCGAGTGATCCAAGTGATATTCAAAGCGACGTGGTTTTATAAAATAGAATCTGAGTTTCACAGCTGTGACTGAGCCAAACAAATTTAATATGAAATAACTTAGAGTCACCACGTGACATGATTCTAGGTGTGTCAAGTCACCATATGAATGCATATTTTGGAAAATGAGAAATAAGTATCTCGGGTCAAACGACCCGGTTTTGCTTGATATAAATAACTCGGTTTTTTGTTTGGTCTACGATTTTAGAGAAGAAAAGGTTCGGCAATTTATTGTTAAGTGTAGGGAAGACGGAGCACCATACCCGCCCTTTCGGCACTCGAAACAAACTTTTCCAAAAATAAAATAAGTGGTTGAAAACCTGTGAAGATAGTAAATGAAGGCATATATACAATGAGAAGAAGAACACTAATGATCTCTGAATATGTATTTTATTGCATGAGACATTTTAAATAAAAGGGGCAATATATGCAAAAGAAGGATTTGGACCGTGCCCGGTCTTAGGGCTACCTACGTATCTCCGGTCTCAAGAAAATCAGGTCATCAAGTAGTTCAAGAAGACAAAATAGTTTATTAGGACCGAGCCCGGCCTCAGGGCTGCCTACATATCTCCAGCCTCAGGAGAACCCAGTCTCGCGTAGTTCAGGACAAATATTGAAGTTTTAGAGAAGTAAATCTCGTTGGGGAATTTAGCCAGCGAGGCACAGAGGCATTTCTACCATACACAGAGGACAATATCTGAACTCTAGCGGGGACAATGTTGAGGATTCAAAATATACGAGAAACTCCGAGATATCTCCGGAAGGCTTTGAGATTGGAGACGGGTCTAAATAGACTACACAACTCGGTAAGGGAAAATATTGAAAAATAACTGTCTGGGGCTGCCAATAGCTGGTTAGAGGTCCCGAGATGCTTATTGGGGGGCCACAGGGTCGAAAATGGGTTTAAAATGCTATTTGCAAGTCTATATGAAAAGTTATAAAATCCCGTCCGGTGCAGAAATTGGCTACTAGTAGGCCCAATATATATCCGGTACAAATTTGGAGGGTAAAAATGAATACATAAAATAAAGGAGATTTTATGGTAAAAAGTTGAAAAATCATGACCAGAGCCGGAAAAAGGTAGCTAGTGGTCCACTGTAAATATTTGGTACAGTTTTAGACAGTAAAAATAAGTACAGTTGACTCAGTTGACTTTTTGGTAAAAAATTGAATTTTGCCGCCAAAGCCAAAAAAAAAGGGCCTCCGGCGGGTCTCAGGTCGTCCCCGGTAGGGTTTACAGGCTGAAAATAGGGTTTTGAAGTTTAAGGGGTATTTTGGTAAAAAGTTGTAAAATTTGGTTTCAGGGGTCTGGGTAAATGTTAGCAAGCCCAGGATCGGATTCGTAGCCTGAAATGGTTCTAGATATGACATAGGGGTATTTTGGTGATTTTGACATGGAGCTGAATTTGGAAACGAAGGAAACTCGAAACAGACCCTAGTACTAACGAACTCTTCTGGGAAAGTTAGTCAAAGAGACTAAAAAGGACATTTTGATAATTTAAGAGATTGATTTCGAGACCGGAACAATGTCAAGATGGGCCCTACGACTTCTGGGTATGTATGACATAATCTAAAAATGCACACAGAATACAGTATAAGTAATATGGTAGATATAATATAAAATGTTGTCCGGATCCTACGTGGGAACTCGGATAGCATAACCTAGTGCCCGAAGGCTGATATATAAAAACTATCCGAATATCATTGTGATAATATGATATTACCATGTTGGGAGAAAATATTTTGTTTTTGTTGTGACCGAACCCTCATCGGGTTGCCTAAGTATCCCCTGCATATAAGAGGAATCAGGTCACTTCATAGTTTGGGACTTCGTCAGGTTTATGAAAATTTATCTGAATTCATCAAATTAATCTTGATACTTTTATTTTTAGGATTTTGTATGAACTGTTCGGACGGCTAGTCAAGTCAAGGTAAGCAATCTCAGAAAGTACCGGAAAAGACCCAGTAGAGAGGCAGCGGTAATGGAGACCTCTGCTAAGGCTTGCTTCAGTGCGCACGTTGTTTTGTCAGTCTTTCCGATATTCCTCACCTCAAACCTCGATGAGACTGACGCGGTGCACTGCAGTGTATGACTATATTAATGTGAATTTTACTGACTCACAAATTGGTTGAATATAAATATGCAATATTACGACATCTGAAACTAGATGCGAGCCCGACCCATGAGTAGTAGTCGGGCCGACACAGTTCTAAATATTTCTACTACATGATAAAAATAAGCAGACAGTTATTGGTATTTGAAAACGATTCATTTACAGACTCCCGACTCGAACCCCGGGTAGAGAATCAAATAGAGCTTCCACGGGATTTCAGACAAAATCGTCCAAAAAAATCGACTATAGCCTCTGGCAGAAAGTGGTTGATTTGACCCGGTTCTTGGACAGAGTAACGACAGAACTAAATGATTTTGAGTCGGTACTTGGACAGAGTAAAGGTTGTGGTTATGATCCGGATTTCTTTTGGAGGAAATTCAATAGCGCTTCCACGTAGCTCTGACCACCGGTATTTCTTCTCGGAGAAATCCAACAGAGCTCCCGCATACTATTTATATCTCGAGATTCCACCTGGGAAATCCGGCAGAGCTTCCACGTAGTTCTAGCTACTAAGGTTTTTCTCTGAGAAACCCGGCAGAGTTACTGCATAGCCTAGTGATCACCGAGTCCAATTTCCCACTATGACAAACGCTAGCTTCGGGAGGAATAGAACTCTGAGGTGTGTGAGTGTCTGCGTATGAAATGTATGGAAGTTGAGAAATGAAGGAGAAATGGGGGCTATTTATAGGAAAAGTGCCACCCCAAACTTTGGGTGGTAAAGCTACCACGCAGCAGCCTCCCATAGGTGCCTAGAAAGTGCCACCCTAATATATGGCGGCAAAGGGTTTTGCCCGCTTCATGCGATGTTGTCTTGTCTCGGTCGTTCTCGCGCAGGATTCTTTGATCCAAGAATGTCCATGGAGGTCTCCCAAGGATTTTAAGGTGCTCTGGACATTGTGGCAGCATCTGTTTTTCCAAATTATGCTCCAAAGACAGAGAAACGTGATTGCCCGGCTCTTTGTTGAATTGGAGCATTGTAAGCAATCGGCTGACCAAATGAAGTCCAATTGACCTAAAATTTTACAGGGAACTTCAATATGGTTAAAATAGAATTATCAATGGTTTAGATCTCAAAATTTTGGTTTGATGTCCATGATCATGGAATCGGCTGTCTCAAGAAGCACAATGTCCCTGAAAGTAGCAAACGGGGTTGAAATCGCCTAAAACTTGATGAGAGACTTAATTTCATCATATGAAACTTAAATATAAATTTTGGTATGATTTGGAGTAGTACAGACAAAACCTGGGTCTTCTGGCCTTGTTGATCCATTTTTACAAGGTAATTGTTAAAGTGGGGTGATTGTCGGTCAAACGTCCTCTGATCTTGATGTTTAATTGCATGTGTCGAAGATATAGCTGGCCGATTGGCTCAGAAATGAGCTTCTTAGATTTGATTTCTGTCAAAATAAAGGAGGGAGGGCTATGGCCACTTGATAAATGGCATGCTTGTCATCCAAGCTATGCACATGCAAATGTTAGATATTTTTTGATATTTCAAAATTGATATTTGACTTACTGCGGCATCAGTACCGTGTACTGTGCCACTTTACCTTCACCGGAAATCGCGTGTTCTACACGATAAGGTTGTTTCTGATGTCTGATGAGTCGATTTCTCTTTCCTGTGAGCGTTGACGTCATGGATTTATTTTGATAAATAGGGGTGGAGTAAAACTGGTGTCAACAACCTTCCCTCCTATTTTTTTGTATAGCGTGAAAGAGGTAGAGTTAGCCAGGGTCTGAGCTCTTCAACCATTGGCCATCCATGTTTCAAGGAAAAGAGGTTACGTGCATAATCCAACCAAGAGGCCTGAGGAGTTTGGACTCCTCAGCTTAATCTTTGTTTCATTCTAAAGATTAATGAATTTCTTTTGTTGGTCGAAAAAAACAAAAGATTTGCATGAAATAAAGGAAGGGTTATCAGGAAGGCGACCACGTGATTTCCATTCCTTTATATTTTGTCTTTATCAATCGGTGTTCTAGGTCAGAATAGAATTTAAGGAAAAGAGAGAACTGAGAAAGTGCAATAGAGAGTGAAAAAAAGTCAGTCCATTTTGGGGAACTTTTTTTTTATATTCTTGTTTTAATCCCTCGATATATATATCATAACAGAACTCTCATTTGGTTGTGGAGTAGGTAGTGGGGTCGAAACCATGTTAATTCTTTGTGTTCTCATTTTTCTTTGTATGTGTTTTTAATTGAGTGGGGCTATAATGCCCAACACAGTTTCGAATATACTCCAATTGAAAATTTAACAACGAAAATCTATAATCCAGAATTTAAAATAACTCCCAGAGACCCTCTCCCGAACACCCTTTGTGTAGAGTTGCATACTTGTGATATCTTTCAAGAGTGTAAGCCCAAATAAATTATGCAATCAGGATCACGTCCCCTGGGGCATGATCCCAATCATGCGACTCTGCACAAAAGCTGAAGACTTGAGAGTCTCCAAAGTAGCAAAACAAAACATTGAGCAAAAAGACCACATTACAGCCACTGAAAGCTGAAGGCGGCAACTCTGCCTTATCGCCACTGCACATTAACAAAAAAAACCAAGCCAAAGCATTTATAGCACAAACTCCATCTGGAAGAATACAATCATCCCTAGAATCACTATAGCGCGCTCAGTACCAAAAAAATTAGAAGGCCGGCCGGAGAAAATTGAATGCATCACATTTAGGATTTATTGAAATCGTGCTTCTGACTATGGACTGTCAGTTACAATGAAAATCTCATTCCCATTTTCTACAACCACATTGGAGATGCATCTTCCACTAGAAAGGCTTAAGCAATTAAAATTTACATGGATTCTTAGAACAGAAAAAAGTAAACCATTATCTCAAAATAGTATTACAGGAGTAAAGCAACAAAGTGAATCCTTCTCCAAGCTCCGAGAGAACATTAATCATCATTTCTCGTGGTCGACACACAGCCTCCAGGGGCTTAGATTTAGGCATAGTAAGCCCTTGCCCTTCAGACAAGTCCACCAATTCATCACCAATCCTTTCCCAATCAAAGCACTGAATCAAGGCCCCCAAAGCCAGCCCCACCACGCGATTGGCGAGTCCTGCCCCCGGACAACTCCTCCTTCCAATGCCAAATGGTATCAACCTATATGCTTGGTTTTCCCCACCTTCAAACCTCTCTGGCCTAAAACTTGTGGGGTCCTCCCACACCTTTGGATCCCTATGAATGGCCCATGCATTTACCAATAGCATTGTACCACGGGCCACATCATACCCTTCGATGGTGCAGTCGACAGATGACTCGTGTGGCACGAGGAGCGGTGCTGCTGGAAAGATTCGGAGGGTCTCATTAATGATGTTTTGGAGGTAGGGTAGCTTGGAGAGATCTGGTTCATCTACCAGACGGTTGCCGCCAACAATCACATCCAGTTCGGCTCTTGCTTTGTCTAACACTTTTGGGTTGTTGAGTAGAAGCGACATCGCCCACTCGATAGTCACTGATGATGTGTCAGTCCCGGCGCTTAGCATTGTCTACACACATTTTATGAAGATTTTTTAGTTAAAGATTTAGATAGAAATCTGTCTCTCGCATTAACTCTAACATTAAAACTTATTTGTGAATGTGTTGTAAACAAAACCTTTGCAGGGAGTACCAAAATTATTTCCTTTTTATGAACTGAACGTAAAATTTGATGAACATAATAAATGTACTGCCTGATGAATAATATATACGATGGAAATGGCACTGTTGTAATTGTGGTCATAAATGAGTCTACTCTTATATATTAGTAGAGAGTGTCTATGTGATGTGATGCAGAGGTTTTTCGGTCTCACCTGGGTAGGGTCATTACGTGTGCAAATATGATTAGTGTTCTGCAAAGGTTTTGTTTACAACACATCCGTAAATAAGTTTTTCCCCTCTTGAAATTGTTTAATAAGATCATCTTCCATTTAAAATCTCTAGGTCGGACTCAGGTTTTAAAATTATAGGATCACTAATAAATTTGGAAAAAACATGTGGGTGGTGGGTAGCTAAAGCCTATTATGAAATGGAAACTCTAAAGTATGATATGCCCCATCGAAAAGGGGCATAGGGTACGCCTCATTGCTTATATTTTTTGTATTTGTTACGTATGATTTTGATAAAATTATATATTTTTACAAATTCACTATTTACATACTGTTCACCGTCCATAACCATGTTACGTATGGTTTTTGTAGTTTTTACGACTAATTATGAGTTTTAAAAAAAATTCACTATTTATGTTACTGTTCACATTAATATCCAAAAAAACCATAACAATCACAAAAAAACATACGCAATTGGGCGTAGCATAGATTTTTCCTTATGAAAGTGATAATACTTAATAGATGTAGATTCACATACCAGTACACTGCCTTTGATTATTTCATCAGAGTAGTACTCAGGATCGGAGTCTTGTAACTCGAGCATAGAGTCGATCATTGACTTGGTTTTTCCTGCTTTCTGCTCAGAAACCTGGTTATCCGCACTCCGTTTCTCATCGATCAAACCCTGCAGAAACGCATCCGCCTTTTTCTGAGTTCTCAACATCCTCTTCTCTACTTTCCCGTAATCAATCCACCTCAGAAAAGGCACAAAGTCCCCTGGATTGGACGATCCACTTAACTCAAAAATGTCCCGGATTAAAAGTCGAAACTCCCTAGCCTCCTTAGAATCCTCCACCTCAACTCCAAAGTACCGTTTCCCAGAAACCATCCGCATAACAATATTGAAGGACAATTCAGAGAGTCTCGACTTCATCTCCAGCTTACCAAAACCGTTTTGTGAATTCTGAAAGAGGTTTTTCAACAGCGACCGGACTTCTTCCTGTCGAATACCCAAAAATGAGTTTAACTTAGTTGTGGAGAAGAGTTCTAGTGTGCTAAGGCGGCGGAGGTTACGCCAGTGGTCTCCATATGAGGAAGCCCCCATTGTTGTGTAGTTGTAGTTGAGGTGTTTTCCGACTAGAAACCGTGGCCTATTTGCAAAAATGAGATCATTTTTGGAAAATAAGTCTTCGACGGCGGATGGAGAGGATAGGATGACTACTGGCTGGGACCCGAATCGGAGAGTGAAAATTGGACCGTATTTCTTGGAAAGGTTTTCGAGTGTTCGGTGAACTGGTTCTTTAATTAGATGGAGATGGCCTAGTATGGGAAGTGAAGGTGGGGTTGGTGGTGGGTTTCTTTGTGGGGATTGTCTTTGCTGGAGTTTTAGTAGGAAGAGAAAGAGAAAAAAGGCTATAGAGCTGAAGTAGAACCATGTTTGCTCCATGATGTGTTGCAGTGGAAGATGTGAAACTGAAGGTTGTGGTTGCTCAGTTTATAAAGGTTGGAAGATGTGGCCATACCCAAAATGGTCAACAAAAAACACCCAAAAAAAAAGTTTTATTTGTTTTCAATAGATATCGTTTTTGGCAAGAAATGTTGACAAAGATACAAAGATATGCCCCACGTTCTGGATTAGAATTTACTGTTTGTTTATTTCTTGCTTGCCACGGCCATGGTTCATGACATCATATATTCATAGCCATTTAAAATGGATCCGGCTTCTCTGTAGTTTGGGATGGCTAGGTTGAGTTTGCTCTAACGTGGGTGCTTTATGGGCTAGCGTCACTGATTACAAAAGTACCATTTGGTAGAATACGTTAGCTAACTATTTATGTTATCATATAGAACAAGTGGCGGCCCAATTCAATGATCAATTGGACCGGTCAAAGCTTCGGAGGCCTAAGTAGTTTTTAATTGACACCTGCCTAAATTGGCAGTTTATCGACGTGCCTGGTATCGGTCCAAACTTGGTGAACTAAAGCAGAATCGCGTTGCGGTGAAGACTGATCACCACTCTAAAGTCGTGACAGATGGTGTATTTCAGCATAATTCCTTTGCTTAAGCCTTCAATTAGAAGTTTTTGCCGTTTTAAGAAATATTTAGAAATTCAATTACTCTTAGCGTATAATTCCATTTTAGTTTATTGCAGTTGAGAAAGTCTTATTTTCTTTCCAGTTTTCAATTTTAGTAATTTCTCTAGTTTTTTGGATGCTTTATTTTTAGCAAATTTTTTTTTTTTTTGCCATTCGTTAATCCTAATCTACTCTATCCTATTCCTAGGGGACTCGGGGAGGGGGATGGGTGCTTACGGGAATCGAACTCTGCCCATATGCATGAGAGTATAGGGGAGGCACCAATTGCACTCCAGTCCACTTGAGGGCTGAGCATGGATCCGCGCAACCTGACCGACCCGAAGGCCATCAGGCAGTTCAATCAGAGTAATCGAGCGGTTTGCCGGTCAAAATGTTGTTTTTTTTTTTGTCGGGTTTTGGGTTAGGGTCAGGTTGGGAAGTCCACAATCCGGTGAACCCGACCCACCCGACCTATATGTACAAACACGTGCATCTAGAAATATCTACTACCAGTTGTGTGGCATCCCCACCTTACACGTGTTTACATCCCCTCATGCCTCAGCCAAACTAACCCTAATTGGCTCTCTCGTTTTCTTATTAGGGCTCCTTTTGGGAAAAAACCAAAAACGGATTATTAGTTTTTTCATTTTGTACTTATTCAATTTTTTTTGCATTTGTTACTTTTGCGTCAAGATTTTGTGGTTTCTGGATTCCTCTAGACGAGACGAATCTAACAAATATAAATTTATGGGCAAATCAAATATTTTTTAATAAAGCCAAAATTAATCCAATAATCCAAGTATTTCGGCTTTATTCAAAAAAATATTTAGTTTGACCATAAATTTATACTTGTTAGATTCGTCTCGTCGAGAGGAATCCAGAAACTACAAAATCTTGACGCAAAACTAACAAATGCAAAAAAATGTGAATAAAGACAAAATGGAAAAACCAATAATTCGTTTTTGGTTTTTTATCCCAAGGAGCCCTTAGTTTATTACAAACACACTACTCAAGAACCTTTTTATTCTCTTGTCATTTTCAATACCTGTCCAGCTATCCTCTTTACTTTTATTTAGAGCAATGCTAGGTACACAACAAAAATGAACAAGGTGGACAACACACACACATAGTGTGTGGGCTCCGCACAAACTTCACACTCAATTGTGTGTGGAGCCCACACACTATGTGAGTGTGTTATCTACATTATTGTCCATTTTTATTGTGTATCTAGCATTTTTTGTAATTTCTTCTCTTGGATGACTATTTTTTTTTTTTTTTTTTTTTGCACGGCAAAAAAAGATTTATTAATCATTGAAAAAGATACAATGACTAAAAGGAGCAAGGAGACAGCATCATATTCAGAGAATAATCCTTTGCCTAGTCTGAGACCCAAGCAACGATTGGCAAGAAGTCAATCAAAGACACCCAACGGGCCAAAGCCCGCACCTAATGGGCCTAACAACACCCAGAAAAATACAATTTAAGCACAAGAAAACCCTAACAGAACCACGCCACCGCCGCCGCCACAACACGGACTCCTATGAAGAGACGAGCAAAGCCACACCGCCACTGGAACCCGGGGAACAAGCCCCTGTTGCTGTCCCGGATGAAGATATGTTCGGCCCACCACAAGTAGTCCAAGATATGTTCGGCCCTCTTGCATGACTATTGAATACTCCAAAAGTCTTCTCATGTAAAGACGGAAAGTACCATCTCTTCCCCTTCTATCTCGAAACTGAATAATTACTCTACCCACTGAATAATTACTTACTTCCACAGTTCCATATCTTGTTGGAAAACTATCCAAGATTACCGCAAGATATTGAAGAGAAGGGAAGAGTAATACTTTGAACTCAACTCAATTCCACTTACTTCAAACCATGAAATACATCAAGTATTTATAGGCCATAATAGATAAGCTAAAATTAAATGAACTCCTAAATAAATACATGAACCTACCTAGATACATTAACCTAAGAATACATGAACCAACATAATGAGCGCAACTAACGAAAAGACATTCTAGAACTGTGTAGAGAATTCAAAAAGACACAAAGACAAGTTTATCTTTTCAACACCCCCCTTTAAACTTGACTTTCTTCGTAATTCCAAGTAGTGCACGAAGCCTCCCGAAGTCCTCGTACTTGAGCAGCTTTGTAAAAATGTCTGCAATCTGATCATGGGACTTTACAAACTTGAGCTCCACCTCCTTGTTTGTGATGCACTTTCTGAGGTAATGATACCTAGTATCAATGTGTTTACTCCTATCATGGAAAACGGGATTCCTTGCCAAAACAATTGCAGACTTGTTGTCAACAAAAATCTCTATTGTTTCATCTTGCACAAAATGCAAATCTTTTAATAAGTTTCGGAGTCAAATTGCATGACACGTCCATGTAAAAGCAGCATTTCCCAAGAAAAATACAAAACCTGTAGTGCTTTTTATGTCATCTAAATTTCCAGCCTAGTCACTATAACAATATCCCACGAGCTTCAAATCCTTAGAAGATGAATAAAACAACCCAGAATCTGCGGTGCCTTTAACATAACGGAGAATTCTTTTTGCGGCTTTGAGGTGAACAGTGGTGGGTGCTTCCATAAAACGACAAATGTGCCCAACTCCAAACAAAATATCTGGCCTTGTATATGTCAAATATCTCAAACGTCCAACCAAACTTTTAAAAACTGTTGCATTTACCTTTTCTCCATCTTCATGCTTTGACAACTTAATTCCACACTGCACGGGGGTGTTCACAGGATTACAATTAGCCATCTCAAACTTCCTGAGTATTTCTCGTTTATATCCTTCTTGAGAAATAAAAATGCCATCCTCTTGTTGCTTCACTTCAATCCCGAGATAATAGGCCATAAGTCCTATATCAGTCATCTCAAATTCTCGAACCATTGCCGTCTTGAATTCTTCAAACATTTGTGGATTATTTCCTGTAAAAATGAGATCATCGACATACAAACAAACAACCAAAATGTCCCCTTTTCCATTCACCTTAGCATAAAGAGCATGCTCGTGTGGGCATTTGGTGAAGCCATTAGAAATGAAATACTTATCAATCCTAGTATTCCACGCTCTCGGTGCTTGTTTCAATCCATATAATGCCTTCTTAAGCATGGGAACTTTACTTTCATGGCCTTTGATCACATACCCCATTGGTTGTTCAATGTAAACCTCCTCCTCGAGCAACCCATTCAAAAACGCAGATTTAACATCCATTTGATAAATCTTCCAATTATTATAAGCAGCAAGAGAAATCAATAGCCTTATAGTTTCTAAACGGGCAACTGGAGCAAATGCCTCTTCGTAGTCAATTCCAACACGTTGACTATACCCCTTAGCCACCAATCTTGCTTTATTCCTTTCTAACTTCTCCTTTTTCGTTCTTCTTTGCTTTGTACACCCATTTTACGCCAATAGCTTTTTGCCCTTTTGGAAGAGTTGCAAGTTCCCATGTCATACTTCTTTATGGCATTGATCTCTTCATACATAGCACTTCTCCACTTTTCATCTTGCATAGCTTCTTCGAAATTCAAAGGCCCACTTTCTGCAAGAAGACAAAACAAGTCCAGTTGTTCGATTACCTCATAAAGTTCAGTTAGACTCTGCATGCGTGGCGTTCTTTCAGTTGAGCTTTCCTCTGATGATGATGGTTCAATATGAGGAGAAACTGGAGGTGTTATTGGCCTTGTGGTTCTTCAGAAACTAATTGCTCTTCCTCAAAATAGGGAAAGAAATCATAATTGTCTCCTTCATAACTTCATAGCCACTTTGCTTCTCAACCAAAGCTTTAAAATTCTTAAAAACTCCAAAAGCTTCTAATTTTTCTTTCAAAAATTAAACTCAACTTTTCCTGCTAAAGTCATCAATGAAAAGCAGAAAATACTTATTCTTACCAAAAGATGCTGGTTTGATTGGACCACAGATGTCAGTATGAATAAGATGAAGCGGCTCCATAGCTCTCGAAATCGACTCTTTTGGAAAAGGCTTCCGGGATTGCTTACCAAATTGACATCCCTCGCATAACTGATCTAGATGGTTGATAGAAGGCAAGCCATGTACCATCTTCTTTTGAGCCATCATTTTTAGTCCTCCAAAGTTCACGTGTCCAAGCCTCATGTGCCAACGCCATGACATATCTTTCACACTTGATTTTAAGCACTTGGCCACATCAGTTTGAAGATTTAACAGAAACATTCGATTCTTCGTCATGGAAACCTTTGCAACCAAATTATTCCTTTCATCTTTTAATGAGATACACCGATCTTTCATGAGAATTTCATAACCTCTTTCCAAAAGTTGACCCAAGCTCAAAATATTATTCTTCATTTTTGGCACAAAATACACATCTGACATGATTCGATGATCACCATTCGTCAAGCGGATTAGAAAAGTATCTTTTCCCATGATTGGGACTTTTGAGTAGTCTCCAAAAGTGACATGTCCTTTCCACGTCTCATCAAGCTCTAGAAATTTGGTTTTGTCGCCACACATGTGATTACTTGCATCATTGTCAAGGTACCACAAATTTTCTCCCAACTCCTCATTTTCTTTGACCGCAAGCAACAAAGTTGGTCTTGCTTCAACCTCCTTTTCTTCAAAAGGATGAGCTTGCTCTTCAACATGGTTATTGGCATCTTCACATTCCCATGAAAAATGCCCATATTTGTGACAACTGTAACATTTTACTTGAGACATGTCATACCTCCTTTGATTCAAATGGATATCTCTTCCTCGACCTCGACCTCTGTAGACACCCCGATTTTGACCCGAGAAACTTATCAAGCATCCCTAAGGATGAAAATGCCGGATAAGAGCACGAGAGGCTTGATTGTGAACTTGGAAACCCCTCCTAAACCTCTTCAAAATTAACCCGATCCTACACCACCTTCTAGTACCTTTAAAACCCTCTTTTTTTATATATAATATGTCCCAATCCATTTTGAAATGAGGGAGATATGCCCGTTTTACCTAAACAACTTATTTTCCCGACCTTCTGAGGATAAAATAGTCATATATTTTGATGTACAAATCATCTTGGGTTCAAACCACTTGGGTTAGAAAGTATACTTGACAAGCTTTCCAAAGCTTCAAACCATGTGCAAAACAGAGTTTGGTAGCACCCGAAACGGCCCCACGAAGTTTCATATGTTGAGCAGTCTCTCAGTCCAAGCACCTGGATTACCCTATTGCAGGCGCCCAAACTCAATCCAGGCGCCTGGATTCCCATTCCAGGCGCCCAAACTCAATCCAGGCGCTTGGACTCCCCAATTCTAGGCGCCCGGACTCACTCCAGATACTTGATCCCCAAGGTGAAATAGGAGGGAAGGAGCGTCTTGAAGGATTTTGAATGAGATTTTTTGAGGATTTTCTGTAGAAGTTTGTTAGAGAGAGTGGAGGGAAAATAACTTGACCCCTAGTTGACCCCTAAGCCATCCTAGGGGTTCATTTTGGACCTTTGGTGCCTATAAATACCCACTCCCATTTCCATTTGAAGGGGGATCAGCTCTCCACCAACTTTTTAAACTGTTATGCTGCTGGAAATTTTTCAGAAACTCCATCCCCAACTGATCCCTCTCAATTCCATCCATTTTCAACCATAAAACCCACTTTTTGCAACTCAAAATCCCCATATCATCACCATCCATAATCAACCCCAATCAAAGACCCCACAATCAGCCCTTTTTAACTTCAGAAATCAAGCCATCAGTCCACTCAACAATAAAAAATCACCTAAACCCATCATCCAAGTTCATCAACCAAGCTTCCAAGGTAGATTTTCTACCGAAATGCTCAAAATAGGTCCTGAGGGGACACCATCTAGGCTCTTACTAGTTGAGAGTCTAGAAAGGTTTCAAATTTCAGAAAAGTTGAAGTTATTCATTGGCACCCATATCAATTCCAGGCGCTTGGAATGGCATGATGCAGGCGCCTGGAATCCGGTTTCATAATCAGTGTTTTTCTCCCTTTTCTATACTCTTACATGTTTATTTAAGTTCACTTCATACTATTTTTAGGATTGATGTTCCATTGCATGGTTAAAAAGGTTCATTTAAATAACTTTTGAATGCATTTGGTGATAAAATCATGGTTTTTCAAGCATAAAACATCTCTTAGGTTTGACTCTAAGGTTCATTTGGTTTAAAAAGTCATCAAACATCATTGTGTGTGTGGGAGAACAAGTGTTAAAGCTCATATTTGTCATTTGTTCTGTCGCCTGGATAAGTAAAATTTATGTTTGATCAGTGCTCCAGGCGCCTGCATTGGTGCATTCCAGGCGCCCATAGTCCTTCCAGGCGCCTGGATTCCCTCATTCCAGGCGCCATATGTGCTCCAAGCGCCTGGATTTGCCTAATCCAGGTGCCCAGTTTACCATCTAGGTGTGGTAAATATGATGTTTTGTGATCAGTTTTTGGAGCATCTCAGAGCAGTTTAAGTGTGATTTAGTCAAGTTTCAGTGTCTTACAGATATAGATCATTCACCCATGACATTTTGCATAAGCATCCATATACATTTCATTAATTTTTTTTGATGCATTTTCGTGTTCTCGTATGAATTTGTGATAAAGTCTATCTCAAACAATATTTTCTAAAGTCCCTTTAAGCATTTAGTAGAGATCGGTAATTGTGCCGGGCGAGAGTGGTGCTTTAAATTCCTTCCTCTCTCGTAACCTAGCTCCCAGACCCGAGAAATCTCATTCTTGCGAGGCTAGTAAAATATTTTCCATTCAAAGGGCAAAAGAGTCATTTTTCAAATGGTTTCTCGGGTATGGTCCTCAAACCTGGATGGCGACTCCGTTCAATCAATCAAATCATTTTTCAAACTGCAATCATTTTCGTGGACCTCCCGCGGGGTGTTCGCAACCTCTTCCTCCTTCATGGGACCTTGATGATGAAGATTTATTTCTTTCTGCAAAGAAATTATTGAAAGAGCCAATATTGCCTCTTCCTCTTTCTCTTTCTCTGTGTCAACGACCACGTCCATATCCATGTCCTTGTGCTCGACCTTGTCCTCGGCCTCTTTGGGTGCTTCTTCCTCTATCATATCTTTCTCCATTTCCTTTGAAGGAGAGTTTTGCTTGCAAAGCATATTCCAGTGCTTCGTTTTCAGTTCTCTTAAGCCTTTCCTAATGAGCTTGTAAAGATCCCAAAAGTTGGTCAATCGTCAAAGACACCAAGTCTTTTGACTCTTCAATAGCAACCATGATATGTGCAAACTTTGGTCGTAATGAGCGAAGAATTTTCTCCACCACGCGAGCATCTGCAACATTTTCGCCATATCGTTTCATCTGATTCACAATAACCAACATTCTTGTGAAATAATCCAAGATAGACTCCGACTCTTTCATGCGAAGGGCTTCAAAGTCTCCTCTAAGAGTTTGAAGACGCACTTTCTTCACTTTGTCAACTCCTTTAAAACAATTCTGGAGAATCTCCCATGTCTTTTTAGCGGTGGTTTCACAGGCCACCTTTTCGAACATCGAATCATCCAAGCCTTGATGAATGAGAGTAAGAGCGCTTCTATCCTTCTTTCTTAACTTCTGCAAGGCATCCTTTTCAGTAGCATTCAAGGTCGAATCATCTTGTGGCTCTACATATCCTTTCTCTACAATCTCCAAAACATCTTGCGAACCAAGAAGTGCCTTCATTTGAATCGACCAATTGTCAAAGTTGTCTTTGGTAAGCCGAGAATATTGAAATCCTATCAAACCATTCACCATTTTGGCTCTGATACCACTTTGTTGGAAAACTATCCAAGATTACCACAAGATATTGAAGAGAAGGGAAGAGGAATACTTTGAACTCAACTCAATTCCACTTACTTCAAACCATGAAATACATCAAGTATTTATAGACCCTAATAGATAAGCTAAAATTAAATGAACTCCTAAATAAATACATGAACCCACCTAGATATATTCACCTAAGAATACATGAACCAACATAATGAGCGCAACTAACGAAAAGACATAAAACTCTAAAAGACATTCTAGAACTGTGTAGAGAATTCAAAAAGACACAAAAACAAGTTTATCTTTTCAACATATCTTCCCCTTTTATCTCTCTCTCTCTCTCTCTCTCTCTTTGATGCCGGATTCGGTAGATGGGGAAAGATAAAAGTAAAAAGATAAAAGGATAAAGGGATAGTCGCTCACCACCCAATTAGAAACGCCAACGGGATACAGATTATCACCACCCGAGGTGTCTAAAAAGGGATACAGGGCGTAGGGGTCGCTCACCACTCTAAGGAATCCTCCTAGAGATACAGAAATGATAACAAGAAGATAAACTTCTTAACAAGCCAAAGGCTTTAACTCAAACACACACTCTACCCTTTCCATTCACCACATAGCTTTTAAATAGATTACTTGCAACATCCCTCCAAGCATAGGAAAAGAAAAACAACTAATATTTCCAAGACAATAAATAAATGCTAACTAAGACTTGACCATAGACTAGTTGGAAAATGTGTTTGACTCTTAAAAAAAAACTAAAAGACAGTTAGGAACTTAAAAAGAATCATAAAAACATTCCTAAAGAAATTAAAGACGCCATGAGAAACACAAAGACCGACTCGATACTTCTTACGAGAAAACAAAATAATTAATCTCATGAAACTCCGTTGTCACTCTCTCTCCCACACACACACACACACACAGTTTCACAAAACCCACCCCATCGTTTCAGTTTTCAGATATGATCTGGGCTCAAGAAAATACAAAAAAATGTTGAAGGGCTCAAGAATAAACCCGCTGACCGCTGCGATTCAAGCGTTCAAGATTCAAAATCTGTTCGTATGGAAGTAGGTTTTTCTTTATAAATGATATTGTTCGTTGGGGATTATAAGATAAGTTTGGGTTTCTGGATTTGAAAACATTTCATTGATTTGTATTTTTTTGAAGTGCGATTAGACCAATCAAGCTTAATCTGCATGTTTGTTCTTCTTCTTTTGGGTTTTTTGTTGTTGGTAATGGATGTGCGAGAGAACTGACAAGGAACCGTTTCTTACCAGTTTTTTTCTTCTTTTTTTTTTTTTTGTTTGTTTCGGACCAGCAAATATGACGGTTTCAAATGGTTGGTCGGTCGGTTGCGGGTCCAGTTTTTCCAAACCCGAATATTTTGGTTCGGGTGGCGGATGGGCACGAAACCCAACCCGTGCACACCCCTACCACTTGCATGTTTGTTTGCTAGGGTTTAACGGAGAAATCGTTATGCGATCGTGTGTTTGACTCGGATACGAATATTGAATTTGACTATCAATCGAAATATCCATCTTATAGTATTTAGTTGGAATATATTTACATTCAAAGATCAAATGGCAACCGGATTTGTAATCTTAAAAAATATGGGATGTGTAATAATATCATGAGGGTTTAATGTTGTTAAGCTCACCTAATTCATTTGATGGAATTTTTATAACCTGTCACTATTAATCTCATAATGGAAATGATATGGGTACACTATTTGTGCACCCTAAATGCACACCATCCTAATATGGCAAATGAGTTTAAGCCCATTTCTTAGGGCCCCACATTGGGCTTCCTTCTCCTTATTTGTCACATCAGGGTGGTGTGCATTTGAAGTGCACAAATTGGTGTGCATTTGAAGTGCACAAGTGGGTGGTGTGCATTTGGGGTGCACAAGCGAGTTCTCTCAGTCAAGTTTTAGACCGCATAGGTCAGTTACGTTGCCGACCAAAAGTGTTCTAATAGTTTAAAAATAGATTCTTACCGATAAGGGGGCAGTTGTCTCCAAAGGGACAGTGGACAACATGCATGTTAGGCCGATCACGGTCGTTCGTGGTCGGTCATGGACAATTCAGATCTGTTCAGCAATGAACAGTTTAAATTTGTTTAAACAAAATGTGATCTGAGTCGTCCGTGACCGATCCCGGGCGACCGTGATTGGCCCAACATGCATGTTATTCCTCAAGGCCTCGTTTGTTTGGCCGGAGATAAATGGATGGGATATGGGTGGGATATTGAATCATTGGGATATTGCTCAGGATATCAATGGATGGGAAAATTTCATATCCGGTGTTTGTGTTTGACGGGATATTGCTCAGGATATCCGGTTTTTTGCACTAAAATGGGGTAATCCCATCCAAATCCCACCCACCCACCCCCCATGGGATTCTATTGGCCGTACGGATGGGGATTAAAATTGGGTGGGGATTTCAAATCCCATCCCAAATAAGGTTACCAAACAATGGAAAATGGGACCCACTCCAACACACCCCCAAATCTCAACCCCATATCCCCTAACAAACAAGGCCCAAGTGACAGCACACCTCCCGGATACCAAGAAGAGTATACTCCGCAAATCAGGACCTTAACAATCAAGATGGAAGGCCAGAGTAATTCCTGCATAAGGACATTGGTCAAAGACGTATACGCCATTGCTGACGCCTGGGTTTATGTTTTTCTTGCTTGTTGGACAAGAACAAAGGATTTTTGTCCATTTCGATTAATCTGTCCTTGTTAGGCGCGAGGCATATCGTTAAGTATTTCTTATCTTTTCACCGCTAGTTCAGCCCCATTTGTCAAACAGATTGACAAATTGAAGGTTGAGCCATAAAGTAGAGAAAATTCTGTGCAGCGGATGGTGTTCGGCACATCCGAGCCGTCCAAATATGTTTTAGACGGTCAGATTTGAAAGTGACATTTTTTTAAATTTTGGGGGCAAACTTTCTCCAACAAATCTGGGCCGTCCAATACTTGGATGGCTCGGATGTGCCGATGGGTACCACTTGGCAACGGAGCCTGCTCATGGCGTAAGCCAATGAAGCCACCGCTTCAGGCCCCCCAAAAATGTAAACAGAAAAGGACCCCCCAAGCATGTAGGCCTCCTATATATTATAATGGTTGTTTATTTTTGAATGACTGTATATATTTAAATTTGTGCAATGATAAATATTTTATAATGATTTTTAATGAAGATATGTGTTGAAAATTTTTGTTAAGCAAAATAAATGGTGGACCTCATCTAATGAGTCTGTTTCAGGCTGACACTGCTTGGCAGCACTTGTTCGGCACACAAACTTTTTTCCTTTAAGTATACTATAATTGGTGGAGAGATCATCTTAGTAACAACAACCTTCTGCATAAGTCGTCTCCCACTATGGTTATCAATGATATATAACTGGCATCCAAAATCGTAACCAGTGGTAGATACAAGAATTTCATATGTAGGGGTCACCTCTCGACTATAACCTTCAAAAAATGTTCACAATTCAATATAGAACATAACATGTTTGTAGGAAGGGTTCTTTGTTTAATTCTTGAAGATAAAATCAACCTGGAGAGGCAAACAATAGCTAACAATTGAACAGAAATGAGAGGGTGTGTATAGGGGTGAAGGATTATGCCAGGTATACAGAAAGAGAAGGCAGCAGAATTCAATCCATTCCCCTTAAGATCATCATCGTCCTCGAAATCACAGTTCTAGATGAAGCGTGGGCTCGCGAGCACTAGCAAGAGCAATGCTCTTGTTTCCAGAGCTCAGAGGTACTTTCTCTCTCTAGAATTTCCGTGCTCCAAGGACGAATCTGAAGATCTCTCTTGGAATTTGTGAATGAATGTCCCATATTTATAGGGATCTGCATCCAATCATGGGGCGGCAGACATTTCTCCAATAATATGGTGACACGTGCTCTTTCCGCATACCTAGGCGACGTGGGTGATGTCACTGACCGTTAGGAAGATTCCATTAGGTCATTCCAGTACATCGTTTTCCCTCGCAGCGACCCTTAATCCCTTAAAGCCACTAAACCACTTGTATCTCCCCTATTCCCGTTGTGCTAGTCATGGTCGCGAGCCCTTTGGATCGCGCCAAGACCTAACTCGAGCTCGTATCGACTTCCCTTCCCCTGCCTTTTGGTCAGGTGCCGTCGCGAGCCTACTTCGCGTGTTCGCGTGAGCGTTCATTCTTCCCCGTCGCGTCAATCATCCTTGCTGAGGGTCTCGCGAGGGGTGAACTTTTCCTAAGGTAATGTTTCCCCTGTTGAGGGCATCCCTTTCTGAAAGTAATAGTAGTTTAGGATATGTAATACCGCGAGGGCCGTTCTTCGCGGTGTCTTATTCGCAGGTTCTTAAACTTAACCAATGTCTGACGTGTCTCTTACAACTTTGCTCGAGCCACGTGGCTTTCCATTCATAGGCTGGTCAACTGCCATATCACCCGACGCGCTGACCTTTCCTACATAAGCCCCTCGCGCGAGCGTGAGTTCGCGGCGCGTGGCTGTTAACGTGCTGAATCGCGCGCGTGCGACGTCAGCGGAGTCCGTCATTTTAGCCTTCCCTCCAAAAGGTGGCCGTTCCAAATTTCGAAGTTGCAGGCCGATTGGACTGCTGACACCGTCTCAGCCGTTCGTTCTCGTGATGACAGCCACGCTGTGTCTATAAATACCTCCTCAGAGAGAGAGAGAACCTTTTACTCTTCCTTTGCCAAGTTTCTTAAGTCTCCAGAATTCCTCAAACTCCTTCCTCTTCGAAACCCTAGGTTCTTGACACCGAGGTTCTAATGGGGAGGCCGCTCCGACTCTTCTTGACACCGAGGTTCTAATGGGCCTTCCCACTCGCGGAGAGTATCACTACGACCCCGCTACCTGTCCTTCTGAGGTTAAGACGGTGATTGAGTTCATAGAGGGGGAGTTCAAATCGGCTGGCGAGTATGGTTCGCGCTACGACAACACGGGGAAGATCCGAGCTCCTCCGAAGGCCAACAAGACGACTTGGGGCTCTTGGCAGCGGTATTGGTTTCGCGACATTGCCCCTGTCGAGGTGGATGGGAAGCTTGGGGTGACCATGAGTGCTTATCACGGAGGTCCGCTATCCTTGGCGGCCTTCCTCGTTCAGTTCTTGTCTCTCTTCCTCTTCCCTGATTTTCCACACGAGGGGCCCCGCCGCGAGATGATCCCCCTCGCGGCCGTCCTCGCGGCAGAGAAGAAACTTCCGTTGGGTCCCATGTTTTTGGGCCATCTCTATCATCAGTTAGATCGCACCGCTCAGGACTTCGAGCGATCGATGGGGAGGTATGAGATTACTTCTATGATTCACATCTCCTTTTTGCTCGGTTTCTTCTACGAGTATTTTCCAGCGGTTGCTCCTTCTCTCCGCGAGCTCCCTCCACTGAAGACCATCCAGGAGAGGAACGCTGCTGGTGATATCATCCGCGATGCCAGGGGTATGCCCATCTTGCGATTGAGTGAGAGGGTGCCTAGGATCATGAGGTGGACAAAGACCTCCTCAAGCAAACTGTTCGAGGACTGGTGCGACGAAATAACATCTTTTAATCCTCGTCCCTACGAGCAACCTGCTGATGGTGCACTAGGCCCTGCCGTCTTTTTGGAAGACACCGCGGTGGATTTTCAGAGCAAAAGCATTCGATCCCATAAGTTGGACTTCCTCGCGTGGGTCACCCCCAGCTATCTTCCCACTCCCTCCGCTGAGGGCCCCATCATGGTGGTGCATAGAGCTGACAGGCTCCAGCTACAATTTGGGTATGATCAGGGTGTCCCTCGCGAGCCTCCTTCTCTGCCCAAAGATTTCTTAACTGGGACTCGTAGCTTTCTGAAGTCATTCAACCATGAGCTCACCGCGAACTATGGGGGAGATAGGATCATCCCTAGCTCCAAGCGTAGGGCAACCTTTACCCCAGAAAACAGGGTATACTGGGCCAAAAACTTACAATCCTTCGCGAGCTTTGTTCAGACCCCAGCGGTGGTGCCACCCGCGGAGCCTATTTCGAAGAAAGACCTAACACTGCGCACTTTCAAACCAGGGAAGGACCCCGATTGGCGCGGTCCCCAATCGTGTTGGGTCAAGGGCACCGCGGTTCCTTTGGACGTGGTCAGTGCTATCCCCATTCGGCGAATCCGACCCGCGGACATGGTAGTCCCCTCGCCGCAGCATATCACCGCGAAGGAGAAGAAGAAGGCTGAGGGTGCAGCGACCGTTTCCACACCGCGACACCCTACTCCCACAGATAAGAGGAAGGCTGAGGACCTCTCCCCTCTCCAGATAGGGCGTGCTCCAAAGAGGGCAAGGGTAAGATTATTGTTTTCCCTTTTCTCTTTTCTTATTTTCTCTTTTACGCTTTTGCCGATTTATAAACGTTTCTCGTCTTTCAGGGTCCCTCGCGGAAGGGTAGAAAGATAAAAGATTCTTCCTTACTCCCCTCGGAGCCCCCACCTCAAGCTGAGCCATCGGCTCAAATCCATCAAGGCAACGCTCCTAACCGCTGTATATTTAAATTTTTCCAACTGTTTTACTTTGCTTCTGTCCTGCATACTCACAAGATATTATGTGCCTTCCCGCAGGCGAAGGGGCTCAATTATTGGAACCTACTACTGATGCTGTCGAAGACGTCCCTCCCGCAAACTCTCCTCTCCGCGATGTTGAAAAATCATCTTCTTCTAAGGACCCTCCCCAGGAGGGGGCTTCGAAAGAGTCTACGTCTGCGAGCCCAGCCAAGGGACAAGGCCTAGATGCCCCTGTCGTCGACGAGTTTAATACCATGAATGTCGCGAGTAATATCGTGAAGGAAATCGCGCAGGAGGCCGATGGCTCAGATGACAAACCAGAGGAAGTGGAGAGAGTGGGGGACGTCGCGGGCTCAGAGGGAGCTACCGCGATCACGAACCCCGAGCCTGCAGAGGAGATTGAGTCACCGGCGGGCTCTCCAAGAGCTGAACCCTCCCCTCCAAACTTCAGCTCTATCAAGGTTGGCTCCAGTTCAGGGGAGAAGGGAAGGAAATTGAAGAAGAAGATAGCGAAGTCCCCTTCTTCCTCCTCGCGAGATGGTACTTCACCACCTCCTCGCGAAGATGACGTAGTGAACGTACCTTCTTCCACCGAGAAGAGTACTCTCGGTTCCAAGCCCATCCCTGAATCAAATGTAAGCGAGAGCTCAGACACGAATGGCCTTGGCGAGAGCAGCGAGGAGGGTGAAGAAGCTTCTGGAGGCTCCAAAGGTAAGTGCAGTAGTGATATTTTTGCAGGGATGGACGACATCTTTCATCTTCCTTCTTTTACCCCTTCTAAGTTGCTAATACCGAGCCATACTTATGACTCAGAGCCGCTTTTCAAGGATAAGAGCCAGCACAAACCGCTTCAAAAAATTGAGAACATTGTAGTGAAGCATGATGGCGACCACGGGTTATCCAGCTTCGTGCTCCCCTCTTATGCTCTCCTTTCTGACACCGAAGGTGATCATCAGTGGAGGATCAGGGCTTGAAGCGCCCCGATCCTTCGGGCTCTAGAACAGCAATATCCCCAAACTTTCGCCCGCTGCACCGCTGGTCGTCTTGTTGGTGGTACACTTTTTGACTTGGTTGTTGAGACCGTGGTATGTTTGCAGCGGATGAAGGTAAAGGACTTCAATGATCAGAAATACGAGGACGTCATCTCCTCTATTGCGGACATGGAGACCTTTGGGATAGACTTGGGATGGCTTCACGAGTACTTGGAGAAAGTGCGCTCGACGCAGATCCTGTTCACGAGCCACTTCAAAATTCAGGACAGCGAAGCCAAAATTGCTGAAGCTGAAGAAAGGTACAATCGTTTGCTCGCTGAGGCCAAAGAACAAATTTCTGCTTTAAAGGCTGGCCACGAGCTACTTGTCAAAGAGCATCAGGCTTTGGAGGCAGCCCCAAAAACTACCTTGAGTGGTGATGAGCCCATTCTCCCTCAAGTTGACTCGATAGCCCAGAAGCTCAGCGAGTAGCTTAAGGCGCTTTTTTTTTTTTTTTTTTTTTTTATCCATGATGTTGATATCAATGAAATCTTTTAGAACTTTGCATATGATTTACCGTTGTTATTGCTTTTGTATGGTCGCGGGAGGTAGCAAATGGCAAATCTTCTTTTATGAGCCCCTTAGTTGCTTTGTGTTTCCCTCCTCATTCGCGATACTACAAAGTTCATTATCAAACTTGTTTCCTCTAAGGGCTCTAGCGTTTAATTACACTAGGGGTTCCCTTGTGCTTAATCGCGAGGTCTTATTTCCAAAGAAGCATTCTACTTTGGTTCCCATTCATTTGTGGGGAGTGGCCGTCGCGAGGGTATTCCAACAATTAAGTTAGCATTCCAAAGTGAAGAATCACTTTTGGTCCCTACTTATTTCGCAACATCTAAAGGCCTAAAACATGAGTGAGTACCTTATTTCGTACCTTTTTCACTCTGCGAGAGGTGAATTTTTTCCCCTTGTGCTAGCACAAATTTATGCCGCGAGGTCACCACCGTGGGTGCCTAATTCATTCTACCGTTTTCCTTTTCCATATTCTCGTTATGTTCTAATGAATATCTTAAAAAAAAAAAGAAAACATTATTTTTAGCACATATCTCCGAGATAAAAGGGGTAGTATTCTCATTCATAATTTCAATCAATATGATTTTGCCCGGTGGGATGGAGTAAAAACCACTTTCCCAGAGCTACATCTGATTGCGAACAAGTAAACAAAAGACAATAATCAAAAGATAGTTTAAAGTACTTTGTCGAATCAGTACTCAAACCCTCACACATCAAAATTCACCCGTGTCATGGGTAATACTTCTTGATGTACTTCGCGTTGATTGGCCCTGTGAGAAATCCGTCGCTAACTCTCGCGAGCCTGTAGTGCCCACTCTCAGCAGCCTTGATCACTTCGTAGGGGCCTTCCCATTTTGGTGTGAACTTTGGAAGCTTCAGGTTCTGCATGACCCCAGGGACTGATTTCCACACTAGGTCTCCCACTTTGAATTCCCTCGCGAGCACACTTTTGTTATAGTACTTGGCCACAGATTGCCAATACTTTTCTTGATTTTCAGCCGCGACCTCCCTTCTTTCATCCAACGCCTCGAGATCAGCCCTTCTTTCCCCTTCAGTCACTTCGGTGGACAGCGCGAGACGTGCAGAAGGCACACTTATCTCCGCGGGCAACACTGTTTATGCCCCATATACCAAACTGAAAGGGCTCATTCGCGTAGACTTCCTCTTAGCCGTTCTATAAGCCCATAAAGCAATTGGGAGGTGCTCAGCCCAAGTCCCCCCTTTCTCATCTAAGTGCTTGCTCAGAATCCTGACAATGGACTTGTTGGTAGCTTCTGCTTGCCCATTCCCTTAAGGGTAATGGGGGGGTTGAAGTTTTCTGATTAATACCATAGGACGCGAGCAGCTGCTTCACTTGTCTGTTTACGAAGGGAGTTCCATTATCAGAAAGGATTACCTTTGGGATCCCAAATCTGCAGATTATGTGCTCTTTGATGAATTTGGCAACTACGTCGCCCGTCGCGCGCTTCAGGGGAACTGCCTCTACCCATTTCGTGGTAATCTTCGTTGCCACTAAAATCCATTGATTTCCTCGCGAGGAGGGGTGGATAGGGCCAATCAGGTCCATCGCCCATGTGTGAAAAGGATAGGGTGCTCGAATATGATGGAGCTCAACAAAGGGTGCATTAACTTTATCTCCGTGCTTTTGGCACGCGTGGCATCTGCGGACATGGCTTTTGCAATCCCCTTCCATCCTTGGCCAAAAATAACCCAAATGAGTGATCTGCTCGTACAGCTTTCTTCCCCCGGGGTGCTCCATCTCATGTACCTTATGCAAAACCTCCTCTGCTTCATCGTTTGTCAAGCATTTGAGAGGGATATGATCGAGGGCCCTTCTGTAAAGCTGGGTATCTTTGATGAAGAATCTCTTCTCACAGCGCTGCACTTCTCGGATACCTGCGCGATCCATGGGCAGGGCCCCTTCCTTCAGATAGTCAATGTATTTCTGCCTCCAATCTGTTTCTTCACTTGAAAAGTTGCACTCGTGTTCGATTTCGTGCAGTGAATAGTTAGGGCATTCCTTAAGTGTGGTCGCGGCATCGTCTTTCATTGTAGGCCAATAATAGCCTTGCCGTTGGACCCTCCTGTATAGCGCGGTGTCGTTCTCGCCACATGTCTCTTCATGAATCTGGCTCAGTACTTCCTTAGCCTCTGTGCTGTCAATACACCTCGCGAGCCATCCCTGGGACCCGCGAAAGTACAGCTCCCCCTTCAAAATGGTGAATTGTGATAAAGCCATCATGGGGATCCCTCCGCTGCCCGTCGCGATATGCGATTTGATGGGCTCGCGCCAGTCCTGATCATTGGGACTCTTATATTCTTCAACAAATGATGGTTCAGTCATTTTTGTGATTTTAATGGCCACCGCGTCTCCTTCGAATTCTGTCTTGGCCCCCAAAGTAGCCAACGCGTCAGGGAACCTGTTTTCGGACCTGGGTTTGTGAATAACGCTGACATCGTCAAAATCTTTCTTGAGTCTTTGAACAGTTGCCCTGTATGGCGCGAGGCTAGCCTCTTTTAGGGCGTAGACACCTTCGCTTTGCAAGATTATCAGCTTTGAGTCCCCCAAGATTCTAAGTCTCTTAATCCCCTTTTCTCTGGCCGAGAGCAGTCCTAGGATAAGTGCTTCATATTCCGCTTCGTTGTTGGAGCACTGAAATGCTAACTTGTAAGACAGGTACTGCTTCGCGCCGCTGTCACTCTGCAGCGTGATTCCTGCTCCAGCAGAACTTCCTCCTGCTGCCCCATCGAAGCTTAGAGTCCAATTCTCTTGTTCAGAGCTGGCTGCTAATGCTTCGAAATCATCTCCTGGTAATGATTCATTTAACGGTTCGCACTCTCCACTAGGAAACTGGGCCAACAGATCTGCGAGGGCCTGGCATTTGATTGCTCGCGGCGCGGTGCATTCTATATCGAATTCCGCGAGGGCTAGCAACCACTTTGTGGCTCTTCCATTAAGTACAGGGCGAGAAAGTAGGTATCGTATAGGGTCATTTCTGGTTACGAGTTGAACTTTGAATGAGAGGAAGTAGTGCCTAAGCTTCTGTGCTGTAAAGACAAGTGCCAAACAATGGCGTTCAATTGGCGTATAACGTTCTTCTGCTCCTTGTACTTTTCGACTAATGTAATACACAGGCTTTTCAAGTCCTCCCACTTCTTGGGCCAGCAGTGCTCCGATTGACTTCGCGGTGGAGGTGAGATATAAAATCAATGGCTTCCCTTTTTGTGGGGAGACCATCGTCTGAGGTGAGGCTAAAACGTTTTTCACATGTTCGAAGGCCAGCTGGTGTTTATCTTTCCATTCAAATCTGGATTTTCCCTTCAGCAGATCACCCAACGGTGCAGTGATTTCCGCTAGGGCAGGGATAAACCTTCTGAGGTAAGACACCTTCCCCAAGAACCCTTTGAGGGATCGCTGGGAATGGGGAGGGGGCATGCTTGAGATAGATCGAATCTTGGATTCATCTGCGTCGATGCCATGTCTGTGTACTAAGAATCCTAAAAACTTTCCCGTTGTGACCCCAAAGGCACACTTGAGGGGATTCATTCGCATATTGAACCTTCTACACCTTTTGAACACTCCTTCGAGGTCGCGGATATGATCTTCTTTGTATTTCGATTTCGCGACGAGGTCATCAACGTAGATTTCCTCAGAAGGTTTATCCCTGCCCTAGTGATGGATCATATCGTGGAAAATTGCTGTCATTGCCCTCTGATACGTCGCACCAGCATTTTTAAGACCAAATGGCATGACGGTGTAGTAGAAATTGCCCAAAGGGGTACGAAAAGCAGTCCTTCGGCGTCCTCTGGTGCCATTTTGATTTGATTGTACCCACTGAATCCGTCCATGAAAGAAAACATTTCATGACCGGCAGTGATGTCAACCAAAGTATCGATGTGAGGCAATGGCATTTCGTCCTTCGGACAAGCTTTGTTGAGGTCGCGGAAGTCCTCGCAGACCCTGATTTGGCCGTTCTTTTTCTTTACGGGCACAATGTTGCATAACCATGTAGGGTACTGGATCGGGCGAATGAACCCCGCACTTCTGAGTTTCTCCACCTCTTCTTTAATCTTTTCTTCCAAATCTGGATGGTACTTCCTCTGTGGCTGCTTCACTGGTTTGGAGTTCGGGAATACGTCGAGGTGGTGAGTCACCAACTCTGGGTCCAAACCGGGCATCTTGTCGTAGTGCCAAGCAAATACATCACTGTATTTGCGAAGCAACGCGACCAGATTGGCTCGGGCGTTGGGTTCCATGGTTTTACTGACAAATACAGGCCTCGCGGCTCCTGTTCCATCCCTTAGGTTTACTTCCTCGAGCTCCTCCAACTGGGGTTTAGGTTCATCTTGCATATATTCCGGGGCTGGCTCAGGTTTGTCAATCATCTCGAGCTCTATGTGATCCCTTTCTACGTCGCGGGGGTCAGAAGCCTCATAAGCGCTTGCTGACCCCTGAGACCGTCATAAGTGATACACGGTTTTTCCCCCCTCGCTAGTTTTTATGATTTTGCGAGGGGTCAATCTGTCAAACACCGTCTGTCACTTCGCGGAGGCTGGCTCCGATGATTCACCTTTGATGTCCTCCCATTTTGGAATTTTTACCCTAACGGGCCTTGCGGTTATAGCTTCGCAAGCTTCCTCCACCTCAGAAAAGTATACAGCGTCTGAAAGGTGGGCTTCACAGGCCTCAAAGGGTCTCTCGGTGGCAGGTACAGTTACCTTCTTTCCAGCCCAGATTCCCTTGAGGCACTGGTGATAGCTTGACGGGACCATCGCGTACTTATGCATCCAGGACCGCCCCAAAATTACGTGGTAATTGGTTGGCCCTTCAATGATGTGGAACTTTGTTGGTGCGCGAATGGGCCCGACAGCGAGATCAAGCACAATATACCTCAGGGAAGGCTTCTTTTCTCCACCAAAACCAACTATCCCTACCAACGACTTAATAATTCGCGGCTCTGGGATCTCTAACTTCTTTAACGTTTCGAGGGGCATAATGTTGATTGATGCCCCACCGTCGAGGAATGCTCGCTTAAACTCCACGCCATTGATATAAGCAGTGACAAACAGAGGCCTGTTGTGAGAAAATGGCACCCTCTTGTCTGCATCCGAGAACGATATTGTGTTAGAGTCTTCGCGAATGGTCCTCGCAACGGAGCCTCCGTCCACCACACATGCTTCTTGGCTTTGATCAGCTATCTCCAGTATCGCCTTGGTCATTTGCACTCTCGAGTTGGGGGAAAAGCCCAACCCATCGAAGAACGTTTTGAATTTGTGGCTCTTAGACAAAATCCTATGCCTATCTTCCTCGGTTACTTCCACAGTAGGTTGATCATAGCTCGCGATCTCTTCAATGTGATCATAGAAGGAGGTCATGTACACCTCTTCATCCTCATCCTCCATCTCGTACATAAAATCATAATATCCACCATTATGGCATTCTGCCATCGCGACCCCCTCCCCGTGCTGGGGGTAGGGCCTGTCGCGTACGTCTCTATTTACACCAATCCTTAATTCGTTATTGTCTTGCTTCTTCTTGAAAATTTCTTTGAGTGTCCAACAGTCACTCGTTGGATGCTGGACCTTCCTGTGAAAGATACAATATCTTGGGTTTACGCGGTCATGCGGGGTTGGTTGAACTTCAACCTCTGGTAGTTTTAGACATCCATCCGCGACCCACGCATTAACGAGATCCACAACCTCCTCTATACTGCAAGGATATGGAGGTGCATCTCTTGCTCGCTCCTTGTAGTCCTTGAAGGGCTTGTCGTTCCTTCTCTTAGGGTTGCCATCACCCCCCTGTGGCTTCCGCGAGGCTTGCGCGGAGGCCGCAGTGGCGAGCCCCCCACTTTTTTTCCACATTGGTTTTGGTATTTCTACATCGACAGTACCGCGAATATTAAATGCTGCTTCCATCAAGGCGGAGAATGTCTGATACTTGCCATTAATCAAGTGCTTCTTGTATTCCTTAATCATGCCGAGGAGGCAGATTTCCACCAAGCGTTTCTCGGGGACTAGCTCGTGGCACTGAACAGCTTTGTCTTGGAATCGCTTGATGAAATCAACGATATCCTCAGTCAGCTTCTGCTTCTCGTTCACCAGGTTTAATGATGTTATTTTCTCTATCACCTGGAAAAATTTGGTGTAAAACATATTCACCATTTCTTCCCAGGTGTTTACAGAGTGGGGCTCGAGATTGACGTACCAAGTGTACGCGCGAGCTGTGAGGGACTTGGAAAATTCTCTCAAACGAAGACCGGCATCTTGTGAATGGACACCCAAAGTTTCGATGAAACGATGGATATGCTCTTGGGCACTTCCGTCTTTACCATTGAATTTGATAAACTTGGGTGGCACATACCCTTCTGGGTATGGCATAGCCATGATCGCGGCAGGGTATGGCGGTTGTATTTCAGGACTAGGGAGCGTTGGTAGTGTGGCTCTAGCTTTTTCTTGCTGCAGCAAAGCTTGGACGTCAGCCAAAGTAAGAAACGCTTGGTGTTGCGGCTGCTGGGCCACGCCCTCTGCTGCTGGCGTTCCCGGTGCGAACACCGGGGGTATCATCTGGTTAAGATTATGGTCATTTTGCGGTGGGGCCGGTGGCGCGACAGGTGGGTTTACCACTTGGAGGAGCTGACCCACCAGGTTTCCCTCCGCAACATTTGGCGGGGGCACTGGTAGAGCCGTTTGTGCTGTCGCAGCCAACACGGCCTGAGTGAGTTGGGTTATAGCCGTGAGCAGCTGAGTTTGGCCTTGCTGCATCTGTTGCTGACCATCTCTAATGGCTTGTAGCGTTTCAGCGTTAGCAGTCAGCAGTTGGGTAGTATCAATTTCTTGGATTTCTTCCATCAGGGGTGTTTGGTTTTCCATCGCTCTTTTGCGAAGGGTCTCGATCGCACTTAACAGATTGTGTGAGGAAGAACTCTGTATTTGTTTACCAGTGCGTTGTGTATTCAAGCGACTTCTTGTATCAACCATCAGCTATGAAAGCCTCCCCAGCGGAGTCGCCTTATGTAAGAAGGGTTCTTTGTTTAATTCTTGAAGATAAAATCAACCTGGAGAGGCAAACAATAGCTAACAATTGAACAGAAATGAGAGGGTGTGTATAGGGGTGAAGGATTAAGCCAGGTATACAGAAAGATAAGGCAGCAGAATTCAATCCATTCCCCTTAAGATCATCATCGTCCTCGAAATCACAGTTCTAGATGAAGCGTGGGCTCGCGAGCACTAGCAAGAGCAATGCTCTTGTTTCCAGAGCTCAGAGGTACTTTCTCTCTCTAGAATTTCCGTGCTCCAAGGACGAATCTGAAGATCTCTCTTGAAATTTGTGAATGAATGTCCCATATTTATAGGGATCTGCATCCAATCATGGGGCGGCAGACATTTCTCCAATAATATGGTGACACGTGCTCTTTCCGCATACCTAGGCGACGTGGGTGATGTCACTGACCGTTAGGAAGATTCCATTAGGTCATTCCAGTACATCGTTTTCCCTCGCAGCGACCCTTAATCCCTTAAAGCCACCAAACCACTTGTATCTCCCCTATTCCCGCTGTGCTAGTCATGGTCACGAGCCCTTTGGATCGCGCCAAGACCTAACTCGAGCTCGTATCGACTTCCCTTCCCCTGCCTTTTGGTCAGGTGCTGTCGCGAGCCTACTTCGCGTGTTCGCGTGAGCGTTCATTCTTCCCCGTCGCGTCAATCATCCTTGCTGAGGGTCTCGCGAGGGGTGAACTTTTCCTAAGGTAATGTTTCCCCTGTTGAGGGCATCCCTTTCTGAAAGTAATAGTAGTTTAGGATATGTAATACCGGGAGGGCCGTTCTTCGCGGTGTCTTATTCGCAGGTTCTTAAACTTAACCAATGTCTAATCCCTTTAATCTATTGTAATGGTTATTGTGGATTAATAAATAAAAAATCACCGTGCAAAAAAAAAAAAATTTAATCAGGTCAACCTGAACACGACACGATTATTAGCAGGTCGGGTAAAGGTTCATATTTTTCGACACGATTAATTAAGCAAGTCATTTTAACACGAACCTGATTTGACACGAACACGACACAACACGACACGACACCCACCCCTACTTGACATGCCAAGGGCCAAGTGAGAAGCTGAAAAACTTCCAATGAAATATTGAAAGAAAAAAAAAAAAAAAAGGAAAGAAAGTAGCCAAAATAGGTAACAATTCACCAAAAGCTCAAGGTGAGATAACTTTAGATATAACAAAAGTACAAAACCATCCATCGGCTAATTCATACTTCGCCCATCAAGAACTGTGCCCAGCCCAAACTGAGAGAAGATATGCCACCAAGCAAAAGTTAGGCCCAGCCCATCGACTAATTAACATCTTCCAAGAGATTCGACAACACGGTCACTAAAACTGTGAAAACATCTTAAAACCCACTGCAATTAGTGATTGATCAGTTTATAAAAGGTTAAAAATGGTATTGTTTATAGTAGTTATCGGTTTCAGCATGCAATTAGTGATTGCCATGACCGTAAGTTCTGGTCAAGGAAATAACTTTAGCTTTACTTATTTTTCCCATAAAAATCACAAGTCCCTTTGGGTTCAACCTAACTCTTGCCATATTATATTACAATCTGATTCGTGTGCGTTGAAGTTAAAATTTCACAACAGATAAGGTTAATTTGGTGCATTTCGGTTGATTTCTATTCATAAAAGACAAAGTGCTCATTCGACCTAACTCTTGCCATATTATATTACAATCCAATCTCAAAAACCTTATTTATTAAAAAAACATGAAATACCATAAGATCAACAAACAAAGCATCTTAAATGGCCTGTACAAAAATTAAAGGCGGAGGAGGAAGAAGAAACTCAATTTTCAAACGTTATTATACTAGTAAAACAACAAAGTGCAACCTTCTTAAAGCTCCGAGAGGAGATTAACCATCATTTCTCGTGGTCGGCACATAGCCTCCAACGGCTTAGACTTAGGCATAGTGAGCCCTTTCCCTTCAGACATGTCTACTAACTCATCAGCAATCAAAGCATGCATTGAATCAAGGCCGCCAAAGCCAAGCCCACAACCCGATTGGCGAGTCCTGCCCCTGGGCAACTCCTCCTTCCAATGCCAAATGGTATTAGTGACGCAGCGGAATTCACGAGAGAATAGTTAACGTACTATTCCAAACGAGATAGGTTCTCGAATCCACGAGATGTTCTCGAATCCACGAGATGTTCTTGAATCCACAAGAAAAATAGAGAAACTCTATAAATTTTATTGGTAATTGAATAAAAGCTAAATTTGCTCATAGGCTGCATCCTTATTTATACTAGTAGAAGTCCTAATTAAAAGGAAATTACTTAGAGTGGCGACCAAGCAAAGCATTACTTGGAAACCTAGACTATTTGCTAAAAGGAAATAAAATAAAATCTAACCAAAACTAAACTAAAAATGTGCAAAACAGACAGCACAAATAAAATCTCCTAATACTAATCGTAAATAAAAATTATTACTAAAATAATGTTTCCATAAATAATAAGGGTCTATATCTTGTCCTACATTATTCTCCTTTTCTTCAAAAGAACTCGCCCACGAATTCTCGTTGGAAATCTCATCTTCCATTCCAAAAGAAAGATACTTGGAATACTTCAACTTCTTGATTCCCTTCAAAAAATGTCCCACACCAAAAATTACCTGCAATGATATCTTCTCGGCATGCTTCAATTGATTGATAAGATCAACTATATGAATATTAAGAATCCAATCATATTGTTGTACTCCAAGAAAATCAACAAAGCCAACTTGACTTTGTGGGTACTCTTGATCTTGTTTCATCTTGGTATTGGTTGACACATCAACAATTGGCTCATTGAGACAAGCTGGCTTGACCATAGAGTCATCAGATGAATTAGCAACATCAATTTCTTCCATTGAAAAATCAATTGGGTCGTTAAGAACTTGATCACCAACATCCATATCAATTTTTGCTTATCATTAACTTGAATCACAATGTTCACTTTGCCGCTACTACTCACATCAACTTTCTCTTTAAAAGCTTCTTCAACAACATCGGTAGATGTGTGAATTGTATGTTGTTGCTTTGGCCATATTTTTCTTCCAAAATTGCTCATAATTTCATGGCAAAAATCTCTCCATCATAAGTCTTTTGATTCTTGACCATGCGCAAATACGACGCTTTCCCAATCGTTCTCTCTTATCCTGCAAATCTAACCACCATCGTAGCGCTCATCCCGTAAGTTTTGCTAGCAAATATTTTCACCTTATTTCAGACGGCATTCTCACATACTCAAAGAAATCATCAATATCTAAAATCCAATCTAAAATATCTTCAAAATACTCATAACCAATTAATTTAGGCAAATTATCATAAGACCTGAAATCGGGTTCTGATTCCTCACTATCAGCACAGTTAGTTGGGTGTCTCCCAACTACAATCTGGGTACCGGGCTGGCGTTGGGCAAATCCCACCACGCATTCCCGAACCTGGTTAAAAGGACGGCGTTGGGCAACTCCCACCGCGCGATCTTCTTTAACCCTTACTGCTCCTTGGTCGAGGCGTAGAGTCAGCTGCCGCAACTCTTCACGAATTTCTGTATGAAAATCGCAAAACTGCGTTTGTTGATCTTCTACCACCACCTTTAGATTAGCGCCCTTGAGCAACGTCAAGGGGTGTGTCTCCAACTTTGTTCGATGCCATCGAGCCAGAAACGTTCTTGCTCTGATACCACTTGACGCAGCGGAATTCATGAGAGAATAGTTAACGTACTATTCCAAATGAGATAGGTTCTCGAATCCACGAGATGTTCTTGAATCCACAAGAAAAATAAAGGCTGTGTTCGGTTAGTAGGTTTAGTTTTGTTTAGTTTTAGTTTTGATGATGTAAGCAGGTGTAATAAGTGGAGAGAGGTAGAGAGAAAAGTGAAAAAAGTGATGATGTAATCAAACTGAAATAGTGTCAAAACTGGGGCAAACCCCCTAACCGAACACAGCCAAAGAAACTCTATAAATTTTATTGGTAATTGAATAAAAGCTAAATTTGCTCATAGGCTGCATCCTTATTTATACTAGTAGAAGTCCTAATTAAAAGGAAATTACTTAGAGTGGCGACCAAGCAAAGCATTACTTGGAAACCTAGACTATTTGCTAAAAGGAAATAAAATAAAATCTAACCAAAACTAAACTAAAAACGTGCAAAACAGGCAGCACAAATAAAATCTCCTAATACTAATCGTAAATAAAAATTATTACTAAAATAATGTTTCCATAAATAATAAGGGTCTATATCTTGTCCTACATCAATTAGACTATGCACTTGGTTTTTCCCAACTTCAAACCTCTCTGGCCAAAAACTTGTGGAGTCCACCCACACCTTTGGATCCCTATGAATGGCCCATGCATTTACCAATAGCATCGTACCACAGGCCACGTCATACCTTTTCATGGTGCAGTTATCAGATGACTCGTGTGGCGCAAGGAGCGGTGCTGCTGGAAACAATCGGAGGGTCTCGTTGATGATGTTTTGGAGGTAGGGTAGCTTAGAGAGATCCAGTTCATCTACCAGACGCTTGTCGCCTACGTTCGCGTCTAGTTCGGCTCTAGCTTTGTCTAACACTTCGGCGTGGTTGAGCAGAAGCTGATGAGAACAAAATATTGATACAAAGTACCTCAGATATCATATGTTGTTAGTTTTTAAATGTGCTTAATTAGATAGTATTATTATCTTTTTATTCATTTACTTTCGAATAATTTATATTGCAGGAAAAGATAATAATTTTACTTATTTCAGCCGTTGAAATAAATTAAGATTGATGTGGACCCGTAAATCAACATTGCTGAAATTTAAAGATGGAATTGGCAAAGTTACTATAAATAATGGGCTCACCTATGATGGAAAATGGAAAGATTATGGAAGGAGTATCTGGTTGGACCATTCGATATCATTCATTGCTGGGAAGTAAAATTTGATTTGGCATGAGGATGTGAAGATCATGAGAAAGGATTTTATTGGTGGGCCAACACTAGGAATTGAGTTAGGAAAATAACTCACTTCCTTTTGAAATGGAATTTCGGTGCATGCAGCATATAAAGCCAACTAGAGGGTTGGCTTGAGGCAGACTTCGGTTGGGTAGAATTCCAAGGGGCAGCACCTTCTCAACGGGCGACATCCGGTAGGGTAACAAGATGAGCAAAGGAGGTTTTTGTAAGGTTTTATTTTTATCTATGTTAGGCTAAAGTTTTGAACTAGGGTTGAGGATGAAACCTCATAAATATTACTAATTGATTTTATGTGTATGCGTTAATTATTTATTGTTCTTGGCTCACTAATTAATATGTGTGAAACTCGGATATGGATTCAATCGATATAAATGGGTTTTTTCCATGATTCGATATCTGCATATTAATCGAATTGCTTCGCTTATTAAAACTAATATTTAAGTTCGGGATATCTACAGTGATTTGTTTTTACGAATACAGTTGATGATTTTGGCTTAAACTTTTGAAGCAGAGGGAGAACATATTTTCGTTAAAAAGAAAATGTGTTTATCATAATATTATCCACGGTGGTTAAGATTAGCTTCTAAAATCATTGTGTAGAATCATAGGAAAAATCATTGCATAAGATTAATCGGTATATTTATGGGTGTGAATTCCAAAATCTTAGTTAATTTTTTTTCCCAATCGTTAATCTCCACTATATTTGCGTGCTAGTTTAATTATTTTCTTATTGTCTTTGTTTAATTTTTCGGTTTACAAATCAACCACAACTTTTGTCAACTAGGTTAGGGTGCAATCGACTTAAATTTATTTAGTGTTCCTATTAAAAATAACAAGTCCCTGTGGGTTTGACCTCGTACTTGCATAACTATACTATCATACCGATTTGTGCGCTTACGAGTACATTAAAATTTCACAACAGAAGCGACATGGCCCACTCAATAGTCACTGATGATGTGTCAGTCTCGGCGCCTATCATTGTCTACACACATTTATGAAGATTTCTTAGTCAAAGATTTAGACAAAAAATCTGTCTGAGGCATTAACACAAACATTGTTGAAATTGTGCTTAGCAAAAAAAAACATTGTTGAAATTGTTTAATAAGATCATCTTCCATTTATAATCTATGGGTCGGACTCAGGAATTAAGATCAAAGGACCACTGATAAATTTGGATAAAGCATGTGGGTGGTGATCTGCTGGGGAGCTAAACCCTATTATGAAATGGAAACACTATAGTATAGTATGCCCCTTGAAAAGGGGTGTACGGTACGCCCTATCAAAAATATTTTTTGTACTTGTTACGTATTCCCCTTGAAGTATAACCATGTTTGCGCCATGAATGTGTTGCATGCAGTGGAAGATGTGAAAATTTGGTGTGTTAATTGCTCAGTTTATAAAAGCTTGGAAGGTAAGGCCTAGCCAAAATAGTCAACAAAAGACAAGTAAAAAATAGGTGTCTTTTCCTTTTAGACAATCGTTTTTCGCAAGAAATGGGTGACTGATGAGACTGTCATGCACCGTGTACGCTATTGACAAGGTTTAGCCTAATAGTATATAGTACCGGCAGATGAACGTAATACAATCCCAATTTTAAATTTTGCACTCGTCAAATGTAATTTACACATAGCATTAGTTACAATTTTTAGCAGCTTTCCAATTTGATCATAAAATATTGCAACATTTAAAAAAGGATACAATGCCTAAAAGTGAGGTGAGAGTGGGCAGATTTATTAGGAAAATACTCTCTATATCTCTTTAGAAACAAATGATCCAACACCTACAAATTTAGCCTGATAATATGATTGGACGGCTGTGTGTTTACTTTGTTTCCTCCAAATCTATTATATTGCGTCATGTGTCCAAACAGTGGCGCCATGTGAACCGCTCTGTTTGATTATTAGTGAGGAGGAACATGAGAGCGACAAGTGAGAGGAAATGAGTAGATTGTCATTACAAATTTTGAAAGATACATGTGAATTATTGATATTCCCAATTTTTCAAATATAACTATAAATGTTTCAAATTTAATAACTCATTGCTTATATATCCGGCACTATATAGTGCGTCAATGTTAAAGAAATTTTTTTTATCGGCAAAAGAAGAATTTTATAAAACTCGATAAGGGTACATGGAGTAGAAAGAGAAGAAGGGCTAAAGATAATGCCAACAAGACACACAAACAAGAAACCATAGAAAAGGAAGACATCAGAAAATAAAATTAAAAAATTGAATCCAACCAAAAGTTGGAGGCCAGTAACAATCACAATAAAAAAGGGTTGAATAAATCAAATCCTTTCACGTCTATTGCCATCTGGGCAGCCTTTAAAGTCCTCAACTGAGTAATCAGTGATGTTGTTCAAACCTTTCCCACATAATTCAACTCATGTAATTTGGACAAGTCTGCAACCTCTTCCATAGGACAAAATAGAAACAGGTATCCCATATTTTGTTCTCCAAATTTTTCAATGGTTGAGAAAACCAGAGGATGGAAAGGGAGAGAGTAGACTGAGGAAGCCCACTGCAATTAGTGATTGATCAGTTTATAAAGCTTAAAAATTGTACTGTTCATTGGTCTCGGCAAGCAATTAGTGATTGTAACCGCAAGTCCTGGCCGTTGCCAAGGTCAAGGAAATCACTTTAGCTTTACTTAGTTTTCCTGTAAAAGTCACAAGTTTTTGTGGGTTCAACCTCGCTAACTCATGCCATACTGTATTACAATCCGATTGGTGTGCGTTCGAGTTAAAATTTCACAACATTCAGATAAGGTGAATTGTTTCATTTGGTGTATTATATTTATAAAAGACAAAGTGCTCGTTGGACAACATTAAATGCCATATTCATTGACAAAAACATGAAATACGGGGATGGAAGAAGAAACTCAATCTTCAAACGTTATTATACTAGTAAAACAACGAAGTGAAACCTTCTTAAAGTTCCGAGAGGACATTAACCATCATCTCTCGTGGTCGGCACATAGCCTCCAATGCCTTAGACTTAGGCATAGTGAGCCCTTGCCCTTCAGACATGTCCACCAATTCATCACCGATCCTTACCCAATCAAAGCACTGAATCAAGGCCGCCAAAGCTAGAACCACCACCCGATTGGCGAGTCCTGCCCCCGGACAACTCCTCCTCCCAATGCCGAATGGTATCAACCTGTATGCTTGGTTTTCCCCACCTTCAACCTCTCTGGCCTAAAACTTGTGGGGTCCTCCCACACCTTTGGATTCCTATGAATGGCCCATGCATTTACCAATAGCATCGTACCACAGGCCACGTCATACCCTTCAATGGTGTTGTCATCAGATGACTCATGTGGCACGAGGAGCGGTGCTGCTGGAAATAATCGGAGGGTCTCGTTGATGATGTTTTGGAGGTAGGGTAACTTGGAGAGATCCGGTTCGTCTGCCAAACGGTTGTCGCCAACGATCGTGTCTATTTCGGCTCTTGCTTTGTCTAAAACTTTTGGGTGGTTGAGAAGAAGCGACATCACACACTCAATAGTCACTGATGATGTGTCAGTCCCAGCGCCTAGCATTGTCTACACACATGTACGAAGATTTCTTAGCAAAGATTTAGAAAGAAATCTGTCTGTGGCATAAACACTAACATTCTTGAAATTTGGGTTAATATCACTTACCTCCCTTGCGGTTTCTAACAATTACAGGGACCTCCCCTACTGTTTCTGAAATTCCATTGACCCTACTTTTGAAAATAAATGTCACATACCTCCCTTCCGTCAACTTCCGTTAGAAAAGGTGACGGAAAATGCTGATGTCATGCTTCTCTCTCTAGCCTCTTTTTATTTTAAATCTTAAAATGTTTATAACTTTTATATTATATATTTATTTTTTATGAAATTTATATATTTAAAATCTACTCAAAGGATCTACAAAATGAGATCCATATTCAATGTGAAATTATGTTTAAAAAAAAAAGTATTATTTTTTCAATGTGAATTTTAATTATAATGTTACATAATTTAATTTTTTTTCAATGTGTAAGTCAAAATTTTACGCAAAAATTGTACGAAACATCATTAAACCTTCTTGTTTAACAATTTAGTTTTTTTCAAAGACATTCTTAATTAAATGAACATGGTAAATTTGCAAGTCAATTTTTCTATATATTGGTGACTTTATCCCAATAAATTTCAAATTTTCAATGCAAATTTTAATTATACTGTCACTTTTTTTTTTTTTTTTGTCATTCGATACACATCAGTAGAGTTAGCTGTTAGATGTTAGTAAACCCCAAGGGTTAACCTTCTCTCTATAGGAGTCGAATCTAGAACCTCACCGCTATAGAAGGGGCTACACGACCAACTGGGCTAACTGCCTTGGTATACTATCACATTCAAAAATTAGAATTTAAATTTTACATGAATTTTATGAAAAATGAATATGAAAAAAAAGTTGTAAAATTTTTTGAGGTTTAAAATTTTGAGTTACACATTGAAAAATTTAAATTATACAACATTATAGTTCACATTTAAAAATTAATATTTTATTTTTACATAATTTCACATTGAATATATATGGATCTCATTTTTTAGATCTTTTCGAGTAGATTTTAAATATAAATTTCATAAAAAAATGAATATATAAAACAAAAGTTATAAACATTTTAAGATTTAAAATAAAAAGCACGTTAGGGGTAACAAAGTAATTTCAGCATGAAAGTTAACCCCGTTAACCCCAAATTGATGGGAGGGGGGAATCTGACATTTATTTTCAAAAGTAGGGGATGTCAGTGGAATTTCAGAAACACTAAGGGAGGTCTCTATAATTGTCAGAAACCTCAGGGGAGGTAAGTGATATTTTACCCTTGAAATTTTAAATCGATCATCTTCCATTAGAATCCCTGGGTCGGACTCAGGTTTTAAAATTATAGGACCACATGATAAATTTGGAAAAAGCATGTTGGTGGTGGGGAGCTAAGCCTATTATGAAATGGAAACGCTACAGTATGCTCTCCTTAAAAAGGGATATAAGATGCACTCTATTACGAATATTTTTTGCACTTGTTACATATAGTTTTGGTCAAATTATAGATTTTTACAAATTATTATTGACGTATTGTTCTCGGTATCTTTGTTACGTATTATTTTGATACTTGTTACGTACGACCCGTTATGGGTTTTAAGAGAATTCACTATTTATGTTAGTTCACATTAATCTACCAAAAAATATGTAACAAAACCAAAAACATACGTAATGGGGCGTACGCTGCGTACCATAAATTTTTCCTTATGAAATGTGATAGTAGATGTAGATTCACATACCAGTATACTTCCTTTGATTATTTCATCAGAATAGTACACAGGATCCGAGTCTTGTAACCCAAGCATGGAATCGATCATTGACTTGGTTTTTCCTCCATTTTGCTCAGAAGCCTGCTTATCTTGATCACTCCGTTTCTCATCGATCAAACCCTGCAGAAATGCATCCATCTTTTTCTGAATTCTAGACATCTTCTTCTCTACTTTCCCAACATCAATCCACCTCAGAAAAGGCACAAAATTCCCTGGATTCGATGCTCCACTTAACTCAAAAATGCCCCGAATTAGAAGTCGAAACTCCCTAGCCTCCTTAGAATCCTCCACCTCAGCTCCAAAGTACCGTTTCCCTGAAAACCATCCGCATAACGATATTGAACGACAATTCAGAGAGTCTCGACTTCATTTCCACCTTAACAAAACTGTTTTGCAAATTCCGAAATAGGTTTTTCAACAACGACCGGACTTCTTCCTGTCGAATACCCAAAAACGCGTTTAGTTTAGTTGTGGAGAAGATTTCTAGTGTGCTAAGGCGGCGGAGGTTACGCCAGTGGTCTCCATATGGAGTAGCCCCCAGTGTTGTGTAGTTGTAGCTGAGGTGTTTTCCGGCTGGAAACCGTGGCCTGTTTGCAAAAATGAGATCATTCTTGGAAAATAAGTCTTCGACTGCAGATGGAGAGGATAGTACGAGTACTGGACAGACCCGATTCGGAGAGTGAAAATTGGACCGTATGTCTTGGAAAGGTTTCGAGAGCACGGTGAATTGGGTGTTTCATTAGATGGAGATGGCCTAGTATGGGAAGTGAAGGTGGGGTTGGTGGTGGGTTCTTTTGTGGAGATTGTCTTTTTTTGAGTTTTTGTAGGAAGAGAACGAGAAAAAAGGCTAGGGAGATGAAGTAGAACCATGTTTGCTCCATGAATGTGTGTTGCAAGCAGTGGAAGATGTGGGAACTTGTTGTGTTAATTGGAGTCCATGGTAGGAGATGGTTGTGGTTTTGCTCAGTTTATAAAAAGCTTGGAAGGTTAGGCCATACCCAACATAGTGTCAACAAAAGACCGGTGTGTGGAAAACTTTATATCCATCTCAAAACTAATTGGCAATGAGTGGAGAGGTCCCAGCATATATTAAGTGATCACCCATTCCACTCCTAAGCAATGTGGGACACTTGTTCTTAACATGTTATTGTTGGGCGGAGGCCAGGTGGGCCATGTCCAGCATCCTGCCAGGGCGGAGGCCGGGTGGGCCAAGTCTCAGTTGATCCGTTGGCGCTTGGGCGCGATAAGAAATAAGGAAATAAAGTTGCGCCTTCACTAATACCTGCAGGTTTTGGTGAGATGGTAAGCGCTTGATCCGAACAAGAATGGGTGATCACTTAATATAATGTTGGGTCTCTCCTCTCATTGTCAATTGGTTTTGAGATGGCTATAAAGTTTCGACATGATATCAGAGCGGGGCCTATTCCACTCCACATTTTAAAAAAATAAAATAAAATTCACAATCCACACCCTGCGATGACAGACCAGCAAAAAGGTTGCACGATGATAGGACCCAAAAAGTGGTCACACGTGACAGACCTCAAATGCGGCTGCACGTGAGGGGGGATGTTAAGAAATATTGTCCCACATTGATTAGGAGTGGAATGGGTGATCACTTAATATATGTTGGGACGTCTCCACTCATTGCCAATTGATTTTGAGTTGGATATAAAACTTCCACATGGTATCAGAGTGGGGCCTATTTCACTCCACATTTAAAAATAAAATTAAAAAATACACAATCTCACACCCACAAAGACAGACCAGCAAAAAGGCTGCACGATGATAGGACCCAAAAAGTGGTCACACGTAACAGACCTCAAATGCAGCTACACGTGAGGGGGGATATTAAGAAATATTGTCCCACATTGCCTAGGAGTGAAATGGGTGATCAATTAATATATGTTGGGACCTCTCCACTCATTGCCAATTGATTTTGAGATGGATATAAAGTCTCCACAATGTGAAAATTTGTGTTTTTTCCTTGTAGATAATCGTTTTTGGCTTGAAAGGTAAGGCCATACCCAAAAGTCAAAAAGGGTCAAGTAAAAAATTGAGTTTTTTCCTTTTAGATAATCGTTTTTGCCAAGAAATGGGTAACTAATAATGAGAGTGGAATTAACCGTGAACGTCATTGATGACGGCTGCGATCAAAGTTTTTTTTGACTCGTTGGACAAGTTTGAGCCTAATATATAATTATATATACCTAAGAGCATCGTTATCAAACTCACCAAAAAAAATATCAAATTTAACCTCAAAAACACCTTTTATAATTTAGCAAGTCACTTTTTAAAAAACTCACAAAATCAGACTTTCTATTTTAACTTCACTATATTAAACTATTCCCCTCAAATCTATATAAAAAAAAAACTTCCCCCTTTAAAAAACACATTTTTCGGCAGGGTAGTGCCCCCCCCCCCCCCAAGACACGTGGGCACAGCCCCCAATTTTGGCTGTTCCCTTTCTTCTTCTGAGGCAAAACCGGAAAAAATCAATAAAAAAAAGTTTGATGCGTGAACAGTACCTACTCAAATTTGAGTAGGTACTGTAGCGAAATTAATTTGGTGAGGGAAGATAGAGAGGCTGATTTTTTAAGATTTTTAGGGGTTTCACTCTCTATTTTAGCCAAAAAGCTAATTTGGCAAGCTTGATGAGGATGCCCTAATACAATCCCAACTTTAAACTTGCGCTTACTCAACAAATGTAATTTACACATAGAATTAGTTACAATTTTTAGCAGCTTTTGGATTTGATCATAAATGCAACATTTAAATAAGGATACGTTGCTTAAAAGTGAGGTGAGAGAGGGTAGATTTATAAGGAGGATATTCTTTGTATCTCATTAGAAAGAAATGATCCGATGGCTACAATTTTAGCATGATAATATGATCGGACGGGGTTGAATGTCACTTTGTTCTTTTCTTTTCGGTAAAGTGATTGAAGAATCCATTAAATCAAAACCCTGTTACAGCCTATAAAAACGAAGAAGCAAAAAAAAAAAGCAAAAAAAAATTTGAAAATACAAGAAAAAATCGCCGAACCCATCGTCGGAGTTGTCACACCACCGCCCTCGCTGCCGCCAATGTCGGAAGTCTGGATCTGGAATCCCCAGATCCGGCTCTCCCCTTTGCCCAAAAATCGAGTTTTCAACTGCCCATGGGAAGAGGAGAGAAGGTTGATCGCTATGGGGAGTTGCTGGAAACCAAGTGGGGAAAGCAAGCCTTGTTCAGTTGTCAAGAAAGTATGGGAAAGGATGGGAAAATCAACTTTCCCATAACTTTTTGGGCGTTCAGTTAGCAGGAAAATAATGAGACCTTCAAAAATACTTTTCCCACTTGGACTCACTTTCCCTCAAAATGCATCCTGCAAAAAGGTAGGAATTATGTGTCATGGGAAAGTTTGCTCCCACTAATTACACTTTCCTGGAAAAATCGTTTATCAAGTGAACACTCACGGGAAAGTAAATTTTCCTTTCTTTTACTTCACTTCATTTCACTTTTCTCAGGATTAACTTTCTCGCATGACATTCTTGGCAAATGAACGGAGCCTAAAGGAGAGAAGGGGAGGAGGAGGAAGAAGGTGAAAGGGAGCGATGGGGGAGGGGGAGGTGCGGCGGCCGCAACGAAAAAACCCTAGGGAGAGCTTCTCTCTCTCTCTCTCTCTAAAGTAATTAAACTTACTCTATTTGATTATTAGTGGGGAGGAACGTGCATGAGAGGGACAAGTGACAGTGACAGTGACAGGAAATGAGTAGATTGTCATTACAAATTTTGAAGGATACATGTGACCAAGCCAAGCCCTGAGATTTTCGGGGTCCAAGACAAACTTATAAAATGAGGCCCAAAGTATTTTACTAAGTAAATTATAAAAGTAAAGTAAACTTAAAATAATATTAAAAAAGATTACACTATGTAACATATATTTTTCACATATTAATTAAGAGAATTAAAATAATAATTTATAATTAATTGTAGAGGGTTTACCTTGAAATGCATAAGTGAAATTGGGCCATTTCTTTCCCCATTTTGGAGACACCCCAAACCTTTACCCATTTTTCAATGTCTACCTTGCTTCGCCGGTCGTCTCAAATAAGATGTTGGATCTTTGCCGAAGCTTTGCCGGTCGTCTCAATTGAGGCAGAAGCTTGTCCGGAGCTGTTGGAGGGTTGCCTGACCATTGCCAAACCTGCTGAGCCTCGCTGGAGCTTTGCAGGAGTTGATTCTATCATCTCACTTATTTACATATATGCCATTCGTAATTTAAAAAAATAAAATAAATTTGGGATGAAAAATGGGATTTTTTTCATTGGATATCAACCTACCCAAATTGTCATTTCAGACATTTTTTTGCCTCAAATTAGGATTTAAAAAAAAAGGTGAAGACCGGAGATGCTCTTACGAAATACAAATTAATTAAATGCTCATTGTTATACCTTATTCATTAACAAACATAGAAAATACTTGAAGATCAACTAAGTAAACATTTAAAACAAAGTACAACTGAAGGCAGAGGAAGAAAAAGAACAATCTTCGAACATTATTATATTAGTTAAACAACAAAATGCATACATCTCAAAGCTCTGAGAGAACATTAACCATCATTTCTCGTGGTCGGCACATAGCCTCTAGTGGCTTAGATTTAGGCATAGTGAGCCCTTGCCCTTCAGACAAGTCCACCATGTCATCACCAATCCTTACCCAATCAAAGCACTGAATCAAGGCCGCCAAAGCTAGCCCCACCATCCGATTGGCAAGTCCTGCCCCCGGACAACTTCTCCTTCCAATGCCAAATGGTATAAACCTATGTGCTTGGTTTTCCCCAACTTCAAACCTCTCTGGCCTAAAACTTGTGGGGTCCTCCCACACCTTCGGATCCCTATGAATGGCCCATGCATTTACCAATAGCATCGTACCACTAGCCACGTCATACCCTCCGACGATGCAATCATCAGATGACTCGTGTGGCACGAGAAGCGGTCCTGCTGGAAATAATCGGAGGGTCTCGTTGATGATGTTTTGAAGGTAGGGTAGCTTGGAGAGATCCGGTTCGTCTGCCAGACGGTTTTCACCAACGATCGCGTCTAGTTCAGCTCTTGCTTTGTCTAAAACATTTGGGTGGTTGAGCAAAAGCGACATCGCCCACTCGATAGTCACTGATGATGTGTCAGTCCCGGCGCTTAGCATTGTCTGCAAACATTTTATGAAGATTTCCTAGTCAAAGATTTAGAAAGAAATCTGTCTGTGGCATTAACACTAACATTCTTGAAATTGTTGCATAATATTATCTTCCATTTAGAATCTCTAGGTCGGACTTAGGTTTCAAAATTAAAGGACCATTGAAATTTGAAAAAAGCATGTGGGTGGTGGGGAGCTAAAGCCTATTATGTAATAGAAACGCTACAGCACGACCTGTTGAAAAGGGGCGTACGATACGCCCTATTACGTTTATCTTTGGTACTTGTTACGTATGGTTTTGGTCAAGTTATAGATTTGTATAAATTCACTACTCGCATGCTATTATTTTACACCCGTTGAAAAATTGTACATTTCTTTCAATACAAATGTCTAAAAATATGCAACATGAATCTTTTTGTATAGATCTCAATTAGTTCTATTATACGAAATTTCCAAAATTATGAAACCCATTTAAAATTGAAATATATAGATAATTTAAAACATGACACGACTGCGGACAGAGGGAGTATGATTTTGGTAATTTTTATGACCCGTTATGGGTTTTAAAACAATTCACTATTTATGTTACTGTTCACATTAAACTACCAAAAAATACTTCTCCCTCTGTCCGGATTTGTTTGTCCACAAACATACTTTTTCAAGTCCTAAAATGTTTGTCCATTTTCAAAATTCAAAGAATAAAGTATGAAAATTTTACTTTTTTGCCCATTTTCTAAAACTTAAATAACAACTCAAAAACTAATTTTTAAACATAATGTGTTTATATTTTTGAGTTTTTTTTTTTTGCACCGTAGTAAAATTCTCAATGAGATCTATCAAACAAGATCCATACTAATATAAAAAATAATTTTTGTAACTATATTATTTTTTAGTTTGAAAATTGCACGTAGTTTCGTAGTGGACTATCAAATTAGAATGGATGGAGTATTAAATGGAGGGATTGAGGATAAAATAGGAAATTAAAAAACTCAAAAGGTAATGAAAAAAAAATTGGAATCCCCAAAACGGACCAACAAATTCAGACGGAGGGATAACTATCACCGGAAAAAGCTGTAACAAAACCAAAAACATACGTACCACAGATTTTTCCTTATGTAATGTGATATTAGATGTAGATTGACATACCAGTACACTGCCTTTGATTATTTCGTCAGAGTAGTACTCAGGATCCGAGTCTTGTAACCCAAGCATAGAATCGATCATTGACATTGTTTTTCCTCCATTTTGCTGAGAAGCCTGCTTATCTTCACTCCGTTTCTCATCGATTAAACCCTGCAGAAATGCATCCATCTTTTTCTGAATTCTCAACACCCTCTTCTCTACGTTCCCAAAATCAATCCACCTCAGAAAAGGCACGAAATCCCCTGGATTCGACGCTCCACTTAACTCAAAAATGTCCTCAATAATAAGTCGAAACTCCCTAGCCTCCTTAGAATCCTCCACCTCAGCTCCAAAGTACCGTTTCCCTGAAACCATCCGCATAACGATATTGAACGCCAATTCAGAGAGTCTCGACTTCATTTCCACCTTAGCAAAACCGTTTCGCGAATTTTGAAATAGGTTTTTCAACAGCGACCGGGCTTCTTCCTGTCGAATACCCAACATCGCGTTTAGTTTAGTTGTGGAGAAGAATTCTAGTGTGCTAAGGCGGCGGAGGTTACGCCAGTGGTCTCCATATGGACTAGCCCCCAGTGTTGTGTAGTTGTAGCTGAGGTGTTTTCCGGATGGAAACCGTGGCCTGTTTGCAAAAATGAGATCATTTTTGGAAAATAAGTCTTCGACTGCAGATGGAGAGGATAGTACGAGTACTGGATGGGACCCGAATCGGAGAGTGAAAATTGGACCGTATTTCTTGGAAAGGTTTTCGAGTGCACGGTGAATTGGGTGTTTCATTAGATGGAGATGGCCTAGTATGGGAAGTGAAGGTGGGGTTGGTGGTGGGTTCTTTTGTGGAGATTGTCTTTGTTGGAGTTTCTTTAGTAGGAAGAGAGAGAGAAAAAAGGCTATAAAGCAGCTGAAGTAGAACCATGTTTGCTCCATGAATGTGTTGCAGTGGAAGATGTGAAACTGAAGGTTGTGGTTGCTCAGTTTATAAAGGTTGGAAGATGAGGTCATACCCAAAATGGTCAACAAAAAACACCCAAAATGGTCAACAAACCGTTCGCGTCATTGATGACGGCTGCGTTCAAAGTTTTTTTTGACTTGTTGGACAAGGTTGAGCCTAGGGGTTGTAAATGAACTAGGTCATTCGCGAAATATTCGAGACTCTGTTTGGTAAGAGGTCGTTCAAGTTCAATTTGTCTATTAAACAAATTGAACTTGAACCTCAATATTAGGCTCGTTCCATAAATGAGCCGAACTTGAATCTCGATATTAGGCCCGCAAGTGGAAAAGCCGTCGTCTGTCGTCGCCCCCTCCGTCCTCCGTTTTAACGCAGATGAAGCCCGCAAGTGGACGACGGGGGCGACGGTGGCTGGTGGTTACTGGTTATCACGAGAGGAGAGCGAGAGATGTACTGTGTAGGAAAAAAGATGTGAATGATAGAGAGAGAGAGAGACTAGGAGAGAAGATGTACTGGAAGTTTTGTTTTGAGTTGGGAGATAAAAAAAATAAAGACAATATATTGTGTGTAAAAAAGATAAAGACAATACATATCGTGTATATATAAGTATACAGTAAGATTTTAGTCTTTTATAATTTTGGGTGTGGGTTCCCAATGTAAAAGACTGAAAAGTCAGTCCACCGTAGCCTCCAAAAGTCGGGCGTGGGTTCCCAATGCATAGCTAAGACCCCACTATCATAAATAAAGAACCTCATCTGGGTGTGGGTTCCCAATGTATACACCAAACCCCATGGAAAAAGTGAAACACGCCTAAAGCATTTAAAATCGTCGGGTCGGGTTTATCGGGTCTAATATGTTACAACCCGACACCCGATCCGAAACCCGAAATTCACTGAAATTTCAACCCGAACTGAACTATACTTTGAAACCGACCGATACCCTTCGGGTCGGATCGGGTTGTCGGGTTCCGGGTCATGTTGCTCACCCCTATCCCTAACTAGAGTACTCTATTTAGTTCTCAATATTATTTTCTCGTGTTGTTTTTCTTTTGATATCTTGATTGTTGTGGTAGATTTGTTTATTTTTGTTTGATTTCTTGATTATTGTAGTAGATCTACATGTAACATTGTTTTGAAGCATATTTCTTTTCCCTCTCAGTTTGTGTTCTAAATTGCTAACGAGCCCTACGTGCCGAGCTGGATTTGAACCTAAATTCGGCTCGGTTTGCCTAGGTTGAGTTTAACAAGCCCTACCGGGCCGAGCCCAATTTTTGAAATTTTTTCACGAGCCGAACTCGAGTTCACTTGTGTAGGCTCGAATCAAATCCGAGCCGAACTCGAGCCTGACTCATACCTTAACGAACTAATCCCGAACCTGATAGGGTTTGACTCAATTCAGCTCGTTTAGAGCCCTAGTTGAGCCTAACATACCTAATATATAGTACTAGCGGATGATCCTAATACAATCCCAACTTTAAACTTTGCGCTTACTCAACAAATGTAATTTACATAGAATTAGTTCCAATTTTAGCAGCTTTCCAATTTGAACATAAAATGTAACATTTAAATAAGGATATATTGCCTAAAAGTGAGGCCAGAGAGGGTAGATTTATTAGGAGAATATTCTTTGTATCTCATTGAAAGATATGATCCGATAGCTACAATTTTAGCATGATCATATGATCGGACGGGGTTGGATGTTACTTTGTTTATGTGCTAGACATTTTCAAAGTAAACCCCTCTTGTTGATTGTTATTGAGGAGGAATGTGAGAGCGATAGATGATAGAAAATGAGGTGATTGTAATTACATTTTTGAAGGATACATGCAAGCTTGAAACGCTTGAGAAATTTTATGGTATTCAAGTTAAAAAGATTCAAATTGAGTAACTGAAAGAGGAGAGAATCATGACATTGGATACAAGTGGTATGACTCCAATGCTGCAAGAGCATTATCATTGGCGGCAATCGAGAGAGTCTGATGCAGTAAACATTATAAAAGTATGGATGGCAATCTCGACCAAATCGATGGGTACCCAAACTGTAATCGGGTTTTTTCCCGAACCATAATCGAAATATTTTCCGTGGTTGCGGGTATGGTATGGGATGTGAGATAACCGAACGGGTTTGGTTCGGTTCTGGTTTGAGCTAATGACCGAACCGGTCCCCGAATGAACCGAACCGGATATGTGTAATTGCAAATTTTCCCTTCATATGTAGAAGTTTAGCCTGTGTATATCTTCAATGCATTGAATTTCTACTTAGATGTATATTAGTTTTGTATTTAAAATATCTAGATGCATATCTGCATACCTTTATAATTGATGGATCTACGGCATTTCTAGTTTAACTGATTTTCATATTTGATTTTCATTCATAATTATTTCGTTTTTATTTTGTTTTCTAATTTAACGGGGAGTACCTGAATCGAACCGATCCCCGATTGGTTCAGTTATGGTTTCAATTTCTCTTGCCTAGTTCGGGTTTTGATTCGGTTCTGGGTACCCATCTAGTTTCGGGTAATGGGTTCGGATGTGGCAATACCCGAACCAAACTGACCCATTGTCATCCCTATATAAAAGTGACTAGCCAAAGTAATAAAGAGGCTTTTTAAGGTTAATTTGGTCCAAAATTTAGATAGTCTAATACAGATGCTCTAAATACAAATTCGACCTTGAATCATTTGAGTCATCAAAAGCATCTCATTTTGCATTTGTTCATTATAAAGTGATACAATTTGAATCTGGGAATTTAATTGATTTCTTGATACAATTTGTTCATTTCATTGTATATATGCATATTTGGAGAGGAAGAGATGTCTAGGAGGGGAATTTGAAGAGAGAGAGAGTGCTACCATCATCCCCCAACTGGTTCGTTTCTCCGTGATTTTAATCCATAAAAAGCCATGGAATCATGCTCATTGTGGGGCTCGCCTTTTTGTTTTTGTCTTTAATTTCCTTATATTTTTGCTAATATCGTAATCTGTTTTTTTTGTGCAACAAGGAACAGCAAATGCTATGCATTGTGGCAGCCACTGGATTGTTGTATATGCATGTAGCGGCCAATAGGCCTTGAGTGCGGCCGGTAGTGCTGTGTAGGCCTGCAATTCTTCTGTCGGCCGCCAGTTAGTTTTGCATCAGAATCTTCTGTTTTCTTTAATTTTCCTGTTTATTCATTGCAAGATTCTGATTCCCAGTTCCCCCTTTGTTTCCTGGATTGTTGAAACGTTTTATGTCGAACAACTAGAGGCCGATCTTTTTGGTTGGGCATTGAGGGACGCCTAACACCTTCCTCTCATCGTACCCTTGACTCCCGAATATCGAAATCTCGATATGGTTTCTTAGTTCCTAAAATCAAGTGGCGACTCTTAAACAAGCAAAGTGCGCCGCAATGGGTGTCTAATGTTTCGATAATAAGTCATCTTGTGTGCGAATCTATGCCGCAATTGGTGTGTATCCACAAAACTCTGTTATTATTACTAATCTGCAGATGACTGAACTACTGATGGTTATTAGTGATGAATTTTTCAATTACTGGTTTACCTGTCATGGAACTAATTTGTGGCATTACTATTTTGCTACAAAAATGAGAACACAGTCGGTTCCTGGTTGAATGCTACTGTGATTATTTCGAAAATTATTCACAAACGTTGAAGTCATCAAAAGAGTCGCAAGTCGTGCCAAAGTTTGGCTAGGGCAAATTATCAGTACAACAGCCCCAATGGATGGTGCCTAGGTTCAAAAACTACAGCAAAAGGAAAATTCTACCGTCCGTCCAATAGGTGGACGATAAAAGTGTTCTTTTACTGGTAAGAGTGCTCTTTGACCGGTAAAAGAGAAGTTAGGCAAACGATAGAAGGACTGAAAGCAAAATAGCAAAGGGTACAAGAATACTAAAAAATATACTCCTATAAAAGCTCTAAATTTTATCATCATTTACACTTTAACCACTGTCCAGATGACTGTTACATACGTTGCGAAGACAGTCCCAACACACTCGTGCATCAACATATATGGATATTAACTCGTTTCTTGCCAAACTAATAAAGTTACAAAAGAGCACTTCCGGTATTATATTACAAGAACAAGAGGGAGCAGGGACCTGTAGTGCCCCCAATCACAGCCGTCCGTTCAGCAATTAACGGTCTGGATTATCTAGAACAAGAGGGCTTCTTACTACAAGAAGCCATAACAATCAGCTTTACAATTTATTATGCCAATAAAATTACGAAAACACAAGATACCGTAGCTGGCTTACACACTTCAATTTTGAAATTGAGAGAGGAGTTGAAGCGCCTCCTGTCGTGGAAAGCAAAAAACCTCTAAATCCTCACTCTCGAGCGTAATAAGTTCCTCATCAAGTTGGCTCGTGTCCCTCTTCTTATCGCCAACTTTTTCTAATTCAAAACATTGAACAAGTGAGCCAATTGCCAAGGAAATGGCTCGCATGGCCATGTTGTTTCCTGGACACGATCTCCTCCCCACTCCAAATGGAAGAAATTTGAACCCTTCCCTTCCCTTTTCAATCACTTCAAACCTTTCGGGTTTGAAATTGTTGGGCTCCTCCCAAACCTTGGGGTCCCTATGCATGGCCCAAACATTTACCAATAGCGTTGTACCTCGGGGTACATCAAATCCCCCGACGGTGCAATCTTCGGATGAATAACGTGGTAGTAAAAGTGGCGCCGGAGGATATAACCTAAGGGTTTCATTGATGACACAATGGAGAAATGGAAGCGCGGCAAGGTCCATTTCTTCTATGAAGCGACCGTGTCCAACTTGGGTATCAATCTCTGTTCTGACCTTGTGGAGTACTTCGGGGTGATTTAGAAGCAGCGAAATCGCCCGTTCCATAGTACTTGTGGATGTTCCTATTCCTCCCAAAAACATTACCTGAAGTACATCATAATTGCCATTGAACGCCCAAGAAAATTGACTCGGATACAATAAGAAACATGAATTTCGAAATATTGGAAAGTGGAAATTCAGAATTCACACCTCTAGGCCTCTCTCATACTAAAGTCTCAATAAATCTTTCATAAGCATTTAAAATTCTAATTTAAAATCATATTGGGAAACCTCTCCCAAACATCCTTTCTGTATAAACCATACAGAGAGTTGCATAATCTTGATGTCTTTCAATGGTGTAAAACCAAATGCAGTATGCAAATGTACAAATTGGGAAGAAGAATTTCTCTCTTTATTGATCTTGAAGTTTCTAAGGCTACAAGTGTAGACTAGAGTACACCAGACAATAATTCAACTGTTTCCCAAATTGAAACCTGAGTTTTTAATTTGTTCAAATAAAACCCCAGAGTTTCAAGTGCATCCCAATTCGACCTTCCGTATCTCCGTCCACAACTTAACAGGGAAAGCTGGCTTTAGGCGCCAAAACCTTTCCCTGACCCTAGAGAAAGAGGAGATAGGTAAGGGGCAGCAGCAGAAGCTACAACAGGCAGCTGATGCGCGTAAAAGTCGCGGCACAGCGGCGGTGTTGGTCGCAGTAGTTTTTTTCGAAGGAAGAAAAGGAAGGGGAGAGGAGGAGGGAGAAGGAAGAAGAGAGAAGGAGAAGGGAGGGTGATGAAGGTGGGGGCAGCCATGGCGGCTGCCTCTCCTAGTATTCTGTTGTCCATTTTTTTTTTTTTCTCTCTTTGGTTCAACAAGCATGGGAGAGAGAGGGAGAGATTACCATGGAAGGGTGCAGAAGGTTGCCGGAATGGTGTGGTTGCCGGAGTATTCAGGTTGGAAACATGGCAGAGAGAGAGAGAGAGCTTTTTGCCACTGCTGCCCTTCTCTCCCTCCTCATATCTTTCTCAGCCTCTCTTTCCCCCCTCTCCCCCTCACGGCACACCACCACCTTACACCCACCTCACCACCGCCACTACAACCCACCAACGCTACCTGGGCCCACCTCCAGGCCATCCCCCACCTCCCTGCACCTATCCCTCTCTCACTCATGACTGACACCCCCCCCCCCCCCCCCGCCGCACCGGGGCAACCCCAACTCCAATTGCGCTCTCTCTCTCTCTCTCTCCCTCTCTCTCTCTCCCTCCCTCTTTCTCCTCTTTCCCTAGGGTGAGGGAAGGGTCGAATTGGGATGCGCTTGAAACTCTGGGGTTTTATTCGAACAAATTGAAAACTCATGGTTCAATTCGGGAAACAGGTGAAACTATGTGGTTTAGTTTGTAATTTCCCGGAAAAAAAATAAAATAAAATAAAAAAGGGGACATCAAGCAAGGGCATAGCCTTTAAGAGTCTCCCCAAAACAATACAAGAACACACTACCGCCACCTAAGAGCTTTTTTCTTTTTTCTTTTTTCTTTGGACAAATACCGCCACCTAGAGCTGAAAGCAACAATTTTCTCTAATGTCACTGAACACTACAACAAAAACCCAGCCAAAGCACCAACTGCATAAACTCAATTTTGATATCATCCTCAAAGTTCCTTTAGAGAGCTTCCATTCGTGGATCATCTGATTTTTCGCCAGGGGAGGGATCATTTTCTAGGAAAGGCTTGATTCTTGGACAATTAAAATTGGAAACACCCCATCCATAGGGAGAGCCTTTTTGAAAGAAGGCTATTTGGACACACAGTAAAAATATTTGTACATAGGGCCAGTCCAAAGGTAAGCCCCCCAATCATATAAAAAACTAGATTTTCAGTTTTAGTACAAAACCCAAAACTGCACCCGAAAGTGATGGTTTCAAACACAACATTGCTTTTCACATAGAAACCATGCATAGGTGCAGTTGCTCTTGGCAAAATCCATGGATCAATTACCGGGACTTATCATTCCGTAAATCAATATTTTTTAAAAAGTCATTTTTCTAAACTTAGACAAATTTTTACAGATAGACGGAGACATTTTTCTTGGTTCCTCGGGCTCTCGGGTCCTGACCTTGATTTTTTAGTCGAAGAACGTGAAATCTGCCTCCATCCCTATATACTTAGAGAGAACCGATTATCGTGACAAAGTAAAGCGTAGCCTTCTCAGATATAGTAAAAACTAAAAAGAATTTGCTTCAAAAATTGCAAGGAGAAGTTTTTTGAATCGGATCGTGCTAATCATAAAGCACTATAACCGGCGTTACACGTTGGTTTTGATTTTTTTTCCCCTTTAATTCAAGCAAAAAGCACAACGTAACCTTGATTTTAATTTTAATTTTTTGACTTGTACGTCTTTTTATCTTTTAACTTAATAGTAAAGGGGCAACCAAGCTTGGGGTCGGGCTTGTGAAACCAAAGCATTGGGGCCAGCCCTGTTTTGTACACAAGTATCAAAAGGTAAAAGGAGAGTGATTCTACCTATAAACTCAAACAGAGCAGCACCGCGTAACACCACACCAAAAAAATAGGAGGCTGAAAAAATCGGAATGCATGACCACGACAGGGAGAATTGTGGATTTCATGAAATCCAGTTGTCCCGTATTTTGGCTATGGCCTTCCAGTTACAATGACAATCGCATTCTTATTTTCTAAACCACGTTGGAGATGCATTTTCCACTAGAAAGGCTTGAGCAATTAAAACTGACATAGAATTCTTCGAAGAGAAAAAAGCCATAATCTCACGATTAGACTTTCTAAACTTAATAATGAGAGCCCAACAATCTGAAAGAAGCTGATTACCGGTTGCATTATTTGCATATATAATCGTAGACTTTATCTCTTTCAACACATACTCGGGGAGAGAAACAATTTTAGTAGCTACTCTCTGAAGGATAGAAATAATCAAACTAGTACAAATGGAAGGCGATCTACCTAACCAGAAACCCAAAATTTGGAACCCTGACCCCTAGCCCTAGCTTGCAATAGCCCCCATAATGAAACTCAGGGAGGAAAAGGGACTACTGGTATGGTGTATATGAAATCAATTCATTTTCACAGCCAAAGTTCCCATAGGCCCTGGTTTGATAGTGGTTGTAGAGGTTGGGATTGGACAATGAAACCCATCCACCTTTATAACTGTGTTTGGTTGGGCTTTCTGTGGGGTGTACTAACAGTTCAGCCGGATGAGATTTGGCCCCAAAATGGAGCATTAAGCAAACCCATGCGAGAGTGTTAATCCAATTATGTGCATGAACTAAACATCCAGGCTCTTGCATGACTGTGTGGCCATCTATGAAGCCTGGATACTTCTAAAACCTCACCTCTTTCATGACTGTGTGGCCACCTATGAAGTGTGGGTACTTCTAAAACATCTCACTCGTGCGTAACGTACTTGGCTTTCTAAAAATGTACTGGGTACACAACATGCGTACAAAGATTTTCTCCGTACCCGAGAACTAGAAGTACCCCAATCTATATCAAGCCATACCCAATAGAGAGATGAAGCAACGTCAATAAGACTTCATTCTAGAATGATGGTCTCGGTCCATAGGTTCTCTAGTATAATGCCATTAAACTTTTATTTGCACCTTAAGGTTGGTGCTAACCAATTATTTGACATTCGACTCCTCATTGCCCAAGTCATTTAGCTGTATCATTTATTTGACATGTAAAAATTGCGTGCAATGCTTTCCTCTATTTATAAAAATACATCTATTATAGTCATACCCATACTCTACATTTTTAGGTTTCACAGTACCACCATACTCGTATCGTACCAGTGCTCATACTAGTACCTGCACACGTGCCTCTTAGGTGGCCATCCTTGTTGGACAAGCGCCAAATTGGAATTGTTGAATTTATCCCATCTCCTAATGCAAAACTATCTGATGTGAATGGATTCCACGTGTATTGAATAGGACTCATGTGCATCGAATGGCACTATACACAACCGTGTCCGTAGGACTAATCTATTACCAATTACGTTATTCAATCGGGTGTAAAATCAAACAAGACAAAGTCATTACTAATCTCTCCTCAATCCCAATCCGAATCCAATCTCTCCCAGCCACGAATTCCCTACAAACTATAACACGCATAAAATAAAACCATAGTGCACTCGAACTCCATATGGACCATATCAATGGGAGATGTTTGCAACCTGAGCACAGCTAGTAGGGTAAAGCAAAGCATGGTTCAAGTTACAACTTACAAGCTTCAGATAAAGGCACAAATAAGGCAAAAACAAAGTGCAGAGAACAAATACTCACCAGAATCAAACTCTTGATGATATCCTCTGTGTAGAACTCAGGCTCAGACTCCTGTAACCGCAACAGAATCCCAATCAACGTCGACTTACAACTACCACCATCATCAAAACAATCCCCTTCTATCTTTCTTCGAAACTCATCGACCAAACCCTGCAAAAACTCATCTCTTTTGCCCTGCACAACCCTCAGACTCTTCTCCACCCCTTTATAATCAACCCACCTCAGAAACGGAAAGAAATCGCACAAATTCAACGGCGTACCCTTCATAAACGTCTCCTCAAACCCTTCAACCAACTTCTTCCCCGCTTCAATCCCTGCCACCTCATCCCCAACAAATCTCTCACCATTAACCAACCTCATCACAATATTAACCGTCAAAACAAAGAACCAATACTTCAATTCCACTTTTGAATTGCTATTCGAAACCCTAAGCAGATGAGAGACAAAGTTCTTCGTCTCCTCTTCGCGAACAACGGAAGATTTCTGAAGGCTTGAAGTGGAGAAGAGCTTGACGAAGGTGAGGCGGCGGAGGGTCCGCCACAGGTGGCCGCGTGGGGCCCACACGATGGTAGTGTAGTTGTAGGATAAGTGGTCGGCCGATAAGCTGGGCGGGCGGTTCGAGAAGGCGACGTCGTTCTTGGTGAAGCATTCTTCGACGGCGGAGGTAGAGGAGAGTACGAGAGTGGGCCGGGATCCGAACCGGAGGAAGAGGATTGGACCGTGTTTGGATGATAACCGGGTCAGGGCTTGGTGGGGTGGGGTTTTTATGAGGTGGAGGTGGCCGATTATGGGGAGGGGGAATGGACCGGGTGGGAGGCGTTTTTTGTTGGGGTGGATGAAGTTATTTAGGATGAAGATAACGGAGATGAGAAATGCACAGTAGTAGAAATAAATTTCCATGGTTCTAACTTTTTAAGGAAATGGAATTGTAGTGATAGATCTCATAAGTATTAATGTCATGCTTGATTTTTAGTTTTTGTTGACTATTGCGGTCTTTTTCTATGGTTGCATAGAAACTATGTACCCAATTTTGACCGATTTGTTTTTATTATTTTTGAAAAGGACTTGTTGGAATTATGAATTGTAAATATTGTAATCCACAATCCACGTCGACATGATAAAATTTTTTTTAAAGGGCTGAGCTTATCCTTAACTATTAATTGAACAATGACCCCATGTGAGTGAGGGTGTGGTGGAGAGTGGCACAAAGGGTGTATATGTATCATTTTTGCTATTAATTAGAGTAGTAATGTACTCTAGTCAAACCCTAGCGTCCCATTCCTCCCTTAGGTTTTCACCACCTTTTGCGGCAGAGGGTAGGGAGGATCTGTAACGACCCGCCCTAACTGACCGACTAACTTTTAGCCTAATCGAGTGACTCAAAAGATTAATGGTCGATTTGTTATATATTCTATTCCACTTTTCCAAATCCCACCGATGTAGGACTTATCTTGCCTAGGTGGGCTCTTACAGAATCTACCTCTCGATCATTAATTTTTCTTTTTCTTTTCCTTTTCCAGATTATTTACCTTTCCTCCCTCTATCACTCTCTTTCTCTTACATATCATAACCGCTATTACAGATATCCACTGCCGCGGCTCCTGCAGTTTGCTACTGCCTCCAGTGATTGGTGGTAGCTGGTGGATGTACGATCCCACATTGGATAAGTATAAAAAGATAGAGTAATATACTCCCTCCGTCCCAATTTTATAGTCCCTTTTGGGAGTTCGTGCCACTTTTCAAAGTGTTATATCTTATAATCTACAATGTTTTAGGTGATTTTGAACACTTTGTTTATTAGATTAAATCAAGATCTATCAAACAAGATCCATATTGCACATAAAATGTATTACCGGTTGAAAGATATAATCGTTTTTTTATCCGGTTAGGATAGAACGAGGGACTATAAAATTGGGACGGAGGGAGTATAACGTAATGCCAACCAACTACTATTAACTCGAGGTTAACCTTTTGAGCCAAGTGGTTAGGCTAAGAGATAGCAGATTAGCTGGTGCGGGTCACTACAGGTGGTATCAGAGCTTGCACCAACCGGAAAAGTGAGGCGGGACGCACGAAGAGACTTGCTTAAGTGGGCCCGACAAGAGAGGATCTTGAGGTGTTTGTCATGGTTGGACAAGTCCCACATGAGACGAGCATGAAGAGCTTGATATGCTTAAAGCGGATCTTGTCTCACATCGCTTGGTGGGCGGAAGTGATGGACCATGGGGCGCAACAAGGATGTTGCAATCTTGAGTGGGGGAGATTGTAAGATTTCAAATTGGATAGGTACAAAAAGATAGAGTAATATATAAGGTAATGCCCACCGGCTGCTATTAACTCGAGGTTAACCTTTGAACCACGTGGTTAGGCTGAGAGTTAGCAGGTCAACTGGCAACTGGCACGGGTCGTTACAACAACAGTATTTCAAGGTGAGGACACCAGAGGATTTTGATTTATCGGTGTGATTGGATAAATGTGGTTGTTGGTGTTTGGGAATAAAGAGGGTTTCGCAACGATGGAAAGTAATCGTTTTAGTTTGTTTTGTTTAGAGTTTTTTGTTTTTTCGTGACTAGAGTTGATCGTTGTTTCCGGTGACTGGAGCCTTTTTTTTTTTTTACTCTTTGTGGGTATTCAAATCTATTACGTGAATTTCTTCTCATACCATATGGATAAGCTGAACATTGTGTATCGTTCTTCCGAACAGAGAAATCTAGAATTTAGGTGATTATAGCCATTTTGGGGCTCAAAAAAAAAAAAGAATACATGTAACGCCCCAAATTTCGAAAGCATTACTTAAATCATTTAATGTAAAAATAATTTAATTAATTAAAACGATCATCCTTGATTGCAATGGAATAATAAGTTCAACAACCAAATTACTTAATTGATTACATCATTATAACATACTTGATAGCAAATTTATGATTACGGTCATCCAAAAAGAACAGAGCATTATAAAGGTTTGAATTCAGGTTCCGGGCTTCTTCTGGCACATGGTTAGCGAGTCCCTCTATCTAATTGTGCGACTCCTCTCCTTCACCTGTAGTACCATGCATGATATGCTAGTGCTAAACCATGAGCGATAAATCACACACTAGCTCGATCAATCATTACATTACATTACAAGCAATGAACAATTCATAATGATCACCAAAGTATGACATTGAACACTATTTCCTTAAGTGACTTAAAGGAAAAACTGTGGGGACTGTTGGCAACTTGACATTAAGTTTGCCTTTTCCGATGAGGGTGCCTCATGTATCATTTGGACAATCGGAGTTCAACTATAATAAGAGAAGATAAATGGGTTACCTAACCTAAACATATTTTTTTAACAAAGTAATTGAGATTTCATATATAGGAAAAATAGTAAGCCAACATATTCAAACATATCGGGTACATAGTTGACCTAAACTTTTTTTTTTAAAATCTATATAACAAATCATAGTGGTTTTTGAATCTTACACATTTTGTTTACATAAATCCTCACCATCCATTTTTTAAGGGCTAGGATTGAATTTTGTCTCAAGTCTATCTCTCTCTCTCTCTCTCTCTCTCTCTCTCTCTCACACACACACACACACACACACATCAGAAACACCGACTCAATCGATTAGCATCAACGGAAGCTATGGGTTTTAGGGAAGCGCTTATGTTTTGCATTAAATAAACGGTGTGGTTCCATCATTGTCGAAGGCGACTCAACGCAAATCGTGCAGGCCCTCACTGTTCAAAATAAATCCTTTTCGGATTGCAGCTCTGTCCTTCTAGATTGTTTGCATCTTGCTTCTTCTTTCTCAGTTTGCAGATTTGTTCATGTTAATCGTTTATGTAATAAGGTTGCCCATTTGTTGGCAAAGAAAGCATTGCTGGGTGTTAGGTTAGAGCTTTGGGAGGAACCTGTCCCCTGTTGGCTTTATAATCTTGTATCCCATGAGGTCCAGTCCCTGGACCCTCCTTCTTATTAATAAAATTTCTCCCTTCTTCTGTGAAAAAAAAAAAAAAATCGATTAGCATCAGCTCTCCCCCTCACTCTCTCTCCCAAACACCGACTCCTCTGTTGTTCTCCTCCCTCTCTCCCCCAACCACAACACCAACACGATTCCTCTCTTCTCCTCCCCAGGTATTTGTGAAGTCTATGTGAATGGGGTTTTTGTTTTCCCCAAATTTGAATCTGGGTTTTCTGATTTGTGCCTATATGTGGGTTTTCTATTCGTCCCTGTAGGTGGGTTTTCTACCTAGAAATCAATTCTCCCGTTTTCAAGCGTCCCCAGGTATATTCACTCAGTTGATGATTTTTCTGCGCTTCAGTATTTTTCCTTCAAATTTTCTACCCCCACACGGTGTTTTGATGATGCATTGTATTCAAAATGGGAAAGAATATGAACGCGATGACCACTTGGCACAAGATTTAGCAATAGGAAATAGTTGAAAACTTCCTTTGTGTGTATATAACCCCTTATTTGACCCACAAAGAACGAAATACTTTTACATTTGTTGTAAAAAATGAAGAAGAACAAATAGCATTTGGTCACTATTGGCTGACAAAACATGCATTTAGCTACACAGACTTTCTCCAATTTGCCTCGAGTAATTGCATCCAACTTTTAACAGTTTCTATCTTTGTGTTCGGTGGTTACTAATGAATCACAACTTGAGTTGATATGAAGCATGTCAATTGATAGACTTATTTATCCTGCAATGTCCTGGGCCTTTTGCTCTTCTAATGTAAAAGGTGGTCGGCCATTCGTCAAGGCTAGGAATCCACTGAACATCTCAGCGGCGGGATCATATCTGTTTAATTAATGACAAAGTGGCTATATGTGGGTTTTCTATTCGTCCCTGTAGGTGGGTTTTCTACCTAGAAATCAATCCTCCCGTGTATGCACGTTTAACATCCATTTTTTGTGATTCGGGCAACCAAAGCCTCCCCAAGTCAGTGTTTCTTTGAAATGCATTATAAGTGTTCGACAAAATGCTTCATGCCCATTTGAGTACTTCTATCTTTTTCTTTTATGGTACTATACAGTATTATGTTTTAGTGACTTGATATTGCATTTGTTGTAATGAAAGACATTACAAAAAAAGACATATTTGACGGAAAGATTAAAAGAAAACCATTGCAACAAAATTTGGTCACTCAAATGAAGTAAGCAATTGTAAAAGGAAGGGTAAACTGTATAAGCTTACAGCATATGAGTATTACAATTTTTGGTCACTCAAATGATAAGCAAATGTAAAAGGAAGGTAAACCATATAAGCTCAGCATATTAGGAGTTTCTAAGGGGGGAAAAAATGAAAACCAACTGTTGCCATGAAGAATGGATCCCGGAAGCACATGGTTAGCGAACGTACGATTAAGTTACCGCTGGGCCAGCAAGTTGTATTGCTTACGTTACGCTGCATATTATATATAGTACATACTACATACTAGAGGGTTATAGCTAATTGGGGGCCCTTAAATATAGTGGCTGTGAGAATGCTCTTTGGGGTCTATCGGTAAGTCATTCGGTTCATTTGTTTGAGAGGTTTGGCGTTCTCCCTAAATTCTAGATAGAATGTTCTTTTTTGTGTGTGTGTGTGTGTATGAAATAGGCATTACCAATTCATGATGATTTAAAAACTGTTTTGGACTATACATCGGCCAATTTAGAGCCAGTCCTTTTGGCGGCAAAAAAACCACTTCAGAACTGAAAATGTGGTAGGATTGGGAGATTAATAGCTTAATTTATTTTCTTAATCTTTCACCCCAAGATTTTACACTGGGTGATGCTGATGGCATTTTTTCCTATTACTATATGCAAGTGAATGTGCTTAACTTTTTCCTGTTCGAGTAGACTTGAGTTGTATTGGCATAAAAGTGAGGTATATTGAAAGAGATTGCCACCAATAGACACTCTGTGTGATTTTCCAATTTTTGAGAAGTTTTAACTTAAAACCTTCATTCTCTTTTCTTTTCTCGGGCTTACTTCTAAAGATTTTTTTTGGTTTGAATTGTTGTCACAGGACCTTCTCTTTGGCTTGCGCTGCATCTTTAGGTGCATCCTCGAGTAGGTAAAGCTTTTGATTATAGTTCCTTAGAGTTCATAGATTTTAATCAGGAAAGAGGATACAACTGGGCCATATCATTGTAGTTGGACTTATATTTTGGTTTGTGTTCTTAGGGGAGGACTAAACGTCAATTCAAATAGTAGCTTAATTGTTATCACCTAATTTCTGAAGAAAGCAATATTAAGTAGAGATTTTTTGAGAATGAGCTTAAAAACAATGCCAGCAGTGTCTATGTAATAAGCAAGCTCAGTTTCTTAATGGGATTTTGTTGTTTCCATCTTTTGATAGTATCTATCTAATGTATCCTTGAATTGAATTCTTTGAACGTTGGTTGGTGTAAGTTATAATGTTGGTAGTTGTATTGGTGGAAGTGGCCGGAGACAATCAACTATAAAATTGTGGCATTTCTTTTTGCTCTTTTGGGCCAGTTTTGGGAAGGTGGAATGAATGTACTTCATATGTGTTTCTAAATGGTTTATGGGGTCGGCTTTGCTAAATGGGAAACTAAATGGTTTCCTTGCTTTTTATTTTACAAATGAATTGATTTTCATTCGTTAGTTGTTATGCGTTAGTCATGATTATTTAGTGGAAGAATGGTTGCTTTCCTCTCATGAAATTAACCCCCCAATGTTATGATATAATCGGAAATACTACTTCTACTTGCATTTTATCTTCTCAATGTTTTTGGAGCTATGTTTCATAAAGTCTATGAAGATGAAGATTATGAAATAACAGGAACTTTATTTGATACTTTTTTTTTCTTTTTTCTGCGGCTTTCTTTATGGCAGGAAAATATAAAGGCCATGTTCGGTTTGTAGTTTTGTTTTAATTTTGGTTTTGATGACATCATCATTTTCCTCATTTCTTTCTCTACCTCTCTCCACTTATTACACCTGCTTACATCATCAAAACTAAACTAAAACTCTAAACCAAACACAGCCAAAGTGTATATAAGGAGAGTGAAGATTTGATGGTTCGATCCATTGAAAGAGTTGTTGTTGTGCTGTATATGTTGGTGTGATTCCCTTTGGCACTACTTTTTGGCTTGGAATAGCCTATTTTGGTATTTTGCTTCTGGTGCTGCTGCTATGAAGCTGAGAATGCTTACTGCTATTTCCATGTTTTGGCATTTTTTTAGGTCTGTGTTTTGTCCTAAGGACTGGTTTCTAAATGTTGCTCTGTGTTGTGAAATGTGGGTGTTTTCATAGCCATAGTCTCCTGTTTTGGCTATTGGCATTTCTTTATTTCTATCCAACACTGTTGGATGTTTTGTTTGTTCTTTTGGGGTAAAAAGACGCCGCGCCGTGCCTTTACACACGGGCATTAGTTTACTTGGGAACACAGATTAGCTTGACGGTTGAGATTAGTTTACTTGGGAACACAAGTTTGGTCTACATGAATCAGGGCTTACTTGGGAACACAGATGTTTTTTTTTTTTTTTTTGCTAGGAACACAGATGTTGTTAATAGATTTGTAGTGGGATCTCATTTTTCCATTTGTTTTGTGGGAAGTGGCAAACGTGCCTGGAAGATTAATTGGACTCACACCCGAACTCTTTACAAATAGATTTCTCCCTTTGCCCAATTGGCTATACAAACAAATTTTTTCCTTTGTTAGTGTATCCCTATTTGGACTCTCATTGTGCTGAATTGCCTCTTCTTTTGTATATGGACTATTACTAGAATTTGGGACCTTTTATATATAGGATTGCCTCCTTACCACGCACATGTTCAAAGGTTTTATAGCCAAAAATATTTTTGGTGTTGTAACATAGGCTGAATTCTCCTTTAGTTAATCCAATTAATCTATTTGTATAGAGTTCGGGTAACTCCAAAAATATGATCGGAGTTAAATATGATTTGTTGATGCCCCCAATCTCTCATGGCAGTCTCAGTGGGAGCATTATAAACATGAAAATTTAGTGCCTCTTCTCCAAAAAGGAATGGATGAGCTGCACAAAATCATCTTTCATGGTCGTATGTTTTTCTAAATCAACTGGGTCCAAAGGTGTCAAAGGAAGTAAACATTGAGGTGTCCGAAATGAATCCCAATCTTTCGTCAAGTCAAATTACGTGGCGCCCTGCCTTCAGGCACGAGCATTCCCTAGTATATATATAAATGACAGATTTCATTCATAGGAAAAAAAAAAAAGCCAAAACATGAAAACATGCCGAATATACAGTTGAATTAGTAAAGGTTTTTGTCATATTCATTAGCAATTAGGGTATACTCAGTCATGTAGATTAATGAGGGCAAAATAGGAATATCAGTAAAGAATAGTCGCTGATTCTGTCGTTGCCGTTCGTCAACTGACGGTCAACACCAAGGAAGGGGGAATTTGTTATTGAAAAGGGAAACAGTGGGGAGTATAGTGTTAAGTTTAGGAAAAATTGGAATGTCAGTGTAATAGTCAGATACCTTAGGGAAGATAAATGTAATGTACCCCTGATAGAAACAAAAAAGGGTTTTCCCTACTCCATATTCAATTTTAGACTCAAACTCAAATTTGAGTAAAAAACATAAAAAAATCCTCCTCCACTCCTTATCTTAAACCTATACCAAATTTGAGTTTTACTCAAATATTTCACCAAATCTGATGTGAACCAAAGTTTTAGCCAAATTTTCAAGGCTCTTTTGTTACACTACTATTTATTACTCTGTCATTCAATGCTGTGAATTAAATCTCCAACGTATAATTTGAGTAAGGGTTGGAAAGAGCTATACCAAATCAAGTTTTTATCCAAAATCTTACTCAAATTTAAGTAAAAATTTGGGTAAAAACCGGAGATGCTCTTATGTGCTCATAATAAACATACAAAAAATAGTAAAAAAAAGTACTTCAGTGCACCTTTTACACTTTCCAATATATTTACACCAACTTTTATATTTCAGACATTTCAACACACTTTTTCTTTATTTCTTTGGTGCGTCGGAAATGTATTTCAACACAATTTTTCAACCAACAAACAAATTAAGAAAAGACAGAAAAGAGAGAATCTTTCTTTTTAGTAACGTCCAAACGCACCCTTAGGTAAAATTCCCCATCTCCATCTCCAGACAAAGGCATGGCCGGAGCTCGATAACTGAACACCACCGACTCTCTCTCTCTCTCTCCAGTCAATTATCATATGCAGGCGAGTCTCAACAATGGTGTCCATAACTTCGGCCGAATTGAACTATCTAATCTTCCGTTACCTTCAAGAATCAGGTTCGTCTTCTTCTCCTTTCGATTTGTATCCCATCTGACATTCCAAAAATGAAAAGAGATAATTTTCCTTCGTTTTCCCCCTCTTATAGTGATGTTGTTGGCTCCTATTTGGGTAGGACGATTGGAACTTTTCATTTGAGACATACTCGTAAATGCTAGTTACGGGCCATTTTTCGGAGCTTACACGTTAGGTTTTCCGAAATCTGGGTGCGATAGTAAAGCAATTGATTTGTAAATGCGGAGTTAGGATTAAGGCATTTGTCGAAATGTTTTTTCTTACTGTTGTTTGCCATTTGATGTAGTGGTAAATTGTGAGCATGTCATCTAAAAGGGTTTTTGCTTCTAATTGGGTAAGAATTCAGGGGAAAAAAAGAAGAAGCCGATGTTGTACAGTGTCAGAGATACTAAATTCCTCCTTCCCTTTTATCAAATACAGTACTACTTTGTTTTAGGGTTTTTACATGAGCTATTGAACTGTACCCGTACAAGTTTTGCCAGAGGAGAAGCTTTTAAAACTGCAATAATGTAGAAAATGTTTCTGGTGGAACTACATTCTTCCTCCACATTTGGAGCAGATTTTCTTCTAAATTATTTGCAACTGTGAATACCCATGGTGGGGATTAGGGTTGCTCTTTCCGGTGCTTATTAGCACCTATTGTTCATACAAACCAAATCAAGCCTCGAGTCCTATCATTTAGGGTTGATTGCATGAATCCAATTTTTCCATTGAGCTCTGTCAAAGGCTTGACATTGTGTTCTGTGATGTCCAAAAAACCTAGATGCTCCGCCTCTTGTCAAGTTTGGTTTACCCGTCCCTTAGTGCTACCATCTACCTTAATCATAACACTCATTCTAACTAGCTTATTAACTGATCTGCATTAGACATGCACAAACCACCTTAATCTATGTTCTCTCATGTGATCTTCTATTAGTGCTACTCCTAGCTTTCCGCAAAGGTTTTCATTTCTATTTGTACTCGCATGTTGTTTCTTAGTAGCCCAACACTCGTGCTTTATAACGTGGCTTATCTATGGCTGTATGATAGTAGAATTTTTCCTTTGACTTTGCGGGTATGATGCTGTCGTACCACACTCCCACAACATTCTACCACTTGACCATCCAACTTGTTATTTAGGTGTTACATCATCTGCAATCCCTCCATCTTCATACACTCGGTTCTTGGTAGTCCTTCACTTTAGAGGGTCATTCTATCAACACTAACACTTTGACTATCACTAAGTTTACCGCCTAACCTTAATACAAAAAAGAAAAAATGCAGTTGCAGTAACAGTCCCTATAGTATCAGCTTTGTGGCATTTGGAAACACTGACTCTTAGGTGCTATATCATGGTCATTCATCCCCCCCCCCCCCCCCCCCCCCCCCACCCACCCCAAGTGGTATACCATGATATGGAGGGTTGACATTGACACTCTTTTAAAGATTTAACTCTTAACTCGTCTGTTTTGAAATCACGAGGACAAGACTTTCTATATGTAGGTATTTTGTGAAGAAACATCTGGTACTCCTTTCTATCATAAAAAGTGTGTCATGCTATGTTTTGGTTGTAACTATTTGTCAGGGTTTCCCCATACAAGTGGTATTCCTTCTGCCTTGTGTAATGTGTCACCTATTGTTATAGACTTATAGGAGTAGTTTTCATATGCTAATGGAGCTTCTTGAGGGGCTTGTTTATTTAGCCGGATTACTATTTGTTTGGACTAGCTTATCTAGGGTTTGGTAGGCACACATACCTGGACTATTTAATCCCAGGCAGGCAGGCACTAAATAGTCTCTCTGCTGCTGGACTATTTATGGCCACCCCCAAACCTGTCCATGATTGGCCCCTCCTTCTCCAAATACCCAATGACTCCTCACCTCCAAACTTGGGTATTAAAAGCAACTTCGAAGGGAAAGCAAAGTAATTTGTTACCTTTTTCATCATCCACCCAATTTTATCCACTCATACAAAGTAACGAACCAAACCAAGTGTAAAATAATCTCCTCTTCTTAGTTAATCCCCCTGGTAACAAATGGGCTCTCAGAGTTTTCATTTGAGGGGAGTTTAGAAGCCAGATTTACCAACTTCACATGATTTTGTGTCCCCATGCGTTGAGTTTATAAAGGACTCCTCCAACATTGTTCTGATGGTTCTTAATTGCTAATGAGTTTCTTTCAGGGTTTACCCATGCAGCTTTTGCCTTAGGATACGAGGCAGGGATAAACAAAAGCACAGTTGATGGGAACTTAGTTCCTCCTGGTGCTCTTGTCACATTTGTACAAAAAGGAATTCAGTATCTTGAGCTGGAAGCGAACTTGAGCTGTGTAAGTTCATCTCTGCTAATGTTTGACTTATATCTGCACTCTTGAGAACTATCAATTGATTAAGGTTTGTTAAGGTTTTCTCAGAGCGATACAGAAATGGAAGATGACTTCTCATTCCTCCAACCTTTGGATCTTATAACAAAGGATGTTTATGAACTAAGAAAAATCATAAAAGAGAAAAAGGAAAACCTTCAACAGGATAAACAGAGAGAAATTGACAAAGATAGTAATGAACCTGACCGTGAACATGAAAGAGAACATGCACAAGCAAAGGAGAAGGAAAAACAACTAAAGGAGAAAGAAAGAGAACAAGATAGAGGAAGGGTAGAGAAACATAAAGAGCAGAAGGGGAAAGGAAAGGAAAAGCCACATGAGGCTCCTATTGATTCCAAACAAGGAGGAGATAAGGTCATCGTTAGACATGAAGAAAATGGACACAATGGAGGTAACTTGTGCAAATTTTTTAACTTTCTAAATGTTGTCGAGGAGGTATATTTACACGAATTCATACTGAAAAATATGTGACTGTCATTCATAATGTATTTGGTTTATCCCCAAATTTGGCAGTGTATTTCGGATGGCATCTTACCTATTCTCCAGTGTTCTGAAAGTTGCTAGTCGGTCCCAGGTTGGTAGGCTGCCGACTAGCGACTAGGGGACTAATTGGAGATTAATCGGGGATTAATTGGCTAGTCGGATTTTCATGTTTTTAATAATAATATAATATATATATATATATACTCTCCTTTCTCCTTTCTCCTTCCTAAGTTTTGATTTTTAAGAAAAATATATAGGTCCAAAAAAAAATTTTGAATTATTGTTTTCAATTTTTTAAAGTTGAATATACGAAATAATAAATGATTTATGAAGTAAATGGACATTGAATCTTTTGTTTTTGACATCAAAGAATAGTCCAGATGTACAAATTCATTAGTAGCCCAAAAAAGGTAAATAGGCCCAGTAGATGTTTAAAATAAAGAGGCCATTATGAGCCCAGAGCCTAAAGAGTAAAGAAAACCTAAGTAGCTGAATGAGTGTTCTCGTTCTTTCTTCTTTCGTTCTTTCTTCTTCAAATTGCGCTGGAGCTGCAGCAATCGACGTCGAAGTCGATAAAGGTCATATCTCTCTCTCTCTCTCTCTCTCTCTCTCTCTCTCTCTCTCTCTCTCTCTCTCTCTCTCTCTCTCTCTCTCTCTTCCTCCTCCTCCTCCTCCTCCTTCTTCTTCTTCCCCCGACTTGATCCGACTTGTTCCGATTTCATCCGACTGATCCGATTTTCCTGACTTGTTGCCGACTAGATGCCGACTAAGTCGCTAAGCGACTTTTCAAAATGACTACCCCTACATCGGGTCGGTGAGGCCCCGACCCCGACCTAGTCAGCCGACTTTTAGAACACTGCTATTCTCTTATTTAGAGTGAGCTTTAGACATGAGGAAAATGAAAAATATGGAAATGACCACAATTATCATTTCACTTCCCTTCTGTTGTTTGTTAGATACAAGGACACAAATATCAATTTGATACGCGTGACTTGGATCGCATCATAATTCTCTTTTAACATCTCCTGAAAATGTTTTTCCATGGATCACAAAAATTTGGCATTGTACCACGGCTTGTAGTTCAGTAATATCCTTGAGTGGGTGGTCATGGTTTCAAAGAGTACCCTTGAGCAAAGAAACCAAAAACCACTTACATTTTGATCTTAGTTTTTCAATTTGGTTGTTTAAGTTGTACCCTTGTTCTTACCATGAATGTAGTTGTTAAATCACTGAAATATTTGTCCCATTTGTTTCCTTGCCAACGGAAATATGTGCAATATAGGACCAGAGCCAATGGAAATATGTGCAAGCTCAACATCCCTGCCTTGTGAAATTCCTAACAGTGATGTGACAGTACTGAGAGGGCATAACTCTGAGGTTTGGATGCATCTCTCTATTTTTTCAATTTTGTTTCCTAATTTAATAGAGTTTTTGCTTGTTTGGCACTTGATCATTGTTTCCTGCAGGTCTTTGCATGTGCATGGAGTCCAGCGGGTTCGCTTCTTGCCTCAGGGTGAGTACGTTATCCTATGGAAATGGACTATTCCATGTAGTGAAAAATACCAATTTCCTTTCTTCTTTTCCAATGCATTTCTTTGGAAATATCATCGTTGTTGCACCAGTTTAGACCATTTAGAAGGTATTTTGAAATGCACTTGGTCATGGTATTATCCATGAGCCCCTTTGATTCAGTGGACCATTCATCTGTGGTTAGCTGGGAAGAGAATCTGACTTGATAATTTGACTAAGTGACGGTAAACAAAAAGAAAAGAAAAAAAAGCAAACTGAGTACTGTGGTCATCTAAATATGCCAAAAAAAAAAAAGAAAGTCCAAATTCTAATTGAGAGGAGCGGCAATTGTTGGCTGATAAATTATTTAACCTTTTCTTTTGTCGAACTAAAAATAACTGATCAGATGAAAGATCTCGTTTTGACTTTTATGAGTCTGCGACCCTTCCCTGTCTGGCTGTCCTTGTTTGTATTGCATTCTATCTCATCGTATTTAGTCCTGCAGTAGTTGAGGCATCTGTTACTACTTACTACCAGACCAAAAAATTATCTCTCTCTCTCTTTTTTTTTTTTTCAATTCTTATGTGTGGCAAACGATCTCTAGGTCTGGAGATGCAACTGCAAGAATTTGGACCATTGGAGATGGGCCTTGCAGTTCAGGTATGCAGCCTGGGCCCGCAAGTGTTGTCTTGAAACATTGCAAAGGTAGAACCAATGAGAAGTGCAAGGATGTCACTACGCTTGATTGGAATGTGAGTTCTCTGCCTATCGTGGTTGCCAGTTGCCACTACTATCGATGTTTGACATGTGATATTTGATATGTGGTTGTTTGGATCTCTGTGCTGTAGTTTGGCAAGATGCAATTTGATTGAGTCATTGTCTCCTGTGTATGTTTTTGCTCAAATGTAGGGGGAGGGAACCCTGCTTGCAACAGGATCATATGATGGCCAAGCAAGAATATGGAATACAGATGGTACGTTGGTCTTGTTTCATTGTTTTCACGTGAGTTTTCAATTGAAGTTGGTTACATGGAGAAGATTAGGAATCTATATGGGTACCTTTTATTTGACCTGGACAATTTGTTTAGTTAGAAGAAATGGAAAAGTGGCTGATTAAAGGTATGTGATCGCAGGATCAATGTACAAGAATAAGAACTACGAGTAAATAAAATCAAACGATTTGGCCCATTCATACCAATGCATAGATAGAATACTTATCAATCCTTGTTTTGGGCCTCCCCAATTAGGGACTGCACTAGATAATTGATTAACCTTTTCAATTTGAGTAAATCGGCATGAGGGAAATTTAAGGAAGGAAAAGCTTCAGTTCACAGCGCTAAGACGTGACCCGGGCATTACGTTTAACAGATGAGCAAACTCATTCACCAGGCTAACGTGGTCTTAGCTAACTTGATGTCTAGTATTACTTTCCTGGAATGATTCAACTATTACTCATACAGTACTTGCTAGCACTAAGAGTTACAACTTATCATTCCAAGTCATAAAATAATTGTCCAATGATTTTCAGTGATTCTGATACGAACATGGTGGGTAAAGACTCTAGACTAAAGAAGTATTGAACTGATTAAATTCACTTTTCGATAACAAAATACCATTTTTTTTCTCCAATAATTTTTCCAATAACATTTTTTTTCTCCAATAATTTTTCCAAAAATTATACTCCCTCCATCCCAAAATTTGGGTCCATTATTCTTTTTTGGGATGTCTCATAATCCTTGTCCATTTGAGTTAGTCAAGGGAAAAAGCTGAACCATTTGTTTTCCATTCACCCCCATATTCAAATTCAAGCCCAAAGGTGGTGGGAACAAATATGTTGGAGTCTAAAAAGTAATCATTGCATTACAGAAGGATGGTAATTTTGGGACTCATATAATCTGAAGAGTAATGATGTAATCATTGCATTACAGAAGGATGGTAATTTTGGGACTCATATAATCTGAAGAGTAATGATGCTGTCCCCTTCAAATGTTGGGTGCTCTAAAAGGGAGGAAAAAATTGGGACGGAGGGAGTATTTTAACGTCATGTGACTCATTCGTCGAAATATAGGGATCACACAAGGTGCTTGCACTGGAAACTGAAAAAGATTTTGTTATGTTTTTGCTCAGTTTACCTACTTTTGTTCTATCGGCTATTTAAGATTGAAAACTGTACTCATGTTTTGATTTTCGACATGGTAAGGTAAGCTATTTTGCTGTTTTTGGGAAACATATCTTGTTTTTGGAATAGAAATTCTTAGAATTGTAGCTTTTATGCTTGAAGTAAACTATGGCACTCTCTTAGGACTCCAATAGAAAGCAGCTTTACTTTGTCAGATTAGTTCTATCGGGTTTTTTTTTTTCTTGACAGCTGTGATTTTTTATTATTCCATTGTATGTTGTGGTGAATTTTTTTTAACATTACATTTTATATGTGTTCTTGCACTATGGGTTGTAAAATGATGGTTGCATTGTGCACTTATTTGAAATCTGCATGATAATGGTTTATTTACTTGTGGGAATGCCTTCCAGGAGAGTTGATGACTACCTTAAATAAACATAAAGGACCAATCTTTTCTTTGAAGTGGAACAAGAAGGGTGACTATCTTCTTAGCGGGAGTTTTGATGAAACTGCAATTGTGTGGGACATAAAGACAGGGGAATGGAAACAACAATTTGAATTTCATTCAGGTCCTCCAAGTCTCTGTGTAATCATATACTTTCCTAGATGATATTTACTCTATTGCTCTTAGGAGTGTTGTCCAGTGTAACTGTGTAATGCCAGTTTTCTTTCTTATTATCATCCTTCTGGACCTTTTGATAACTTAAATGGTGTACTTCAGCTCCTACGCTTGATGTTGATTGGCGAACCAATGTTTCATTTGCGACATGCTCCACGGACCACATGATATATGTTTGCAAAGTTGGAGAGAACCGACCAGTCAAAACTTTCTCAGGACATCAGGTTGGTTCGGACACTTCCTGAGCAATCTTTTTTGCTTCACTGCTTGAATTGATTAATTCAGTGGTCACTTATTAATTTTAAAGGCAATATTTGATTATTATATTGTCATGATTGCTCTGATAGATGCCGACGAGTCAAGTATGTGAAGTTAATTCCAACATCTGCACAGTGCATTTGTGTATTGCCTCGGCAGTTGCCGCATTACAAATCAACTAGGAAAGCCTGATTACTGGCATTATGATATGCTGTGTGGATATTAAGACTGCTAATGTTTTTGGCTCCAGAATCTCTATAACAGCATACGGTTCACTTATACAAACAGATGCCCTGAATTAGTGAAACTTTATGGGTTTTTTAGTAGATATTCACCATTAGGAAGAAAAGTCTCATCCTTAGGTGTGTTGGTCAGTGCTGACGGGAGATTGTGCCTGGACAGATTGTTAGTTGCTCTCGTGTCATACTTTTATCATGCTTTTAGCTTGTCTATGTGATGGCTTTTGTTTCTATGTGTATCAATATAGACATTATAAATGCAGGTCCGTTAGGCATTTCAGTCACACGTTCGTTGATCTTTTTATATTACTGTTCATGGATTGAGTGCTGATCTAATGGTTCTTACTCAGAAACATCCCTTGCTTTAAATGTTGGACAAGTTTGCTAAGAAACCATTCGCTGATTCGTAAATCCATACATAGCACTTTCCATATCTTTATGTTAAATCACCCAATTGGTCAATCTGACATTTATAATGGGTGGCTCTGTAATTTTCTAAATAATTTTGCTCTTTCAGGGGGAAGTTAATGCTATCAAATGGGATCCTACAGGTTCATTGTTGGCTTCCTGCTCTGATGACTCCACCGCAAAGGTGAATTTTCCCCCTAATTAACTTGTCTCATCTGGTGTCATGGCAAGGCTCTCATTCACTACCAATACATTTAGTAATAGTTCACTGATGCATTGGTTTATAATGCTTTTTCCTTTGGCAGTCTCTTTATCATCTATATATAATGTTGGCACATCCTATTTGTTCACTTACAAAACGCATTTGCAGCCCTGGACTACTTCAAAATTATTAAATGCATTCTTATTATGTGCACGCTTTTCATAGGATTTCTCAAATATTGTGCTTTCTAGTAGTTAACATGTTCCTTTCAATTGGGTTGGCGACTGATGTGAAACAATGATTCAGATATGGAGCATGAAACAAGATACATATGTGCATGATTTGAAGGAACATTCCAAGGTACATAATAGCCTTTTCATCTCAGTTGTTGCTTTCAGGTAATTAACCCTGATTATTCCTACTGACAGAAATGCATTACCTTGTAGGAAATATACACCATCAGATGGAGTCCTACAGGGACTGGAACAAACAACCCTAATCAGCAATTAGTGCTGGCCAGGTAAACCTTCTGCTTCCCTGACAATCAATATTGGCAATGAGTTTGTCTAAGAATGTCTACCCTAATGGTATAGGTCAGACTGGATCTTGCACACAATGTTTTAAAAACCGGACCAGACCTTGCTCCGGCCCGGATTAACCCCAAAACCTCTTCGATTACAAAACTGGCTTCTTTTGTCAAAACTGCTTAAAATCAGCAGTCGAACCTGCAATCCATGGAAACCGGGAGCAGGTCAGTCAAACTGTTAAAAAATTTGAACTACAAACGGTGTTGGGGACTACTTCTATAGGCCTATGGTTTTAATTTTATTGCCACAAGGTGACATTTGGACCACTGCTTTGAGCCAGCTATACAAGCCTGATCAAAGGTTGAGTAACCTTTAAGGACTCTAGGACTTCATCAAAGTTTAGTTTCTACCGATGTGGGATCCTATAAAAAAAACCATGCGTGCAAAACTTGTGTATAGCCATCTCCTTCCATTTCAAATTGTGTAGATGCATGCTATTCTTGCCTCATGTATCTCGTACTGTTTTCTGTGATACTTTTAGTAAATTATATTAGTAATATATTTTCTGTTTTCAGTGATACTTTTGGTAAATGTATATTAGTAATATATTTTGGACGTAATTATTTCGTCACTGTTCAATTCCGGTTCGATCGCGGTTGAACCAGTGACCCATCCACCCAACTTCTTTTCCGGTTCGCTTGCCCGGCCGGTTTTTAAAACATTGCTTGCACATATTAATGGAAGTGGTATGGATGATCACGGATGATTTATGCAAAATGGGATAGTATTTTTGTTAAATATTGGTTTTCTGCCTATTTGCTGTTCGGAATATCCATTGTGTTGACGCCAGGATATCTTGTGCCCAGTCTACCTCTTATCTGTTCTTCCACGTCATCACATATTTCACTATTGCTATTGCTTTTCATTGTAAATTTCAACCTTTATGGCTTATTCTGTATATCGAAAAGCATCTTGAGGGGTTTCGTTGCTTGATTTAGGCAGTTCCATTTCAGCTGTCCACATAAAACAAGTTTCCTCTGGAGTGGTTGTGGAATGATTGCGCGGCATGTTGGGTTCGGTCCATCATGATCTCTGAAGATGCTTGCTCTTTCATTTTTGATATTTTTATTTACTATGTAGCATGGGAGGGAACTTGTTGGTTCAAGTTTCAGATGAACCTTGTAAATCATAGTTCACACATCTATTTGATGGTTAAGGTTAACTCTTTTATGTGGCCTCAATAGAGCTGAATGGGTCATAATCTAGTATCAAATTGTTTTAAGTGGCACTTCATGGGTTTCATCTGAACACCGAGATTGTATGGTAGGGCTTCCAACTCAAAACCCTGTAATGTAGAGTATGGATAGCTTCTCAAATTTTGCGTATTTTTTAGTATCGAGTTTAGCATGTCTCTAACATGAAGAAATATCTCCCGCAAACGAAATACGTTAAAAATTGCTAAAAGTGTTGTTTCTAAGACGTAAGAACAAATTTGGCTGCTGTTCTCTTGGCTGCACTCTCACGGCATTTGTATTTCTTCATTTCTTTTCTGAGCAGTGCCTCTTTTGACTCGACAATAAAGCTATGGGATGTGGAGTCAGGGGGGGTTCTCCACAGCTTAAAGGGCCACAGGTATCGCTCTTAAACCACATATGCTAATGTTGCATACATGATATGTTGATGTATCAAAAACTGTTTGGGTCCCCTGAAACCTATTTTCATCATCGCATCTCAGTATCTCACATGCTATGATTAGGATTTTATATTGTGCTTATTGTAATTTGGTCTCTTTTTCTTCCACTCAGGGATTCTGTATACTCTGTTGCATTCAGTCCCAATGGTGAGTATTTGGCTAGCGGATCATTAGACAGATGTCTGCACATATGGTCTGTGAAGCAAGGCAAGCTTGTGAAGACGTACACCGGTAATGGTGGCATATTTGAAGTTTGCTGGAACAAGGAAGGTGACAAGGTTGCTGCTTGTTTCTCGAACGAGGTAGTTTGTGTTTTCGATTTCCGTTTGTAGAGTTTGTCTATGTAATAACCTCCATACTATTCTTCGAGTCCATCTCTGAAGCATTCTTTTGCAATACAGAAGATGTGTTGTTCTAAAAATAGTAGAAAGACTTCTTAGGTAACTACCTAAATTAGATACTGATAGAGTAGTCGGTTGTTTTTTTACAGCAACTATGGTCCTAAATTAGATTTTAGCTAATTCCGTTTTGTGTTAACCATTGAATAGTTATTGGTAGTGTGGTTATCTCATTATGTTAGCTTCAGTTGGATGTGCAAGTCACAGCCCAAGAAAATTCCGGTGGGTTTGGGGTGAAGCCACAAGAGTGACTACATTGATATTGTTACTGTTATGGACAATGACCTTGCCATGGAGTGTATAAACTGCCCGTGTCGTTTTAATTGTACCAAACTCTTTGGAAACAAGCAGAAGGGATCAATTGTTCTTGGGCCTGGTCTTTTTCCCACCTCACAGTGCTGAGGAACCCTTGTTTTTTATGCAAGGAAATAAACAAGCACTAAATCAGACTTGCAGAGAGGTTTCTCTGACCCGATTTTGTGATGCTGTAACCAGATTGTCTTCTGGACTAATATCATATGGTATATGGGCTTTGGAATAAAACCATTCTGCCTGTTGTAAGCTTTAGTTTGTTCACTTTTTTTGTTTGTCTTTTTTGTGCTGTGCTGTATACAAACAGAGTTGTCCTGAGCTCGAAAATGTGATTAGAACCGTTTGAAAACTTGTCATATAATGTGCTTTGTTCGCTGAGTTATTGATAGCCGCGACTTGATTTTTTACGGATTTGTACTACATGTCAAACTCTGCATAGTGAACGGTTCATATCACATTATGTAATGGTTCGTATCACATTTTGGAGCTTGGGACAATATCTGTTTTCCTGTAAAAACAGCCTACAGGCACAAATAGAGCTCATGCCTCATAGGATATAGCTCCTCTGTATAATTTGCAAAAATTTCAAAATGCCCCCCAAATTTACACTCAATGTTTTATCGCCCCCTAAACTTTACAACATATCAATTTTACTCTTAAACTTTCTATCCGTTATTCAAAATTATTCCTACCATCTCAATATGTTAACTCACTAACAGTATTTGATGACTTGGACACTAACAGTGCAAAAAAAAAAAAAAAAAACGATAAAGGAGAATGATGAGGCATCCTCTCTCTCTCTCTCTCCACACTAGTACTAGTGCTCAAACTGCAAATTGGAATATTCATCTCAATCTCTTTCTTTGTTCTGCTTTATTTCACTCGGTTTTCCGTCCTTGCTCCTCCACCACCATCTCCAGCGCCGACAACCGCAAGGAGTTAAACACTTATCTCGTGGGTAAACACCTCACCTCCACAACTTCATTCCTCTTTCTCAAATTGGGACCCTTGCAATTGGAACAAAATATGGTATCCCAAATCAACATCCAGTCCGTTCCGCTCGAGAGGCCTTTAACCTTAAATCTCTCGTCCTTGACAAACCTTGAAAACCTCACCATCTCCGGAGCAAATCTCACCGGAACAATCTCCATCGTGTATATTACTATACGGTATAGAACATGGCTGTTAAACATCAAGCACAGCCATATTTCTCCTCATTTATATTGCTATATTGTATGTCTCCCATGAGTTGGAGGTAACAACTACACTAGGCAATATAAAATGAAGCTAGAAAGAAACCAAGTCCATCTTCAAGTTTGTGGCAATCCAGGGGAAGAAAATGCACAAATGGTGGAAATACGTGCCAAAATAGTCAGCAATTCGGATTAAATTAGTAAATATCCTGATGGAGAAACAGGTAAACTTACAATGAGTTAAAGTCATTTTTCAAGTCTCACCCCGATTGGGCTTGAATTACGCATACCCAGATGGAAAAATTGCAATGTAATAAGTCAATTCTCAAGTCCTGTGCACGAACCGGTAGGAATATGCGTGAATGTTGGAGTAAATGTCAAAACCATTCGAATTCCAGCTATTTTCTGCACATTGAGTTGAACCCAGATGGAAAGAAAGAGAACCTAAAATGAACCAAGTTAAAAAACCTAGAAGAAGAAAATCCAAAAAAGTTGGGAGATGTTTTTCAATATCATATTGATGGTGAACCCAGTTGCCCATAAATAAATAAAAAATGACAAACCCAATTTGAGAGAGAGAGAGAGAGAGAGAGAGAGAGAGAGAGAGAGAGAGAGAGAGAGAGAGAGAGAGAGGGAGGAATGTGGAGGAGGATGCCTAATCAGCCTCTTTAACGTTTTTTCACCGTAAGCGTCCAGCTCATCAAATCTTGTTAATGAGTTAAAGATGGCCTAATCAGCCTCTTTAACGTTTTTTCACCGTAAGCGTCCAGCTCATCAAATCTTGTTAATGAGTTAAAGATGGAGACAGTAGGAGTAATTTTGAATAACGGAAAGAAAGTTTGGGAGTGATGAGACATTGAGTGTAAAGTTTAGGGGACATTTTGAAATTTTCCCTTTTTGTTTTCTGGAGTAGTATAGAGTTGCCCTGAGTTTGAAAATGTGATCTAAAGTCGACTTGATTTATTAGTAGTACATATTTGTACTACAGGTCAAGTTCTACACAGTAAATGGTTTATCACATTTTCGAGCTCTGGACAATACACGATTTCCTATAAAAACAGCCTACATGCACAAATAGAGCTCATGCTTCATAGGATAGAGCTCCTCTGTATAATTTGCATTTGTTACCTACTTACCTTGACTATGAACTAGAGTTGCATTTGACCACTGGATGGTAATCAATGCTGCCACCTCAAGTAGTAGGCATCTCCTTAAAGATTGTAACACATTTGAACAATCCAAAGAAAATCTTGATTTCCTCCCATTTCCATCATATCCATACAGTTCAATAGACAATTTATATACTTCAAAATGTTCTATAATCGTGGAACTCTCTCACGACACATGCTATTCTCTTGTTCTGTTTTCTAGAAAGGATATTAAAATAATGTTTGATTTTTTTTCAAACCCTGATAATTAATGAAAATAATCTAAATATCTATGCAATTTTAGTTTTTTCCCGTTATCCTTACTACATGAAATAGAATATAATAGTGTAAATTTGTATTACATAAATTAATTTTCCATAATATTGTTAACTATGAAAAATTATGTGATCAATGAATTGCGCAAGGCACACCACCCGTTTCTAACTTTAAAAATATAGTTTAGGTAATTTAGTTGAAGGCCTAATTAAAACCAGGGCAATGGACCAACTGCAAAGAATTGATAGCACTTTGACATGTTTCGAATTTGAAATCTTTTAGAAAGAAACTACAATTTTTAAATCCTAGTCTTAACCACCAAGCTTATCCCTTAGGATTAAGAGGATAAATATGTAGAGATTAAACCAGATGAAAAGGTTGTAGGCATATTTTAGAAGTTGAGGTTAATTAAGACCATCTCCAACAGTCTCGGCAGCCGGAGATTTCCGGCAAAATGGCGAGGCAAACCCACAAATCAGACTCCCAATAGCCTCGCTTCTCACCTCGCCATTTTGTCCGCAACTACAGTACCTCGCGACAAGCAACAAGGTTTGGCGAGTTCGCCATGGCTCTCTCTCTCTCTCTCTCTCTCTTGCGCCAAAAAAAACAAATCGCCGAAGGAGTGATCGTAAAATTGATTTGATTGCAAAAGGTTGTAGGTCTCGTCGAGGCGATTACAATGGTGTAAGACTTGTCGTCGGAGAAGTTGGCCGGAGCTCGCACGCGCCACTAATCATAAGCACGTGTCAGAGAGTGAGATATACTCTCGCAGTTGACGTCCACGCACAACAAAGGTAGAAGACGAATCAGATATATATATATATATATATATATATATATATTTTTGTGCCAAGTGGCTAGTCTGTTAGGTAAAGGTGATATTTTTTGCCTAGCTATATCAGTATATGACACATTTTCTAGGCAATTTGTTGATAATTATGTTGAGTCTGGTGGAGATGTTCTAAGCCTCAAAAGTCAAACAAAACTAGCCATCTCATTTTCTTACTTAATTCCTCTATTCACCATCTCGGCATCTCCTCTTTACTTGGTTCATGTTGCCAGATTTAACCCTGCTGCCCCTCTGAGAGACTGGATGTTGGGTGGAACTACTGTCCCTACATTCTTTTCATAGTAAAGTGGTTCTATGGCAGCACCACTATCCTTTCTGATGGTCTTGAGTTTATGACTTAATCAAATATTCGAAGATAAAGGTAATGGAAATGCATCCACCCCAATCAGAAGTTATTTAACCAAAGAAGCAATTTCAATCAAAATCTTACTAAAATCAAATATGTCAAGGAAGAGCACAATAGCATCGGTCACTTAGCATTTAGCAAAACCTTCCAAATCAGCTCCTGTTTATCGAACAGGGTTAATGAGCCAACAAACTTCTCTTCTGATGCCGTGTGAATCAAGAAGATCATCTCCTTTTGATCAACCACGATTAATCACAAGAGCAAGCTGATTCTTTTTTAGCTGTTTACTTTTCCTTTGAATGGATCTCTCGCATTCTCAGCTGCTAACCCAAGCTATGAATCTTTAACATCTTCGAAAAAGGAATCTGGTATCTCCTGATGAGAGGGCAACGACGACACGAATTTGAACTGTTCCAATAAAATCATTTAATTTGAATTAGGTAACCAATATTTTGACTGCGTGAAGTAATAAGATAAACGAATTTGAGAACATGGTTACCTTATGCAGCTTGTATTTCTCTCTTACTGCTACCAGAGAACCTCCCCTTCTACTTGATTGCAAATCATGCAATATAAGAACACATTCCTTTAAGTCTGCTGGCTTGTATCCAGAAAATTGTTGCAGGGCTGAATTCTGTAAAAGCAAATAAGATTAATACAGTGCTTGCCAAACATGACCCTGAGACTTGGTATAGCACATTCAATTTAGACTCTTACCCAAGGATGTGACTTTGGTCTGAGAGTAAATCTCGAAAGAAACATTACAGATGCAGCCACCAAGGAAGGTAAGAATTTCACACAACTATAATCCAACAAACTCAACTCTGCTAGGTAGTAGCCCAAGAACTCCAACTCCAAATTGGAAGTCTGCAGAAGGCAAAGAAATATAACAATGTTACAAAATTTCCTTAAGCAGGCCTTCATAAAGCAGATAATTATGAATTGTTCACGATCAAATGAAGTTCGAATTGTGTTGTTATCCCCAGTACAAGTGATCATCAGATATGTATGACTAGGTATATGATACATCTAGGTATTTGGTATACTTCACAGTTTCTTTTATCAACTGGTTTGACATGGAATTTTGGATTTCTTTTACACGCATGTGTTCGAGTGATTGATCGAAGCGAAAGAGAGTTGTGAGCTTACTTTTTTGTAATCTTCTTGAGCAACCCGGGTCAAGTTTCTGCAAATATCAAGCAAAATGAGCCAACGATAAGTCAATTGAAGCACAGTTTCCTAAATAATCAGTTGCAAAATATCACTGATAGAAGAGGGAAATTGGATCTTTATACTACTCCAGTACCTTAAAAATGTCTTAATTGTGGGGCTGCCCAGTTCATAATTCAGATGTTTGAGTAAATCAGCCTCCATTTTCACCACTTCTTGCTTTGTGTATGTGTTGTCCGTAATATAACAAAAGTCTTCCACATTTGGAGGGCTGATCTCCTCATACTTTCTGCTTATCGCAATTGAATTAGATAAATTAAACAACCGATCATCCAAATTAGTTACCTTAAAAAACAAAAACAAGAAGCAGTTTTAGAGGGTTTGAAAGCTTACGATGCTACAAGCATTGAAGAAACACCCAGCAACTGGAGCCTCTGCCTATTGAGAGCATTTGTTGACAAAAATCTATCAATGTAAGAGATGCACATGAAGAGAGTATCAGAGCAAAGCTTGTACTCCTCAGAAACCTCCACCAGCCAATCCACCAAAATCCCCCTCATATTAGGGGTTACATCCTTCTGGACATTCTCAATGTAATCTGGCAATGGTCTCCTCTTCGCCTGAACCTAAATTGAAAAAAAATGCCAAGTCGTCAGTACTTTGAAAGCCTAATGAATCCCCTTTCATCAAATTAAACTCCAGACCAATTAATTTAGATGACAAGAGCAATCAAACTGAACAAATCCTTCAGGTTGAGACAGATCCTTTGCCTTTTTATGAAAACAATACAATACCCATTTCCCATAAAAACAATAAAATCCCAAGGGAAATTGATCCGCATTATTGATTAGACCCACAAGTTTACATGAGAAGCGAATCAGACTGAACAATTACCTGATGTACAGGCAAAACCCATTTCCTCTAAAAACGTCAGAATCGCAGAAAACCTAATCAAAGTGAAACTAAACGTATAACCCATGAAGTCATTTGAAAGGAGCAATCAAATTGAACAAATCCTTAGGATTGACACTAACCCATTTTCCATATTTCAAGATTAAGCAAACCCATTTCCAATAAAAACAAAGATTAAAGAAATGACCGCCATTTCGCCCCCTAAAAACTTCCAAATCGCAAAAGGCCTAATCAACGTCAAATTAAACTGGTAACCCACGACCTCAAACGAAAGGATCAGTCAAATTAAACAAATTCCTAGGACCGACAATCACTAATTCATATCATATATTCCAAAATCAATGAAACTCATTTCCAATAAAAACAAACTGTTAGATCCACTCACCTCCATTTCACGAAGGTACTCGTATATCTCAGATACATAAGCCCCACACATTTGTGGATCATCCAATATCTCACCAACATCCTCCTTAGTTGTCGAATTGGGCTTAGTGGCAGCTACCTTCTTGACCTTCTTCTTCGTCCTGTTTTTCTGCTTTGGCGGCTCCGAATCCAGATCTTTAGTCGCCGGCACCATATTCGACACATTCGGAAGCTCGCCCAGCACCACCCGCTTCTTGGGCTGCTTTTGAGACTCCAAATCGGCCATTGTTTCAGCTGCTCTCTTCTTAGCCAACCGAGTAGTGACTCGCAAGCAGTTCTCCTGGTCAGTCATTGCTCTCTCTCTTTCTCACTCCTCTCTGTTCAGATGTTAGAGAGAGAGAAGCAGAGAGAGTGAGAGAGACAGGGAAGGGGAGGATGTGAGTGAGGTGTAAAACTAGTGAGGCTTTGTAGTGAGCAGATAGAGGAGGGAGGGAGAAACAAATGAAGCGCCATTTCTGTAGCTTTCGAAAATTTATTTTATGTTTTGGGCGGTCTGGAGAAAGGGTTATGAATTTTTTTGAGATTTCGGAAGTTTGAGATTTGGGTTTCTGGGGGGGTTTTGGGTTGGGAGGGTAAAACGGCGGATTAGGACGCTCTCTAAAAAAATTTGAAATTCAAAGGACTTTTGAGATGAAAACAGATGCGAGACTTCCCGGGTTACGGTTTTGACTGGTCGTGCAAGGAACCTGGTACGTAATAATTTATGTTTCCCCCCAAAATAAACCTTGGTGAAATCGATTTTGTTCAAAATATTTGGTGAATCGCTCGGTTTGGGGTGATCGGTTTGGTCGTTTTTTTTTTCTCCTTGTTTTTTAGGATTTTTCGTGTTGAGCTTCAAAACTATGAAAAATTTAAACCCCTATCAAGACTCCTAGTTTTTTATTTGATAAAATAAGAATATCATAAAATTAACGGGTTGATTTTAGCAAATGAAAAAACCATTTGTTAAAATCAACTCATTGTAGCAAACTATAATAAGTTGACTTTGGCAAATGGTTTCCTCATTTGCTAAAATCAACTCATTCATTTTACGAGATTCACATTTTATCAAATAGAAAACTAGGCCTAAATATGTCTATATTTCGGCTAGTTAGGTTTTGAAATATTTTCAAGCACTCGAGACTGATCCTGAAATTCAAATTTCTAACTCTTAAAAAATAGACGCCAGCTTAGGGATGGCAGCGGGGCGGTTTGGGGTGGGTTTTGATGATCCTAGCCCCGATCCTAAAATTTCTGAACGACTCTAACCCGACCAAGTAATTTATGGGTACCCTCATTCCTGCCCCTATTGAGTATCGGGTTTACCCACCCCGCTCTTATTTTTTTTACATATTAAGAAAGTATATTTTAGACCAATATTAGTAAGTAAATAACTCTTACAACTTAACTAAAATACACCACCAAAATCTACTATATAATGGTGTATTTTAGTTATAAAAATACGAATAAAACTGGATGCATATAAGGAAGAAAAAATAATTTCATATATACATGTAAGAGTATATAAATATAATTATACATATATATGTATGTCGGGGGCGGGTATCGGGGTGGGGTGACCACACCCCTGCCCGGCTGCCCCTACCTTAACCCTAGCAGGTTTTCCAAAATCACTCACTGCCCCTACCCATTACCCAAAAAAATAGAAAAAACCCTACCCTATCGGGGTGGGATAAGGCAGGTTCAGGGGCGGAACTGGTTGAATTGCCATCCCTACGCCAACCAGAACCAAAACAGACTGATTGAACCCTCATTTTTCATCGGTCAATGAGGTTTTCTTGGTGATATTTCCACCCCTATTTAGCGGAATGAGCTCCTCCCATACTCTATATTCCATTTCTCCCAAGCCAACGTTCATGATCCGAATCGTTTATCTCGTAGAACTCATATTCAAGTCACTTGCCATGTACATGTATAAACGGAGCGATGAATCATATTTCACAGTTTTGAGTTTCAACAATATATATGCCTTTTCAACAAATGGCAAGTGGTTTCAGCGATTTTACATGTCCAATGACATTTAATTTAATTGCATAGATAAATTTCAATATGGATTCTACAAGATGAATGACTCATTGGGTTCAGAATGAGGACCACAAAAATAGTATGGAGGGATACGGAGAGGAGCTCATCCCAAATTGTCCCACTCTCATTCCTAATTACTCCCAAAAGACATAATAAAAGTGTGTTTAACAATTCATTTGTTTATTTGCTTCAGAGCATCTCCAACCCACTCCTTCATTTTTACCTTCACTTCTTTATTTTAGAGTATGAATATATGATATTTTATTAGGAGAGTAAATTTTTATGAATATACTAGTCAGCAAACTCCAACCCAATACTCTATTTTTCACTTCAAACCTCAACATTCAACACTTTCTCTCCAAAGTTTGAATTGTCATTTTTCAAAACTCTTACTAAAAATATTTAATATTGGTCTTATTTTAAAGATATTGTGAATATTTTTTAAATGGTACTAATTTTATATCTATTAAATGAATAAAATCGGATTTGAAAATGAGTGAATAGTGAAATGGAGGATCCTCCATAATTTTTTCAAATCCTCTATATTTGAAGGGTGATTTGGAAAATGAAGGATCTCCTTCAAAGTGAAGAAGAAGAAGAAGGAAATGGAAATGGGTTGGAGTGGCCATTTCCTTCAAAAGGAAGTGTAGACACTAAAATTTTGACGCGATTTAATCGTCATCCAAATTAATTGAGACAAATAAAATTGTCTAGATTAATTAAAGTCAAAACTAGTCAAAGCCTTCAAATAAATTTGGGTCCGCCAAAATTATGGGCTCAATCCATTTGAGATACGATAAAGGCCAAAATAAGCTGGACTAATTTAAATTAGCCAGATGGGCTCACGAAAATATGGGCTCAACATGAGCAGGAACAAAAGATGGACCGACTTAACAAACGAAGTGGGTTATAAGTTTGGGCCAACCCAAAGATGTCGGCCCAACCAAATTTTACTTGGTCAAAAGAATAATATTAATATATTTTATATATTATTATTATTTATTTTGACTTTATCTTGTTCCATAAAAAAAGGGAAGAGAAGAATAAAATATCTTCTTTTAAAGGAAATAAAGATATTCACTAAAGATCCTGCCATATTCACCACCCCTCTCCTTGGCCTATAAATAGAGGCTCATATGAAGGAGAAAAGGACCTTTTTGCTTGGCATTCAACTAGAGCTCTCAAGCAATTTCTCAACAACTTGCGAAGAATCATCAAGCACCAAGAACAACGTGTCGATTTCTTCAACAAATCAAATTCATCTTCAAACAAAAGAACACAAGTAGCAACAACTTGCAAAGAATCATCAAGCACCAAGAACGTGCCAATTTCTTCACAAGTTCATCATCAAACAAATCATTCAACAAATTAAAGCCATCTTCAAACTTTGTTCTTTAGTTCATTCAACTTGAAGATTCGAAGAAAAGTCATCATTTGTGAGATTCAACAACAAGCATTCAAGCCGTTGAAACGTACCGGAGATCGAATCAGAGGATTGTCTTTTGTTCTTTTATTGTAAAAGAGCATTAATTAGAGATTGTACTCGCATTAAATTCAAAATCAATAAGATTATTATTTTGTGCATCTTTTTCGTGTTCTTTATTTCAGGACCCGAATTCGTGTGTTACAAATTTGGCACGCCCAGTGGGACCTCTCTACCTCTCATCTCTTTCTCCTAAACTCAAGTTTTACACAAATGGCGCCGAAGAAGATTCAGACCGCTTCGATCAGCACGAACGCCAACAAGAACGTCATTGTGGCCACAAACAGCAGCAGTACCTCCACTGGCCCGATGACGCGCAGCAAGGTAAAGGCAATCGCTACCCCGGCAAGTAAAGGGGTTATGCCAAAAGTGCTGCCAGGCAAGTACCAACCCGTCGCCACGCTTTCGACGAAGAAAAAGGACGAAGAGGGCTCCCAAAAGCTTCCTTCCAATGTTGAAAATTCTGTCTCAGGGAGTTTGTCACCCCGCCCATCCCACTCAGTTTCTAGTGCAAACTCTAGCACAGGTTCGCATTCTGGATCCTCGCCTTCTTCACCAAAGCGCTCGGAATCGCCAAGTCGCTCAGAATCATCTTACTCTATGGCCATGCAAGCCATGACCACTGGCGCTGCGACGGTGGAGGAACAGTTGGCTACAATGGCGCGCGCCATTGAAAAGCTTACCAAAACTGTTGAAGAGAAAGACCTCCAAATTGCATCGCTTATGAACAAGTTGGAGGCTCACAAAGTGGGGGAAACTAGCCAAGACAATTCACATCCACCAGGTTTCATACCACAAGAAGTCATATATGGCGATGAAAGCGGAAAGCTCATGATGGGTGATCAAAAACTCAAACAAAAGGATGATGCGAACCACGTCTTTTCATCAAATGAGGCCGGTGGTAATAAGATCAATCACGCATTTTATACAGGCCATAAGATTGTCGAAAGTGCTCAACCAGCTTCTATTGCTTCGTTGTCTGTCCAACAACTCCAAGACATGATAGCAAGTACAATCAGAGCACAATATGGTGGGCCAGCACAAAGTAGCTTTATGTACTCGAAGCCTTACACAAAGCGCATTGACTACTTTAGGATGCCTGTTGGTTACCAGCCCCCCAAATTTCAACAATTTGATGGGAAAGGAAACCCAAAGCAACACATCGCCCACTTCGTTGAAACATGCAACAATGCTGGGACAGAAGGGGATCTCATCGTCAAACAATTTGTCCGTTCTCTCAAAGGAAATGCTTTCGAATGGTACACAGACCTAGAGCCAGAGTCAATAGATAGTTGGGAGCAGATGGAGCACGAGTTTCTCAACCGTTTCTATAGCACTCGCCGCACCTTGAGTATGATGGAGCTAACCAACACCAAACAATGGAAAGATGAGCCAGTGGTCGACTACATCAATCGTTGGCGTGCTATAAGCTTAGACTGTAAAGATCGACTCTTCGAACTCTCTGCCGTGGAGATGTGCATGAATGGCATGCATTGGGGTCTCCTTTACATTCTTCAAGGGATAAAGCCACGCACTTTTGAGGAATTGGCTATGCGAGCACATGATATGGAGATCAGCATAACAAATCATGGTGGTGGAAATCATCCCACAGTCGAGCACAATAAGTACAAGAAAGGGACAAAAATTGATAAGTTGTCTGGTGCCTCTACTGAAGAGTCAATGGCAGTCAGTATGGTCCCAGTCAAGATACCGAGAAAAGACAAGAAGAAGGAAGAAAACCCCAGGGACAAACGCCCAACTTTGAAGGAGCTGCAAGAAAAGAGGTATCCTTTTCCTGATGCTGACGTGCCGAGCATGTTGGAAGATCTGCTCGAGAAAAATGTCATTCAACTATCAGAATGCAAACGTCCTGAAGAAATGAGGAAGGTTCATGATCCAAGGTACTGCCATTACCATCGAATTGTCAGTCATCCTACTGAGAAGTGCTTTGTGTTGAAAGATCTAATTGCAAACTTAGCAAGGAAGAAAAAGATCCTACTAGACGTTGATGAAGATGCAGAGTCCAACCACACAGTCATTACAGTCGAAAGCCCAACTTCAAGCTCTAAAATAAAGACTGTTGAATCTGCAACTACACCAACACGGGGGGCAATTTTCAAAACCATACAATTTGGTCTATTCAATCCAATAGCAATCCAATGCTCAAGTCAAGATGTACCTACTCATCCTCACCTCAAACGAGCACAAGATGCAAAGAATGACAATGAGTGGATCCCAATCCCCCAAATGAAGTCAGTAGAAAATAAGCACAAGATTCATGCTCATCAAGTCAAGAAACGACAAGTGAAGAAGAGCTTTCCTCGATTCACGGTGAGAGACGAAGTCAATGATGGAAAAGATAGGAAGGAGAAAGTGTTTGAGATGAATTCTCCCGCACCAATCACCCAACATGACTTCTTTCCTGAAGGGTACTTCGACGACAACTGTTTTCAGACAGTTTACATGATCTCAGCCGATGAAGGGGATGACATAAGTCAAAGTTCCACACACCGAGTTTCAGCTTTTGATCGCATTGAAGCTCCTACTACACGCACTTCAGTTTTTGAGAGATTAAACAAGGCTAACCAAGAAAACAAGGAAGTAAACTCCCAGCCACGAAGGTCTGTCTTCTCTCGATTGAAAGATACACTAGAAAAGCCCAAAGCAGAACACAAGAAACGAAAAGCGGAGGAAGCCATGGTTGATTCAACAAAAGAAGATAAAGAGACTCGAAGCTCGATCCCGTCTCGCATGAAGTGCATAACATCACTTGAAGTTAGTCACGATGGTCCACTCAAGGTCAAAAGGCTCACCATCGTCTTAACTAAACTAAATGAATCTCAAGTGGAAGGTGTAAAGAAGGAGCAAGTTGTCTCTATCATTCCTTGAAGACAGTCAAAGTTCAAGACACTCCTTGATATGAGCCTAAACTATCTGCAAAAAAAAAAAAAAGAATACAAATTCAAATAAAAAAAAAATGAAAAGAAAAAAATCGCTCCTCATCACACGAGTTGAAACTGTATGATGCTTCTGGCCCACATGAGCTAAAACTGTGCACGGCACAAAGAAACAAAAAAAAAAAAAACTTTTGAACTACGTTTTGACTTGATCCCTTCAAAGGGTACGTAGGCATCTTGAGATTCATCGCAAGCTCAGTCAACCAACTCAAAAGAAAAAGTGTCTTTAAACTTCGTCGTGGTAGGGTTCCTCTTCGCGGGATGCACAAGTCATGGAGGCCGTCATCAAAACTCTTTAAATGAGGAGTGGTGGGGTGCAACGAAACACAGCGGCCCTCCCACCGTTTGAAGTCTCTCCGTGAAGGCAAACTCTACCTATGGTCTGTGAGTGCAGAGAAGTGTCTAGATATCCAGTCAGAGACTAGCCCTCTAGGCGCATTCTCCAAGAAAGTCAATCTAACCACCTATGGTTTGTGGGTGAGGAGAAATGTCTAGATATCCGGTCAGAGACCAGCCCTCTAGGCGCATTCTCTAAGAAAGTCAATCTAAACCATCTATGGTCTATGGGTGAGGAGAAGTGTCTAGATATCCGGTCAGAGACCAGCCCTCTAGGCGCATTCTCCAAGAAGGTCAATCTAAACCACCTATGGTCTTTGGGTGAAGAGAAGTGTCTAGATATCCGGTCAGAGACCAGCCCTTTAGGCCCATTCTCCAAGAAAGTCAATCTAAACCACCTATGGTATGTGGGTGCGGAGAAGTGTCTAGATATCCAGTCAAAGACCAACCCTCTAGGTGCATTCTCTAAGAAAGTAAATCCAAACCACCTATGGTCTGTGGGTGCGGAGAAGTGTCTAGATATCCGGTCAGAGACCAGCCCTCTAGGCGTATTCTCCAAGAAAGTCAATCTAACCACCTATGGTCTTTGGGTGAAGAGAAGTGTCTAGATATCCGGTCAGAGACTAGCCCTCTAGGCGCATTCTCCAAGAAAGTCAATCTAAACCACCTATGGTCTGTGGGTGCGGAGAAGTGTCTAGATATCCAGTCAAAGACCAGCCTTCTTGGCGCATTCTCCAAGAAAGTCAATCTAACCACCTATGGTCTATGGGTGAGGAGAAATGTCTAGATATCCAGTCAGAGACTAGCCCTCTAGGCACATTCTCCAAGAAAGTCAATCTAAACCACCTATGGTCAATGGGGCGGAGAAGTGTCTGGATAACTAGTCAATGACTAGCCCTCTAGGCGCATTCTCCATTACTTCAAGTCTTCACTAGAGAAAACATGAACCAAGGTGCATACATAGTCCATCGTTTGCAAATCTTCTAAGGTAGTGTCAAGTAATATGGAGATGGTATGCACAAAATCGCAGAGGCCCTTCCATTGTCTTCATGTCTCTTCAGGTGGCAAGACGTGGGGGAATGCACAAAATCACTGAGGCTCTTCTCTTCATGGTTGGTGGCTTGCATAAATGATAGAGGCTCTCCCATCTTCTTCAAATTCTGCAAGTGTTGAGAAGCAGCGGCACAAAATTGCAAAGGCTCTTCTCTGCATGGTTGGTGGCTTGCACAAATGACAGAGGCTCTCCCATCTTCTTCAAATTTCTTCAAGTGTTGAGAAGCAGCGGCATGCACAAAATCATGGAGGCTCTTTCATTGTCTTCAAATTTCTTCGATTGACGAGGAGTGGTAGCATGCGCAAAAGACAAAAGCCCTCCAACTGTTGAAGTCTCCCCCATAGGCCAGTAGCGTCGAGGCAACATAGAGACGGCATGCGCAAAATGCAAAGCCCCTCCCACCGTTCTGAAGTCTTCACTAATAAACAATGCATGGGGAGTCAAAATGGACCTCTAGTGCTTTGTGGGTCCTGCACAAAAAAAAAGAAAAAAGAAAAGAACAAAACATATACCAAAAAAAAAAAAAAAAAAACAATCAAAAGGATACTGTAAAGGCCAGCGCCAGCACGGACGAGGCAATCTTCTCTTCTTCTTTTTTTTTTTTTTTTCTTTCTTTCTTTTCGAAAGTATAGACTTTGTCAGTGGGCTTCTAGCCGAACTCTCGCCGCCATTGTTATGGACCGACCTCTGCTGGACGTTGATGTGATGATCGCTGCGAAAACTAGCTTGTCTTCAATGCTGGACTCATTGGTTTGTGTTCTATTTATACTAAAGCCAGAGAGTTGGGACAGATGGTAATATTTCTTAAGCTTGGAAACCTTCCACATTCAAAGCAATGGGTTTGAAAGAGAAGGAAACAAAGAAAGAATAAAATCAATTAGCTGAAGATATTTTTTTGGGATCACTCTATGAGGGAAGGAAGAAAAAAATAAAGTACACATAAGAAGAAAGTTTGACCAATCTTGATTGGGCAAGAAAAGACAAGAAATATTCACTACCTTGCCGTGAATAATCAATTCCAAAATTGAGTGGACTTTGTTTCCCAAATTGGGATTTCCAACTTCCCGGACTTTTGGTTCGTTGGAATCTTTTCCACAGCAATTCAACTCTTGCCCAAGGAAATAATAGGCACCTGTGATCTTTCTTTTTTCATTTGAACAAAACTCACAAGAAAAGAACGTTGGTCTCTCGTGGAAACCTTTCCTAGTTCTCTGTGCATCTTGCCCTTTGGAAGAAAAGTCAAGTGAATCTTTCCTTTTCCTTTTGGGAAATTCATACAATTGCAACCAGGAAAGGAAAAAAAGAAAAAAAAGAAAGAAAGGGGGAATGAAATGAATCAAGGATTTTTCATGGATTTCTCTCCGAAAAAAATAAAAATAAAAATAAATAGAGATGAAGGCCGTAATGTTGGTGTACAAGGAATTTTGCAACCCGCGTGCATGCTAGTAACATCTTTGTTTCCAACATTGAGAGATTGCCAATAATTCAGCTCTTGATTCGTGGGGATTGTTTCCAAAGCATTTCAATTCTTGCCTAAAGGATCTATGAAGTGCACGTGAATTTATTTTCCTTTTTTTCAAAGGAAACTCATAAGGCCCTCGGCTGGCCTTCCATAAACATCCACAACCAGCTCATGTTGGACTTGGTGAGTTGGCAAAAAAATAAATAAAAAATAAAGTACTTCAAGCCTCGCCTCAATGCTAGCAAGCAAGCATCCACCTAAGTCTTGAAGTGGGGGCAATTTGAAGACACTAAAATTTTGACGCGATTTAATCGTCATCCAAATTAATTGAGACAAATAAAATTGTCTAGATTAATTAAAGTCAAAACTAGTCAAAGCCTTCAAATAAATTTGGGTCCACCAAAATTATGGGCTCAATCCATTTGAGATACGATAAAGGCCAAAATAAGCTGGACTAATTTAAATTAGCCAGATGGGCTCACGAAAATATGGGCTCAACATGAGCAGGAACAAAAGATGGACCGACTTAACAAACAAAGTGGGTCATAAGTTTGGGCCAACCCCAAGATGTCGGCCCAACCAAATTTTACTTGGTCAAAAGAATAATATTAATATATTTTATATATTATTATTATTTATTTTGACTTTATCTTGTTCCATAAAAAAAGGGAAGAGAAGAATAAAATATCTTCTTTTAAAGGAAATAAAGATATTCACTAAAGATCCTGCCATATTCACCACCCCTCTCCTTGGCCTATAAATAGAGGCTCATATGAAGGAGAAAAGGATCTTTTTGCTTGGCATTCAACTAGAGCTCTCAAGCAATTTCTCAACAACTTGCGAAGAATCATCAAGCACCAAGAACAACGTGTCGATTTCTTCAACAAATCAAATTCATCTTCAAACAAAAGAACACAAGTAGCAACAACTTGCAAAGAATCATCAAGCACCAAGAACGTGCCGATTTCTTCACAAGTTCATCATCAAACAAATCATTCAACAAATTAAAGCCATCTTCAAACTTTGTTCTTTAGTTCATTCAACTTGAAGATTCGAAGAAAAGTCATCATTTGTGAGATTCAACAACAAGCATTCAAGCCGTTGAAACGTACCGGAGATCGAATCAGAGGATTGTCTTTTGTTCTTTTATTGTAAAAGAGCATTAATTAGAGATTGTACTCGCATTAAATTCAAAATCAATAAGATTATTATTTTGTGCATCTTTTTCGTGTTCTTTATTTCAGGACCCGAATTCGTGTGTTACAGGAAGATTTGTTGAAAGAAATGAAGACTTGAAGGTTGGGTTGGATTTGGCACGGCTGCAAGATGTATGCATCCTCAAAATTATGGATCAATTTATATAAAATATAGACATGCACAACTTTTTTTTGTTGCCCAAGCCAGGGGCTTGCTAGGCTTACTCCTAGTTGAGCTATGAGTATACTCACCCTGACACCATGATTTATAAAGATATGATATGTAACGTTTTTATTCGAATAATGCTAGAGACACATCAAAGTGTGCATTCATTTTTACATCCCTCTCATCTCACAAGTGATTGTGGGAGTACTCATGGGACCCTCTAGGCTCTAAGTATTTAGATGGTCCCATCATCACTTGTAAGAGAAAATGTAAAAATTATGTAGACTAAAATGTGTCCCTAGCATTTTTGTTCTTATTATATATACAACCAAAAGTCTCTAGTTTGGAAATATAGCAAATGGGTGATGAGCTAATATATAATATGCGTTCCTCCATGAGGTGACATGTTTTATTCTCACGGAGACCAAATATTCTAAACGTTGAGGCCACTAGAGATTTGCACAGTCGTTAACTTCAAGGCCTCCGAATTAGTTAAGAGGTGTGCAAGTTGACCTGGACATCCGGTTATAAAAAAAAAATGGGGGAGAAGCAACACTCTAATGCAAAAATAACAGCTGAGGAATTGGTGAACATGGGGGAATTTATATCTGACGCTAATGCAAGTTATTGGAAATGATAATAGTCTATCCACCCAAGTTCCAAAACCTTTATGAATATTCAACACCATTTTCAGAATCTCCCAAAAGGCATGCATAACTCTTCTTTCCTGATTTATAATTTTTCCACTATTTGATATTGCAAAATGCACAAAAATGTCAGAATTGCGAAATATAATTTGTGATTCGATTCATGATTAACGGAAGAATGATGTGAATTAAGGCTAATGTAAAATTGGTGGTGAATTGTTCGATTTACAATTCGATCCACGATTAATACGAATATGTAATTGAATCAGCATAAATTCCAATTGAAGGAAGAAGAGGCGCTTTACCACACGCCTTCGTTTACTTACCACGGGCTTTCTTTTATCGTTAAGATCCAAAAGCGGCCAGTTGCGCAAAGTTGTTAGACTGGTCCATAAAAGTTGAAGAAAGAAAAATGACAGAAAGAACAAGAACATTTTTATGCGATGAGGTTGAACCAATCTTTCATGGAGCGGCCTATTATAGACCGATGCGAACATCACGAACTGTGCCGTAACAAAACCAGTCACCACTCCTACCCGTCTCCGGTTGTCTTTTATGAAAAAACTGGCTACAACGAAGAAATAGCCATAGCCGAGACCTACGGTGGCTGTGGTCATAAATCCACAAAAGAGTCTGTGTACAATCACTGATTTGACTATTTTGTTCACTAGGAACAGTAAAAATGGTTTCATAATAATAAATGGAATTTAAATCAAACTAAAACTGAAGTACTTTATCTCTAATTTGGAACCGGTATGGAATCATGAATAGGTACGAATAGAAATTTCTCTACTTTTTGTATTTCCTTAATTAATGAATTAAATTTCCTTTAATTTAGGGCGGAATTCTTTAAAAACCTCTGCCTTTTTTAAAATATCCTGAACCGTTTCTGTAGGTTGAGCACCCTTTTCAAGGAAATATAGAATAGCAGGAACATTTAAATAAGTTTGATTTTTTATCGGATCATAAAAACCCACTTTCCCAAGATCTCTTCCTCCTCTTCAAGATCGAACATCAATTGCAACGATTTGATAGACGGCTCATTGGGATAGATGTAGATGAATAATATATAATACATAATAAAAAACATAGAACTTGGAATCATTTTTTCTCGAGCTGTACGAGTAACCTTTGTATTTTAAAATGGGAGTTCCAAAAAAACGTACCTCTATCTCAAAAAAACGTATTCGTAAAAATATTTGGAAACGGAAAGGGTATTGGGCAGCCTGGGGAAATGTCTTTCGACCGGAAATTCAAAAAGTTTTTGTGTGGGACAAAAAAATTCGACCAAAAATGCAAAAGGTTTTTTGTGCAACAAAGAAATAAGTAATCAAAAGTTGTAATAATCTGAATTGACTTGACTCAAAAAGTTTAAAGTTTTGGAATTTCATTTCGAATAGAAAATTCATAATTTCCATTACCTAATGTTTTGGACTAATCAATATGAAATTCAATTCTCCTCGCTCTTATGATTTGTAGAATTAAGAACTCTTCTGTTTACTAAATTCTAAAAAAACTTTTCTTCGAAAAAACAATAAAGAAATGAATCATTAAAAAATGAAAATGAGAAAGGACATTTTTTTAGTTCTATCGCTGGATAGGGGGTAGAACTATCCAGTTACAACAATTCAATCCCAGAAGATCATAAACTAGACAAAAGGTTGAAATTAAGTAAAACAGATCCCGTATAAACGAAAATAATGAACCTTCAAATCCCTATGAATTATTATTCATCAATTTGAATCTTTCCTAAAAAATACTAGATTGAGTTTACTTCTTCAATTTCGACGATTGAATATGAATAGGATATTATCTATTTTAGCAAGCCGTCATGGTGAAATCGGTAGACACGCTACTCTTAGGAAGTAGTGCTAGAGCATCTTGGTTCGAGTCCGAGTAGCGGCATGCCATCTTCTAAAAAAGATAGAATAGATCCTATAATGAATTCAATTTATGATTTGTATCCATGTATCCCGTAATTAAGGGATTCCTTTATTTATTTATTTTATCATATTTTTTAACTTTCGAACATATATTAACTCATAGTTCTTTTTCAATCGTTTCAATTGTAATTACAATTCATTTAATAACCTTATTAGTCGATGAAATCGTAAAACTATATGATTCGTCAGAGAAGGGCCTGATAGCTAATTTTTTTTTTCTTTCTGTATAACAGGATTATTAGTCACTCGTTGGATTTATTCGGGGCATTTCCCATTAAGTAATCGATTCACGATTAACGGAAGAGTGATGTGAATTAAGGCTAATGTAAAATTGGTGGTGAATTGTTCGATCCACGATTAATACGAATATGTAGTTGAATCAATGTTTGTCATAATTGTTGCATTCGACAAATATGAAACTACTTAATTTACCCAAAAAATATGAAACTACTTTTGCAGTTTTGCCTTCATTTTTCTTTTGCAATGGTGAATTCTATGAGTTGTCTATTTTATTTCAGTTGAAGTTCCATATGTTCCATTATAGTTTGAGTCAATAAAAATGCGTCTTTAAAATGTTACGTATAATTTTACTTTTCTACTTGGTAATTATACAAGTAGCCGTGAGAATTGTTGAGGATAATATCCTGCATGGATGCTTAATTTCCCAAATCAATCGTTTTCGTTCTTGTATCTTCTAAATCATAGGCCGTGGTAGGACTTGAGAGTCTCGGACCAACCCACATATACATGTTGACATATAAGTTAATTTCACACACATTAGATTGGTGTTAAAGGCTAATCTTTCATTGTTATGAATCTTTAACTTGCTGTTTGCACATATCCATTTTACTATCATATTGATCTTATTTTTCAATTATGTACATGTGTCTTTCTTATTAGACTACGAGATCATTAATTCATAATAGACACAAACTTCAATATATATTCATTAATGAAGCTTAAACTATTCAATTTTATAATGTATCTTTGTCATATATAGGTGCATAGATACATTTTCAAATGAATTATTAAAACTTCGTCGTCCAAAATTTTACGATTCACTATTCGAATTGATTCACGATCCAAAAGATGGTCAGTCCGATTTTCGAATCAAATCGCGATTTGACAACTTGCTGCAAAATATTTTAGTTCACATATTAACCAGAAATATAAATAGCTATCCATGGTTCTATCTAAGTCTCGTGCTTCCTATTCATAGTTTCACACACAAGTATTTATTCAAAACAAAGCACTGCAACCACATAACTAGAGTCCCTGAAATATTACTTCTTATTTTCCTTGCAAGATCAGGTTTTCAAAAGGGTTTCTCTGATGCTTTTCAACTTGCAAAGTGCATCTCTCATGCTCATGCGTCCGTTTGGCGAATCTACAGCGCAAGAAAGACCAACACCAAGTATCGCAATCAAACAATCCCTCTGTGCTTCCGAAGCAATGGATTGACCATCATAAAAAAGCTACGGTTGGTTGGCACCAGACCAGGATCCAACACTTGATCGACGTTGATCTCGTAGGCCATTTGCACCCACTTCTTTAGGCTTAGATCTCCTGTGAAACTCTCATGGGTAGGTCTCCTCCCTGTAAAAAGCTCTAGCAACGTGATTCCGTAGCTGTACACGTCTCCCATCGTTGATGGTTTCTCTTCCATACCATATTCTGCATTAAAAACAATCAGGGCCAAAGTAGTTCTCTAGGAGCTGTATGTAATGAGTTCTACGGACAGAGAAAGCGACTAGAGATAAAAAGAGCATCTCCATGTGACACTTAAAGTTTTTTAGTGTCGGATTTTAAGTCAACTTCCCACCTTATTGTCATATAACACATCATTGACAGTACAGTATTTTTTAAAGTGTCAAACGGAGATGCTCTAAGTGAGTAATCTGTCTGGAGGAAGAAAATACAAACCTGGAGGTATGTAGCCAATGGAGCCCTTCAAAGCATTTGTAGAGTTTATAGAAGTGTTATCAGTTGCTCTGCTAATCAGTAGCTTGGCTTGCCCAAAATCTCCTACTTTTGCAGTCATATCTCCGTCCAAGAGGATGTTGCTAGGCTTCAAATCGCAATGCACAACCACTTGTGCTCCGTTTTCATGGTGCAAATAGTCTAGAACACAAGCTACATCAATGGCCACGTTCAATCGATCCACAAAATTCAATCCTTGACCATTTGGATGCCTCCTCTTTCCTGTAATCCAATCATCCAAGTTTCCATTTGTCATGAATTCATACACTAGAGCCAGAAAATTCTTGTTCTCGAAGTCAATGCTCGAGCATGACGTGATAAGTTTCACAAGATTCCTGTGCCTCACATTCCTCAAAGCCGCACACTCAGCAAGAAAGCTCTTCCAAGATCCGGTTATGTCTACGTTAAGGACTTTAATTGCCACATGCCTTCCTTGTTGGAGATATCCTTTGTAGACAGACCCAAAACTCCCATTTCCAATCAAATTTTCTGGGTTGAAATTATCAGTTGCTAAACGAAGTTCGTCATAAGAGACCATTAGATGTTGTCGCTCAAAGGAGTTAGATGACGGCGTGACTTTCGGTTTCCTTTTCCTTAGGTAGAACACCAAGCCAATTATAGAACATGACACTATGATTGCTATGATGATAAGATAAACCCAGATTAATCTTTTTCTATGATCACGACCTTTCTCACATGCGAAACTGAGGCAAAGTTTTGGGTTACCATCCAAATGAAGTATAGAGAGATTTGTGAAAACTCCCCCAACAGGTACTTCTCCATCCAGGTCATTGAAAGACAAGTTCAATAACTGGAGGCCTTGCAATTTTTGTTAGCTATCTGGAATTGAGCCAGAAAGTTTGTTTGAGGAAATGGCAAGAGTTTCCAAACCTTTCAATTCACTTAAAGTATCTGGAATAGGGCCCGTGAACGTGTTATTTGCCAGGAGCAACTTCTCTAAGCTTTTACAATCACCAATTGAGTTGGGTATGGTTTCTGATAAACCATTGTAATTGAGATGTCAACGGCGACTACACTATTGAGGGTCCCAATTTCTTGAGGAAAAGGTCCAGTCAACAAGTTATTTGAGAGATTCAGATGAGTACTTAGACTATGAAGATTGAAAATTCCTTCTGGTATGCTTCCATTGAGCTTATTACGAGATAAGTCTAATGAAAGCAACCTCTGGAAATTTTCAAAACTAGTCGGTATGGTACCCTCTAATTCATTTCCTGATAAATCTATTTCAATTAGGTTTTTGAGACTACCGATGGAAATCGGGATCTTACCAGAGAGATTATTTCCAGCCAATCCCAAAATTGACAGTTCCTCCAAGTGGCCTATTTCTTGAGGAATTTCATATGATATTGAGTTGTAGCTCAAATTTAGCAAGGTCAAACCACTGAGATGCCCAATTGACGCATGTATCCTGCCATGAATGCGATTTCCCCCCATATAAAATTTTGAAAGAACCTTTGAAAGATTGCCAACGGATTCTGGGATTACTCCGTCCAGAAGGTTTTCCTCAACAAAAAGGTAGTATAGACGGGTACTGTTTGTCAGGCTAGTAAGAAAATCTAAACCATTATCCCCACTGCCAACAATACTATTGTACCCGATTTTGTACATTTGGAGCTCTGGAAGATTTCCTAATCCTGGTGGCACTGTTCCATGCAAGAGATTGCAGCACATGCGAATTTGTTGTATCCTTGTGAGGTTGTGCAAAGACCCGGGAATTGTACCCGTGAATTTATTAAAGCAAAAATTGAAAACTAGGAGATTTGGGAGTGTATCTCCAACATTGATAGGTAATATACCCCACAAACCATTGGAAGCCAAGTTCAAATAAACAAGGGAAGACATGTTGTAAATGGATGGAGGAACTGTACCCGTTAGATTGTTGGTGGTGAGATCAAATCGCTTCACTTTCTGAAGATGGGACAAGTCACCTGGTATCATGCCATCCAATCGATTGGTGCCTAAACTTAAGCTGATGAGTGATGTGAGATTGGCTAGGGATGGTGGAATTGAACCGAAAAGAAGATTTTTTCCCAAGTTCAAAACTTGGAGCTTTGTGAGATAACTGAGCTCATTAGGGATTCTCCCTGAAATCTTATTCTGCTCCAAGTCAAGGATCTGGAGTTCCATGCAACGACTTATATTCGGCGGTATCACACCTTGTATGTTGTTGTAACTCATGTTCAGGACCCTTAGGCGAAAAAAAGGGTACTGAGTTGATCAGGAAATGTTCCCGTCAAATGGTTGTTTTGTAGTTGAAGTGATCTGAGAAATGATAGATTGCCAGTCTGAGGGCTTAAGGAACCTTTAAGCCCCAAGCCAACAAGATCAAGCTCGACCACTCTCGTGCCAACTTTGTTGCAACGGACTCCGGTCCAGTTGCAGGGTGACAAAGTTTGTTCCCAAGTAAACAGAGGGTTAAGTGTTTCCGGATCAATACCAGATTTGAATGAAATCAAAGCCTCCTTATCTGTGGTAATGCTCAATCTTGGGGTCTTTGCGCCAAGAAGTAAGCATTTGGAAGTAATGAATACTATAAAAATGGCAAATTGAAGAATCATGTTGGAGGGGAAAAAACCCATGTGTTATCACCCTGGGTTTTCAATTTGAGTTAGCAATTGCAGGGCAGGCATGAGAAAGTTAGGCCATGGAGATGGGATTTTGAGCTTCAAATTTACGGTCAACTAGTTTTGTGGATTAATGACTAATCCCACAAACCTTTATGAAAATGTAGACTATGTGACTCCATGCCTATTCATACTAGTCAAGTCTTTCTTTCCACCAACTTAAAATCTACACATCGTGCTACATCAAATTCATCAAAAGTCAGTGTAAATTCAATGCAGTGCGAAAATACGTATGACGTCACTAGAGGGTTTTGTGTTTGTTAACTTCAGGCTTCCGACTTGGTGGAAGTGTGTGTAACTTGTCCCAGATATCCTATTTCAGAAAAAGAAGAACTACTATTGCCGAAATTTGCTACAGCAAAACTGGGACCATAATCAGATTAAGTGCTGCGTCAATGATGCTTAGATGTTTTCTTTGCACCGATGATGCTTAATTTCTCTCTTACTATTCAAAAAGGACAGTACCAAAATTCAAGATCAACAAAAAAAGTCATAGCGTGCTGTGGACTTTGAAAGAAGTATTCTTTACGGAAGGAGCTGTTTGTAGAAATGAATTACTTTGGGGACCATCAGGCATCTGGATTAGTAGTGGAAGCATTAAAAAACTGACCAATGCCCTTATAATTTTCTTGGTTATCACTTTGCCAATTTCTCGATTTTCTTGATCCTTTAAATTGTGATTAATTCCGACCGTCAATTACATTACAGTGTGCGATTTCTGCACCTAATTAGTTCCAGTTCATTCAAAGGCCTGATTTTTTAGCTAAGATCCCTCCCACGTCCCAGTACAAGCAAAACAACAAGAGCAGTATCAAGCATTGCTAAGAGGTTCTTTAGGAATCACCATCATATACATATGCTGCATATGAATTAGAATATGTATACAAAAAGCCCCAAATTCAGTAATCAAAAGCCGTAATAAAAATGCCCAACCAAAAGGCCAATTCGTTTATATACATCACGAGTATTGTAGTATGTCTGTAACACACATAGAGAGAGAGAGAGAGAGAGAGAGAGAGAGAGAGAGACCTCGGTTGACTGGTGGTTTGGTCGGCAGCGGACGGGAGACGACGAATGGCGAGGGAAGGACGACGGCGAGTGTGAGAGGCGAAGTGTGAAGAACTTCTCTAGCAACGGAATCCGGTCCAGTTGCAGGGTGACATGGTTTGGTCCCAAGGAAATAAAGGGTCAAGTTTTTTCCGGATTAATACCAGATTTGAGTGAGATCAAAGCCTCTTTATCTGTGATAAAGCTCAATCTAGGGGTCTTCATGCCCAGAAATAAGCATTTGGAAGTAATGAAATTGGGCATCCCCAGCCTAGTCTAGTCCGGGGTAGTACAAATCAAGCCCTACAAATCACCCCAAAAGTGGGGTCCAAAAGACACAACACAAAAAAACTAAAAACTACATCGTTTTGAGTCAAAAGAGAACAAGAAAAATAGGGCCGAAGCTTTTGGCGCCTAACAAAAGAAATAGGGCTTCAGTCGTTTCGAAGAGAGAGGGCATTCCTTGTAGACTTTGGTGGATTAAGCTCTGGATAATGCTAATTTTTTAGACTTATAGAGCATTTAATGTTATTTATTGGAGTTATATAGCTTTGGCAGGCTTATTCTTCTTCTTCTTCTTATTATTTGAATATGAACTACTACTATATGTGATTTCCTCATATGCATTTGGAGGTCTAATGCATTTGGATTTTAGAGCTTGGTTGACTGTTGTTATATACCCATCTTGTGCTTTCCAGCTCTTCGTAGAATTTTTCTATGCACTTAGTAGAATCGATTGATCCATGTGTTGTGGATAATGGCATAAACATGGATATTTGTATACCCACTGACACCCTTTTGAAATTCATGCCTAAAAGTGATGAAATCACTCAGGGCTTGAATATTGTGAGCTCTTGCAATGGTTTAATTTACCTCCACTGGTTGGCTTGTAATGCATTTGGACTTATAATTTGCCTCTTGGAATTTAGACTAAAGAAAATTGGTTTTGTTTAGTTAAAATGACATAGTTTTGCTTAATTTTTTTGTTGCGTACTCTAAAAGATGAATGATTTCAATTATCAAAGCGTGCCCGGAAAGCACTTCGAAATGGCGCAACTAATGCTTGAATAATAGCCAGTTGGCAATTTGGAAAAATGCATAATGGAGGTTTCTGTCGAGAAAGTTGTTGAAGGAGAAAAGGAAGATGATGATTGAATATTCTACTAGTACTTCAGTTCATTATGATGAGTACACTTACTCACATAATTTTGCTTTCAGGCATGTAGCCGTTGATTTCTAGGAGAACATTGTTGACAAATTTGGACTCAAAACGACGTAGTTTTGAATGTTTTTTGTGTTGTGTCTTTTGGACCCCAAAACGACGTCGTTTTGGGGTGATTTTCAGGGTGATTTGTAGGGCTTGATTTGTAGTACCCCCGGATCCACCTAAACGGACTGCCTTACTTAGCTAATTAAGAAAAACTCAAAAAATACTTAAAGTGTCCCAAGTCACTACTTAAATTTGGGGAAAGACTTAAAGAGAGAGAACGAGAGAGAGAGAGAGAGAGAGAGAGAGAGAGAGAGAGAGAGAGAGAGAGAGAGAGAGAGAGAGAAGGGACGGAGGAGAGAGAAAGACTTTAAGGAGAGACTAAAAGATAATGAATATATATAGGTACTCCATTAAAGTGCATTCATCCTTAGGGCATCTCTGGTGCACTACCTAAAAGAGTACCCTAAAGTGCCCTAAGGGCAACCACAACAACCTCTCTAAACCCCTCTCTATCCCTATTTTAGGGAGCCAAACATAAAAACTAGGCCCCAACAGCCTCCCTAAACACCTCCCTAAAATACAAAATGCTACAGTGGCTCCCCAAAACCCTCCCCATTTGGGGAGCCACTATTCACTCCCTACCCCATTTTTTTTTTAATTCTTTCTCTCTTTCCCAACCTATCAGCCGTTCACTTTTTTTTTTCTCTCTCTCCCACTTTTCCCCTCATATATCATTATTTAATTAAAATATGGAGGGTAATAGAGAGGATTGTTAGATACGTGGATTGGTAAAATGAAAAATGTGCATTGTTCATTACTTTTTTTAGAGAAAAATTTAAGGAGACTATTGGGGATGCTCTAACTAGTTAACTAAGAAAAACTCTAAAAATGCTCTCTAGTGCACCAAAATTGACTCCCTAAAATCTTAGCTGGCACCTCTCACTCCTTAAAGTGCCCCAAGTCACTACCTAAATTTGGGGAGAGACTTGAGAGAGAAAGATGAGAGAGAAAAAGACTTTAAGGAGAGAGAAAGGAAAGACTTTTTTTTTTGAACTTGAAAGGAAAGACTAAAACATAATGAATATATATATAGGTAACCCATTAAAGTGCATTTTTAATTAGCTAGCTAACTAAGTTCTTAGCACATAAAATAGGGCCCCATATGTGCTTAGGTGTGCATTTTAGCAAACATTTTTTAGGTAGTGCACTAGAGATGGCTTTAGCTAGCTAACTAAGTTCTTAGCACATAAAATAGAGCCCCACATACGCTTATGTGTACACTTTAGTAAATATTTTTTAGGTAGTGCACTAGAGATGGACGGCAAATTGAAGAATCAAGTTGGAGGGGAAAAAACCCATGCGTGATCACCAGAATTTTCAATTTGAGTTTGCAATTGAGAGATAAAAAGTGCAGGCATGAGAAAGTTAGGCCATGGATATGGGATTTTGAGCTTGAAATTTATGGCATGGATTTAGGCAACCTCGACCACGACCTGTTACATCCTTGATCCTTCAAATCCTACTTCCCACTGTCGATTAGTACATTGTAGTGTGCCATTTCTGCACTTAATTTTCTTAGCCTCCCTCCCAAGTCCCATGTACAAGCAAAATAGCAAGAGCCAGTATCAAGCATTGCTGAGAGGTTCTGTGGGACTCACCATCATGCGTGGACACTCTTTGTTCACTCAAAAGAAATGCTTTCAACATAAACAAAACTGGCCGTTCAAAAAAACATAAACAAAACTGGGAATCTGATGAGAATATGTGAAATTTAATCTTACAAATTTTTAGCTCTAGGTCTAAAAAAGATGCATCTAATTATCACTAAGGTAAGTTATTTTTTTTAATTACCATTAAGGTAAGTCACTCTTTTTTGGAGTTTAGGTTTAGGGTGCACTTTCCTATTATAGGATTTTAGTGGTTTAGACACTTTCATAGGGTACCCTAGGATTTTAGGCACTTTCTTAGGGTACTCTAAGGTTTAGGTTTAGACACTTTTATAGGGGACCCTATGGTTTAGGTTTATGGTACACTTTCTTATTATAGGGTTTTAGTGGTTTAAGCACTTTCATTGGGTACCTAGAGTTTATATTTAGGCAGTTTCATACGGTTTTGGGAGTTGAAGAGAGAGAGAGAGAGAGAGATATTATTGTGCCCATGTGGGGTGGGTAGAGAGAGAGAGAGAGAGAGAGAGAGAGAGACGAAATTCCTGGGAAAAAATTCCTAGTGATATAGTGTCAAATCCTAATGAATTTACCTTGTACGTGCTTTTTGGTTTTCCTGGGGGAGTTGGGCGTGCATGCCCCAACTTTTTTGTACCGGCTTGTAACAAGCTCTTAATCTTATTTGGACTTATTTCCATTTTTCATGAGGCTTTTTCTTGTATTGTCCATTTTTTTTCTTCCTTTTTTCGATTCTTGTCAACAGTTCCAAAAATTTGACTAGCTGCTATTATAAACATTCGTTAACTGATGAAAATAAGTTTGAAAAGAAAAATTGACATCATACACAAACAACAACGTGAAAATTCATGAACACAACATTGCCGTGACTGGTGTGTTGTGCAAATTGAAATATCCTCTACGCTAGGAGTTTCTATCTCTACACTAGAGAGTTTGCCTAGGGTTCTTCCCCCCTCCCTTGCTCCGCCACCCAATTTTCTCCTCCACCCAATTTTCTCCTCCTCACCCGCTCAAAACCCAACCCACGATCTGCAACCTCTACCTTCTGCCTCCACACTGACCCATTCGCCCCTTTCACACCCAAACGCCCCTCCACAGCCCCCGCCACCACCTACCGCTTCTTGTTTAGATGAAGCTGCCTCCCTTTCCCCCTTCTGCACCACCTCTGCTCCCGGTGATGCTTGGAGAATTCTAGATCTGGTGGTTTTGGTTCTAACGCAGAGGTGAAACTTGGGTGGCCGGGCCCCCTCCGGCGAATAAACTCCAAAACCCGTAGGCGGCGGCTATGGAGTATTGGGTCTCTCCTGGAAATGTGACTCGGCATTAGCTCATAGTATTTCGGTGTGACTTGGTGCGACTCATCAATGATTTGACCCAGTTTTGTTATGAGTTGTGTCCTGTCATGTTTTTCCAGCATGTTTGTTAACTTTCACTCGGTTTTAATTTTGTATTTAGATTCCAGGAAGAATTGATTTCATTTGGGCTTTCTATGTTTTTTGGATTTAACCGTAGGTTACTATTGAGATTTGGGTAGGACCCAATGCATCGATTCTCTTATGGATCTGCGTCTGCTCTGTAGTACGAGTCTTAGAGTCCCATGCCCTATGGGGTTCTTTGTGGTGTGCTCGTGTCCGAGTCTTTGTAGTATCGGTTTTTTCCGTATCTGTATTGAAATCTTGTATGTGCCGAATGGCTTGGCTTTCGGGCCTTAGTTGCAGAAGTCCAATTCTACTTTCCAGACCATGGGGAGCTGAAATCCACAACAGAATCCCGTCATATTCTTCTTCTGTTTCGTCTGGCCCCATTTCTGAATCCTTGCAATTCCTGTTTCCATTGCTTATTGCTAAGTGCCTGATTGACTACGCTAGTAAGCACCCTTCCACAACCTAGCAAAAATCAAGAGCATGCAAGAACAAGTGTCGTAAAGACTGCCACAACCTGTTAACAACCGATCTACTCTTGCAAAAAACGAACAAGAAAAGGGTCTATCTTTCTGTCAATCTTCCTTCCCCTCGTCGGTTGGATTTTGTAAAGCTCTGCACTCTAGTTGTCTTATTTCTATTGAAGTGGCAGGGGATGTTGATCAGGCTGGAACAAAAGGACAGACATGGTTTACTGATACACTTGTTCATTCTTTATCCATCCCATGTTGGACGGTGATTAGAATAACCCATCTATCAGTTATAAGTACTTCCAAACTGATCCAGCCTATAAACTACGTTGTGTCAAATTAATGATATCATTGTCTATTCACCGAGTTCCATCAATATAATGAGGAAAAACATATAATCCTTTTTAAGCTTTCACTAGAGGATATGTGCATTTTCAAATCTCCAAAATAATTATTTTTCTATACATATATATATTTTATTTTTCTTACACCAAATTAAATTAATGTACTCAAATGAGCACTTTAATTTATTGCAAAAAAATTAATAAAATTTTATGGAATTACATTTTTACATTCTTAAATTCGATTTCCCCCCCCCCCCCCCCCCCCCTTGCTAGGGTTTGTGTTTGGAGTGGATAATTATGCCTTAATTCACTGATTTGGATCTAATGTCCAGATTTTTCTTTTAAAAAATTCTCAAGCGTAGCAAAAACGTGTTTGAATTTATAGCCAAAGATAGGGAAGTTTTTCAGATTCCCAAAAAACCTTCTTTTCAGTAGTTCAATGCTAGCAAGGAAGTTTTATTGTGTAGAGAAATTTGATACTGGGCTTGTAGTTTGCGATTGAAATTTGGTACCGGACTTGTAATAATTTGATACTGGTGCTCCACTCAGAAATAGGGCAGGAAAAAAAAAAAAAAAAAAAGAAGACGGGTTGGGTCTAAATTGAGCCATATTTGACCCACCCATATTCAACCCGCTCAAACTCAACCCAACTCATCCATTTGCTCGCCACCTCTATGTAAAACCATCTATGTATATTTAACATCATGGTCACAACTACAACATATTCATTACAGCTCTTTTCTTCTTCCTTTTTGTTTAATCCATTAGCTACTGGGAAGCACTCTGGTTTACATATTACCATATCATATCCATGTTTTATGTAGTTTCCGTGGTGCTTATTCGTACACTACAATTTATTCGGGAGAGAAAAAGAAAAAAAAGAAAAGAAAAAATCACCTAGCCACATTCCCCGGAATTTTACCCAAAGCTTTATTTTCCTTGCATGATCAGGTTTTCTCTAATGCTTTTCAGCTTCCAAAGTGCATCTCTAATGCTAATGCGTCCGTCTGGCGAATCAGCAGTGCAAGTGAGACCAACACCAAGTACTGCAATCGAGCAATCCATCTGTGCTTCCGGAGAAATGGACTGAGCATCGCAAGAAAGACTGCAGTTGGCTAGCATCTGACCAGGATCCAACACTTGATCTACGTTGGTTGCGAAGGCCATTTGCACCCATTTCTTTAGGCTTAAATCTCCTGTGAAACTCTCATGGGTTGGGCTCTTTCCAGTAAAAAGCTCTAGCAACGTGATTCCAAAGCTGTACACGTCCCCCGCAGTCGATGGTTTCTGTCCCGTCCCATATTCTGCATCAAAATTCATTGAATGTAGAAAATATTATCTTGGAGTCTACTTAATGAGTACTTTGCTTGAGAGGATGCATGATAGCTCTATGGAAGAGACACAAAGCAGAGATAAGAAAAGAACAGTCTTGTGTACCTGGAGGTATATAGCCAATGGAGCCCTTCAAAGCATTTGTAGAGGTAATAGAAGTTTGATCAGCAGTTCTGTCAATCAATAGATTAGCCAGCCCAAAATCTCCTACCTTTGCAGTCATATCTCCGTCCAACAGGATGTTGTTAGGCTTCAAATCGCAATGCACAACCACTTGTGCTCCATTTTCATGGTGCAAATAGTCTAAAACACAAGCTACATCAATGGCCACGTTCAATCGATCCACAACATTCAATCCTTGACCATTTGCATGACACCTCTTTCCTGTAATCCAATCGTCCAAGCTTCCGTTAGTCATGAATTCATAAACTAGAGCCAAAAAATTCTTGTTCTTGAAGTCAATGCTCGAGCATGATGTGATAAGTTTCACAAGATTCCGGTGCCTCACATTCCTCAAAGCTGCACACTCAGCAAGAAAGCTCTTCCAACATCCGGTGATCTCTAGGTTAAGGACTTTAATTGCCACAGGTTTTCCTTTTTGGAGATATCCTTTGTAGACAGACCCAAAACTCCCGTTTCCAATCAAATTTTCTGGGTTGAAATTTTGAGTTGCAAAACGAAGTTCGTCATAAGAGACCATTTGATGTTGTCGCTCGACGGAGTTAAAGGAGTTAGATGTGGCTGTGGCTTTCGGTTTCCTTTTCCTTAGGTAGAACACCAATCCAATTGTAGAACATGATGCTGTGATAGCAATGGTCATGATGATAATACGAACCCAGATTAGTCTTTTTCTATGGTCACGACCTTTCTCACGGGCCCAGATAAAACGAAGTTTCGGGTTACCTTCCAGATGAATTATAGAGTGATTTTTGAAAACTCCCCCAATGGGAACCTCTCCTTCTAGGTCATTGAAAGACAAGTTCAATAACTGGAGACCTTGCAATTCTTGTAAGCTATCCGGAATTGAGCCTGAAAGTTTGTTTGAGGAGATGTCAAGAGTTTCCAAACCCTTCAATTCACTTAAAGTATCTGGAATAGGGCCTGTGAACTTGTTTCCTGCCATGCGCAACTCCACCAAGCTTTTACAGTTGCCAACTGAGTTGGGTATGGTTTCTGATAAACCGTTGTTTGAGAGGTCAACCGCGATTACACAATTGAGCGTCCCAATTTCTTGGGGCAAAGGTCCAGTTAACAAGTTATTTGAGAGATTCAGATGAGCGCTTAGACTAGGAAGATTGAGAATTCCTTTGGGTATGCTTCCATTGAGCTTATTACTGGATAAGTCTAATGAAAGCATCTTCTTGAAATTTTCAGAACTTGTCGGTATGGTTCCCTCCAATTCATTTCCCGATAAGTCTATTTGAATCAGGTTTTTGAGATTACCGATGGAAGTCGGAATCTTACCGGAGAGATTATTTGCAGCCAATTCCAATATCATCAGTTCCTCCAAGTGGCATATTTCTTGAGGAATGTCGTATGATATTGAGTTGTGGCTCAAATTTAGCAAGGTCAAACCACTCAGACGCCCAATTGAGGCAGGTATCCTACCATGAATGCGATTTCCCCCCATATAAAATTTTGAAAGAACCTTTGAAAGATTGCCAACTGATTCTGGGATTACTCCCTCTAGAAAGTTTTCTTCAATAGCAAGGAAGCTTAGATAGGAACAGTTTGTCAGGCTAGTAAGAAAATCTAAACCATTATCCCCAAAGCCAACAATCCTATTGAATCCAATGTTGTACCATTGGAGCTCTGGAAGATTACCTAATCCTGGTGGCACAGTTCCATGCAAGTGATTGCTTGCCATGTGAATTTGTTGTATCCTTGTGAGGTTGTGCAGAGATATAGGAATTGTACCCGAGAATTTATTCAAGCAAAAATCGAAAAGTAGGAGATTTGGAAGTGTATCTCCAACATTGCTTGGTAATATACCCCACAAACCATTGGAAGCCACGTTCAAATAAAGAAGCGTAGACATGTTGTATATGGATGGAGGAACTGTACCTGTTAGATTGTTGATGCTGAGATCAAGTTGCTTCAATTTTTGAAGACGCGACAAGTCTTCTGGTATCAAACCATCCAATCCATTGGTGCCTAACCTCAAGCTGATGAGAGATGAGAGATTGGCTAGGGATGGTGGAATTGAACCAAATAGAAGATTTTTTCCCAAGTTCAAAACTTTGAGCATTGTGAGATAACTGAGCTCATTAGGGACTCTCCCTGAAATCTTATTCCGCTCCAAGTCAAGGATCTCGAGCTCCATGCAACGACTTATATTCGGCGGTATCACACCTTCTATGTTGTTGAAACTCATATTCAGGACCCTTAGGCGAAAAAGGGTACCGAGTTGATTAGGAAACGTTCCCATCAAATGGTTGTTTTGCAGTTGAAGTGATCTGAGATATGATAGATTGCCAATCTGAGGGCTTATGGAACCTTTAAGCCCCAAACCAACAAGATGAAGCTCGACCACTCTTGTGCCAACTTTGTTGCAACGGACTCCGGTCCAGTTGCAGGGTGACAAGGTTTGTTCCCAATTAAACAGAGGGTTAAGTGTTTCCGAATTAATACCAGATTTGAGTGAGATCAAAGCCTCCTTATCTGTGGTAATGCTCAATCTTGGGGTCTTTGCGCCAAGAAGTAAGCATTTGGAAGTAATGAATACTACAAAAATGGCAAATTGAAGAATCATGTTGGAGGGGAAAAAACCCATGTGTGATCTCCCCGGGTTTTCGATTTGAGTTTGCAATTGCAGGAGAAAAAGTGGAGGCAATAGAAAGTTTGGCTATGGAAATGGGATTTTGAGCTTGAAAGTTACAGAAACACTACGTACCTGGACAAAGAAGCAGCTAGAAAATACCTGAAATCTGAGAGGCCATCATCATGGGACCCATCCACCTACCCAGCTCACCTCTTTTTCTCAGGCTAGCACGGTAGCCCCCACGCGTAACCTCTCTCTCTCCTTTTTTTTTTGAGCTGCATCTCTCTCTCTCTCTCCCCTTGTGGCTAAACTTCCAAAACAGGGGAAAGGACGTCTAAGTTTGATCAAAACTAGTTTAATTTGGTGGGAAAAAAAAACAAAATTATTGCACGGAAGTATTTTACTAAATTTTTTTTTTGCACAAAAGTACTTTATTTTTTGATCCAAATGATATTGCAAAGCCAACAATGTGAAATACTTTTGTACACAATTTTTCAATTTTTTTCGGTTCGAATTAAATATCTCTATTAATAGTTTGATTACGTGCAGAAAAAAATGAAAAATATGCGTTGATGTAGTTCGTTTTTTTTATCCGAAGGAAATTACAAAGTACTTTATTGATGAATGTAGTAGCAACAATATTGGGGTGCTAGGGGTAGAAGCGTAAGACCAACACCCGGACTAAATATGGATACGGGTAGCAGTGTAAGACCTACACCCGGACTAAATATAGATAGGGCCAGACCTGTCCGTCCATATTTAAGAAGGGCTAGGGTGGATAAATTAGTCCGGACCATAATTAGTCCAGTCTCACATTTTTATTAAACCAAGGCAAGACAGTGGGACCCATGTAAGAATGAGGCGGAAGTCAGGTTGCTCTCTCAGTATTTTCGGAGTGTTTTGTCTGGGTATGTAGCAGCGTTACGAATTTTATGGTCAAGTTTAAGCCACATCGACAAAAACCTAGTTGGCTATTTATACTAGTCAAGTCATTTCTTTTCCACTTAACAAGTTTCCACGGCTATTCGTAGTACTTGTCAAGTTTTTTTCTTTTCCAACTTAAAATCTACACTCCGTTCAAAAAAAAAAACTTAAAATCTACACGTCTTGTTCCATCAAATGCATCAACAATCGACATAAATTCCATGTGGTGTGAAAATACATATGAGGTCACTAAGCAGTGGCGACTCCCGGAGTTCAGAAGTGTGAGGTCATTCATAAATATTACTTTTTGTCTCATTTTAAATGTCTACATTTCTAGTTTGGGATGTCCCAAAATAAGTGTCCACTTTTTATAAGTAACCATCAAAACATACCAAACATTCAATTTTACCCCTTAAAAATACTCTTTCGTTCCTAATTGATTTGACAGTTTTTGATATTCCTATCATTCTTAAATTGACAATATCTTTCAACATATAATATTTTTCATAATTTGAAAACTTTATATAATAGAATTAATTGAAATATATCCAACAAGAACCATATTACATATCTTGTGAGATTCATATTGAAGGATATAAACAATTTAAATGCATTTAATTGACTTCAAAGTTTTTAAGGTTACTTTTGAAAATTTAGAGCACAAATTTTAACTTCTTAAAAAGCTCGATTTCCCGTAGAGGACATTTAAATTGGGACGTATGGAGTAAATACTTTGATTAACAATAAATCAAAGAAAAACGTCACAGTACTGACAACTAAAAATCTTATGCCAACAAAAATCACATTCATAGCTCAACTTTGCAAGACAGATCAACCTCTTTGATCAAAAGAATGAAACGAGTGAGAAGGATTCAAACAAACCCAAAGAAGCAACTTTTATTAACTTTTACAAGTTATCTAGTGGTGTCACCACCAAATTCAGGGGTTCATTTATGAATATTTAAAAAATTTTAATATAATAGTAGTAAAATTTATTTTTCCTGTGGGGTCGGCTGACCCCACTCTCTATAAGGTGGAGTCGTCAGTGGTCACTAGAAGCTTTTTTGTTCGTTAATTTCAGGCCTCGGAATTAGTGGAAGTGTGCATAATTTGTCCCACATATCTGATTTTCAGAAAAGAACTACTTTTGCCGAAATTTGCTAGAACGAAACTTGGACCGTAATCAGATTACGGTCTGAATTGGATGCTTTGATAATAAAAAAAAGAGACTAAGTGCTGCATCAACGATGCTTAATTTCATTCTTACTATTAACAAAATTGAAGAGGTACAAAAAGTCTCATGGCGTGCTGGGGACTTTGAAGCATTCTTTGCGGAAGGAGCTGTTTTAGAAACGAATTACTTTGGGGACCTAAAACCTTGAAGCATCTTTTACGCTCTCTACTCCTAAAGGTCACTTCTACCTACCCCAATGACAGGTAGGTCAAGATTGCGCATCTAGTCCTCAGCGGCTCAAGCTCAGTTGTCAAAAAATGACGCCTAAGACAAAGCAGAGCAAAACACGTTTATTTGAAATAATTAATTCCGAAACTGCTCTAACGCGCGACTTTCTTCTCTTTTCCTGCTTCTTACTCGATTGTTCTCGTCGAGGCTCAACCTTTTCATTGGCTTGAGCAGAAATAGAGTACTAGGCCCAGAGCGTAGTATAGAGAAGAAAGATTCTAATGACCCCTTCCTTCCTTGTTGTGCTTGTAGTTTCATAAGCACTCACAGGCCCAATACGATCTCTCAGCTGTTCCGCTATCCGGTTGTCAAGGAGAATGAATTCGTAGCTTGGTTCTCAAAGAAGGGTAGCGGAGTTTCCACTTGAAAGCCGACGCCTTCACTCTTTTTGTCAAGTCTTTCAGTACTATTCCCCTCCTGAATGAACTCTTTAACTAGAGGAAAGACAGAAAGGGAGAAACGGTAATTTATTTGAAATAATTAATCGGAAACTGCCCTAACGCGCGACTTTCTTCTCTTTTCCTACTTCTTACTCGATCGTTCTCCTTCACCTTCGTCCTCCCTCCCACCATCTCCCCTCCCAATCCGCTCACCACCACCATCACGACGGCAAACAACGCAAGGAGGAGGAGAATCAGTGTCAACAATGATTGCCTCGCCATAATCGCCAATGAGTTTTGAAACCCATATATATAGGACGGCAAATTAAAATTTGAACCATACACAAGATATCAATCACCCAAACGGCATCTCAATAAACACAATCTGATATGCTCAACATAATGCAAAATAAAATGAAATAAACAAGACTAGAGAATTACGTAGAAACTACTAAGGGTCTAATACCCTAAGCATAAAACCACGGCCGTATCCACAATTTTATTCCACAAACCAAAAGGTTTACAAGAGTTATCAATTTAGGAATTACCCACAAGCTTCTAGTGACACCTAAATCCAACCCTTGATGTAGTGTCCCGTACACATCTTTGATTCCATGGACTCCTCAAACAATCTCGTCTTGATCTCTGAAACAAATCGGCACTGCACGTTTGCACCCATTCGGCTCAAGTAGGAGCAGCAACAACAAAACATGATACGAAAAACATGATTCTTAATGAAGGTTTAATTTTTGAAGAAAAAGAATTAGTCTAGAGCATATGCATGGCGAACAAAAGCATAGCAAGATTGACATGTGAAATTGATCAAACCACGTTTAGATCATCGTTTTTACATCAAGAACGCACCAGGTATGCAGAAAATGTTAGAAAGTCTATATTCTGCTGATGCAAGGAGGTAAGCACCCTAAAAGAGAGAGAATTGCTTATAAAGTGCCAATGACAGAACCCTAGTGAGGACCAATAAGAAAACACCACATACACAAGGAAATAGGCGTTGCACTTATAAACATGCTTGTAAACTAGCTACAAGCGCTAATTGGCGCCACGGAGAAGAACAGACTACTACAAAGTGCTTGTAGAATATCAAGTGCAATAACTATCCTCTGAAACTACTTGGAACAAACAGTAGTGAAGCGTCAGATGAAAAGCAAGCGCAATGGGTAGAGCTCATCAAGCGCAATGGGTAGAGCTCATCAAGCGCTAGATATCCACTGAATCTCTTATGAAAGAGGTACATGCCTTAGAAATTTATTGAATGCTCAAACTATATAAGACTTCAAATGAAAAATCATGCATCATAAAAAAATTAAACACCTAATCTGAATGAAGACATGATAATGCAACCTGATACCTTTCAAGATCCGAATTCGAGCTAAAGCACGTGCAAGGAAAGATCCTCAATAGCTTCAACCAATGGGTGGATTGTCTAGACACAAACCAAAATTAAATAACCTCCCAAACCCAAAAGGAAAAGACTAATTACATGATCAAAATGTATATCGAATCCTGGAAATCGCCAATAACATTTACAATCTCCCCCTTTGGCATTTCCGTCACAAAACCAAAATCTATACATTGAAACAAACCCTAGCTAGACAAAGAACCATCAAAACTTAATCCAACTAGACTAAAACTTAAATGTAGATCACTGAAAACCTGCAAACAATAAATAATCCAAACACAAAAGAAAGCATGGACAAGAAATTGTTTAAACATGTTAGCGTAGCGGAAATCAGATCGACAAGAACATGCTGAAAATTATCAACTAAAGCATGCTATCATAAATCAGCAGGACATCAGATAAAGCAAAATTGTGGAAGAGAAATAGCATAGATAAAACATCCCTAGCCACAGGATCAGAATAGCAACCCCCAAACATGGGCACCAAGAACTAGTAGCAGCGGGAATAAACATAAGCCCCAAGCATGGGCACCAAGAACTAGTAGCAGCTGGAATCAACAAAAGTAGCAAGCCCTTCCAAGGGCACTAAAAACAGCAGCAAATATACACACAAGTAGCGGGAACAAACATAAGTAGCAAGAGACAACCAACTCTCTTCTCACAATCAAACCATACACCTAATCACATTCCCCGGAATTTTACTCAAAGCTTTATTTTCCTTGCATGATCAGCTTTGAAAAGGTTTCCTCTGATGCTTTTCAGCTTGCAAAGTGCATCTCTCATGCTAATGCGTCCGGCCGGCGAATCACCAGTGCAAGCGAGACCAACACCAAGAACTGCAATCGAGCAATCCATCTGTGCTTCCGGAGTGATGGACTTAGCATCGTAAGAGAGACTGCAGTTGGTTAGCATCAGACCAGGATCCAACACTTGATCTATGTTGGTGGCGAAGGCCATTTGCACCCATTTCTTTAGGCTTAAATCTCCTGTGAAACTCTCGTGGGTTGGGCTCTTTCCAGTAAAAAGCTCTAGCAACATGATTCCGTAGCTGTACACGTCCCCCGCCGTTGATGGTTTCTGTCCCATACCATATTCTGCATCAAAATTCATCAAATGCAATAAAATTATCTTGGAGTCTGAGTAATTTGCTTGAGAGGATGCATAACTGCATACATTTGAAAGCTCCATGGAATAAAACAAAGTAGAAATAAGAAAAAACATACATGTCCCACAGTTCTAGGGCGAGCTTGTTCGTTTCTCTTCTTTAAAAACGTATTTCAAAAAAATTTGACTGCTTTGTTATTCGTAATTTTTCATCTTTAACTGATTTTTTTCCAAAATTTATATATATATATATATATTTTTGCTTAGATATATATAGCGTACTTCATTCTGAAATTTAAAAAAAGGCTAATGATTTCTACACTCTTTTTTGATGGATGCACTTCATTTTTTTGAGTGAAACATTTGTGTGTAATTTTTGCACTCATAGACAAGAAAGAGAGTTTATCAACAAAAAAAATGTGAAAATTATTTTCTTTAAAAAAATTTGAAAACTCTTTAAAAATTCACTAAAAAACAAAAAGTTGATAAAAAAAAGTCAAATGGTCAAAAGTCAAGGTCAAAGGTTGCTATTTTTTTCGTTTTTAGTAACCCATTTATATTTTCGTGAATTTTTTTTTTTGTACTTTTCAAATGTGTCTTACTAGATGTATTTTAAAAGAAAATAAGGTCGTTAAAATGTAAAAATATTTTACTAAAGACGCAAAAAAACACAACCCTATATAAGTTTATTTTTATTTTTATGTCGGAAAGCTTATTTGGAGAAACACAACCGTAAACAAACCTGGAGGTATGTAGCCAACGGAGCCCTTCAAAACATCTGTAGAGGTGATAGAAGTTTGGTCGGCAGCACTGTCAATCAATAGCTTAGCAAGCCCAAAATCTCCTACTTTTGCAGTCATATCTTTGTCCAACAGGATGTTGCTAGGCTTCAAATCGCAATGCACAACCACTTGTGCTCCGTTTTCATGGTGCAAATAGTCTAGAACAGAAGCTACATCAATGGCCACGTTCAATCGATCCACAACATTCAATCCTTGACCATTTTCATGACTCCTCTTTCCTGTAATCCAATCTTCCAAGCTTCCATTTGTCATGAATTCATACACAAGAGCCAGAAAATTCTTGTTCTTGAAGTCAATGCTCGAGCATGATGTGATAAGTTTCACAAGATTCCGGTGCCTCACATTCCTCAAAGCCGCACACTCAGCAAGAAAGCTCTTCAAATATCCGGTTACGTCTACGTTAAGGACTTTAATTGCCACGGGTTTTCTTTCTTCAAGGTATCCTTTGTAGACAGACCCAAAACTCCCGTTTCCAATCAAATTTTCTGGGTTGAAATTTTCAGTTGCTAAACGAAGTTGGTCATAAGAGACCATTTGATGTTGTCGCTCAAAGGAGTTATATGACGCTGTGACTTCCGGTTTCCTTTTCCTTAGGTAGAACACCAAGCCAATTATAGAACATGATGCTATGATTGTTATGATGATAACACAAACCCAGATTAATCTTTTTCTATGGTCACGACCTTTCTCACATGCGAAATGGAAGCAAAGTTTTGGGTTACCTTCCAAATGAATTTTAGAAAGATTTGTGAAAACTCCCCCAACAGGTACTTTTCCATCCAGGTCATTGAAAGACAAGTTCAATAACTGGAGGCCTTGCAATTTTTGTAAGCTATCCGGAATTGAGCCAGAAAGCTTGTTTGAGGAGATGTCAAGAGTTTCCAAACCTTTCAATTCACTTAAAGTATCAAGAATAGGGCCCGTGAACGTGTTATTTGCTAGGAGCAACTTCTCCAAGCTTTTGCAATTGCCAATTGAGCTGGGTATGGTTTCTGATAAACCATTGTCTGAGAGGTCAACCACGATTACACTTTTGAGGGTCTCAATTTCTCGCGGCAAAGGTCCAGTTAACAAGTTATTTGAGAGATTCAGATGAGTGCTTAGACTACGAAGATTGAGAATTTCTTTGGGTATGCTTCCATTGAGCTTATTATAAGATAAGTCCAATGAAAGCAACCTCTGGAAATTTCCAAAACTTGTCGGTATGGTTCCCTCCAATTCATTTTCTGATAAATCTATTTCAATCAGGTTCTTCAGACTACCGAGGGAAGTCGGAATCTTACCGGAGATATTATTTCCAGCCAATTCCAATTTCGACAGTTCCTCCAAGTGGCCTATTTCTTGAGGAATTTCATATGATATTGAGTTATAGCTCAAATTTAACAAGGCCAAACCACTCAGATGCCCAATCGAGGCTGGTATCCTGCCATGAATGCGATTTCCTCCCATATATAATTTTGAAAGAACCTTGGAAAGATTGCCAATGGACTCAGGAATTACACCCTCTAGAAGATTTTCATCAACAGCAAGGAAGTTTAGACGAGTACTATTTGTCAGGCTAGTAAGAAAATCTAAACCATTATCCCCAATGCTAACAATCCTATTGAACCCAATGTTGTACCTTTGGAGCTCTGGAAGATTTCCTAATCCTGGTGGCACAGTTCCGTGCAAGTGATTGTGTGGCATGCGAATTTGTTGTATCCTTGTGAGGTTGTGCAAAGACCCGGGAATCGTACCCGTGAATTTATTAATGCAAAAATTGAGAAATAGGAGATTTGGGAGTGTATCTCCAACATTGCTCGGTAACATACCCCACAAACTATTGGAAGCCAAGTTCAAATACTCGAGGGAAGACATGTTGTATATGGATGGAGGAACTGTACCTGTCAGATTGTTGATCGCGAGATCAAGTCGCTTCATCTTCTGAAGACGCGACAAGTCACCTGGTATCATGCCATCCAATTGATTGGTGCCTAAACTTAAGCTGATGAGTGATGTGAGATTGGCTAGGGATGGTGGAATCCAACCAAAAAGACTATTTTTTCCCAAGTTCAAAACTTGGAGCTTTGTGAGATAACTGATCTCAGTAGGGATTCTCCCTGAAATCTTATTTCGCTCCAAGTCAAGGATCTCGAGCTCCATGCAACGACTTATATTCGGCGGTATCATACCTTGTATGGTGTTGATACTCATATTTAGGACCCTTAGGCGAAAAAGGTTATTGAGTTGATCAGGAAATGTTCCCGTCAACTGGTTGTTTTGTAGTTGAAGTGATCTGAGAAATGACAGATTGCCAATCTGAGGACTTATGAAACCTTTAAGCCCCAAGCCAACAAGATCAAGCTCGACCACTCTTGTGCCAACTTTGTTGCAACGGACTCCGGTCCAGTTGCAGGGTGACAAAGTTTGGTCCCAAGAGGATAGAGGGTCAAGTGATTCCACCTGAAGACCAGATTTGAATGAGATCAAAGCCTCCTTATCTGTGATAATGCTCAATCTAGGGGTCTCTTGAGCAAGATATAAGCTTTTGGAAGTAATGAAAACTGTGAAAATGGCAAATTGAAGAATGATGTTGTAGGGAGAAAAACCCATGAGTGATCACCTGGGTTTTCAATTTGATGTTGCAATTAGGAGAAAAAGTGCAGACTTATAAAGGCCGCGAAGATGGGATTTTGGTGTTCTGGGATGGCTAGCTATAGATGTTCGGAGTCTTGAGAATTGAAATTTAGGCTATATAGAATTTGGCATAGAATTTTAGGCTACTTATAAGAGCATTTTGGTAGTTAAAGTTTGAAGGTTTGGTTTGAAATGAAAAAAGGTGGGGATGTCTATGTTTGCCTTGGGATGTTGGTTTTCATGGTGGGTTTTATTGGGTGGACAATCAATTTTCTTTTCAAAAATGTTACTAGTATCTAAGAAAAGTTTTTTCCGCAAATATCCAGGGAAGAGAAATGAACGGTTCATATTCGCAATTATATGAATTTGCACCATTCATTTCTCTTTCTTGGATATTTTTGGAGAAACTTTTTATATACCCTATCATCCTTCTTTTCCTTTTCATTTAGTTGGCATTTTGCCATCCCTTTTTTTTTTTTTAAATCAAGTAGCTGAAAAATAGATTGAGATTTTGCAATTAGTAGCAGGGATAGAAGACCTTGTTCAGTTGGGTTTCCAAAACCCGGTCTCCATTTTATAATAGCGGGCCCCTCTGATCCGAAGTACATTTTTTCTCTCCTTTCTATTTGAGGAGACACTATCCTAGTGCACAAATTGTGCACAAATGAGTTGGTGGAGTCCACTTCGGAGTCTCATACAAATGATCCAAGCCGTTCATCAACTTTAAAATAATTTTTTGAGTCGCTTCAAAAAAAGTTAGCTCAATCAGATTTTTATAACTACTTGATCCAATTAGTTAACTTTTATGTAAAATTTCTTCACATTTTATGATTTCTAAATTTTGAATGAAAATTGAAAGATTGGATCAAATATTTAAAGTTTTTAGATTGAGCTGATTTCCTCGTAGGCCAATCAAAAAATTATTTTAAAGTTTCAAGTGCACTTTCCGAGTTTCATAATTCTTCTCTGTTTCTATAATCTGTGATGAATGAAATTCTTCTTCGTCTGAACGGAGATGGGAATGGGAGTTTGAGATTGAAATTTATGGTAAAGTCTTATGGCATTGTGGACTTTGCCAACCTCGGTGGACGACCTAGTTCTGTGGTGGTATGTGGACTAATAAGTGAATGCATGGCTATTTATACAAGTCAAGAAGTCTTTTCTTTCCACTACACGTCTTGTTTGCATCACTAAATGAATATCTTAATTTAATTTAATTGTTTTGGTTCTAACTATTTGATTTACTTGTTTCAACTCTCAAAAAAGATAGTTTTTTAAAAAAAAAAAAATCTTTTGGCTTTACAATCCCCATTAAGCATGAATACGAACTCGACAAGGCACAAAAACAGACACAGCAGGGGCATGGAACGACGCGAATTGTGACACGTCCATGGGGCCTAGATTACTTTAACGACCATGACACAATTAATAAGTAAACAAGTTGGGTTGGCATGACCCAAAGCATGTTAGACACAAAAATAATTGGGCTGGCTCACCATGGCATGACTCATTTTACACCTCTAACCAATTATGCGGTCATTCCAGGCCACCATGGATCGGCCGAGACTCTAGCATAAACCTTGTGCTCCTACATTGTTGTTTAAGTAATAATAACTGTTCTTAATTTCTGTTTAGTTTTTGTCATAACTTTTGGATTAATCCCTTGTCTCGATTAGAAGAGTCTAAAAATTACACCAAAACATAAAAAATTTGATACAGAGAAACTAGACCATAATCACATGAAGTGTTGCATCAAGAATGCCTAGTTTGGAAAGCGTGTCAATTGTCAGCCTACTTAATTAGGTTTTTACTATTCAAAAACAAAAAGGACAGTAGTACCAAAATCCAAGATAACCAAAAAGTCAGGACCCTGCTATGGGTACAGAATTTTTTGTACAGAAATTGTACAAATCGCTCTCGGGGATCCACTTTTGGGTCCCACAAGAGTGATCCGAACCGTTCATTATTCTTAAAACATTTTTCCGAGAGGCCCCTCAAAATTTCAGCTCAATCGGACGCTTAGAAGTACTTGAACCAAAGTCCCACCGTTTCAATCACTTCTAACTGTGTGGGACTTTGGTTCAAACACTTCTAACCGTCCGATTGAGCTGAAATTTTGTGGGGCCCCTCGGAAAAATGTTCTAAGAATAATGAACGGTTCGGATCACTCGTGTGGGACCCAAAAGTGGGTCCCTGAGAGCGATTTGTACAATTTCTGTACAAATTTTTTTGTACCTGTAGGTTTATCCAAAAAGTCATAGCTTTTGGTCGACTTTAAAAAAGTATTCTTTGCGGAAGGAGCTGTTTTTGCAGAATGGATTAGTAGTCGAGGACTGGAAGTATTCAAAAACTGAACAATGCCCTTGTATTTTTCCTGGGTATCAGTTTGCTAATTTTCTGCTCAACAGAAACGGTTTCCCCATGGGAATGTTCTACAATTATAGAAGATATTAAAAGTTTTGCAACCTCTCGTAACTGCTCTTTCTCGGGTAAATAGGAAGTGTAATAGAGTTGCTCACTGGATTACATCCCATTTTTTCAATGATGTTATTGTTGGAAATCTATGATGGGCCAAATACACTTAAACAAGTAGGAGAGATGTAGGGGAGGAGATAACACACAAATTTGTGATAAAATGCTTCAATAATCTTTATCACACTTGACTACTCCATAATAGTTCATTCACTCTACTCAACCTCACTCTGTCTTCAACTATCTCTCTACTTTCCATCACACTATTATCACTAGATTACACTGATATTTATAGGCTCCTAGTTACATGAACCTAGCCAAGTACATGAGTGTTTACATTTGTGACCCTTCATCTATATACATGAATACTTCAAGAGACTATTCAACTACATACACGAACCACACCATTCATGTATCAAGTGTCTATAGACTCTATACAACTCCCTAGAATTCACAATTTCCTAAAATCAAGTTTACTTTCCAACAGTTATCTCCCATGAATGGGTGTAACGTTTAATCCCCCTCCCCCACTCTCCTAACTTTGCATGCCGGATAAAAAAGTTTGCCAATTTCTTGATTGGGCAAACTTCCCTAATGGGCCAACCGAAAATAATACTTGTACCTTAATTTAACAGAAATGATTAAAGGTCCAATACGCCATCGTCTTTTTTTTTTTTTTAACTATTCTTCTCCTTCCTTAAATCTAAACAATCCATCCCCTATACCAAAAAATGGGCCCGAACCGTTCATATTATAAAGCTTGACGAGTACTGCATTCATACCAAAATTCAAGTCAATCAGAAAAAGGATATGTAATCGTCGAATAAAATTTATTATGAAGTACTTGAATTTTCAGATTTAACTTTACCTTTCATTTTAACGAGAACCTGATCACTGAGTTATTGATGTCTGATAGATAACTATTTGAATAATACATTTTGTATGCCTTGGATTAAATTTTTAAGCAAAAAATTTATGTGCTCTCCTCGATTAATCATCGAGGACCAACCGTCCTCGAGTGCAACGTGAAACCTTGAAAGTATATCCATTACGCTAGGAGCAACTTGTAAAAGTCAATTATACTTTCGGGTCCATCTGGAGCTGGATTCGAAAACAGAATGCCGACCCATTCTTTCCACGTTCGTGTGGCTCCATTTCTTAATCCTTGAAAATTTCTGTTTCCCATTGCCCAGTGCCTGATTGACTTCGCTAGCTAGCACCCTTCCACAGCCTAGCAAAAATCAAGAACAACATCATGGTGTCGTAAAGAACACCACAACCTGTAAACCTTGTGATTTCGCAATGAGACGACTTAGAGAGCGTGTCTTCACTGGGGTTTTGTTCGACTCTAGAGCAATCTGACATCCATTTTGAAGCTGTTTTATGGGCCCTAGTAGCAGGGTTGGAGCAAGGCCTTCCGAGGCTTTATGCTACTCAATCTATTTCTTGATCATTGTACTATTTCCTTTATTTTCTCTTGCTTTTTGAGATGCAAAATTTTGAATCTTACTTTTAAGAACAAGTTGTTAGGACACAGTTGATCTTAGTTAGGTTTTCGTCTGTTTTAATTTTGTAATACTTCGTTCCGCGACATCAAGCCTTGGTAGCATTTTATCATCGCACGCCTTGTCACAGGCCTAATTTGGCTCCCATCGCCCTTTTTAACACCCTTCCACAGCCAAGCAAGAATCAATAGCAAAGAAAGAATTGCCCTTTAACCGCTAGTACATATACGCTACTACAACATTAAGGCACTTCAACAAGTTGATGTTGGTAAATGCTTGACAATCGCAGTATGCAAAATATGCAATTCAAATGCCGTGAGAGTCTTACATTGTAAGGACCCAAATTTTTAAATGAATTTCCGTAAATAATATTGGGAAAATGTGAGGAATTGAATTTCATAAAGAACCTTGGGTCAACGCGCGAAAATAAGACACGTGGGCGAGATTTGCTATACATAAGTCAATGCATGGGGTGTGGGTGTAATTAGCTATTCTTGTGTTTAAGTGAGAAAGAGAAAGAGCACAAAAATCAGTCCCTTTCCCCTCTTGAAAATTTCAGCTGCCCCATTCTCTCTCCTCTCCTCCATTAAAGCCACTCCAAGCTCACAAATCTCCCTCTCCATCAAACCCCTTCACAAATGGACCTTGGAATATTGTTCTACGCGTGATTTGAAGCCCGGAACTTACTCTTTTTGCACCTTGAAGCTCAAAAATGGGATTTTCCAATTTGGGGATCTAAGAATTCAATTTTCTCAAGTTTGAAGCTCAACCCTTGAGGTAGGGAACCTAATCTCCACCTCCTATCCTCATTTGTATGATATTTATGTCATTCATGTGTTCAATTTCATGATTATTGGTCATTCGTTGAAAAACCCATTTTTTTGGGCATGTGTTCTTGATTAATTCTTGATCAAATCTTGTAAATTGATGAGCCCCAATGTAAACTTATGTTAGATTTAACCTCCCTTACTTGTATTGGACCAATTCTTGCATAAACATTTGAGATTGGATCAAAGATTGATGAGTTTGGCCTTGAATTGAAAATCTGTCCGAAGCTGATTTGTACCTATACCCCTGCATCCGGGTATTGATACCAGATGCCTCTGTCCCAATTTTTTTTTGTTTTCTTGTTTGAACTTCCTTTGATCTTGGGGTACCTTGGGCCTTCCTCCAACACCTTGTACACTCATAATTGAGCTTAATACCGATTGTTTGACTTCCATTTGACATCAACGCTTATGTTGGGACACGGTGTGAGTTTGGAGTGCATACTTGTGTTAAAAACACCATTATCAGCCACAAAATGGAACTATTGGATTTTGTTGAACTTAATGGTGTGTGTTATGAGTTTGGATGGTACAAGTGACTTATAGTATGATATTGGTTATATCCCAAGGCCACCTTACGGTGTTCTCTTGGTCATGGGTGCGCGGAGCCCAAGAAATCCGGCCATTTATATAATTCCAACATTGGTTGGTCATGGGTGTGCGGAGCCCAAGAAATCCGGCCATTACTCGAGTTAAGAAGCTATGGGAGCCAGGCCCCGTAATTCCCGATGATAAGAAGCTATGGGAGTCGGGCCCCGTAATTCCCGTGATATAGTAAATCAGGTGGATGTGTGTGAGTTGGTTTAAACATGTTGGACTTCAAATGAACTTTCTAAGACTTTAATGTGTGAGATGGAATTTTGGAATGACACTGGGGCACAATGGACGCTTAAGAAACATAACGGGACACTTGTGGATACGATGACACGTAGTTGGATACTTGGTGGACACCTTAACACGTGGATGTTCTCGTCTCATGCCTTAGTCACTTTTCGTGCACTTCTTTCCTCTCATGGTGCATCTATCATTCACATGATCATAGTAGCTGGAGATTGAGCTTTCCTACTGGGCTTGTAGCTCACCCTTTCATTTTCAGGTACCCATTGAGGAGCATGACGTGGTTGCATTGGGATGCGTGCATGCATGACTTTTGAAAACTTATAGATGGAGTTATACTTTCATCTTGACATAGTAGTATTTTTTGGCCGAGATGGCATTGTAACTCTTAGTTCATTCAATCTTTTGACTGTAGAACTTGTAACAACATTTCTAAACTACTAGGTTATGTATTTGGGTACGGGTACGAGGTATCGCTAGATTTGGATCGGTTTATTGTATTAAACCATGACTTTCTTATGAAGACTTTGACTTTTTCATCGGTTTATGTTTGACTTGTTGACTATCCTACGTGGATATTTTTGGTAATTATGTTTATAAAATCGAGGGCGTGACATACATGACGTCTCCACCATATATTTTGTAATTTGTATGGAGAAGCAAACAATTCTCATTCGTAACATGATCTTGAGATTGTGTTACTCTTATTCAACATATGAACTTGAGGAAGATATCAAAAGACGTTTTGTGATTTCACAATAAAAACCAGTGAAATTAGTTCAAAAGTTTTCAACAATTGAATTGTTGCAGGAATTGGACTGCGAGAACCACATTCAGGAGTACACAGATTGTAAGATGGGAGGAAAGATATTATGCAATCTTATCCATACATCACATGGTTGCAACATATTACTGAATTGAGACTGATTTGGGATTCCAACTACAAGAAGTTGACTTAATACTAGATTTACAACAAAAAATTTATGTGATACAAAAAATTTCAAAGTCAATTCCGACTCCAGTACATAAAGCTATTTAAAAATAGCACTAGAATTGAAATATCAAATTTAAAGCCATGCAAAACAAAGGCAACTCAAGTTTGATCACTATGTGTACCACGTTGCTTGACCGACCAGGTGACTAAAAATAAGACGAATAAAGACGCGTCCCAAGCGTAGGACTCTTGACCAGTGTAGCACAATAAATCCGGAAGTACCGGAGTCGAACCACAGAGACGACTGGAGTGCTTGACTCAAAAGCGAGAGAGTGCAGCTTGAACTAGCTCTTAGGTAGCTACCCTTTGATTTTATGAAATTTATTAACTAAATTACTAAGCTAAATTGACTGAATGCAAATTAATAAAGAGAGCACAGCTGAGGGAATCCGGCGACCGCGTCTAGCCTAACCAATGTTTACTCGGGCCACAATTTCTCTTTTTACTGATTTTAGAATAAGAAAAGGCTCCCTAACAAATGCGCACCGCCTGTCACCAAATTCCGTGCGCATTCGAATTCCGGCGATGCCTGGGTTTTGTTTGTTAGAGGAATTTTCGTTTCCTAAAACTGCCCGAAAAACAAGTTAATTCGGCACCGAGGTGAAACATTAATTAGTCCGGACTTGCGGCGCCTTCGCCCCGCAGCCGCACTCAGAACGACTACTCACTCATGATAGTATTGATTGCAGAAAACAAATTAAACCTAGATCTAAGCATACTCAAAGATTAAAATATGAAAACAATCGATAATGGTACCGTAAATTGCAAGATAAGAACCCGGAAGATGGAGTTCTGAAAAATAAACTTGAATGTAAACTGCTGAAGAAGAAAAAACAGTAGCCGAACTTCGAAGAAAACAAAAACCTAAGGAGAATTCGTGGAACCCTAATCTGGGTTAAAACATAAGTATATATAGTAATCTAGAAATCCTAATGAAAATCTAACGAAAATCTTATTATTCTCCGCGGAAAAGACCGAACGACGCCGTTCAGTACGCCAAGTTATCCATTCGGTAGCGCTACTGAGAAATAGGTGTAGCGCTACCGCTTTGCTATCAAGCGGCGTTGACCGGCTGCTCCCCTTCTTTGACCGTTGACCCTTTAACGCTATTACGCCGGTAGCGCTACACCACTTTTGGTGTAGCGCTCGAAAACTTTCTGTTCATTTTTGGGTAGGATTTGTGCCCAATTTGAGCGCTCCAAGGAATTGGGGTAGCGCGCCCGACGGTTTTCGATCACTTCCATGCAAACTCCGCTCTCCTCCAACTCCTGATCAACGTGCATGTACTTCCAATATCACGAAATTGCACCCAAATCCCTGAATTATCTGCAAAATACGCTCAACACCCACAAATACCACGTGCACATATTAATCGGAAAATAAAGCTCAAAACGCACGTCTAACATGCCAAATCACCCTACTTAGGCGCCTGATAAGCAAGCTTCCCACGCGCCTATCACATCCCCCAACTTGAGCGTTGCTAGTCCCTAGTAACGAACGAAACAAAACTAACAAAAACAAACACAACGACTCAATAAGGGATACGAGGGTTATGCAACTTGTACAAAATCAAATGACCAATTCAAATATCATCTCTTAATTTCCCACAACTCGGTCACATGCATGCCCCAACGAAAATTCAAATGATTCCATCCCTCAACAAAGTTTGAGATAAAATGTTCCCACGTGACACAATATCACTCGTACTCACCGAATCACTCTACATCCCATGTGAGGCGCCTGGCGATCAACGTGGAATGAACAAAATCACCACGTGCCAGTCAAAACAACGCCGAAATATGCAATGGAAGCTCTCAAAACAAGATACCACACTTCCACGATCAAATATAACACATGCATGCAGGAGAGTCAAACGACGTGTATCGGGTCAACTAAGGGCTTCGTTAGGCTTATAATGACCGTGGTTAACAAGATAAACGGAAAACATGCAAAGGGTGACAGCCTATAGAAGCTCATGGTCAATCTACCCAGACTGGCCGTCACCAACACAGATAAACACAAACACTAATATCACCTAACAACAACTAAAGTTTTAACACCACTCAGAACAAAACAAAACAAGTAAAGTTCGACACAACCACCGACCACACAGACGGTCAAACCACCGACATAAAACAAACACATAAAACATCATAACTCCCTACAGCTTAGACATCACATAGAATAACAAACTATAAAACTAACACCACCAGTCCAACCCATGTCCAACTCGTGCTCAATCATCATGACCTCCAAACTCAGCATCAGACTGCTCCTCCTCAGGGTTCCATAACTTTGGTGAGTTTAGGTTCGGAAGGTCTAGAGGTTAAGGTTTGAATGGAGAAGAAGGACGAAGGAAAATGAGAATGATGGGTTGGAGAGAGAGAGAGAGAGTGGGGAAAAATCGAATGGTCCCCCTCAACTTGACTGAGTTTTCTTTTTTTTTCTTTCTTTTTTCTGGAAAACTTGGAAATTCATAGCAACGGGTCAAAGGGTCAGTTGACCGTCTGTCCACCTCTCTCTTATCATCAAGATGGGTGAATTTGGGGAAAGAAGAAATGGATTAAGGTTTAGGGGTTTTTTTTTTTTTTTTTTTTTTGCAACAAAGACATGGCACCCCAAAAGCAACATTTTAAATTTCGATGCTCCTCTATTCCATTGATTCGAGGCCTTTAAAAATGCGCACAGAGTTGGACCACCAAACCGACACACCAACCAAACACCGGTTTCCGAAGTTTGACACAGGAACTGACACGACTGGTTTAACATGGGATCAATGGGACACATATAGTGGTTTAATCATGCAAAGATGGCCTTGTTTCATCCCCTAAACACGTCACCAACGCTCCCACATGCATATGAAACATTAAAATCATTCTCTGTGGTACAAACGCCTACTATTTTATGCGAGTGCGGAAAGTGAAGAACAAAGAAACATAGGATGCTTTAAGGACATACTGTGCACAACGTGGAAACACCTACTCTAGCTCGCTTATGGTGCAGAAAATATTCAAACATGGATGTCAGATATATGCATGTGAACAAGTTAAACAGGCAAACATCGAGACAAATTCAGCATGCTCATCTAACTCATACAAACAAGCATAACAATCGTATCCCCAGACTCACAAATTAACCAAAAATTTAAAAAGAAATTGACCCCTAACCTACTAGCAACGCTCAAAACAAACAAAAATACGTGTACAAAGTACACCCCTTCCCCCAACTTGAAAATTGCTCTGCCCTCAGAGCATGAAGACAAAACAGAAAAAGAGAATAGAAGGGAAAGAGATGGACCGACGGATGGCAGCCAACCATCATGACCCCGGCCGATATATGGGGAATTTGCTATCACGGGTGCGAGTCGCCAACAGAACCGCGCACAGAATCTACGCCTGCAAAAGAAGCAAGATCCAACTACCTACTAGGCAACAAATGATGTCAGTACTGCCCGCATGTGAAAGCCGGGCCGCAATAAAAAAAAAAAAGGAATAAAAGAACACCACCAGACCTTCACGCAGTCTCACGTGTCATACTTTTCTCCCCATCCCCCAACTGGAATTGAAGAGTGGGTGGCTATACAAGACCACATACACTGAAAAACAGACATATATATATATATATATATATATATATAAATTGCCCTTACTAACCGGAGCTGGGCACACGATCCTTATTTAAATAGCGGCGTGCGAAGCTATGAGGACCCAAGTCAATGATGGGTACCCCTACTGCTAGGGGTCGGGTCCACACTCAATGAAGAGCATAGTACGCGTGAGCTACCCGTCAAAACATGGCTGATAAAGCCTACTCAGCCTGCATCTAAAAGCTTCAAAACCTCATCCCGAACCACCTCTTTCCTATTGGGATTCAGGCGCCACTGAGGCTGCCTAGAAGGTTTCACACTATCGTTGACATTTAGCATTTCTAACAAATCCCCTACCTCTGGAGAATCTAGATATGACGCCTTCTCGGCGGTAAGAGCAATCTCCAGAGGATCCTTATACAAGATTGGATCGATGTGCTCCTGAACGAGCGCGTCGATCAGACACAGCTCTTCTGACTCCTCATCACCCTCACCCAAAGTACTAACACTATAAACATCCACCTCCATTTTCTCCTCGCCAACAGATAACTGGACCTTGCCAGTTTTGCAATTCATAACAGCATTGGAGGTGGCTAAGAAAGGACGACCTAGAATGATGGGAGTCTTCTCTAAAACCTCAGGATTTAAGCAGGTGTCGAGGACAATAAAATCTGCAGGGAATTGGAACTCACCTACCTGAATCATCACATCTTCTACCATACCCTTAGGCACCCTAACACTCCGATCTGCCAACTGTAGTGTGACAGGAGTAGCTCTCAGATCGCCTAGACCTAGCCTCAAGTATGCAGAATAAGGGAGCAAGTTCACACTCGCTCCTAAATCTAATAACGCTTTATCAAAAGTCTGCCCTGCGATAGCTATGGGAATGGTGGGACACCCTGGATCCTTGCACTTGGCAGGAATCTCAGTCTCAATAATGGAGCTCACTACCTCGGTCAGAACCACGTTGTTCTGATTCTTGCGCTTATTCGTGCAAAGGTCCTTCAACACCTTCGCACACTGTGGGAAAGACTCAATTGCCTCCATCAAAGTAATAGGGAATTGCACCCTCTTAAAAAGTTCTAGCATCTTATGGTTCATGCTCTGCTTAGGCTTCACCGCCAGCCTTTGGGGAAATGGGGCTAATGGTATTGCTGGCGGCGTTTGAGTCGTGGGGGCCGCAACAGCAGGCACCACCACCTCAGGTGACTTCTCAACACTCTCAGGATGTGCCCTCGGTACATCAACCGGTTCCGGGGGTGAAACCTGTTTTTGCTTTGTCTGAATGGGCTCACCAATCGATTTCCCACTCCGGAGAATGGTGATCGACTTAGCCTCCTCCCGATTCTGACCCTGAACATTAGGACCTGAAGAATTTCCCAAGTAATGGGCTCCCGCTGTACTACCCTGGGCTGGGAATCTACCCCTCTCCTGCTGCAGTTGACCGACTATCGTGGTGAGTTGAGACATTTGGGCCGTAAGGGCCCCAATTTGCTGCCTAGTTTCGGTCTGAAATGTGATCTGAGCCTGCATTATGGAATTGAGTGTCTCATCTAACTTATGGTCACGCGCAGTCATCTGTGAATAACCTGGGGGAGGACCACTAGTGGATGGACCTACCCCCCTACCAGGCTGTGGCTGGTAGTTATATGGGATGACTTGGCCCTGAGGGGGCCTGGACGATTGGGACTGTGGAAATTGCTGTGGCGGAGGTAGCGCAAGGGGTTGCGTTTGACCTCCACCTGCAGGTCTGGTATCTGACCACCCAAAGTTAGGGTGATCTCTCCATCCTGGATTGTATGTATTAGAATATGGATCCCAAGTCCTCACTGCATTTACCTCCTCCTGATTGAACTGACTTGCCCCTTTGGCTGTTAGAAACCCAGGGCAAGCGGTTGCGATGTGCCCTTTGCATTCACACCACACACAGACTTCCTCAACACTAACTTCATGAACTGGTCGAGTCTGTCTCACTTCTAATTCTTCTAACCTCTGAGCCATTTTCTCAACTTGAGCCTGAAGTCGCTGGTCACGAATGGTGACAGGGACAATATTGGACCCAGAAGGTCCGGCTTGATCAAAATCAGATGGTTCCAAGGCTCTCTGCCTATCAGCTAAGTCATCTAAGAAATCCCACCCTTGGTCAGCTGTTTTGGACAAGAAATCGTCCCCCTTGCAAGAATACTCTATGTGCTGGACGGTCTCAGCGTTGAGACCCAGGTGGAAAAACTCGACTAGTTGAATCCTCTCAAAGCCATGGTGTGGCAATCTGAGGATCAACTCTTTAAAGCGCTCCCAAGCCTTAAGAAATGACTCACCTTTCTCCTGTCTAAACCCTTGGATCTGACGCCTAAAACTCACAGACTTAGCCTCAGAGAAGTACTTCCTATAGAAAGCATCGCGCACTTGCGCCCAGGTGGTAAGAGACTGAGGCTTCTGCATCCTAAACCACATTAGTGCACCATCCTTAAGTGTTGCCTCAAACAGCTTGAGACATGCATTCTCGTATTGGGTATTGGACGCGATGTTGCGCACCAATCCCTCGAATGTCCGCACATGTTCGTATGGGTCATCGCACTCCCTCCCATAGAAAGTAGGGAGGCTGTTTAGGACACCGGATTTTACAGTGAAAGCATTACGTGCCTCTTGTGTCTCACGGGGAAACACAATGGGTCCTTCAGGAGTGGACCTCTCTGGGTAAAGATGTTGCCTTAAAGATGGCTGTTGCACTACTTGCTGATCAGCCATATTACCTACCTCTGATTTGGACTCTGACTCTGACTCTGACTGGTAAAGTGGATTACTGACACTAACTGACTCAAACGGTAATTCTATATAAAGACCACTAATGGGAATAGACTCTGCCTGAGCTAGGTCTAACCCCGAACTAGAAGATGAAGCACTGGTAGACACAGACTGACCTGACCCCTGTTCTCGTCGAACTAAACGATTCGTAGGGTCACGGAAATAAAGAGGGTCCTGTTTAGGAGAACCCTTCTTACCTCTACCTATGATGACTGAACTAAAAGACAAAACTAAACTACGACTCTACACCTCGGAACACTCGCTGCCGTCCCCGGCAACGGCGCCAAAAATGCTTGACCGACCAGGTGACTAAAAATAAGACGAATAAAGACGTGTCCCAAGCGTAGGACTCTTGACCAGTGTAGCACAATAAATCCGGAAGTACCGGAGTCGAACCACAGAGACGACTGGAGTGCTTGACTCAAAAGCGAGAGAGTGCAGCTTGAACTAGCTCTTAGGTAGCTACCCTTTGATTTTATGAAATTTATTAACTAAATTACTAAGCTAAATTGACTGAATGCAAATTAATAAAGAGAGCACAGCTGAGGGAATCCGGCGACCGCGTCTAGCCTAACCAATGTTTACTCGGGCCACAATTTCTCTTTTTACTGATTTTAGAATAAGAAAAGGCTCCCTAACAAATGCGCACCGCCTGTCACCAGATTCCGTGCGCATTCGAATTCCGGCGATGCCTGGGTTTTGTTTGTTAGAGGAATTTTCGTTTCCTAAAACTGCCCGAAAAACAAGTTAATTCGGCACCGAGGTGAAACATTAATTAGTCCGGACTTGCGGCGCCTTCGCCCCGCAGCCGCACTCAGAACGACTACTCACTCATGATAGTATTGATTGCAGAAAACAAATTAAACCTAGATCTAAGCATACTCAAAGATTAAAATATGAAAACAATCGATAATGGTACCGTAAATTGCAAGATAAGAACTGAACTTGATTATTGAACGCAACACCAATCCGGAAGATGGAGTTCTGAAAAATAAACTTGAATGTAAACTGCTGAAGAAGAAAAAACAGTAGCCGAACTTCGAAGAAAACAAAAACCTAAGGAGAATTCGTGGAACCCTAATCTGGGTTAAAACATAAGTATATATACTAATCTAGAAATCCTAATGAAAATCTAACGAAAATCTTATTATTCTCCGCGGAAAAGACCGAACGACGCCTTTCAGTACGCCAAGTTATCCATTCGGTAGCGCTACTGAGAAACAGGTGTAGCGCTACCGCTTTGCTATCAAGCGGCGTTGACCGGCTGCTCCCCTTCTTTGACCGTTGACCCTTTAACGCTATTACGCCGGTAGCGCTACACCACTTTTGGTGTAGCGCTCGAAAACTTTCTGTTCATTTTTGGGTAGGATTTGTGCCCAATTTGAGCGCTCCAAGGAATTGGGGTAGCGTGCCCGACGGTTTTCGATCACTTCCATGCAAACTCCGCTCTCCTCCAACTCCTGATCAACGTGCATGTACTTCCAATATCACGAAATTGCACCCAAATCCCTGAATTATCTGCAAAATACGCTCAACACCCACAAATACCACGTGCACATATTAATCGGAAAATAAAGCTCAAAACGCACGTCTAACATGCCAAATCACCCTACTTAGGCGCCTGATAAGCAAGCTTCCCACGCGCCTATCACACGTCCCAATGCAAATGTCTTTTTTTCCCTTTTTTTTTTCACAAAATATAGATTTCATAGAAAGGGCCTTAAGGAAATGCCACTCATTTACAAAAATCTAAGCCTATAACAAAAGGGCTCTATACCCTTTCATGCGAAGAGATCTCTCACACCATAAATTGATCTAATGAAGGTTGCAATCCTTCGATTCTTAACTATAAAAACAAAATATTAACAAGAGAATTTTTTAAGTCTATACAACACACAATCCACTTCTTCAAAATGAAAGCGACTCTTCCACATCGAATAAGGAGAATCTTCCCTAAATTCCCAAAGATTTAACGTGGCCATAAAAAATTAGCAACTCAATTTTGAGATCCATGAGAGACATTTCCTAGCCAAAAACAAATTCAATCACTATATACATGCATGTCATAAAAGCTAAAAACTATCATAGATAAATTCATCCCAGATCTACTAATCATCAAGATCAAATGAATCTTAATATTCCCAATGTTCATTACATGTGTCGAAATACAAGTCAAGATAGATCACAAATCTCTTCGAAAATGTTCAAATCCGTGTATGACAAGCAGTAAATAAATGATTGAAACAAAAAATCATACTAATATACTATCTTAGATCTTCTAATCTTGATGATGAAACAAACAAGCTTCTTCTAATCAACATCAAGCACCAAATACTTTACAATTTCACTTGTTTATTTCTTTTGTCAATAAATAGTACCAATTAGTTTTTCTCAATTTGAAACTTCAATGCCTACCTTTTAAAAAAACTCAACAAGTTAGTAGGGGGGCAATTCAAAAAACTTACATTTCGAATAGGGAAGTAATGATGAACAAAATCCATGCATTAAAAAAAGAAAAAATGGATAATTTCAGACTCTCTGCCTCACTTGAGATTAGATGCAATTGAAGAGTAAAGAGAGATTGAAGAAACCAACACTCTTTAGCATGTAAAAAGAGAAAAGAGAGGGGAGGAAAGCATTTTGGTGTGTAATCTATGAAAAAGGAAACACGAGTATTAATTAGACAAATCACTTACCTTTTTGTCATTTTTCTATGTATAGTTGGGTTGACATTTTCTTTTGAAGGTAACACCAATGGAAATTAGATCATAAAAGTGCACTAAATTTGTCCTCATAATTACTCATTTCCAGGTGTAACATATGCAAATGACTAGTATTGTATGTATGCCTTATCTTCCACATAATCCTTGACCTTGAGTTGCAAAAGTCAAAGGACTGTTGCATATGCAATCTGTTTCTACCACAAACATAAGCCTTAGAAGTTTTGGCGGTGTGAATGTAATAAATGAGAAAAGATAGGAATACACAAAAGTGCAAAGATGGAAAAAAAATCGTACTGTGAATTGTAATATTATTAACTCATTTACTCTTGAGGAGAATATCTCCATTTGTAATTCTTTTATTTAAGAGCTGAGGCCATGTGGATTGTGGACTAATTTGAAAACATATGCTAATTTTGAAATGTCCTAGTTAGCACTCTGGCCTCTCATTTCATTACGACAGATTCATACTCATTAATTACAGATATTCGTATTGTGAACTTTGCATTGTGGGCCTACAATGAACATCACAAAAAATCAGGTGAAAAATTTGGAAATGTCTTGTGTTAAATGGATACTTTAAAGTGAAATCTAGGATTGCAAGAAGTCGACATAAATCCACAACTGATTTCGTTGAGCGAAATTGAATTTTTTTTTTTTGCTATCCCAATTGAATTGATCTCTTTATATTGCCAATGTTCTAAAATTTGTAGCCTCAACTTCAAATGATGTTCATCAGAATAGCAAGCATTAATCAATCATATATTTTCAATCTTAAAACTGCAAATGTTACAAATACACCATTCACCAATACTTAGATAATGCTTTCCAGGATCTGTTAACAAACATAAATTTTTTAGGTTAAATTCCATGGACACCCCTCATCTATTTTAATTTTTCATGGACACCCCTTAACCTTTAAAAACGTCCATACATACACCCTCATCTATGAACGTTATCCAACTTGACCTCTTCTTTCAAACAGCTTTAAGTATCAAGAACAAAAAATATTATACGGACAAAAAATACCCCTTCTCTCTCTCCCCAATCCTTGCACTTGGCCTGATAAAAAAAGACGATGATGGGTGCTGTCTGAAATGGAAATTAAGACCAATCACAAATCAAATTCATAAATTCTCAACTCCAATCGCAAATCAAATTCGAGGCAAGAAATACAAATCACACATGGCAGAGATTGTAAGTTAAGTTATCATGATTATCAATCACCACAATCGGATTCGTCGTCTTCATTTACGCATTGATCGGAGACAAAATCGAGGAATTTTTCAGGTCCTATTTTTCTTTCTGAGTGACGATGAGGCATGGCTGAGAAAGGATTTATGAAAAGTAAGAGAAAGACTGGACGGGAGAAGAAAGAACCCCCATTGGAGTTCATCTGCCCCATTTCCGGCTCCTTAACAAGTGAAAAAAGTCTAGATACATAGCCGCCGTCCGCCACCCCTTCGACCGCGGCTACCTCGTATACCTAGACCTCCAGCGCGAGATCTGGCCCCACGTGTTCAACTCCATCCTCCAAATAAACCCTAGTCAATCCTCTCTCCTCCTCGGCAATGATGAAACTAAACCTGGATAGCCAAATATTCATCAAGAGCTTTGCAAGGCCTCCGTTGAAGTCCCCACCCTGACTCCGCCATCTACTACTTCCCCCAAGACCTCCGTCGAAATCCCCAACAGGTGCTCTATTTAACCCATGGCTCCGATGGGTTCATGGCTGAGATGGTCTCTATTTGAAGTCTTTACAACTATTGTAGTATGTTTGAATACGAAGATTTTTGGTACCAAAATCATGTAAAACGGACTGACACAGAATTAGTTATGAATTATTTTGTACAGCTTGTTATTTTCCTCTTGAATCTGTCTTGCACGATCTTATTTTGATTTCTGGGCATTTTTCACCACTGAGATGGTCATGATATTTTTACTGGAAGTATACTTTGATGTTGGGAATGTTTTGGCATTGGAATCAAATCATTTGGATAAATATACAATTTTTAGTAAAGAATTAAAGAGGGCTGTTTGTCTGCACCAGGAACTGCATACTAGCTGTCTTGTTTTGATTGCTGGAAACAACTCTTTCCAAGTTTGATTCTGTAATTTTTAGTTTTTTACTGAGAATAAAGCTATAAGTTATGCTGATTTTGGCGCTGGTTTCACCCTTTTTGGATTTGATACGAGAAGGTTATGATTTTTTTTTAGAAACTGTGACAGATTGCCTAATTGGTTCAATAAACTGTTTTTCCACTCAATGTTATATCCGGACACAAAATTTGAGTTCTCTACTAGTAATTTAGTAACCTAGTTTGTAAAGTTAAAAATAGAAAAAGAGTAAAAGTTCCGTTGTTCTAACTCTAATAGGTGAAATCCCTTAGAACCTTAGTTTGAGAGAATAGTTCTTAGCTTTAGAGGCTTAGCGCTTGTTGATGGTGATATATGACTTATGTTCTTCTTTTAGGAGACGCGATTCGCTGAGTTGGGAGTAAGTCGAGACGTGTGTATCGTTAGTTGCGTCTTCGGAAATAAGATGAAACACCCACATCTTGTTTACATATATGTTGTTAAATGTTTTATATCTATTTGAACATTTTTAGAATTGTGTTTTAAATTGGATCATGGATATTGGTTGACATGTGGAATGAACTTGCCAAGGTTATATATATATTTTTTTCATTGATACATCTGGAGCTGGGGGGTGTGCTGTACAGCTTGGTGCTGTGCAGCGTGTTGTGCACCCGCACGGCGCGGCCGGCCGGCCACTTTTCGGCGATCCGAGACGTTCACCGGATAGCCCTTGTCGAGTACTACAAGTGTACCAAAAATCAACTTGACCGGATATCGTTAAGTACCTAATCGGAACACAAATAGATTGAAATGAAATGGAACACAAATGTACATAAACACTGGATCCGATTCACTAAACCCATTTTTTTCAAGCTATTTGCGTTCCGATTAGATACTTAACGATATCCGATCAAGTTGATTTTTGGTACACTTGTAGTACTCGACGAGGGCTATCCGGTGAACGTCTCGGATCGCTGAAAAGTGGCCGGCCGGCCGCGCCGTGCGGGTGCACAGCACGCTGCACAGCACCAAGCTGTGCAGCACGCCCCCCCAGCTCCGATACATCTGAACATGTGTCCGGGCTTGAGGACTTAAAACAGACAAAGCTGATTGGTGTTATAAGGGTGGGAGATGCGGGCCAGGTATCTCGAGGGTTTGACGTCATTCTCATTTATTGCAAGAGGTCGCTCCTCTTTTATTCTGGTCGAAACACGTTCTTGGAAGATGTGTGAAATCGACGGGTATTATGGAATGTGATATTTTAATATCACGATGGTTTTCTGCTTGATCCTGAAAAGTTGTTTCATTCTATGAACGAACTGAAAGATTTATTATTGAGTAAATCACCTAGACACCCCCTATACTAGAGCTCTTTTACCCAGACACCCCCTGAACTAAATTAACCTACGACGACACCCCCTCAACTATTTAACTTTATCCCCGACACCCCTTCTGTTAGGGATCCGTCCACTTCCGTTAGTTTTTTTTTGACAAAATACTTATTTTTCTTCCAAAGTTGCCCTCACCCTATATGTTTCTTCCAAAGTTGCCCTCTCCTCCAACCAACGAGAACACCTGAGCACAAGGATTGCTCGATGGTGTTCCCACAGCAGCCGCCAGAGCTTGCCGCCCCTTTTCCGCCATCGTTGGGCCTTTGCCGCCCCTTTCCACTGCCGTGTGAACCACCCCATCACCATCCACAACTTCCCCCTTTGTCATCAGACTTTCACCGCCCCCTTTCGTTGTAGTTTGAGCATCACTGTCACCACCGTCATAACCCACGGCTTCCACAGTCATCATCTGGACCTCGTCGCCCTTTTCCGACGCCGATCGGCCATTGCCGATCTGAGCGTGCTACTCTTCCGCCTTTGTACCGCCGTCGTTTGCCTCTGTAGAGGCCGTTTTTGGCTCGGTTTGGCCGGAATCGGCCATGGATCGAAGTTACAGTTATATATATATATATAGAGGCCCGATCTAGTCCGGGAGTCCCGGATCCGGGACTCCACCTTCCCGATATTTTTTGACGATCCGAACCGTCAAATGTGTTCAAAAGGTGTTTTCCAAGGCCCACGCGAGAAATCTTCAAAAAAAAAACACCGGAAAGGGCTTGATCCAAGCGGTTTTCGCAAAACTGTAAATATGCAATTTTTGCGAAAAACTGCTTGGATCAAGCCCTTCCCGGTATTTATTTTCGAAGATTTCCCGCGTGGGCCTTGGAAAACACCTTTTGAACACATTGGACGGCTCGGATCGTCAAAAAAATATCGGGAAAAGCATCAAAACGCTTCAATCCGGGAAATCCGAGATCCTTGATAGGATAATTCGTGTGTATATATATATATATATATATATATATATATATATATATATATATATATATATATATATAAAGCAAAACAATTTTATGCAAAATTGATAAATGATTTTACTCCAATTTACAAAATAAAATGTTTTACTCCAATTCATGGGTATATACGTGTAGAGAGAGAAGGGAGATTGATGAAGTACTGAAGAGTATTCGAAGTGTAGGAGGGAATTGATATAAGGGGCATAAATGTCTTTCTATAGTCTTTTTTAACGGAGTTAGGACAGACACCCCCTTTTCGATAATACAGGGGGTGTTGTCGTAGGTTAATTTAGTTCAGGGGGTGTCTGGGTAAAAGAGCTCTAGTATAGGGGGTGTCTAGGTGATTTACTCTTTATTATTTTGTTAGTAAGAATGTTTTTATTGCTTAGTAACTGAAAAGTATGATTTAAACCTTTTGTTCGGCATTGAATAAATCCATGATTAGAATGTTTATAAGATATGCGTTGTTTCATACGAGCTTTAGCTTATGAAATCTTAAAAACAATACTTTTCAGGGCAGCAGCCGTAGCTGTACTTGGTTGTGCTCCCGAGCCAAAGTCTTTTTGCTTATAGGTTTTTGTGTGTATAGTATTGTCCAAACTTACAGACTTTTGTTTTGACAGCTGGTTTGTATCGGTCAGTACATGCGAATGTATGTTAAGGGTGTTAAGTACTTACTTTATTTTCGCACATAGAAATCTGGCATATTTTGGAATTATTAGAATCATGCTTCCACAACTTGCATACTTTCTTTAAGAAAACTTCTTTTGATGGTTGGATTTTATAAATTCCCTAAACTGGTTTAAAAATTTAGGCCTAAGGTGACCTAGACTCACTGGCCGGTCACTAGACCTTTAACCCCCGGGTTTGGGTCGTGACACTTTTCCTTTCCGCCGCCCATCCCCTCCTTCTTCACCCTCCCAAATCACCTCCCCTTTTTTTCTCTCTTCCGAGTCTGTTCTTCCAGGGGGTGGGGCGGCCGCCTCCCGGTCCCACCTCCCCCCCTCCCTTTGGTTTGCCACCCACCTTTCTCCTCCTCGCACGCTCAAAACCCAACCCACGATCTGCAACCTCTACCTTCCGCCTCCACGCTGACCCATTCGCCTCTTTCACACCCATACGCCCCTCCACAGCCCTTGCAACCATCTACCGCTTCTTGTTTAGATGATGCTGCCTCCCTTTACCCCTTCCCACCACCTCTGTTTCCGGTGATGCTTGGAGGTTTCCAGATCTGGTGGTTTTGGTTCTGACGCAGAGGTGAAACTTGGGTGGCCGGGCCCCCTCCGGCAAATAAACTCCAAAACCTGTAGGCGGCGGCTATGGAGTATTGGGTCTCTCCCGGAGATGTGACTCGGCATTAGCTCATAGTATTTCGGTGTGACTTGGTGCGACTCAGTAATGATTTGACCCGGTTGACCCAGTTTTGTTATGAGTTGTGTCCTGTCATGTTTTTCTAGCATGTTTGTTAACTTTCACTCGGTTTTAATCTTGTATTTAGATTCCAGGAAGAATTGATTTCATTTGGGCTTTCTATGTTTTTTGGATTGAACCGTAGGTCACTATTGAGATTTGGGTAGGACCCAATGCATCGATCTTCTTATGGATTTGCGTCTGCTCTGCAGTACGAGTCCTAGAGCCCCATGCCCAATGCGGTGTGCTCGTGTCCGAGTCATCGTAGTATCGGTTTTTTACATATCTGTATTGAAATCTTGTATGTGCCGAATAGCTTGGATTTCGGGCCTTTTTTAATGAAATGACTTCCAGTTTAAAATAAAAAAAAAATCCTTTGTGCTAGCAGGCAGTTTGCAGAAGTCCAATTCTACTTTCCATACCCATTTCTGAATCCTTGCAATTCCTGTTTCCATTGCCTATTGCTAAGTGCCTTATTGACTACGCTAGCAAGCACCCTTCCACAGCCTAGCAAAAATCAAGATCATGCAAGAACAAGTGTCGTAAAGACTGCCACAACCCGTAACAACCGATCTACTCTTGCAAAAAACAAACAAGAAAAGGGTCTATCTTTCTATCCATCTTCCTTGCCCTCGTCAACCATTCCTTAGTGGGGGACTGGGGGGCTTCGGTCGGATTTTGTAAAGCTCTGCACTCTAGTTGTCTTATTTCTATTGAAGTGGCAGGGGATGTTGATCAGGCTGGAACAGAAGGATATACATGGTTTATTGGACGGTGATTAGAATAACCCATCTATCAGTTATAAATACTGTCAAGTAATAATTTTCGCAGTCACCTTGTTAGAGGTAATTAAATATCCATCCGCTTTTTGGGTACCACTTAGATTTCCATCCCCTATTCTTTATGGAATTATGTTTTCATCCTCTTGGAATGTGATTTACCATTATTACCCTTCCTTAATATATATATATATTAGATGATGGAAATATATAAAATGGAAGTAATTTTTGAATTCAAAATTAGTTATTTTTGATTGATCATCCACACACCCTAAAATTAAGATATTTTTTGAATTGATGAATTATTCTCCGTCCTAACTTCCTTTCTAATCTAGTAGATAACTACGTATTTTCTTATTAGATAACTACGGATTTCCTGCTTTGACTTAGTCTTGCTATTATATTCTATTTCTTATGACTTTCTTCTTCGAACAAGTTGCTTTTCTTATATCAAGGAATTCGAAATGGTGGAAAATCAAAAGAGGGATGATATCTTATCATAATTGTTGTTGGAATCACGTTTAACTATATTACTGGCTCATTATCTCAATCATTTTAATTTTTACCATGATTACTCGATTTTACCATATTTTATGTTTTGTATTTGATTTTTACCATGATTTAAATAAACATGGTAAAACATATCAACCACATAATCGACATTTCATGGTAAAATAAAAAAAGGATAAAAAATTATGGTAAAAAGATCAAAACAGCCGTTGCGCGGGCCGTTGCGTTGGCCTGCGCATGCGGCACCCTAAAAAAATTTAACCATGATTACTGGATCAAAGATTTTTGGATGAAAATATCACGAACAGTGGCAAAAATAATTTATGTTTTGATCCCCAAAATCTTTTCCCTATAGGCAAAGAAATTTTGGATGGAAACATAATTAATTTTGGATGAATTTCATCCAAAATTACTTATGTTTTCATCCAAAAAATCTTTACCTTATAGGCCAAATTTTTTTGGATGGAAATATAATTAATTTTGGATGAATTTCGTCCAAAATTATTTATATTTTCATCCAAAAAATCTTTACCCTGTAGGCCAAGAATGTTTAGATGGAAACATAATTACTTTTTGATGAAAACATTCGTTTTAGTCCTTAATCTCCTAGTATATATATTTATTTATATAATCAAGGGCAAAAGTGGGTTTATTTGAATCTCGTGATGAAAACATAACTCCTAAAAAGACTCAGGATGATTTTCTAATTTCAAGTGAACAAAAGAATGATTATTTAAGTGCCCCTTATTATTACACTTCCAAAATGATCCAGCCTTTCAACTACGTCCTGTCAAATTAATGATACCATTGTCTATTCACCGAGTTCCATCAATATAATGATGAAAAACATATACTCCCTTTTTAAGCGTTCACCATAAGATATGTACATTTTCAATCCCCAAAACAATTTTTTTCTGACACCAAACTAAATTAAAGTACTCAAATGAGCACTTTAATTTATTGCAAAAAAATTAATAAAATTCTATGGAATTACATTTTTATTTTTTACGTCCAAGAAAATAAACGTTTCTCAAAGGGGTTGGCCTAGCGGTGAAGGCTTGGGACTTAGGAGTTGCTCCTTTCTAAGGTCTCAGGTTCGAAATCTCTTAGGCGCTATCAACTCCTTTGGGGCCAGTCCATACAGAGCTTTGCTCTAGCTTTAAATGGGCCCCCCGCTAGTGGACGGTGGGATTGGTATCTCAGGATTGAAACTAATTAACACCAATAAACTGTCCGGGGGGGGGGGGGGGGGGGGGGGTAATAGGACACTCAATTAAAATTTAAACAAGATCAGAGATGTCAATCACCCATAAGCCATTTCAAATTCCATAGTTCAACAAGCTCAATCTAATGCAGAGATATATAAACGAGACAAAACACGAGAGATACGTGGAAACTACTTAGGGTCTAATACACTAAGTATAAAACCACGGCCTATTCCTACAATTTTATATCACAAATCAAATGGATTACAAGAGTTCTCAATTCAGGAATTACCCACAAGCTTCAAGTGACACCTAAATCCAATCCTTGTTGCAGTACCCCGTACTTCCTCTTTGATTCTGTGAACTCCTCAAGCAACCACGTCTTGATCTCTGAAACAAATCGGCACCGAACTCATTCAGCTCATGTAGGATGAAAGGCAACTGACCACAGTATGAAAAACATGATTTTTGATGAAGGTTTTTGTAAAACAAAATCAGTCTAGGGCATATGCATGGAAAACAAAAGCATAGCTCTAGATTGACTAACAAAAATTATCAAAACAATGTTTAGATCATCATATTTGCACCAAGAACACAGCTAATGTAAAGATGGCGTTTTCCTCTCTCTCTCTCTGTAAACTGATGATGCAAGTGGTAGTGTAAAAAGAGAGAAAAGGATGCTTATATAGTGCCAAGGACACAACCCTAGCACCAACCAATGAGATTAAGCCACATACACCAGTAAACAAGCGCTGCGCTTGAAGCTGTGCACGGAGACAAGCAACAAGCGCTCCACAGGCGCAACGGAGATGTGCAGACAAGAAAAGCGCTAGCAAGTTCAGCGAGCGCAACGGGTAGCGCTCAACTAGCACTGATCTCTGAAACTTGAAGGAAAGAGCTCTATGCCTTAGAAAAATAATTCATGTTAAAACTAAGATACTAGAATGCAACAACAGGATACAAGAGAAAGTATGTACTACCAAACTAAATGATGATATGATAATGCAACCGTCTATACCTTTCAAGAACCGAATCCAAGGCAATGCACGAGCAAGAAGAGATCCTCAAGTGTTAATTTTATCTCCACTCCGTAAAACTCAACAAGTTTCACAAACGATAAAATCTACATTTGATAAAATCTAACACTTGATTTTATCAAATGAGGATGACATGTGATTAATCGAAGTAAAATCAAGTGTTAAATTTAATCAGTGTTTTTTTGCCTTGAGTTAATCACATGTCATTATAGCTCGCAGTCAACGTTGGGAGGCCTACTACTGCCTTGGGAAACTCTCTCTCTAAAAGTTAGAAACCTTAGGGTTTTTATCCCTTTTGCTGCCGGCTCCTCCCCATCCGGCCTTCTCTCTTCCTTCCTTCTTTCTTCCTCCTCCCTCCAGCCTTCTTCCTTCTTTCTTCTTTTCCTTTCTTCCTCTTCCACCCATCAAACTCAAACCCTCGTTTTCTCCTTTTTTCTTGAGTTTTTGAGGGGTGGGGCTGCCGCCTCTCCGCCCCACCCCTCCTCCCCACCTTTCGCCGGACACCCATCATCAATCTATTGCTGGTTTCATCGTCCCCCACCGCCGGAAACCCACCACTCCTCTCCGTCTCACCTTTCCCCACACCCCCCTCGCCGGAAACCGACCACTCTCCAGATCTCGAACCCCCCTCCCCCGTTCCCGTTCAAATCTCGAACCCCCCTATACCTCCACCGTTCCTCTCCTCAGGACGTTTTTGGATCTGACAACGGGTTGATTTTGGGAGTCTCGGCCCCCTCCGGCTAATAAAGCTCTCTGATGCCACAGGCGGCGGCTATGGAAGCTTGTTTTTCATCCGGGGAAGCGACTAATCAGTGAACTCGGTGAAACTCGACGTGACTCGGGATACACGTGGGGCGACTTAGTGGGTTCTCAGATTTGGAACTCGGTATGGCTTAGTGATACTCAGTGGGCGTATCAGTGGGTTTTCGGATACACCAGTTTTGTTGAGTTTCTGAGTTTCTGTTTTGTTTGTTCCCGATTACTTTGCGCTGCATGGGGTTATGGATGGAGCTGGGAATCCTTTGGGATTCTCTACCACTACCACTTGAATCGGATTCATCATTCCGTCCCCTAGGCGTTGGGTCTGCTTCGGCAGGTGTGTCTGCGAGTGGGTGGCCTAGTAAGCCTATTGCCGTTCTCATTTCACTTGCTAGTGGTTAGGGCTTCATTCATGTTTTCGTTGTAATCGGTGCCGGATGGCGTTTTTGATATGATATACTTGACGTGTTTCAAAAAAAAAAAAAAAAAATCACATGTCATTCTCATTTGATAAAATCAAGTGTTTTGTTGTTGTTGTGTGGATACCATGACTTGAACTCGTGACCCAAGAAGGGGTGCACCACTTTAGAGCTCAAGGCTTTGGTATAAAATCAAGCATTAGATTTTATCAAATTTAGATTTTATCATTTGGAAACTTAAAATGAAAAATGTGATTTTATCATTTTGCAGCCTTCGTTCATTTTTTCTGATCTTGGTGATGGAAAATTACCCCAGCAGAAAACTTCTCTCTCCCTCTCTCTCTCAAATTCGACGACCACCAGCCGACATTTCTCCGTTCAGATCTTCAATGCACTTCGAATTGATTGAATGACTCTCTCCCTCATTGGATCGCGTAGTTTTGAGCTTTATTGGCTGAGTAGATCAATTTCAAATTGAACTCAGCTTACGTAGATCAATTTCGAATTTAGTTCGAATAATTACTCTTCTTAGCTTGCTTTGATTTAATTGAGATTCTTAAATTCGACTTTTTTTTTTCTCCCCCTTTTGCTAGGGTTTGTGTTTGGAGTGGATAATTATGCCTTACTTCACTGATTTGGATCTAATGTCCAGATTTTTCTTTTAAAAATTTCTCATACGTAGCAAAAACGTGTTTTGAATTTATAGCAAAAGATAGGGAAGTTTTTCAGATTCCCAAAAAAACTTCGTTTCAGTAGTTCAATGCTAGCAAGGAAGTTTTATTGTGTAGAGAAATTTGATACTGGGCTTGTAGTTTGCGATTGAAATTTGGTACCGGACTTGTAATAATTTGATACTGGTGACTCAGAAACAGGGCATGAAAAAGAAAAGAAAAAGAAGAAGACAGGTTGGGTTGGGTCTGAATTGAGCCATATTTGACCCACCCATATTCAACCTGCTCAAACTCAACCCAAATCATCCATTTGCTCGCCTCCTCTATGTAAAACCATCTATATCTATATAATAAGGGAGCTCAGTATTTGAAATTCTTATATTTTCGACCCTTGAATCTTAATTCAAGGGCTCAGATTGCAAGGTAAGCCCATGTCTCTCTCTGGCTCTCTCTCTCTCTCCACGGCACCCCCATGTCCCTATCCCTTTGTTTCACAACCCGTATGCAACCCACGTTTGTGACCAGTTGAGCCCCACGTTTTCCTTTGATCAGTTGAGCAATACAAACTGCCTCTCTCTTATCTCCAATTAATCTCACTTCACCAACGAAGGCCCCTCTCTCTGGATCTCTCCGTCTCCTCTCTTGCGACCAGATTTCTCCTCTCCTCTCTTCGATTGCTACCACTTTCACACCGGTAAAAGACTACACTCCAACAAACACCTTCCCTCCTCCTCCTCGGGTAAGATCTCTTTCTTCCTAATTTCTCCAATTTTTACCAAAATCTTCCTAATCTGATCCAACATTATTTTCACTTTTTCACCGCCGGAGCTGGAGTCACCCACTCCATAACGTTGAGAATCCGCCGCTTCCTCTTCCGATTTTCCAAATGAAGGAGGGAGCAAGATCTACGTGGAAGTTGTGCAAAGAAGCACCGGTTGAGAAGCATTGCCATATCAGGTTAGACCCACATTCTAACTTCTTCACACCCTACTCTGTTTTCCATGTCTGGCTATTTTTTGGCACTTTCGCTTCAAATAAGTAGGGAAAGAAAGGGAAAGAAGTAATTGTCTGGTCAATTACCATGGAAATTTGCAGCGTTAAATTAGGGAATTTTAGGGATTCTAGGACGACATATTTTCCGGCGAAGCCTGAGGTGCAAAGGATGATGAGGTCGTAGTTTGAGTCAGTGGGGGTGTCTTCCATGGTTGTGGTTTTGGAGTGGGTTTAATAGCGGTTTTTGTTGAGAAGATAGAAGGTGGCATGGTGGGTTCAGAATGGGTTTGTGAGTGAAGAAGAAGTAGAGTAAGAGAAGAAGAATGGGTACAGTAGTTTACTCTTTTTTCTTTTTTTTTTGGCTAGGCTATCTTTACTTTTCTTTTTGCTTCTTTATCCAATATGTTTGTTCCTCCAAAGCCTCCAAATTATTTGAACCGAAAGCTATTGCATGCAATTTAGGTGTGTAAAATCAATCACTTTGATTTTCTCTTAATTACTGATATCAGTTTTTGCCCCATCATTGTAGGATCTTCTCTTGGTAATTACACATCTTCTTCTTGGGAAACATTTCCGAGGCTATCTCTATATAAGGTGGACTTTCTATTGTATCGTGAAATAGTGTACTTCTTTTGGTCATCAATATATGGTGGTCCATGCTTCTTATCGGTGCTTATCAAGAGATTGCTCTTTCATATTTTTTGGCAGGCCTCACAAGTCACAATTGAGTTATATAAAAGACATGTAGGAAATCCATAACATGAAGGAAATCCATAACAGTATGTGTTTGAAGCTAAGAAGCAAAAATCCATTTAGTCAATGTTTAATTGTTTTATTCCCACCTATGTCAATTTTTTTTTCTTTGGTTTATCAGTCACAAAAACAAAATCATTATGCCTTATTATTCCCACCTACGCTAGCATTTGTTCAGAATATTCAATGTGCTTGCTTAAGTTGTTGAAAAAGTCTATGTTTACTACCTTTATGGTCTCCAACCACAAAATACCATTTCAATATAATACCGGAACGACTTACCAACATGAATGGAACAAATTTCAATAAACAAATTTATTGAAATTAGATTTCCAATAACATAATGTTCTATGTTAAAAAACTTCCCACTTTTAGGCTTGGCTATTTCATTGCTTGATATGCCTTCATGTATCTCTTCTGCCTAAATTGGCTCAACTTGATATTCTTAGGTAGTCTTTCATTTTTTCTTCCTTTTGTCTCTCATATCTGTGGCAGAGGGAGGAATCAATGGACAAGGTAAGCTCACATGGGTTGTAATGGTTAAAACTTAAAACCTTGCATGCAAAGTATAAGTGTTTCTTTCGTGTCTCTCTTTATTTATTGGCTAGATTAGGTTGTAATGGTCAAGATAAGCATACTGAGCTCGCATAGAGAATCTCTATTTGCGTTGGGGCTTAAACTTTGGAATATTAACTTAAGTCTCAAATTTTAGCACTCTTAATGCATGGCGTCCATTTTATTTCAGAGAGGGAGAAGTTGATTCATGTTAATTGTTTTTAAATTTTCAAATAGCAAACGGGGTTGTAACAAAGTTAAGAAGATCAAGCTAATGATAATCTCTTCTAAGCAGTGTCTGGATGGAATATAAGTTTTTTTCTCTCTTTCTTTTTTGTGTGTTTGGCCTGGAAATGGAATTTTTGTTTAGTTTGCTTTGTAATGGATTATGATTTTTTATTTTTTTGCTTTGTAGCAATCTTTCCAAATCTTTCCAGAGTTCTTTGACGAAGTGGAGACAAGTTTATCGCTTCATCTTTTGCTTTCATGGTTGTAGGCTAGGTGACTCAATAGACAAAATTCTTATAGCCATATTTTGGGTTACTAACGGAGAATTAGGGTCTATAGTGATCTCTACAAGAACTCTTGAAGGGTCTGCTTCCATTGTTTCCATTTCTCTGGACTTACAGTTTTACAAATGGAAAGTCTAATAGCAAAAATTATGTCTTGGGGTTGTTCTTTTCCCCCATCTTTTAAGACCTTAGGATGATATTTATTTATGTTAAAAAAACCTATTACAATTTCCCCTCGGGATTCATTATTAGAGAGCTTCATCCAAGATTCGTTATTTATTCATTATTACTGTTGTTGCTGTTTTTCTAAATGTTACTGTTGCTGTTTTCCTGAATGTTGCTGGGTGGAGAATTTGTGCTCTATTCGATATTGGTGGATACTCTTATATTATGGTTTATGCTGCCATTCTCACTGATGGATGATGGTGAATACTGCTGCTGAATACCTCTAAAAACCCTAGGCATTGACATAGACTATGTTGTGCTTGGTGAATATTGCTCATGATGCTTCTGTTGCCCTAGCAGGTCTCTCTCTCTCTCTCTCTCTCTGATGGATGATGGTGAATACTGCTGCAGAATACCTCTAAAAACCCCATGCATTGACATAGACTATGTTGTGCTTGGTGAATATTGCTCATGTTGCCCTAGCAGGTCTCTCTCTCTCTCTCTCTCTCTCTCTCTCTCTCTCTCTCTCTCTCTCTCTCTCTTTCTCTCTCTGTGTGTGAGCGCGCGCAAATTTGTTCTCTCATAAAGTTGTTTTTAATTTTGGAATTTCGGTTTTCTTCCGAGCACAGAGTTTGCAGCGCAGCTGGACGATGGGAAAGGACTCGCACAGATGGTGGCTGATGTGAAGGATGCCAACAAGAGAAGGGCTCTTCATTTTGTTGCGAGGGAAGGACAGACTGAGGTCTGTACGTACTTGGTGGAGGAGTTTAAACTCGATGTGAATACTAAAGATGAGGACGGTAATAATACATGTAGATTCATTGTATATCTGGATTCAAATTTTCGCTTCACACATCCACAATTGCACAAATCAATGCATGTATTTTGACCAGAGTTTTTAAATGTTACTCCCTCCGTCCCTTTTTAAATGATCCGTATTCCATTTTGGGATGTCCCTAAATAAGTGATCCATTTGAAAAGTTAATGAGTGAAACCTAGTACAATTTCCCTTTTACCCTTTCTTTGATTTGATGTTATGGGCATAATGACAAGACACCTTTGCATTTACTTTGGGGGTATATATGGAAAGTAACATTTTGTAGGTGCAATTATGTTGACTCCTAAAACTGCGTGATTGTCAAACTGGATCACTTAAAAAGGGACGGAGGGAGTAATGTCTAAGCGAACCCATGAGTTTCCCATTGCGGTTAGGTTTCGTTCACAAATTCAAATTTAGTAGCACACGAATCCCTCATTATTTTGTCCTGCCCATATGCATTAGACGGTGTCACTGTCACACTTATTGCATGTGAAACCAGTATGGATTTACGTGTCCTAATTATCCGAGCCGTGCCTTCAGATACGGGCATTCGCTAGTCTATGTATATTTAACATCATGCTCACAACTACAACATATTCATTACAACTCTTTTCTTTTCTTTTCTTCTTCCTTTTTGTTTAATCCATTAGCTACTGGGAAGCACTCTGGTTTACATATTACCATATCATATCCATGTTTTATGTAGTTTCTGTTGTGCTTATTCATACACTACAATTTATTCCCCGGAATTTTACTCAAAGCTTTATTTTACTTGCATGATCAGGTTTTCTCTAATGCTTTTCAGCTTCCAAAGTGCATCTCTCATGCTAATGCGTCCGTCTGGCAAATCAGGGGTGCAAGCGAGACCAACACCAAGTACTGCAATCGAGCAATCCATCCGTGCTTCCAGAGAAATGGACTGAGCATCGCAAGAAAGACTGCAGTTGGCTAGCATCAGACCAGGATCCAACACTTGATCTACGTTGGTTGCGAAGGCCATTTGCACCCATTTCTTTAGGCTTAACTCTCCTGTGAAACTCTCATGGGTTGGGCTCTTTCCAGTAAACAGCTCTAGCAACGTGATTCCATAGCTGTACAAGTCCCCCGCAGTCGATGGTTTCTGTCCCGTCCCATATTCTGCATCAAAATTCATCGAATGCAAAAAATATTATCTTGGAGTCTACTTAATGAGTACTTTGCTTGAGAGGATGCATATATTTGAATTTGATAGCTCTATGAAGAGAAACAAAGTAGAGATAAGAAAAGAACAGTCTTATGTACCTGGAGGTATGTAGCCAATGGAGCCCTTCAAAGCATTTGTAGAGGTAATAGAAGTTTGATCAGCAGCTCTGTCAATCAATAGATTCGCTAGCCCAAAATCTCCTACCTTTGCAGTCATATCTCCGTCCAAAAGGATGTTGCTAGGCTTCAAATCGCAATGCACAACCACTTGTGCTCCGTTTTCATTGTGCAAATAGTCTAAAACACAAGCTACATCAATGACCACATTCAATCGATCCACAACATTCAATCCTTGACCATTTGCGTGACTCCTCTTTCCTGTAATCCAATCGTCCAAGCTTCCGTTTGCCATGAATTCATACACTAGAGCCAGAAAATTCTTGTTCTTGAAGTTGATGCTCGAGCATGATGTGATAAGTTTCACAAGATTCCGGTGCCTCGCATTCCTCACAGCCGCACACTCAGCAAGAAAGCTCTTCCAACATCCGGTTACGTCCACGTTAAGGACTTTAATTGCCACAGCTTTTCCTTCTTCGAGGTATCCTTTGTAGACAGACCCAAAACTCCCGTTTCCAATCAAATTTTCTGGGTTGAAATTTTCAGTTGCTAAACGAAGTTGGTCATAAGAGACCATTCGAATATGTCGCTCAAAGGAGTTAGAGGAGTTATATGACACAGTGACTTTCTGTTTTCTTTTCCTTAGGTAGAAAACCAAGCCAATTATAGAACATGATGCTATGATTGTTATGATGACAATACAAACCCATATTAATCTTTTTTTTTATGGTCAAGACCTTTCTCGCATGCGAAATGGAAGCAAAGTTTTGGGTTACCATCCAAATGAATTTTAGAAAGATTTGTGAAAACTCCACTAGGGGGAACCTCTCCTTCTAGGTCATTGAAAGACAGGTTCAATAACTGGAGACCTTGCAATTCTTGTAGGCTATCCGGAATTGAGCCTGAAATTTTGTTTGAGGAGATGTCAAGAGTTTCCAAACCCTTCAATTCGCTTAAAGTGACTGGAATAGGGCCTGTGAACATGTTTCTTGCCATTAGCAACTTCTCCAAGCTTTTACAGTTGCCAATTGAGTTGGGTATGGTTTCTGATAAACCGTTGTTTGAGAGGTCAACCGCGATTACACAATTGAGGGTCCCAATTTCTTGGGGCAAAGGTCCAGTTAACAAGTTATTTGAGAGATTCAGATGAGCGCTTAGACTAGGAAGATTGAGAATACCTTTGGGTATGCTTCCATTGAGCTTATTACTGGATAAGTCTAATGAAAGCATCTTCTTGAAATTTTCAGAACTTGTCGGTATGGTTCCCTCCAATTTATTTCCTGATAAGTCTATTTGAATCAAGTTTTTGAGATTACCGATGGAAGTTGGAATCTTACCGGAGAGCTTATTTGCAGCCAAGTCCAATATCATCAGTTCCTCCAAGTGGCATATTTCTTGTGGAATGTTGTATGATATTGAGTTGTAGCTCAAATTTAGCAAGTTCAAACCACTCAGACGCCCAATTGAGGCAGGTATCTTGCCATGAATGCGATTTCCCCCCATATAAAGTTTTGAAAAAACCTTTGAAAGATTGCCAACGGATTCTGGGATTACTCCCTCTAGAAGGTTTTCATCAACAGCAAGGTGGCTTAGACGGGAACAATTTGTCAGGCTTGTAAGAAAATCTAAACCATTATCCCCAAAGCCAACAATCCTATTGAATCCAATGTTGTAGTATTGGAGCTCTGGAAGATTTCCTATTCCTGGTGGCACAGTTCCATGCAGGAGATTGCTTGCCATGCGAATCACCTGTATCCTTGTGAGGTTGTGCAGAGATATAGGAATTGTACCCGAGAATTTATTCAAGCAAAATTCGAAAGCTAGGAGATTTGGAAGTGTATCTCCAACATTGCTTGGTAATATACCCCACAAACCATTGGAAGCCACGTTCAAATAAAGAAGCGTAGACATGTTGTATATGGATGGAGGAACTGTACCGGTTAGATTGTTGATGGTGAGATCAAGTCGCTTCAATTTTTGAAGATGCGACAAGTCTTCTGGTATCAGACCATCCAATCCATTGGTGCCTAACCTCAAGCTGATGAGAGATGAGAGATTGGCTAGGGATGGTGGAATTGAACCAAATAGAAGATTTTTTCCCAAGTTCAAAACTTTGAGCTTTGTGAGATAACTGAGCTCATTAGAACTCTCCCTGAAATCTTATTCCGCTCCAAGTCAAGGATCTCGAGCTCCATGCAACGACTTATATTCAGCGGTATCACACCTTCTATGTTGTTGAAACTCATATTCAGGACCCTTAGGCAAAAAAGGGTACCGAGTTGATTAGGAAACGTTCCCATCAAATGGTTGTTTTGCAGTTGAAGTGATCTGAGATATGATAGATTGCCAATCTAAGGGCCTGTGGAACCTTTAAGCCTCAAACCAACAAGATGAAGCTCGACCACTCTCGTGCCAACTTTGTTGCAACGGACTCCGGTCCAGTTGCAGGGTGACAAAGTTTGATCCCAAGAGAGTAGAGGGTCATGTGTTTCCACCTGAAGACCAGATTTGAATGAGATCAAAGCCTCCTTATCTGTGGTAATGCTCAATCTTGGGGTCTTTGCGCCAAGAAGTAAGCATTTGGAAGTAATGAATACAACAAAAATGGCAAATTGAAGAATCATGTTGGAGGGGAAAAAACCCATGTGTGATCTCCCCGGGTTTTCGATTTGAGTTTGCAATTGCAGGAGAAAAAGTGGAGGCAATAGAAAGTTTGGCTATGGAAATGGGATTTTGAGGTTGAAAGTTACAGAAACGTTACGTACCTGGACAAAGAAGCTAGAAAATACCTGAAATCTGAGAGGCCATCATCATGGGACCCATCCACCTACCCAGCTCACCTCTTTTTCTCAGGCTAGCACGATAGCACCCACGCTTAACCTCTCTCTCTCCTTTTTTTTTTTTGAGCTGCATCTCTCTCTCTCTCTCTCTCTCCTTGTGGCTAAACTTCCAAAACAGGGGAAAGGATGTCTAAGTTTGATCAAAACTAGTTAATTTGGTGGGAAAAAAAAACAAAATTATTGCACGGAAATTTTACTAAATTTTTTTTTGCACAAAAGTACTTTATTTTTTTATCCAAATGATATTGCAAAGCCAACAATGTGAAATACTTTTGTACACAATTTTTCAAATTTTTTCAGTTCGAATTAAAGATCTCTATTAATAGTTTGATTAGGTGCAGAAAAAAATGAAAAATATGCGTAGAAGTAATTCGTTTTTTTTATCCAAAGGAAATTACAAAGTACTTTATTGATTGATGAATGTAGTAGCAACAATATTGGGGGTGTTAGGGGTAGAAGCGTAAGAAGCGTAAGACCAACACCCGGACTAAATTTGGATACGGGTAGCAGTGTAAGACCTACACCGGACTAAATATAGATAGGGTCAGACCTGTCCATATTTAAGAAGGGCTAGGGTGGATAAATTAGTCTGAACCATAATTAGTCCAGTCTCACATTTTTATTAAACCAAGGCAAGACAATGAGACCCATATAAGAATGAGGTGGAAGTCAGGTTGCTCTCTCGGTATTTTCGGAGTGTTTTGTTCGGGTATGTAGCAGCGTTACGAATTTTATGTCAAGTATTTTGGCATGGATTTAAGCCACATCGACAAAAAAAAACCTAGTTGGCTATTTATTATACTAGTCAAGTCTTTTGTTTTCCACTAACAAGTTTCCACGGCTATTCATACTTGTCAATTCTTTTTCTTTTCCACTAACTTAAAATCTACACGTCTTGTTACATCAAATGCATCAACAATCGACATAAAGTCCATGTGGTGTGAAAATACATATGAGGTCACTAAGCAGTGGCGACTCCCGGAGTTCAGAAGTGTGAGGTCATTCATAAATATTACTCTGTCTTATTTTAAATGTCTACATTTCTAGTTTGGGATGTCCCAAAATAAGTGTCCACTTTTTATAAGTAACCATCAAAACATACCAAACATTCAATTTTACCCCTTAAAAATACTTTTTCATTCCTAATTGATTTGACAATTTTTGATATTCCTATCATTCGTAAATTGACAATATCTTTCAACATATAATATTTTTCATGATTTTGAAAACTTTATATAATAGAATTAATTGAAATCTATCCAACAAGAACCATATTATATATCTTGTGAGATTCATATTGAAGGATATAAACAATTTAAATGCATTTAATTGACTTCAGAGTTTTTAAGGTTACTTTTGAAAATTTAGAGCACAAATTTTAACTTCTTAAAAAGCTCGATTTCCCGTAGAGGACATTTAAATTGGGACGTATGAAGTAAATACTTTAATTAACAATAAATCAAAGAAAAACGTCACAGTAATGACAACTAAAAATCTTATTCCAACAAAAATCACATTCAAAGCTCAACTTAGCAAGACAGATCAACCTCTCTGATCAAAAGAATGAAACGAGTGACAAGGATTCAAACAAATCCAAAGAAGCAACTTTTATGAACTTTTACAAGTTATCTAGTGGTGTCACTACCAAATTCAGGTGTTCATTTATGAATATTTAAAAAAAATTAATATAATAGTAGTAAAATTTATTTTTCCTATGGGGTTGGCTGACTCGACTCTCTATAAGGTGGAGTCGTCAGTGGTCACTAGAAGCTTTTTTGTTCGTTAATTTCAGGCCTCGGAATTAGTGGAAGTGTGCATAATTTGTCCCACATATCTGATTTTCAGAAAAGAACTACTTTTGCCGAAATTTGCTAGAACGAAACTTGAACCGTAATCAGATTACGGTCTGAATTGGATGCTTTGATAATAAAAAAAAGAGACTAATGCATCAATGGTGCTTAATTTCATTCTTACCATTAACAAAATTCAAGAGGTACAAAAAGTCTCATGGCGTGCTGGGGACTTTGAAGGATTCTTTGCGGAAGAGCTGTTTTAGAAACGAATTACTTTGGGGACCTAAAACCTTGAAGTATCTTTTACGCTCTCTACTCCTAAAAGTCACTTCTACCTACCCCAATGACAGGTAGGTCAAGATTCGCGGCTCAGTTGTAAAAAATGACGCCTTAAGACAAAACAGAGCAAAACACGTTTATTTGAAATAATTAATTCCGAAACTGCCCTAACACGCGACTTTCTTCTCTTTTCCTGCTTCTTACTCGATTGTTCGCGTCGAGGCTCAACCTTTTCATTGGCTCGAGCAGAAATAGAGTACTAGGCCCAGAGGGTAGTATAGAGAAGAAAGATTCTATGATCCCTTCCTTCCTTGCTGTGCTTGTAGTTTCATAAGCACTCACAGACCCAATGCGATCTCTCCGCTGTTCCGCTATCCGGTTGTCAAGGGGAATGAATTCGTAGCTTGGTTCTCAAAGAAGGGTAGTGGAGTTTCCACTCGAAAGCCGACGCCTTCACTCTTTTTGTAAAGTCTTTCAGTACTATTCCCCTCCTGAATGAACTCTTTAACTAGAGGAAAGACAGAAAGGGAGAAACGGTAATTTATTTGAAATAATTAATCCGAAACTGCCCTAACGCGCGACTTTCTTCTCTTTCCCTACTTCTTACTCGATCGTTCTCGTCGAGGCTCAACCTTTCAATTCGCCTGAGCAGAAATATAGTAAAACGAACGGGGATCTCTCCATAGTTCCTGAACCTCTTCATTCGCGTTCACATCCTTCACCTTCGTCCTCCCTCCCACCATCTCCCCTCCCAATCCGCTCACCACCACCATCACGACGGCAAACAACGCAAGGAGGAGGAGAATCAGTGTCAACAATGATTGCCTCGCCATAATCGCAAATGAGTTTTGAAACCTATATATATAGGACGGCAAATTAAAATTTGAACCATACACAAGATATCAATCACCCAAACGGCATCTCAATAAACACAATCTGATATGCTCAACATAATGCAAAATAAAATGAAATAAACAAGACTAGAGAATTACGTAGAAACTACTTAGGGTCTAATACCCTAAGCATAAAACCACGGCCGTATTCCACAATTTTATTCCACAAACCAAAAGGTTTACAAGAGTTACCAATTTAGGAATTACCCACAAGCTTCTAGTGACACCTAAATCCAACCCTTGATGTAGTGTCCCGTACACATCTTTGATTCCATGGACTCCTCAAACAATCTCATCTTGATCTCTGAAACAAATCGGCTCTGCACGTTTGCACCCATTCGGCTCAAGTAGGAGCAGCAACAACAAAACATGATACGAAAAACATGATTCTTAATGAAGGTTTTTTGAAGAAAAAGAATCAGTCTAGAGCATATGCATGGCGAACAAAAGCATAGCAAGATTGACATGTGAAATTGATCAAACCAAGTTTCGATCATTGTTTTTACATCAAGAACGCGCCAGGTATGCAGAAAATGTTAGAAAGTCTATATTTTGCTGATGCTCAATAGCTTCAACCAATGGGTGGATTGTCTAGACACAAACCAAAATTAAATAACCTCCCAAACCCAGAAGGAAAAGACTAATTACATGATCAAAATATATATCGAATCCCAGAAATCGCCAATAACATTTACAATCTCCCCCTTCGGCATTTCCGTCACAAAACCAAAATCTATTCATTGAAACAAACCCTAGCTAGACAAAGAACCATCAAAACTTAATCCAACTAGACTAAAACTTAAATGTAGATCACTGAAAACCTGCAAACAATAAATAATCCAAACACAAAAGAAAGCATGGACAAGAAATTGTTTAAACATGTTAGCGCAGCGGAAATCAGATCGACAAGAACATGCTGAAAATTATCAACTAAAGCATGCTATCATAAATCAGCAGGACATAAGATAAAGCAAAATTGTGGAAGAGAAATAGCATAGATAAAACATCCCTAGCCACAGGATCAGAATAGCAACCCCCAAACATGGGCACCAAGAACTAGTAGCAGCGGGAATAAACATAAGCCCCAAACATGGGCACCAAGAACTAGTAGCAGCTGGAATCAACAAAAGTAGCAAGCCCTTCCAAGGGCACTAAAAACAGCAGCAAATATAAACACAAGTAGCGGGAACAAACATAAGTAGCAAGAGACAACCAACTCTCTTCTCACAATCAAACCATACACCTAATCACATTCCCCGGAATTTTACTCAAAGCTTTATTTTCCTTGCATGATCAGCTTTGAAAAGGTTTCCTCTGATGCTTTTCAGCTTGCAAAGTGCATCTCTCATGCTAATGCGTCCGTCCGACGAATCACCAGTGCAAGCGAGACCAACACCAAGAACTGCAATCGAGCAATCCATCTGTGCTTCCGGAGTGATGGACTTAGCATCGTAAGAGAGACTGCAGTTGGTTAGCATCAGACCAGGATCCAACACTTGATCTACGTTGGTGGCGAAGGCCATTTGCACCCATTTCTTTAGGCTTAAATCTCCTGTGAAACTCTCGTGGGTTGGGCTCTTTCCAGTAAAAAGCTCTAGCAATGTGATTCTGTAGCTGTACACGTCCCCCGCTGTTGATGGTTTCTGTCCCATACCATATTCTGCATCAAAATTCATCAAATGCAATAAAATTATCTTGGAGTCTGAGTAATTTGCTTGAGAGGATGCATAATTGCATACATTTGGAAGCTCCATGGAATAAAAACAAAGTAGAGATAAGAAAGAACATTCATGTCCCACAGTTCTAGGGCGAGCTTGTTCGTTTCTCTTCTTTAAAAACGTATTTCAAAAAAATTTGACTACTTTGTTATTCGTGATTTTTCATCTTTAACTGATTTTTTTCCAAAATTTATATATATATATATATATATTTTGCTTTGATATATATAGCGTACTTCATTCTGAAATTAAAAAAAAGGCTAATGATTTCTACACTCTTTTTTGATGGACGCACTTCATTTTTTTTAGTGAAACATTTGTGTGTAATTTTTGCACTCATAGACAAGAAAGTGAGTTTATCAAAAAAAAAAAATGTGAAAATTATTTTCTTTAAAAAAATTTGAAAACTCTTTAAAAATTCACTAAAAAACAAAAAGGTGTTAAAAAAAAGTCAAATGGTCAAAAGTCAAGGTTAAAAGGTTGCTATTTTTTTCGTTTTTAGCAAGCCTTTTATATTTTCGTGAATTTTTTTTTTTTTTTTTGTACTTTTCAAATGTGTCTTACTAGATGTAATTTAAAAGAAAATAAGGTCGTTAAAATATAAAAATATTCTACTAAAGACGCAAAAAAACACAACGCTATATAAGTTTATTTTTATTTTTTTGTCGGAAAGCTTATTTGGAGAAACACAACCGTAAACAAACCTGGAGGTATGTAGCCAACGGAGCCCTTCAAAACATCTGTAGAGGTGATAGAAGTTTGGTCGGCAGCACTGTCAATCAATAGCTTAGCAAGCCCAAAATCTCCTACTTTTGCAGTCATATCTTTGTCCAACAGGATGTTGCTAGGCTTCAAATCGCAATGCACAACCACTTGTGCTCCGTTTTCATGGTGCAAATAGTCTAGAACAGAAGCTACATCAATGACCACGTTCAATCGATCCACAACATTCAATCCTTGACCATTTTCATGACTCCTCTTTCCTGTAATCCAATCGTCCAAGCTTCCGTTTGTCATGAATTCATACACAAGAGCCAAAAAATTCTTGTTCTAGAAGTCAATGCTCGAGCATGATGTGATAAGTTTCACAAGATTCCGGTGCCTCACATTCCTCAAAGCCGCACACTCAGCAAGAAAGCTCTTCAAATATCCGGTTACGTCTACGTTAAGGACTTTAATTGCCACAGGTTCTCTTTCTTCAAGGTATCCTTTGTAGACAGACCCAAAACTCCCGTTTCCAATCAAATTTTCTGGGTTGAAATTTTCAGTTGCTAAACGAAGTTGGTCATAAGAAACCATTTGATGTTGTCGCTCAAAGGAGTTATATGACGCTATGACTTCCGGTTTCCTTTTCCTTAGGTAGAACACCAAGCCAATTATAGAACATGACGCTATGATTGTTATGATGATAACACAAACCCAGATTAATCTTTTTCTATGGTCACGACCTTTCTCACATGCGAAATGGAAGCAAAGTTTTGGGTTACCTTCCAAATGAATTTTAGAAAGATTTGTGAAAACTCCCCCAACAGGTACTTTTCCATCCAGGTCATTGAAAGACAAGTTCAATAACTGGAGGCCATGCAATTTTTGTAAGCTATCCGGAATTGAGCCAGAAAGCTTGTTTGAGGAGATGTCAAGAGTTTCCAAACCTTTCAATTCACTTAAAGTATCAGGAATAGGGCCCGTGAATGTGTTATTTGCTAGGAGCAACTCCTCCAAGCTTTTGCAATTGCCAATTGAGTTGGGTATGGTTTCTGATAAACCGTTGTTCGAGAGGTCAACCACACTTACACTATTGAGGGTCCCAATTTCTTGAGGCAAAGGTCCAGTTAACAAGTTATTTGAGAGATTCAGATGAGTGCTTAGACTATGAAGATTGAGAATTTCTTTGGGTATGCTTCCATTGAGCTTATTATAAGATAAGTCTAATGAATGCAACCGCTGGAAATTTTCAAAACTAGTCGGTATGATTCCCTCCAATTCATTTTCTGATAAATCTATTTGAGTCAGGTTTTTGAGACTACCGAGGGAAGTCGGAATCTTACCAGACAGATTATTTCCAGCCAATCCCAAAATCGACAATTCCTCCAAGTGGCCTATTTCTTGAGGAATTTCATATGATATTGAGTTATAGCTCAAGTTTAACAAGGCCAAACCACTCAGATGCCCAATCGAGGCTGGTATCCTGCCATGAATGCGATTTCCTCCCATATATAATTTTGAAAGAACCTTGGAAAGATTGCCAATGGACTCAGGAATTATGCCCTCTAGAAAATTTTCATCAACAGCAAGGACGTTTAGACGAGTACTATTTGTCAGGCTAGTAAGAAAATCTAAACCATTATCCCCAATGCTAACAATCCTATTGAACCCAATGTTGTACCTTTGGAGCTCTGGAAGATTTTCTAATCCTAGTGGCACAGTTCCGTGCAAGTGATTGCGTGCCATGCGAATTTGTTGTATCCTTGTGAGTTTGTGCAAAGACCCGGGAATCGTACCCGTGAATTTATTAATGCAAAAATTGAGAAATAGGAGATTTGGGAGTGTATCTCCAACATTGCTCGGTAACATACCCCACAAACTATTGGAAGCCAAGTTCAAATACTCGAGGGAAGACGTGTTGTATAGGGATGGAGGAACTGTACCTGTCAGATTGTTGATCGCGAGATCAAGTCGCTTCATCTTCTGAAGACGCGACAAGTCACCTGGTATCATGCCATCCAATCGATTGGTGCCTAAACTTAAGCTGATGAGTGATGTAAGATTGGCTAGGGATGCTGGAATTGAACCCAAAAGACAATTTTTTCCCAAGTTCAAAACTTGGAGCTTTGTGAGATAACTGATCTCATTAGGGATTCTCCCTGAAATCTTATTCTGCTCCAAGTCAAGGATCTCGAGCTCCATGCAACGACTTATATTCGGCGGTATCATACCTTGTATGGTGTTGATACTCATATTTAGGACCCTTAGGCGAAAAAGGTTATTGAGTTGATCAGGAAATGTTCCCGTCAACTGGTTGTTTTGTAGTTGAAGTGGTCTGAGAAATGACAGACTGCCAATCTGAGGACTTATGGAACCTTTAAGCCCCAAGCTAACAAGATCAAGCTCGACCACTCTTGTGCCAACTTTGTTGCAACGGACTCCGGTCCAGTTGCAGGGTGACAAAGTTTGGTCCCAAGAGGGTAGAGGGTCAAGTGATTCCACCTGAAGACCAGATTTGAATGAGATCAAAGCCTCCTTATCTGTGATGATGCTCAATCTAGGGGTCTCTTGAGCAAGATATATGCTTTTGGAAGTAATGAAAACTGTGAAAATGGCAAATTGAAGAATGATGTTGGAGGGGGAAAAACCCATGGGTGATCACCTGGGTTTTCAATTTGATGTTGCAATTAGGAGAAAAAGTGCAGACTTATAAAGGCCGCGAAGATGGGATTTTGGTGTTCTGGGATGGCTTGCTATAGATGTTCGGAGTCTTGCGAATTGAAATTTAGGCTATATAAAATTTGGCATTGAATTAGGCTACTTATAAGAGCGTTGGTAGTTGAAGTTCGAAGGTTTTGTTTGAAATGAAAAAGGGTGGGGATGTCTGTTTTCGCCTTGGGATGTCGGTTTTCATGGTGGGTTTTGTTGGGTGGACAATCAATTTTCTTTTAAAAAATGTTACTCGTATCTCAGAAAAGTTTTTCCCGAAAATATCCAGGGAAGAGAATTGAACCGTTCATATTCGCAATTATATGAATTTGCACCATTCATTTCTTTTTCTTGGATATTTTTGGAGAAACTTTTTATATACCCTATCATCCTTTCTTTTCCTTTTCATTTAGTTGGCATTTTGCCATCCCTTTTTTTATTTTATTTTAAATCAAGTAGCTGAAAAATAGATTGAGATTTTGCAATTAGTAGCAGGGGTAGAAGAACTTGTTCAGTTGGATTTCCGAAACTCGGTCCGAAGTACATTTTCTCTCTCCTTTCTATTTTTGGAGACACTATCCTAGTGCACAAATTGTGCACAAATGGGTCGGTGGGGTCCACTTCGGAGTCACATACAAATGATCCAAGCCGTTTATCAACTTTAAAATAATTTTTTGTGTCGCTTCGAATAAAGTTGGCTCAATCAGATTTTTATAACTACTTGATCCAATTAGTTAACTTTTATTTAAAATTTCTTCACATTTTAGGATTTCTAAATTTTGAATGAAAATTGAAAGATTAGATCAAATATTTAAAGTTTTTAGATTGAGCTGATTTCCTCGTAGGCCAATCGAAAAATTATTTTAAAGTTTCTAGTGCACTTTCCGAGTCTCATAATTCTTCTGTGTTTCTATAATCTTACCTATACTAAAAGGAAATTCTCCATTCCTGTTTTCGGCCTCTCTTTTCTTCCCAAAATGCATCTGCCTTCTTGCATTGATCTTACGAAAATGCCCCTTGTGGTTCGTGCTCTATTTGTTTCTTGGTGGTTGGGAACCACAGATATTGACTTCCTTCTGTCACTGTCTTTATTTAGAGCAAAATAAGCTGTTGCAAAGTGCATATACCTAACTCATCTCTTTCAACACTCTAACAATACAACCCATTTTACCTATCTTTTATTAAAATAATATTTTTTCCTTTTTTAAAATATCACAATAGGATGGATTCCTCCAAATCGATTGCTTTTCGTGTCCAATTCGGTTTCTTTTTGAACTTTGAAGATGCTAGCGATTGAGGTCATACCCTGATTCAAGGCATTCGGTCGTGTTTTTCACGCTGTTGGACCAAATTAGGATATGGGTAAACTTGTTTTGCTTCATTTTTCACTTGGGTTTGCAACCCGTTTCAGTTTAATCTCTTTACGTTTTTCTCATCGCCGTCGATCTTGCTTCACGACCTTCCCTGGTTCTTTCATGGCCGCCGGGTGTGGAAACAGTGGCTGTAGGAGTGGGGAGATTGAGAAAGGGAGCGAGAGAAACAAATAAAAAATTGCTTAGAGGGTGAATAGTGCCTAGGTAAATATACCTAGGTACCGTAGCAAAATGCAGGGTGGAGCACTGTTTTCAGCATTTTGAGAGGTAAAATAGCTTAATGGGGCATATAGCTCATCGGTTGCTCTTGCTCTTAATGTTGGGTCATGTATTGTTGTTTTCAAACGTTGGCCATGACTTTGACGTTTGGGCTCATCTATTTAATTTTGTGCATAAATAATCACGTGGTGGGTCCTGTGCATAAATGCGTGTTTCCTCTTTTTGCTTCTTTGGTGGTTGGGTAGTGCATTTTTCTTCATTGTCTTTATTGCTAGGATTGAAGTAGCTAAAATTAGGTGGAATGTTATTTGGTGGAGCAAAAACACCCACGAACCTGGCGATCTCTCCTTTCCCTCTCTGCAATTATCAAAATCCCCCTCCCCACTGTTCAATTGCCGATATTGGCTTCCTTTGCGTGCAATTCTCGTGCTTTGATAATGAGGACTACTCCATTGAGGCGGCGGAATTTGGAAGAGCTTTCTTGCTGAGTGTGCAGCTTTGAGGAATGTGAGGCACCGGAATCTTGTGAAACTTATCACTTCATGCTCGAGCATTGACTTCAAGAACAATAATTTTCTGGCTCTAGTGTATGAATTCATGACAAACACAAGGCTAGAAGCGCAAATTAAAAAAATAGGTTTAGTGGTTACTGCCAGTAGTCATTTTGAAGAGAGTAGAAAATTAATCTTGCAATCCAATCATCCATATCTTTTTTGAAAGACCACGTCAACAACTTGCTCATAGGGAAGATGTGACCATCCTTAGAAACGAAGAAATCAGACGCCCAAAACAATGGACGTTCTGCTCCTCCGCGCACGAAATAACTCTCTTATTCCATACCACTGATGGCAGTTGTTAACGAATAAACACAACCTTTTTTTACCTAATAAATCATTATCCTAGTATCAACACGAACAAAAGGCGAATCAACAACCGTCAGATTTCTAAACACAAAGTTCCAATTTTAGGCTGAAATCTCAAATAAAGTTTGTAAAAAAATAGAGACTAAAATATGCCATGTTATATTTCGGGAGTTTCACAGACAAAACCAAAGTAAGCAAGCTAAAATACGTGTCATAGTCTATGGCTCTATGATCAGGGCCAGCCCTGGGGTAAGCCGAGCAAGCCTCTGGGCTTGGGCAACCCACCCCGGCTGGGGCAAAAAAAAAAAAAAAATGTAGTTATGTATAAATGTTGATGGTTTCTGCATGCAACGCAAAGGTCATGCTTGGTTTGTTGGTAAGGGATGGCGTCCAACCCCTCCATAGGTTGAGTTCGATTCCCAACGGCACCTTTTGTGGGACTTTTTTTGCTATTCTTTCTTTTTTTCAACAAGTCTAGATCATACTCAAAATATATACTCAAACATACAATTTATAAATGTATAAAATCACATAAACTAATGGTGTTGAGCCCCACAAATTTATGCATGTATTTGTGTAAATGTGGGTGCATATATTATGAGTATGGTTCGACACTTTGTGTTTTTTACTTTTCAATCAACAATATTACGAAATCACATTACTTAATTTCATTGTTAGAAATTTTGCTTGTAACATACACAACAACAATGTATACTAGTGACATGTCCTTACATTTAAATAAAAAAAATTTATCCCAATGGTTGAAAATTCAAAACAAATCGAACGAGCTAACATGATTTATTAGTTTTTCAAAATATATCATAGTTAAAATATGAGGATAGTTTCTTATTTTCTTAAAAAAAAAAATTCTTACAATTAGTATTTTTTTGTATTTACTCCCACCGTCCCATTTTAAATGTCTCCTACGTAAAGCCGTGTCATTTTGACTTTAAAAGAAAATGTATTTCTATATATTTTTTCCAAATTTTTTTACACCATTCAAAAGTACTCGTTGAGATCTTTTGAACGGTGCAAAAAAAATTTAAAAAGTAATTTCGAAAGTATTTTATTTTTTAAAGTCAAAGTAATCCGGTCTTCCGTAGGGGACATTTAAATTGGGACGGAGGTAGTATCTTTTATAACTGTCTCCTTTTAGTTTGAAGTTTTGTAATTTTGTAATTTTTTTTAAAAAGAACTCTCAAAGATGTACGGAGCTCAATATTGGAAGTTTACTTCGGCCTTGGGGCCCCTAAAATAACTGTTGTATTTTTGTAATTTTTTTAGTTCCGAATCCTTTTAATTTTTTTTTATCATTTAATATTATGTGGGCAACCAAGCTAGAGTCGGGTTTGGGCAACCCAAATATCAGGGCCGGCCCTGTCTATGATATAGGCGGTTCAAAAAAAAGAAAAAAAAAAGGAAAAAATCTATGCTATAATAAATTGAAGATACTTCCGAAACATTAGACCGGTTACATTGAAAGACCTGTCCTACATTTTTCCCAAAAACCACAAAAGTCAGCAATGTCTTGAATGTTTACATTTTTTGGTTTGTGGCTTTTTTATGAGTTCCATTATGTAATTGATCATTCTATGTCTACCCATGCAAATAGGTCAAAAGGCTATGTATTGGTTGTCTTTTTGTAATAAAAAGGCATAGTGCTTGTTAGATGCATCAGTTTTGTTTTGTTTGGTTCTCAAGGATATTCCCTTGGTCTTGGATGCGTTCTTTTAATTAAAAGAATTATTTTACCCAGAATAAGAAGCCCTGGGTACACGGTTATTTTTAGTTGGAAGCAGTAAGTCCAAGCATTTACATTCATTTTTATTGGAAAGGGTTTAGCTAGGGACCCTGCTACTGGTACAGAACATTTTGTACAGAAAATGTACAAATCGCTCTCGGGGATCCACTTTTGGGTCTCACACGAGTGATCCGAACCATTCACTATTCTTAGAACATTTTTCCGAGGGGCTCCAAAAAATCACGCCGTTTCATTTTGAACAAAACGGCGTGATTTTGGTTCGAGCACTTCTAACCGTCCGATTGAGCTGAAATTTTGTGGAGCCCCTCGGAAAAATGTTCTAAGAATAATGAACGGTTCGGATCACTCGTGTGGGACCCAAAAGTGGGTCCCCGAGAGCGATTTGTACATTTTATGTACAAAATGTTCTGTACCCGTAGGATTACCGGTTTAGCTAGGGTTCACTTCAAAGGTGGTTTGGGTGGTAGTTGTAGGTGCTTACAGCTCCAAACCCTAATCTTATTATCTGCAAAACGCTTGAACAATCAACCTCTTGCTTCGTCCACTTGACCAACTACATCTTTTGCGTGCCGTCTCTTACCAAATACACCATGTAATTTTGTTCGGTGATTGTAGATCGTGGCTTTGTTGATTCAGAATGGAGCTCATGTGAATACAAGAAATTACTGTGTTCAGGTTCAATATCTCGTTGTTTTTGTCTCTGAGGCAATTTATTTTTATCTTATTATTGTATTTTATAATTGGAAGATTGACTTGATAATTGTGAATATGAGAAAAACGCATGACAAGGACTATTACCCATCAAACCCTCTGTTTTTTTTTTTTTTTAAACAGCTCCCCTCAAACTCTCTATCTCCATAGTCGCACTCACTTTCATATTATACAGTATATTTTACTGATTCGAGAGATAGGAATGTTTTCACTTGCTGGTACAAAGTTGTTTTAAGAAAATCATTGTTGTTTTGGCCCTAAACAAAATAAAAAGCACATAATTTGACTTGGGACAATTTTAGGTTCTTTTTAGTCATGCTGGACTTTAAAACTTAATGATGGTTTTTACATCCCAAGTTGATTCAAATTCCTTTGCGAGCGAAATGGTTCTCTAAAGTATAAAAAGAACTGGCAACTGAAATCTCTCAAATGTTGAAACCACAAATTTGAAAGAGATACAAAGACAAATAGGAGGAGAAAAAAAAAAAAAAAAAAGGCACAGAAGGACCACTAACCATGCATTAAACACTATTTAATAAACCAAAAAGGAAAAGGCAATAAAGAAAATAGGAGACAGCCTACAAACCCCAAAAAAAAAAAAAAAAACAGGAAAGCATTATGAAAATCCAGGCAAATCTGAAATTGGTCAAATGCTACTACAATCTCAACCACATAATAAAATTGCAGCTTTGTGACTGTGTAAAAGAAAAATGCCAAACCCAAATAAAAATGTAATGGTACAAATTGCCAAACAAACAACGAAGCCCAGTGCCGAGATAAGTAAGAAACCTAACAATGGGAGGTGAGGAAGGTATTAGAACTAAATATCATGGTTTCGAAAGTGGTGTTTTGCAACATGGAAATAAACGAGTGACATATTGTCTTTACCCATATATCAAGTGCATTGGGGGGTGCAAATGTCTGGTATAATTAAGTTCGCCTGTCGTTGTAGATATACATAATATGGTCAAGGAGAAGCCTTGTTTTGGAATTCATTATGAATGATGTTCAGTCTTTATGAATTTTTATTTTTGGATCAAGATTTCGTTTCTGATTTGTTTGGACTGAGGGAGTGGGAGAGTAAATAAGAATGAACTAATTTTGAAATGTGTTTGCTAGAGACGAATATGAGCCAGAATTTCTTTATTTTGGGTTTTTTTTTCCCCTTTTCTGTTTCGTTATTTTTTCAGACTCGACCAATATTTTTCACTTTTCTAATTCCTTTCTCCGGATTCAATCTAACATCCTGCAATCATACCTAATGTACTTAATGTCATTGTTAAATGGGTCAGTTCTAGAAGTTAATATGTTCTACTGCAGGGGTGGAGGAAAAAGGAAAAGAGATAAGTCCTACTGGGTTTAGATAAGTCCCTTGGAATTGGTTACGATGGTTGTGAAAATGGGAAAATGATTAGTAAGAGGTGATCATGAGATTTTAATCAAAAGAGTGGTTCTGCTTCAAAATTAAGACGCGGCAAATCTGAAGTCTAAGGGGGCCAAATCTGTAAGTCTCAAAGGTTTTAGTAGTCTGCAGAGTTGGTGGGATAAATGGTAAGGTGGTTTTTGAGAGCTTATGGAACCTTTAAGCCCCAAGCCAACTAGATCAAGCTCGACCACACTTGTGCCAACTTTGTTGCAACGGACTCCGGTCCAGTTGTAGGGTGACATGGTTTGGCACTAAGTAAATAGAGGGTCAAGTGTTTCCAGATTAATACCAGAATTGAATGAGATCAAAGCCTCCTTATCTGTGATAATGCTCAATCTAGGGGTCTTTACCCCAAGAACAAAGCATTTGGAAGTAATGAATACTATGAAAACGGCAAATTAAAGGATCATGTTGGAGGGGAAAAAATCCATGTGTGATAGCCAAGGTTTTCAATTTGAGTTTACAATTGAGAGAGAAAAAGTGCAGGCATGAGAAAGTTAGGCCACAGATATGGGATTTTTGAGCTTGAAATTTATGGTCAAGTCTTTTGGCATGGACTTAGGCAACCTCGACAACAACCTATTAAACATTCGTTAACTGATGAACATTTAGAGGGAAAAAAAAATTGACATCCTACACAAACAACGCTGCAAATTTCATGAACACAAAACTGCGTGACAGGAGTGTTGTGCAAATTGAAGTATCCTTTAGGCTAGGTTGCAAAAGTCCAATTCTACTTTCCAGACCATGGGGAGCGGAAATCCAAAACAGAATCCCATCGTATAAGTGAAGTACTCTAGTACACATATTAACACATCACATCCATGTTTTATCTAGTTTCGGTGGTGCTTATTCATACACTACAATATATTCGGGAAAAAAAAAAACAAGAAAAACACCGCAAAACACCTAACTGCATTCTCCGGATTTTAACTCAAACCTTTATTTTCCTTGCATGGTCAGCTTTGAAAAGGTTTTCTCTGATGCTTTTCAGCTTGCAAAGTGCATCTCTCATGCTAATGCGTCCGTCCGGCGAATCAACAGTGCAAGCGAGACCAACACCAAGTACTGCAATCAAGCAATCCATCTGTGCTTCCGGAGTAATGGACTGATCATCGTAAGAGAGATTGCAGTTGGCTACCATCAGACCAGGATCCAACACCTGATCTACGTTGGTCGCCAAGGCCATTTGCACCCATATCTTTAGGCTTAAATCTCCAGTGAAACTCTCATGGGTTGGGCTCTTTCCAGTAAAAATCTCTAGCAACGTGATTCCAAAGCTGTACACGTCCCCCGCTGTCGATGGTTTCAGTCCCGTACCATATTCTGCATCAAAATTCATCGAATGCAAAAAAAATATCTTGGAGTATACTTAATGAGTACTTTGCCTGAGACGATGCATGATAGCTCTATGGAAGAGAAACAAAGAAGAGATTATAAATGAACATTGATATGTACCTGGAGGTATGTAGCCAATGGAGCCCTTCAAAGCATTTGTAGAGGTAATAGAAGTTTGATCAGCAGCTCTGTCAATCAACAGATTAGCCAGCCCAAAATCTCCTACTTTTGCAGTCATATCTCCATCCAACAGGATGTTGCTAGGCTTCAAATCGCAATGCACAACCACTTGTGCTCCGTTTTCATTGTGCAAATAGTCTAGAACACAAGCTACATCAATGGCCACGTTCAATCGATCCACAACATTCAATCCTTGACCATTTTCATGACTCCTCTTTCCTGTAATCCAATCGTCCACGCTTCCGTTTGTCATGAATTCATACACTAGAGCCAGAAAATTATTGTTCTTGAAGTCAATGCTCGAGCATGAAGTGATAAGTTTCACAAGATTCCGGTGCCTCACATTCCTCAAAGCTGCACACTCAGCAAGAAAGCTCTTCCAAGATCCGGTTACATCTACGTTAAGTACTTTAATTGCCACCGGTTTTCCTTCTTGGAGATATCCTTTGTAGACAGACCCAAAACCCCCATTTCCAATCAAATTTTCCTGGTTGAAATTTCCAGTTGCTAAACGAAGTTCATCATAAGAGACCATTTGATGTTGCCGCTCAAAGGAGTTAGATGATGCTTCGACTTTCGGTTTCCTTTTCCTTAGGTAGAACACCAAGCCAATTATAGAACATGACCCAATGATTGTTATGATGATAAGACAAATCCAGATTAGTCTTTTTCTATGGTCACGACCTTTCTCACATGCGAAACTGGAGCAAAGTTTTGGGTTACCTTCCAAATGAAGTATGGAAAGATTTGTGAAAACTCCCCCAACAGGTACTTCTCCATCCAGGTCATTGTAAGACAAGTTCAATAACTGGAGGCCTTGCAAGTTTTTTAAGCTATCTGGAATTGAGCCAGAAAGCTTGTTTGAGGAGATGTCAAGAGTTTGCAAACCTTTCAATTCACTTAAAGTATCAGGAATAGGGCCCGTGAACGTGTTATTTGCCAGGAGCAACTTCTCTAAGCTTTTGCAATTGCCAATTGAGTTGGGTATGGTTTCTGATAAACCATTGTTTGAGAGGTCAACCACGATTACACTTTTGAGGGTCTCAATTTCTCGCGGCAAAGGTCCAGTTAACAAGTTATTTGCGAGATTCAGATGAGTGCTTAGACTACGAAGATTGAGAATTTCTTTGGGTATGCTTCCATTGAGCTTATTATAAGATAAGTCCAATGAAAGCAACCTCTGAAAATTTCCAAAACTTGTCGGTATGGTTCCCTCCAATTCATTTTCTGATAAATCTATTACAATCAGGTTCTTCAGACTACCGAGGGAAGTCGGAATCTTACCAGAGATATTATTTCCAGCCAATCCCAAACTCGACAGTTCCTCCAAGTGGCCTATTTCTTGAGGAATTTCATATGATATTGAGTTATAGCTCAAGTTTAACAAGGCCAAACCACTCAGATGCCCAATCGAGGCTGGTATCCTGCCATGAATGCGATTTCCTCCCATATATAATTTTGAAAGAACCTTGGAAAGATTGCCAATGGACTCTGGAATTACTCCCTCTAGAAGATTTCCATCAACAGCAAGGAAGTTTAGACGAGTACTGTTTGTTAGGCTAGCAAGAAAATCTAAACCATTATCCCCAGTGCTAACAATCCTATTAAACCCAATGTTGTACATTTCGAGCTCTGGAAGATTTCCTAATCCTGGTGGCACAGTTCCGTGGAAGTGACTGCAGCACATGCGAATTTGTTGTATCTTTGTGAGGTTGTACAAAGACCCGGGAATTGTACCCGTGAATTTATTAAAGCAAATATTGAAAACTAGGAGATTTGGGAGTGTATCTCCAACATTGCTTGGTAATATACCCCACAAACTATTGGAAGCCAAGTTCAAATACTCGAGGGAAGACATGTTGTATATGGATGGAGGAACTGTACCTGTCAGATTGTTGATGGTGAGATCAAGTCGCTTCACTTTCTGAAGACGCGACAAGTCACCTGGTATCATGCCATCCAATCGATTGGTGCCTAAACTTAAGCTGATGAGTGATGAGAGATTGGCTAGGGACGGTGGAATTGACCCGAAAAGAAGATTTTTTCCCAAGTTCAAAACTTGGAGCTTTGTGAGATAACTAAGCTCATTTGGGATTCTCCCTGAAATCTTATTCTGCTCCAAGTCAAGGATCTCGAGCTCCATGCAACGACTTATATTCGGCGGTATCATACCCTGTATGGTGTTGATACTCATATTTAGGACCCTTAGGCGAAAAAGGTTACTGAGTTGATCAGGAAATGTTCCCGTCAACTGGTTGTTTTGTAGTTGAAGTGATCTGAGAAATGACAGATTGCCAATCTGAGGACTTATGGAACCTTTAAGCCCCAAGCCAACAAGATCAAGCTCGACCACTCTTGTGCCAACTTGGTTGCAACGGACTCCGGTCCAGTTGCAGGGTGACAAAGTTTGGTCCCAAGAGGATAGAGGGTCAAGTGATTCCACCTGAAGACCAGATTTGAATGAGATCAAAGCCTCCTTATCTGTGATGATGCTCAATCTAGGGGTCTCTTGAGCAAGATACAAGCTTTTGGAAGTAATGAAAACTGTGAAAATGGCAAATTGAAGAATGATGTTGGAGGGGGAAAAACCCATGAGTGATCACCTGGGTTTTCAATTTGATGTTGCAATTTGGAGAAAAAGTGCAGACTTAGAAAGGCCGCGAAGATGGGATTTTGGTGTTCTGTTCGGAGTCTTGGGAATTGAAATTTAGGCTATATAGAATTTGGCATAGAATTTTAGGCTACTTATAAGAGCGCTGGTTGTTGAAGTTTGAAGGTTTGGTTTGAAATGAAAAAAGGTGGGGATATCTGTTTTCGCCTTGAGATGGTAAAGTCTTATGGCATTGTGGACTTTGCCAACCTCGGTCGACGACCTAGTTCTATGGTGATATGTGGGCCAAGTGAATGCATGGCTATTCACATACAAGTCAAGAAGTCTTTTCTTTCCACACTACACGTTTTAGCAACCAAGTAAATAAGGAGTCAAGTAATGAATATTTTAATTTAATTTAATTGTTTTGGTTCTAACTAGTTGATTTATTTTTTTCAACTCTCAAAAAAGATATTGATAGTTTTTTTTTTATTATTATTCTTTTGGCTTTACAATCCCCATTAAGCATGAGTACGAACTCGACAAGGCACAAAAACAAGCATAGCAGGGGGTATGGGACGACAAGAATTGTGGCACGTCCATGGGGCCTAGATTAATTTAACGACAGTGACAGGATTAATAAGTAAACAGGCCAGGTTGGCATGACCCAAAGCATGTTAGACACAAAAATAATTGGGCTGGCCCACCATGGCATGACTCATTTTACACCTCTAACCAATTATGCTGTCATTCCAAGCCACCATAGATCGGCCGAGACTCTAGCATAAACCTTGTTCTCCTACATTATTGTTTAAGTAATAATTACTTTTCTTAGTTTTTGTCATTACTTTTGGACTAATCCTTTGTCTCAACTAGAAGAGCCTTAAGTCTAAAAGGCAAATAATTGTGACTAAAATATAAAAATTTGATACAGTGAAACTAGACCATAATCACATGAAGTGTTGCATCAAGAATGCCTAGTTTGGAAAGGGTGTCAACTGTCAACCTAGTTAAGATGTTTAATTTGCAACAATGATGCTTTTTCCCGGCCTCTGTTTTATCTCTGTATACTTAATTGAGATTAACCCTTCGCCAATTTGTTTGCTCAATACGGTTATGTGTGTCTTTTTAAAACTCTTATAGTTTTAAATGTATAATATATTTTATATGCAATATAGATCTTATTTGACAGATCTCAATTAGTTTTATAAGACAAAATTTTCAAAAACTTTAAAAACACTACAAATAAAAAGTTATAAACGTTTAAAAATAGCACGAATATTCGTAGTGAGCAAATAAATTGGGACAGATGGATCAATTTTTTCTTATAGAATTAATTGAAATCAATCAAATAAGATCTATATTGCATTTAAAATACATTATATATTGAAAATTATAGGAGTCTTAAAAAAACACATATAACCTTAGCGAGCAAACAAATTGGGATGAAGGGTTACTATTGAAAAAAAAGGACAGTAGTACCAAAATCCTAGATTACCGAAAAGTCATAGCTTTTGGTGGACTTTGAAAAAGTATTCTTTGCGGAAGGAGCTGTTTGTTGAATGGATTAGTAGTCGAGGACTGGAAGTATTCAAAAACTGATCAAGCGTTGTATTTTTCCTGGGTATCAGTTTGTCAATTTCTTAATTGGGCAAACTTCACTAATGGGCCATGGCGATGTGCAGTATACTCCCTCTGGTTCACTTTGTAGCATCCACACTCTTAATGGTTTGTGGATTTGTACAGACGCAATCAAGTGATGAAAATAATACTTGCACTGTTAACGGAAATGACTAAAAGGTCTAATACGCCATCATCTTCCTTTTTTTTATTCTTTTCCTTCCTTAAATCTAAACAATCCTTCCCCTATATCAAAAAATGGATCCGAACTGTTCATATTATAAAGCTTGACGAGTATTGCATTCATACCCAAATTCAAGTCAATCGAAAAGAGGATATGTAATCATCAAATAAAATTCATTACGAAGTAATTAAATTATAAGATTTAACTTTACATTTCATTTTAACGAGAACTAGATGTCTGATCGACAACTATTTGATTAATACTTACATTTGTATGCCTCGGATTAAAATTTTAATAGATTGGTTAGATTCAAGAGGCGTGTGAGGTACAATTTGTTAACATGGACGGAAATGGGTGCGGATGCAATTTTTTTAAAACAACAAGAGGTGTTGATGCAACAAAACGAACCACAGAGAGTGTAACCGCACATGACCGAAAACTAACAAATGCAAAAAAAAATTGAATAAGGACCAAACGAAAAAAACCAGCTTTTTCAAATTAGCCAAATCACCCCTTAATTTTATTTTTTTTTAACAGAAGCCAATTGCATCATGAAAAGCCAAACGGCACTTACAAGGATTGCAACCAAAATACACTGAAAATACTCTAGAGAACAAACAAAAATCAGACGATAAAAAAGCTAAGCCCAAATGTAAGGATGCCGTCTCAGGCATCACAGTATGAGCCCAAGGCTCTCTAACCCATATTGCGCATCGCAAGCTTATCTTGCGCGGGCAAATCGAGCCAAAGTCAGGTTTAGGGTGAACCAGAGATGAAAGAGACTAAACTCCTTACGGATTGTGAAGAGTATAATCATCCGGACCACAAACAACCAAAAACAACACAAATAAAAACAAACTGTACATAAAAAAACAACAGGCCTGCTCAACAACACCGAGTAGCCCGAGTCGCCCCCGAGTCTCACCGAGTTAGGACGAGTCGCTTCTCCGGAAGAAAACCATAGTACTCCATAGCCGCCGCCAGTGGAATCAGGAGACTTTATTCGCCGGAGGGGGCCCAAGGCACCCAAAGTTCATCTCGCCGTCAGATCCGGCCCCCAAAACCCAGGAAAATCAGAGGGGAGACGGAAGGGGAAGAAGAAGAAGAAGGGGGCTGGAATGGTAGAGGCGGAGAGGGATGTGGTAGGCTAATAGGTGGTGGCGAGTGGCGACGAAGATTAAGAGGATCGGAGTGGTGGTGGCTGGAAAGAAAATCTTATTGAAGGGTTGGGTTTTGTAACTAGCGAGGAGGTGAAAATGGGTGTCCGGCGAGGAGGGGGGAGAACGCGGGGGGGAGATGGGGCGGGGAGGCGGTAGCCCCACCTCCCCAAAGGAAAACCCTAATGGAGAGGAAAAGAAGAAGAAAGAAGAAAAGAAAGAAAATAAAATTCCTAGAGAGAGAGAGACCTCTCGGCCCTCCCAGATCTGTTAACGTGAATTGTAAATCACCCCTTAATTGATTCTTCAAATCGTGACTCCCACTATCAATTAGATTACATTTGCTATTTGATTTCTGTGCTTAAATTTTCTTACCCTACAAGTGCTTGATTTTCTTAGCTACGTTCCCTCCCAAGTCCCACCGCCAATTACATTATTACAGTGTGCGATTTCTAACAACTTTTTTTTTGTAAAATATATGAATAGTTTGTTCCTGTTATCGGGTATAACTACTTTTTACTTGTATAAACGTATCTAATGATAGACGATACATATCCCGATTTGAAAAACATTGTTTTCAATTACATTATAGTGTGTGATTTCTGCACCTAATTAGTTCCGGATCTTTCAAGGCTAAGATCCCTCCAAAATCTCACGGACAAGCATGAATAAGTTAAAGTTTTAATCTTATTGGGAAAATTTCAAAAAGACCCCTGAACTTTCTGACAATTAGCGATTTAACACCTGGACTTTAACTACTAACAAAACCACACCCGAACTTTATATTCCGTCAACAAAAAAGCCCCCGCCGTCCAATTCTGTCACGTTTTTAACGGAGGAGGCCTAACGGATGGACTTAATAGCGGTTTTGTCCGTTAAGTGCCCAAAACGACGTCTTTTTGGGCATAACTCAAAAAAAGAGAAAAAGTTCAGGGGCTTTTTTGTTGACGAGCACTTACAAGATTAAGATCCTATAATCTTAATGAAACCTTAAACGATTGGATCGAGCACTTACATATATCCTATTGAGTTGAATTTTTCAGGGCTAACTCAAAAAAGTATTTCCAAAATAATCAACGGTTTGGATCGTTCGTGTGGGATCCCGGAATGGGACCCACACATTCTACGACCATATTAGTATTAGATGCGAAGTTATATAAGTTTTTTTTTTTTTTTTTGCGTGTCTATAATCCAACTTTTCTAAAATTTTACCATGATCACACTTATTAAAAAGTAAAAAGAATTCAGTAAAAACAGAAGAATACCTCAATAAAATTAAATAGTCTAAAATTCTAGTCAAAGTTGGAATTTTTTTTAATATTTTAAAAAAAATTCTACAATTTGCCAAGTTTTACTTTTCAAATGTGTCTATAGTAGATGTATCCAGAAAAGTTAGTAAAATTTTAGAAAAGTTGGACTATAGACAAAAAAAAAAAAGACTTAATTCAATAGGATATATATATGTGTGGGTCCCATTCCGGGATCCCACACGAACGATCTAAACCGTTGATTATTTTGAAAATACTTTTTTGAGTTAGCCCTGAAAAATTCGACTCAATAGGATATATGTAAGTGCCCGATCCAATCGTTTAAGGTTTCATTAAGATTATAGGATCTTAATCTTGTAAGTGCCCGTCAACAAAAAAGCCCCTGAACTTTTTCTTTTTTTTGAGGTGATGCCCAAAACGACGTCATTTTGGGCATTTAACGGACAAAACCGCTGTTAAATCCATCTGTTAGGCCTCCTCAATTAAAAACGTGACGGAATTGGACGGCAGGGGCTTTTTTGTTGACGGAATATAAAGTTTTGGTGTGGTTTTGTTAGTAGTTAAAGTCCGGGTGTTAAATCGATAATTGTCAGAAAGTTCAGGGGTCTTTTTGAAATTTTCCCAATCTTATTTGTACTTATTTCCATTTTTCATGAGCCTTTTTCTAATGTCGTCCTTCCTTTTTTTTTAAACTCTTTTTATTCTCCTCGACAGCTCTAAAAAGGTTGACTGGCGGCTGTGAAAACATTCGTTACCAATGAAAGTTAGTTTGGGGAAAAATTTGACATCAAACACAACTTTACAACAACTACGGGAAAATTCAAGAAGACAAGAATGCCGTGGGTGACTGGTGTGTTTGGTTTTTTTCGTTGTCTTTATTCAAAAAAAATGTGCATTTGTTAGTTCCGCGTCAAATTTTTGTGGTTTATGGATTCGTCTAGACGAGACGAATCCAACAAATATAAAATTATAGTCAAAACTAATATTTTTTTTGAATAAAGCCGAAAATAAACAAAAATAAACCAGTTTATTGGTTTAATTTTAGCTTTATTAAAAAAAAATAGTTTCGATCATAATTTTATACTCTTTGGATTCATCTCTTCGACCATAATTTTATACTCTTTGAATTCATCTCGTCGAGACGAATCCATAAACCACGAAAACTTGACGCAAAACTAACAAATGTAAAAAAAATTTGAATAAAGACAACCAAAAAACCAAAAAACTATATTTTCCTTTTTTGCCAAAGGAACCGAAGTATCTTTTTCAGGAATAACTCACGCATTCGGGAATTATGTGCTCCTCGTAAAAGTCAATTATACTTTCGGGTCCATCTGGAGCTGGATTCGAAAACAGAGTGCCGTCCCCGTTCTTTCCACGTTCGTGTGGTTCCATTTCTTATACGAAAATGATTGTGACACACACACTCAACCACACACAACCACACACACATTCACATGTGGTGGGACCTACTGTTGGGACCCACCGGTGGGTCCCACCGCATGTGAGTGTGTGTGTGGTTGTGTGTGGTTGAGTGTGTGTGTATGTATCACTATTCTTTCTTATAATCCTTAAAAATTTCTGTTTCCCATTGCCCAGTGCCTGATTGACTACGCTAGCTAGTACCCTTCCACAGCCTAGCAAAAATCAAGAGCAACATCAAGGGTCGTAAAGAACACAACAACTTATAAACCTTGTGTTTCTGATGCAATAGTCATGGAGGAAGAGTATTTTAGGCATTTTGGCAAAATCGTAATTATACTGCTGTGGAATTTTGTGTTGGGCCCACTCGGGTCGGACCCAAAACGGCTGAACGATCAAGACCCATCACCTGTGACCATGGCGTACATCATTTTTCGGGCTTTTGTCGCTGTTTGGAGCTCCGAATGGCCAAATTTGCAGTTAAAGGAAAGATTTGACTTACCGATTACTTGGGCAAGGAAAATCCGAATTAAACTGCGCTTTTGGGAAACATTCTAGAATTTTCTCTAGTTTTTAATTTTGCTTTTATTTTCGAATTTTTCATTTTTGGTAATTTTTCATTTTTTTTTATTGATTTGGCTTCGTTTTCGGAGCAAATCAATTAGGGTTTCTGGTTTCCTATATAATAAGTTGTAAGCCTTAAGGGCAAGACAATTTTTGAGAATTATTGAATGATAAAAGAGTCTAGAGAGCGTTTTCTGTAAACTTTCTTGTTTGTATTCGATTGTTGCACGTCTTTTCTATAGTTCATAAGGCGCCCTGCATCAATTTCGCAGTCACACGACTTAGAGAGCACGGGGTTTTGTTTGACTCTAGAGCAATCTGACATCCCTTTTGAAGCTGTTTTATGGGCCGTAGTAGCATGGGTGGAGCAAGGCCTTCCGAGGCTTTATGCTACTTAGAGGGTGTTTGGCCGGTTGTTTTTCACCTTTTCACTTTCTCTTTTTCTAGTTTTGGCTGTTTGGGAAACTACCCTCATAACACATTCTACAAAAACTCATTCTTTGTTTTTTTATGAAGGAGAAGAAAAGCCAGAAGTAGCACCAGAGGTGCTTTCCCATTCTGGTTTTGCCTTTTCATTTTGACGTCATAGGAAAAGACCCAATTGTCCTCCTCTTTTTCTAGTAATAACAAAACCTTACTGATGTAAATGTTTGTCTCCTTACTTCACTTTTCCAGTATACGACTATTTTAATTTGTGCACTACAATTTTTCCCTTTTTCCCCTTTATTTGGTAGTCTTTTTTTTTTTTTTTTCAGATTAATTCTATATGCTTTGTAGTTTTTTTTTTTGGCCTTTAGTTGGATTTGAGTTAATCGTTATTATAAGTTAATCATTTTTTTGGCCATTAGTTGGTTGGTACTTGGTTATATTTAATTCTTCGTAATTAGGAAAAAAAATTCATAGTGGAGACTTTTAAATATGGAACACAAGAATTTATTAAGTGGAAGAAGTAGACAATATTTAACAACATATCTTTAAAAAATGTGTAAAGACCTTGTGCAATAATAAATAACCGAGGGCAACAAGATAAAAAAACCAACTCATAATGGGACACGTTTACAAAAATATTTCCCGATATGACTTTAGAAACTTGCTAAAAACAATATATGTACACATTTTAAGTACCATAATAAATAAACAAGGGTAAAATGGTAAACAACCAATCCATAACTCATTCTCATCATTATTCTCCCAAACACTATTTCTTTTCAAAATGTATTCTGCACATTTCTCCCAAACACTATTTCAAATTCAAAAGACATTATGACCATAATCCGAAAAGCCAAAAAGCCAAAAATGAAAAGCTAAAAAGTAGGTTCCCAAACACCCCCTTAATCTATTTCCTTTTTTTGAACTGTACTTAATCTATTTCTTGATCTTTGTATTATTTCCTGTATTTTCTCTGGCTTTTCGAGATGCAAAATTTTGAATCTTACTTTTAAGATCAAGTTGTTAGGACACAGTTGATCTTAGTTAGGTTTTTTAGAATTTTTTGAGTAGTCCGAAATGGACAGAGGGGGTGTGCTGCGCAGCCATGTGCTGCGCAGCGTGCTGTGCAGCGATTTTCGGTTTCGCGCCGGCATTGTTTTGGCGATCGGAGACGTCCACCGCGTAGAGCTCGTCGAGTACTAGAACTCTACCAAAAATCAACTCGATCGGATATCGTTATGTTCTTCATCGGAACACATATAACTTGAAAAAAATCGGAACACATATAACTTGAAACAGTGGATGAAAACCATTAAACTCATTTTTTTCAAGTTAATTGTTTTCCGATGAGACACTTAACGACATCGGATCAACTTGATTTTTGGTAGAGTTGTAGTACTCCACGAGCCCTACGCAGTGGACGTCTCCGATTGCCAGAACGACACCGGTGCGGCATCGAAAATCGTTGCACAGCACGCTGCGCAGAAATACACAGCTTTTCCCAGTTCAGAAAAAAGATTACTAAAAGTCGGTGCAAAGGCAAAAAAAATTAGAAACCAAACTCTTATAGATACAGAGATACAGACCTGCATACATAGGGAGTAAACGCCCCGTTTGGCGACCGGAGATGATTTTGGGAGAATTTGTAATGAGGGTAGATTAGAAGGTGGATTTATAATGATGGTGGATTTGTAATGAGAGTGAGCACACATCCTAAGAAGGGTGGATTTCTATATGAGGTGTTTGGATGGTATTTTGAGGAGGGGGATTTGGAGGGTGGATAATAGGGCAAATGACTGCATTACCCCCAGTTTATTAATTTAATTGACAACATGGTTTAATTTCATTATAATTACAATAAATACATAATACTTAGAATAAACACAATAATTACATAAATATATTTAAAGTATATTACATATTTAAACATAATATTTCTGAAAAAAATTCACATCAGAAAGTGAAATTTTTAAAAATTAAAAGACAATTTAAATAATATTTGATTTTTTTTTATAATATGTAGTATTATTTTTTACCTTCATTTTGTGATTTTTTTTAAAAAAAGAGCTACAGCAATAAAAAGATAGTCGTTGGATAACTGTTGGCAACACCTAATTGCATGAGACATTGATGCACTGGATTATTTGTCCCCTTCCCTTCCAGAATTTTCCTTACTTTTCAGTTTCTTCCCCATTTTCATCACCACTGTTATGTGAAACAGACAAGAAGAAAAACCTCCAAACCAGATCCAACCCCCACCGATCTCTCTCTCTCTCTCTCTCTCTCTCTCTCTCTCTCTCTCTCTCTCTCTCTCTCTCTCCACCGAAAAACACCATCTCTCCGTCTCCGTTTGTCTCTGTAAACAGAAATCCGGCTACGGAGACCGACGTCGGCAACCCAGCTTTCTCTTCTCTCTTCCGATTTCGGCGACAAAACCCTCTTCAAAACTGTGAAAATACTCGTACAAAACCCTCCAAATCACCCGGATTTGGAGGGGTAAAATAAGTAGAAAAATCACAAATCCACCTTTGTTAGCCAACGACAGGGTCAGGGCTGGGTGAAGCCGGATTTGCACTCCAAATAGTGAAAATAGTCGGGGTGGAGTTGGGGACAAAAAACGCAAGCCAAACGCCGGCTGGAGGTGGGCCCTGGATTACAAATCCGGGGCTGAGCCAAATCCGGGTGCAAATCCGGTAGCCAAACACGGCGAAAAGGTGAGGCCTCCAATCTAGCCATGGTTTTAATTAATGACTTAATGTATGGGCCACCCCTGGATAGTAGCATAGCCTTGGGTCACGTTCTTGTTGGGCATTCAGAGGACACTTAGGCTGTGTTTGGAAGTTGTGGAAGAGAAGAGAAAGAGAAGAGAAAATAAAAAAGGAGAAATGGGAAAGAAATGGGGAAGAAACTTGTTATTTTCTTTTGTTTGGTTTGTGAAAGATTAGAGGAAAATTTGCACTAATGGGAGAGAGAAGGAGAGAAAAAAAGTAGTTAATTTTCTCTTCTTTTTCCTTTCTCTTCCTTTTCCTTTCTCTTTCTATTTGGAAACCAAACAAATGAGAGGAAATTTTTTAAATTTTCTCTTCTTTTCCACTTCTTTCCTCAACTTCCAAACATGGCCATTAGGCTCTGTTTGGAACTTGAGGATGGAAAGAAAATGGGAGAGAAAATAATAAGAAGGAAAGTGTAGACACCCCGATTTTGAACCCATGATGCACTCGAGCATTCCCGATGATGAAATAGACCAATCATGCATACCTCGAGGCTAAGAACAAGGCTTGAACTCACCGAACCACCCTAAACCATTCTAAACCCTCCTAGAACAACCTTAAACCAAGCAAAATGACCAAAATACCCTTCAAACCATTTCAAAACAAACCCAAGCCTACACCATCTTCTAGTACATTCAAAACCCTCTTTATTGATATATAATACGTCTCAATCCATTTTGAAATGAGGGAGGTGTGTCCGTTTTACCAAAATGACTTATTTTCCCGACCTTCTGAGGGTAAAATGGTCACATACTTGAATGTACAAATTATCTTGGGTTCAAACTACTTGTGTTAGAAAGTACACTCGACAAGCTTTCCAACGCTTCAAACCACGCATGAAACGGAGTTCGGTAGCACCCGGGGCGGCCCCGCAAAGTTTTACCTTTTGAGCAACAGCCTTGAGCGCTCAAGCCCATGGCTTTGAGCGCTCAACTCCGAGCCAGATCAGTTTTCTGCAGAGCATCTAATCATGATATTCTACTGCAAGAGGAGCGTCTACCTATGTTTTCTACTGCCTAAATACACTTCCTAGGCCCTTGAACATCTCCTCAATCACCCCCCAAACCCAATTCAAAAATTAAACCCATTTCCCTCCCATTTCTCTCTCTATATAAACCCCCTTTGGCTGATCTCTTACACTCTCACACCCTTCATCAGCCCTCTCCACTCTCTCTCATCACTTCAATCACGTTTTAGCCTTTCTCTCCTCCATAGCCACCACCCTCCATCATCTTCAACCTCCAAAACACCCAAAAATCTCATCTTTAAGGCCTACAACACATGGGTCTTTGAGAAACCAACTTCAACAGCCCCTCTCTCACTCTAACAAGCCATTTACAGCCCATACACTCCATCAATTTCGTCCAAACCTAGCTCTTCCATCAAAACCCACCTCATCCAAGCCAAAATCACCATTTTAAGCTCAAATCCTCCATCATCCACTCAATCAATCACTCAATCAACCCTACACTTACACTCCTCTGACCAAAATACTTCATCTATAGCCCATAAACACAGCCACTACCCATCCATTCATCAAACCACAAGTTCAAGCCTTGATCATAGCCGAAAAGGTAGAAAATCATGTGAAAATCACTATTTTGGTCTTGCTGAGGGAGACCAGTGGGCTCATTCAAGTTCCTCATACTTGAAATGAGCCTACAAGTTCTGAAAAGTATCATAAAATAGCAGAATTTAGCGATCTGGGAAGGGCTTGAGCGCTCAAGGCCTTCACCTTGAGCGCTCAAGGCCTTCACCTTGAGCGCTCAAACCCCAACAGATAGGCAGTCACAGTGTTTCAGCCATAACTTTTTACTCCGAACTCCGTTTTCAACGTATTATATATCAAAACGTAGATAATTTGAAGGGCTACAACTTTGTAGTTTTGTGTTTTTCTCATTTCTATATCAAAACCCTCCAAAACATGCAAATAGTGTCGGAAAGATAAATAATTTTGTTCAAAATGGTGTTTTAAGTTCTATTTTTCTCCTTCATTGTCATTTTCCTTGTTTATATCATTCTGTAATCGCATTGTACACTTCACACAAGCATCCACCATCACTTAGTTTGTGTTTTAATATTCATTTACGTGTTTGCCATTCCCGTATCCCCCATTTCGTGTTTAAAATCAAATTTCAAACATTTCCAAAATCCCACAAAATGTTGAGTAGAGACCGGTTCACGGACCGGGCGAGAGGGGTGCCGTAAAACCCTTCCCCTCTCGTAACCAAACCCCCGAATCCGAGAAATCTTTGATTCCGCCATGATCAGTGAAATCTTTTTCAAATGGGCAAACAAGTCATGTTTATTTTTGATCGGTTTCTCGGGTTCGGACCTCAAATCCGGGTGGCGACTCTAACAATCACAATCTTTTCGAACAATCTCGGTGGGCCGTCCACAGAAAGTTTGAGGGAAAATTAGGAAGAAATTGGAGGGAAAATTATACTTGTTTTTTAAACTTTTCCTTCTATTTCTTTAGGAACCAAACAAGGGAAAGAAATTTTTTTAAATTTTCCATCCTCTTTCCTTTCCATCCCTAAGTTCCAAACAGAGCTTAACACACACTCAAAGATATCGAGAAAAAACTCCTCCGATATAAATCACATATTCACATGTACAGAATTGAAAAACTCCGGGGAGAGAATCTCTGGCTCAACCCTTAATGGCTAAGTGTAGGCCTCGTTCGACAATGGTCAACCTTCTTTCACAACTTCGAAACTCATTTTAATCAATTTTCTTGTAGTGACCGGTCATGTTCCCCGTGATGCCTCTGTTAGTTGGTGATTGCCTAGAACTTAGCTTTTTGTTCAACTATTTCCCTTGCCAAGAGATTTATTGCCACTCCATTAATTCGTTCAGCAATGTGTTAGCAAAACTTCCAACTATGGTGTAGGGCAGGGGCGGACTTCACGGGGCGGTCACATGCCTCTACTCCCACGTGCTTGTACTCGATTATGCATAATTATTCACTCATCTACCCTTTGGTTCGATTTAAGACTCTAGGGTGTAGTTCACACAAATTTAGGCATGGTCAACCATCTTCCAAAAATTTGAAACTCATTTTGGGTCTCGAGCCTACATAAAAGTCGGAACTGGTTTTACCCCGGATCCCACGATTGAATTGCAGAAGCGACAACCGTAAATGCACCAGAGCAGATGGAAAATATTCAAGAACTTCGAAGGACATGTGGTCAAGTTCTTTATGCCTCTGCTGATGATGCTTAGAACTTAGCTTAATTTTGTTTAGTTCTGCTCAACCATTTTCCTTGTCAAGAACTTTACTGCCACAATTCATTCATCTGTTCAGCAAGTGTTAGCAAAACATCCAACTATGGTATAGTGATCTGTTGACAATCATCTCCGGAAATGTAAACAATTTTCCCAACCTATTGGTAGCATTTTATCATCACACGCCTTATCACAGGCCTAATTTGGCTCCCATCGCCCTTTTTAACACCCTTCCACAGCCAAGCAAGAATCAATAGCAAAGAAAGAATTTCCCTTTAACCGCTAGTACGTATACACTACTACAACATTAAAGCACTTCAACAAGATGATGTTGGTAAATGCTTGGCAATCGTAGTATGCAAAATATGCAATTCAAATGTTGTGAGAGTCTTACATGACGTCTCCACCATATATTCTGTAATTTGTTTGGGGAAGCAAACAATCCTCATTCGTAACATGATCTTGAGATTGTATTACTTTTATTCAACATATGAACATGAGGAAGATATCAAAAGACGTTTTGTGCTTTTGATTTCACAATTAAAACCAGTGAAATTAGTTCAATTGGCTTTCAAAAGTTTTCAATAATTGAATTGTTGCAGGAATTGGACTGCGAGAAGCCGAGAACCATATTACGCAATCTTATCTATACATCACATGGTTGCAACATATTACTGAATTGAGATTGATTTGGGATTTCAACTACAAGAAGTTGACTTAATACTTGATTTACAACAAAAAATTTATGTGATACAAAAAATTTCAAACTCAATTCCGACTCCAATACATAAAGCTATTTAAAAATAGCACTACAATTGAAATATCAAATTTAAAGCCATGCAAAACAAAGGCAACTCAAGTTTGATCACTATGTGTACCACGTCCCAATGCAAATGTCTTTTTTCCTTCTTTTTTTTCACAAAATATAGATTTCATAGAAAGGGCCTTAAGGAAATGCCAATCATTTACAAAAATCTAAGCCTATAACAAAAGGGCTCTATACCCTTTCATGCGAAGAGATCTGTCACACCATAAATTGATCTAATGAAGGTTGCACTCCTTCGATTCTTAACTATAAAAACAAAATACTAACAAGAGAACTTTTTAAGTCTATATAACACAATATCCACTTCTTCAAAATGAAAAGCGACTCTTCCACATCGAACAAGGAGAATCATCCCAAAATTCCCAAAGATTTAACGTGGCCATAAAAAATTACCAACTCAATTTTGAGATCCATGAGAAACATTTCCTAGCCAAAAACAAATTTCAATCACTATACACATGCATGACATAAAAGCTAAAAACTATCATAGATAAATTCATCCCAGGTCTATAATCATCAAGATCAAATGAATCTTTATATTCCCAATGTTCGTTACATGTGTCGAAATACAAGTCAAGATAGATCACAAATCTCTTCGAAATTGTTCAAATCCGTGTATGACAAGCAATAAATAAATGATTGAAACAAAAAATATACTAATATACTATCTTAGATCTTCTAATCTTGATGATGAAACAAACAAGCTTCTTCTAATCAACATCAAGCACCAAATACTTTACAATTTCACTTGTTTATTTCCTTTGTCGACAAATAGTACCAATCAGTTTCATTACAACTTAGCAAATGCTTCTTTTTCTCAATTTGAAATTTCAATGCCTACCTTTTTTAAAAACTCAACAAGTTAGTAGGGGGGCAATTCAAAAAACTTACATTTCGAATAGGGAAGTAATGATGAACAAAGATTAGATGCAATTGAAGAGTAAAGAGAGATTGAACAAACCAACACTCTTTAGCATGTAAAAAAAAAAGAGAAGAGAGGGGAGGAAAGCATTTTGGTTGTGTAATCTATGAAAAAGGAAACACAAGTATTAATTAGACAAATCACTTACCCTTTTTTGTCATTTTCCTATGTACAGCTGAGTTGACATTTTCTTTTGAAGGTAACACCAATGGAGATTAGATCATAAAAGCGCACTAAATTTGTCCTCTTAATTACTCATTTCCAGGTGTAACATATGCAAATGACTAGTATTGTATGTATGCCTTATCTTCCACATAATCCTTGACCTTGAGTTGCAAAAGTCAAAGTACCGTTGCATATGCAATCCATTTCTACCATAAACATAAACCTTAGAAGTTTTGGTGGTGTGAATGTAATAAATGAGAAAATATAGGAACACACAAAAGTGCAAAGATGGAAAAAAATCGTACTGTGAATTGTAATACTCCCTCCGTCCCTTTTTAAGTGTTGACATTTCCATTTTGGGTTGTCCCTTAATAAGTGTGTGTTGTGAAAAGTTAATGGGTAAAGGTACATAATTTTGGAAAGTGAAGGTAAAAGTTGATGTAGAAAGTGAAAAAGTTGATGTTAAAGGTGTAATAATGATGTTTTTTTAATAAGTTGAATTTACGAAGCAACACATTTAAAAAGGGACGGAGGGAGTATTAGTAACTCATTTACTCTTGAAGAGAATATCTCCATTTGCTATTCTTTTATTTAAGAGCTGAGGCCATGTGGATTGTGGACTAATTTGAAAACATATGCTAATTTTGAAATGTCCTAGTTAGCACTCTGCCCACTCATTTCATTACGACAGATTCATACTCATTAATCACGCATATTTGTATTGTGAACTTTGCATTAATGTGGGCCTACGATGAACATCACAAAACATCAGGTGAAAAGTTTGGAAATGTCTCGTGTTAAATGGATACTTTTAAAGTGAGATTTAGGATTGAAAGAAGTCGACATAAATCCACAACTGATTTCGTTGAGCGAAATTGAATTTTTTTTTTTTGCTATCCCAATTGAATTGATCTCTTTATATTGCCAATGCTCTAAAATTTTGTAGCCTCAACTTCAAACTTCAAATGATATTCATCAGAAAGCATTAATCAATCATATATTTTCAATCTTGAACTGCTAATATTACAAATACACCTTTCACCAATACTTAGATTTGCTTTTTTAGGTCAAATTCCATGGACACCCCTCATCTATTCCAATTTTTCTTGGACACCCCCTAACCTTTAAAAACGTCCATACACACGCCCTCATCTATGAACATTATCCAGCTTGACCCCTTTTGTCAAAGGGCTTTAAGTATCAAGGACAAAAAATATTATATGGACAAAAAATACCCCTTATCTCTCTCCCCAACCCTTGCACTTGGCATGATAAAAAAAGACGATGATGGGTGCTGTCTGAAATGGAAATTAAGACCAATCACAAATCAAATTCATAAATTCTCAACCCCAATCGCAAATCAAATTCGAGGCAAGCAATACAAATCACACATGGCAGAGATTGTAAGTTATGTTATCATGATTATCAATCACCACAATCGGATTCGTCGTCTTCATTTACGCGACCGGAGACAAAATCGAGGAATTTTTCAGGTCCTATTTTTCTTTTTGAGTGACGATGAGGCATGGCTGAGAAAGGATTTATGAGAAGTAAGAGAAAGACTGGACGGGAGAAGAAAGAACCCCCATTGGAATTCATTTGCCCCATTTCCGGCTCCTTAACAAGTGACAAAAGTCTAGATACATAGCCTCTGTCCGCCGCCCCTTCAACCGCGGCTACCTCGTAAACCCAAACCTCCAGTGCGAGATCTGGCCCCACATGTTCAACTCCATCCTCCAAATAAACCCTAGTCAATCCTCTCTCCTCCTCGGCAATGATGAAGATAAACCTGGATAGCCAAAGATGCGTCAGGAGCTTTGCAAGGCCTCTGTTGAAATCCCCACCCTGACTCCGCCATCTACTACTTCCCCAAAGGCCTCCGTCGAAATCCCCAACAGGTGCTCTATTTAACCCATGGCTGTGATGGGTTCATGGCTGAGATGGTCTCTGGCAAACTCGAACTTGGCGATTTGGACGAGCTTGCAATAGAACGGGACCGAATTGTCGTTTGTTGAAATCTGAGAACTTCGTTGTTGTTTGGCGGTGTTGTATGTCGAACCCCATTGTTGTTTGTGAAAATCCGAGAACTCGATTTAACCGAAGGTTTTTTGTTTTTTGTTTTGGCAATTTATGATGGAAAGGGAGAGGGAAAGAGGGGGGTTTTGAGAGAGAAGGAAAATTGGAGGGATAATTCAGTCAATGTATGCATATTATTAACAGAGTTAGAGGGTTTGTACACTTCGAAAAGATGAGGGGGTGAGTTTGGATGTTTTTAAAGGTTTAAGGGGTGTCCTTGGAAATGGAAAAGATGAGGGGGTGTCCATGGAATTTAACCTAATTTTGATTTGCTTTACTGTTTTATTTACAAACAAAGTCATTTATTCACAAATATAGCTTTACAATTTAATTAACACATATAGATACGTTACAAAAAAAATACCTCTCTCTCTCTCTCTCTCTCTCTCTCTCTCTCAACTTTTCAAATCTTTTAGGGTTTCCATCGGGGGGAGGGGGCTGCGCCTCCTCCTCCTCCCCCTACCCTCCTCCCCTCTCTCTCTCTTTTGTTGTTTCTTTGTTCTTCCATTTTTATTTTGTTTTATTGCTTGCAACCACCACCAATAACCAAATCTGCGTGTTTCGGTTCAAGGTGGCTATGGGTGCTATGGGATTCATTCACGATGGCAACATGCATGGTTAAGGTTCTTGATGACAACAGATGTTTGGGTTCTCGACGGTTATGGGTGTTTTTGGGTGCACAATGGATACGCTTACGACGTCAGCAACAGCAAAAATGGCAATTTAAGGGCTATTTTTTACGGGGTTGTTTTTTTGGGCTGATTTAGGGGCTAGGTGGAGGTGATTTAGGGGCTGTTTCAAGGGCAACTTTAAGGCTCATTTTGAGCATGTCTGGGGCTTTTTGAGATGCTATGGGGCATTTTAGGGGTTGATTTGGGGCATATTTAGGGCTACTAGAGGACTGCTCAGACACGGTAGGTTCCTTTAGGGATTGATCAGGCTTCTTGTTCTTATTCTTCTTCAATGGTTTAGCAGTTGACTCTGATGTGGTAGCAACAATTGAAGGTTGTGGTGTAGCTTGTGCTATTTCCCCTTCCTCACTCCTTGAAGAATTACCCAAATAAGACTTTACTAGAGTCCTCCAAATTTCATCATTAAATTTTAGAAAATCCTTTAAGGATCTCCAATCTCATATAACGATGAAGAATATAGAAACAAGACAAAACAAATAGGTAGGAAATCAGAGAAATTGTCTTGTCTAGTATCTATATTCTTCATCGTTGTATGAAATTGGAGATCCTTAAGTGATTTTCTAAACTTTAACATGCCTGATGAAATTTGGAGGAATCTAGTAAAGTCTTATCTGGGTAATTCTTCAAGGAGTGAGGAAGGGGAAATAACACAAGCTACACCACCACCTTCAATTGCTGCTACCGCATCAGATTCAACAGTTAAACCATTGAAGAAGAATAAGAACATGATCATGATCAGTCCCCAAAGGAACCTACCGTGTCTGAGTAGTCCTTGTGCTAATGCTCTTAGTAGTCCTCATTCTAGTGGTCTCTCTTGAGTCTTGACTTCTCAAGATACTCGCTATAATTAGTATGCTTAAATTTCGTAATAAATGTAGAAACTGTGACTGGCCTGTAATGACTTCAGTTACTTTTGAACTTGGGTTTCACCAAGACATTATGATGCTTGGTGGTTGTTTCCTGGTGGACTTGGTGCTTAAAGTTTGAACTGATTATATTTGTATTTTGTCTATCATTCTGGATTTATACTGTGTTTGTCTTGATTTTGAAGTTTGAATTATAATGGTTGATCTTGTTGGGTAGTGGTCCACAGTAATCATGAGTGCAAAAAGCTCGAGTTTGCGCGATTTGAGCGGGCGTGATTGTTGCTTAGTTGGATTTTTTTTTTATTTTTACAAAGCAAGCTTCTAGTAAATAAATTAGGATACATTGAGAATTTATTGTTTTCGTGCTACCAGTGTTTCCTGAAAGTTGCTCTCTCTTCTATTGGTAAATGAGAAGTAGCTCATTTGCTTTTTTGATAAACAAAAAAAGTTTGAGAAATTAACTGTTCACCATTCACCAACACAAGTAGTCTCTATAAAGAATCAATATTTCGGGAAGAGAATCTTCTCCGTCCCTCTCTCTCTCTCTCTCTAGGGCTAAAACTATTTGGGTTTAGACCTTGTTTTCTAAAAGGGCAAATTACACAGACCTCCCCTGAGGTTTCTGACAAATACACAGACCTCCCCTGAGGTTTCTGAATTTACATGGACCTCCCTTGCTTTACCTGACAATAAGCACAAACTACCCCTCCGTTAGTCTACCGTTAATATCACCTACGGAAAAACGTGATGTCACCAAAAAACTCTCATTTAATGGCAAGAATGCCCTTTGGTTTCCCTCCACAACACACTCCACTTTCCCTCCTTTTTTTTTTTTCCTCCAGACCACACCCCACTTTCCCTCCTTTTTTTCCCCTCCATTTATCTTTTTCCCTCCATTTACCTTACCTGCATATATACCCTAAATTACATACAAAACAAAAGCAGACCACTTTCCCAAGATTTATTATGCATGTCCAAAAGGAAAAATTGGTTCTGGCTTTTGGAATTGGTGCACACCAACAAATGCTGATGACCCTCATAAATCTGCACCAACAAAATATTGGTTTTGGCTTTTGGAATTGGTGCACACCAACAAATGTTGATGACCCTCATAAATCTGCACCAACTCATTTTGTTGGCATGACTCAATCTGCACCAAATGAAGAGTAAAATGTGGATGATCCTATGGACTCTGTTATGATCACATATGTAATACGTCAAAAAAAGTTGGCAAAATATCCAAGCATCCATTACATTTTGCCAAATAGTATCCAAGTACCACAAACTGCAAGTATCCAAGTACTTAAGTTTGTTAATTACATACCCCATAATTACATAAAAGACAGCAATACCAAGTCTCCAGTTGCTTAATTACATACCCCTTAATTGCATATCTATGACATAAGAACCCACAACAAAAAAACCAACAGTAGGTTCATCTATGAAGCTCAGCCATGCCAAAAAAATAGTGGTGAGCTCCACTAAAAAAAAAAAAATCGTGCTATTCACAATAATTACTCACAACCCACCACAAAAGTAATACAAAAAAAGTGGGTGTGTCATCTTCAGCTTCATGCACTGCTCAGTCCAAAAAGTGTTCTCAACTGCATTTAGAAACCACAACTGTATTAGTGGTTTCATGTTTTCAGTTTAATATTTTAGTACATGGACTAAAATAAAAATAAAAATAGATACCTCAACTCACAGCTGTGTAAGGCATTGTGATGGCACAAGTGCTTGTGATTCCTGCCCCTACAATGAATGCATATGTAACCTTCCTTAGAACTAGGAAAATGAATGCAAAACAAACAAGTAAAAAAGCTTTAACTTTTACTCACATCAAATTGCATTTGTGTGCCCCTTGGTCTGCCCCTTGCACCTCTGGTATTGCTTCTGCCCCTTGCACTTGCGCCTCTACTGTTGCTTCTACCCCTTGCACCTGCACCCCCTTGCACCTCTGGTATTGCTTCTGCCCCTTGCACTTGCGCCTCTACTGTTGCTTCTACCCCTTGCACCTGCACCTCTACTGTTGCTTCTTCCCCTCACAGCTGCACCAGTACTAGTTCCAACATTGCTTTTGCCCCTTCCCCTAACAGAACCCCCACGATTACTTTTTCTACCTCTTCCTCTCACACTCATAGTACCTCTAGCATTGCTTCTTCCCCTGACTGGTGATCTTTGGCAAGTTCTCTTGTTATGTCCAAAGTAACCACAATTGGTGCACTTCAATGTGTGAGACCTCTTGACCACACTAGTTCCAGCAGGAGGTTCATCCTCTTCCCTCCTCCTATTTTTCCTTGGTCTTCCAGGTAGTCTTCTAAGAGGGGGTGGTTCTAAGAGATCCCTTTCAATGGTTGTCCACATGGTGTGATCTAGAATTGGATGTATCATGCCAGAATTTCCCCTTACATACATGTCCTTTGAGAAGTAAGGACTCACAAAATCTTGAATGTCCAGCCGTGAATAAGCAACTGCTGCTGCTGCATGCTTACAAGGTATACCAGAAATCATCCATGATCCACACACACAGTTCTTAGCATCACCTAAAAGCACAACATAACTGACCCCCTTCATCATAAACCTGATACTCATGACCCCCAGAATACTGTACACTGCAGCTTCTCATTGGATTTTCCAACTTGTCTAGTTTCTTTTTTATGTTATAAGTTACTTTGCTATTCCACATTACTGATTTCTGATACCTCATCTGAAGTCTCACCATCAATTTGGTTCTAATGCCCTCCAATATTGTAAGGATTGGTTTGCACCTTCAACTACCCAACCAATTGTTGAAGCTCTCTGCAAAGTTATTGGTGACATGGTCAGACTTAACCCTTGGGTCAAAAGCATGCCTACTCCACTGGTACGGAGGAAATTTGGCCATCCAATCATGTGCTTCTGAGGACAATGCTTTCATTTGAAGCATTGCTTGGTTAAACTCACGAAGAGTGCATGCTCTAGCTGCTTGCTAGAATTTCTTCCTCAAAATCAGTCCAGAAAACCTTGGTTTAAAGTTTTTGAACAAATGCCTACAACAAAATCTATGTGTCGCTTCTGGAAAAACATTTTGTACTACCTTGTCAAGACCTTTTTGCTGGTCTAACATGATCGTCCAAGGCCTTGGCCTTCCACCTCCTCCCATGATGACATTATGCAAATGGTAGAGAAAAAAGGACCAACTTTCTTTGTTTTCAGACTCTACCACACCAACAGCAACCGGAAATATACCATCATTACCATCTAATCCTATGGCAGTCAACAAAACACCACCATATGGTCCTTTAAGATGGGTCCCATCAATTCCTATAAAAAGCCTACAACCATTCAGAAACCCAGACTTCATAGCCTCAAATGAAATGAATAGTCTCTTGAACATTGGGTTAACACTCAATGACGGCCTATCAAACTCCATCTTAAACAAACTTCCCGGATTACTTTTTCTCACCTCAACAGCATAAGTTGGCAGCAATGTGTATTGCGCACTATGGTTGCCCTCTATTTCAATTTATAAATTAAATAAATAGAATATGTATAAAGTATATTCAAGGTCCAGTTTGACTAAAAATTTGCAAAACCCACAATATGTAAAGCTTAAACAGACACTTTTTGTTTAACAATGCTATGGGTACACCACGTACGCACACAAAATGCACACCAAGCTGACTTACACAAAAGAGTTTAACTATTACACAGAAGAGTTAACCTAGTGTGCATTTAGTGTGCGTAAGTGGTGTACCCATCGTGTGCTAAGCTAGCCAGTCTTGAAGAATGAAAAAAAACTACATTAAAAAATCAGTCTTCCATTATCTCGTATAAAAAACTCATCACAGTAGCTATCCTCACCAAAGAGAAAAAGCAAGGGGGCTCAGTGAGCGAGCACCAGTGACCTTTTTTCTTTTCTTTTTTTCAAAAACTAAACGCAAGACAGATTTTTTTGTTTTTTATTTTATTTTTTGTGTTCAAAAACTGAAAAACAAGACAGATTTTTTTGTTCAAACTTCATCATGTTCAAAAGCTGAAATAAAAGACAATTTTAAAATAAAAAAAAAAAAAGAAAGATATGTAAGCAAGAGCTTAAACAGAAAGCATCAAAGGAGACTCCTAATCCTATGGATAAGGAATCAACAGGGATAGATTTCGGTATGATAAATTCCAAGTATAAAGGATCAGCTATTACTAAGGGGAAAGAATCGACTACACTTAAGGCTCCAAAGTTTAAGCTCACAATATACAAAACCCATTTTGTTGTGCAAAACCCACAATATACAAATCTCAAAATTAAAATAACAGGAAAACCCAAAATCACATATACAAGCACACCCAAAAATCTAAGCAAGTGCACATGCAAGAAGGGTAACGGTTTTAACATACCTCAAATCTTTGGAAACACCAACACGAAATTCTTCAACGCTTTTTCAGGAAAATTTCTCCAATCAGTCGACTCACCTTGCACTCTAGTCGCTTTAAACACTGTTTTGCTAACCCATCGTCTTCTTCCTCTCTCGTCCTCTCTTATTTTGTTGAGATCCAGAAACCTCTCTCTCTCTCTGTATAAGGGATGGGTTTTCTAGAAAAAGTAAAGGCATTAGGTCTATTATAGTAGTCTTCACTACAAGGGTTTATTAGTATTTTCACTATCCCAGTTAACGCCATCCACTTTCTGTCACTGACAAGGGAGGTCTATGTAAATTCAGAAACCTCAGGGGAGGTCCGTGTAATTTGCCCTTTCCAAAATCTCATGGTACTAAATGTCACTTTTAAAAATTTTGTTTATTCAAATTTTTCTTGTGTCTGTTAGTTTTGCATTAAATTTTTTTGGGTAAATTTCACTTACCTTCCCTGAGGTTTCTGACAAATACAGAGACCTCCCCTGAAGTTACTAAAATTTCACTGCCCTCCCCTACTTTACAAAGTAATTGGCAGATACCTCCCCTGCCGTTAAAAAATGCCTAATGGCGTTAACTTTGCTGGTAAAATGACCTTAATGCCCTTGAACTTGACTTTTTTTTTCTTATTTAAGTTTATATTGCATAAAAATTTTAAATGACATGAAAAAGTAACTTAATTATTTATTTTTTCTTGGAACTTTCTTTTCTTTGACTCAAATTATTATTTTTTTCAATTTTTTTTTTTACTTCCCATAAGATATATTTTTACATTTTGATAATAAAAATAAGATTATCAATAATCAACTAAGTTCACAGCTTGTAATGGAATTTTTTTTTTTTTTTGCATTAGTTTTTTTTTTTTTTTGGTGCAAAATGTTTGTTTCTCCTAACTAGTGAAACAAGCATTTCGCACAAAAAAAAAACTACTCCCTCCGTCCCTTTTTAAGTGTTTAGCCTCGTAATTCTAACTTAGTTTCTCTCACATCAACTTTTACAATTTTTACATCTATTTTTCACTATTTACCCTAATCAATGTAATAATACCCACGAACTTTTTAAAAAGGAAGCTACTTTTAAGGGCAAAATATGAAATGTACCCACTAACTTTTCAAAACACACACTTATTTAGGGACAACCCAAAATAGAAAGTTAAACACTATAAAAGAGACGGAGCGAATATTAGCATGAAATTTTTCGGACAATTTTTTCACAAATTCATGGATCCCATTGAGAAAAAAACAGTCTAATTTTTTGCAAAAAAAAAAAACTCATAAGTGCATTATTATTATTATTATGGGACAACTATCATTATTTCTTAGAACCTTGCATTTGCAAAAAATTAGTTTATTATTATAATGTATAAATGAGTTTTCTTTTGTAAAAAAATTAGAATATTTTTTTTTTCTCAATGGGATCCTTGAATTGGTCTACAAAAATTATCCAAAAAATTTCATACTTATAGTTTTTTTTTTAGATATTACCTCTAATGTAAAAAAAAGAAAAAAAAAGAGCACGGATAGGTAAAATATCTAAAATTATAGAGAAGAAAAAGGAATTTAGTTAGAGCTTTAGATTTAGAGAAAGAAAAAGAAACCTAAAAAAAGTAAATAATAATAATAATAAAACTTCCAATACAAGCAATGGACTTAAGTGATTATTAATACTCTTATTTTTATTATCAAAATGAAAAATTTTGGGTTGTCCCTTAATAAGTGTATGTTTTGAAAAGTTAGTGGGTACATTTCATATTTTGCCGGAGGTGGGGTGGTTATTTTTTTGAATTTTATGTTCGAAATTAGAATTTTTAAAAATAAGTGACATCTCACTAATTTTTTTGGTCGCCGGAAGTGGTCGGCTAAAGGTGGGGTGGTGTTCGGCCGAAGGTGGGGTGAAGATTTTTTTGAATTTTATGTTCGAAATTAGATTTTTTTTAAATTAGTGACATCTCACTAATTTTTTTTGTCTTTATATTCAATTGCAAAAGTTCCTTGTCCTTCTTTTTAAAAATGTCAAATATTTCTTATTTTTATGTTTGATTGCAAAAGTTCCTTGTCCTTCCCTTTAAAAATGTCAAATGTTTTGGATTTTTGGCTAAGTGGCCCTTATTACATTGATTAGGGTAAGTAGTGAAAAATAGATGTTAAAATTGTAAAAGTTGATGTGAGAGAAAAGAAGTTAGAATTACGATGCTACATACTTAAAAAGGGACGGAGGGAGTAGTTTTTTTTTTTTTGGTGCGAAATTCTTGTTTCACTACTTAGGAGAAACAAGCATTTCACACACACAAAAAAAAACTAATGCAAAAAAAAAAAAAATCCATTGCAAGCAGTGAGCTTAGTTGATTATTGATAATCTTATTTTTATTATCAAAATGTAAAAATATATCTTATGGGAAGTTAAAAAGAAAATTTTAAATAATAATAATTTGAGTCAAAGAAAAGAAAGTTCCAAGAAAAAATAAATAATTAAGTTACTTTTTCACATCATTTAAAATTTTTATGCAATATAAACTTAAAAAAAAAAGGGTCAAGTTCAAGGGCATTAAGGTCATTTTACTAGCAAAGTTAGCGCCGTTAGGCATTTTTTAACGGCAGGGGAGGTATCTACCAATTACTTTGTAAAGTAGGGGAGGACAGTGAAATTTCAGAAACCTCAGGGGAGGTCTCTGTATTTGTCAGAAACCTCAGGGGAGGTAAGTGAAATTTACCCAATTTTTTTTACTTATTGGTTCTCGACGAGAGGGATCGAAAAAATAAATATATATGACTTTAACTTAATTTTTTGGAAAATGACCAACTTTTAGCACTTTTAAACGAGAAGAATCGAAAAGGTAAGAAATTACTATGACTTTTACCTAATTGTTTTGGAAAAGGACCAATTTTTAACTCTGTTACATGGTCTCTCTCTCCCTCCATCCTTCCCTTCTCGCCTCTTCTTTCCTTTTTCTCTTTTGCTATGTTTCTGTTTTGTTTCAACTCCATTGCTCAGATCTGTTTCTGAGTTCGAGCTCAGTTCTATCTTTGTTTGAAGCAGCAACTAGTACTTGGGCTGTTAATCTGTCACTTCGTAACCCTTTTGCCCTTAAATTATGTTAGATTACATACTGTGTACCATTCATAATATAGTATATTGGATCAAATACATATGGTTATTAGTAAACAGTTCGAATCATTTGTGCAGAACATGGAAGTACTACTACTCCTAATTGTGATCTCGTCGAATGGGACAGAGCAAGTTACCTTTGTACCCTTAAGGTTCAAAACCTAAATTAACGTTATGAAAGTCGCGTGTTTCATTCAAATTTCCCTGGGTTTGATCTCGTGAATTTCATTGGCTTTGAACATGTGAATTTCACTACCTTAGAAAAAACTACTTGTTTCCGATCCACCTCGTGAATTTCGCTAGCTTGGACCTCATGAAATTTCAATGGATTTAAGCTCATGAATTTCAGTGGGATTTGTGCTAGTGAATTTCACAACACAATACTACTTCGATATCATTACATGCTTTTTTCAACCGCTTTTTCGTTAAAAAAATAATAGTAACAACTTTAATATTTATCAAATTATGGAACAACTTTGTACTAAAAGTGGTTTTAATGAGGTTTAATTACAATTCTTAAAAACAAAACAACGCAAAAAATTTATAACCGAACTCACTTCAAGGACTCAAGGCCCGTTCACTTTTAAAAACTAAGACTCACTGAAATTTTGGAAGCCCAAAACTTTTTAACGTGGTCTGTGGACATCAGATGTGAAGGAAAAAGAAAAAGAGCAAAAGAAATTGGGGGCTCCCAAAACAGTCGATTCTCAATTGCAAGAATTGAACATAATTGTAAGCTTGCAGAGAAATATTATCCAATGGATTTCACTGAGCAAGAAAAGTAGTACCACTTGAGATATCAATTGCAAAATTATAAGCCTGATGTGTCTATATATCCGATCGGATACACTTTATGGGTTATTTTATGAATTTTCTTTCCTGTTTCCAACTATTTCTCTTTAACTTATACTCCTACAGGCTACAAATTAACATCTCTACCAATTTTCCTTCTTCCTCACCAGATGTATGGCTATTCAATACCTCTTCTTTCCTCTGCTTCTTCTCGCCTTGTACATTTTCACCAAACACTGCCTTAACAAGATCAGAAACCTCCCACCAAGCCCTTTCCCAACCCTGCCCATACTCGGCCACCTCTACCTCTTCAAAAAGCCCCTCCACCGGACCTTATCCGATATCTCCGCCCGTTTCGGCCCTGTACTCCTCCTCCACTTTGGCTCGCGTCCAGTCCTTCTAGTTTCTTCTCCCTCGGCTGTCGAAGAATGCTTCACCAAGAATGATGTTGTCCTCGCCAGCCGCCCTCGTCTCCTTGCCGGGAAACACGTGGGCGATGGCTACACCACCTTGGCCTGGGCCCCGTACGGCGAAAACTGGCGGAAGCTCCGCCGCATCTCCTCCAACGAGATCTTCTCGTCCCACCGCCTCCAGTTGCTCGGGGGCATTCGCGCCGAAGAGGTCAGGTCGTTGCTCCGCCGGCTGTCCCGGAGTGGTGGAGATCAGGCGGTGGATTTTCAGGCTGCTTGCTTCGAGATGGTGCTAAATGCGATGATGAGGATGATAGCCGGAAAAAGGTATCGATTAATTTAGTTTTCAGATTGTAGATGATTTCAAAGGGAACAAGTCCAATCTTGGGGCTTCTTGCCTTCAAACTAGTAGATGTCAAATTTGTTTTGAAAAATTATGTGCCAATTTAAGATTCTAGCTCCTAATCAATTTGAAGCAATGTCAACCCTAAAAAGGTTTTCCTGAGCTCATTTTAATGATCGGAATTTTGTTTGAACTCATTGACACTTGATGTTAAAAGTCAAGTTGATCGCACATCAATCCAATGTTACAATCTTATCTTTTTGCAAAACAAATCTGTTCCAAAAACGCATTAAAAGATATCCAATCAATTTGACATGCTTGATTTCCTCAATTGATTAAACAAAAGGAATAGTCCTGATCATTGAGGTGAGCCTGCAAAGAATCCTTTTCGAGCTGAAATTGTGTCAAATTGAAAACAAGGGAAAATTTAACATCTTACTTTGTCAAATCCCAATTTGAAATGAGAAGAGAGATGTCAACTTAAATAATTTTTTCCTTATGGTGGAATTGCTTCAGATGTCGATTTGTTCAAATTTGATATATCCCATATCGGCCTTTGTTCTACCATTCACGGAGATTTATGAGTTGTATACCAAAGGTTTATTTGACGGTCAAAAATCATCAGAGCCGAGTATAGTTTGAAGAACAATGATTTAGGGTGCCGGTACTAAGTTCTCCATCCTGGCTACTTTGTCAAATTTGTTTTTTGTTTTCGCTTTAAGGGAGAGTATCTTAATATTTGACGCCTAAGTATATTTTGATTAACTTGTGTCTAAATCCCTAACAGGTACTACGGCGAGGATGTGGCGAAGGTGGAAAAGTTATTCCGATCGGAAGGGTCAAATATGGGGGATTTCTTGCCCATTTTGAGGTGGCTTGGAGTGGGAGGCTTTGAGAAGAGGTTGATGGCAACGCAGAAGAATAGAGATGTGTTTGTGCAGGAATTGATAGAAGAAAATTGGAGAAGAATGGGTAATGATGAGGCGGAAGGGAAGAAGAAGAAGACGATGGTTGAGGTATTGTTGACATTGCAAGAATCGGAGCCCGAGTATTACACAGATCAAATGATCAGAGGCATCATGAAAGTAAGAATTCGCACTCTAGTTTCATTCATTTTTGGTTACTTGCTATCTAACTTGCAGACAACAATGGAAGTAAAATTTGATTCAAACAAAGAAAAAGAGGGTTTTTGCCAACTTGTAAAAAATGAAGGCTCTATGGGTTTGAAGACAAGACCTGTGTTCATTTAAAGGTTTTGAAAATGTAAAGTTTGAGGCTGAGCAAATGTTTTAGCCTAATTTGTATATGTAGGTTTTGTTAACGACGGGAACAGATACTTCACTGGCGGTTATGGAATGGGCGCTTTCACTTCTATTGAACAATCCCCAATATTTAGAGAAGGCTCGAACTGAAATTGACATACGAGTTGGTCACGGCCGTCTGATCGATGAATCAGATATCTCAGACCTTCCTTATCTCCGTTGCATCATCAACGAGACATTGCGGATGTACCCAGCAGCCCCATTACTCGCGCCTCGTGAGTCCTCAGAGGACTGCACAGTGGGAGGCTTTCGCATCCCACGTGGCACTATGCTAGTGGTGAATATGTGGGCCATACAGAATGACCCCAAGATCTGGGTGGAGCCGAGTAAGTTCAAGCCGGAAAGATTTGAAGGGTTAGAAGGGTCAAGAGATGGGTTCAAGTTTGTGCCTTTTGGGTCAGGAAGGAGGAGTTGTCCAGGCGAGGGTTTAGCACTTCGTACGCTTGGGTTGACATTAGGGTCATTGATTCAGTGCTTTGATTGGGAAAGAGTGGGTAAGGAGATGGTTGACATGACCGAAGCCAGTGGACACACCTTGCACAAGGCTCAACCCTTAATGGCTAAGTGCAGGCCTCGTCCGACAATTGTCAACCTTCTCTCACAACTTTGAAACTCATTTCTATCAATTTCTTGGAGTGAATTTGAAGGACCGGCCAAGTTCCTTATGATGCCTATGTTCTGTTGGTGATTGCCTAGAACTTAGCTTTTGTACACATTTGATGCCTATGTTCTGTTGGTGATTGCCTAGAACTTAGGTTTTGTACACATTTGCAACTATAATTCCATTGCCAAGATCTTTACTGCCACTCCATCAATTTTTTCAGCAACATGTTATCAAAACTTCCAACTATGGTGTAGTGTAGGGGCGGACTTACCATGGGGCACATGGGCCGTGGGATCACATGCTTCAACTCAATTATGCATAATTTTCTTTACACCTTTACATTTGGTTCGATTTAAGACTGCAAGGTGTAGTTTACACAACATGAAGATGCCGTCTCGATGATATGATCATTTATATTGTAGAGATCATAAATGATTTGTCTATATAAAAAATTAAGTTGATTGGACACTTGAAACAACCAAATAAGAACACTTTTTTTTTTTTGCAATATTGCTCTTGTTTATCTCCTTTAATGGAGTTTGTTGTTCCATGTGTGGAACCTTTTTTTACCCTTTATGGGTATTATTCAAATGTAATCGGTGAAGTTCTTCCCATGCCATATGGATAACCCGAACCTTTTTTACCCTTTTTTTTTCCGGCAAGATCGTTTTCGCCGGCTGAGGGCTATGGAATTTGGGTGATTGTAGCCGTTTATTGAAGAGGCAAAAAGAAGTCATGCATTGTCCTCCAACAGACCCAGAGACACTGTAGCACACTTGATGCGTTGAACTGTGCAGAGCAGTATCCCAACCGTCAAAAAATGTTTTTAACGGTAGGGATTTAAATAAAATTATTCTCCAGGAATGCAAACTGTTGAAAACAATTTTGAATGATTTAGATTTGCCCTACATGAGAAGTCTAGTATTCAGCTTTCAGGCCGCTGATTATAAACAAAGACGACGACCAACTGGCTTATACATATTTTATACTCCAACACCAACACGTGATGAGAATTTATAATTAAGTCTAGTATTCAGCTTTCACAGCTGGCCATTGATTATAAACAAAGACCAAGGCCAACTGGCTTATACACATTTTATACTCCCTCAATCTTTAATTTATTGGTCCTTTCAAGAAATTTCAATTAATTAGGAAAATATAACCATTACATTTGTCATACTTTTTTTTCTCTTTTAATCCTCCAAAACATCATCATTTTACATGTACCTACTCCAAAAAATAAAGGTAAAAGTGAAATTTCATTAGCTAATATCCCCATAGTTTTGAATTGGAACAAAAATATTTAGGAGAGAGAAGGACTGGCCTGATTTGGCTAAATTGAAAAAATTGACTTTTTGGTTTTTTTTTCGTTGTCCTTATTCAATTTTTTTTTGCATTTGTTAGTTTTGCGTCAAGATTTTGTAGTTTCTGGATTTATCTCGTCGAGACGAATCGAAAGAGTATAAAATTATGGTCAAAAGTAATAGTTTTTTTGAATAAAACCGAAAATAAACCAGTTTTTTGGATTATTTTTTGTCTTTATTCACAAAACTTTAAGTTTGGCTAACAATTTTATATTTTTTAGATTCCTCTCGTTGAGACAAGCCAAGAAACCACAAAAAATCGACTGAAAACTAACAAATGCAAAAAAAAAATTGAATAAGGACAAAACGAAAGAAAAAAAAAACCAAAAAACCATTTTTTTCAAATTAGCCAAATCGGGCCAAAGATTGGGCACTAGTCCTGTTCCTAGGAATTCCCAACATGAATGAATGCATTCGGTTGACTTTACCTCTCTGTTCATCGTCTTCCAGGAAGCAGGGGCTCTGCTGTCCGAAAGGGCCAGCAGGCCCTGCTGACCCATAAAACTGTGTCGTTTCCTTACAATAAAGAGGACTCAATTGCTGCTCTCATTGTCCTTGTTTGGCTGCCAATAAAAGGGAAGCAACAAAGCAAGGCAGGTGGCAACAAAACAATGCAGGTGGCAACAAAACAAGCAACAAAGCAAGGCAGGATCAGAGAAATTGATCAAGTAAACCGATCAAATACGTAACTGGAACTGATTACTTCACAAATAAAATAATTCAAGGCTACATCTCAAAGAAAAAACAAAGTCATAAGGACCAGATTGGAACAAGAAATAGTCCAAAAAATAAGTACCAAAATCTGAAATGAATTAAAAATTCATATGGGTCAACATTAAGTAATATATTACAGACAGCAAATCAAGAGCATTACCTAATATATTATATTTTTCGACTATCGGTGCTATATTGTTTAATCATTCGGTTACAAAGAGTAAAGAAGGAAACGATTACTCTTCTTAGATAGCAAACCAAGATTACTTTAGTTAATGTTTCGGTTAGACACTTATGAACCCAGATAAATAAGCAAAAAGATGACAGATTCGCCTCAGATGAAATTGCAGGAACGGCGCTATATTCCCCAACATAACCACAAAAAAATAAAGAGAAAAGGAGCATACCTTTCAATGGGGGAGCAGCAGAAATAGAAGGAGAAGCATACGGATCAGCGGTAGTGAAACGATCAGAAGTAGGAGGAATTGATCATGGAAGTGAAACGATCAGAAGCCCTATCACTCGATGTGGGAGGAGGGAGATATTGGCGGGAGAAATAGATAGAGATTTATAGGGTGTCCTGTTGCTTTTGGCTTCACCCCATTGAACGACGTCGTCTGAGTTTTATCTGATAATCTGGAACGAGGGAATTTGTTTGAGCCAAACGGTGTCCTCTTTATTGTAAGGAAACGACGCCGTTTTACGGGTCAGCAGGGCCTGCTGGCCCTTTCGGACAGCAGAGCCCCTGAATCCCGTCTTCCATGGCAGCCACTCTGTTCATATACTTTTCTTTGTTTTTCTCTTTATGTATCTTGGCCGAACACATTCTTCACAAGCTCCAAAACCTTCCCCCAACCCCCTTCCCAATACTACCCTTGATCGGACACCTCCACCTGTTGAAGAAACCAATCCATAGAACTCTATCCAATCTCTCTGCAATTTACGGCCCCGTACTTCTCCTCCGATTTGGGTCCCGCCGTATCCTCGTGGTCACATCTCAATCAGCAGCCGAAGAATGCTTCACGAAGCATGATATCGTATTCGCCAACCGCCCTCGTCTACTCTCCGGAAAACACCTCGGGTACAACTACACCTCCATGGCTTGGGCACCCTACGGCGACCATTGGAGGAACATCCGTCGGATCGCTTCCCTGGAAATTCTCTCGTCTCACCGCCTGCAAATGCTCTCTCACATCCGTCTGGACGAGGCCCAGACTCTTGTCCACCGCCTGTTGTGGGTTTCTGCTGATCAAGCAGCGGAAGTGGACATGAAGTCGGCCTTCTTTGAGTTCACTTTTAATTGCATGACGAGGATGATTGCCGGAAAGAGGTACTACGGCGAGGACGCGGCAAGCTCTGAGGAAGCAAAGATGTTTCAAGAGATAGTGGCGGAGACGTCGCGTTTGGCTGCGGAAAAGAACATTGGAGATTTCTTGCCATTTGTACAGTGGTTTGGTAGTGGAGCCATAGAGAAGAGGTTCGTGAAGGTACATCGTAAGAGAGACAAGTTTATGCAGGATTTGATCGATCAGCGGCGTGAAGTACTGAGGTCTAATGAATTTTCTTTTGGTGAGAAGAAAAGGACCATGATTGAAATTCTGTTGTCACTGCATGATGCAGAGCCTGAATACTACACAGATGAAAATATCAAAAGCCTTATGCTGGTAAGACACTTGTTTATCGAGTAATAATTCATGCCCGGTGCCCTAACACCCTTATCCGCTAAACATTTTTATGGGGTTTATACACTTAGTATTACCACAGAAATGTAAGGTGCCTTGTTCATCACTACGCACGGAACTTTATGCTTTTTCTTTTGGGATATGATTGTCTAGCTGAGCTATTGACCGCGAGTGAATGATGTGTTGGTGATAAAGTGCGCCTTATAATTCCCTTTCATAACTGGATGTTCGGGTCATCTTGCACACACTTCGATTAATTTTGGGCCCTGAAAGTAACAACCGGGCATTATTAGACAATCAGTCTGTTTTGGACCAATTTTTGGTCAAAATAGGAATGCTCTTGCTGTGATTAAGATGATCTAGCTGTGATAGAAGCAGTGAAGTGCTGCTTATAAATTATTTCAGAAGGATACAATATAGATTATTGTTATGCAAAGACCTTCACACGGAACTTTATGCTTTTTCTTTTGGGATATGATTGTCTAGCTGAGCTATTGACCGCGAGTGAATGATGTGTTGGTGATAAAGTGCGCCTTATAATTCCCTTTCATAACCGGATGTTCGGGTCATCTTGCACACACTTCGATTAATTTTGGGCCCTGAAGGTAACGATCGGGCATTATTAGACAATCAATCTGTTTTGGACCAATTTTTGGTCAAAATAGGAATGCTCTTGCTGTGATTAAGATGATCTAGCTGTGATAGAAGCAGTGAAGTGCTGCTTATAAATTATTTCAGAAGGATACAATATAGATTATTGTTATGCAAAGACCTTCATTTTGCTATGCCAAATTGAAATTTGAAATCACAAATTCATAATAAAACAGTCCAAAATCTTAAGAGCAGCTCTAATCTGCCGTCAATTCTTAGGCCTGTCTTTTTCAACAATTAGCATAATCGCTCTGCTCTCTGTTGATGAAGGTTCTACTGCAAGCCGGAACGGATACTTCAGCTGGAACTATGGAATGGGCAATGTCAAACTTGCTCAACAATCCAGATGCTTTAAAGAAGGTACAAACAGAAATCGACACTCGTGTGGGAAAAGACCGGCTGATTGATGAGTCCGATCTGACTGAACTTCCTTACCTCCGTTGCATTATCAACGAGACACTGCGGATGCACCCTCCAGCTCCTCTACTCTTACCGCATGAATCATCTGCAGAATGCACCGTCGGAGGTTTCAAAATCCCACACGGCACAATGCTACTGGTGAACTTGTGGGCCATACAAAATGACCCCAAGATCTGGGAGGAACCTAGCAAGTTCAGGCCAGAGAGATTCGAAGGGCTGCAAGGGTCAAGAGATGGGTTCAAGTTCATGCCTTTCGGGTCAGGGAGGAGGGGTTGTCCTGGGGAGGGGTTGGGCTTGCGCATGGTCGGGCTCGCATTGGGGACTCTGATTCAGTGCTTTGATTGGGAAAGGGTTGGCGAGGGAACGGTTGACCTGACCGAAGGTGCTGGAATCAACGCACCTAAGGCTCAACCCTTGATGGCCAAGTGTTGGCCGCGTTCAAAAACGATGACACTTCTTTCTCATATTGCAGCCAGCCATGTCTCTTGACCAGTGAAAAAATTGAGCCAAGTGTTTAGTGTTGTTGTGAGGTTCGAATCAAAACAAGCTTTCGACCCGAGACAGGATTTGAATCGGAGTTTGCACTGTCACTCCTGTTGTTCATCGATCTATTTGCAAACATTTCAACTTTGGTGTAACAAGAGTGTTAACTACTCAAGATGAAGGCAAGTCTGTTGACCAGTCTACTGCCACGTGTACTGCTTCTATTGGTGTTTAAACAAGTAGTTAGTCATGGAGTTGGTTATTAGTTTGTATCTCTAGTTAAGTCGGCTAGTTAAGTCGGTTGTCTCTCTTGTATAAATATCTCTCTCATGTATCTGTTACTCTTTAATGAAAGCATTACTCATTTTCTACGATTAGAGAGATCTCACTATTGATCATCAAGATCACTTCTTCATTTGTTTTCATGGTATCAGAGCAGTGAAAGACGAAAGTCATTACCAGTTTTTGATCGACTGATTCCACAGATTCACAAGACTGCGCATAATCTGAATCATACTCATTCAGTTCGTCTTCACAGTTCATAAATTCAAGATCAAGAATGGCGTCTTCATCTTCGTCTTCTACTGAGTATTTGCCCCAATCTCTCACTTTTCTTATAGCAAATTTTCAATCGTTTATCAGTATCAAATTAGATTCGAGCAATTATTTTGCCTGGAAAACTCAGGTTGAAACCGCTTTGCGTGCAAATTCATTGTTTGAATTTGCAACTGGATCGCACACAGTACCTTCTGTTGAAACCCTAGATTCTGCAGGAAATAAAATTCCTAATCCTGACTATGTAAAATGGGACATAGTAGATCGCATGCTTCTATCGTGTCTAATCGGAACCCTAACACCTTCAATGCTTCCACATATTGTTGGAGCTCATCATACGTGTGAGGTGTGGTCCAAATTAGAAGAGAAGTTTAGTTCTCTGTCTCGTACTCATGTTATGGATCTAAAGAGGCGATTGTATACTGTGAAGAAAACCACACATATGGAACTGTATTTGGACACAATTAAGGGATTATTGCAGAAGCTTGAAGCATCTGGGACACATATGGATGATGAGGATGTTGTTTTCCATACTCTGAATGGTTTACCAAATGAAACCTATCGTACGTTTAAACAAGCCATTCGAACCAGAGCTGAAGTAACACCTCTTACCTTCAGTGCTCTATATTCCATGCTCATGGCTGAGGATCTGTGCCAGGATACAACAATTGACACTTCTACATTGTTAGTAGCACAACATACCCCTGGACCTTTAAGCCATATAGCTCTTCCTTCCTCTGGTCGTTCAAATACCCCAACTGTATCTACTGCTGGTGGTTCAGGCTCAGTATTTCAGATGCCAGTACAATTTGGTCAACAAGGACCTTAGTTTGCTCAGCCTAGTCACATGGGTAAAGGTGGCTCACAGGGTGGTTATTCAAACAATGGGGGGAATAGAGGCTATAAAGGGAATAGGTTCAGAGGTTCCAGAAATAACTGGAATAACAATAACAACTCCTCTTCTGATAGCTGCCAAATTTGTGGCAAAAACAATCATAAAGCCAATCGGTGTTATTACAGGCAGGACCTCAACTACAGACCTCCATCCTTACAATCTTCATCTTCTTATTATGGAACTTCATTTGGTGCAAATGTACCTGTCTATTCTCAGTATCCTCAGTATCCTACTCAGAATATGCCTCAACAAGTTTATCCTACTGGTTTCTCCTCACCAAGACCTCAAGCTTTCATGGTTAATACAGATGGGTCCTATTCTACACCTCTGGGTTCTTATTCAGCACCACCTTCATATCCAGCATATCCACCTATTTTTTCAGTCAGCTGGTTCTCAACAATCTGCTTATTCAACACTTGTTATGGGGCCTGCTATAGCTTCTACACAGACACCTTGGTACTTTGACTCCGGAGCAACAACCCATGTTACAAATAATCCTGCTCATATCTCTACACCTGCATATCATACTCCATCTGCTGTCACTGTTGGTAATGGCCAGTCCATTCCAGTCTCTACTTCAGGTAAGGGTCTTCTTCCTCTTCCCACACAAAACTTTTATCTTAATCATATTTTGCATGTTCCCCAAATATCTCACAACTTGCTATCTGTTCATAAATTTGCTTTGGATAATAATTGTAGACTCATCTTTGACTCTTATGGTTATGTCATTCAGGACATAACCACCAATCTGATTCTACACAAGGGGCCCTGCCACCAGGGTCTCTATCCCCTTCTGCCTTCTTCTAAACTCTCCTCTACTGCCACTGCTCTTCTCAGCTTGTCCTCATCTGCTGAGTTATGGCACAGAAGATTGGGCCATCCGCATGGTGCACTTCTTCAACACTTGTCTACTACATACAATTTGGCAATCACTCCTTCTTTTAATACCATAAGCTGCTATGCTTGTAATAAAGGAAAGAGTCATAGACTCTCATTTCCTACATCTGTTACCTACACTTTGTCACCTTTTGAACTCATTCATGCAGATGTGTGGGGTCCAGCCCCAATTGCTTCTTTTTCAGGCTATAAATACTACCTTTTACTTGTTGATGATTTCACTAGATATAGTTGGTTGTTTCCCCTTCATTTTAAGAGTGATGTTGCTACTCATATTCAAGCCTTTAGGGCCTTTGTTTCCAATCATTTTAATACCTCCATCAAGACCATTAGGTCTGATTGTGGGGGAGAATTTCTTAATAAACTCATGACGGCCTTCTTTGCTCAATTTGGTATACTTCAAGAAACCTCTTGTCCTTACACCCCACAACAAAATGGCTTGGTAGAGAGAAAACATGCTCACATAATAGAGACAGCAATTACATTGCTTCAACAAGCAAACATGCCAACAAACCACCAGTTCTGGCTTGAAGCTATCACAACTGCATTGTATCTCATAAATCGTTTACCTCACTCAGCTTGGGTTTTGAAGTTCCCTATCACAAATTATACAACAAACCACCAGATTATCATCACCTAAAGCCCTTTGGCTATTGTTGTTTCCCTTATCTCATGCCATATACCTTGCATAAACTTGAACCCAGGTCTCAACCATGTGTCTTTCTTGGGTATTCTGCAGGCACAAAGGGGTTTAGATGTCTAGACCCTGTTACCAAGAAAGTGTATCTGTCTAGGCATGTGAAATTCCTTGAACTTGATTTTCCTTACAATGCCCTAACCTGTTCTCCTGCATTGTCAAAGTTCTCTTCTCCTTCTAGCATACCATCCTTTGTTATTCCTTCTTTCTCCTCTCTTCCTTTTCCTATCTCTTCTGTCTCTTCTATACCTTCCTCTCTTGCTCCTTCTTCTACTCCTTCTCCTTCTTTCTCTCCAGTAGCACGTAATTCTGCTCCTCAATCTGTAGTGTCAACCTCTCCTTCTGTTATTTCTCAGTCCCATAGAACTTCTCATCCCATGATCACTAGATCTAAAAGTGGCATAACATTTCCAAAAGTTCCCTTTTCTCTTTTAGTCCAGTCTCCACCAGTTACAGAACCAGTGTCTTTCAAAGAAGCTATGGCATTCCCTGAATGGAGGCAAGCTATGACAGATGAGTATTCTGCCCTCATGTCTCAAGGTACTTGGAGCCTTGTAGAACCATGTCTTGGAGCACCTATAATTGGCTGTAAATGGGTTTTTAGGATTAAAAAGAACTCTGATGGAACAGTGGCTCGTTACAAAGCTAGATTAGTAGCTCAGGGTTTTCAACAAACAGAGGGGGTGGACTACTCTGAAACTTTCAGTCCTGTTGTGAAGCAGCCAACAATTAGGGTTGTTCTTTCTTTGGCTCTTCATTTTGATTGGCCTATCAGGCAATTGGATGTTTCCAATGCCTTTCTCCATGGTCAACTTCAAGAACAGGTATTTCTAAGACAACCTCAAGGTTATGTCAATGCTGAATTTCCCAATTATGTATGTCATTTGCATAAGGCTTTGTATGGCCTCAAACAAGCACCACGTGCCTGGTATGATATGTTATCCAAGCATCTTTTGAGTCTTGGTTTTCAGAATAGTCAAGCAGACTCTTCCCTATTTGTTTATCATCAACATTCAGATCTGGTCTATGTTTTGGTCTATGTGGATGACCTGTTGTTTACTGGAAATAATCAGGCCTTGATTGATAGTCTTGTTACTAAACTGAGTACTGCATTTGCCCTTAAGGATCTGGGTCCTCTTCATTATTTCTTGGGCATAGAAGTGATTCCTAGCTCTACTGGTTTGATCTTGTCTCAACAAAAATATGCTCTTGATCTTCTTTCCAAAGCTGGCATGCTTGATTGTAGACCATGTTCCACACCCTCTTCTCTCAGACCTGATCCCGACTCAGCTTCTTCTCTTATGCCTAATCCAGAATTTTATAGGTCTCTTGTTGGATCACTACAATATCTTACCATTACTAGACCAGATTTATCATATGCTGTTAATAGTGTGTGCCAGCACATGCATATGCCTCTGGATTCTCATTTTGCTGCTGTCAAGCGTATATTACGCTATGTTAAGGGCACTTTGAATCAAGGTCTTATTTTTTGCAAAGGACCTCTCTCTTTGTCAGCCTACTCTGATGCAGATTGGGCAGGGGATGCTAGTGACAGACGTTCTACTGGGGGTTATTGTATTCAATTTGGTCCTAATTTGTCTCTTGGTCAGCCAAAAAACAGCCTACAGTGGCACGTTCATCTACTGAGGCTGAATACAAGGCATTGGCTAATGCTGCATCTGAATTAGTATGGTTATTGCAATTGCTTAAGGATCTCCATGCTCCAGTTTTTCCTTCTGCTCCAGTGTTGTGGTGTGATAATAATTCTGCCATTTCCTTGGCCACGAATCCTGTGTTTCATGCTAGGTCTAAACACATTGAGGTGGATTTTCACTTTGTTCGTGAAAAGATAGCCCAGAAGGAACATGGAAGCAACCTCATGTGCGCCATGTTCCTTCTCAGTTTCAACTTGCTGACATTATGACTAAACCTCTTACTGTTGCACGTTTCTTATTCCTCAAAAGCAAACTGAAGCATTCTTGTCTCCCAGCATCAGTTTGTGGGGGAATGTTAACTACTCAAGATGAAGGCAAGTCTGTTGACCAGTCTACTGCCACGTGTACTGCTTCTATTGGTGTTTAAACAAGTAGTTAGTTATGGAGTTGGTTATTAGTTTGTATCTCTAGTTAAGTCGGCTAGTGTGGGCGGTGAGATCCACGCGGCTCGCTCTCGAAGTTCGGATATGAGAAACGAAAAATGTGAGTCGCCACCCGGGGTTTAGATTTAGAAAATGCTTGGCACCCGAGAAACCGTTTTAAGAATAATTGTTGACTCTCATGCCGTTTTGGAAAAAAGCTTGATCCACGAAAAGATTCTTTTGGATTCGGAAGCCAGGTTACGTGCGGGGAAGGTTTTATTAAAAAGCAGCCCGCTCGCCCGGGAAATTCCCGGTCTCTACTAAATAATTTGTGGGATTTTTGTAGAAAATATTTTATTGAAAACCTTGACAATTAAACAAGAAAATAAAGAGATAAATTAAAACCATAACAGAAATAAAATTTAGACAAAGAGGACTAAATAATAATAATAAGAAAATAAAAGAGGAAAAGTGTAATAAACAAAAAAAAAGTTGCAGAAAGAGAACAGAGAAACAGGGTACGAACAGGGGAAAACAGAGTAAAATTTTTGGTTTTAAATGGGAGCCGCGCGGCTCCTACACAGGGGCCGTGCGGTCTGCACTACAAGCCGCGCGGCTTGTGTACAACCCTATTTTCAAAAAATTTGTTTCGGGACCAGTGAGTCTAAAACCCGTTCAAAACTTGATTTTCTTCTTCAAATCAACTCCAAGTAAGTTGTTTTTATTTGAAAACAGGTTGTTTGAAGCGAAACTTATTTCCGATACAGATCGTACCGTGCGTTTATCGAGAAAAATCGCCCGATACGGCTCCGAAAAGCCGGTCTTTGTTTCGAAAAAAGGTTTACCGAGTTAAGGTACGGTTGTTGAAACCGTTATTAACTCGAGGATGCCCTCGGAGAGCCGCGATTGAAAATCGAAGTTCGAAAATGATTTGTACCTTTCTGGAACTTGAAACAGAGGTTGAAAACTTCGGATTCTTCGGGCTTGAACTTGTAAGATCAAAAATCGGTATGAATGGGAATGGTATAGAGGAATCGAAAGGGAATGGGAGATGTGAAGTTTCGGGAAGTTTACTGGCGGTTTTGAACGAGAATTTCGTCGGAAAATCGAACGGAAATTCTCTCTGGAAAATGATTTTTTGGTGTCTTGAGAGGAAGGAAATGGCCTTATTTATAACCGGTTTGGAAGGAATAATATGATGATATTCGGCGGTGGATTGATGATGATATTCCTCAACAGCTGGTTTGTCAGGAATTTTTCAGAGGATAACAACACCAGCCGTGCGGCTCCAAGGGGGAGCCGTGCGGCTTGCATGGGGGAGCCGCGCGGCTTGAGTAGGAATGGATGAGCCGTACGGCTTGAGGGAGAAACCGTGCGGCCTGTGAGGCTGAGTTCCCAATTTTCCTGGACAAGTTCCAAGGCAGTTTGATCGTTTTATTCGTCATCGGGCATGCACGGGTATCCAAAATTGGGGTGTCTACAGCTAGTTAAGTCGGTTGTCTCTCTTGTATAAATATCTCTCTCCTGTATCTGTTACTCTTTAATGAAAGCATTACTCATTTTCTACGATTAGAGAGATCTCACTATTGATCATCAAGATCACTTCTTCATTTGTTTTCAAAGAGAATCTATTGGCATCATCTCTGTAAATGAAATTATTTTTTCAAACGGTTGGTGGCATTCACATCAATCTCACGTATATGTGATCAGAAATTGATATGTCAAACTAAGAACTGCAGTTTCACTACTGTCGTTTTCAAGGTTTTAAATAACGGTTTTGTGACAAGTAACGGTAATAGTTTGAGTGTAACGGCTTTGGTAGTATCGGACGTTACGTATGGGGAATCGGGTGTAGCGTTCGTGAATTTTTAAAGAACATTTTTTCATAAAAAAATAATTTTAAATTGCTTATATAACCCGTAATAGTCGAGCGGCCGTAACGGTCGTGAACCGGTCCATGAATCGGATACGGAATGGGAACCGGCCGATACGCATGTAATTTTTTCCTCTCACCAGTGTCTGGGGTGTGACAATATCGGAGAGGCCAAAAACCGTTATGTAACTGCCAATGCGTTACGTAACGGCCGGTATTTAAAATTATGGTCAATTTACAATAACAAATCACTTCCACACGGGTTATCACTTGTTTGTCCACTCTCGATAGTTAATTTGAATCTGTACATCATTTCATCTATACTAATATATAAAGGGGAGCACCACTTTGGTGTCCTCTTTTTTTGAGGTTGTGTATACTTTTCCAATGCCAAAAATGACCCCGTCAAATAACTCACAACTGAATGGACAAGACGTGAAAAAAAAAACTGCAAGCAAGTTTTAGGGGACCAAAAAAAAACTGCAAGGGACCAAAAACGGAACATGTACACATCAACTCCACGTCAACCCATTCCCTCCTACTCCAGAAGTCTGAAAATAGTAACTACCTCCTCCATCTACATTCCTGCGCTTCTCTCCCACTGCTTCTTCGGCAATAACGACATCGGCTAGTGGCATCGACGTCTACAAATCTCCCACCTTACACCAACTTAGGTAAGTCCCACCATCCCCTATCAATTTTAACTTCCGAATGGATCGACGGAATCAAAAAATTCCCGCCATTCAGTCTCTTAAATCACTGGACTCCGTCGACCAAAGAATTTGGCATTGTGCGCCAATATCCTTTCGAATAGCGTATTCACAAGAGGTTGATATACTCTTAGGCCTCGTTTGATTCGGGTATTGGGAGCCTGGGATAGGATTAGGCGCGTCTAATCCCGCCTAATCCCTTGTTTGGTTCCCACAAAGGTGCCTAGGATTAATAATCCTGGGACAACAATTATCCCTATATGTATGGTATTGTGTAATCTCATTGTGGGGGGGGGGGGGGGGGGGGGGGGACTACTTATCCCGGAAAAAAAAAAACACACGGAAGGTTGTTGGGCAAATATTACAAATTTGCCACTGAAATGTTTTCGGCCCAGATCTTCTCTCTCGATTTCTCTCTCTCTCTCTGCAAGTGGTGGCTAGCTCATGCGGTAGAGCTCTTGAATGCCCCACACTGCATCCCGGGATCGAGTCCCACGCCCCCCTCCCCCCATGTAATAGATTAGGATTGACGAATGACAAAAAAAAAAAAGATTTCTCTCTCTCTCTCTCTCTCTCTCTCTCTAAACCCAGATCTGCAACAATGGTGATTCATTCAAGCTGTGCAAGCTACCATTAGAGAAAGTTTTGGAAATGGGTAAGATGATTTGTTCATTCTGATGAAGCGGTGATTCGTTCATTCTGATGGGTAAGAACACCATGATGAAGCGGTCCATTAGAGAAAGTTTTGGAAATGGGTAAGAACACCGACATCCTCAACCTCGTCCCCCTTCGTGGTACGATTTTGGGTTCCGATTTGTGTTCTTAATTTTTGGGTTGTTTGGTTATCGAGAAAGTTTTGGAAATGGAAGTTTTGATATGTTCGTGGTTAATTTCTGGTTTCTGGTTTTTGATCTGTTTTGCTACAATGGTGAACTTCATTTGGTTTGAAAGAGATCAGAGAGTCCTGAGAAAAAAAAAACACACGGAAGGTTGTCGGGCAAATATTACAAATTTGCCACTGAAATGTTTTCGGCCCAGATCTTCTCTCTCGATTTCTCTCTCTCTCTCTGCAAGTGGTGGCTAGCTCATGCGGTAGAGCTCTTGAATGCCCCACACTGCATCCCGGGATCGAGTCCCACGCCCCCCTCCCCCCATGTAATAGATTAGGATTGACGAATGACAAAAAAAAAAAAGATTCTCTCTCTCTCTCTCTCTCTCTCTCTCTCTCTCTCTCTCTCTCTCTCTCTCTCTCTCTCTCTAAACCCAGATCTGCAACAATGGTGATTCGTTCAAGCTGTGCAAGCTACCATTAGAGAAAGTTTTGGAAATGGGTAAGATGATTTGTTCATTCTGATGAAGCGGTGATTCGTTCATTCTGATGGGTAAGAACACCATGATGAAGCGGTCCATTAGAGAAAGTTTTGGAAATGGGTAAGAACACCGACATCCTCAACCTCGTCCCCCTTCGTGGTACGATTTTGGGTTCCGATTTGTGTTCTTAATTTTTGGGTTGTTTGGTTATCGAGAAAGTTTTGGAAATGGAAGTTTTGATATGTTCGTGGTTAATTTCTGGTTTCTGGTTTTTGATCTGTTTTGCTACAATGGTGAACTTCATTTGGTTTGAAAGAGATCAGAGAGTCCTGAGAAAAAAAAAAAGTGTCCCAATGTTAATCCCATGCCAATCAAACAAGGGATTATGCAAGATGCAGGACTAAATTAATACCGGGACTAATAGTCCGGTACAATTTATGCCGGGACTCCTAATCCTATCTTTTTTAATCTCCAAATCAAACGAGGCCTTAGATCCTTGAAATGTACGCATTATTATGTAGGCATTATTATCTAATAAAAAATGCTATATTGCAAAAGAGCAGTTTATGTTTCAGGTTAGTTCGGTTTCCTAATGTTTTCTTTGTACTAGAGGCCGGGGCACAGGCGAGGTGTGTGCAAGTCGACATTTGACAAAAAGAACCATATGCGGGAGACAGGATTTGAAAAAACTATCAAGTTGGACTTGCACACGCATCGCGTGTGCCCCGGCCTCTAGTGTTTATTATGCCCAAGCATAACAAACCCTGTCGATCGTGACACTAATATGGTCCCATTCGAGGCCGAAAAAAAGTGAACTGGTTTGTGAATTTTGTCCAATTCGTCGAGCTTGTTGCGTACATCCAAAATCACTCTAATCGGAAACTAGTGACGGCATGAACGGAATATAAACCATTCGAATAAACTTTTTGAACTGGGAATGAGCTCCATGTAGTGGTCACAACAAACTTCTTTTCCAACTCACATTACCCCTCCCTCCCCCCAATTATGTTCTAATGGTTAAAGCTATCCGACACTTCCTTATTTCAAAAAAAAAAAATTCAAAATTTTTTTTGGATGAAGAGATAAAAATTTCATTAATCTACCAATCAAAATACAACCACCTACAAAAAAAAAAATTAAGAACAAAAAATAAAAAACAGAAAAGGAAAAGGGAGAAACAAGAAACCGTCAGTGCATGCGCCGCCGCTGTCACCCGTCGTAACCCGCCGCCGCCGATGTCGGAAGCCAAATCGAGGGGTTCTCAATCTGGCTCCCCCCAAGTCCATAAATCAGACGTGGTCGCCCATACCAGAATGGAGAGGATCGTCCGCCACGGAGAGCCTCCGAACGCCAAGGGCAGCCATAGAGGATTGGAGTCTCCGAACGCCAAGGAAGCGCAGCTATATAGGATTTGAAAAAAAATTATTGGATTTTATATTCCAACTTGTTAAATTTATTGGCGTTTTCCGGGCTTTAAACCTTTTGGAGTTTGTAATTGTTCTTTGTATTTTTGGGTTTCGGGTGGTAGTTTCTAAGTTTAAAGTCTAGTGCACCGCTCCCAAGGTCAAGACCCGTGATTCAAAACTTCGCGTTGCAAGTAGCTTGGTCCTCAATCCGAAAAGTTATAGGCATTTCATGCATTCACTTCTTGCATGTTTAATCTAGGTTCTTGCTAGCATTTAATTGAAATTGTGTCTAGCTTAATCCTTGGTTAATCTAGATTGCATTATCATTTCATACCATTTTTTTTACTTAGTCAAAGGCATGAGATTGATTAGTTTTGGTTAGGTAGAGTGGAAACTTAGTTTTTTTGTCTAAGGCATGAAATCTCTTAAGTAACCAGTAGCTAGCGTTTCCCATGTGTGACTGGCGATTCACGCGCTCCGAGAGCCCCATGAGCGTGGCTGGCTCTTCATCCCATAGGAAGAGTGCCTCCTTAGCGTGGGAGGCACTTCAACCTGATTTTCAGAGTGTCTCCTTTTCGCCCTCTTTGAGTGGGCAACTCTCCCACCAGATTTTCGTAGCGCCTCCTTAGAGTTGGCCACGCTTAGTCCTTTAAGCATGATTTTGCATATGTGTCACTCTCCTATTGGTCCCTTCTAGGATTTTCTACCTTGCACTATAAATAGATCTCATTCTCTCATTTAGGGGATGACTTTTAGACATCAACCCACTTTAGAGAGAGAAAGTCCTCCCCTCTTATATTTTGTGTGCTTGGTGTTTTAAGATGATCTAAGCTTGCTTTAATCATCTTATTTTTATCAATCTAGTGTAATCCTTTCGATGGGTTATCTCAAGTTTGATTTTGTTCGCAAAAATCTTCATCAAATCATTTCACTTTTCATAAATCATGGTTGGTTGCCTTCACTTCTACATGGCCGGATGATCCGGAGCCGTTGTGTTATGGAGATTGAACTGCGCTAGCGTGCATATTGAGACATTCAATTCGAAAACAAATATAGTTTGTGTATCCTTGTAAATAAATTCGCAAACTAAAAAGCGCACTGGCATTTAAACGAATCATATGTCACCACGTATGCATGTTTACCCAAGAAAAAGTTTGTAACGTATGAAGTTGGGAAAGTAATTCACAGTCCAAGTTGATTGAAACAATCTTCCACACTTAGTCTCCCAAATAATAAAATCAGATAAAATCAACAGTTGATTTTAGCAAATGAGGAAGCCATTTGCTAAAATCTTATACTTTATTATTTGAAAAACTCCCCCTCAATAAATATGATGGACTCGACTCCATACAAAGCACATTACGTACAAAACTAAATAACTTAGGCCGGCATGACACAATCGATTTTGACAACTCTTACGAGAATGTTGGTCAACCTAAGTTACATAACCAAGCAAGATATTGTTAGGAAGGAGCAATCAAAGGAATGACATTGCCACATGGTACTGTGGGAGTATTTAATAATTAGCTACTCATTCTGTCTCATATTGTTTGTTCATTTTTACTATTTGGAACTTACTACGAAATTGTCTATATGTATCAATTTATAATATTTTTTGTATGTAATATGGATTTTGTCTGATAGATCTCAATTAGCCATATTAAACAAAATTTTCAAAAATATATAAAACGTTATAGAATGTGATATATATTATATAGACAATATTTTGAAGAGCACATATGTTAATATTGGACAAGTAAATTGGGACAGATGGACGGTACAGTAATTTCCACACCAAAACAATTATACCAACAACGCGAATCTATTTCAATCTACAATCCCAGACACGACAGCAACCTAAAACGCGACATTCCTTGGGATCTTGGTGCCCTCTGATTATGCCAACGTGTCACATTGGCATGTGGCCATACCTTTCCAATTGCCGCACTTTAGGGCATCCTCATCAGCCTTGCTAAATTAGCTTTTTGGCTAAAATAGAGAGCCAAACTCCTAAAATTCCCCCAAAATCAGCCTCTCTATTCTCCCTCCCCAAATTATTTTTGCTACAGTGCCTACTCAAATTTGAGTAGGCACTGTTCACTCACTTCTTTTTTTATTTATTGTTTTTTCGTGGGGTTTGATGGGGACGGGGAACATGAGAGAGAGTGAGAGTGCAACAGAAGAGAGAGAGAGAGAGAGAGAGAGAGAGAGAGAGAGGGAGGAGAGAATAGAAGGCTGACACATGTACTAACCTCTGGCATCCGAATAGTAATTTGCAAAAAGTCCTAGGCACCGCAACTCCTAAGGTGGGGAGTTTAGCTTTTTAGGGGAAAAGTATTTTTTTAGTAGATTTGAGGGAGAATAGTTTAATATAGTAAAATTTGGATAGAGAGTTTGATTTTTTAAATTTTTGATAAAATGACTTGCTAAATTGTAAAATATGTTTTTATAGTTAAATTTGGTGTGTTTTTTTTTTTTTGTGAGGCAAATAAGGATGGAACGGTGGGACTTTGGTTCAAGTACTTCTAACCGTCCGATCGAACTGATTTTTGGTGGGGCCCCTCGGAAAAATATTTTAAGAACAATGAACGGTTCGGATCACTCGTGTGGGACCCAAAAGTGGGTCCCCAAGAGGGCTCGGTACATTTTCTGTACCAAACCCTCTGTACCTGTAGGATTATCGTATTAGCCCCAAGCCCCCAACCAGGCTACAAATAAAACCAGCATCACGAGCACCGCACGAGGAGAGACACGGCCCTGTCTCGCTGTCTTTTCCTCTAAAGTACGACGTACCAGCGCACGATCGTTATCCTGCCCCCACCACCACCACCGTATCATCTAAACAAAAATCTCCACCGCCGTCGATTCAACCTCCGCCGTAGACTTAGAACGATGAGCACAACCGAAGAGAATAGTCCGACCGCAGACAGAAAAGACGATGAAGAGGAGGACCGCCTGTTATTGTCCTCCTCGCAATTTCAATCATCCACGTCGCTTATATCGGACGACGATGAGGAAGTTGCGTACGAGTCGCGCGAGAAAATCACGATCGTCAATGTCGCCGATGCCGACGGCGGCGATTACTCGGTGACCCCGCCGTTCTCGTGGAGGAAGCTGTGGTTGTTCACGGGCCCAGGGTTTCTAATGAGCATAGCGTTTTTAGATCCGGGGAACCTGGAGGGAGATCTACAGGTAAGGAGAAGACCGAGGGATGGAAGAGCCCGAACGACTTTCTCTTTCTACGTTTCAAGTTTATATTAGAATTGTAGTAGTTTTCTTTTCAAAATTGTGAAATTGTATAATTTTCGTCTGTCCAACATCGTTTTGAACAATCAAAGACCCACCCAATCAAGACTTTTGGCCGGAAAAAAATGTTAGTTTTAGCAACACTTGAGAGTTTTTGCAATACTAAATGTTTTGCAGGAAATCTAGAGGTAGATTTATAGGTAAGGACGGACCGAGGGGTGGATGACAACTGCCCTATCCACGTTTTAAGGTTTTGTTAGACTTTTACTAGTTTTCTTTATTCGAGAATTTTGAAATTATATTAGTTCGCTGTCCGACATCATTTTGAATGATCAAAGAGTGGCGAAAATGTTTTAGTTTTTGCAGTACTTGTGGTTTGTGTAATACTATGATTTGCTTTTTAACTGTGATTATGGATGAGAATATCTTAGTACAATCGAATGCCCGTCCAATCAAGAGTTTCGGAGAACATTAGATTTAGCAACTTATTTAGTTTTTCTGTCTATGTTTTGCTTTTTAAAATAGATAGGTTCACAAGATTGTATCTAGCTATAAGTTCGGACGATATCTTAGTACAATCGAAGGCCCCTCCAATCAAGAGTTTTAGAGAACATTAGTTTTAGCAATACTTAATAGTTTTTTCTTACGATGTTTTGATTTTAAAAATAGATAGGGATACAGAAGATTGTATCTAACTATATTTATAGATGAGGATACCTCAGTACAATCGAAGACCCGTCCAATCAAAAGTTTTGGCAAAAAAATTAGTTTCAGCAATACATGTAGTATTTTTTTCTGTAACTTCATGTTTTGCTTTTGCAAATAGATAGGGACGTTGTATCTCGGTATAATTATAGATGATTATACCTCAGTAGTTGAATAGGTTGATAAAAAATGTGTACATACTTTTGTGGTGGTATTTTATTATTTGTGTAAGCAAAATTTATATCGCCTTTCATATGTTAGAAGTTCTCTTTAATGTTCGCACACTCAACTTTGAAATCTTGCGCTGCCTACAGGCAGGGGCTATTGCTGGATACTCACTGTTGTGGTTGCTGATGTGGGCGACGGCGATGGGGCTGTTGATTCAGTTATTGGCTGCAAGGGTGGGGGTGGCGACGGGGAAGCATTTGGCGGAGTTGTGCAGGGAGGAGTATCCTCATTGGGCAGGGATTTTGTTGTGGGTCATGGCGGAGCTGGCGTTGATTGGGGCTGATATTCAAGAGGTGATTGGGAGTGCTATTGCGATTAAGATTCTTAGTAATGGGGTTTTGCCTCTTTGGGCTGGGGTTGTGATCACTGCTTCTGACTGGTTAGTTTTCAATGAATTCCTTTTTCTGTTTGTTTGGATTTTTGGAGCACTAATTGGGGATTAAAGATATATTAGATGGAAAACATACTAAGGTGAGAAAGACCACCAATGAAACAGTAAAAAGACAAAACAAGATTATTGATTTATTCATTTTGAAATTGGGTGTCCAACCATGTTGCCCGCGCCTCAGACTTCCAGATCCTTGAAATTAACGACTAAGCAAACCTTGAGTGGCCCAAGATTTGGAATGTTTTAGCCTTCGCAGATTCAACCTTGTGATGCCTTGGGCAAGCCCTTAGTTGTTCTCTCATGCCCATTGGACCAAACCCCCTTAAACGAGTGTTTTAAATAGTGATAGGCGCACCGAGGCGCCATGGTCCCCTGGAGCTTTAAGCGCAAGGCGAGGCACACGCTTTTTGAACGCGAGGCGCACATTTTTTTTAGAACAAGTAGAATTCAAATATAGGTAATACTTTCAACACAAGCAAACACTTATAAAACATTCAAATGTCATAAAAGCATAAAACTTAAAATTTCAACAACGGAATAGTTTTAGAGACGCAACAAAATGATTAACGGCAATTAAATCTAGAGTCATGGATCATGGCTGTCATAGTGTCATGGATCATGGCTGTCATAGTGTCATGCATAGGCATTAATCATCATCCTCAACACCAATAACTTCATCTTCACTATCACCATTTGATTTATATCCTTCCACATCTTCTTCTTCTTCTTCTTCTTCTTCTTCTTCCTCCTCATTGGACTCATCCGTTTCTCCACATTCCCATTCTTCCCATTCTCCTACATCCTCATCTACAAGTTCATAAAGTGTTGTCTTTCCTTTTGAAACCCTTGCCCTTGGCTGGAACTGAAGCCCCCTTCAAATTATTTTAGGGTTTTTTGATCTCTGCTGGCTGCTGTTATGTCGATAATATGTAGAGCTTTATCGAAATTTTATCTGGCGCACTTGGCACTTGGCTTTTTTTTTTTTTTATCAAGATGAAGGGTGTGGATGAAATCTACGCAAAATACACACAAGCGCGCGCCTCAGCGCTTCAGGTGAGCTTAATGGTTCTGCGTTTAATCGTAACCCCATGAAGCGCTTAAGGTGCGCCTCGCCTCGCCTTGCGCTTAAGCGCACTTTTTAAAACACTGCCTTAAACTATCAAGGATGCTAAGTGAAGGAATCAAGGAAATATGAGTTTTTTCCGAATGTCATGATATAGCTCTTGACAGAGCATAATGGTGAAAAAAGATTGAATTTGGCTTGAGAAAAGATGGAGTAAAGGAAAGACATTGAATTGTGCATGCTGTTAATGGTTTGGGGCCTGAAAGGACGACTAGCTGCACTTTAGTAATGAGAAAAAGATATGGCACAAGAAAAGAATTAAGTTTTGAATGATAAGAGCAGATTTGTTCTTCATCGCTTGCAACCTGGAAGTACAAATAGCTTCCACTTCTAAGAGATGCGAGTTTAATTGTTTAGGTAAATGAGATCTTTTTTAACTTGTTTACGTACCAAAATAACATATTGACATCAAAATTGATCGTTTTCTACTTATAATTTTCCGCAACTCTGCATATAATTTAGTTAGTTGTATGAATTGTTCTTTTCGCTGACATTTGATCATTCGGTCGGTCTATGCTAGTCTGCTTTAATCTATGCTAGTCGACTTTAATTCTTGTACGACATTATTAACTTTCAGTTAAGTGATAGAGGTCCGACATTGAGTTTCAGTGTCTTGCCTTGCGAAAATTTTCATTTTATTAATAGAAACCTACAGCAACTGTGGTGACCATTGTCTTGAAAACCTTGCCTGACTAAACTCTTGATGGTTGGGATGAACTCGCCTGAGCCCTTGAACCTCCTGCAAAAGCAACGCCCCGGCGTTAGTGCCAAGCCTGACCGGAATGTGGCTGAGAAGGCACTTCGACAGTCTGGTGAGAGTTTTGCTTTGAGAGAGAAGCACAGAGTATTGAAGTGGAGAGTTGTATGTGTACCTCTTAGGGTTTACCCAGTTCTTATATAGACCTCTTAGCCTGCTCACCAGGTTGTCACGAGCTAGGCACGCACAGTAACCACTCCGGGGTGACGTCATCCATGAAGCACTGGATAATGCGGTTACACCACATGCTCAAACTGCCTGCCGTATTTGACGCGAGTCATGTAGGATCTACCCGGGACATATGACTCAGTCAGATCGGTTTGGTTTCGGCCGGCAAGCCGACATGCTAGGACCGAACTCCGACAGTTCGTTAGTCTTCTCGGTTGGCCGAACATCTTTGACCTATTTGGCCTCTCCAGTCGTTGACTCGTCTGGCTTTTGGCTCGTGCTTCATTTGGACCCTCGGCATATTCAGCCCACTACAACAACTATTTAGTGCTCATTCTAAATCCCTCTTTGTCGTTTGAAATTTATTGCTTTCAGTTTGCGTAATATTGGAAATAAAAGTTCATTCCGTTGACAGGGTGTGTTTCCTTTTTCAACCGTGAACAGTTTCATGTTCTTATTTCTGGAGAACTATGGCGTAAGGAAATTGGAAGCTGTTTTTGCAGTCCTTATCTCAACTATGGCATTATCATTTGCCTGGATGTTTGCTGACACAAAGCCCAGTGGGAAGGAACTTATGTTAGGTGAGAGAATTCTTTTGTTTTTGTTGTGAATTCTCCTTGTTACATCAGAAAAGGTCATGATTGCTCATTTTGTGGGTAAAAACTGAATTTGTAGGTCTTTTGGTTCCAAAACTCAGCTCAAGAACAATTCGGCAGGCTGTTGGAGTGGTGGGATGTGTTATAATGCCGCACAATGTATTCTTGCATTCTGCTTTGGTCCAATCAAGGAAGATTGACCCTAACAAGAAAGGACACGTCCGAGAGGCACTCAACTACTACTCAATTGAATGCTCCATGGCCCTTATCATCTCGTTCATGATCAACTTGTTTGTTACTACCGTATTTGCTAAAGGATTCTATGGATCCAAACAAGCCAACAGTATAGGCCTTGTAAATGCAGGGCAATATCTCCAAGAAAAACATGGTGGAGGGTTGCTCCCAATCCTCTATATTTGGGGCATTGGGCTATTAGCTGCTGGGCAAAGTAGTACCATAACTGGCACTTATGCTGGACAATTTATCATGGGAGGTTTCCTTAACCTTCGATTGAAGAAATGGATGAGGGCATTGATCACACGGAGTTGTGCTATTGTCCCCACTATCATCGTTGCTCTTATATTTAATAGATCTGAAACTTCGCTGGATGTACTGAATGAATGGCTCAATGTGCTTCAGTCCATTCAAATTCCCTTTGCTCTTATCCCGCTTCTAACCTTGGTATCAAAGGAGCAAGTCATGGGAGTCTTCAAAGTTGGACATACTCTGGAGGTAAAGGGTTATTCTTCCATTGATGTGCATATTAATCGTTGCTTTGTAATTGGCTTGGCTTTTCAAGTTATAACCTTCCACAGAAAAAATTACTATCGCAATCTTGAGACTCTGATATTTATGCCTTTATTCTTGCAAGGAACTATCATCTTGTTCGGATGAGTTTTGGAAACCCAGTCCCCAATTTAAAGCAACAGTGGCGTCCCCTGACCCAATGGGGTTTTCTCTCTTCTTCCCATTTCGGCAAAGACTCTCCTACTGCACAAATTGTGCACAAATGGGTCGGTGGGGTCCACTTTGGAGTCCCATACAAATGATCCAAGCCGTTCATCAACTTTAAATAATTTTTGGAGTCGCTTTGGAAAAATTTAGCTCAATCAAATTTTTATAACCACTTGATCCGATTAGTTAACTTTTATTAAAAATTTCTTCATATTTTAGGATTCTAAATTTTGAATGAAATTTGAAGGATTGGATCAAATATTTAAAGTTTTTAGATTGAACTGATTTTCTCGTAGGCTAATCGAAAAATTATTTTAAAGTTGATGAACGGCTTTGATCATTTGTATGGGACTCTGAAGTGGACCCCACCGACTCATTTGTGCACAATTTGTGTACTAGGAGAGTCTTTCCCAAAATGGGAAGGAGAGAGAAAACCCCATTGGATCAGAGGGCCCCACTGTTGCTTTAAATTGGGGACTGGGTTTCCAAAACCCATCCGAACAAGGCCTATGAAGCTTATACAGAATTTAGAGGATGCCATATGTAGCACGGACACGGGAATTCTAAAAAAATGGACATGGACACAGCGGGAGACACGACAAAAATAAATAATAAATTATTAACTATATATAAATATATCATATATGTATATAGTAACTATTTAAATACATAGATATCTACAATTTAAATAGTTGATTGTAAGTAGGTAGTTCTATAATGAAAATCAATATTTGAGCAATTAGTTATTGGTCCGCCAGATTTTCATACCGAAAGGAGCCCAAACTTGAACCATTCTTTGACCATTTTGTAATTGGTCCGCCAAATTTGTGTACCGGAGCTGAACTTGACACTCACAATTAAAACCTTCAGGGAGAGAATAGTATAAACAACATTAAGAGCGGGAAGGTGATAAATCTGACTGATGACAATTATAAAATTGAGAGTAACCTTTGAGCAATTGATAATCACTCTGGCAAATTCTCAGTTCTAGCCTTGTAGGGCTGAATTGTGGTGGAATGTGCGGCAGAAGGAAGAGGATAATAGATATTAACCATGAAGTGCGATCATACCTTAGTGTGGGGAATAAAAGATCTAGTTGTTTAAGAGTTCAAAACCAAAAATGACAAAACTTAATTGCCAGTGCACATTTTAATTTAAGATATGTTTTTTTTTCCCCTGTTGCATTTAAATGGACCACATGTGGCATGGGAGTGTGGACATGGGAGGATGGGCGTGGGTGCGTGGAAGTCGTGGACGACATGTAAATTTTCTTTCTTTCTTTCTTTTTTGTTTATTTGTTTGGTGCCTGGAGAATTCAGTTATTGCCATTGGGGTGTGAACATGTAGTATGGACCAATACGTGTCCAATAATTTAATTTAAGGGTGGCATGTCCAATACGTGCCTCCACTTGTCCCTGTGTCCAATATGCAAACACTACGACCTCTAGGAGTGTCGGTGCTTCAGGATGGCATTCAATACTTAAATTCTGTCAACTTATCAATCATTTTGTGCTCTTGGCTTTGACTATGAATATCTGTATCCATGTATCTGGATTATGGCTCCTTTTGACTTTTTCTATCGGCAGAGTGAAGCCATATATCGTCTAGAAAGATTTTATAGAGGAAGGAAACGGGAGGCTTGAGTAAGCATTGCTTTATAGGAGGCAAAAGCTGTCAAGAGCTCCAATGACTACAAATATGTGATTGGAAAGAAGACTAAAAGCAGCTAGCAAGATGCCTAGTTGGCAATAACTACATATATGCTAAATGCATGCCCCTAACCATTAAGTAGCTATGAGTTGTTCGGGGCAAATTCAATTTCTGATCTCATTTTATTGTGTTCTTCATGGTGGTTCTGTGCTTCAATGCCTTCCAGTGGATTTCATATATTCATTCTTCTAGTGGTCAGCTGCCTATTAAAACATGCATTTACTTGTTATCAGTTTTTTTTTTTTTTTTAACAGGACTTGTTATCAGTTTTCTCCTGAGCTTCTAGCTATTCTGTTGTCGCCGGTAGACAAGATTCAAACAGAAGCATAAGAGAAGCCCTTAGAAATTGTATACACGAGGTGATGCTTAGTGATTGTAAGAAAGGTGATTCTTTAAAGGCAATTGGAAGGTATTCTGTATGCTGTTCGAATCAGATTCACAAGTTATACCAGATAACCTTTTAGAAGTCACAAAAAGGTGATGTGGTGCTTTGTATGGGATGATTTTCCCACTGGAGGGGATCAAAAGGTATCTGCCCTGGCGTCCGTTGGATAGATAGAGAGAGGAGCAAGCTTGTTCTGTTTGCCAAGACGTCAAGTAGTTGAACCTTGGAAACCCGATTTCTTAAATGATGCATCATGGGAAGAAATATGTCTGTACTTGGTAGATTTCTGTGATATTTTCTTTGGCTTTGGAGGTGGTAAATGTGTGTTGGGCACTTCCCACCGGGTAGCCTATAGAAAGAAAACTTGGTTTGAAAGGTTCCTGGTGGACTTCTGGACATGAGTTCCAATTGAGAGTCCTCAAAAGCTCCAAAATCATATGCCCATCCGTTGAATTTTGGTTTGCCCCCAGTCTTTTTCCTTGGCAACCAACGGTGTTGCAGAGATGAGCCTAAGTGCCAAACACAGCTTAATTAGGGCTAAAACGTGCGATTCCTGCCATGGTCTTCAGGATAGCCCATGTAGGGGCTAAGTCACATAATGTGAGCACGAGCGTTAAAGCATATTTCAAAAACATCTCAAAGACTCAAACTACTAAAATTCACTAGAGCGACGATTGAGGGCATGAGCGTAGCGAGAGGATTGAGAGCGAGAACGGAGAGATCTACTGGAGGGTGACCTAGTATAGGTCATAGTAATTCTTGTAACTTCCCAAAATGCTAAATTGTCTTTCATGCTTTCTTCATCTACGGTCCTCATTGTTAACTTCTTGGTCTAAATGTTTGTTACTGTTGTTGCATAAGCCAATCATGTACAACATGTGAACTAACTTGAGTTGCAGCTTGTATTTACAAAGTAGTTCTAAATTGTACATTACCAGGCATCACCCAAGACCTGAAAATTGCTTTTAAGCTTTTAAGTCACACGATACCAGTTTCTGTTCTCTCATCCTGTTGTTTCTCTTGCAGCGGCTTGCTTGGACAGTAGCTGCCTTGGTAATTGTAATCAACGGGTATCTCTTGCTGGACTTTTTCATATCTGAAGTTAATGGACTGCTATTCGGGTTTGTAGTCTGCACTGGAACTGCTGCTTATGTGGCGTTCATTGTATATCTTATTTCACACGGTGGTGGCCTTCCTTCCAGTTTGTTCAACCTAATACGAACCAAGGGTTTTGGGTACACCGCCAACTGATCCGACAGATCTTCATCTATACTTGAAACTTTTAACACATCAAAAACCTTGCCCACAAAAGCTTCACCAGAATGCACGTGGGCTGGTGATGTGCTCAGTCAGAAGTGAAGAATTCAACCTCTAACTTCAGAATACATTTAACAGTGACTATACAATTCCAGATGTTTAGTCAATAGTTTGTTACCGCGCTCTGTGAAGTGGAGCTAGACGAAGCTGAGATGCATACATCCATTGGTACACATTGGACGTTCATTATCCTTCCTAGAGGATGGAGCAAATCGCGTTTCTGCATTTGTGGAGATATCTCTACTGCTAGATTCAATTGTATTTTTTTTTTTTTTTTTCATAGAGATGTAGAATGATCTACTCATAGACTTCCATCATACTGTTACCAGCACATAATTTTTTCCTAACCTTATAAAAATATATGATTCTTGATTACTGTCATCCTGTTCTCTGTATCATTTCAATTTTATCGGATGTCTCTCTGAAGGGACCTGTCATCCTTTTATGAGAAAAATAAAGTTTTGATCTTCTCTCCGAAGGGACCTGTCATCCTTTTATGAGAAAAATAAAGTTTTGATCTTCTCTCCGAAGGGACCTGTCATCCTTTTATGTACTTCCTCCAATTTGTTCTTTTCTTCTACCTAATGAATGTGTATATTCCATTATTTGTTCTTTTCTTCTACACAGTTTTTGGCAACTTAGGTCCCATCGGTTCCTGTGAGTGCTGAAATGCATAGCACCTACTCGAAACGACGCTGAAAATCACCTGTACCAAAAACTGCGTATTCATGTACCAAGTGATTTTCAGCCGCAGGGTCACGTGTCACTTGATACATGGGTACACTAAGTTTTCGGTACAAAAGACTTGAGAGCTCTACACGACACTGAAAAGCACCTGTGTCATAAACTTTGTTCCTCCCGTAATGGTAGGATCATGTGCAGAAGACTTGAGCCGCAGGTTGACATGAGTTCGCGAAACGTTACAGAAAGTTGAACCCAATCAGAAAGCGAGAATTTCAATTACTTGTAGTCACAATTTATCTTTCCCCAGATATTTATAGTCAAGCAAAAACTCCAAAATTTAGCTTTCACCAGATATTTGTAGTCACAATTGCAACCGCAACTCTTTCACAAGTGTTCGAGCTACGCCTGTCAATGGACCGGATTGTAACCGAATCCAACAGAATTTGAATTAGGTTCAAATCCGAAATAGCTCAATTCTTATGTGAATCCCAACTCGCTGAATTCGAATTCAATAATAGGGGTGCACAAGAAAACCGATATAACCGCCTAACCGATCAGGTCCGGACCGAACCAGTCTATTTGGTTAGGTTCTATGGTTCATTGGTCTGGTTATGGTTGTAGAAATCTAAGAACCGGTAATTATGGTTCGGTTACTGGTTCTCAATTTAAGAACCACGGTTAGAACCGAACCGGACCGTATAAAATAATATATATATATATATATATATATACACACCGGAGATCTAGTCAAGGATCCCAGATTGAAGGTTTTTTGGTGTTTTGAAGGTTTTAAAAGATCTTTTTGCATGATCCGAGCCATCCAATGTGTTCAAAATGTGTTTTTCAAGGTCCACGCGGGAAATCTACAAAAAAAAAAAATACCGGGAAGAGCTTGATCCAAGCAGTTTTTAGCAAAAATTGTATATTTACAGTTTTGCGAAAAACTGTTTGGATCAAGCCCTTCCCGGTATTTTGTTTTGATGATTTCCCGTGTGGACCCTTGAAAACACATTTTGAACCCATTGGACTGTTCGGATCATGAAAATTTGATCCGGAACTTTGAGTTCCGGACTTAGGGATCCCAGACTAGATATATATATAGGACGCGGTTCTAGTCCGGGATCTGGACTTCCGGACCTCCATGATCCGAGCATTTTTTTGACGATCCAAGCCGTCCAATGTGTTCAGAAGGTGTTTTCAAGGGTCCATGCGGGAAATCTTTAAAACAAAATACCGGGAAAGGCTTGATCCAAGCAGTTTTTCGCAAAATTGTAAATATACAGTTTTTGCGAAAAACTGCTTGGATCAAGCCCTTCCCGGTATTTTTTTTTGAAGATTTCTCCCGTGGACCTTGGAAAACACCTTTTGAACACATTGTACAGCTCGGATTTTCCCAAAACAATTTGCAACACAAAAAACACTCATTTTATTCCAGACAGGGATCTCTGACTGGAACCATGAGCTATATATATAAATATATATTTATTTATATGCATATACATTAATTATTTGTATACACGTACAAAATTATGAATCTTATAAAATCCTATAATTATTTATTTATTTTATGAGTTATTTTGGTGCTCTAAATTCTAAATAATCTTTTGAACTCATGTGTTGTCATAAAGTCCTCCTTAGTCGGGTAGAACCGGAACCGAACCAAAACCGGTCCGGTCTTGCAGTTTGGATCTGGACTGGTTCTTCATATGTATTGGTTAGGTTTTGGTTCTCAATTTTGTAGAATTGGTCAGAATGGTCCGGTTAGTGGATTTGTAAAGAACTGGTCCAATCTGGATCGTGTGCACCCCTATTCAATAATCCGGATACGGAAAACGGATATCCAATCCGAAAATCCGACCAGGTATTTTGCGCAAAAAAGACGGTCAACTCCTCTCCAGATTATACCACACCCCCACACAAACACACACACACACACTCTCTCTCTCTCTCTCTCTCAATTTCTGGTGGGGTTTTGCGTTGACATGTCTTGTATTCTTGTTGTTTAAATTCTCATTCTGAAGAAGCCAAGGCTGCAGGAGAGTGGGAAAAAGAGAGAGAACAACAAAATCGACCAAAAGAGAAAAAGAGCAGTAGAAGATCGTTAAACAACAAAGCCTAGTTTTACTGTCCTCTGCTTCTGCCGGTAATTAATTCAAACGTTAAATTTGATTTGATTCCTCATTACTTGTTTAATTAGCTTACATATATCTAATTTGGATGAATATCTAACGAATTTTACTCTTGTTGGATTTCAGGATTGCAGCTTGTGTTGGATTTTGACATCTCAATTCAAACAACGAACTCGGAGAAGATTGGGAATCGGGAAGTGTGTTCGGTCACACTGACGATATTATCGCATTCGGATTATTGGATTATCGGATTCGTGGTATCAGTTTCGGAACGAATCCAGATTGAATCCAGTCTATTGACAGGCCTAGTTCGAACGAACTCAAGCAAGAGTCGCAACTCGCGCCACTCGCAGGAAATGTGGTGATCAATGCTTGCCGCTTAAGAATGAGCAGAATTATTTGCTTAAATTAGGCAAAAATGTTGATGGAGAAACCTGTTTTTAGCCAACATCACTGCATGGTAATCCTTTGGTCCACAGAAATAATTTCCTCCATTGCTCAAAATAGCCTTTGTCAAATTACATTCCACTCCAATTTCCCAAACATCAAGGAGTCAATCTAGCTCATCGATAAAATCGATCGATCGAAGTTCAACGTAATCCTTTCGAATTCTTGCTTGGATGTTTACAAAACGAAGAAGACGACGAAGCCAAATTTGAAAATTCGGTTTTAAAAAAAAAAAAAAAAAACAGAAAAAACGAAGTAGCTTGTACAATGAGCTCTCCTCCGCAGGAAGAAAATGGCGCCGCGTCGATCAAAGACGAAGCCGCCGATAGTCTTTTGGAAGAAGAAGATGAAAAATTCGCAGGCGATTTTCGAAGCGGCGAGATACTACCAGTGTTTGTCGAGTCGACCGCCGCCGCGGACGACGGCGACGTGGTGGCGCCGCGGTTCTCGTGGAAGAAGTTGTGGCAGTTCACTGGGCCAGGCCTGCTAATGAGCGTGGCGTTTTTAGATCCGGGTAACATAGAGGGCGATTTGCAGGCCGGCGCGATCGGTGGATACTCGCTATTGTGGCTGATGATGTGGGCGACGGCGGTGGGCCTGTTGATCCAGTTACTGTCGGCGAGGCTGGGGGTGGCGACGGGGAAGCATTTGGCGGAGCTGTGTAGGGAGGAGTATCCGTATTGGGCTGGGATTTTGTTGTGGGTCATGACGGAGGTGGCCTTGATTGGGGCCGATATTCAGGAGGTGATTGGGAGTGCTATTGCGATTAGGATTCTGAGTCGGGGCGTTTTGCCTCTGTGGGCTGGAGTTCTTATTACGGCTTGTGATTGGTACGTGCTCTGTTTTCCTTCCCAGGTGTTCGTTTTCCTTCTCTCTCTTTTTTAGTTTACGTGCACTTCGGCTAATTTTAAGGTTTCAAATATGAGATCGGATTTCTTACCAGTACAGTACATACAGGTACCGGTAGGATATTGGATACCGTTTCGAAGTTATCACTGTTAGTGTTATTTTTTAACATCAAAGAATTTAGAATCACAAATACAGTTATCGAAAAGAAAAATAAATATAAAGTAGTCTATTACCATTCGGTATTGACCGGTATTGTCCCGGTACTGACCTGTATTGACTGGTACATAAAAGGAAAAAATAAATTTAAGATTAATTCAGTATTTTCCAGTACCGTCCAGTATGCCTGATATTTGCCAGTACAGCCTGGTATTGACACGATATGGTATTGGGGTTCTTGTTATTGTTTTTATACAAAATCGATACATACCAGCCAGTACGAAACGGCATTGATAACCTTGGCTAATCTCATCCTTGGTCTGGTCAACGGCACCTCTACTAATCTCCTCCCTGGTCTAGTCAAGGGAGGCCATTCACTCCGGTACAAGGGCATTGATAAGAACTTAGTCTCTTGCGGCGTAGCCCAATAATCGAACTTAGTTAATTGTATCGAGAAAAAATCATCAACCAAACAGACCAAGCTTGGGGCTTTGTATATTCTTTGTTTTGTATAATGTTGAAAGATTATCACCACCTCTCTTGAACTTTCCGAAGTCTTCCGGACGTCGTTGGAAATTTCCGTAGATTTTCGGAAACATCTAGACTTCTCCAGAATGTTCTAAAAACTTCTATAATATGCTAGAGTCTTCTGGACTCTTCCGAAAGGTTGTGGAATATAATAGAACATGCTACATGCTACAAGCTTTTAGGTTCTACTAGAATAGTCCGAAACATGATAGAACCTTACAGCTTCTCCAGTAGCTTTAGAAATCTTGAGTTATATGTTCATCTAGAAACATCCATGGCCCTCTAAAAATAGGGGTCGGGTGTCCGTAGGAGTATTGCAAGAAAGAGTGCATGCAAGAATGCAAGAAAAGAGAGACTCCAAGTCGAGTGTGAGAGTCCTAGTCCAAAGGAGGTGTCCATAAATAGAGTGTTCAGGATATCACACTAAAGTGAGTCGTGTGCTTACTCCTCTGTGTTTATGAGAGAGTCATCCACCTTGTTCGGCTTGGGTTTTAGGTTTGGGTTTTGAGTTTTTAGAGAGATAAATGAAAGTAATAATTGGAAATTAGGGATAATGATTAGAGAGAGAAATGAGAATAATAATTAAAAATAGAAGTAATGATGGGAAAGAAATAGGGATAATGATTGAGTAATAATTTAAAAACCGGGTCTTGAGACCTAAACCGAACAAGCCCATCATTTGTGAGTGGTAGTGTGTGTTGTTTTGTGTACACAAGTTTGGTGTACAAGTGCTTGTAATTAATAAAATTGTATTTACCTGCTGTGTCCAAATTCTTTAAGTCATAAAAGTTCTTTTTTGTAATCCGGAACCAAGTCCAGACTCTCCAGAGGCTGCAACCATGGGTAGATTGGGTTGCGTGGCCGCATTATAAATCCCCCTAGTTATTTAAAACAATCTTTCAATGGTGGGGAGGGCGGCTCGATAAATTTTGCTCCTAATGGAAGTCGAACTAGAGACTTGTGGTTATAGGGAAAAAAAACATAGTGACTTACTGGAATTGGTCTTTGTTGTGTGTATGTCATAAAGTAGAGTTTATTCTGTTACAAGAAAATGTCTTTTATGCTTACTTTTTGTTTTCCTAGTTGGGTGAAGCCTGTCCGTGTAATTTTTCAAATTCAATTTTCTTGTTTTTGGGAACAAAGTGCAGTTCGTATGGTTTCAACTGTTCTCTGTTATCCAACATCGTAAGTTGTAAAATGATCGAGAAAACTTGTCCAGCAAAGTTCATTTTGTAAAATTGATTTGAAGAACTTTTTTTATGTTCCCTAACTGTTTTTTAAAATCAACCATCTAGGAAGAAACTTTTTTGAAAAAAGTTTAGAATCAACTAGGCGACTCAAACATAAGGAGAAATCAACATGTTAGCATATCAATTCAAGTATTAGATTTCTGAAAGATACTCAAAAAAATTCTGAAAGATATTCTAACTACTCAGCGGCACACACAACGTGCCTTGATCCTTAATGACAAGATTTGAATCAGATTCTCGTAAATTGAATGGTTGTTGTTTGCCTATATGAAGGCGTTCGTCATAATGAATCAATGATTTAGAATCAAGTAATGCAATTCAAATCGGTTCTTTCCCCAGAAATCTAACACAACACATACTAAGATGGAGTATTTGTTTTCTAATTCTTGCATTTATCTTTTGTTTGTTGTTTCTATTAAAACTGGAGATGTAAGCTCATTCTGTCATCCTTGGTTGTCCTGTTTTACTCAATGTGGACAGTTTCTTTTTTCTATTTCTTGAGAACTATGGAGTGAGGAAAATAGAAGCTGTTTTTGCTGCTTTCGTCTCAATGATGGCGATAGCATTTGCATGGATGTTTGTCGATACAAAGCCTAGTGGAAGGGAACTAGTTAAAGGTCAGAAAACTAACATTGCCCTTTTGTTTTTACTACTGAAAGGCATTGCAATTCCATCCATCAGTAACATTAAAGACGCAATTTTCCTTTTCAGGTCTTTTGGTTCCGAAACTAAGCTCAAAAACAATACAACAGGCGGTGGGAATAGTGGGGTGTGTCATTACACCTTACAATGTATACCTACATTCTGCTTTAGTACAGTCTAGGAATATAAACCCTAACAAGATTGGCCGCGTGAAGGAGGCTCTCAATTACTATTCCATTGAATCCTCAGTCGCCCTTTTTATATCTTTTGTTATCAACTTATTTGTCACTTCCGTCTTTGCTGTGGGATTCTACGGTTCTAAACAAGCAACTAGTGTAGGCCTAGCAACTGCAGGGCAATATCTCCAAGAGAAATACGGTGGAGGATTATTTCCTATATATTACATATGGGGCGTGGGATTATTATTGGCTGGGCAAAGTAGCACCATTACGGGCACTTACGCCGGCCAGTTTATAATGGGGGGTTTTCTTGATCTTAAGTTGGAAAAATGGCTGAGGTCGTTGATATCGCGAAGTTGTGCAATTGTTCCAACTGTTATTGTAGCTCTTGTTTTTAAGAGATCCGAAGCTACGCTGGACTCCATGAATGAGTGGCTTAATGTGCTTCAGTCTATGCAAATTCCTTTTTCACTCATCCCTCTTTTTACCTTGGTGTCCAAGGAGCAGCTCATGGGGGTATTTAAAATCGGACCTACTCTGGAGGTAACCTGCTAACTTTTAACTATTATGTTATTTCAATTCATGATTACTAGTTGTTGTTTTGAATGACTTAATTCCTAGGGATGTTCTATAACATCAAGCTAATAAAACTTAATCAAATTTGGAGCCAGTGATTGGGGTTTGTAATGAGGATAGAATCCCAAACTGAGAGCACGGAGTTGTGCAAACATCTTGAGTTTTTTTTTTCCCCTTCTCCAGGAGTGTTCAGTCTTCCATGTCAATCATTGTTTGACTTTTGAGTTCTAAACTGGCATCTGACAAATTCGTTTTGGAATTCTGAGGATAATATTGCTGCAATAAAGACTAAGTTATGTTGAGATGCTCTGGACCATGAATGAAGGAAGCATGCATGGTAATGAGCACATAAATTGATTTGGGTCTCTAGGTCTGCCCTCTTTAATGCCTTTTGGCTTTGATTTGGGGACATGGTTCCGCAACAAAACACCCTGTAGCTCCTTGGTTTTTGGATATTTTAAGGGAGGCCACTGTTTCAGTGGTATTATGAGAGTGGCCACTTTGTGCATATTGCCCAAGGTTGGGTCTGTTTCCAATTATCCCTTGCCCATATCCCCCGATTGAGGACTAGATGGGTTCTGTTGTTGTTGTAAAGACTAACTTACGTATGCTACATTGGATCATGCTCAGGTTGAATGCTAGCATATTAATTTGCTCAATTTCAAGTTCAAAATCTATTTCCAGGTCATATTAACATGATTGTAACTTGTGCAGGAGCAGTATTTAATCACTTTGTTTGTTTCTGTGTATGTAGTCACGCATGAGTTTGTTCGTGTTTCTTTTCCGTTTTATTTTTCCTTAGAATTTCTATGATGCTCATGAGATTAGGTTGTAAAAATTGGTTGCTACATAAGACATAACACATTGGCTATATTACTTTTACTGATTCACTTTGTTGATTTTTGGATTTTGTAGAGGGTCGTGTGGACTATAACTGCCCTAGTAATGGTAATCAACGGGTACGTTTTGCTGGATTTTTTCCGTTCCAAGGTTAACGGATTTCTACTTAGCTTTCTGGTCTGCACTGGGATTACTGCCTATGTAGCATTCATTCTGTATCTAATTTCATTTGGTTTCACCCGACCCTATTCCTGGTTCAGACTAATACGGTCCGACGGATACGAGCATGCAAAGAATTAGGTCAGCAAACTCTTCGCGTATGATTGAAGAGGCCACAAAATTTTTTAGTTACCCTGTGCATCGAATCCTTGTACCGGTTTTTTTTTTTTTTTTTTTTCCCGAATGGAAGTAGTATTCGTGAACTAGTTTTTGATTCTTTCCAAAAACAGTTTACAAGTAGAACTCCTCAATTTGTAGTTATCCTGTGCAATTGCCACAGCTGGCTTGAAATCAAAGCTTTTCATACCTCCATGAACTCCTCAATTTGACAATTTCTATGCATGTTATTGGACAGACTCGTTGTCGGAAAATCTTGAAGTTGTGGAGAGAAACGAAGAGAAAAATGAACAGATTAGGTAATTGGAAGAAGTTTTGGATTTCTGGGTGGCCAGGAACGATCCCGGTCAACTGCAATTAGGTCTCGTGATTGCATCGTAAACTGGAGTTTCTTCCACATTTGTTTTACACAAGTTTTCGCTTGCCAAAATGGTGGCCCAAAGATTTCGCTTACCTTCGTCCTCCTGAGTAATTGAGCTAATCCTTTTGGATTGGAACATGAAAAACGAAAAGGCCACCTAATTGCCAAAAGAAAGAAGTAAACCCCTTTATGTTTGGACATCCATACGAGGAAGGGACTTGACTCTAATACTTGCCACATTAAATATTTTCTGATTGATTCAAAGCTAACCAATCGCAAGTGGGGTGTTAACCAAGTTGGAAGGCACGATATATCCTCCTGTACAAGATTAATGGTCAAATCTTACTAACAACTAACATTTCTTGCATGTCCGATCAACTTGAATTCTTACGTGGACTACATACTTGACGAGACGAACAAAATGAACGGTTCGGATAAAAAAATGGAACCCCGGGTGGACCCGTAACTGTTGCATAGCACGAACCCCACTCCCGATATGGGATGGTGTGCGAGAAAAGGGGCCGTGGGGCGTGGCAATGAGGGTCGACATGCTCTTGTAAAAATTGACTTGCGGAAGTTTTGGGAGGAAAGCAATTTCATTGGTGCATTTTTTGTCCAACCAAACAAGCGAGTCGAAAGAAACAAACGGAACCTGAGCCAAGTTTTTTTTTTTTTTTTTCCCCCGGGTGAGAGAATCTTATGTTAGCTATTGATGCCGAAATTTGCCACAAAAAAAAAAACAACAAAGTAAAAAGGAAAAACTTTTTTTGGGGGTGAAGAGTTAGAAAATTATTTTTAAATAAAAAACCACTGGCCAAAAAACCGAGTACACAAAACCGTCAGCCTTAAAACCACCGGCCACAAAACTACCTACAAGGGAAAAAAAAAAAATGACAGAAAATAAGGATGACGGAGTATGTCGCTGGAGCTGTCACCCACCGCCACCGTTGTCGTCGTTGTCAGGAGCCCAGATCTGGAAACCCCAGATCCGGCTCCCCTGATCCAAAAATTAACTTCTGGTAAGTTGGTAGTCGCGCATATGTCAAAACTTCAAGATATACTCTTATCACGAGATAAAATTAGCCTCATGTGTTGCTTTTTGGAGTGTGCTCATGAGAAACACCATCAACCACATGTGATCAACAAGGCTTGTATGTTCATATTTATACAAAATTGACAGAGGACTTAATCTTTTAAAAATCTGAAAAGAAAGTGGTAAGAGAAAAGGAGGAGTGTAAAATTAGCCTCATGTCCGCAGCGAAACGATACCAACCGGATGAAAGCACCTCCAAGGTGACAAGACTGTTTCTGTACGAAAGTTTAACCGGTGACAAGTCTCGGTGTTTTGAGTTTCTATAGGAGAGCATATCGTTGGGAATTATGCCTTGAATTTAGACATTTGAAGAAGCACAGAAGTTTGTGGCGAGCAGATTTCAGTTTTGGGGACTGTTTTGAAGTTGCTAAAAGTCTAGGCCGGACGGGATTTAAGTCCGTCCGGACGGTCCGGTCCGAGTTCCTACGGAATGTGCTGCACTGCGCGTTTTTGTAGGGTTTAACTTAATATTCTGTGTTTTCTTATAAATAGGAGCCTTGTGGCCTACTAGGGCTTTGGACTTCTTGAGTGAATCCCTTGAAGGAGCCCCCCTGGGGTTCCCAGTAGTGTGTTAGGGTTTCTTGGTTGTTCCATTAATGGTCTTGTCTTGGGATTTGAGATATCTAAGGTTTGAAGTCGTCTCTTTCGTGTATGTGAGACTTTGATGCTCTATTAGGGTTTCTAATAAAGATTTGTTCATTGATATCTATTGGATACTTCAAAGTAGAGTTACGGGTATAGTCGGCTCTGTGTATTTCTCCCCATTGATAGTGAATCATCTTACTCTTTCCCGTGGACATACCTCAAGAGCTTCGTGCTTGGGGGGACCACGTAAATCGTGTGTCTCGTGTTTCTCTGTTGTTTTGGTTATATTCTTTACTTCAAGTTTTGGAACAACACATATTCTCTCCATCCCTCAGTTCGTGTCTTCATGAGCTTCTTTCAGACCTATTAAATCAACAATCAGAACTCAGAAGATTCAAAATCATTCATATATATTTTAAAGCTTCACAAAACCATGAATCCTACGACAAAAAACGCTAAAGGGACCGACCAGGTACCGACGGGCACGCGGAGCCCACTCTGGGTTTCACACGGATGATCCGAGCGATCCTGTAATCTGAATGAAAAAATAGAAGATTGGATCGAGCATCTACACGTGCGGGCTTGGAGTGGGTCCCATATGCCCATCGGTACCCAACCCGTCCATACCTATAGTAACGTTGATTTTACAAATAATTATGCTGCTTGCAGAGGCAAAATTAGGATTCAGACGCGGGGTGACACTATTCAACGGAAACAAAGCACGTCGAAGTCACACTGCATGTCAAAGTTGCCGTCATCCAGCCATCATCTGATATTGTTGAGCAAGATCGAAGAGGGTTTATGTGAGAGCTTTATTCATGAAAGATCTATTATTTTTTCCCAGAACTGGGTTGTCAGTTGTCACAAAAGCCATTTAGTCTATGTTTGGTTCGTCGAAAACTAAAAAAACCGAAAATTTGGAACTGGGATGACACGTGCCACCTCCCCATTCTATGTTCTGCCCCTGGCTGCTTAATTGGATAAGGATTAGTATAATTACGAGATAGATTTATCTTGAAGAAGAATTCTTTGTTAGAGTGGATATCTACCAAGATATGTATGTAACAGTCATGTATCCTTTAGAATTTTCTAAATCAAATTTCAAAAATAAATAGAATTAATTCTGATCTTCAAAATAAAGTCTGAAGAGAAGCTGCGTTCCCTCTCTGTAATATGCATGTAGGCTGCAGCTTCCTTCATATATACATCTCTTCCTGTCTGTAAATATGCATACATACAGCTGTACTAACTCATTCAATCCAAAATACTTGACATTTCCCTTTATAAAACCTATCCAAACCCTTCAAAATTCTCAACCATCTCTCCCCTCACCTCCTCCAACATTTCTTGTATGGCTAATAATCAACCTCAGTCGCAAAATTCCCCTTCTAGACCACCTTCATTGTCGGATTATTACGGCCTAGTCGACGACAACTGCACGCTAGAGCTCGAAGATGCTCTTTTCCACCTCGGCCTCGCCTCGCCGCCTTCTCAGCACCAACGGCGGCTTATCCCACCAGGTTTCCGCGGCCAGAATTCTTCAGACCGCGGAAAACCACCGATTGATAATTCAATCATCGGCGGCAGGGATAATTTTGGAACAACCCAAAAGGGCCACAACCCTGTTTCGTCCCCAGCCAATGCTGATAATAAATTGCAGACGTTGTTGAGGGTTCAGAATGCCGTCAACGGCCAGATGATGGATTTCCGTGGGTCCCACATAAAACTGACGGTTGGGGAACAGGTCAGCGATTATGGGTTGAATTCTTTTTCTGGGACTTTCTTGGAATCCAAGAAACGATTAAGAAATCAGTTCAATTCCCAGATTCAAATTGTTTTACATTCTAATGAACAAATGAGGAATGGAGATGAGTTCGATGATTCAAATGTTTCAAGGCCTAATTTGCATTTACACCAATTGACACCTTACCTGGATTCCCTCTCTTTGGGAGATTTGAGGGGTCAAGTATTCTCGCTGTCGAAAAACGCAAACGGGAGTAACTTGTTGAGAAAATTGATCAAGCAGTACCCAAATGAGGATGAAATTGAGATGGTGTTATCAGATATGATTAACCATGTAGGTAAATTAATGAGGGACCAATACGGGAATTACGTCATTCAGGAGATTTTCAAGGTTTGCAATGAGAAACAGAAGACTCGAATCATTCAATCGTTCACCAAGTCTCGATCTCAATTCATTAAGATATGCTTTAATCCATACGGGTATGGTTTATTGTTGGTTGTTCAATGTTTGTTCAAATTTGAGTTGAATTCTCAGGCTCTTGCCAATTTTGAGGCATTTTTGGGAGCTAATTCTTTTTATTCTTGATTTTTGAAATTTATAATCAGAAAAAGTATTTGTAAGAATGATATATGCACGCAAGACTTTGCAAAAGGGTAGTTTTTTAAAAGCATAATGAGAATTCAAAAAGGCCATCGGGAGATGATTTTTGAATTCTGCATTCTCTTATTCATTTTTGCTGATTTATTCTGAAAGAATGGGTTCCAAAACCAACGGAGAAACACTCACAATACAGAAATATAAAATGCAAAATGATGAAATGTGGCTCCCAAACATGCCTTTGGCTTATCTGATTAATATGCATTTGTTGTTGCAGAGCTCGAGCTGTAATGGTGTTGTTAGATCATATCAATAGCCAACAGCAAATTTCGTTGGTTATGTCAGCTCTAAGCCCTGCTGCTGCAGCATTAGCCAATAACCCAAATGGTCACTTCATTATCAGGCATTGTGTGCAAAATTTCTCTTGTGCAGATAATAAGGTAATGTTTGATCCTTTTTGTTGAATTTACTTGGATGATTCTGTAATTTATGATGTTATTTCTCGCTCGTAAACCTACTTCGATATTTCAATTCGTGACAGTTATTGTTTTCAAGAATGGGTTCCCCTCCAATCCATCAAACGGAATAGACCATCCAGTTTGGTCCATTTGTGGGCTCTTCCTATCACAATTCGGTGATAGAGGCTATTTGTTTTTTAGACCTCATTGAGAACAGCAGTCATGCGAAAAATCATATTTATCTTACGTCGGTCGATATTTAAAGTACATTTATATTGCATAAGATAGAAAACTAAAGTTTGAACACTGAATAGAAACCCATTTTCTGCAACACAGATGTGTTCTGAAAGTATATTAAATGATATCCGATCAACATAATCTTTGGCGTGATTGATGTTCTTTACGAGATCTAATAATTTAAGGGTCCCCATCATCGAATTGAGCCCGGGAACTGCTCCTTGTTTCTATGTTCTTTGTTATATTCAGGCTATGGTTTATCCACAATACCCAAGCCTTCTACACAAGTTTCATTTCTGCTCAATGAATTGTTTGACAAGTACACTATCTTTGCAGTATCTTATCAACGAGATGGCAATACATTGCTTTGAAGTTGCAACCGATTCAATTGGGTCCCGTGTGCTGCAGTCATGCTTGTTGTTCTATCAGGGTGAATATAGAGAGCGCCTTCTCGCTGAGACAATAGCAAACGCGCTTCACCTAGCAGAAGATCCTCACGGGTTCGTGTTTGTTGGCCCTGTTTATTTATCTGGACTAAGACTGACACATATAAAATTACACACACATATAGTATTCAGGTATTAACAGCGTTTGGATTGCATAATACCGTATCCTCCTGGATATTGCATGTCTCGGTTATTTCGAGGGATATCATATCTGATAGATGTTAGTCCTAAACCCAAAAGCTTCACCCAAATGTGGGATATCTGATCCCATTGAATTTGTAGTCCAATCCGATGCTATGTTCCGAACATACTAACAGGACGATGACACGTTATCAGTTGCTTATTTCCAGTCCCACTACAACATAATATTAGCGCACGTCTATTCTTCTTTTTTTTTTTTTTTGATAACCGGACGTCCGGGCCAGTTTGCGTGCACCTCGACTACTTCCGGGCCCCGGAGGTAATGACCGAGCATAATCCCCAGTGACCCCAAGAGTTTGCTGGCAAGGGAATCGAGCCTGAGACCTTAGATGGGAGCAAACCCCTAAGTCCCAAGGCAAGACTACTTTGCCAACCCCTTCGGGTTGGCGTGCGTCTATTCTTACTTTTCCTTTTGCATGCAGAAACTTTGTGGTGCAGCTTCTACTGGAGATGAGGATAGCAGAAGTCACTGAGAATATCCTGAGGCAGTTTGAAGGGAGTTATTTGGCTTTGTCCAGCAAGAAATACTCTAGTTGCGTTGTTGAGAGATGTTTGACAGTAGCAGGAGAAGAGCAAGCCACCTGGATTATCGTAGAGCTGCTTACGAGTCCAAATGTTTGTATGCTTTTAGTTGATCCTTTTGGAAACTTCGTCATCCAGACAGCATTAGAAGTGTCTCAGGTAAGATTATCCACTGAATTCAACTGTATATCGTATTTTTTCTTGTCATTTTTGTCTATCATATGACGAGATTTACATGAAATTAATGAGGCTGACCTGAACTCTTGACCGATTGTATCTTCAGGCTCCAATATGTTTGAAAACTTCTATTTTGTGTATCTATGTTCCTTGTCATGTTGTCCATTGATTTTTGTTTTCGCTGGTCTGGGAGTACAAGCAAACAGGTAGATGAAAGTGGAATCAACCAGATAGAGCCGGAGTCATGACCAATAACTGATAGCAATCAGAACAATCGTTTGATATTTTTAAGGGGTGTTTCCGAGCCAACTATTTTTTAGATTCTGAATGCATATTCGATAATAATTTTTTTTATTACAATCGGAATCTCTGAATTTTAAGCTGCCTATGGTTGGGTTGTATTTGTGATAGGTCTAAGGAAATAAGAGGTTAACTTTAGGCTGAATAGGCTAGAGGAAGGCTTAAGGATTGTGCACAACCAGACTAATATGATTAGGTTTCCAGTGTGCTAGAAATCTGGGGTTGGCTGCTGTTCATAGTTCATACTTTGTTTCGTGGAATCGAATGGTAAATTGTTAAGGATAGGTTAAGGATTATAGCTTGATTATGAAGGGTTTGGTGTATGAAAGTGGAACTAGGGTTATGAGTAGTACTCCGTCGATTACTAATATGACTATGTTACAATGAGGAAAGCAGCTTTCCATCACCGGGCGAGCAAATTTGCAAGAACTTGATACTCAACATCATCATCTACTGCTGAGAATGATTTTGTTCAACTTTATTTAACAAACGTGAAGAATTCCCTCATTCTCGTTGGTTGAAAATGCGTGAGTCTCACCTTCAACGGTATCTGATTGAGTACAATAGTACTTGGTGGCCAACATTTGAGTTTTGGACATATGACCCATCAAAATCTATCTCAAACACAACTCATGGATCCAAACTAAGACCTATCCACAGTTGAAATTGAAAATCATATAACCCTTAGCTCCTAAAATAAATACTTAAAAGACTCTTTGCAGATATCATTGTAAAACAGAATTGATCTCCATAACTGGTCCCTGATTCAAGTCTTCCAGAAGACTTTTGCAGTGTTAAACAGTACTCAACGCGCGAATAATCTTTTGCAAACATAACCTGCTATTGTCGAGTTGGCAGTAGATTTATCATTTAATTTGAATACGTGTTTGGCTGTAAAAAAATTTCCTACATTGTTTGTTATGCGTTAGTAACTAGACGGTAACCTGTTTCTTACTGATTGCAAGAGCAGGGGGTTCTCCGCAAGGCTTTGTTCAATTTAGTCAGGCTGAATGCCCCCTTCATGCACTCCAATCTTTTTGGGAAAAGGGTCTTAGCATTCTTTGACGATTTCATGAAGTTGCAGCATGATTCGCCATTCGCGAGTAAGACACTTCTCTAGGCATCCAATTTCTCAATTCAAAATGTCTGTGGATCGCGGTAAAGTCGTATGTTTATGTATCATAGTGTCATTGGTAATTCATATCAATATGTAGTAACTAGTTCTGAAAATTTGTGATTTGTTGTTCATTGTTGTACTCTCTATAAGAGGAGATGGGATAGAATCCGAGGTATCTGTTTCTCGATTTGCAGTGTCAGTGTAATAAGATGTATAGTGTGATGTTGTACATTTCGTTTCACGTGTTTATGTTAACCAATTGAAGCTACATATTGTAAATTTCAGCTACGTCAGAACATATCATTTTAGATTATATTGGACGAATGCCCGGATTTGAATCTTTTTCTAATTTTCGAGTTTCTGTGAAAAAATAGAGTTTTTAGGCAACTAATGGCAGCAATCCATTGTTAACATGACCAAAGGACTCCACCTACACTACAGTGCCCAAGAACAAGAGAACCGATAGCCGAATTGCGTAATTCGACACTATATCTCAAACTCACGATCTCCTAAAACTCAAATATTGTTTAAGTGATCTGCAGAGTCCGTTAAACCACCACGATAAATGTTGAAAGCCGAAAAATTTAGAGATAAAAAAGCTACAAACTCAAGACGGTATAATAAAAGCCATATCATGAGACATTTCCAGCAAAAGATTGCTTTTCTAGCAAAGGATTGTTAGGTGTATAGACTTTTTGGTTAGAGCTTCACGTGACCTGATAGTATGTTGATGAATAGATTTGATCAAATATTGACCATGGTCTGTGGGGCCACCCAACCAACTGAAGTTGATGGAACATCGTACACTGCACGTGACAATGCTCACTAGCTCATAGGACGTATAATGATTAATGCAGCAGGTACAACGTTGGTGGCTCACTCTGTTTGCAGTAAAATTTTCATCCGGCAGATAACAGTAGCTTAGGCTTGTTCATGCAGTTTCGATCTTGAGATTAGCCGAGATGCTCATATACTACTAACTTTTTAAAAATAAAAAAGAAAAACACACTTCACAATCTTTTCAGTTTGATTATGCTCGTAATCCAAACTTCGTCGTATGCATGTTTTGTATATATGTGGTGCAATCGGAGATAGATCTAAGATTTCAAAAAATGGGGATACTACGATTCCTACATACTTCATCTTTAGGGAAGCAAGTTTCTAAAATTCGGAAGACCATATTCTGTAATTTCGTTAGTATCTTAACCATTTGAACGAAATGGGAAAATTTTACGGTTGTGGTCATCCTCTATATTCATTACTGGACAAAATTTTACACAAAATTATCATACTTGAAAATATGATCGATGTCAAAATACCCACCATCGCACCTTTTTCCCCTTAATTTACAAGCGGTAGAATAATACAAGTATTTAAAATTTTCAATTATACTTCAAATGGGACTTCAGCCCACACTCACACTAAGCCAACCGTTGCGCCTCTTACTTACTGTACAATCTATTGTTTCTTCATCGTCTCAATAAACTTGTGTGCAATAAATATGTTTGTAAACGATCTTACGCCGTTCATTTGTTCGATTACTTCTCATAAGTAAATATCAGTGCAAAACAAACCAGAATAATTTTTTACGCTCACTTTCTCGTACATGAACTCCAAAAATTGTCCTCTACTGCTTAAAATTACACACAACATATTTCTCAAAGCACTCTAGAACACAAATTTCGAATTCCCGAAACAGAAATCTACAAGATTATTACTTACAAACAAAACCATCAAACAAACTGGATTAAAGAAAAAGAACATCACAACCAGTACTTGGGCAAAGTATCCCAATTTATTCACATAACATACTATATATGCAACGGCTATTACATGTATAGATAACATTACGTGATATGGATTAGGTCATTAAAAATGGGTACAGATTATTTTTAAGGGCACTTGGGTTTGCCCTTGGAGTTCTTCTTGTCCCTATAGCAAGGGCACTCATGCTTGTTACCATAAGTCCCAGAGGGCACACACTTGCACTCTTGGCAGCATATTCCACAGTATTTCAGGCACCTGTCCTTCACCCCAGCTTTTGCGCACCTCTCCCCACACTTTGAGTCACAGAAACCTAAAACAATTAAGCACCATTGAATAACCAAATTAATTAGCTGCCACAAAATACATACTATGTCATGCATACCCATTTACTGTATTTCTACACTATAAATGCTGGTTGAATTAATATTTTGGAGATGGATAATAAGTTTTGTAACTAGTTTGGGTGGAAACTGCACATGCATTTGAGCAATTTTTGGCCCAATGATGCATCCGATTCAATGATCGAAATCGTTCTTCGTGTAGAGCTCATCGAGCATTTCAATCATGTCAAAAATCATATTGATAGGATTTTGATGAGTAACTAATCAGTTTAAATTCATTTACAGGAAAAGAAAAAAAAAAAAAAAGAGTTAGCACATAGGATAACACCCACTTTTTAAAAGAAATGTAGAGATAAATTTGTTCAAATCAGTTACTTATTGAAATCCGATCAATATGGTATTTAGCGTAAGTAATTACTGTTTTCAACGAGCTCTACAATATGAATGATCGATTTTGATCACTGAATCAGACCCATTATCAGGCCAAAAATTGTTGAACGAAACAGTGTGCAATGTCCACCCAAACTATTGAAACTAATATTATGCCTTCTTATTTTTTGATTTTTCACATTTTTCGAGATAGGTCATTCTTCTCGGATACATCAATTAAAACTAGTGGACGGAGCCCGAAGAGAGACAAAATTATTCATGATTTATGTTGTTTTCACCAAAGAGAAGTATAACGAGGTGTTATTTTACGGGTCTTTGATTAGATGTTGATTATCATCCTATGTCTACCTAGTTACACTTTATGACTACTACTCCATACGTCTCAAATTGTTGGTCCATTTTCACTATTTGGGAGCTCTTAAAAAATTGTCTATATAATCTAATTTAGACTTTATATATCCAATATAGATCTAATTTGATAGATTGCAATTAATTTTATTAATCAAAAATCATAAAATACATTATACATTAATATAGACAATTATTTGATTGACACGACTGCTCGAAAGAGACCAATAATTTGGAATGGAGGGAGAATTAAGAAATGAACTCCTAATTGATCCCAGCACCTGAGCTGTTTATCTTCTTTCATGGATCAATGTGCAAGTAAACTAACCCGAGCAAGCACATAGGTAAGTTATAAACAAAAGCCACTTACTTGAACCAGCATTAGCTGTCAGGAGGAGGAAAGAGCTGAGAACAAGTGATACCATAAGGAAAGTTGCAACAGCTTTCTTCATCTCTCTCTCTCTCTCTCTCTCTCTCTCTCTCTCTCTACAAGTAAAGTTTGTATGACTATCGAGCAAAAGTGTATCACAAGAAAGAGCCGTTTTTTGAGCTGCGATGGAGTGATGAAGCAAAGAGGAAGGGAGGGTATTTATGGGGTGGGAGTGGGGGTGGTTGGAGCAGGAGGAATGTGAGTTGCCCCGCGGGGTAGAGGAAAAGCAAATTACTATTAAGTGCTTTGGAGTAATGCTACGTGGCGCTTCATAATATTCTCACCACGCATGGTATAGGTTTCACCGATGACGGAGCTAGAATTTTAGACTACGGGGGACCTAGTTGAAAAAAGTACATTACTGTATTGTAGATGACATTGGTTTGTTTTTTGGTCGACAATTACAACACTCCCGTGTAATTAATTGTGTCTATGAAAGAAATTGAGAAAAAAAATTCATGACAATGTAGAATTATTTTAATTTTCGATTATATGAAATAAAAAATATTTAAATTTTTCAGAGATTTGTTATACTAATTTTCTATATTATAATGATATTATATCTAATATTAGTAAATTTTTAAAATTGGCGGGGGACGGGGCCACCCCAGGCACCTATATACCTCCGCCTCGGGCTTCACAAGAGTTATTAGTAGTAATCTCAGTGGGCGATTTTGGCGTTGGTGAATCACCGTGTTTGTTAGTAAAAACTTCACTTTTTTTTTTTTTGTCATTTGTCATTCTTGATCTATTACATGGGGGAGGGGGAATGTAATCGATCCCGTGATACAGTGTGGGGCAATCAAGATTTCTACTAAGGAGCGCCTGATTAATTTTTTTTTTTTTTACCTTTATTTATTTTGCATTATTTTTTTCATTACAAAATTTCTCTTCGACGAGAGAAATATAGAAATAAAAATTTAGGACGTAGTGTTAAAAACAATTCATTGCAAAGAACACAATCAAACACAATTAATAATAACCCCATGGATTGGCATGGTGATATTGGCAGGGACTAATCGGCAATTTTTTCTCTCTTGAAATCTCATGTTCAATTTCCCTTCCCAAGTCACCTTATCCCAAGCATAAGCGGTAAGCATGTGAAAAGGCTGGGCTTCAGGGATGTAACTTGTAAGGATTATTCCAAACCTTAAGTGCGAGCAAGCAGGATCGGGACAGACAACAACAGTGATACATGTATAATAAAAGTCTCCAACTAGGCTCCAATACACTCACATAGTGTGTGGAGCCTTCACCGCTTCACACTTAAGTGTGTATCAGTTTCACACACTATGTGAGTGTGTTGGAGACTTTTGTTGTACATTTATCATTTTTGGACAAAACAATTATTTTTTGGAATCAATATCATTTCCAGGGACTAGTCATTGCTAATTAGATATAGTATACTCCATTTTTTAGAATTCGGGGGAGGTATTGTGCGGTACATGTACCGCACAACACCCACCCCGGATCCCATTTTTTAACTGATATATTTCCTCCCTCCGTAATTGTTGGTCCATTTTTTACATTCGTTTTATGTTTTAAATTGTTTATATCTTTCAATTTATAATGGGTTTCCTGATTTTAAAATTTTGTATTATAGAATTAATTGAGATCTATCAAATAAGATCCATATTTGTAAGTTCCAAAGGCCGAGCTCCTTTTTGTGTTGGCACATTCATGATCAAAATACATTTTTATATGTATTCCCCTTTATCGAGTTGTAGGATTATTTGTTCAATTATTTTTTATTTTTAGAGCATCTGATTTAGGATGTGGAAAGGAATCTCATACTTTTTTTTTTTTTTTCCACATAAGTGTGTTAGTTGTTAGTCAAGAATAACGCTCCTGCCAAAATGGGACTTCATTACATGGCAGATTTTAAAAGCAACAGTTTTTACTCAAGCAAAATGAGCTGGTTATTTACAGCAGTACGAGCATTATGTGAGACTTATAAATATGAAGCCATTAGGTCGAAATATGTGACTACTGCCGTGAAAATAGCCCTAGCACATATATTTCCATCCCCCATCACTTTCAGCGGCTAGGGTTTGTGCATCTCGAAGACTTGCAAGTATCGAGTGATTCTTTTGGCTAAATAATCATCTTCGAGAGGTTCTTTGTTTTGGATCTTGGAGTACATATACAATATACGTATCATTGAGTGGGAAAAATATCTTCAAGAGGTTTCAAGAGTTATTTCATCCTCAACAAGAAGTTTGAGAAACGTTCTTCGATGGTTTCCGGGAGGCAAACAAAAGGCTTGTGGATTCAAGGTGACAGCAGTCAAAGCACTGGGTGTGGTGAGCGTAGATCGACAAGTAGATCTTATGCTCGATTGTGAGGATTCTAATCGATAAGATTGCTTGTAACTACAGATTGAGTATAGTGTTTTGATTCCTTCATGTGACTTTTTACCCATTTAGGGCTTTCCACATTTATCTTGGTGTTTTTGATTGTTTGCTTTTAGTTGTGTGATTGACTTTTTTATTAATGTGCTGATTTTTACGAAAGATTAAAACATAGCAAATCTATAAACCTAGGCAAACTAGTGTTTTTTAATATTGCATATTATAAGATATTCATATTGAAAGATACATACAATTTTTCAAGAAGTGTGAAATTGAAAGTGGACAAAATTGAAATTAGTCGAGCTGTGCGTAAACTAGCACAGTGACCCGGACATTTGCTTATCGAAAAAAAATTAAAAGTGGACAAATACAGACGGAGGAAGCAGTACTCTATTTGCTAGGGCTAACTTTAATTGACGCGGTCAAACAAGATTTTAACATTATCTTCTAAATCAACGTTTTCACACTACTTTCGAGCTGAGGCTTAAAAGTTGGTACCCAAAATAGTGAGTTTGTTACAACTGTATACCATCTTCAGTAAAGTTCTTGATTCTAAAGCCACAAATTAGCGTTGCTTGCCAACTGTTATGTATGTGGATTTTTCAGTGATGGTGATCATGGATGGTCTGGGTTAAAAAGTTAGCCGGCTTATTTTTTGTCTTTATTTGATTTTTTTTTACGTGTTTTTTAGTTTTCTATCAACTTTTTGTGTATTATTGGTTCGTCTCAGCGAGAGAAATAAAAAAAAGTAAAAAAATTATGATCAAATCATAATTTTTTTTGAATAAAAACAAAAATAAGTCAAAATGACAGTTTTTTACACCTTTTTCAATCTTATTCAATAAATTTAGAGTTCTAGTCATAATCTTTTACCTTTTTGGATTCCTCTTACCGAAACGAACCAATAATACTCAAAAAATCGATACAAAACTAACATACGAAGAAAAAAAATTCAATACAAAAACAAAAAGTTAAGTTGGCTTTTTAAGCCAAAGACATACAATAAAATATTGGCCCAAAAAGGGCTACAATCTCTATGCAAACCATTTATCTCGTAGAACACGATGTGAGTGTTGTGTATAGTGCAACTAGTTTCAATTTAAAACTTGAAATTTAAGGAGTCAAATGCAACTGATTCACGTACTTGTCGATTGATATTCGATCCAATTGATTTTCTGTGCACATTCTTCTTTGAGTTTTTCACAAAATACTGAACGGTTCGAATTATATTTGTGGGATATAGAGATATGAGGTATGAAGAGTAGTAGTTCATCCTAGATGGACTTGTGTGTGTGTGTATATTATTTAGACTAGACTGTCACTTTGTCTCAAATACTCTGGAAGTCTCACTTGTTCATATTTTTTGAAGACAAATTTGGTTCAATCAACATAATTTTTACAATTACTTTGAGGAACAATATCTACCCAAATCAGTAAATATTGCAAAATACTACTCCATATATCTGTTCAAAAAAGGCATTCCGAATATTAGTTGGGCTCCACCAGAGAAGAGTCTAGGGGAGAGGTTACGGCCTACGGGGTGTTACTACTTTGATGGACTTTTTCCAGCAATGCCTACTGAGAGCTTTCGGTACTTTCCCCAAAGGTTTGAAAAAAATTTGGTTGCCCGGCAACGACGGATCCAAGAATTTCACCTAGGGGGTCACCTTTGGTCTTGTGAAAAATCCGAGCCGTTCAATAACCTTAGAATAATTTTTCAATTGGCCTCATAAAAGTTCAACTAAATTGAAAATATAGGTATTTGATCGAATCCTTTAATTTTTCATTCAGAATTTAAGACTCTAAGTTCAAAATGAATTTTAAAGACAAGTTTGATAATTGTGTGTCAGGTATCCTAGTGACCTGAATCGTATATATTGTAGAGCTTGTTGCGAAAAGAATTTGTATACTAAAATTAGTTTATCCGACATGTATGGTTATCAAAACGCAAAGATTTTTTAAAATATGAATTGAATTGATACCCATGATTGTCGGATCAAGAGAAATTTTTCTATCAATAGTCTTCTCAATAAGACTTACTACACCTAAGGTTCAGATCACGATGAAATCGGGCTCACATTTATCATACTTTTCTCCAAAATTCATTCAAAGCTTTGGTTCATATATTCTAAATGAAAATTCAAAAGATTCAATCAACTACCTATAATTATCCCAATTGAGTTGATTCTTTACAAGCGCAATCGAATAGTTATCTCAAGGTTATTGAACGGCTCAGATTTTTCAAAAACTTCAAAAAAAAAAATGATTTATGGAATTTCAGGGAAGTCACGTGACCCTCCTATGCTCTATGTGCATCCGCCCCTATTGCCCGGGCACCACGTGTCAGTACCCAAGCATCCAATCCGACCGTCGAAAAGATTTTGAGATGGCTCAGATTTATTCCCTCTCTTTCTCAAAAATTGCTCCAAAGGTTTCAATGGTAGCAGCATGGTGGAAAGGACGCCTTCCTCGCTATGTAAGCCCTTAGTCACATAATTCTTCACAATGATATTCTCTCCAATTCTCAATTCTCGCTCCGTGCCCTTGCTCTCAATCATAACACCCACAAATTTTAGTTGTTTGGGAGATTTTTGAAAGACATTTTTATGCCCGTGATCCCATATGCGCATTAGGTTAAACCATTATGGGAACACAGGTACATCCAGATAAGAAATTAAAAGTGTCCCATCAAGTGGAGGACGTACTGCAGTTCCGGGGTACGAAAAGTGAGTATTCTTCGGCGCTCACATGAGTTGTTGGGTTGGGCCATTCTTCCAATTGTTGGCCATGTAGGGGATCGGGCTGAATAATACTATCACCATCCCCGATCTCCGAACTCCTTCTCCGTCTCTGTTCTTGTCTCGATTTTCAACGGAGTCTTGTTTTTACCCTCCATTCATGTACTAAAATGGGAAACGGGGATTCGGGAATCCAAATTTTTCAAAAAAAACTGATTTTTCAATGCCATTCTTTTTTTCTATATTTTTTCCAATGTTTGTTTATATGTGCAAATAAAGAGAGGGAAAAAAAAAAAAGATGAACAAAAGAGATACAACATAAACTGGGAACAATAGCACTTCCACCAAAACAAATGCAGACCAAGCTTTTCATTGGGCGGAGTAGCAAAAGGAAAATATAGTCCTACAATCTATTGGGCAGAGTTGAAAAAAGAAAATATAATCATGAAATCCATCAACAGTAGATAAGCGGATAGCATTTCATGATTCCACAGTTCCAAACAAATGCAAAAAAGATAAGAAACTATTAGTTCCATAGGTGAAAATATATATGTAGTGGGGATTTGGGGACAGGGCAAGGATCGAACAAGGAACAGATTCGGGCCGGATTCTAGGCGGGGATATACTGTCTCCATTTCTTACCCGATCCCCGAAATTTTTTTAAAAAATTTCCATATCCTACCCAATCTCAAACAGATCTCCAAATAGCCAATCTAGGCCCCTTCCCGGCTACTCAATCACTCCAATGCTTCAGGTACTATGGACCTTCTGCCATCCATTGAAGCAGAACCGCTCATATTCAGGGCAGGAATTGGATCGGATACGGACGGATTGGACAAATTGGCCATCCCCACTTCTTCCCGAGTAAATATTCGCAATGGACCTTAGTGCCCCAACTCCCCTCCACAGACACGGTCTATCTCTCTATTCTCTCTCTCTCTCTCTTTGGGTCCCAGAGAAACCACGTTGGGGTACTAGCCACAGCTAGTGCATACATAAAATCTGACCCTAAAAAGGGCATCCAAAAATGCCTCGAACAATGTCAAATGGAGCAAAAAAAAAAAGGTTCTTGTTGTTAGTTTCCTAAAGTTTTAAAGTAGCCTAAAAGTGTCAAATGTAGATGCTCTTAGCATGGTTTTGATACGTCTTGCTACATGACTCAAGTGCTAATTAAGATACACTAAGACTGCGTTTGGATGACCGGAATCTTGAGTAGGAATAGGAATATGATTACCGGGAGTTAAATTCCCGAGAATTTTCTTGGGTAGGAATAGGAATATAATTACTGTGAATCAAATTCCTAGGAATTTAATACCTTGAGGAATTGTATTTCGGTGTTTGGATTAATTCAATAATCTTACGCTGGAAACAATTATTTTAGAAATTTATTAAAGTCAACATTTCTTTTTCTTAATAAATGAGCCAGAAATCTAAGATTCTCATGGGTAAGGGAGGAATCAAATTCTCACTCAGTCTGAAAATGTGATTCCTGGTTGAATGTCATTAGGAATCACATTCCTATACATGTCTCTGCCAAACGTCGGAATCATGGATAGAAAGTATCACATTCTCATTTCTCCTTGAGATTAGTGTCATTCAAACTGAGCCAACATATATGGTTATAAACGTGCCCGCTCTCCTGCCATCCCTTATATTTTATCAGCACATCATTCTTTCATCTCTTGTGCGCGTGCTAATACGATGTTTGATTAGTCTCGTTATTATAGTGCTAAAAACATGCAAAGTTTTTCATGCCGGATGTGAAAAAAAATTGTGAGAAACCAGGTCGTTAGTATCGGTTTCCTTTGTTCCAATCCTAGTTTTAACCAATTCATTGGGCTCGATTTGTTGTTTATTGGGCTGGTAGAGGTATTAATTGGGCTCAAATTTATTAAACAACGGGCCCATATAAATCTTTGGGGCAAAAACTTAACACCACTAAGAAAGCACAACCCAAACGGACTAGTTAGAGCAACTCCAGCCCTGAACCTTTTTTTTCCTCAAATTTGTTCAAAAATCTGAGTAAAAGTTCAATTTGATATCACCCTCTCCAGCCCTTTACTCAGATTCCAAGCTCTAGCTGCCGCTCGCAGCCACACGCCGCCTTCCTCCACTAGAAAATCAATTGCCGCTGTCGAGCTCTGAAACCACCGCCTACCACCACCTATCATCACCAACGTCTGAAACCACCATCGACGTCAAAACCACCACCAACGTCCACCGTCACCAGATCTGAAACCACAACCGCTAACCACCACACCACCAACGTCCACCATCACCATCTCTGAAACCACCGCTTTCAGGCAATGACCACGGCGGCAAATGCTTTCCGACCACCACAAAGTAGCCATTAGAAATTTGGGTAAAGGTTTGGTTCTCCCTTGATTTGGGTAAAATTTTGAGTAAAACTCATTTTGATATGGGCTTGGTTCAAAACTGGAGCTTGATTTTGGGAGTTTTTACTCAAATTTCAAATTTGGGTTTGGTTTTGAGTCTGGGCTGCAGCTGCTCTTATGCCTTCTACATTTAATTTGTAACTTACTACTATATATAGAAATCCCCGACGGTTAGTCCGATTGATTGGTTCGTGTGCTCCTCACACAACTAACATGTTTTTATTCTTGGAGTAAGCTTTTGACCGAACCAGAAAGGGGATTAGTCAAAGTGTGTGTAGGCTAGTCGGGACACTCTCAACCGTTCTTGATGCAGACCAGGTTGCTGAGACTTGGCTGGAACGGCTGCGGCCCCGTCTGCGGCCCAAATGACATCAATAAATAAGCCACACGGGCCAACGTTGGCGAAAAGGCTCCGAGTCCGCGTTTGGAAGCGAAACGGGCTTCTGCACATTTCTCATAGCTATTTCAACAATGATCAACGATGGATTTCAGCCGTTCGACATCGTCTAGGCCTTCAAACGGACAATTTTGCCGTTTTAGGAAATCACTAATTTGCTTATAACTTTTAGTAGGAAATTCCGTTTTATTTGCCGTCTGTTTTGGCAAACCTTATAATTCTTCCTAGTATTTAATTTTCCAGTCAAATTAGAATTTTCCTTTTTTTTGTAATTTTCGTAATTTATTTGATTTCGACTTGATTAGCAAGTCAAATCCTTTCGTAATTTGTTTCCTAGTTGGACTAAGGTTTGTTATTTGATTCCTAGTTGGATTAGGGTTGCTTTAGCCCTATAAGTATCATTGTAAGCCTAGTGGCAGAATTCGGTTGTTATTGAATTAAAGAAAACGAGTTTTACTCATATTTTGGTCGTTTAAGGAGGGAGTACCTCCGGGTCGATCTTATTGTTCGTGTTTCTCTTGCACGATCGATTTCGTTTCCATAGGCTGCGCTACATCAGTTCTACCAAAAAAAAATTTGAAAAAACTATGTAGTTTCTACTCCTGCCCTCTTGGATGGAAATCTTAGTTGTGAAAGGCTTCTATTCACCTAATGATAATTCAATATTATCCCCAAAGGGACTTGTGACCAAACGAAGCGTAAAGCGCATAAACAACTTTGTTCAAACTCAAAGATGGAAAAGAAGCAAACAGGTAGATTTGGTGGAGATAAAGACCAAAGTTCTAACTAAAGTCAGATATGTATTCTATCCTTGAATAGTTTTCAGCTTCACTTTCCTGTTAAAACTAATACCAACCTTCATTTTCATATGTTTCTTTGGGTTGCCAACAAAGCCAAGGTGGTTTGGAGATTTCATCCACGCTCTCTCACAAGGACAATAATCTTAAAGAGTAACTATTCCGTGATCTACAGAATAGCCCGACACCGGTTATACATTTGTGTGAGTCCATGCTTAGATGAGCATGAGACCAGGAACTTGCTTCAAAGAAAGACGAGATGAACGAAAGAACGACATTTGGTGAAATGTACACTCGCTTTTTTGTTTTTAGGTGGAATTAGAAACGACATACCCTTTTATTGATACGTGTTAATGTAGTTAATTTATAGAGAAAAATGTCTTAACTATAAAGATATAAAGTGGTACGTATGCAATTTTAATTAATATTTACAACCGAATAATTTGCCAAAATAAGATAACAAATTGCAGTGCATTGTCCCTTTTCTTTTTGGAATAAAATTATTCTCACTTGCTAAGAAAGAAAATAAAGAAAAATGAAGGAGCTATCTATAAAGTTACTTAAAGAGGGGACAAAGGCTAAGAAAGAAGACTTGAAGGAGGAATCAAGTTACTTCCGGATCAAAAAAAATAAAATAAAATCTACTACTCCTATAAAGTTACTCAGTTGAATTTGGCCTACATTAGTTTTTCCAAAAAAAACGTACGTAGACATTATTAATGTTTAGTGATCTTTTATTTAATTTTTTGCTAACTTTTTAAAAGTAATTATTTATCTCAATATGAGGAATAATGAAACCATAAAATTATAGACTAAATTTTTTATATAAAATCATAAAAAAGAAAAAGAAAAACCAAACAAAATTTAATAACATTTTTTACTGATTTTTTTGTCCTAGAAGTGTTTTTTTAGCTTCTTGAAACTCCAGAAGAGAGTAAACTTAGGAGTACCAGCCAAAAAAATGGAGAAAAAAAGAGAAGGAGAAATTTTGTGAGCCCGATCGAGTGTCTAACTAGTACCAACTCCATTGTGGCATAGATTCTTACCTCAGTTCGATTTTTTTTTGTTAGATTGCAAAAAAGTAATTTTTCATGAATTCTAACGTGGATGACCTGTCTTTAACCAGACAGCAAAGGGAATGAGTTGAGGTACTCTTAAGTTGACCCGAACACCCATGACCGTTGGAAAAAAAAAAAAAAAAGTCCTACCTCGGTTATTTCGTACTTTCTGTGCAAGTGCCCAAGCAACGGGACATTAAACCATCAGCCTTCAATGCATAAAAGCTGTTGTTCTTTGTATTATTATTATTATCATTTATTTTTACATAGTGTTTTTTGTCCACACTCCAAAATGTGGTTCTCCGTTCTCGTGACCTTACCAGGGCTCAGAATCATGATCGGACCATTCAAAGGTGTAAAACCCAAACAAAAACTATTTTCAAAAAATCAGTTTGAGGGGAATCCGGTTGGTATCGGAACATTTGTCTCTTAAAAATGGAGGGCAAACTAATCTGAACTAAAATATTCCATTTAACAGAACGAAATGTGACTTGTTCATAATTCATCGTACTTTTATATTTACTAAATTCAGGAGTATAATAATTCATCGTATTTTTACTCTATTAATTATCCACGTCAAGATGCATAAATAATCTTAAAAATCAAATAAATAAAGCCATATAAACCTTGTTGATTATTGTTTGTCATCAAGAGAAAAATCTACTTATCTACAGTGTAAAGAATTTGATCTATTCCTTAAAAAGGTTCACTAAAGATGAAAATATTTAAAAACAGATAGACTTTTTGAATCATTTTCGTCTCTTTAAGTAAAAAAAAAAATTGACTAGATTCTTTAATTTTCAAGATGCATAAATAATCGTAAAAATCAAATTCTATATTTAAAAATCAAATAAATAAAGCCAAATAAACCTTGTTGATTATTGTTTGTCTTCAAGAGAAAAATCTACTTATCTACAGTGTAAAGAATTTGATCGATACCTTAAAAAGGTTCACTAAAGATAAAAAATTTAAAAAACAGACAGACTTTTTGAATCATTTTTGTCTCTATTAGTTAAAAAAAAATTGAATAGATTCTTTAATATTCTTATTTTTCTTGTAAAGAAAAAAAATAATTCAAAAAAAAAAAACACAACAAACAAAAACTAAAAAAAAAAATGAATAAATTTTTTTTAAAAAAAACAACAAAGATATTAAAAGCCAAAACACTCTCTAACCCTCGGCCAGTTATGTGAAATTTTGGATACGGCCACATCCTTCTGAAGTCCCAGCCGCCATATCTTCCCTCACCGTACGATACGGTGTCGGAAACTCGAACAAGTTACTCCTACCAAGTGTATATATTTCTTTTCTTTTTCTTTTTTTTTGCGGTCAGCGGTGTTGATCCAGACAGGCTTACGCGAACTTCGACTAGTCTCGTCTTCAGTTTGATCAAAGACAAGTCATCCACGCCGTAACTAAAAAATTCATAAAAAATTATTTCTTAAGCCTAACTCTAAGAAATCGAAATCTGGTCAATTATGTGCGGAATAGACTCATAAACCAACAAGACTAACCCTTCAAACTCTACCAGGTGTATATGATGTGTGCATAATATTGTGTGTAATCTCGAGATGTATTAATGTTTTTGGAATTTCATGTACATGTGACCTGATTCCTCTGAAGGAGGTTTATGGAAATTCATGGACTTTTTTGGTTCGACCAATCTTACCTTACCCTGTTCACGATGCATGGGGTCCTTTCCCTCCCTTTCGGTACCGCCAATTGCTCCACGATATTTGGTAATTAGACAATTTTTCTGTATTTTAATGTTTTAGTACAAAAAGTACATGTATTTTGCTATAATTTGGTGGCATAATATTACACTTGAGAAATGATTTGTCAAATTCAAATTTTAGGAATGTACTCTTTTTTCCCCACAGAAAAAATTATTCCCTCCCAAAAAAATTGTACGGTCTGCAAAACGAATACTTAAAAAAATTTGCATCTATGTCCAAAAAAATTCAAATAATTTTTAGATTCAAAGAACTTGTTGATATCCAGTAATTAGAGGCAAAAAAAAATTGAATTTCATTTTACAAAAAATCATTATCTTTTAGTTCTAGCTAGTATTGCGGACAGTAAATGTTTTTGGAATGGAGGTAGTATTCGTTCCTAATTGTTTGTTGTTTTTGAGAAGTCCTCAAACTTTCAGATAATAAAATAGCAATCTCGTAAATAATTTTTTGTATTTTTCGCACGGACTAGAAGTTTGAATTGAGATCTAGAATGGCATAATGTTATAAAAATTCACTTCATAATACATTATTTCTTAACCTGAACGTTTGCACGAATCTCTTAAAAGAACCAACGTACACTTAGATCACTTGTTCTTAGACTAGAATTCCTATGTTACACTTAGTACCTCAATTTTTGAGTTATTTCTCCACTGAAAAAAATAATTAAAAAAAGAGTGCAAATTTGTTTTCGGCTAAGGATTCTTGCACTACATTAATGATTTTCACATTCTCCTTTTATGCTCATGCACTCCTTTTTTTTTTTTTATTCACGTGAAATTACTAAATTGGTCTAACTTTTACATTCACTTTTTACACGTGAAGAGAAATTTGAGAATTTCACATGGGTACCCAAAAAAAAAAAAAAAGGAGCACATGAGCATATATAGAAGGGGAGTGCGAAAAAAAATTTCCCTTCAAATTATACAGAATACATGTTTTTCCTATTTATTTTTTACTCCCTTAAACATTTTCAAAAAGGTTGAGCACCATAATTATTTTTTCTTTTAATTATCTTGCACATCATTTCTTATGATGTGCTGTACAAATTAGTTATTTTTTGGGTCCTTCTATAGTCAACCCACTGGGCTGATAAGCAAACAAAAAACACATGAGGTTTGGCTAAAAAAGTTGGCTCAACTTTTTTTTCGTCTTTATTTGATTTTTTTTTGCATTTTTTAGTTTTGCATCAACTTTTTGTGTATTATTGGTTCATCTCGGCGAGAAGAATAAAAAAAGTATAAAATTATGACCGAAGCTTAAATTTTTTTGAATAAAGACAAAAATAAGCCAAAAAATCAGCTTTTTACACTTTTTTCAATCTTATTCAAAAAAATGAAAGTTCTAGCCATAATATTTTACCTTTCTGGATTCGTCTCGCCGAGACGAACCAATAATACTCAAAAAATCGATGCAAACTAACAAACGCAAAAAAAATCAAATAAAGACAAAACAAAAAGTTAAGTTGACTTTTTTAACCAAACCTCTACAATTTTTACACTTTTTAATACATTTTCACACATTTTGTATACTTTTTACATATTTTAATACGCTTTTTAAATTTTAATGACAACCTTGTGCACAGCTGATTTAAGAATTTTTTTTTTTTTTTCACTACTCATTCTTAATCTAGACAATGATTACCTACTTGAAGCATGCTGAGTTTAATGATGAGTACACTTGTGCAGGATTGAGATCATTAGGGTAAGGAGCAACATCAATTTCAGCTAATCTCATGCATTCACCTACTTTTAAACTGTCCTTTATGTGCTTTTTAGTCAACCAACAAGTTCACTAGCTAGCTCAAGGTCAATTGATTTTACACAGTGCCACAGTGAGAGAGAGAGAGAGAGTAGTTTTTGTAGTCAGTGGAAAGGGCTAGCAAACTTTATTGCCGCCACTTTATTGCCGCCGTGATGTGCGCAAATCTGCTTTCAACCTTCTTCTTCTTTTTTTTAATACTTGGATGTATGGCTAGCTCGATCGCAGTTGCGAACTTCGGCTAATTTTAGGTCCTGAAATTAATGATTGGGCAAACCTCTAAAGACCCCGAAGTTTAGAATATTAGGGCCTCCATTAGAATAAAACATATGACCTCATAAAGACGCACTTATTGCTTTCTAATAATCGCACTCCTTGAGTTTTAATGTTGCATCATGCTAACAAGTGCATAATAGAGTAATGGTTACATTTACGCAATCGTCCACAGATTATTGTTTAGGTTTCAAAAAAAAAAAGGACGGTTTAGGATAAGAACACTTGTAATATTTTTCACGTGAGAGTGGAGAGTGGAGACTGACTCATCGATGCAGGATTAGGAGTTGTAGTTGATAACGATGGAGGAGGAAGAGGCGGCGGCCGTGTGATGATATTGGAGTAGGTGGAAGAGAAAATCGACTTGTGATATCGACATTGTCGATGATGTGACTCAGTTGTGCCGACAAATGAAGAAGAAATAAAAAGACACATAGGTCCAGTGGCGAAGTCAAGATTTTAGCTCTAGACGGGACAGACTTGGAAGACATATTTTTGTCCTCTAATGTATTGTATTTATTATATAGAACCTTTTGCTTTCCATAATAAATGTGTACATTTGAATCTAGCCTAAATGCATTGCATCGTTTTGTTTTATTTTTTTAGGCTACTAAAATCGTTATATGCTTCTTCTTTTTTTTACTATTTATGGAAAAAAATTAAGAAATTAAACTACAAAAAAAAAAAAACCTTGTCTTTTAAAAATCTAGCTAAAATTGTTAGAATTATAATATTGACTCATTGAGGATCAAAATCTCACTCTCAGATAAAGTACAAGAGTATGAGTTGGAGATATGCTCCATGAAATTATTACACTATAACATCAAGGGAAAGTCAACAACACACACATCTTGAAAGTGTGTACCATATGCACCTAATGTGTAATCCAAATTGTGTTATCTCATAAACATTTTGGTGCGTCTTATAATTTTTATAATAAAACTCGTAACTTTTCAATAATATGATTCATAACATTTTCAGTAGTTTTTCGTAACTTTTCAGCAATAAAATTCATAACATTTTCAATAAAAATCATAACATATTGATGTGTGTCGTAATTTTTCTAATAAAAACTCGTAGTATCATTTTGGATATACATATGGTACATTAAGGGTGTGTATTATAACCTTTCTGTAACATCGTTGATACTCAAAAGTCAAAATTACCCATTACACTATATTAATAGAATTGTTTAAATTGAGGAGGCCACCCAGCCCCAGCATGCCAGCACACCTCCGCCCTTGGGTTAGGTTGACCAATGTGTGTGACGATGAGATAGAGTTTGTGTGTGAAACTGCCTAGTCCATTGTTTCCATCTGTGTTTTTTTTTTTTTTTTTTTGGAATGCCTAAAAATACATTGAAGCACTCTAGTTAAATCATGCTATATGTTTTAATTAGTTCCGATTGTATAAACGTTAGGGACTCGACAATTGGTACTTAAGGTTTGGGGTACCTTAACAAAAGTTTGTGGAACCTATTTTTAGATTTCACACAAATAATTAAAAACCGTTGATTAATTTTAAAATAATTTTTTAATTTACTCCCTGCAAAAAAAATAAAAATCAGTTTAATTAGATATATGCAAGTGAACTACAAAGGTTGACAAAGTGGTACTCTTGCCTTGAGACTTAAGAGTTTGTTTCACCTAAAGTCTCAGGTTCGATTTCCCTTGTCAGCAAAACTCTTAGGGTCATTAGGGGTATGCCCGATCATTTGTACAAGTCCAATTGCGCTGATTTTTTGCAAGAGACACTCGAAAAATTATAATTAAAATTAATGAACAATTTGAATTATCCATACGTGTAAAACCCAAAAGTAGGCTCAGTGTATATTTTCGGTACCCCTATCCTTTGTTATCCTTTAAAAACATTATTAATGTTCAACTTTAATATTGCGATCAACTTTAATATTGCGAACCTTGTGATATAAACTTTAATTCTGTATTAATGGGTAGCCGTTAATATTGCAATCTCCTACAATAAATAGAAGCATTAATGGTCGTCTTTCAATATGCCACCTAGTTTACGCTACTTAAATGCATTAATAGTTGTGCCTTACAGAAGCTTAATTAATTAAACATCATTTATCACTTTTATAGTACATGGCTACATGCGACTTTAAAGAAAGGGAGAAAATCAATGAACAAACTACTCTAGAATTTTTTAGCAAAGACAAAAGTATTCATCATAGTCTCCACTACTGATCTTTTCCATAACAGACGACCACCATATTACTTATATATTTGATGGAAATGGCTACAATGCACACCCCTTATTTGGGTGTACCATATGCACCTATTGTATGGTCTAGATTGTGCCACCTTATTGGTAATCGTAACATTTTTTAATTTTTCGTAACTTTTCAGCAATATGATTCGTAACATTTTTTTATGATTTTGGTGTGTCTAATAACTTTTATAAAAAACATAGTAACTTTTACAAAAAATTCGTAACTTTTACAAAAAATTCGTAACTTTTGCAAAAATTCGTAACTTTTATAGGGGTGTGTATGATACACACCTACATAAGGGGTGTGTATTGTAGCATTTTCCATATTTGATATAGCATTTTACTCGGATTTCGAGTGTTGGGAAACTATTGTTCTTTAGTTTAATTCGCTGCATAGAATAAAACTCGAAGGGCGTTGTATCTTGGGGAAGGAGCGTCATTCAACCCCATGCAGAAGAGGGTGTATCTTTCCTAAGGAGAGCACAATCTCACGTGCCTCGACCACCCCACAGGCTTTTCTAATCCTTACTCTATTTATCTAATTTCCTTAATTTGTTTGATGCATATCATTTAGAATTATTATTCTATCAGAAATTCCTATTCCATATATTTTCCCCAACACCTTGTAGTGCAGGTGTGTGATTGTAGTGCATAATACAAGCAATCCAACTCGGCAATCAATGATCCAGATTTCATCTCGGTAATTAAAGGCTCAAATTTTTGAATCCGTGATAAAATTTGGACCATTAATTGTTGAATGGACGACTTCGATTATGCACTACAACCCCGTACTACACCCATAGAAACTCCGGTTCCGTTCAAGCATTACCTTAACTCTACTTTTTTTAGCAGACTCTACTATCTATACCAACGAGTAGTAGTATATACACAACATTTCATATAATAGTACAATAAGTGTGATTCGTAGAACATCATTCCGAGAAGCTAGCTAGAGAACACGATACCGATACAAATAGATCATTCTTCCTCTCTAATTTTTCAAAAATAATTGCCATTACGAATATGTACCTTGTTTGAGCTAATATACTAGGTATTCAATAATTAATTATGTGAACTAATGGGTGTTCAAAATACAGGAATATTGAAATAAAGCCTACAACCAAATTACTTCTAGCAAAAAATAAAAAAATATAAAATTTGGGGTGTTCACTCAACCATTCTGTCATGAAAAATGATACATGTACAGCCAAATGCTCCAACAAACTTCTCCAACAGCCAAAACGATGTCGTCTTGGCTGTTCCGAAAAAAGAAAAAAAAAACTCCAAAATCAAATCTGGTTGATCTCTCATTTCCTTCGACCAAAGGGGCAATCACCTCCCATTCCGCCACCACCATCGGCGACTTAGCTCCTCCGGCTTCCCTCTCCACATCCGACGACCGCCGCTGCCTCCGTCGCCGCCGCCAAGAAAGGTCTGAAACAGATGAGATGACCCTCACCAATGAAACAGTAAACGGGAGGTGGTTACCATTATAAACTGCATCAACAGCCCCATTTTCAACTTCAATTGGGTCATTTTCCATGTCAGTTGAAAACCTATTCACTGCATCAACAACCCTATTTACAACTTCAAAAGCTGGCCCTTTCATCGAATCAACAGCCCCGTTTTCTACTTCAAGTGAGTCATTTTTCACTGCCATTGCCAAACCATTCACTGCATCAACAGCCCCATTTTCAACTTCAATGGCTGACCCTTTCACTGCACCAACGGCCCCCTTTTCAACTTCAATTTGGTCAGTTTCCACTACCATTGCTGACCCATTTATTCCATCAACTGCAAACCCACTCAGACCTTTCTTGGCGGCGGCGGTTGCCGGAGGTGGAGAGGGAAGCCGGAGGAGCTAAGTCGCCGGTGGTGGTGGCGGAATGGGAGGTGATTGCCCCTTTGGTTGAAGGAAATGAGAGATCAACCAGATCTGATTTTGGAGCTTTTTTTTTTTTTTTTTTTCTTTTTCGGAACAGCCAAAACGACGTTGTTTTGGCTGTTGGAGAAGTTTGTTGGAGCATTTGGCTGTACGTGTGTCATTTTTCTTCTGTCATTCATCCCAACGGGTGGAGTCGGATATGAATTGACCTATGTTCACATTATTCCATAAGAAAATAAATCCAAATTGTACCAAGCAACAAAAACCTATTTCATATGTCGATGTTTAAGACATTTCTGGACAAAAAAAAAAGGGGGTGTGGGGGGTGTTACGTCAACAATATTCGAGTCAATTTAAAGTGCATCTCAATTGGCTTTTACAAGATTAAACTGTCTAATAACGAAAAATCCAATCAAAAATTGATTATGGCTGATTTTTAACTATTCACTAAACGGTATTTTTGGTATTCTCGACTTTTTCCTTTCCACTAAAACAACTATTTCTCCTGACTAAAATGATACAGTATTTTTAATAAAAACAAGTTGTTTTTTTTTGGTAAATAAAACACCGCTGTGTTTGGTTGAGAGTTTTGAGAAGAATATGTTGAGAAATATTTTTGAGATAGTGTTTGAATGAGTTTTTGGAAAAAGTAAGAGAGAGGTGTAATAATTGGAGAGAGAAATGAAATTAATGATTGGATGGAAGGGTATGAGTAGAAAGAGAAATATGATTAATGATTGGAGAGATGAGAGATGAGGAAGAAATCTTTTTGGAATTTTTTTTGGAAATGTGAAGTGAACAAATGCGTTGTTTTTTGCCTTTAGGTGAAAACAACAAATTTATTAATGAAAAACTCACCCTAAATTTTCGGACACCATACACACACTCAACCACACACACACTCACATGCGGTGGGACCCACCGGTGGGTCCCACTGGGGTGGGTCTCACCGCATATGAGTGTGTGTGTCACAACTCAATCATTTTCGTTCTTGATTTTTTCCTCTATCTGGACTCTGAAGTATTTTGGGGTAGTGGTGATACACCGGAAATATATCCTACAGTCGAGTGTACGCAAGGTTCTTCCTTTCGTATAAAATTCCAGTGGGACCGTGTCAGGCAGTCAGCTATTTCACATCAGTCCCCGGGGGCTTTTCTGAGCACTCCGCTCGTCAAGCTCTGTCGAGTACATCTCGACGTCTAAATGTGTTTTAGACTGTTTAAATTTGAGAGTAATTAAAATACTCAAAATACCCTTTGACACTCCTCACATTTAGGACATCGAAAATACATTTGAACAATTAAAATGTGATGACCTGTCGAGCGAGCGCTCAGTAGGTCCTCATTTCCATCATTTCGCTCTCACGAGAAATTTTTTTCAGGTAGCTCGTCCTTGTTTTTACTGGCGTAGAACCCACCCACCAACCTACCAATCCCTATCCAGTCTCCACCACAAACAAAAATCTACTACTCCGTATTAAATAAAACAAGAAGATGACAAAAGAATCAAACTGCAGAACGTTAAACCTCAGCATAGGTTAGGCCTAGTTTTTTCAAAAAATAATTTACCAACCCCAGTTACTAAAATCAACATGATTTTAGCAAAAGAGTTCATCAAGTGCTAAAATTATGGTATTTCAAATAAAAAAATAAAGTGATTCGGTGTATCGTTTTTTGAATTTTTCACACCGAATTAAAGTACACACGACAAATGGTACCTGAATTTTTTGGGTACTAAATGGGTACCACTTCAGTACCCAAAAAAATTTCGTGTGTTTATTCACCTCACAATTGATATTGGTTTGATTTTTTAAGTCAGACATCAATAAAGTAATTTATTGTGAATCGAGTCCCGGCGTGGATGCTTTATGTTTTTTCCTGAACCAAAGAGGATAATAATCAAGGTGTGTGTAAATTTACCTAAAAACTCTGATCGTCAGAGAGAGGAAAAAAAAAAAAAAAAATCTCCACGATATACCCAACCCCGACCCCACACCTCCCCAGTAGTAGATATAGAGTAGAGTAATCGTTTCCCTCGTGCTCTCCCCCTACTTGCGGGCACCAGATCAAATCTACCCCAGAAGTGCAAATTTTATTACACAGGGACTCCCCCATGTGTTAGCATTTGTCACTTGACTTCCATTTTCTTTTGAAGACCAATAAAATGGACCCTTTCACCCCATTTGAGTCTTCATGAATAAAATTAAGCCAAAGCATCCCCACTTTGCTGGCTTCCCGGTAGATGTGCATGTGTTTGATTGTGATCGTATAAAAAATCTCTTCCTGGTAGTGTGCATGTGCTAAATTGTGATCGCATAAAATCTCTCCAATATATTGGATAGAAGATGCTTACCCGAAGTATTTCCTCATAAAGGCTCGATAATGTTCATCTTCAACCTCAATTATTTTTATGTTTTCCGAGTGACTCCGCCTGTTAACTTACGCTTGTACTATCCAAAACTATTTTGGCATGAAAGAATTGTTATTTGCGCTTTATATGGTTTCAAATTGTGATTCTGAGTCACTCAAGAGATACTACGTTTCCTAGACTTTAAATAAGTTGAAAAATAGGCGGTGTTATTTGATGCTGTGGAAATTTTAATGAGGCTAGCTCGTGGTGATTCATTGGAGTCTGGATTGACCCACACGAATATAGTTGATGGGTGTGATTTTGATGCTACAAACATCGACTATTAGATCGAAATCGAATCGAAGATGCGAAGAATTGAGGAGAGGGAGAAGGGTTGTGGTAACCCTATGAAGAAAGAGGGCCCACTGAGGTGAAGAGGTTGGATAAATGGGAAAGGGAAGGCTCACGTGTTAAAAAATAAAAAATCAGTTGATGAATTGGATAGTGAAAAATCAGGTGGTAGTAATGGTTCTATTCTTAGTGAAGAGTAGCTAATTGTGACCTACAAGTACTGTTAGAGCACCAATTCAAGTGCAAAGAAGAAGAGGAAGAAGCTGAAGTTGATGGTTATGGAATCTGTGAGAGAGAGAAATCGGATTCCAGTTAATCAAGTTCATCGAATGGTGGAGATAATGGCGGCAGCTTGTCACGTCCATGGGTATGGTTAGGGTTTTGAGGTGGAAGATGATGGGGGTGGGGGTGATGGTTCTTTTGGAATGAATTCCCAATATACCCCCGCACTTGACGGTGAATACGGACAGTGTTAGATTTAGGGACCATTTAAATACACATTGTCAATATTGGGGATCAAATAGACACAATTTTTTTATTAGGGACCAAATTGATATTTTTTGCTAATAAATTGGTGACCATTCGTAATTAAAAAAAAACTGTGCATAAATTGATAGAACATAAAACTACTTTTCTTAAAATTTAATTTAATTTTTTGCCATTCAATATACATCAATTAGGGGTTAGCGGGAGAGTTAATGAATTAGTCCAAAAGGGGTCTAGAAGCTAAACTCCAAACGCCATTGTCGAGACTCGAATTCTGGTCTCCCTTGTGGGAGAACCAGAATATAACCGTTGGTTAACCTTATAAAGGGTGGGTTTGGCATAAGTAGTACATGCTACTTCTAACTTTTTGCTTATTTGAGGAAAAAAGCCACAAGCAATTAGTAAACTAGTTTGGCATAAAATGGGCTTTTCTTTTTTCTTATGAATTTCAGTTACTTTTTTGGCCTAAAAAGTTCCCAAAAGTTTGCTAGTTTGGCCTAAAAATGGCTTTTCTTTTGGAGACTTTTTAAGCCAAACCTTCCATCTTTTCTGGGCTTTTTGAAACACCAAAAAGCCAAAAGTTGGCTTAACTTCTTTAGCCAAACCAGGCCAAAGCATGGTTAAGTACTACACATTTTTTCAATTAAAGCATGGTTAACCTTATAAAATCTGGGCGTGCTTGCCTAAGTAAGGGGTGCAAATGTAATTAACCCTATAAAAAAATACTCCAAACAGGGTAGGTATACGCCGACAGAGATGTATATCAATTCAACCAATTATGTTTTGCTTCTTCCAAACGGCAATACTTTATTTTGCTTTCTTCCTCACTTACTATAGTACTAGCTGCAGCCACTGGCCTCCTCTGTGCTCTCTCTCTCTCTCTAGTTCAGCCATAGTTGCTCGTTGCTAGTGGGGTGAAGACTAAAGGGTAGTGCCGTGAAATGGAGAAAAAACAGGGGTTCTTCTCGGAGATGGTAAGGGGACTCTCTCCGGCGAGGTCCAGAGGTCGGAGCAAGTCAAGAAGTGTTTCACCGGGGTCGGGTCTCCTGCGACGCCGCAGAGGCAATACGCACCACGCGGCGGCTCCGGAGCTGTTGGTCTCGAGATCGGGGAGCGTGAGGCCGCCGCCGCCGGAGGCTCTGTCGCCGTTGAGGGAGGGTCCGGATCCGGAGGGAGCCGACGGCGGAGATTCGAGAATGGAGAGGTGGAGCCTCTGGATGAAGGGTCAGTTGTGTAGGGCTCCGTCAGTCTCAGTCGCCTCCGCCTCTGCGTCTGCATCCCAACGGTCGGATCTGAGGTTGTTGCTGGGTGTCTTGGGTGCGCCGCTGGCTCCGGTGCACGTTAGCTGCAGTGACCCTTTGCCTCACCTTAGCATTAAAGACATCCCCATTGTTAGTATTCTCTTCTGTCTATTTATTGTTTCCCCTCTTTTTTCTTTTTTTTTAATATTTAGGCCATGTTCTTTTCCGAGGTTTTTTTTTGCATTCACTATGAATTTTTTGGATTGTTCGTTCGCTTTTTTTAATCTGAAATAAAAAAAATTACAACCTAGAGCCAAAAAAAAATTTCACGAAAATTGGAAAAAATATACCGAAACTTTGGTCTGCATTTTGTACTCGATTAATAACAAAAATACAACAAAAAGGTAAATGAAAAAATTTGGGAAGAAGAAAGTTAATAGGGAAAAAGTTACCTATCCTATCCTAAAAGAAAATGTGGCATTTGTCGACAGATCAGAACCGTCTCGTTTCTCACGAAATCACTCAATCCAATGTTGCTGTTATCCCTTGCCTCATTTTTTTAGTGATTGTTGGAAGGTTAGGTAGTAGCAGAGTTTTCTTCCCTGATCCTTGTGTTTTTGGTTAATGGGTTTTTCTTTTTGGCATAATATATGTTTTCTAAGTATAATAGTTGTATGAATGGTATGCAAGGAGGGCATATATGCTAAGACGCATCTCCTTTGCCTCTTAAAAAACTCATTAGCTAAATTATTCAATACTGGTGTTCCGGTGTTTTGTGGCCATTGAGAATCTTCGCACATGATCCAATTGTTGAAAATACACCTACATAAATTTTGGTGCAAAGAGGTTGAGCTCTGTGTTTTGGTTTCTTGTTTGTCCACAAAATAGTGATGAGAAACGTGCTACGGCTTACATATGCACCACTCAGTAGCTGCTGGGAAACGGGGGCCCTGTAGTGCGTCTTCCGCGCTACAGGGTTGTAGTGCCAATAGTAGCCGTCCAAAAGTGTTTTCAATGGTCCAGATTTAAAATAAAACTCTTCCATGGAAGAGATAATTCTTGATTGCTGCGATGGACGGCGGAGATGGGGGCTACGCCCTTGTAGAGCGGAAGGGGCGCTACAGGGACCCCAGTCCCCGGACCCCTAGCTGCTGTTACCGAAAATGGGGGGGATTGTCAAGAGACTCAAGACTCAAGACCAGCATAATTGAGCCCATTTAGCTGTAAACTTTGGATGCACTTGCTTTATGTTCATCAAAGAGCAGAATAGTCCCTTATATCTGTGCAGGTGCTATGCACTCTCAACCTGACAATCGTGCCTCGATATCTGTTTGTATCAACGTAATTGTTATGTTACTCAACTAACAGTGCGTTTAGTGACTGGTGGATAAACATATTTGGGACGGGACCCCTGCCAAGATGCTGCTTTTGTTAAAGAAGATGAATTGTTTAAAAAAGAAGGAAGAAAGTGCAATGTGCATATTTTCATTAGTTGTTCTTTAAAACATTGATATTTCTCTGAGACTTGGGCCATCTTGATTGATTAATTGATATTGTGATCACAGGAGACTTCATCAGCTCAGTACATTCTGCAGCAGTACACAGCAGCTTGTGGAGGACAAAAGCTCCAAAACTCAGTTCAAAACGCTTATGCTATGGGCAAGGTGAAGATGATAGCTTACGATATTGAGACAGCCACAAAAGTCATAAAGAACCGGAATTCATCCAAAGCAGCTGAGTCTGGAGGGTTTGTGCTTTGGCAAATGAATCCAGATATGTGGTATGTCGAGCTAGCTCTTGGCGGCAGCAAGATTCATGCTGGATGTAATGGGAAGCTCGTGTGGAGGCACACGCCATGGCTTGGTCCACATGCTGCAAAAGGGCCTGTTAGACCCTTGCGCCGTGCATTGCAGGTGAATCATTTGCCCATTTTCTCAAATTCTAGGTCGATAAAAGATAAATGGTAAAGCCATAATTTTCTCTGAGTGGGGGCAAAACTTTATCTACAAACAAGAAAATGTTTCTTGTACCTGGCTTCCTGCAATTAAGATATGTTTGATATCCAAGCAGTCAGCAGGGTAGAAAGTTAAAACATAGAGGAAAATGGAAGAAAATTTACAACTAATAGGGAGGATTCTATTTTCCATGGATATAGTGGCGGTGACAACAGATATTAGGGCAATTCTTTGAGAAGATTCAGAACCATGTATAAAGAAGCGGCAACTCTTAGAGAAACCTTCAAAATCATATTCATATAGAACAGAAGTTTGCAACTCAGCATGTCAAGTTTCAACATGGTTCTGCCAATGTTTTGCAATCCTATTCTGCAAATTAGTGTATTAGAAGTTCAAATGAATGCATCATTAAATTGAAGTAAACAATTCAGGAAATTGAAAATCCAAGAGAAATCAGATTTGCATTACACAAGTTCATGTTTTGACAAAATGATCTCAATTGCAGGGTCTTGACCCGAGGACCACTGCGAGCATGTTTACTAATGCAAGATGCATCGGGGAAAAGAAGATCAATGGTGAGGATTGCTTCATCCTCAAGCTTTGTGCTGATCCGCACACGTTGAAGGCCAGGAGCGAAGGGCCGGCAGAGATCATAAGGCATGTCTTGTTTGGCTATTTCAGCCAGAAAACCGGTCTCCTTGTACACTTGGAAGACTCCCACTTGACACGCATTCAAACCAATGGTGGGGATGCCGTTTACTGGGAGACAACAATAAACTCGTTTCTCGATGATTATAGACCTGTTGAAGGGATCATGATTGCGCACTCAGGACGATCAGTGGTGACACTTTTTAGGTTTGGAGAGACGGCAATGAGCCATACTAAAACTAGAATGGAAGAGGTGTGGACGATTGAGGAAGTGGCCTTTAATGTTCCCGGATTGTCTTTAGATTGCTTCATTCCTCCTGCTGAGCTGAGATTCACTTCTATCAGTGAAGCATGTGAGTTGCCTCATGGAGAAAGGGCGAGGACTGCTGTGAAAGCTGCAACAGCTTATCGAGCCAAAGTTGTGGCACTGGACAAATCGAAAGAACATGTTATTGGCAGTAATGGCAATAATATTGTTTTGAAGATGGATATTTAGGAAAAGGGGCTCTAGCTTCTCGATATAAAATAACTGACAAGTTGGAGATAAGAAAGCTAGGAATTTGGATGATCAAGGAATTTTGAAGTCGGACAAAAGTTTCCCGAAACGTGTACATACAGTATAATTGCTTAAGTTCTCTTTCGATCCTGGTTAGATTTTATATGCCCAATCAAGAGTTTCGTTATGGAGTCACGGTCTGGGTGTCAGTAGGATGTGGAGCCAATGGAGGTCTGTTATCTCCAATTTGCTTTCCATTCATAAATGTGGTGTAGACTGTGATATCTGAGACTCAGAATTGGCTTTCTAGAATTTCTTATGTGAAGTGTAAACTGTAATGCATTGAGGTTTTATATTCCCTTTGTTATTTTCCTGTAAAACTTCCATGCAAAGGAATCTTAAAGTTAGCAGAGCTGCCTTTGGGCACGGGCATCACATTCGCAAGTCTGTTTATTCTGCAGAATTAATAGAGGCCTGTTTTATGTGCAGTTCGTATTATGTGAAATGAGGTTTTCCGTGATTCGGAAAGTGATCAGAGTGGAAGTAGAGCTTGATAGTTTGCTCGTTAAAACTTATGCGATTCACGAAGTGCTCGTTGGTACTAACTATTTGGGATTAAGCTTAGAAATACATGTTTGTGCACAAAAACATGTCAAAGGAGTCGAGGAGAGACAGGAGTTTCTTTAAACACTTGCAACGAGAATGCTGGCTTTGAGCAGAGTTTCTGGTTATTGACGATGACACAGAATCCTGCTGGCCTCGAACCCGGGGGTGCTGGTATGCAGCCTTGGTGTACGCATCCAAGCCGTTGATCTCGGCAATCAATGGCTCGGATTTTATTTTGGCAATGACAGCTCGAATCTGCATAGTGCCGAGATGAAAACAAGACCTTTGAAAACACATCCAATGGCTCGGATGCCGCAAACCAGGAGTAAGGTAGGAGTGGATGGGAATAAGGTTGTGGCTGATTCAGTCACTGATGTATTTAAGTTTGTGGTTTGATGCAATTCTGTGTCACGGATCAAGTGTCAATGAAACTCCAACCTAAGTAAATCATTGGGATTTCTGGACAATGTTTCGATTGTACTAGAATGTTCTGGATACTTTTAGAATATCTCAGATTCCACCAGAATGTTCCGGGTTCCCTTTAGGAAAACAGTTTAGAAACTGGAATATTAATCTGTGTACCAACGTAATGACATTGGACGGTATGGTTTGGATATTGGAACGCACGAGTATGAAGACAAATCATGGAGATGCAGCCATTTCATTGAACAGAGATAACATGTAGTATTTGATCTGACTGTGAATGGAATTAGTCGAGATGCGAGTAGTTGGTCTGCACACCTAACCGTCAAAAGAAAAAAAGAAAAAAGAAACACATACTTTTTTTTTTTGATGAGAAGAGAGAAATTTCATTGACTAAGGCCAAATACAAGGGGCAGTATCAGAATACAAAACAAACAAGGTCCTATAACAAGACAACCAAAAGCAAGCCAAACAAAAGGAAGCAAAAATCAGGTGACGTCCTGATTACGCTGATCTCCATCTCCTGTATCCGGATGAGCCATAAAAGAAACAAGAGCTTGTTTGGCTAGCATATGAGCTCTCTGAACCTCCTTCCGCGAAGCCTTTGAGATCTGGCAGAAAGAGAGCCTAGAGATCTCGATGATGAGGTTGTCAATCAAAAAATGATCCCTGTAATGAGGATCATGCCTCCCTCCTATCTGCATGACAACATTAAAACAATTAGTATAAATATAGACGACATCAAAACCATGCTTTAAAGACCATGCAACAACTTCTTTGATTGCCAAAATTTCTGTTTGGAGAGGACTGCCGCTGAATGAAGATAAAGCGATCCGGGCAATCAGGGAACCGCCTGGCAAGGACACTGTAAAACCCAAACCACACCAAGAGTTCTCTGCCTTCCAAGCCCCGTCAACGTGAAGGATACAAATTTTGTGAGAAGACCCTAAGGAGGGGTAGGGTTTTAAAACAAATGAGGGGTTGGCGGTGGCAGAAAGACATACTTATGTCCATGGGAAAAATTCATAAATGTTGGATCAATACCCCAATATATAACCCAATGACCTCTCCCAAAATAAACCACAATATATCCGGCTCAGTTACATCATACTTAAGAAGGAAAAGATTTTGGGTGCCGGGCGGGCACTATGTGGCCGTGCTCGAGCACTCAATTTGATCATCCAAAAATGTTTTGGACGGCCCAGACTTATTCCTACTCTTTTATCTTTTTCTTTTATAAATCTTGACTATCCAAAAGTATTTTGGACTGCCGCGGCCATGTGGTGCATGCCCGACACCCAAAAATTGCTCCATAAGAAGATGACATAAACATGTGTGTTTGTTTTTTCGTTTTTTTGAAAAACAACAAAAAAGAGAGGGGAAAAAGGGTTTTTTCATAACCGGTTGCACTATACTTTTCTCGGCCTTTTGGCTAAGATCAAGTGTGGTATCTGTTCTTATCAGTTTAATAACCGGTTCCACCGTCCCGATTCTCGAAAGTCAAAAACCATTATTTGGTTAGACAATCAAGTGACAGAAGAGAGAGAGGCGAGAGGAAGTTTTAGAGAGAGAGAGTGTGTGAGACCGAGTGTGGTTCTGGGCGGCGGCCCTGGCGGGGCTCAGCCCTTTTCTGGCTGTCTTCTCCAGCGCCCTTCTGACTCCCCTATCTTCTCTAAGATGTTGCTTCTTTGGCGTTCGGAGACTCCTCATGGCGGCGGCGTTCCTCTCCGCTCCGGTATGGGTGACCACGCCCGATTTTTGGACCCGGGGGAGCCGGATCTGGGCTCAGATCCGGGCTTCTGACGACGGCGGCGGCGGCATCGGTTGGGTGACAGCACCGACGACGGCGGCGGCGTTCTTTCCTTTTTCTTGTATTTTCCGGTTGTTTTTTTTTTCTTTTCCGGTGGTTTTCAACCGGTTTTTTTTGGTGGTTTTGTGGCCGGTGGTTTTATGGTAGTACCCGGTATTTGTGGCCGGTAGTTTTGAATTTAATATATTTTCTTTCTTTTCTCAAAAAAAATCAAGTGACAGAAGAACTACTGGTACTAATTGAGACACGTTTATTGAATTTTCAGCACAAATCCAGAACCTCGCCCGTTCTAGTCATGTCGTTCGAAATCCTTATTAACAATGCTTTGAGTACACCACATGTGAATTCCAAAACTTTAAGTTTGGCCAATAATTTTATACTTTTTAAATTCCTCTTGTTGAGACAAGTCAAGAAACCACAAAAAATCGACCGAAAAGTAACAAATGCAAAAAAAAATTGAATAAGGACAAAAAAAAAAAAACCCAAAAAATCAAAATTTTCAAATTAGTCAAATCACTCCTATGTAAGCAAATGCGTCACTTCCACTACAAAATTGGACTCCTCTCATTCAGCGGCCAAAGTTCATCCCAAATCCGAATACACGTCTTCCTTCATTCTCCTTTCATCATCTATAAGAAGACTCTTCAATTTCACCCAGTACTCTATCATCTCTCTCTCTCTCTCTCTCTCTCTCTCTCTCTCTCTCTCTCTCTCAAGAATGAGCTGGTGGTCGGCCGGAGCTATGGGCGCTGCTCGGGTACGTCTTAATTTCCCTCTTACCTGATTAATTATGTTTATCTTTTCTTCTCTTGAGATTCAATTATATTTATTTAAAAGAAAATGTTAATAACAAATTAACAACCCATTGGAATGTAAATAAGACAGATATAAGACACAAAATGATAATTAAAGTGATATGAAAAGTAGTGTTAAAGTTTTGAAAGATTTCTGATATTAAATGTAGTAATATAATTATTATTCAGACAATAGTATAAAAAATATCTGGATAATTTTGATTTGAAATAGTAAAAAATATGAGTGCACAAGAAAATTGATATAACCAATAAATCATCGATCCAGACCGAATCGTTTTTGTTGGTTAGGTTATGCGGTTTATTAGTCTGGTTATGGTTCAGAAAATAAGAACCGGTAATTATGGTTTAATTACTAGTTCTAAATTTAAAAATCACGGTTAGAACCAAATAGGATTGTATGATTTATATATAAATATATACACAGAGAATCAAGTAAAGGAGGACTCGGGGGAGGTGTTGTGCACCCCTTGGCCGTTAGATCGAGTTTTGGACGGCTCGGATGCGTTCGGCAATTTTTTTTAATTTTGATTTTTTTTACCGGTAAAAAATCAAAACACATCCGAGCCGTTCAAAACTCGATCCAACGGCCGAGGGGTGCACATCACCTCCCCCACTTCCAGTAAAGGATCGTTTACTTTACTACGGTGCCGACGTCCTTTCTCCTGGTCATATTTTGATGATACGAACCTTTCAATGGATTTAAAATACTCTATATTTTTAAGGATCCCAGAAGAATCAACAAAAAAACAATGATCGGGAGAGGCTTGATCAAAGCAATTTCCAAACAATGACTGTTTTTTTGCGTTTTTTTGGGTTTCTTTTTGTCTTGACAACACATTATCTAAATATACTCAAATTAACAGTTTTCCACTTAAATTTTGCAGAAACAATTGGGAGACTATGAACCCCCCAAAGAATTCCAGAGCGTCGGACTAATCCTCGGAGTCACCGGCATCGTCGGTAACAGCCTTGCCGAAATCCTCCCACTCTCCGACACACCCGGTGGCCCATGGAAACTCTACGGCGTCGCCCGCCGCCCCCGCCCCGCGTGGAACGCCGACCACCCCATCGAGTACATCCAGTGTGACATCCTCGACGAAAACGACGCCACCAAGAAACTCTCCCCTCTCACCGACGTCACCCACATCTTCTACGTAACATGGGCGAACCGGTCCAACGAGACGGAGAACTGCGAGGCCAACGGCGCCATGCTTCGTAACGTCCTCAAGGCGGTGATTCCCAACGCCCCCAATCTCCGCCACATCTGTCTCCAAACGGGCCACAAGCACTACATCGGCCCGTTTGAAGCTATCGGGAAGATCCCCGCCCACGACCCGCCTTTCGAGGAGGACATGCCCCGATTAAATTACCCGAATTTCTATTACACCCAGGAGGATATCCTTTTCGAAGAGTCCGCCAAGAAGGACGAGTTGACATGGTCAATCCATCGTCCCGGAACAATACAAGGGTTCTCGCCTTTAAGCATGATGAACATCGTCGGTACCCTTTGCGTTTACGCTGCGATATGCAAGCACGGGAACAAACCCTTGAAATTCCCCGGTACCAAGGCGGGTTGGGACTCGTTAAACGTCGCGTCGGACGCCGATTTGATCGCGGAGCAACAGATTTGGGCCGCCGTGGATCCGTACGGGAAGAACGAGGCGTTTAACATCAGCAACGGGGACGTGTTCAAGTGGAAGCAGCTGTGGAGGATTTTGGCGGAGCAATTCGAGGTGGAGTACGAGGAGTTTGATGATGAAGGAGAGGAGCGGGTGACGATGGCGGAGATGATGAAGGAGAAGGGTCCGGTTTGGGATGAGATTGTGAGAGAACACGGGCTGGTGGCGACCAAGTTGGAGGAGGTGGGGGTGTGGTGGTTTGCCGACGCTATACTTGGGTACGAGGGTGTGGTTGATAGCATGAACAAGAGCAGAGAGCATGGGTTCTTGGGGTTTAGGAACTCCAAGAAATCTTTTGTATCTTGGATAGACAAATGGAAGGCCTACAAAATTGTACCGTAATAGCCGGTTAATTGTTTTTTTTTAATAAAAGTTTCATTTCAAGCGATTTTTAAAGGGGAAGTTAATTAGAGGCCCCATACAAAAAAAAAAAAATGTTATGATTCCATCCTAATGGATTTGAACAGTTATGATCCCAGAAATTTGAAAAATACCCAGAAAGCTCTTATGGAATATTTTGGCCTCTTAAATTTCCTATTATTTATTAAAAGATTTGAGCAATTAATAGTCCCAATAAACATCTCACAGAACTTTCAAAATCTTAAATCTCTCACTTAATCCGGGCAGTTTTGAAACTTTTTCCTATTATTATGTGGAAGTCAGTTATGGAATTGTTACCATCTCAAAGCCCAACCCATGTCGTCCCAAATTAAAAAATATACTATTATTGCTATCCTAATTATAGTTACAATCTTCTTAGATTTTTCATCTCCTTTTCCGTCCTAATCCCTTAATTAACTCATCCTATTTAAGGCATTAACCCACCTCCTAAATTAAAACCCTCCACTATCCTTCTTTTTCAGAAACAGAATAGAGAAGCGAAAACCCCCACATCCTACTCTCTCTCATCCAATTTTCTCCCCCACCATCCCTTTATCAGAAAAAAACGAAAAGCACCCAATCAAAACCTCGACAGTAGCAGCAGAAAAATCGATTCCCTCGACGCTGGCGGAAAGTTTGAGGACCTCATCTTCGTTTTCGTCTTCCACCACTTCTCTTGATCTCACATTCGATCAGAAAAGCTCTGGATTCATCCTCGCCGTCACCTTCCTCCGTAAAATCTACGTGAGGCAGAGAAACGATTGGTGCATTCGATTTTCTCCATTTTGCAGTTGTTTTGCTAGGAATCTGATGTACGGTATTTGAAGTTTGGACAAATATGGGGTAAGGAATGTGGTAAGCTTTTCAGATCTGGAATATGGGGTAAGGAATGCAAGAAAAGAAGAACAGATTTGGGTTGTTGGATTTCTTTCTTTTCTTTTCTTTTTCTTTTTTTAATCATTTATTTGGGAAAATATTTCGAGAAAGTAGATGGTGTATTTCGATTGAACGATTTATGTCATTGATTTTTTTTCCATGGAACATGGTTTATTGATTAATCATGTTTAATGTAACCTAATGTTCATGCATGGAACATGGTTTATTGATTCACCAATCTCATTATTTCATATAGTAAACATGGTTTTTTATTTGACCATATTCCCTATATGATCATGGTTAATCAATCATCCAATAATGTGTCGATGGGTCAATTATAATTAATCAATAATACATGTTCAATCATGGTTAATCAATGATACATATTCCTTGTATGACATTAGGTTGCAGTTAACATGGTTAATCAATAAACCATGTTCCTTGTGTAAACTCACCATTTTTGCCATGATATCTCCCACGTGAATGGGATAATGGGTAATGGATGGTTTCAAAATTGGGATATTGGCTACTTGATTTCCCGGATTATGATGGGACCAAGTTAAGGATGTGAACAGTTGGTAAAAAAAAGACATTGATAAGATAAACATGTTCACACTATTGACGAACATGGTCAATCAATTGTGCATCTATTGGATATCGAAACAGTATTGTGAACATGATATATTACTTCATCGCAAAATCTGAAAAATTGGTATAACCCATGTGGACGGCCTACCGAGATTGTTTGAAAAGATTGTGATTGTTAGAGTCGCCACCCGGATTTGAGGTCCGAACCCGAGAAATCGATAAAAATATGACTCGTTTGCCCATTTGAAAAAGACTTTACTGATCATGGCGGAATCAAAGATTTCTCGGATTCAGGGGTTTGGTTACGAGAGGGGAAGGGTTTTACGGCACCCCTCTCGCCCGGTCCATGAACCGGTCTCTACTCAACATTTTGTGGGATTTTGAAAATATTTGAAATTCGATTTTAAACACGAAATGGAGGATACGGGAATGGCAAACACGTAAATGAATATTAAAACACCAACTAAGTGATGGTGGATGCTTGTGCGAAGTGTACAATGCGATGACAGAATGGTATAAACAAAGAAAATGACAATGAAGGAGAAAAATAGAATTTAAAACACCATTTTGAACAAAATTATTTGTCTTTCCGACACTATTTGCATGTTTTGGAGGGTTTTGATATAGAAATGAGAAGAACATAAAACTACAAAGTTCTAGCCCTTCAAATTATCTACGTTTTGATATATAATACGTTGAAAACGGAGTTCGGAGTAAAAAGTTATGGCTGAAACACTGTGACTGACTTTCTGTTGGGGTTTGAGCGCTCAAAGTGGAGTGAGCGCTCAAGGGTAAGGCCTTGAGCGCTCAAGCCACTTCCAGGTCGCCAAATTCTGCTATAACATGACATTGGATGATCAAACAACCCCAAATCAATGATTATACTTTATTTTCCCAAAACTGGACAGAAGCATGGACTTTGAAGAATTTTGGAAAGTAAATGATGTGTTAAAAATCGAGTTTGATGATTCTTGATAGATAACAGAAGAGGATCAAACTGATTTCAACACACACACACAGCTCATGCATATTAATCTCTGATCCATCATCAAAGCAGAACAAGATTTGTAAGCTGTTAGAAAACAGATTGAGCGCTCAAGGCCTTGAGCTAGAGCGCTCAATCCTACCAAAATAACAGGTTTTAAAAATGCTTTTCTTGATACTTTTCAGACCTTGTAGGCTCATTTCAAGTATGAGGAACTTGAATGAGCCCACTGGTCTCCCTCAGTAAGACCAAAACAGTGATTTTCACATGATTTTAACTACCTTTTGGTTTTGATTGAGGCTTGAACTTGGCTTTTGATCAGATGATGGTATAGAACAATGAGTTTAGAGTGTGTTTGAGTGATTGAGAGACCTGATTGGTTCAATATGATGTAGGATGAAAGTGTATTTGTAAGCAAAAAGATGATTTTGGCTTGATAGAAATGGATTTTGATGATAGATGGAGCTTGAATGAGTTGGGACTGAGTTGTGGGTGTGAGAAGTGAGTTGTGATGACTGGAAGAGTATGAAAATCAGCCAAGAGGAGGGTGCACTTGAAGCTAAATGGCCATGTTCTTGATGTAATCAAGTGGGTTTGTTTGAAGGAACTTGAAGGGATGAAATTAATGGGTTGATTGTGGACTGGTGTAGTGTATATGCTCTGGTGGAGGGAGAAAATGGCAGTAGGGCAGCCCATGGAGTGAGTGAGGGAGTGGAGGAGGTTTATATAAAGAGAGAAATGGGAGGAAAATGGGTTTAATTTTTGAATTGGGTTTGGGGGGTGATTGAGGAGATGTTCAAGGGTCTAGGAAGTGTATTTAGGCAGTAGAAAACATAGGTAGACGCTCCTCTTTGCAAGAAATCTCATGATGAGATATTCTGCAGATTCCCAACTGGATCAGAGTTCAGCGCTCAAAGCCGTAAGCTTGAGCGCTCAAGGTGCTTCTCAGAGGTTTGAGCGCTCAAGGCCATGGGTTTGAGCGCTCAAGGCTGTTGCACAAAAGGTAAAACTTTGCGGGGCCGCCCCGGGTGCTACCGAACGCCGATTTTGACGCGGTTTGAAGCGTTGGAAAGCTTGTTGAGTCTACTTTCTAACCCAAGTGGTTTGGAATCCAGAAAATTCATACATCCAAATGTATGACCATTTTACCCTCAAACGGTCGGGAAAATAAGTCGTTTTAGCAACATTCGTGCATCTCTCTCATTTCAAAACGGATTGGGATGAATTATATATCAATAAAGAGGGTTTTGAATGTACTAGAAGATGGTGTAGGCTTGGGTTTGTTTTGAAGAGGTTTTTGGGTGGTTTTGCCAAGTTTCAAGCATTGTTCTAGCCTCGGGTAGCCACGATTGGTCCATTTCATCATCGGGAATGCTCGAGCGCATCCCGGGTTCAAAATCGGGGTGTCTACAACCCATTCAAATGGTGAAGTTAGGAGATAATAAGAAAGGGGCTCACCATTTTGGGAGATAGTGTGAGAAAGGGGGAGAGGCAATCAAAATATTCCCCATTTTTTCTCGTTTATCGTAACAAAATACTCAATCAAAATTAGAGGTTTAGCAAGAAACCAAATCCGTTTCATTTTTTTTTCTTATGAAATTCTCCATTGAAATGGGCTTGAAATGTTGATATAGTCCACAATATTAATTGTTGGTTGTTCACTTGTATGGGACTGGAAATTTTGAAATTCAAAAACTCCTCAAGTTAAGGAATGGGGAACAAATTCAAACAAAAATAAATGAATGATAATGGAAACTACACCTATGTGATTGCTTGGCCGGATTAATAGCATAACAGATTACCCATTAAATAGCACTAAAATAGGACGTCAAGATTTCCGGGACCATAAACTACTATTATATAATATACTAATATAATATAATACATTAATAAAATACATAATAGGGGCATAATGGTCAAAATTCAAATTACAGGATTGAATCATAAAGATTCAAAAGCAATAGGGTGGCATTCTAAGGATATTATTGAAAGAGGATGCCAAATTAAATTTCTCATTTTAAATGCACCCTAATAATGAATTTTAATTAGGCATCTTGTATCCAAATTATCCTTATGATTCCATCCTATGAGATTTGAACAGTTACAATTCCATCTTGTAAATAGATAATTAGACCATTTTGCCCTTATTTACTCCATTAGTATTATATATACTAAATTTTATAATTATATTTCCGGATATTAATTAGGCATCTTGAATAAAAACAATGACATTTTAATTTACCATGACATTTAACTCATGTTTCGTTATATAATTGAACATGGAATTAATGATAGATAATTTTACCATGTATCTGGGTTGCCGGGATTTGTGGAGATTTTTTTCATATAATGATCATGGTTTATTGATTCAACATATTTGGGGATTCGATATAGTAAAAATAAAAAAAAATTCTAATCAATCCCAAAGTTGGCACGTGGTTTTATGGTGCATTAATCAACCATGTTTTTCATGGTTGTGTTGTGATTTTATGGTGATTAATCTACCATATGTTTCATAGTTTTTTTATGGGTTTTTTTGGGTGCATTAATCTACTATATTTTTATGGGTTTTTTGTAGTCATGAAATTGATATCTCATGACTCGTGTTTTTAGGAAAAAATATCATGATTTTTTATTTTCAATCTTTTTGAGATTTTAAGTGTGAGAAAATTAGGAAAGAGAATTATAAGATTAGGAAAGAGAGATTTTTGAAGATAGGAGAGAGAGAGAGAGAGAGAGAGAGAGAGAGAGAGAGAGAGAGAGAGATAAATTAGGAAGGATTAGGAGAGAGAATAATTAGGAAAATCAGGAGAGAAATATTAGGAAAATTAGGAGAGAGAAAGGGCTTTTTGGGGTTTATTTAAATTTCAGGATGGAATCATAATTATTCAAATCTCATAGGATGGAATCATAATGATCTTTTTTGTAAAGGATGCCTAATTAACTCTCACTTTACCAAACAAATTTATGCTTTGTTTAAATTGTTTAACATTCATAAACGAACATCTATAAAAGTGTCAACACTGAAATAAAGGAAATTTTATTTGCTTGTGAAAGTTGCCGTCTCTTATAACCCTTGGCATTGTGCCCACATTTTCCCCTTTCTTGTCATGGTCCAAATGTATATTAAGGGCCAGTTTTAGTAACTACTCCCTCCGTCTCATTTTAAATGTCCACCTCTCTATTTTGGACGTTTCAAAATAAATGTCCACTTTCTATAAATAACCATCAAAACATACCAAACTTTCAATTTTATCCCTAAAATTACTCTTTCATTCTTACCTGATTTGACAGTTTTTGATATTCAAATCCTTCTTAAATTGCCAATATCTTTCAACATATAATATTGTTCTTAATTTTGAAAACTTTGTATAATAGAATTAATTGAAATCTATCAAACAAGATCCATATTACATATTTTTTGAGATCCATATTGAAAGATATAGACAATTTAAATACATATAATTGACTTCACAGTTTTTGGGGTTACTTTTGGAAATTTAGAGCACAAATTTTAACTTCTTAAAAAGCTCGATTTCCCGTAGATGACATTTAAATTGGGACAGAGGGAGTACTATTTTATAGCAATATTTTTACAAACTTCACATTTCAATCATACGCATGAAAGAAAATAGATTTTCTTTTCACTTTCCAGAATAATGTTCTTCCTAATCGGAAGATCTTTTTAAAAAAAAGATATTTGAAATTGAAGGACCAAATATTAAGGAATTTTGAAAGCCTTAATTTTGAGCTCTCCCAAAGGAAATCTAAAGTAGATGCTTGACAATTGATACCAAAATTTTCCGAAATCCATTCTTTCCTCATACTCAAAAACATGGAAATTACAAATGGCAATTACTTAGGACAACTAGTATTCTAGTGAAGTTGAATGAGTAGTGTTTCTGAAGGGGAAAAAATGATGATCAAACGGACCAACTCGGACTTGAGAATCTGTAAGTTTTTGGAGGAAAATCAAGAGGCACGCTAAGAACCAAGATATGTACTGTTGAAGCTTGGAACGTATCCCTTTGAAAATAACAGGCCAACTCATATGTGAATTGTAAGTTGCTAAGGTTGATTTTTCCATACCTTTGCACTAATTGTTTTGAAAAAGAACAAAAATGCTGTGGACATAACATTCGAACACAACATTTGGACACAACACTCACATGGGGGCGGGACCCACGGGTCGGAACAACATATGGTTCCCACCCTATGTAAGTGTTGTGTCCGAATATTGTATCGTAGCATTGTTTGCAAAAAAAAAATATAACTTACTCCTTCCTCATCACAAACTTGAGAATTTATACATTGCTTTGACCATTTGTTGTACAAATGATACACCGAACATGTTACAAACTTTATTTGATAAATTGGACAAATTTTATTTATTGAGGTACATGACTACCCCGGCATTTTCTCCTGGAATGAACCACTAATATCACGTATTGGAGTTTGAATATGCACACACACAAAAAAGATATGCCGCAAGTATAGAACTTAAAAGACAAATATATTACCGGCTAGATTGAGTGATTCTTCTTCTTCTTCTTTTTTTTTTTTCCCCTACGAAGTTACTTAGTGTTTCTTAGGAGACACCTTCAGTGATTTTTTGAGGAAATCAACTACCAATAATTTTTTGGTACCTAATCAGTGTGTACAAAAATGAATGGAGTGTTGTCAAAATAAGTAAAAACAAAGAACAAAATGAACCAAATACGGAGTATCAAACATCTTGGTCCAACACAGATGCCTCCTCTGTCTTCGTGTGAAAACTTTATATCCACCTCAAAACCAATTGACAATAAGTGGAGAGGTCCCAGCATATATTAAGTGATCACCCATTTCACTCCTAAGCAATGTGGGACAACATTTCTTAACATCCCCCCTCACGTGCAACTGCATTTGAGGTCTGTTACGTGTGACCATTTTTTTGGGTCTTATCATCGTGCAGCCTTTTTTGCTAGTTTGTCATCGTGGGGCGTGGATTGTGTGTGTGTGTGTGTGTGTGTTTTTTTTTTTATTATTTTAAATGTGGGGTGGAATGGGTCCCGCGCTGATACCATGTGGAAACTTTATATCCATCTCAAAACCAATTGACAATGAGTGGAGAGGTCCCAACATATATTAAGTGATCACCACAATGTGGGACAATATTTCTTAACACTTCGTTGCACCTCTTTCTTTTTCACTTGCTCTCAATTCTTCTAGAAAATAAACACAGCCGGAGGAATCCGGGGGAGGCGTTGTGCGGTACGTGTTGTGCATCATGTTGTGCGGCAAAACTACGTCGTTTTGATCATTTTATTGGTACATCCAATAACCCTGTTTGGAGAGTTAATTTTTGGGTTCAATTTTAGGGGATTTAGGCTCTTTGGAGTAGGGTATAGTAGGTTTAGACTTGGATTTAGGCACTTCAGGTTTAAGTACTTCGTGTTTAGGGTTTAGACACTTTGGGTTTAGGCACTTTGTAGTGGTTTTTTCTTCCTCCAAACAAGGCCCTTGGAAGCTTTGGAGTTGTGCACAAAAATCAAGCAAAACGGCGTAGTTTTGCCGCACAACACGGCGCATAGCACCTACCGCATAGCATATAGCCGGAGTGGGAAAGTTGTTCCCTTATAAAATCCATGAATCATGGATGAACTTAACAGAATTTTGAATTTGAATTTGAATTATTTGAATGGTACCATTAGTTGATTGATACAGATTGTCGTGATTTTTGCATTTCCAAATGAAACGTATACGTAGGTGAGTGCTCCTTCAAATCTTTCATTTTATATGGCAATGGCAATGTTTATCCACGGGATTGAGCAAGATTTATCAATATTTCCTCTTCAAACATATTTTTCAAGAAGATCCGGATTTTATAGGATTATTAAGACTTTAAATATTCTTTAAATCTATAATGACAACCCAAACAAATTATGTTACTTGTTGCAACCGCAGTCCTCCTTGCGAAAACCCATCCATCAATACTATAATAGATTGTTTATAGTTCAACCCTAAATTTTGTAGTATTCTTTGATTATTATTTGGGTGTAGTTGACAAAAGAGTCCACTCGACCATTTCACTATAAAACTTCACGTCTTGTTGCCACATCAGAGATAGACAAACTCCTTCTGAGCACTTGTGGCAACTTCAAGAATACTGAATCTCGGGTTGTTCCACAATAATGACTTATTACGCTTTACGAGACAACTCACTCTTGTTGTTCCTTAGCCCACGCTTTTTGTACTTTTTTTCAGACCAAAGTGGGTAGGAAAACGAGTTTTAGCCCTTCTTCACACAAGCTATCTCCGGCCCAATATATAAAGGGCCCTTACTAAGTTGCCCGCTAAGCATCCAAAAGGCCAAAAGCCCAATCTATAATGTGAGCTCCTGGGCCCTTACTAAGTTGCCCGCTAAGCATCCAAAAGGCCAAAAGCCCAATCTATAATGTGAGCTCCTGGGCCCTTACTAAGTTGCCCGCTAAGCATACAAAAGGCCAAAAAGCCCAATCTATAATGTGAGCTCCTTCTGTAATAAACTTCGCATGGCCGATATATTTTACAGAAAAATTTAAAGAGAATTTTGTATGAAGCAATGTAAAATTACCCATAATTCGAGACTACATATAACTTTGGCTACAATCTTAATGATCAATTTTTTATTTGATGTCAAAATTATTATTATTTTTAAAATCAACCTTAGTACAAGTATATATTATAAAATTTGGCACTTAGTCCAAAATAACCATTTGTTTTTCGTTTCATTTCTTTTTGTGGCCTGAATTCTATACTATTGTTTATGAATCTCTGAAGGTGCGAGACTCACGAGTTCAATAAAAAAATATAGATTGGTATGCAAAACTATATCTCTATTTAATAAGTAATTCGTTTGATTCATTTAAGAGAATTCCTGCAGGCATGATTTCTGTCTTAGTTGCCAAAGCTTAAGCAGTTTTTTTTCAATTAAAAAATTGTGCATGTGATCCATGCAGATATATATACTATATCATAATCACCACAGGGAGGTAAACAAGGATTTGGGGTTGCTGTGCACAACAGATGTTGTGCACTATCTGAGTCGTCCGTTACTTAGATTGACTGTTCAAATTTCATTTTGTCTAACAACGAACGATTCGGATGCAAATGTGTCGAGGTGAAATCTGAGCCGTCCATCCGAGCAACGAAAGATTCGGATGATGCACAACACCTGCTGTGCATCCCATGCACAACAGCAACCCCATGTCCGGGAAACAAGAAGCAGATATTCTTTCATCATTGAGGGGCTGTTTATTTGACGGGGCTAATAGCGAACTGCATATATGCATATATAATGTAACCGAATATATGGTATTATTGGTATGATCGGGTCAAAAATGGTCAAATTAATCATAACGCATTAATTTGACGCACTTGGCAGATTGTATATTCCGGACTTTGTAAGATAAATTATATGAGGTGCACATTTTAAATTTAGCGTCTTCCATAATTTAACTAAACACTGGAATATATATAGTAGTACAAAAAATGCTAGAGGTACAACAATGGTACAACACATCCCAAAAGGGGCTAATCTAGTGGGTCCGAGGTGCGCCCAAACTGACCGAGACACCTTGCATTACTAAAAAAAAAGATCTTCAAGTATATAGTTAATTAGATACAAAAAAGTTGCTTTCAATAAATTATTTGTTTCTTGCTATCGAACAATAGAGAAAGATTGTAAGATAGCAACATACTATATGAAAGTACGTAACGATCCATGATTGTGGACAGTGAAATTGGTCCTAAGAATTAATCAACGTATGAGTAAGCTAGGCTAGACATTTGGGCTATGAAAAGACGATTGCAGTTGTAGAAACAAATATTCCACTCCCTCAATCATTGAACATAGCTTAATGGCGAGCAAATGCAAAATGTGAATATATATATATAGGGAGCGCTTCCTATCCGGACTTTCGGACCTCCGTGATCCGAGCATTTTTTTTGACGATCCGAACCGTTCAATGTGTTCAGAAGGTGTTTTCAAGGGTCCACGCGAGAAATCTTCAAAAAAAAAAATACCGGGAAAGGCTTGATCCAAGCAAAAATTGTAAATATACAGTTTTTGCCAAAAACTGCTTGGATCAAGCCCTTCCCGGTATTTTTTTTGAAGATTTCCTACATAAACCCTTGAAAACACCTTTTAAACACATTGGACGGTTCGGATTTCCCAAAAATAATTTTTAAAGTGAAAAAATTACTTTTTTTTTTAATTTAGGGAGGTCCTTACTATATATATATATAGACCTTAGGTTATTTTGTTTTAGCACCATACTCCTTTGCCGGTCTTGTTTTCCACCCTTTAAAATTACAGTATCTTTCTTGCTCTCATCTAACTTCCTACAATCCAACACACAAAATGAATTGGTGGTGTGCTAGAGCCGTTGGTGCTGCAGAGGTATTTATGCACAACTATTACTCCCTACTTACAAATTTTGGAAAATGGTCCATACAATTGATCGGGACATAAGGGTCTATTTGATTTGATTTTGTTTACCCACGACTCGGGCTAAATTTATAACACCAAAATGATATGCGATCAGTAACACTTGAGGTACATATAAAATGACCCGTGACAAACTGCAAATGAAGTGAGAAAATTTCCGAAATAACTAATATCGTTACAAATGGGCTCGATGGGTTTGTTATTTATTTATTTACTGATAAGATTGTGTATACATGTATAAATACCTCCACACAAATAGAGGACCAAATTGGTTTACAAATACCCCCTCTCTCTCCTCCAATCTTCACCCCTCTCTCTCTCCTCCAAAGTTTTTAGCATCTTTGTTGCTTCGCCATCTGCTACTAATCAAACTAAAAAATGAGTTGGTGGTGGGCCGGAGCTATAGGCGCTGCAAAGGTATGAAACAGTTCTTAATTGAGAAATACTTATTCACGGATGAGCGATTGCGCCGAGCAAATGTGGACTCAGCGATTGCGCCGAGCAAATGTGGACTCTGGATTTCGAGATTCAATGGCTTGCATTAAATGCTTGGATTTTGTGTTTTTTAAGTACGAAATACCTTTAATGAGGGGAGAGAAGCCATGAATTGTGAGATCAACGGCTCGAATTAAATGCTCAGATTTTGTTTTTTGTTTTAAGTATGAAATACTTTTAATGCGGAGAGAGCATTTAATGCAAACTGTTAGATCTCGAAATTCACGGTCCGAATGTGTTCGACGCAGAGTGCTTATTTACGGCTTACGGCTCATCCGTGAATAAGTATTTCTCTTCTTCATTATATGCAAATAGAAGAAGGTATCGAAATCTTGTGATACATAAAATTTCTTTTGCTGACAAAAAAAGTCTGTGATTATCACTGACTAACACCAATTTTCCATCGTTGTGACGTTTCTTCGTATCATGTGCAGAAAAAACTCGACGAAGACGATCTTCCCAAAAGCTACGAGAGCGTAGCCCTGATCATCGGTGTAACCGGCATCGTCGGAAACAGCTTAGCCGAAATCCTCCCACTCTCCGACACCCCTGGCGGCCCATGGAAAGTCTACGGCGTCGCCCGCCGCCCCCAACCCGCGTGGAACTCCAACCACCCCATCGAGTACATCCAATGCGACGTCTCCGACGAAACCGAAACACTCTCCAAACTCTCCCCCTTAACCGACATCACCCACATCTTCTGGGTCACATGGGCAAACCGCCCAACGGAATCCGAATGCTGCGCCGTCAACGGCGCCATGCTCCGCCACGTGATATCTGCCGTGGTACCGAACGCCCCCAATCTCCGCCACATCTGCCTCCAGACAGGCCACAAACACTACATGGGCCCGTTCGAGACGTTCGGCAAGGTGAAGCCCCACGAACCTCCCTTCACGGAGGACATGCCGAGGCTTGACGCCCCGAATTTTTACCACACGCTAGAAGACATCCTGATAGACACGGCCGCGGCGGGTCAGGTGACGTGGTCTGTTCACCGACCTGCCGTCGTGTTCGGGTTTTCTCCGCACAGCATGATGAATTTAATGGGAAGTCTCTGCGTGTACGCGGCGATCTGCAAGTACGAGAACACCCCGCTGGAGTTCCCCGGCACTAAGGCGGCGTGGAACTGCTACTCGGTGGCGTCGGACGCGGATCTGATAGCGGAGCAGCAGATATGGGCGGCGGTGGACCCGAACGCAAAGAACGAGGCGTTTAACTGCAGCAACGGGGACGTGTTCAAGTGGAAGCAGTTGTGGAGGATCTTGGCGGAGCAGTTCGGGGTGGAGTACGTGGAGTTTGATGAGAGAGAGGAGGAGGAGGGGAGGAGGTGGAGTATGGTGGAGAGGATGAAGGGTAAGGAGAAGGTGTGGGAGGAGATAGTGAGGGCGGAGGGGCTGTTGCCGACGAAGTTGGAGGAGGTGGCTGTGTGGTGGTTTGTGGATGTGATTTTGGGCGGAGAGTGTATGTTGGATAGTATGAATAAGAGTAAAGAGCATGGGTTCTTGGGGTTTAGGAACACTGGGACTTCGCTTGTTTCTTGGATTGATAAAATGAAAGGCTACAAAATCATTCCTTGAAATTGGGAGCGGGGGGCCTGTAGTGACTACACGTGTAGTGAGTGAATCTCGGTCGTTAAAAGTGTTTTGAACGGTCCAGATCTAAAATAGTGAATAATGTAATTGTTCGCGAGAACAATTCAATTAAGATCCGGACTGCCCAAAACAAGAATTGACGGCTAAGATTCTCACTACACAACCTGTAGTGAGTTGCTCACTACAGGCTCCCCGGTTCCCTTGAAATTAGCAGATCAGATGAAATGCATTATTTCTCGGGTTGTGATGCCTTCATCTCGGTTTATTTTAATCTTTGTAATTTTTATTGAGATTAATAAAATTTCTTTGCTGTTCCAAAAAGGAATGTACGTTTGAAATTTCTGGCTGTTAGTGGCTGTGATTTGTTTTTGTGAATTTCTGATAAGGAGAACACTACAAGAAATTGTGCTTTTGGTGTCAACCTATTTGCATCGGCAGAAATTGCTGTTGCAAAAGCCTATTTTATTGCGACAGCAGTAGATCCCGTCTCAAAAAATATGTATTTGTGTCAGCCATATCCCTGTTGCAAAAAATTGGTGGCAAATAGGTTATTTTTGCGACAGCAAAATAACCTCCGGACGCAAACACCTCTTTCAGCGCTAAAAAGAATTCCCAAACTGGGGGGCACGAAAAATTTCAATTTATTTCGTTTTGCCCAAGAAGCTGGATTGCCCCCAAACCCAAATAACGATTCCCCCCAAAACCCAAATCACCATTGCCCCCAAACCCAAATAACGATTCCCCCCAAAACCCAAATCACCATTGCCCCCAAAACCCCAATCTCTCTCTCTCTTTCTCTCTCTCTCCCCTCATCCTCTTATGCCTTTTCCACCCAAATCCCTCTCTCATCTTCTGATGCCTTTTCCTTTTGCCTCAACTTTTTTGCTGCTGATCGAGATGTTCAGAAGCTAGCACTTGTTGATCGAAGACTACAACCACCGCGATGAACCCGTTGAACACCATGGCGTTCCTACTGCTGATCGAGATATTTGCGGTGCTTCGGGACTTCTCCTCGAACTCAACTCTTCGTCTTCGAGACTGCTAATTAAGGTAACTTGCTAGCTCAAAGTCCTCTTCTTCATCCAAGAATTAGGGCTAAAACTTATCCCCATTATCTTCTTCTTCTTCTTTTTTAATAAATCTTCTTTTTTTTTTTTTGGGTGCAATTTTGGTTTAGTTTTTGTTTAATTTGTGGTATTTACGTTTAATCAGTCTCTCTGATGAGGAAGTCCCATTTGTGGATCGTAATTTTGCGGAGAAGTGGGAATTACCAGAAGGTCAAATATGAGAGTGATGTACGTATACCAAACCACTCGAAGGTACAAGCTAAGCCAAGCCTCTTCATTTGGAGTCTGCTTGATTCACAATTACTTCCATTAAAAAATGAATTCGAGCCACAAATGTATCCCTTCGAAGGAATAGGAACTTTGTATTTGAAGGCAGTAAATTACTACACATGAAGTCATAACTATAGTCTGTTGCAAGCTGCCATCAGAAGACCTATGATTTTGTTCTTTGTATCTCTGTGCACGACCATTAGAAAGTTTGAACGCTTTAAGTAGTTTGATCTTGTTGTCTATATCAATTACTATAAAATTGGGTTTTCAGAGCTTTGTACCATATAATCATAACACAAATCATCCCATTACAACTCCAAGAGGTCCCCACACCAGGCCAACTTGTATCAATGAAATGAGCTTCTCAGCTTTGTCAGTCTATAGTGTGATTGCTTAATGAGGACGAATCATGTCGTTACTAATCTTGTTGCAAGGTTGTAGTGGACATAAACTGGTTGGAAAATAAGCAATAATAATGAGAGCAATGACCATTTAGTGGTTAGGGAGCTACAAATGTACTAATTGAAACTGTATAGTGTATTGCATTGAAGTTTGATGAAAGGCTAGTTGAAGTTTCAGTATATAGCAAAGTTCTTCCATTTGGTTCTCAATACGACTTTTGCTTTTATTAGGTTCGAGGCCTAAATTTGATTATTTGGGTAGTGAAAACCAAAAAGGTTATTCCCTAAGTCTTTATATTTAGGATGGTAGGGCCTCGTCATCACCAATAAAGATGGGAGATCATTTTAGTGAAATATATCAAGATTAGAAAGCTATTGTTCGTCGAAGCAAGAGTGAGCAATTGAACAACTCTAATGAGTCCATTTGAAGTTTGAGTTGTGTGTTTCTTAGATGGGAAATGCTAACGGGTGCCATAGTGCACCCGTTAAGAGTACAAAAAAGTACAATTTAAAAGTACACATGTACTTTAAAATACATCTTTAAGTATACTTTAACGTACATCCCTGTGATTGTAAGTTCCGCTAAAAGGAAAAACGACGAGGAGTTCGTTAATCGTAGTAAAATTTTACGGAATCCGAATCGGAAGTGCTAACACCGTTGTTAATTTTTCTGTCATTTTGATTACTTCTTTTGTTTTTCCAACATTTTTTTGAAAAGGGAGCGAGTCGAATTCGACTCAGAATCGGAAGTTTCGGCTGCAGAAGACGGAGATATATCAGGAGATTCTTGAAAAAATAAAGGTATACAAAAGGGAAGAGTTGACCGAACAAGGATTCGAGGACGAGTTATGGAATCACTTCAATCGACTTCCTATTCGGTACACTCTATTGCCCTACCCTCTTTAATTTTTACTTTTTGCCACTAGTTTAAAACTCCGTGCACGCACAGACTGTTATGCTCATTCTGTGTTCGCAAGATTCACCGCCTTCACGTATTTTGTTGTTGCTTTAGCGGCTATTTTATTATGGTGTACAAATTAAACTGTTAATAGAGATCTATTGGATAGAGGAAGTACACGAATAAGAGGCATTTTGTTATTCTGATTTGTAATTTCCTTCTAATAAAAAAATCTAGTAATCCACCCAATATTTTTTCGTAGGCTAAAATTTTGCGAATCTCTAAATGTTTATTTCTTATTCCCCTGTTTTCATATTAGAAATAAAACCGAAATTAAATTTGCAACTAAAAGAAGCAGGATTTTATAATGAACAAATGATGCAGTCCTTATTGCAAAGTCCCAACACGGGTAACCCTCAGGAAACTAATACCTTGGGATGATCAACAAGCCCGGGACAAGATGTGGCCCTTAGCTGGGGTTCAAGGAAGGTTGGAAAAGGCATAAATGAAAAGATTTTATAAAGTAAAAATAAGTCTCCAAAAATAGTACTTCCAGTTCCAAGAACAACTCAGGTGCAACATAAATATGAGACACGTGTTGGTTGTGTTTGGTTTGGTTTTGAGTTTTGGTTTTTGTAATGATTAGAGGGAGAAATAGGTATAATAATTAAAAAATAGGTATTAATGATTGGAGAGAGATAGAGAGAAAAATAAAAATAAAAATTAAAAATAGGGGTAATAATTGAGAAAACCGGTTTTTGGAAACCAAACCAAACAAGACCGTTATCATTCCCCATTTTATGAAGCAAATACAACTTTCGCATCTCACAAACTGACATTATCATTCTCCAGATATGAGCAATTGAAACCCAAGAAGTAGATCCTCCATCTTATTGTTCATCATTCTCATCTCCTCGCCGTCGGACCCGTCGATTTGATGAAGGAATAGGCCGTAAGTTTTTCGGCGACGATCCATTTTGAACTCGGATATATTCAAGAAGTCTGCATTTGCAGAGCTGTGGAGAGACGTGAAGGAAAAGAAGTCTGGGCCGCGCCCAGACTTGCAGCAAAATAAGATGGAAAATTGGCTTTTAGCAATTGGTGCTAAAAAAGAGAAACTCGACTGTCCCTTACATATATCCTTATGGAAAAATTCTTAAGGCGGCATAAAGTGTGCGAAATGTTTTCCATCGGTAATTTCTCTGGTGCACCCATCCCACCTGCGTTCTTTACCATATCGATTTTCGGAGTACAAAGACTACATAAACTGAATTAAATGGGGCGGAGTGAGATTAAATTAGGCTGTGGGAGGAAGAGGAGAGAGAAAGATGGAGGAAGAATAAAAAGGAGGTTTAATTTTGGATATTTTAGTAATCAATTGGAAACCTTAAACCACCATTGACGTCGTAGTGCCTTCGCAAACACTGAAAATAGTGGATGAAACATTCCCCAAATCTTCACCTCATATTCAGGATTGGTTTGATAGAAAGAAATACATATATTATAACTTCTGTCATCGTAGGGATTTAGGTACATAAAATCTCACATTTTATGACACTTCAATCTCAACACAAAATGTAAAAGTCATTTTATGAGATTTTCATAAAATCCTCCTAAAATCTATAGGAAAACTACTACATTTTATCAGTTGGGAAAACAACTTCATTTTATCACCTCTCCATAAAATGCTCATTTTATGAGATTTTCATACAATCTACCTAAAATCTATTGGAGAACAAGTCAATGTCATTCAAGAATGCACATGCTTTTGTGCAAATGTCCGAGGCTAGGGAAAGAACTTAAATTTGAAAAGCCCATTTTCTGCTTCATAAAAGAGCTGAAGATACAGTTTTTCTCTTTGAAGCGTAGTGCAATTTTATTTATGTTGTGCATCGTTAGAATTGGACATAATGGAAGCTTAGGAGGCAAAACTTTAAATGATATATGTTGTTCTGAGTAAATGATTAAGACTCATGCAGTTCCGAGTAAATGGTTTAGACAGGATCCTGCTCACCATCATCAAATTTCCTCAAGTCTTAAGTTCTCACAACCATCACAAGGATAAACTAAAAAAAAAAGTGCACTAAACTGATTCATAAATGTAGACTAAGAAGGAAAAAAAACAACACATAGCTGCACTTCAGCCCATAGCAGATTACACAGAGCTGCAACTAATAGATTCAAAAGTTCAAAATACTCTACCAAGTTCATAATGATTACAGAAGTTCGTAATACCAGAAAACTAACAGATTCAGAAGCTACACAAGTGCCAAAATTAGATTTCAGCCATGCGGTTCAAATGACAGGATAAACATAGGTTTATTTACTATGTTACTTTATGAGAGTACTTTTCAATTCTGATGGTGGTTCGTCTCTTATTTTATCACAGGTTTATTTCCTATGTTACTAATTATCACAATGAAATGTTTTTCAGTTGAACAAACATCAGGATAAACATGCAGGTTTTGAGGGTTGACAAATGCACATACAGAGAGGAACAAAGCCTAATGAAAAAGATTGCTAGTTGCTAAAGTCTGATCAATTTAAATGACAGAATGAGCTATTAAGTTCTTAGTATTTGGGAGGACAATAGATACGGAGTAACAGAGAGTAGACTGATTTTACAAGCTCTTACAGAGAAATTTATGTCCAGTAGAATGGTGAGTAAACCGGGGCAATCCCATTTCCTCTACTAAGAAATGAGAAAATCATACTCACAAGGCCTGAAAATTAAGATAGTATGTACCATAGTTGTCAAATCGTGAATCGAATCGAATCGTGAATCGCTCCGATTCGGTCATTTTTTCTAAAAATGCATAAAAAATGTAAATTTTAAGTTAGAATCAATAAAACTATCGTTTCATAAGATAAATTGATGATCATGTGGTCTAAATAGGCAAGACACTTGCGTAGTTGCATTTATAGCAAGGGATGTGGGTCCGAACAAGTGATTTTTCATCCGATTTACCCCACCCCAATACACTTGACCACAATTTTTGCACATTAATTGCATTCGATTAGCCTCGGTCACGTACACAATGTTGCCATGTATGGTCTTCCACTATACTCTTCTTTTTTTCCATTTTTACAGCAAACTAACTGAGCACAGACAATTAGATTTTAGGCACATCAAAAATTGACAAGTAATAGCATATTACAATATACAATATTTTACTTAGTTCGTTTAGTGGGTGGTAATACTGGCCACTGGAATTTTCAAAGGAATTTAGTTCGTTTACAATATTATTCTATAGCTAGTGGATATATAAATATTACATAATAGTGAGATAGTGGCATGTGTTATATAGAAGGAAAACGGAGGGATTTCCTTTTAATATAGAAGGATTATATTATATATATGAGATAGTGGGCATGTGGGGCATATTATTATATTATATATATATATATGAGATAGTGGGCATGTGGGATATATATGTATAGTATATCATTACCTTCGACAAAGATGAACTAGACAAAAATCGACTTCTTCTTCTTCTTCCGTTCGACTTCCTCTCTGCAGTTCGACTTCTTCTTCTGCAGTTCGAGGGTCGACGATCAAGACGACGTAGTTTGGTGATGGTGGAGCCCTCCTTTCAGTTGAAAAGTTGGAACACCACAGCCGACAGTCGAAACCCCAGAGTCAGGTGTGTAAAACCTAAGTTTTTTGGGGAACAACTGTTCGAAAACCCCTTATCGAAGGGTTTCTGTTTGTCGTTTAACACTTTTCCACCCTTTGTATTGCTTTAAAAATAACAAAACCCCCCTTAATTTTAGTTTATTTCGGTTTTGGGTTCAATTTACTGAATCGTACCGAATCGTATGAATCGTGCGATTCTTGCGATTCCCGAATCGATTCTTCGATTCTGTACACGATTCTACCCCAAATACGATTCTAGGTATCGTTTCGTATCGTTTTCATACTGAATCGAACCGAATCGTACGATTCGAATCGCGAATCGTACGATTTCGACAACTATGGTATGTACAATAATCATAAAAATGATCCCGACCAGGATTTATACAAACAAGGTCATTTTGTGCTTGGGTTTGTTATCTGGTTTATGAAACCCACATGGAATTATGAACAACAGAAGATGAGTGAATCACGGGAAGCATAACGGAGTGCTGAGATATATTATCAAAGTAGCTAGGATTACGTACATACGATCTGAGGCATTTACAGACATTCTATTACTACCATACGGTAATAATAACTAAGAACCATCTAACCCATTTACAGACATGTTGTGGGAATTCCTAGTTTTCCTATCTACAATTCCTTGGTGCTTCGATATTTACATGACAAAAGAGTAAGTCATTGTACCCTAGAGTTTACTATAGCTAACCCACCACAACAAAAGGCATCAAGCCTCAAAACATCAGAGCGTGTAGCGCTCAAAAAGTACGCAATATGTTATCCCTAGTTTAATAGCTTAGAACATTGAGGATACCTTCTCCAACCCATTGAAGCCAAAGACGATGACCCGTGCAACCATTTGTGGTGACATAGTTATGAGGACATAGTCTGATGTCCCGAGGTTGAGATCTGCAATGAATGCTTCGAAGCTTGCCCTGTGTAGCACACCTTGCTGAACAGGGACTGTCCACTCGTGTAGGTCCAGTTTGAAGACAATTTCATATTCTTCAATTTTTGATAGGATTGGTCCCAAGCGACGCGCGAACTCCTGCCATAGAATGTACCAATGTCAGTGTTTGATATTAGGTGACCATGCATATTCGTTCTTTTCAAATATATTAGGGCCATACCTGATAGATATGAGTTTCCTGTTCGCAGCGGTAGCTAAATTGCATCAGTGCTTGTTGGTTGAAAAAGATGGAAGGCAGGATCGAGGTTCTTAACCCAGCTGTTCCATATTATTTCGTTATCAAAGTTATGGTCTACAAAATGTCTTCTAACATGGTTTTTTTTTGGGGGGGAAATATGCTACTGGCTTACCAGGTGGTGGGTGAATGAACTCGAGGCTCTCATTGGGCTTTGACCATGAGTATTGAACTCTGGCATGATTTTGGTCAAATATAGCGACCTCGTAGATCCAGTTGCGCTCACACCCAGAGAAGATCTCATAGTCAGAGCTGAGAGCATGTGCACGATAGAATTCTGTCCATCCACCACGGAATTGATTATCAACTATCTGCACTGGCCACACTCTCGAACCGTACTCTCGAACCGTTTTTAAGTAGTATCCACACCTCTCGATTGTATCTCTGTAAGATATGCTGGTAGCCAGCGGGGAGTGTCTGTCAACGTCCAATTTGGGTGTTTTAGTTGCAGACTGTTTAAAGGCATTTAGCCAATAAAGAATTATAGAAAGTGAGCTAGAAGGCCTTTCTTTTTTACCGGTCGAGTGTATGGGTTGTTGTCTGTGATCCTCTTGACAAACCAAGCTCGATCTGCATCTGCAACCACAAACACAATTGACCAACTTCCATAATCACCAAATTCAAGGGCAATGGTTTTCCGCTAAATGGAACAATGAACAAGGAATTGCATCATTCTCATGTTAGCAAGTCTGAGATGCATCATACAACCACGATCACAATCGTTCCTGATATGGACCTCATGCAATGCAACAATATGCAAATGCCTATACGTTAGAACTAAAAAGAGCCTTGCCGTGGATGAGACCTTATTCTATCATAATGCATAGATCAACAACAGGTGTCATGAAATGAAACTAAAATATTTTTACACTTTTCCATGCATAAATTATCTTGCATAGAACTCCATTCTTAATCCAAATATTAGATACCATAGCACATGTTAGCAATCACCACATGTTCACTTTAGTTTCAGTTGAACTTAAAGCAAGTGTCTTTGCTTTCGGCCCACTACCAAAGTATCAGAACTTCAATAAAAACAAATCCTCATGAACCAATATTGCGTAAAAAAACCTGAAAAATAAGCATACTATCCATGAATTTTTTTGTTTCTGATTCTAATATAGAAATCTTGTGTAAGCTGCTCTGCTAATTCACTTGAAGTTTTGTGATGTGCTTCATATATTGTTTGTCAACGGATGTGAACAAGCTACTGGTAAGTTAGGAGATGAACTAATAGTTACCAACTTATAATGGCCTTTACAAAGCCAGTTACTTGTATTTTTTTTTTTTGGTTACTCGTAGATAAAATAATACACTTCAAGATTACTTGGTATGTTCATTGAACACTTAATGTAGTACTAATTAAATGTTCTGTGTAAAAGGGCTGATCTACGTATGAGGATCTCTCAAGCGCGGGCCTTAGGTGAGGGTTGGATGTATGTAGACCCATTCCATTAGCGGATGACATACCATCTACAGAAGGAAAACTGAGATGAAGAGCATAGATCATATACAAATTCTGTAGCCAGATAGAATGTTACACAAGATATTATTGCTCAAAGACATGCCAACACCCTTAGAACGAAATATTTAGAATTTCAACCCTAAGAAGTTGAATTGATTGAAAATTTAGGGCAGGTCATGAAATAAAGAACCTGTGATTCATCATGCAGGATTTCTTGCAAACAGAGAATAGGCCCACCCTGGCTATCAAACCACTGAATTATAGTTGAGATAGTGTGTTACAGTAGTCAATGAAAGACCCACCTTAGGCAGCATAAAAATAGGTGAGATCCTTTTTTTTTTTTTTTTGAGAAACAAAATACGCTACTATGGTTGAATAGATAGAGTTATGTAGTAGCAGGCAGTCAGACAAAATTGGGACTTGAGATGAGACTGAAGAAAGAAAATATCTCGGGAAAGAAGAATAAAAATCATATTACAGCATGGAATCTGGATATAAAGAGTAGCTTTTTTGTTCTCATTTTTTATATCGTAATTCCTTCAACCTCCCTCATTTCCTTTTTCTTTTTTTGTTTGTTTGATAAATAACTTCCCTCATTTCTTCTTCTTGTCATTCTCAACTTGTACCATATTCTTTAACTATATAAGTAAGATACTGATGCAGAGCACACCTATGCATCGCAGACTTCCAAGCACAAGTATAAAGTCAAGAATGAAGATGATGGTATCGCTCTGATAAAGAAAGCTATTGAAGCGACATATATATGAAACAAAAAGCTACAACCATTCAACACGAAGAAGCTGATTTATTTCTAAAAGCTCTACGAAAAGCACTTACACAACACAATAGGTAAGATGTAGCTCACACCGACCAGACAACACAACAGGTGAGATACAGCTCACACCGGAGATAGAGTTTCAATAAGGGGATAAGCATAACCGTTCCCTATATCATTTAAGCAACTTTACTGATCCATAATAATGAACCCAACACATATCACTGCTATGCTCACTGTAAATGTTTACACCCAGCATTCTACTTGACATTGCTGGTTGTATAACACATGTCATAGGCGCATGAGGCCCAGCACGACAACTCCCAGCCGGAAGTTATAGTCGTCTTAGACTTGTACAACAACAGGTTTGAGATACCAACAAGTTGGGATTGCATCTAGATTTTCACAAGACCAAAGAAAAAAACTATCTAAACCCACTAACTCCCCAAAATTCCAATAACCCATTTTGTCATAGCTCCCAAGTCCCAACCATTCCGATTGTCCATCTCAAGTGGTCCCAAGAGATCTAGACAACTTACTCTCTAAGATGATCGCACTATGCATATTCGTAAAAGTATGAGTAAGGGTGAGAGATGCTATATAATATTTCAACATGGAAATCTTTTTGCATGGTACTGGAGACACGATGGAACTGTAGGTAAAGTAAAAGGCTTCTGGGGTATCTTGCGAGGCTTGGGAACACCTGTTGTTACATTGTGCAGGGGAGATCCTTTCTTTTTGGGGATGCTAGACTTTGTTGAACAGGAGCTTATTACATTTCGGTTGCTACAGTCATCAAGCCTAGGCCCAGAAATCATGGAAACAAAATACTATTTAGGGATAAGTTATACCTTCCTCATAAATTGTGGCACTTTGGTTTTGCGAAGGACTATAAACTTGCTCATCGGTTATATTTGGGCAAGCTTCCTCATCTTCATCACCTTCCTTCAGTTTATTAGTTTTCAAATTCTTCTTCTGGGCATAAAGTTCTCTCCGGCGTGCATTAATCTTATCCTTTTGTATTTGGGACAAGGTTGAGTATTGGGTGGGTTTTGTATTCCGGTTCGACATACCAAGCTACAATTATTTAACAAGCCTAGCAATTAATTGTCATAGAAGTAAAGCAGAAGTTAAAGAGTAACACATATGACAGGAGATTAAAAGAAGAGGAGTAGAAAATTGATACACCGGTAATCTGATCTTTGGAAGAGAAGTAGAAGCTCAAATTTCAGGGGGCTAACCGTGTCAAGGGAGCTTTGTAGAACCGAAGTCTGTGCATCAGTCCAACAAGTTCCTGTAATACATTTTTATGACATTTTTGCCAAAAAAAAAAAATGATTCTAAATTTAGGATACAATGTGACAATATATTTAACAGACTGATGTTATGGCACTGTATTTACCTTAGTAGACAAAGCAGTGAGATCAGGGCCTATAGTTTGCAAGAGTCGTTGTCCCCTGCAAGGTGAGAAGAGTTGTTTGCGATTACTTCGGGTCCCTCATTTCTCATTAGCTGCATCTTTTTATTTTTCTTGTTACATTTGAAAGAGCAACAGAATGTACGCTCTCGAAGAGCAGCAGTCATAACTCTAGTTCGTAAAACATGGTACAAAACTTGCATGAGTTCATTCTAAGACGGATGAGCAGAAAGAGAGTTTCAGAATGAAGTTTCAGAAACAGCACAGCGAGAATTAAATGGGACTTGAGAGAGACTACATAGCATGCCAAGGTTTTTTTTCTTTTAGATGTGGCTACAATGGGACTTGAGAGAGACCAGCAGGAAGTTTTCAAAAGTCCCCTTACGGCTCCAAGCTTCTAGAGCCTCAATTCCAATATAATACAATACACGAAAATACATAAGGTGCTGGAAAATTACTCTTTCTTACCTTAGTCAACAAAGGGGCGAGAACTATAAGGTGTTGGTGCAAAAATATCTCAGGGAACCTCACTTATATAGCAAATAGCTATTTTAGCCTTTGTGTGATTGTAATCCTAATCCTAGCCTCAATAAATGTCAGCTCTATAGATTTGATTTGAGCTTATCCTTAGATGAAACAGCTGTACATATTTTCTGGCGTGGGATTCTGTTTTTTTACTAGCTGTCAACTTTAGGTGATCAAATGCAATGTATTTTGGAAGATTTAGAGCCACCACTATGCTTAGTAAGACAAAAAAGGAAGAGAATGAAGAATCTTTCCTTTTAAAGCATGAAGAAAGCAATAGAAGAGGAAATGCCTTTTTTGTCTTCTTGTAGTCATCTTGGGAGTATTTTATTTACTGGAAATGTTAAATTACGGATCTCATGGCCAACGACCCCCTAATTGTACCCAGTACTAACACCAGCCCCAACCATCCTTATCTCACTCCCAAATAAAACAGAGAGAAGCGTGACGAATGAGTTATATGCACTTGCAAAACAAGCCTTAATGGGAAAAACTACTCGCATTCATTTGAGAAAATTAGAAATCCATCTTTTTTAAAATGCACTCTTAAATTCATAAACCTATTGATATGAAAAGAAAATATTCTGCAGACCGGATAATAATAAAATGTAAAAATCCGTTCTACCCTCATAAATTAGGATCCAGGGGCATGTAATGGGAAAACTCACTACATGCGTGTAGTGAGCTCCCTTCGCCGTCCGATCGATGATCAACGGTTTGGATAAATTGAAATTAAAGTAGGTGTAGAAATACTTTTTTTAAGTGTAAGATGATATTAAAAGTAAATGTAAAAATGACTATTTTAAGTGTAAGATGATCCAGACTTTTGATCGTTCATCGAACGGCCGAGGAAGTTCACTACAAGCATGTAATAAACCCTCTCACTACTGGGCCCGGTCCAAAAATTATGCTCGCTTTGGTAATGCAATCATTGTTGGCAATTGATGTCACGCTCGATCTTCTGCGTGTGGCTGATGTTCAATGACCTCAATGAACACCTAGATTTTGAGAAAATTGTAATTAGTTGAGGTCTTGTGGTTGCTCTAGCATTAATCAACATGATAAGTGGAATTGATGCAGCTCATGCAGCTAATCACTTGGGTAATAAATTGTCTCACCTTCATACGGCGCTCCCTTAAAGAAAGCAAACCAGCTTCAGTCCATATTGCCTTTATATCAGCTCCAGAAAATTCATCCTTGTTCATAACAAATTCTTCCATGTTGACGTCATCAGGCAAAGTCGTCCTTGAAGTGTGTATTTGCATTTCACGCATAACGAGATTAGTAAGTCAAGAAGTTTCATAGTATCTGGACTAATTCATGTAGTTGTTTGGTCAAGCCATGTAAGTACCCTGAAAATGCGCCTCCTTGTCTTAATGTCAGGAAGTGGGAATTCAATTTTTCTATCTATTCGACCAGGCCGAAGCACAACAGGATCAAGGCTTTCAATTTTGTTTGTGTGCTTATATAACTGCCTCACTTTCGTCAATGAACACAATCAACAATGGGAGATCATCAGCAACTCTGAATAGTTCCCTCACCAAGTCTGCACCATTTCCTAGGTAGTCTGGGATTAAATCACTTCCATTGACACGCAAGGAAGTTGCCAATGTAGAATTTGCTATTGCCTGTAGGAACACAAAAATGACTCCATCGATAAAGAGTAAAGACTACTCATACAAATTTTCCCAACTAACCATAAGCACACAAGGGTAAAAGGAAATTTTTCGAAAGATGGAATAACTCCAAGAATTCAGGCTCATTCGTATTGCTAACGATTTGCAGTCCTGCTGATCTAACATGGTGAAACTCAACCATTCGACTAAGCCAATAACCTCATACTATGAAATAAAATATACTTTGCAAAATAGGATTCAGATTGCCCTTAAATTAAGAAATCAAAGTATGACAGAATATTCAGTGAGCTCTACAAGAAGGGAAAGCCCTATGCATTCGCTCAGTTGAGACCCAAAAAATAAACACTGACCCCTTAAATAGAGGAATTTAAATATGATTGCCATCTTCCAAATAAACGATGTACTATTGATATGCCAAAGTTCTGTTTTAAAGACCTTGGTTGGGGAGGATAAAACGAATGAATTCCATCAGTCAGTGTAATGTGCTCAAGAGAAGAGATTGAAGATGCAGAAAAAGATGCCAAATTGGCAAGTGGCAAAATACACACCTTTGCAAGTCATGAAACAACTTGAAACAATGCATATTTCGTAAAGAACTTAATAATCAGTCTCCACTGACCAGAGATTAATAATGCTAATACGGATCGGGGAAAAACACACATAGATCTGAGTTACCAAAAGCAACGGCAAACCAATAAAGCAATATGGGGATACAAATTGAATTAAAAGATCAAAGTATACCCATATGATTGCAGTTGGTAAGTACACGATCTGCGGGAGGAATAACGGCGGCCACGAGAGACATCGGAAAACGTAATTCCAATTGATTGCATCGCATCCCTACTTCCTCTTCCCCTCCAACAACTCATGAAGAGCTCTTTTACCACGGGATACGTACAATAGCTCGTCGGGCATTATCAGACCACACCACAATGTCTATAGCGATAATTTACATCCTTACTTGCCAAAAGTATATCACTTTCCCTCTGATTCTAGTACTATCCTCTAGCCTAAACCGGACTAACAACACAACCTTGAAACATTATAACAATCAAGGCCTGTGAATTGTGAATCCCACGGGACTAAGTAGTCGGATCATGGACCCTTGATTATTTGTTTCGGTGTTCATTGAATGTTTAATTAGTCAAATTAAGGGTTTCGACGTTTTGGGTTTTCAGGGTTGAATTCGCTTTCTTATTTTGTTCGCTTTAGGTTTTGGGACCATGTTTGGTTGGTGGGAATTGCGGGGTAAGACGAGGGGAGAATAACAGATATGAATTTTGGCGAGGAAACAATAAAGAAGGAAGTCCTGGAAGTAGGAACAATTGAAACCTGAAAGGTGGTGGTGGCGAAGGTAGCGGTTCTTCTGAGACAGGATCAAAGGAGATGATGATCCATAAACGTCTTATTGTTCTTCTTTTCGGACAGAACCTAAAATTAAAAAGGCAAGCCCAATTTCAATCGAGGTATTGTTCTTCTTTTCGGACAGAACCTAAAATAAAAAAGGCAAGCCCAATTTCAATCGAGGTAATCTTCTTTTCCACCTCAAGCTTGAATTCTCCATTTTGCTTCTTAAACCCAGGAGAACTACTTCATTTGCTTTCCAAAAATATATTTAATTAGGGTTTGAAAGGATTTCAATGCCCTTAATTTCTCTCTCTCTCTCTCTGAAACCTTGATCGCTACGAGTCGTAATCACAGTTTCAGGGGACATGTATTGTAGTATCTCCAATTGGTGCAATGGAAATGATTTTTGCACTCTTTTTTATCCTCTTCCTTGCATCTTCGCTCCTAGTGAAGTGTAATTTGTCAATATTTCCTAGAAATTAGGACGAAGAGTGCAAGTGGATTGCAAAAACCATTCACATGAAAAACGTGAAAGATCCTACGTATAATCCGGCCAACCAGTTGCCCCTAAAGAAAGAAAAGAGAACCCTATTTTACACAATCACTTGATTCATTCAAATCCGCCATTAATTGGGATTAGAGAGGGGGTCGGTGAAATTGTCTAGCCAAACCTTCAAGCTTGGGCACAACTCCCGCTTTCATCATCGGTTGTGTAAAACCTCCTCCTGACTTCTGCACCCTTCGAACTCGACTTCCCAACTGTAGAAGCCCAAGAAGTGGAACCTCGATCTTCTTCTTCATCCTTCTCATCTTCGTCGCCGTCGGGCCAGTCGATTTGATGAAGGAACAGGCCGAAAGTTTTTCGGCGACCTGGAATTTGTAGGATATAGATTTATAAAATCCTCGGATATTCAAGGATTTGCAGAGGAGACATGAAGGAGATATATGTGTACGTGGCCCAAGAAAGAGGGGGGAAGGAAAAGAAGGAACGGTCCAGGCTGGAACGGGACAAAGGTAGAAAATGTGAATAGTAAACATGAGTTTGAAGCGAAAGGAAAACGGAGGGATTTCCTTTTAATATAGAAGGATATACTTATAAATTTGTTGATTTTATAGTAGTATACGTTGAGCGATTCTGCTATTCACCTTGTTCGCTCCCTGTTCACTGCGGTGAGAAGAACATAAGAATCTGAAATTTAATTTTCCCTCTCCTACGTTCTTCTCGGCAAGTAAATAAAGGACCGTAGCTTCTTCTTTTTCTAAAGCATTGATTTTTGTTTATTATACTGGTTTTTGCTTGTCATCTTTCCACTTCGTTGAAACCTTTCTATGGCATTGGCATCAATTACCCACTACAATCTAGAACTAGAATCAGTAACTAAAGAAGGTAGGATATGGCATAGGTAGCTTCCGTATGAAAAACAAAAAGCAAGAGAGACGTAGCATTTCAAGGAAGGTAGATTGGCGACTCGGTTAACTTAGGTTAGAGGCCTAGTTGACAACCAGCTTGTTGATGGAGAGGAACTAGCTTCTAATAAATTCTAAGTGTTGAAATGTTTTCTGGGAGATCTTCTTTGAGTTGATTGTTCTTGTTAGACGGTTTGGCTTATGGGCTAAGCTGTTGGACTTACACATTGATGCCCTTATGATTTTAATTTGATCATTGGTTTTTATATCATAGAAAATGGTAGAACAACTAAAATTGTGAGTGGGAGAACATAAGAGTTGATTTTTTTGTCAAGCATTTTAAAATTTTCTCGTTAAGGTTACTGAATTTTTTCTAGAAGTCAGGAAAAATATATGATGCATATCTCATTCTTCTATTCCTTTTCAGGTGCTTGCAGATTAAGATGGGCAACCATTGAGAAGATGGAATAGGGTCTACTTATGTTGCATTGTTTTGTTGCTTAACTAAAAGTACAACTTGTATTTGACTTTTTATGTCGAGTAAACATATATTCTGGGGCAATGAAGTATGAATTTTGTGGGATTGTATGAATGGATGAATGAGTTCAGTTTTTCTATGAAAGAATGGTTGGTTGATGAGGGATTTGTTAGTTGAATTTCATTGACAAGAACTTATTTGCGTTTTTAATTAATATTGATATTCGGAAAATTTGGCGTAAATAGCAACCTTTTTGCGACTTGGTATACCCGACCCAAAAAAAAAAAGGGGAAAATTGTAATTTTAGCTTTAATATTTTGTGTCGGCATGTACCCGACGCAAAAAGATAGTATTTGCGACAGCAATTGAGTCCGACACAAACATTTGCATTTTTTTGGTTTCTTTTGAGTCGGGAATAAGGCCGACGTAAAAAGTGGTTTTTGCCGTTGCAAATAGTTAGCGACGGGTGCTTGCCGACGCAAAAAACTTTTTGAGACCCCACCATGGACGTCCCCCCCTTCCCCCCTTTGTTGTCGCAAGGCCATCGCAAAAAGGTTTTTGTGACTGCAAGATGAGCATTTGCGACAGTCCTGTCTTGACGCAAAAAGCATTTTTTCTAGTAGTGGAATGAGGAGTGATTCATCGATGTTGTGTCCGTAGCATTTTCGTTTGAGCTATTTCTTTGTTTTTGCACCTTTTGGTTCATTCTTTTGTTAAGTGGAGGTTTACCTCTGGAGTGCTTTGTAACAACCTGAGTAAGAACATGGTGATTCCTCTTCAACTGGCTTCCTATTTCTACAAAGAAAACAATTTTCAGAAATTCATTTTAAGAGTCTTTTATTACTAGAAATTTATTTCATTACCGGAACTCAATATTTCAGAGGACCCTGGTAGGGTTAGTATCCGATCCTAATCATGTCGGTTGATAGTTGGTTAATGATCAAACTAATACTCCATTCGTCTCATTTTAATAGTCTCATAGTCCACTTTGAGACGTCCCAAAATACATGTACATTTTCCAATTCAATAATAGAAACTTCATAAAATTTCATTATGACCCTTATGTTTGTAGTAATACTATCTAGCTCAATCAAATTTGAAATGGTAATTGCATTAGATTTCACAAAAAGGCATAATTGAAAAGTTAAATACTTTTCTTGTAATCATTATTTTTTCCTTAAAAAATTGAAATCTCCAAATAGAAACGGAGGGAGTAATACGTAAGAAATTTTTTTTTCCACAGAAACAGACTGAGTTTTATTACTTCAAAACATGGTCTAAGGACCGGACATCCCCAGAACAAAGGTCCTTCGTCCATCGGGGGACAGAATGAATACCTAATAGGGCTTTCCTAGCCAAAGAGTGGGCTACCCAATTACAAGATCTTTTGACATGCATAAAAGTGCAAGAGGAAAATAAAGGTAATAGCTCAATACAGTCAGAGATAATGGAGCTGCAATCCGAGAAAATCCTTCCTTCTTGGGCTAGAGCTTGGACAATTTGAAGAGAGTCCCCTTCGATTATGACATTAGCAATCCCGTTATTAGCTGCAAGCATCATTGCTTGTCTGAAAGCCATAGCCTCTGCGATCCATGGTGAGAATAAGCTATTGAAAGATAAAGAAGCCCACCCCAAAATCGTTCCATAGCAGTTACGAGCAACGACGCCAATAGCAACCAACCCCGCATTCCTACGAATAGCACCATCCACGTTCAATTTGATCACATCTGTAGGAGGTAGGGGTGAAAGTGTGAACCGGCCAAACCGGACCAGACCGGAAACCAGACCGGACCGGCCGGTTTGGCAGACCTTTTAACATTGCTGGTCTGGTCCCGGTCTCATGCTTAGAAAAAACCGAAAAATCGGTCCGGTTTCCGGTTGTATGGGTCTTAAAACCCGAACCAGCTGCACAATTCCCTCTCTCTACCTCATCTCAAGTTCTCAACTCTCTAGACTCCACCGAACCACCGCTCCAGTCGCCGCCGGTACGTCGTCCGATTCTTCTTCTCTCTCTCTCTCCCGTCCAATTCTTCTTCTCCTCTCTCTCCGTCCGATTCTTCTTCTTCTTCTTCTTCTTCTTCTTCTTCTTCTCTCTCTCTCTCTCTCACGAACCCTTTGATTGACGATTTCTCTCATTGTTTCAGATACGAAGAGGAAGAAATAACCACTTACAGAACGCGACTGATCCAGAATTCGGGTAGTCAGGTACGGTCATGGCGTGTATGTCCAGATCTGGAGTTTTTTACATGTTACAACTTTTAGTTTTGATGGGTTATGTTTGTTCTTCGATCGTGGTTCTGTTTGTCCAGAGCTGGGGTTTTTGACTGTTAGATACTATTTCTGTTTGATGGGTTCTGCTTGTCCAGATCTGGGGTTTCTGTTTTTGACTGTTGCATGTTCTGTTTTTGACTGTTAAATTTTTTGCTTTTTTTTTTTTTTTTTTTTTTGGGGGGGGGGGGGGGGGCGGGGTCATAAGTAAGTATGGGTATTCAACAATGGACCCATTGCTCAATCTATTAGTCAGTTCCTGCATGTCTGAACCATGCCTGAACATTTGTGAGTGGCATTTGTTGATCTTGTGACTTGTGGTATGTGTTAGAAGCATGAACACTTGATTGGTCTGATGATGTTCTGTTCTTTTCCAAACGTCCTTAAACATCTCCCCATGTAGCAGGTTACATGGAAACGCAATCATTTTGTGGGTACTACAATACTACATACTTCTGTGATGAAGCATGAACACTTCATTTTAGTCATCAAGCGGCATCTAACACATATCAGATACTCAGGGAACGTGTCGGGCATCCCACATGACGTGTTTGATATTTATTTTTACATTCTTTTTACACACGAGTAACTTTTGTTAGTTTTTGGTTATTTTCTTTTTATTTTTCTGGTACTTTTGGCATGAAATCAATTAATTGGCCTGTTTCTGCAATCTAATTTTGAAAGGTGAGGGCCGTAGTGGGGAACTATTGTAGTTGTCCTCCGGGAGGTGAGATGGCTGGACCATTAAAATCACATGTCTCAGTTTGATCAAGTGATTATGTAAGTTCTGTGTCTGGCTTGTTAAAGGTCTCCCAAGGATACATTTGTCTAAGTGCAGAAACTTAATTAGCATAGAGATGATTTCCCAGATTCCAGGAGAGCAATACTTTCCATTAATTTCTTTTTGGGATGACAAGGCTTTACAATTGGTATGAGATGAGGAGCATTCAATATGTTGGTGAGTCTAGAAACATAGAGAAAAATGCAAAGGGGTCTTTTGATTATTGTGATGAAATGGAGTCGGACTTTGAGAGTTTCATGCAAGCGGAGACTAATATGGTGGCCAAATCGGAGTTAGAGAGGTATTGGTCGAAAAGTAAGGAGTCCAATGAAAAAAAAGATGAAGATGGCAAACTGGAGTTCAATGTCTTGGGTTGGTGGAAAGATAAGTGTTCCAAGTATCCCATTCTCTCTCAAATGGCAAGGGATATTCTTGCTTTTCCGGTATCAACCGTTGCATCCGAATCCGCTTTTAGCATGGGAGGACGTATTCTTGATCCATACCGCACTTCTCTTTCTCCCAAAGTGGCGGAGGCCCTTATTTGTTCACAAAATTGGTTGAAGAATCCAACTCAAATCTCTCTTCGAGAAATGCTAGATGAGGTGGAGAGAATTGACTCGGGTATTACACTAAATTATAGTTCATTTATTTGAGTTTTGTTTTTTATTTCATGGTTTAACTTATGTTGTTTACCTTTTAGAAATTGGGCCAGCATTATAGGAAGATTCATGTATCACTGATCTCTAAAAGGAGTGAAGAAGAAGATGGGTAAACTAAATCTAAGTAACTAGTTCCTTTAAAATTTAAATGATTGGTTCCTTTTAAATTTTTTTACATTTTATTATCTCTAATTTACTTCTTTTTTAAACTAATGTAACCATGTAGGGCTTTGGATGGAAACTGTTGGAAAGTTGGAGCTTGCTTAATTTGTTGGTGCCTTGGTGGATGCCTCCTTACTGCCTTACTAGACAAGACCTATTTAATTTGTTGAACTTGTACTTAATTTGGTGCTGCCTTACTGTCTAATATGTAATATGTTATATGTTGAACACTTGAACTTGTTTAATTTGTTAGTTGTTGCCTGTTGGGACTACAATGTTTTGTGTTGGGCAATGGAATCCACTAATCCAGCAATTTGTTGAACTAGAATGTTGTCTTGTTTATTTACTTATGATTGGGCTTGAGCATTGAATTGGAAATGTTGAATTGTGATTGGGCTTGAGCATTGAATTGGTTTTTAATTGTGTTGGGCCACTAAAATTTTGGGTTTGAGCCTTGAATTGGGCCATTTTAATTGTGTTGGGCCACTTTAATGGTTTTCAAATGGCCTGGGCCATTTTAATTTCAGCATGAGTTGGCCCAGTTGGCCCAATACGTGACCCAACAGCCCAAACCGATAAACCAGGAAAATCGGACCGAAACCGGCAAACCGAACCGGCATTCAATGGTTTGGTTTCGGTTTCAAACATTCCCAAACCGAATTACCGGTCCGGTCCCTAAAAATGGCCAAAACCGGACCGAACCGGCCCGTTTTCACCCCTAGTAGGAGGTGGAATCCAAGTCATAGCAGGAGGGGATGTGCGTGATCTTGGAAGAGATGATTTGGTGTTGTTAGCCTCCTTAAATTCTGAAATAAGGGCAGTGGCCTTATCTAAAATGATGGCATGAGAGCAGATTTCCCCATCAAAATAAGCTATGTTCCTGTTTTTCCAAATGAACCAACATAATGAAGCTGTAAGCTCCCCAATATCTACCATATGACACCCACTGGGTAGACTTTGTGTAATCATAAACCACCAATCTTTAAAAGAGTGTGGCGCCTCTCTCCTCTTGGATGCTCCCCATCCAATACGTAAGACATTGATAGGACGAAATAACTCCAATATTAGATAGAGACGATCAAAGTTGTCTACAAGGATACACACAAAGAACCTCACCAATGAGAATGTAGAACTGATCATGATGCTTCTCAAAGAAGTTTTTAATTAAATTTTTTTTTGTAGCAGTAATTCTTGTAAGGCCATGTTCCACTAACAAAAAACTAGTTTTGTTTTAAATCAAAAACTACTTCATTCCACTAAAAAAACCACCACAAAAAACCAACAAAAAAACCACTTCATTCCACTAACCTAAAAAAAACCAAATCATTGCACAATCAAGTACATGTACTTTAATCATGTAAAATTACGAATCTGCCCTCCCTTCAACAAAAAGAGAGCAATAGTTGTTTGGGTAGAAGGGTAGATTTGTAATTTCATAACACAACTAAAAAAACCAAAAAACCAAAAACTTGTTAGTGGAACTAGTTGGTTTTTTTCAAAAACTAAAGATAAAAAAAACCAAAAAACTAAAAAACCAATTAGTGGAACACCCCCTAAATAAAATACTCATTTCGTCTCATTTTGTTTGTCCACTTTTTGACTTTGCAATGTCCCAAAATTGTTTATCCATTTTGAAAAGTTCAAGAACAATTTTCTATGAAAATACCCTTTTACCCTTCTCTTTGTTTTGATGTGACAAGTGCAAGATTTGAATTCGAGGGCATTTTTGGAAAGTTTCGACTTGCAAAGTGTAATCATTATGTCCTCTTAAGAAACTTGGGTTCCCCAAATTGAACAAACTATATGGGACGGACGGAGTACTCAAGATTAGCGTGTATCGTAGTTTGATTACTCTCAAGTCTTTGATACGTCTCTGTTGAGTCTCATGAACACCTCTTTTTCATTTACCTTTTTGCATCTCGGATTTCGTCCAATTTTCTAAGGAAAATGAAGTTTTCTCTGTTTTTATTATAGAGATAGCAGCTTGGACTCTCCAACAAAGAAGTATGAAATCCATGCCTGATTAATTGTTACTCGAGCAGAAAGAAATGAAGAAATTTTCAGAACAAGAGCGCTGATCTGTAATCCATGCATTCATTCTTGAGATAGAAGGTGAATCCAAGCACCACTATGCCATCTTTGCTGTTAAACAATAGCCAAGTCATTTTTGAAATCAAATTTGGCAACAACTTTGGCTTTGCCAAATTCTTAACCTGATATATCTCAAGTTGTCTAGACCAGCTTTTACGCGCATTACTCACGCCAATAGGTGTGCATAAAATATGAGATGATTTTTTGTCCCCTAATCCAAATTTGAGACGATGTCAAAATAGCGCTAAACCAATACGTCATCACTATTTTAACACTCTAGTGTGAGTCATAAAATAAGCTTATCATTTTTAGCTCCAACGAGTGTACTAGCTCTTAGTCCTATTTTGCTTATGTGTTGTTGGTAGCACATGTACATATCACTTGACGAATTCAACGATCCAAATGTCTTTTACAGCAATGCTCAACATGTGGATAATTTAGAAACAGGAGGAGGATGGACCCAAGCTGACTAGATTTTTATGCTCAACTTATGTGAGCAAATTGTTGTGCAATTAAACAATATCAAATAGTGCTCTTGAGTGTCAAACGTAATTTTGCTACTTTAACATTTGGCAAATTTCAATGATCAACCACATTTATTCCCTCCGTCCCAAATTGTTGGTCCTTCTTTCTATTTTGGGATGTCCCAAAATGTTAGTCCTATTTCTAAAAACAACAATAAAAATATGTCAAACTTCCAATATTACCCTTAAAAGTACTCTCTCCCTCTCCCCATTTATTTCACAGTTTTTGAAATTTGTGTCATTTCTAAATCGTTTATATCTTTTAGTTTATAATGTTTTTCATGATTTTTAAAACTTCGTATAAAACAACTAATTGAGATCTATCAAACAAGATCCATATTGCATTTTTTTTATATCCATATTGAAAGATTTAAACAATTTAAAACTATATAATAAACTTCACAGTTTGGAAGCATACTTTTGGAAATCTAAGACAATAGTTTTGTCTCCTTAAAAAGTTGGATTCCCAAAAAGGGACGAGCATTTTGGGACGGAGGGAGTAATATAATTGTTGATCATGTTGCCGATATTTTGTGTATATTTCTATGATTTTGATAATTACGCGCGTTTTTTTTTCATTTAATTGATTTAATTTTTGTAACGATTTGCTCTCGCCTTACACAATCTTGTCCGCTTTGTCCGCCCAAGCTCCTTGGACTTCCCAGTAGGTCACCCATCCCTAGATTGCTCTAGAGTGAGCATGCTTAACTATAAAATACCAAATGAGCTTTAACGCCCGCACGACTTTAAATGGCCTTGTGCAAGTTAGGACATTATCTATTATCTTATATTATAGAACTTCGTTTTATCCAGGTGGATCCTGGGAAGTCACATTCTTCCCACCTTTTGATGCAACGTCATCGTCACATATTGGCCCAGCGACCTTCCCCCGAGAGGTATAGCACTTAGTTCTGCATAACACTTTGTTCCCACTCTGGGATTCAAGAGGTGGCTCCTGCAGATTCTAGAGGTGGCTCCTACCCCATAGTCCGAGGTTGTGCTCTGATACCAACTGTAACGATCTGTGCTTGCGCCTTTGGGTTGTATTTCCAATATTATTTCCCCAAGCGTAGGGTTTAGGCCGACAATAGCATCAAAACCGGTAAGACCGGGTCGAATCCACAGGGACCGAACGCACCCGCGCGAGAGAGTTGTATTGCAAGTGTAGGTTTTCGGCCTTGAAGCGGCAAACTTAGTTTGTGATTTGATTGGTGGAATACTTTTAACTTCGAGAATGACTTGGAAAGACTGAATTCAAACAAGGCTAAGTCTAGGAGGTCATAACCACCATAACTTAGGCTAATTCGTTCCTCTCTTGATGAGATTAGGATTCTTGTAACCATTTGGCAAACATCTAGGTTGACATCGCTCCAAGCATCACACGTGAAAAGGAGAATCGACCCTTAACTACGAGAGATCAAAAAGATTAACAAACCTAGGCTCTGTTTGTTTCGATGTAAAATGTTTTCAATGTAAAATGCTTTTGCTAAAAACAAACTTTTTTATTTTTATTTTTCGGTGTTTGGTTGGCATATGACAAGAATATTTTTCAAAACCTACTGGTGTTGTTCAGAAACCGTTATAAATCCCAACAAAAACCCGAATCAATGAGTTTTTACTTGATCTGGATCAGATTTTGGAAAGGTCCATGCGAATCCAACAGATCCATTTGACTCTGTTCGTAGTATATTTATGGGGAGAAAGAACTTGTAATTGTAGAGAGAAGTTAAATTGAGAGAGAGAGAGAGAGAGAGAGAGAGAGAGAGAGAGAGAATTTTTGTAGGTGGGAAACAGAGCACTAGAATTCAACTTGTGGCCCGACTTGCGGCTAAGGGACAATCAAGGCGTCGGAAAATAACTTATCGTGGTTTCTGGCGTAAGTTATTTTACAGCGAATCACGGAAAATAATTTACAAGTAAAAATATTTTATTTGCCATTCATCCAACCAAACACCAGAAAATGGGTAAAATGTTATTGAGGAAAATATTTTACGTCCAAACAAACGGAGCCCTAGACTTTGGTACATAAAATCGATCCTAACTCTTTGAACTAGAAATGGTGTTCAATAAAGTTTAGGGTTCTTGAGCCAATTAGACAAACTTTTAAATTGACATCGCCCAAAGCGTTACCCGTACATAAGTGAATTAACCCATGGCCATGAGAGATCAATGAGATTAACAAACCCAAATTTTGATATATAAAAATGAACCCATGACTTTATTAAACAAGAAGTGTTTGCAATTTGGCGAGAAGAACGAATTAAACCTAAGTCAAGGAGTGCTAATCACTTAGACTACTCAAACATAACTAAGAAAAACATGACTAATTTTGCAAAGGAAATAAAGAACATAAAATGTGACTTAATAAACTGATTTTTAGTCAAGTTCCTAAGCTTGCCTACCACTTTAAGCCTTAAGAAAATCACAAACAACAATTACTAACTAAGGTTTTCAAGAGAAATAGCTAGAACAACACAAAAACTAAATACTTGATGAAAACGAAAACAAACAAGATTTATAGAACGATCTAGACGAGAGGAACAAGTTTAATACATTGTAAATAAACGGGAAATAAAAGCTTACTTGAGTATTCTAGAGAGAGAGACCTTAAACTCTCTCCAATGGAGGAGAGAGGTGAGAGCAAAAACTAACTAGGAAAATAAAAGAGAAAGTGTGTGGTAGAAGGAGAGAGGAGAGAGGTGATATAGTCTTCCACTACTATCTCCTACAAATATCTCAAAAAGCTCTCACATGAGCATAAACATTCCATAAGTAGTAAATGCATAAAGTGCTCAAAAATTGCTGCCCGGAGTATTTTGGATCGATCCAGATATAATTCGGATCGATCCAAATTGGTCTGCTGAAGTTACGGAGCAAAGTGAATCGATCCGGAATAATTTTGGATCGATCCGGATTGGTCTGGACTGTCTTGATGAATTTGGATCTATCCAGATTTGTCTTGTATCAATCCGGATTGGTCTCGACTTGAATTTGACTTCTTTGATCACTCTCATTGGATTGCGAGCTTCCGGACTTCTTCCAAGGCATGTCAAATCGTCGTGTGGCCTCGGGGGAGGTGATCCTTGGCCTCGTGTGTGCTTGTTGACTCCCGGATACCACCGGGAGTCTTTGTGAGCGTGTGGCACGGCTTCCTAGCCATCGGCTTGTCTTTGTGACTTCGACTTCCTGGGCCCTAGCCAAATCATCATTTCTTGGCTCCTGAGGCCCGAAGTTGGCGTGCCATGGGGCACGTGACCCTCGGTAACTTGGGACGGTTCCTAATGCGCTCCAAAATGCGCTTATTCACGTGTTTCACCTGTAACTAACAAAAACAACACTACGCACATATCAAACATATAAGGCGCGAAATCGCGCGTGTGAGCAAAATGAGTTAGATAAGCCCCGGATATCTACAATATTGGGGAGTTATCAATTCGCTCCCGCCTTGCACAATATTGTCCGCTTTGGCCGCCCAAGCTCCGTGGACTTCCACGTAGGTCACCTGTCCCTAGATTGCTCAAGGGTGAGCACGCTTAACTGTGAAGTACCAACAAACATTGACGCCCGCACGGTTTTAAAAGGCCTTGTGCAAGTTAGGGCATGATTTATTCTCTTATATCATAGAAATCCGTTGCATCCAGGTGGGTCCTGGGCTGTAACAGTTTTAGCATTACAACATCAATATATGAAGGGCATACTTGGAAAATGATTGAATTTAAGACTTCGGCTTTTTGTACATATCAAACAGCTTATTTAATTCAGTGTTAAAATTCAATTCATATTAAACAACTTAATTATCAACTTAAGCAATTCAGTATTCAATTTTCAATTTTCAGCCTTATCAAACAGAGAAGAGCACAAAAAAGAAGAGAATATATATAATAGGAAAGAACAAAGTTTGTTCTGATTTAATGGATGAGAACAACTGTATAGCTCATAGTACACATAGACATAATGCATAAAGGAAATGGATCCTCCCCGATTCTCATTTTGGGCTAGATTGTTCGGATAGTCCAAATCTCGATTGTCTACCTGGTGAATCAATCAGTCGCCTTGATTTGTTGATAATATATTACTTCCCTCCGTTCCAAATTATTGTCGCTTATACCATTTTGGGATATTCCCCTCTTTGAAAAGTCAAAGTAAAATTTATCCAATCTTCCAATAACCCCTTTATTAACAACAATCATTTCACTCAAAAGTTGAATTATAAGGACATTGTTGGAAATTAATGAATCTATTTAATGTGAATGTATATATTGAATGCAGTTATTGCATATATATCTGCCTTAAAAGGTTACAATTTCAAAAAGTGACTAGCAATTTAGAACGGAGGAAATACTAGTAGAATTATAATTTTACCGGTATAAGATATACTATCAATATTTTTTTCATTATTGATTGCCGAGGGACGGCCGCGATTTAGACTGTTTCTTGTTCCAAATGAGGACCGGAGAGTTCCGACATCATGCATAAAATGATAAAACTGTAGTCATAGGCATAACTTTTTCTGCAATATAAAAATAGTGCATGCGTTCCACACTAGTTTTATTTACTCACTTGTATATATCACTCACAATCAAAGTAGTAAAGTGCATGCGTTCCACACTGAGTTAGTTTCGTCTGCATATGATATGAGATTAAAATTGTAGGTGCATGCGATCCATGCTGTTCTCATATGTTCACATCATCCAGAAATAATTAAATGTTGAAACAATTGATGGAAACCTCTTTCTTCTTTTCTGTTTTTTCCTTCAAGGTACGTATCAAAAAAATTGAACTTATGATTATTAAAAAAAATTTGTAATGTGGTATAGTTTTTAGAACTTCTGTTGACAAACAGATGGGTCCCCAGGGATAAAATAGATAATTACTCCGGCTCAAATACCGATCGGTACTGGATTGTACTGAATGGCTCCAGTGGCCCCAAGGTTTAGAATGTTTGGCCTCCGTTAGATTCGAGTATGCGATACCATGGAGGACAAGCACTTACTGTTTTCTCATGTCCGCTTGGCCAAATCCATAATCCATTGGGGTTCACACTAAATAATTTTTTATTCCATAGGGATATCCTAGTAATTCTTTATGTTTATTCTACTCTCAACTTGTTTACCAACTTATATTTAAGCAGCAAAAAGACCATTAATTACAGTGGGCTTCAGTGCTGCTTGTTGCTTTCTATTTAAATACCAACATGTAGAACAAGTCTTAGATCAGCTGCTTGCCTTCTGCCCTCTATTCCCTCCTTCACTCTTCTGTATCTTATCTTCCTCCTAACGAAATGAGCTGGTGGTTGGATAGATCTGTTGGTATTTCAAAGGTATGCATGATCACATAATTGGGCATAACACCTTCTGTTTTATAACCGGATGTCCGGCCAGTTTGCATCAGTTTATATATTAGCTAGATTGTTACATTTATAACACTAACGCTACTTGGAAACTTAAAATGCTGGTGTTCTTGATTTGCAGAAGGAATATGAACAAGTGAAACCTCCGAAGAGTTACAAGAGCGTCGCCCTGGTAGTTGGTGTGACGGGCATCGTCGGCAACAGTCTAGCCGAAGTCCTTCCGTTATCTGGAACCCCAGGCGGTCCATGGAAAGTCTACGGTGTTGCGCGCCGTCCTAGACCTACATGGACCGCCAACCACCCTCTCCACTACATCCAATGTGACATCTCCAACGACGAAGACGCAATTACCAAACTATCCCCACTTACTGACATCACTCACATATTTTATGTTAGTTGGATGGGATCCGAAGATTGTGACGTCAATGGAACCATGTTCCACAACGTCCTTAAATCGGTGATCCCATACGCTCCCAATCTCCGTCACATATGCCTCCAGACCGGCATCAAGCACTACTTCGGACTCTTCGAATCGTACGGTAAAATCCAAAAGCACGAATCCCCGTTCTTGGACGACGTGCCGAGACTCAACACCAAGAATTTCTACTACAACCTCGAAGACATCATGTTCAAAGAAGCCAAAAAGAAAGAGAACTTGACATGGTCGATCCATCGCCCGTCTCTAGTATTCGGGTTTTCTCCGTACAGTCTCATGAACGTAATCGGCGCGCTATGCGTATACGCCGCAATTTGCAAGCACGAGAAGAAACCATTGATTTATACAGGAACAAAGGCTTCTTGGGATTGTTACGCAGACGCGGCCGACGCAGAGTTGATAGCAGAGCACCAGATATGGGCGGCGGTGGAGCCGAACGCGAAGAACGAGGCTTTTAATTGCACGAACGGGGATGTTTTCAAGTGGAAGCAAATGTGGGAGCTGCTGGCACAAGAATTTGGGGTGGAGCTTGTGGGTTACAAAGAGGGTCAAGAGCAGAGGAGTTTGGAGGAGATGATGAAGGACAAGGGCCCGGTTTGGGACGAGGTTGTGAAAGAGAATGGACTGGTGGCTACTAAGTTGCAGGAGGTGGCGCCGTGGTGGTTTGCGGATATCGTGTTTTGCTCTGAGGATTTGTTGAGCAGTATGAATAAGAACAGAAAGCATGGGTTCATGGGGTTTAGGGATTCGAAGAAGTCTTTTGTTTCTTGGATTGAGAAAATGAGAGAGAACAGAATTGTTCCTTAGAGATAGAAGGAATGATTCAACAGAAAGTGTAAGAAACAGGAAAGAAAAACATGAAAAGGGATGGGAATTGGCAGCCAAAGGCTGAGATCCACTCGGTGCAGTGTCGATCTCAACCATCGGCTACCGTTTTCTATCCCTTTTCATGTTTTTTTTTCCCTGTTTCGTACCAAGCCACGTGATTCAATTTGGGGGAGGTGTTTGGGGTAAGTGTGGTGAAATGTGGGGTGTCTCTTGAAATAATTGTGTTGAATGTTGGGGTTTTTTTTGAAATTTTTTAAATAAGAATGACGTTAGAGGCATGTGGGGTTTGATTTTAGCTTAATTTGTTTAATTGTCATTCTGGTTTAACAAAAACATGCCATTTCTTTTTGCAACTGAGTGAAGTCTTGGGACCCTTTATTTTCATGTTTTCAGTTTCCAAAATGCCACAGACACAACATTTGGACACAACACTCTCATGGGAGCGGGACCTATATGTGGTCCGACCTGTGTGTTCCACCCCCATGTGAGTGTTGTCTCCGGATGTTGTGTCCGTATCATTGTTGTTCAGTACGCGAAAAAATACTCAGATTATAAACAGAGACCATAAAAGGAAAATAAATACTCAGATTGTTTGTGTTAATTTATTTTTAAAGAATTTTTTTTATTTTTTTATTTTAAGGTATGAGTATGCCCAAGGGAGATAGCAAAATGAAAGGTAAGCTACATTAGAAGAGCCATGTGAGCAAAAAGAATTCCAAGGGATGTATCAAACTTGCTACACCATTTTAGTGCACTCGCACTCTTCAAATTTGAATAGGGAGAAATGGTACTTCATATTGCCACGTCAGGAAATATAATACTCCAATGATGATTGGTGAATTAATTGATTTTTTTTTACAAATGGGTCCCTTAAAGTGATAAAAGAGAAATAAAAATTTTAAAACTTAAAGAGTACTCGGAGTGGACTTGTGTGAACGCCTCTTCAACTTGCCACATGTGTCACCAAACTAAAATTGAGCATAGAAATTTTCTAACCTTCCTCAGAGATGCCTAATACTGCAATTGCATCCATTACTTAGAATGAACTGAGGTCTTCACCTTTTTTTTTTTGGAGGTTTTTTGTCAAGTGTTTTAGTTTGAAACTTTTCTACTAATTATTTTTCTTGAGTTTATTTTTTATAATTGGAAAATGCTACAATACACACCTTCTATTTGGGCGTGTATCATACGCACCTCTATAAAAGTTACGAATCGTACCTCTTATTAATATAAGTTACGATTTTTTTTTTAAATTATGAGATGCACCAGAATGTTATGAATCATAGAAAATAGTAGAATCATATTGCTGAAAGTTACGGAACATTAAAAAATGTTACGATTGCCAATGAATCATAGAAAATGTTACGAGCTCAAGCTTGAGTTTTGGGCTCATTTACTAATCAAGCCGAGCTTAGCTCTCAAAGTTTGGCTCGTTTTATAAGCTCAACTCGTTTAAATAGGTTCGTTAAGTAAATTAGTCTGGCTCGGCTCGTTAAGTGCTCGGCTCGTTTACGACCGAGCTAAGTTCGAGCTCGAGTTTTGGGCTTGTTAAGCAAACGAGCCAAGCTCGAACACTACAAGCTCGACTTGGCTTAGCTCGACTCGTTTGCAGCCCTATGCACCATGTTCCCCTATCTGTCCACCGCACCACATGCAATCATACCACCTCTTCATTACCCCCACCTTTATAACTACAACCACCAGACCACCATCTCTTTATCAAACCACCATAGGCGGTCACTTCCTCTTCACTACCACCGCTCTGTGCCATTGAACAACCACCAGTATTACACTATTACAAATAAACGGCGTAAATAATTAAAAAAAAATGTATAATTTCATATTTATTGATTGGTCTCTGTATCAGACTACTCATTTAACTCATCTCTGAAATTCTTATAGGAAAATGGATTTCTTAACTTAAAAAAAAATTGGCATGCATTTTCAACCTTCAATTTTCAGTTTATTTTTATCACACATCACCTTACTTTACTTTTTCTCTTTCGACACCTTCGGGTTTGGCCCAGTAGTTGTGCAACGCACCTTTGGAGTATGAGGTCTAAAGTTCAACTCTTGTGGACAAGAGGTTGGCGGCCTCCTAGTATAATATAACAAATGTTAACATACTAACATTCTATTGTCGGGAGAAAAAAACCTTACTTTTTTCCTGCCATAAATAAATAAATAAAGTAAAAAAAGAAAATTTGAGGAAAATGACAAGGAAAAGACTAGTGGTGTTTTTCATTAAATCCATTAACTACAAGGGGCTAGTTTTGTATTTCATGCTAATTCCAGAATTAGAACGTTTTCCTCAGTCCGGAGTTCCGGAGGTTTATCCGAACCCTCTCGATTCTCTGTGTGCAATTGTGAAATTTCCTGAGAATTCCAACAGTTTGCTTCTCTTTCTGTAAGTCCAAAAGCAAAACTCGTTTCAATTCCTCTCTTTTTTAATGTTGTTCAGTATCTTCTTCGTCAAAGACTTCACCTAATTTTATGTCCATGTATGCACGTGTAGGATCATAAGAACTTGCTGAGGCTATGGTGCTTACAAACTTCGATGGAGCAGGCGTCGGATTCGGTATGCATAACTCGTCATATACCCTTTAAGTTAGTTGTGGATATGCTTCTGTATATTATTTTTGGGATAATTCTATATCGTCTTTGTGGGTTGCGTCTAGGTTTCGGAATTGGCTGCGGATTCGGCGTAGGTTGGGGCTTTGGAGGTGTGTATAAGATTCTCCTTCTGCATCTTTCGTTTTCTTTATTAGAATTTGGATGTTATGTGATGGGCCTGCGTTTTGTTTTTTTTTTTTTTTTTTCGGGGTTTTTTCCTACTTCTTTTTTTCCTTCGTCTTTTTGATGTGAGAGAACGTTTCCAATTAGGGTTTACATCAGATGTTGTGTTGGAAACAAAATTCTGAGCGAAAATGGAACTTTCTGATCCTGATGGGCAGTTTAGAAACACGACCTTCTGTTATGTTATGTTTGAGGAATTAGAAGGGCGGTCTCGATTTTAGTTTTCTGATTGCTTGATTTGCCGAATGATACCGTGAATCTCATGTTAAAACTGAAGTTCTAGTCTTGATCAGGCTGTGTGCAATTTCATTTAAACAGTTCCCCAACTTGTAAGCCCAATCGTAGGATCTTTTGATTATCTTTTCCCAAAAATTGGGTAAATGAATGACTCCTCGACATCAAAATGTATGATCAGATAGTGGCATTTGTTTTTACCCAACAATAGCATACAACAGTAACAACATGGTCAAAGAAACATGAATATTCTAATTTACACGCAGAATTCTTATGTTGGGATTTTTGTTAGGTCCTTTTTTATGTTGCCAAACAACATTCATTGCACGGTGGGTGGAAAATGGAATAATACGAGTGTTTGTTGAGTGACTACCTCTTCGTTAATATTTTGCAATATCGAGCACTTAATTTTTATAATGTGGAGGCTTCTCTTATGAAATCATCAGTTTGGGTATTCTGGGGTTCTATAGCTGGAAATAAGAGGATTGCAAATATAGAGTTCTGCATGATTGTATTGTGGTGTCTAAGCACCTCTTGCAAGATTAATGGGAAGCAAGGATAGCCAACTCCTTCAGTGATCCAAAGGGGTGTGATGGAACATGCTAAATCAAAACATTGCTTAAGACCAACTTGTTATGCCAATCTCGTAGTTGAGAAAACAACTTGGCCTACGCCTTCATATCTGAGTGTCTCAACTGGGCTTCTTTTTGTCTCTTGTTTGTTGGTGTAAATTAACCTAGACTATGGCTAAGAATGAGTATACTGTTGGCTTTTCTTAATTGGTCCAAGTACTGAATCTGGAAGCCTGTAGTTGCTTTCATTGTTTTCTGAACAATGTGTGAATTAACGAATGAAACTCCACTGCTTGAAACCAAATCACGTTCTGATCATCAATGTAGGAATAAGAGTGGCAGGCTACTGGTCAATTGCACACTTGAATTGCAGTTTGAGGAGAATTTGGCACATCGGTCTAGAGTTGAATGTAACATATAAGTGGCACTAAAGTTATGTGAATGAAGAGCTTGTGCTGAGTTGAAGTTAAAATTCGATAGGGTTGCTTTGAAGTTACCTTTTTGTTATGGCACAAAATTGAACTAATAAACAATCCTTTCCAGAAAACGAGTGCAGTAAAAAAGGATGCCTACAAGGATGCACATGTTCCATGCATACATGGAAGTTGCAATATATTGATGGAAGTTGGGATGGGGAAAGTCATCTGAGATGGCTTTTACATTAGGAAGACCAATCTGATTTGGATTGATGGTGCGAAGAGGGAAAAAAAGACATGGATTAAGGACGGAGTAAAGGACTAAATTGTGTTAAGTAAAGACAGGGTTTGAATAGAGCTAACTAGAAAAATCAGATCCTTGTAACTAATCGCAAATAGTGGATTTTGCAGTAGTTAATAATGGTTGTCTGATGATGTTCATCCCCTAGTTTCTCTCGTGATTTGTAGACTATGAAGCACAGATACGGATACAATACGATACAGATACGCGGATACATGATTTTTCCAAAAAGTCGGATACGATACGTTAGGGGATACATTGAATATAAAAATATAAAAATATATTATATACATATAATTTGTTTAATTCCTAATATCCCACTTCGGAGTGTAATATAGGAGCTTTATGTGCAATAAACTAGCAATATCAAGCTAAAACCAAACCCAAATTCTCATCCTAAATGGGCATGAATATCAATGAAAAACTTTTACTGTGCACTGAATTTGTCGAATAAAATATAAATACACAAAACCCTTCAGTTTGGTACAGCTTTTTGTGATAATACCCAGATAAAAAAAAAATTAAAAAACAAGATCTGGCCAAGAAAATCAATAACAATAACTGGATTTTTAAATACCTAATATTTAACAATGAGAGAGAGAGAGAGAGAGAGAGAGAGAGAGACTTACAGGCATGAGATATCTCCAGAGGCAGCAGCTTCTAAGCTGATTGTTTGAGGAAAAACACTTATAAAGTCCTAATTACACTTGTAAGTTGTAACCCACATATTTCAAGTACCAACATATTTACCCCCGCGCGTATCCGAAACGTATCCTAGTGTATCCAAAACGTATCCGAGAGTATCCAAAACGTGTCCGAATTAAAAAAAATAAATTTAAATTATTGATACTCTAAAAAACGTATCGGATACGTATCCGGAGCGTACCCGAGCATATCCATATCCGATACGCGTACGATGCGTGATACGGAGGCCAAAATATAGTATCCGTGCTTCATAGTCTGTGGATAATATTGGAGAAAAACTATGTAGCATACTTCCTTGTACATAATGGGATGGCATCCTGAATAATGAGATTACATTGGTTGTGTTTGATGATGTAAACTCTAGTTTTTGGATTCCTTTATGATTATGTGATACGGGTGTGTCTACTAAATTTGGTTTTCAAATGGTAATGCTTAATGGTTTAATGTCTGATTACTATGGAGGAAAGGGTTGTTGATAATACTGGAAAAGCTCTAAGACTCACGTTCTCTTTTTCATGGAGTGTTATTGCGGGAATGACTTCGATGCTCATCAAGCAACTAGGGAAACAAAGGGTTGGACTGATATTGTTCAGCTTGCCTTTTCTGGTATTCGGAATTATTTGAAGTTAGTACCTGGAAGTATTTGAAGTTCTTTGGCAGCCTACTTAACAAGGAGTCTGGCAGCATAACACAAAGACTCCGTAATTTTGTAACTGAGATTGATTTGGTTAATTTGCAAAGCACTTAAGAATTAAATGCTTAGAAATTCAAAGGAAGATATGTGTGCCGGTGTGCGCACATTAAAAGGTGATAGTGGAGGATTCTTTTCCTTGCGTTGTTATTGGGTGACTCATGAGTAGATCCTTATGTTGTTATTGGCTGACTCATGATGCTATCTACGCTTCCTATACGTTGGTCCTAAACTTAGTTCCACGAAGTGGGAGTGGGGGCGGGGACAAAGAGTGGATGATTGTAGAAGTGTGGAAGCGCCGTCAGGAGCATTTAGGGAAAATTAATTAAATATTTTTATGTCTTTTAAAATAGTTAAATGTCAAAAAGAAAATATTATTCTACCTCTTAGATTGTAGAACATGAAATTATTTATACTTTAATACGAGATTCCAACTGTTCTCCATATCTTAGTTGCAAGAAGGCGGGGCGGGAGCGGTATTCGGGCGAAGGATTATAGGAGTTCCTCTTTCAGGAGGGGGAGCCTTTAGGAATGATACATGAAAATATAAATATGTAATGCAAGTAAATATCAGTATGCCTCATTCATGACAATTGCAAAGATTGTTTTTAGTAACCAAGTAATATTATGGTTATATAAAGTAATTGAGCAAATTTTACGTTAATATTTTCTAATATCATATCATTACTTTGTCTTTTCTCTTGCTCGGTATCTTTTGTTTTTGTTTCTTTTGGGATTTGTATGCCTAAGAGGCTCTATCTTAGTTGGGAGCGGGTTCCTTTCTCAATGGGAGTGAGGTTCTAGGAGGGTCTTGACTTGGGGGGAGCAAGGTTCTCAGGTGTATTCGCCACCCACATAGGAGGTTCCTGCAACTAAGGTCCTAAATTTAGTGATTTGGATTGTGATGCAGAACAAGATATTTTCACATTTATAATTGATTCAGTCAAAGAACTAGCAAAAAGCTTTAACACCTTGATATGAAGAAATGAACTAGTTTGAACCAGTGGCGCTCTCTATTATGTTTCAGACTTTTTTTTTTTTTTTTCAGTTTTTTATGGGATTCCCTGTTTGAAGGCTTGATCGATTCATTCATTTTTTTCGGGAAAATTCAGGGAAGAATATCGATCAAGCCCTTACCGAAATCCAAATGAGTTGATTTTTTTCAAGATTCTAAAACTCGCTAGGCGCTCCACCTTCTAGCTTCCAAGGCAAGTACTCGGTGCCTAATCGGGCGATTAGTCGAGCTAGTCCGGCTTGTCACGAGGGGTCTTCTATTGCCTAGGCGGCAAGTATTTGGCCTTCTAGACCTTCTTTTCGAACACTGGATTTTTTTGTAGGGACTCTTAAAAACATGTTTTAAACAAATTGAACGGCCCCGATCATGTGCGGGAAACCCCCAACGGGTCCCCTACAGGGGGTGTATAGTTGGTTTACACCAAATATTGTACCCATAGTTTCTTTGGTTTTAGACCTTTGTTTAATTTTTCAGCTGTTTATGATATACCCTGTCTTGGTTTCTTTGCTAGGGCTAATGCCCACATTGTGCTGGTAGTACGAAGCTCTCACGTCAATAGCAGCTTCTTTGCTAACGGATGGTTTTTAATTTGATGCAGGAATGCCTTTAAATTTCTTGGGTCTTGGTGCAGGTAAACAAAAAATTACATTATGCAGCAATTTTTTTGCACACAACAAATCACTCAGAAATAGGTTTACTAGAAAGTCTTTCTTACCTTTTCCCAATGCCCAATAATCTTTCTTACTATTGTTCTTGTTATGGACGGAATAATTTGATCATGCTACTGGATTTGTAGGTGGAGGCTGTGGAATTGGGCTCGGCCTTGGATGGGGATTTGGGACAGCTTTCGGCAGTCAGTATCGGTCATCTAGGGTTATGTTTCAAGGCATTGAGTTTAACAATCAGAGCCAAACTGATATTAAAGAGTCCAAAAATTCATCGAGAACCTCTCAGAATAGTCGTGGTGCTCAATAATTTCAATAAGTTTGTCCAGTTATTAGATTTCGGTCTCAAACATGGTACGTTTTAGCTGATGTTTGTACCTGAATTTGAACTTAAAAAGTTGTTTGTTGATTTTATGTTGAACAGTGAAAGATAGATTGAATCCTGCGAGGTTAGTGCACGACTGCTATGAGAAGAAAAACCTTATCATCCATTTGAAAACACAGAGCTTCATTTCTGAATTGGGATTCTCTCCATTTGAAAACAGAGGCTTAATCTTCCAATAATATAAGCTTCATTTTGATATTCGATTCGAGCTCTTGAATGATTTGGTAGATTGTTAACTACTACTAATAAAAATGGTTGAACACGGAAATGAAAGAGCCACGCTTTGGTTCCGTTACCATCATCGTTTATAATGATGGATCCGGGATCCTGTGGTGCAGTGTTGCACTACACGGTTGTAATGTGGCATCCAAACCGTTGGTCACGCAATTAACGGCTCGGATTTCATCTCAGCACTTGCACGATGTGAGTCGTTTATTGCCGAGATGAAATCGAAACTGAGATCAACGGCTCGTGTGCTGCTTTATAATGATAGTATTTGTGTTTAGTCTTAGGAACATTCGTCAAATCTACTTTTCAAACCAAAATTGTGGGATGAGAATCGCATGCCAAGTGAGAGCTACAAGGTTGGTAACACCCCTACCAACCCGGAAAATTATTATTTGCTCTTGGAGCACTGTTACGAAGTGTATGTAGCGGTGTTTCAGGAGCCTTGTCTACCGCATATTTGTGTGGATTCCACCACTAAGTATGTGGATTTTACAAAAATATGTGGTGCAAAAAGCTTTTGAAGCACTGTGTGACGGTGCTCAAAAAACACTGAATAATCACTCAACCGGAGAGAGTAGTTCTTTAGGTATTGCAATTCCCAGCGTTGTGAGGACGACGTTTTATCGCCCATAACTACTTTCTCCGGTTGAGTGATTATCGGCCACCAATTAACCAATTTGCGATTTTTTAAAACATAATCAATTAATTAAAACGCGTATTTTGTTAACTTTTATTTCAAAACTACGTGAAAAACGTGTTAAAAAATCACGGTTTTTTAAAAAGCATGTTTGCGAAACACGCTTTCTGCGTTGGTTAAGACGGATTAACCAAAAATTAAGTTAATCCTAAAAATGTGTTTCCAAAACACGCTTTCTGAAAGCGTGTTTCCACATTCAAAACACGCTTGGAAACACACCTTCATTTTGAAAAAAATGGGACCAAAATAAAATAAAATAGAATAAAATAAAACTCATTATATCTTTTTTTCTCTCAGTCAAAACAAACAAGTGTTGATTACATATTTGATTGACGTTTTGAAATCTTGTTATGCGATGATTAATTGGAATCAGATTAACTTTTTTTTTTTTTTTTCCCTCACTAGCTTTTAAGTGCGGCTCAACTAATTTCAATTTATATCGATTAAAAATAAAATAAATTTCAGGAATAGGGTCAACGCTATGACTCGTTTAACGTGGGGATGGTTGGCGGAAATCCCGAGACTTGGAGGTAGTCATCACTAGACCAACTAGTTTAAAAAAAAAATAATGGAAAAAAAAAATAGCATATCAATATACCCCATTATTTTTGAATTGGCTCATAATGAATTGCCAGAATCATGTTCTATATAAATGTCAACCATTTATCAACGTGGCCACTAGTTCCATTAATTAATACTGACTAATTGGACAAGTCAGAACGACGTGACAGATCATTGGTTGAATAACCTATCATATTCCAACCATCGAGCGACTAATTAATTCAACCCGTGACAAATCATTTAGTCATGGAATAGTGAATTGGTAATGTGACAAGTCATAATTGGGTCACAGGTTGTTATTTAATGGCAAGCCACGGATTATGATTTTTTTGAACAATGCAAATCAAATGTAAAGAATGGTAAGACATTAAACAGTGTAATCCAGCTATGTGTATAAAAAGGAGAAATAAGTATGATTTGCTACTTCATCATTTCATTGTATAGCATATAACTAACTATGAAGTATCCAGTCTCTTCTTATCAAGCCATGAGGAATTCTGACTCTCATATTAAGCAAATAATTAACCAATCCCTCCTGCACTTGAACGCTAAACTTCCATTCTTCTTGAAGACCAAAGTAGTAATCTTTAGGGTTGCTTTTTTTGTCACGACCCCAACCCGTCCCTATAGTCTTAAATCATAACAAAATGCTGGTGAAACCATCACCAAGGCCATAACACGGTATTAAATATCTCATAAGCGAATGACCGAAAGGGACTTGAGAGTTAAGCAGCGGAAATTACACCTATATTAACATTCAAAAACCATAACGTGCTTTTACATCAGGATCTTAAACTCAAAGTACATCCCAGAGCGGTGCTTGCAACACCATCTTACAACTTTTCTACAAATTTACAAATATCAAAAGTACAACTTCCTAACTACATCTCCACATGCACATCCCATCAACAAAAAGAGTTCCATGCCACACTCCTATTTGTCATTGCCTGAAAGGTGGGAAAACATTTACATAAGCCAAAGCCCGCACGAATGATTAATACACAAGCCACATACTTCCATGGACTATATAAAAACATGCTTTAAAAATAACCAAAATCAAGCTTCACATATTCCAAAAGGAATCCATAATTCGCAATATAATTTATAATGCACATCCCTCTCTAATTCACATCGCACCAGGCGTCCCCGGTGTGGATAAGCTAGACGTCTATCACATTATCCCACAATATACACAAACACATCTTGCTAGCCTTTCAGAAAATTAATAGCAACAACTTCATGAATTTCTACAGAGCTCTATTCATAGAATCAAGGTCCGAAATTTTTACTCAACAAAGATCAACCCATAGAGGAACTCTCAGTAAAATTTTCAGAAAATTATGAGTTGTGTAACCCTGTCAATAAAATACCCAAAGTCAATACATGCCCTAAAATCTGCAGAATTCAAAAGATAAATGAACTGAATGAATTCACCTAAAATTCACCAAGAACTCTTTCAAAACTCCATAATCAAGGGTTTCTATGGTCTCTAAGCATAAACCCTCTTATAAAACATGAATTGAACATGAAAATTTATGAAATCAAGTGTAGAAAAGCATGAATTACCAAGTAGGGATTCAATTCTAGTCAAGCTAAACCTTCCTCTGATTTTTCCCTTATTTCCTCCTCTTCTCCTTAGCCGAACTCTCTCTCTCTTTCATTCCAAGCGGTGGTATGGATGAGAATAGAAGAAAACGTAGAAACGTCTGTTGTTTTATTAGGCTTATAGGAAAATTATCTAGTGTAACCCCACCCATGTGCTCCTATTTTGTTTTACTAGCCATTCTAGGGAAAAATCATCCCACGTGGTCATGTATTTGTATTCCCAGGTGCCAAATCACATTAAGCAATAACACAAAGACACTTATGCACAATTAAACACAAAATTATGTTAAGCTAATTACCCGACACAATTAAATTATAAGCACGATTAAGGGTCAAGGGTATCACACCTTTTTTTCTTTTTAGTATGGGTCCTTGAACTTGGGAAGTATCCAGACCCTCAAAACTTGATTTTCTATTTGGCATTGTGATACAAGTAACTCTCAACTAAGAAGTGTTATAAAGAAATATCATAATTTCAAAATTAATTTATAGACAAATGATTTGACCTTTCTTAGAATCCGACCGAACAACGTCAGTTGGGGACCAATCTTAGACTGTGATAACCCGATTTTCGTCATAAAATTTGAAATGTTATTTTCAATAATTTTCCTCAAAATTCTGACACCGCGGTCAAGCTTAAAATAATTTTTATAGTTGACATTAATTTTTTGGGATTTTTCTGAGAACGAATCTCGGACAGCGTAACCGGGCACGGACCGGTTACACATCGTCGGTGTGATATTTCCTTTCTTTCCCTGGTTTATAATTTCGATGACCACATCCTGCCATTCTAGCCTTATCTTCTAAATGATTTATAGACAAAATATTGGTTGAATTAAAAGTAGAATGGGGTACCCTTATTTAGTTTGTCTGAAACTTGTCTCATTTTTCCATTTTATAATCAACTCACGATCTGATAACTTTGCTACCTTTCACTCCCACCAAAATACTCTTTAATACTCTCTCTCTTATTCTTTCCAAAGACTTCTCCTACCACACCTCATTTCAGCCAATTCCATTGCTATCTCCATTGCCGACCAACTTCTGTTCCGCCGGATACCCAACAAACTGTTTTTGTTCACATTCGGCAGCTCCCTCTCTCTCGTTATTTAGGTAAATTATTCCTCCTACTTGACTCCATGATTTTCTGTTTAAAAAAAAGAAAAGAAAAGAAAAGAAAAGAAAAGAAGCATGGGACGTTTGGCAGCTGTGGTGGGAAGATTCCAACGTTGCGTATGACCTTCCTGGAACTTACTCGCGCCTTCTGCCAAGCAACCCTGCACCAGAGAGCAGCGGTTAGTGTCACTCGGGCCTCTTGCCCAAGGACACTCCGACGATCAAGTCAGTCCACAGAAGGAAAGAGTACAAAGAGTAGTAGATCTCAGATTGTGTGTGTACCTCTAGGGTTTATCCCTTGGTATTTATAGATACCCCTGTACTTGCTCTCTAAGTCATGTGACGTCACCCACTCACGTCCGCGGTCACGTGACCCGGCCTATCGCGGGATGCCACATGGTCACCTAGAGGCTTCTAGAAGCCTCCTTCACAGTACCAGCTGTCCCTCGGCACGTGTCCCTTGTAACCGCCATTCTGACCCGACTGGATGCGCTCATGGGTCGGGCTATAACTACCCGACCCATACACCGCTTGGCCCAATAGGTCTATACTGTGATCCGGAGACTTGCTGATTATTCGGCCCAATAGGTTGCACGTGTTACCGTCGGCCCAGCATGACCATATTCGCGAGTCTATTTGTATTATGTACGGCCTTGATATCTGTCGGCCAATAATGATATATTCGGCCCCCACAGCAGCCATGGTCACCACTGCCATGACTACCCGAAGTCCTTTTCCTTTTCTTTAATTCTTCTGACCCCTTCTATTTATTTAGGTGTAGTATTAGTTGATAGGATTTTTTTGATTGTTAATTAGATGTTAACAGTAAATAGTTATATGATCAATAACAGGTTCGAGTATTGGCCAGTAATTCGTACACGTGATTTAGCTTTGGTTCACACTACCGAGGTGAGTTACGAATATACATTGATTGCATAGTTTATTTTTAAAATGTTTTATGAATTCTGATTTGTAAATAATTTGTTATAAATACGTTGAATATGTGGAAAATAGATGTCTCGGGTGGAAGCATCATAGTGCAAATGAGCACAATTTGAAAATGAAAATTTTAAGATAAACGTGGGATCAATTGAAAAGGACAAAGTGAACGGACTATATTGTTCGTTTTGGCAAAACATCTGGGCGTTGAGTTTTGGTGCCTAAAAGAGAGGATATATCCGGGTATCCTATGGACTTGATATCATTTCCCAAACGGTGGGGTCGCTCCCCCAAACAGTTGCCGGTTTCCGCCCATAAAAGATGTTATTACGGTTTGGCAGTTTTGAGCCTGAATAACTGCATATTTGATTAAAATACGGTTTGGTAGTTTTGAGCCTGAATAACTGCACTTTATTAATTTACAGATTACATTTTCAAATCTAGGAATCACTTTTAAAGTTAATTTTTGTAAACTAATCCCATGTTAATTATGGAATCTCTGTATATCGTAATTCTCACTGAAATGGTTTTGACCATTTCAGGACAACAGGGATAAAAAAGGGCTGGCTCACTATTATCGTGGGTTTATTCCGGGTGCAAGTGTGGTTGTTTCTTCTTAAGTAATTTGGAGTGGATTTGTAAGAAATTATGAGTTTGTACACTTATGGGTTTGTAAGTTTAAAAATATGTTTGATTTGGTGGCACCAGATGGCCACAGGCTTGTAATAATGCCAATGGGCAAATTTCATATTTGTTACACTTTGTGGCAGCTCTGAAGATATTTATTTAAATAATTTTTTTTCTCTAAATTAAAAGCTTGGTCGTTTTATAAAGTTTTTACAAATTTGAGTTAATAAAGGCCTGGGGTGATTTTAGTCACTGGCCGGTCACGGATTCTTATCGTTAAAGTTTGGGTTGTGACATAGACATACGAATAAGGCTATTGTATAAAGACTGAATAAGATAGCATATACGAATAAAATTGTATAAAAGGTGATGAATACAGTTATATCAATACCAATGTTAGATGTTGACTTGATCATCCATATGTTGATACTAAATGATTGATCAGATGTCGTTGTCTGATTATGAGTCTTTGCGTGTTTTGTAGGAGCACTGGATTATTTCGTGTTGTAATGGCTGACATATCAAGGAAGAAATTGGGATGCAAATCAATTTGTATGTTGAAGGGTTATCAACCCAATGAAGTATTGTTGTTAGGTTTGCAATTCTGTTGGTTTTCTTGTAGGTTGAAGTTTTTAATGAGTATTGTTGTTTGATCTTTTAATGAAGTACCGTTGTTAAGTTCAATTGCAACTTTTTGGTAACAAAAAAACAAGAAAATATATTAGTCATCGCATAACAACATTTTAAAATGTCAATCAAATATGTAATCCACATTTATTTGTTTGTTTTGACTGAGAGACAAAAGAATAATGAGTTTTTTTATTAAAATAATTTGGCCCCGTTTCTAGTTTCTTGTTTTATAATTTTACTATTTCTTTTGTTTGGAAAGATTTTGTTTTTCGAAAGCCAAAAAGGGACAAGGAAAAATGTGTTTTTTCAAGAAAAAAGGTTTTTTTTTTTTTTTTTTTGGGGATGAAAGTGTGTTTTGAAAACACGCTTTCTGACACTTTTAGGATTAACTTAATTTTTGGTTAATCCATCTTAATCAACGCAGAAAACATGTTCGCAAACACATCTTTTAGAAAGCGTGTTTTGTAATCACCTTTTCACGTAGTTTTGGAATACTGTTTAAAAATGCGCGTTTTAATTAATAAAGTTAAAAATATCACAAATTAGTTAATTGGCCAGATGTCGATTCAACCTGCCCTGTCCCGAATCCACCACTCCCTGCCTCGACCTGGATGGGTATTTATGAATTTTTTCGAGTATAGGGTCGGGGTAGGGGGAGAATTGAAAAAACCCGACCGGGTTAGGACAGGGTTAGGGTAGACATTACCCCACCCCGAAATTTTTGTATGCGTAAAATTTTATTTTTAGTCTTATATTTTTACCCTTACAACTAGAATCCCATATTATATATCAAGTATTTTACATCTTCCTTATAGATAGTAAATGTTGGTTAAGTTGTAATTGTTATTTTGTGAACTTTTATTATTTGTCCTCACTAATTTAAAATGATTCAAACCGTGAGTTCATCTTAAAATGTTTTAATATGCGTACCTGAAAAAAATTAGCTTAATCTGATATTGGTAATAGTTTTTTTTAGAATTCATAGGTCGAAACACTTAATTTCAGATTAATGATTTTTTGATATTATGTGGAGCCTATTTTGGGTGATGCATTCAAACCACGAGTTTATCTTAAAATGTTTTAATATGCGCACATGTAAAAAATTAGCTTAATTCAACGTAACCATTTATTATTGGGTGCCAAGCAAAAGGAAAAAAGAAAGCACAAATGGAGGACCACCTTGCCTGGGCAAACCGACTGGGTTTTGATGGTTGGAAGGGGTGATAACGGCATTCACCGACTTTTGAATGGAGGTTATGGAGCGCACGAGGTAGCAGCCGTTCCCTCACTCACCTGCCTAGAACTGTGGTGGTTTTCATCTAATGGTTCAGATTCATCTATTTTCTGATTTAATGACTTTAGTGGGACACCAATGCCCCAATACCACGTTGGGGCACCATAAAAATATTCAAATCAACCGTTCATCACGCTTTAATCTGACGGTCCGAGCCGTTTAATATGTTGAAACTAATGTTTTTTTAAATCTGTACAAAAGTTTAGATTAGTGATGGCGTTTTGTATCTATCTTTCCATGCCCCATCTGCCCTTCTTTTCCCATTTTTAGATTAAATATATCTCTATATATTTGTACATCTACTTCCTCTAGATTCCGCGGTCTCTCTCTCTCTCTCTCTAAACCTCAACTAACAAAGATGGAGAAAGAAAGAGTTTTCACCCTTTCACAGGTTGCTCAACACAAGTCCAAAAATGATTGCTGGTTCATCATCAATGGCAGAGTACGTACTATAATTTCTTTCCCCAAAGAATTTCTCCTGTATTTTTTTTTTCTTAATTCTAAATCAGCCATAGTACAGTCCCCAAAAAAAATCACCCCGAATTCAAAATGAATGTATCAGATTCACTCGGGAATGTAGACCCATCCATTTAACTTCTGCGTGTGTTTGGAACCGGGAAAGTAATGGAAAAAAATAGAAAATTTCAAAAGCTTAATTTTCTCTCCAATTTCTTATATAAGTTTCCGTCTTTTATAATTCCCCTTGCTTTCGTTTCCTTCCATAAGTTTCAAACATAGCCTAAGTTATTTTCTGGAACAAACAAGGTTAGAAAGGGCGACCAGCATTATGGTCCCATTGAGCGTCACCTCAATGCACGTTCCCGATAAAGATTCTCTCACACCTACGAATCTGCCTCCTTTGGGTAAAAAACTGGTTTTTGGTTTTTTGGTTTTTCTATTTTGTCCTTATTCAAATTTTTTTTGCATTCGTTAGTTTTTCATCAAGATTTTGTGGTTTCTGGATACCTCTCGACGAGACGAATCTAACAAGTATAAATTTATTGTCAAAACTCAAATTTTTTTGAATAAAGCCAAAATAGGTGGATTATTGGCCAATAATCCACCTATTTTGGCTTTATTTAAAAAAATATTTAGTTTGACCATAAATTTATATTTGTTAGATTCGTCTCGTCGAGAGGAATCTAGAAACCACAAAATCTTCATGCAAAACTAACGAATGCAAAAAGAAATTGAATAAGGACAAATGAAAAAACCAAAAAACCAAAAACCAGTTTTTTACCCAAAGGAGACACGAGAACTACTAGCACAAGTGGGTTCAAACTCACGACCCATAAAAAAGGGGTGGAATTTCACCCCGCAAAAAAAAATTTCAGGTGGTGGACGTGACCAAATTTCTGGAAGAACACCCGGGAGGAGAGGAGGTGTTGATCGAGTCGGCCGGAAAAGACGCAACCAAGGAGTTTGATGATATTGGCCATAGCAAGGCTGCAAAACAATTGCTCCTCAAATACCAGGTAGGGTTCCTCCAAGGTTACAACCGCAATGAAGGCGCCGAGTTTGAAGCTGAGACTAACGCTGCTGCTTCTAAGGAATCCAACAAGCCTAAAGAGATGAAAGCGTTTGTGATCAAGGACGATTCGGTGCCGAAATATAAGGCTTTTCTCGAGTTCTTTGTTCCTCTGTTTGTCGCTGGATCTTTCTTCGGCTACCGGTACCTGACCGGAGCAACCCAGATCGGATCTTAATGATCAGGCGATAGTATATTGGAATGGTATCTTTTGGTCTTGAATCAGCATGAGATATTGTGATCTGTTTTTAATGCTAAGTATGTCGAAAAAATAAAAATTGGGATCGGATATCCAATTCTTTGGATTCGGATCTGGATTATGTTAATCGGATATACATAAGTTGGATTTGAGTTGTTTCGGATTCGGGACCGGTTCATTGATATGCCTATGTGTTATTACATGTTTTCGTGTGTGAATTGTGTTGACAAAGAAAACAGTCAAGAAAATGCAATATAAGAAAGGAATGAATCAAATAAGGTAAAACTATCATTTTCCTTTTCCTAGAAAATTGCTTAATGAATCTGATAATCAAAATAGTGTTAGCAATTGTTCGAATGGTAAATGCAGCATATTAATGTGTATTTATCAAACAAAATGTGGATTTTTTCATTGCACCTGCCAAACTTCGACAAGGGGACATTCCGTGTTCGTATTCCATACAACAGTGCTACATACCCATAAAATATACCTTGAAAATAACCAGAATTTGGATTTCAATAGCTCAGATTCAATCCCATTGATGAATCTGAGTCAGTGAATTCAAATTCTGGGTAAACGTTATGGGTACTGAGTATTTCCCATTCCGTATTACAAAAGCGTATCCATTTTGTTATCAGACAGTCTGGGACGTAGAGGTTCGCTTTCATGATTTTTTATTTTTATCGGCAAATATCTTGATGATGCTCTAAAATTATAGATCAAAGTTGAAAAAATATCATATAAAACAACGAAAAACATCCAAAAAGTCAAGTCTATTGATGTAAAAATTATGCCCCCATATAGTGAAAATTAAGAACATTACCTAAACACACCTTGTCAAAAGTCACCTAAAATTGAGACCAAACTCACCAATGTCTTTCCACTTGTTTCCACTTGTTTCATTACCGAAAATTGTTTGGATCAAGCCCTTCCGGGTATTTTTTTTTTCCGAATCTCCGCGTAGGCCCTTAAAAATGCATTTTAAAAACATTGAACGGTTCGGATCGTCAAAATTTGGTCCGGAAACACAAAAAAAGCCTAGGTCCGCATGGAATCTTCCCATAAGGGACCCTTATTGGAAGTTTATCCTATATATATATATATATATATATATATATATATATATATATATATAGGATCAACCTCTAATGAGGGATCCCTCATTTTATTTAAATGAGGACCTCATGCTTCTCGACCAAATTTCGACAATCCGAACCGTTAGATGTGTTTAAAATGTATTTTTAAGGTCCACCGCGAAGATTCGTCCAAAAAAATACCCGTAAAGGCTTCATCCGATCAGTTTTTGTTAAAAACGTTATACTAGTTTAATAAAGTAAAGTTTGGATAGAGAATCTGATTTTTTGAGTTTTTAATAAAGTGACTTGCTAAATTGTAAAAGGTGTTTTTGTGGTTAAATTTGATGTTTTTTTTGTTGAGACTGATGAGGATGCTCTAAAGGATTGGAACCAGCTCGCCAAATGTACCTACTTCCCACGGGGGAGACAAATCACAGGGAGAGATATAGTTTCCTCAAGTTTAGCCGCGACGAGGAAAAAATCAACCCGTGACCAAACTCAGTACCATTGACTCACTCACTGACCAAGCTTGATATGATCGATGAAAGAATAATCAAGAAGAATGCACGTCAGCACATGGAATCCCATCACCAAGATCCCCACTGGAGTGTCGGGGAAGTTTGGTAAGAAGTGAAAGCAAACGAAATCCATGACGAATCGTATCAAACGATGAAAATTCTACGAGAATCTGCAAACCCACCCCCCAATTTGATTGGGATGAAAAGAGCAGGTGAAAACATGATTTCAATAAGAAAATCTTGTATATTTACAGGGAAGGTAGTGTGAAGAGTGAGCTATATCTGATCAAGATATGCCCAGCAGGCACGCCAAATGACAGGCGCAATTAACGCGCGATGAGACTAGACCACATTAGATTGAAAGATGTGACAACGCACTCAATTGCGGAGTGATTGTGAACATGGTTCATTGATTTACCATTTTTATTATATCGAAGAAAAACACTAGCCTTGAATCGAAAATAAACCACCATTAAATAAAAAAAACACTGCCGCCATTAACAAGATCCGAAACCCACCGTCACCATACAACACAAAACAAAAGATTACAGTAACTAAATGAGATTGTGAGATCGATCAAGATTAAAAGATTACTCGTTGGGTTTTTCCGTCGCCGTCAAGACCGATCAATTCCGAGTTTGGCGGCGGTGCACCATGTGGTCAAATTGTGATGGAGCTCTATGCCGACACCACTCCACACACCGCAGAGAATTTTCAGAGCACTCTCCGGCCAAAACGTGATGGAGCTCTTCCCTTCCGATCTCCGGCCTTTGATCTCCAGCCTTTTTTACGTGGCGGTGGTGGTGGAATGTCAAATTAATTTAGAGATTTGATTTCCTTTTGAACAGATCAAATATTAATGGTATGATAATGGGATGATAATGGTATTGATTTATTAATGATTTGATTTCAATTTTGGAATGGGTAATGGTCTGCCATCCCCAATGGCATTCCATAAATTAAGTCTATTAAATGTAAAATTCTTATTATGACGTCAATTAAGGGAGGTTAGGATGTACAAATTAGTATAGAATATTTTATTAGTAAATATTAGATACTAATTAAGTACACTTAATAAGGGCAAAACCGTCATAATTCCTTTTTACAGGATGAAATCATAACTATTCAAACCACATAGGGAGGGATCATAACGATCTTTTTTTTAATAGGATGGCTAATTAAAATTCTCTTAAGCAATAAATAGTGGAGACTTTCAATTACCAAAAGTAACAAAAGAGAAAAAAATAATTTCCGACAAAAAAAAATATTCAGTACTATACAGGACAGTTTCAAAAAACATTTTACAGTATGACTTTAAAAAAATTACTAAAAACAATATTCATACACATTATAATATCATAATAAAGAAATAAGGACAAAATGGCAAACAATCAATGCATAATTCATTTTGATCATTTATCTCTCAAACACTACTCCTCTTGCAAAATGCATTTTGCCATTTATCCCAAATACCCTGTCAGATTCAAAATACATTTTGACCGTAATTTAAAAAACCAAAAAATCAAAAAGCCAAAATTTAAAAACTAAAAAAAAGTTCTCAAACACTCTCTAACAAGCCCTTTGGATGGTGAGAGAAGAAAGGGGATTCCTCTCCCTTACTGATGAGAAAAGAAAAGAAAGGGGAAGAATTTCTCCTCTCTCAACCAAACAAGTATGAGAAATCATTTTCTCTCCTTCCCATTCCGGTGCGACTTCAAAACTGATTTTTTATCACATATTTGACTTCTCCTCGACAAGAAGAAGACAACGGTGGAAGTTTGATGACAATCCGACGACAGAGTGGCCCGCATGTGTTGCCGACGTTACATTTCTCATCAAATCTCGCCACTTTTGGTGAGAAACGGAGAGGGGATTTCAGATTCTCGCCATTTCTCCTCCTCTCCCACACTTTTGGTCATCCAAACAACCGAGAGAAACGACTCCCCTTCCCTCTCCTTTCTTTTCTCTCCTTCCCCTCTATCCAAAGGAGCTGTAAATGTCCCTTGTTTTCAAAATTATCGTCAAAAATCCCCTCCCGTTACTTTTAACTTCCTGGCAGTTGGTTTAGTAGTACTATTTTAGTACGAGTCCCAACAACCAGAGACACCAACGAGGAGGATCAATTTTGTGAAGCGGCACCATTGTCGATTTGAGAGATCTCATAGAGTCTGGCCGACCTCTCTTACTTCATGCTACCAAGTGCCAAGCACGGCCACGCCAATGTTGTGAAGCGCCCCCCTTTCCCCTTCGCAACGCCGGTTCGTTTTTTTCCCACCATTGACACACATGTACAAAAACCTGCATATGCATGACCAAAGTATTAGCTCAAACATCACAATTTATCTTTTAAAAGAACATCTGACAACGAACCTTTGGCTTGAAATTAGAAATCCTCCTCCATGCCTTACAAAAGACCTTGAACGATATCCTCTCTACGAGGTAACAAACAAACGAAATTTTGACATGACTAAAGCACACAGACAAACGATGGTTTGGTGCTAAACGATGGTTTTGTATCTACCTTTTATTCCTACCCCTGTAACTGAATGGTAAGCTTCTAGCCAAAACTCTAATGAAACAATCATGTTTGGTTCCCAAAATGACTTTCGGGATTAATACTCTTACGGCCCGTTTGGATGAAGTATTAGTTTGAGAGGGATTAAATAGTAAGGGGTGATAAGATAGTCGGGGTGATTAAATAAGAAGGGTGGGCCCACAGTGAAGAAGGGAGGATTAAATAGTCCATGGTTTGGATGAGGGATGAAAAAGGAGGGATAAGGAGGGTGGATGATGTAAAAACCTATTAAACGACTATTTTACCCTTGTCAATGCCCATGCATTTAAATAATTATATAAATACGAAAAACGAATTTTTTTTTTTTTGCCATAATTTAACCAAACTGCTACTGTGGTAAATATTTTAACTACTTCAATTTTTGTTTGCCATAATTGGCCAAACTCCTAATCACGATTTTATTAGCTAAGCAAAAAAAATTTGGTCTGAAATTTGGTCCGAAATTTTGGTCCCAGTTTTTTGGCCAAACTCCTAATCACAATTTTATTAGCTAAGCAAAAATTTTTTTTTTGGTCCCAGTTTTTTGGTCCCAAAATTTTTTTTTGTTTGCCATAGATTGATTTCAGACCAAAAAAAAGAAAGAATTGAATTCAATTTTTTTTTCTCTCTCACGGCTAAGGCAGGATTTTGGTCCGAAATTGGAATTAAGGAGGGTAGGAAGGTAAAAGGGGGAGGATGAGAGGCCGGACTAAATACAAGCACCCCCCCTGCTTATATTTAGTCCGGCTTGCCCCTGATTATTTAGCCGGCGGCTATTTAGTCGGGGGGCGTTTTTGGTTGCCAAAGCATGGGCTAAACTCCTCATCCCCCTGGCTATTTAGTCGGGGTCCCTTGTACATCATCCAAACGACGCCTTAGGATTAACTTTTTATCCCTATATGTGGTGTACTATATATCCTCAAGGGAGATGGGATTGAGCAGGATTAAGCGGAGTGCGTGGGAAATTCATCTTAACGAGGTATAAAAAATACAAAATACCCTCAAATGTCCTAGGCAGTAAAATTCCTAAAAATTACAAAAATACCCTCTCTTCTGGGGATAATCCTGCGTCAGTCAAACACGGGATTGGAAAGAGTAGTAACTTGGTACCGGGACAAATATGTGAGGACATAACCCAGAACTTAACTACAAAAGCAATGAAAATCAAATATCATATGAGAAGTCGATTCTGTAAACTTACTTGGTGTGTCTTTAACCTCCTCTATATTAGTTGCTTTTGCTCCTTTGCTTCGACCACAGACGTAGAGGCAAGCGACGTTCGATACACCACTGGGTCTAGACTCTAGGGTTTGTGGGAAGGAGATGGCGTAGATAACGATAGGAGATGGCGATAGGAGATGGCGGAGATGATGATAGGAGATGGCGGCGTCCGATGTTCGATACACCGCTGCTCCTGTGCTCTGGGTTGTTTTTTCCCTTTGCTAGGTTTTTTATTTATTTATTTTTCCTTCAATTTGTTAGGTCACCTGTTGCTCAGGTTTTTTTTTTTTAATTCGTTAATCCTAATCTACTCTATCCTAGGAGACTTGGGGAAGGGGATGGGTGTTTATGGGAATCGAACCCTGCCCACATGCATGAGAGTATAAGGGAGGCAGGGCCGGCCCAGGCCCAAGGCCCACAAGGCCTGGGCCTAGGGCACTCCAAAAAGGGCCTATTTTTTGGGCACTCCAACTTTTTTTACAAATGGGCTAGACTAGGATTCTTTTTTTTACCCAAATAAAGAAAAAAACATTATTAGTTACAAAATAGCCCAAACTATTGTGGCCCAATCTAAAAAAAAAGGCTCAGAGATAAGTTATAAAAGGGCCTGAAGGCTAAACCTAATAAAAAAAATTAAAAAAAAATCTGAAGCTCCATTTGTTTCGACGTAAAATGTTTTACATGTAAAATAATTTTGTGGAAACTATTTTTTGTTCATTTTATTTTTCGGTGTTTGGTTAATACTTGACAAACATTTTTGAAAACAAAAATTTGAATCAATTATATGTAAGAATTATGTATATCGTATGTAGATGCTTATATATACTATATAATAAGTTTACTTTTTTCCAGTTGCATACAACAAATATACAAGGAGTCCCCCATTTTCTCACACTGATCTCCACGTAGGGAGAGAGTTCTTGTTGGTGCTGGAGAATACGTGAGGCTTGCCGCATGTCTTACAAAAATAACTTACTGAATTTTTTAGAGTAAAACGTTTAGTGTATTGGCTTTGTTGTATTGTGATTGTTACTGGAAAAAAAAATTAAGTGTTGTACTCTTAGGGCACATTTTTTAGGCCAGACCTAAGGCACTCCAAACCCTTGGGCCGGCTCTGAAGGGAGGCACCAACTGCACTCCACTCCACTTCGTAATTTTTTATAATTGATTCGTAACTTTTAGCGATCCAACGGTGGATAGCAAGGGTGCATATGATACACAACCTAAGAGGGGTGTGTATTGTAGCCATTTCCGGTTTTAAAATGCTAGCATATGGTGCTTCATGCTGCTTTACAAGAATTTGCCTGACAATTTGTTTCTGCATATGGTCACTATTCTAGCCATCATTTCTTGGCAACCTTTCCCAAGAAATGGATATGCAATTATTTGGTTGACATTTTCTATACATTAATTTGAACTGGAAATTGGACCAGTTTATGTGTAGCGAGATTAGTGAGACAAAGTCCCTTGGGTTATAATCCCTTGGTTTATCCACTGCCTCTGTTTATGGAAATGCAGTTGCATTCTTCTGATCATTGCGGCATAAATTCTTGGCTTTTGACTTTTTTGGTCCCCAAAGTATGCCCACCATTGCGTTGTGGTCCCCAAATTTTCAATTGCGCGATTTTGGTACCCAACATTTCCAATTTGTGTTCAATTGGTCCCTACGCCTCACGCCGTCAATTCTCTCTGTCAAAGTGAGGGGCAATTTAGATATTTCACACTACTCAATTTCTATGGCTGTGAGAGTGCCAAAAAAAAAACACACAACAAACAAGAACCACCACCACCATCTCCGGGACCACCATCCCACCATTTTTGCCACAACCACCACCATCCCACCATTTCTGCCACAACCACCACCATCTCCGGCACCACCATCCCACCATTTCTGCCACAACCACCACCATCAGCTACATCCACACACACACACGAAAAAACCTGTCGGTATTACACACACATAATACACGCATATATACAAAACTAAAACCCAATTAATTGAAACATCAAACCCAACTAATTGAAATCCCAAATCAACCAATTCCCTTTCACTCTCACCGATTGAACTTCAGACCCAACTAATTGACATCCCAAATCAACCAATTCCATCGATCGATCGATGAATGGCGGGGGTATCACTCAAGTGCGGTGACTGTGGGACCTTGCTGAGATCGGTGGAGGAAGCTCAAGAGCACGCCAAGGTTTGTTAAACGGCTACAGTGATGGGTGAGTAAAGGACGGTGACGGAGGAGACAACGGTGGTTGAGACGAGTTAAGCCGCTCATCTTATCTCTCTCTCTCTCTCTCTCTCTCTCTGCATGGGTATGTCAATATATGTAATTCTGTATATTTGTGTGTGAATTGGTTTTGATATTTTTTCGATTTTAGGGATTTGGGGGAGATCGGGACATTAGATGATGAGAGGGAATTGGTAGGGTGCACGTGATGGTCACGTGTGCTGGGAGTGGTGAAATACCTAATTCGCCCCTCACTTTAACGGAGCGAATTGACGGCGTGAGGCGTAGGGACCAATTGAACACAACTTGAAAACGTTGAGTACCAAAATCGCGCAATTGGAAATTTGGGGACCAAAACGCGATGGCGGGCATACTTTGGGGACCAAAAAAGCCATAAATTCTCTGATTTTTTTGTTTCTGCTTGTATCAGTTGTATGTTTCAGGATTGGTACATGTATCAACTTGCATACAATGGAGTGGCATTTCTCGGAAGTGAGATATTGGGGCTTTCAAGCAGCTCTGTTTTAAACAACTTGGATAAAATAATCCAAGCTCAGCTTGGCATTTCTCGGAAGTGAGATATTGGTGCTTTCAAGCAGCTCTGTTTTAAACAGCTTGGATAGACTAATCTATACCAATCACTTGTTATGTTTAGTGATTTCCTTGCTTCTATGTCTGGTGATTGATCACTTATGTTTTGTATCAGTTTTGAATCTTGGACTCTTGATACTATTGGGATTATATTCTTTCCTACCATTTGCGGTGGCGTTCATATTACGTATCACTGTTCCTCGTGTTTTGGATGATTGATGAAATTGGTTAAGATTTCCATTTTCTTGTAAAATTTGATACAAGGAGATCTCTATGTTGACATTGATTTGAATAATGCTTGTTAGATAAATGAACTCAATAAAACACCAAGGAGAATTTTTTGCAGTTCAAAGGAAAAAAAAAAAAAAAAACAGACCACGGGAATTTAATTTGAGTATAATGATGTAGAATTTCGTTGAACGGGAAGACATCACAGACCACTGCTTTCAACTGAAGAAAGTAACCAGAGCTAGCGTCTTAAGAAAACTTTGCGTGAAGTTTTTTTTTTTTTTTTTTTAGTGTTTACTAACAATTTATTTACCGTCGAGACAAACGACAGCCTCATCATCGGCCCAGAGTGAGTCATGGGGGGGGAATGGATACTTGAAACATTGGGCAATTTGATGCGGAGTGCTGGGGGCAATCAATCGTAACAAGATTTGGATCAAAACAGATCCGGACCTCCTGGAGATCTCCACTGCCATTGCATGAAAATTCGGTTTTTTTGTGGGTTTCAGAGTGAATTGCGATTTCGATATCAGATAGAGGTTTTCTTCCCCCACCAAAGAGAGAGTTGGAATCGAGAAGCTTGTAGACATCGTACCGGTCCTTCAACTGGACGCCCAACATTAAGTATTGGGTTTGGTCATAGCTTGATTGGGAACATCCCCCGTGCTTCTCCCACTCATTTTCCCAAAACAAATCATTAGAACCGAGTAGGTTCGGCCAACTCGCTTCTAGTCTTGGGAGCAAAACGGGGTCCTAAAAGATAAAGACATTCCTTATTAGTAGTAGAAGCAAGAATCATGCAGAATCGGAAATTGGCGTTGATGTTGACACACTGACATTTTTTTAACACACTTCAATCATAACAATCTCAATAAGTAAAGCTGCAACAGCAAAGGGGAAAAAAAAAAAACCTTTGGTGGTAAAAACAATGAGAAAAGGAAATTTATTTTTTTAATTTATTCCTAAAACTCCAAATTTTCTTAATTGCATTGTGGGTTGTAGGCAGAAAATATTATTTTCAAAATTATGAATAACTGCTAGACGATGAAAGACAAAATGACAAAATTCAAAACTAAAAGAGAGCAATTCACTGGGCCTACACATGCTTACCGTGATGGCCACGTAGGGGTTCGTCGGTAGAGGGCAAGACGACAAGGAAGTGAAATTCTGGGGCCAAACCCCGTGGATGGTGAAATTCATTGGCTGTGGAAGCTTTCCTTTTACCGTTGGAGGCCACTGGAGTGCAAGTTTGAAGTAATCGAATGACGGGGTGGCTGTTGGTAGAATAACAACCACAATTACAATTGATAGGAAAACCTTTAAATTATTCATGATCTTCATAAATTTCTTAGACGTGTAGGATTTATTGTTTTAATCTTCTTTCAAGGGCCCCATGTATTATAGAGAGGGGGAGACCCTAATATTGGAGAGCGCTTTGAGCATGAGTGCAGTTGGTTACGTAGCAGTTGGTCCACGAGACTCATACAGTACAAGCCCAAATAATTCATGAGCTATCAACCTATCACACATTCTACACTGAATTTCATGAGCATGAGAGTTTGACCACAAGGACTTGTTTTGGTAGAAGTGTTAATATGAATGACTATGGTTCCAAATTAGTGAATAAAAAGCAAACGTTGTTACTTTAGTTGAATCCATAATTCGTTGATAGTAATTAGTTATAGTAATTTGTTATTTGTTATTCATAATTTGTTATGTATCAATGGGTTCACGAGACTCATATAGTACATGACCAAGAATTTTGTAAGCTATCAGCCTATCACGCTATCTGACTACCAAATTTCATACGCATGAGAGTTTGACCACTCGTATTCGTTTCGGTAGAAGTGACAAGATGAATGATCATGTTGTCCTTTATTTTAGCTGAATCGATAAATCGTTAGACTAATTGGTGTTGTTGAGAATGAGTGCAGTTGGTTACGTATCAGTTGGTTCACGAGACTCATACAGTACAAGCCCAAGATTCATGAATTATCAGCCTATCACTTTCTGACTACCAAATTTCATGAGCATGAGAGTTTGACCACAAGAATTTGTTTTGGTGTAAGGTGCTGTTTGATAAAACTGAAAACTGAAAGCTGAAAGCTGAAAATTAAGTACTGAAAACTGAATGCTGAATTTTTTAAGTTGAAAAGCTGTTTGATAAAACAAATTAAGCACTGAATTAAAAAAAAAAATTTGGGTTTTAATTGTCTCTTAATTTTATTAATGGTCATCATGTATTTGTGGTAGTGGTGGAGTAGTGATTGAGAGGTGGCGAGGGTGGTGGCGATGGCAGTGGAGTAATGGTGGTGGTGGAATGATGGTGAGTTGTGGTGACAGTAGAGTAATACTGGTGCAGTATTGGTGGTGTAGTGGTGGTAGTGTGATGGTTATGGCGTGGTAGTGGTGGTGGTGGGCTCGGTGGAATGCTAGTGGTGGTGGTGAAGTGATGGCGGTGGCATGACAATAGTAGTGGTGGTATATGGGCAACGGTGATAGTGGCGGCGGCGGTGTGGCAGTGGTGGTGGTGGTAGCAGCATGGCGGCGGTGCAATGGTGGTGGTCATGGTGGTAGCGGCATGGCGGTGGCGGTGGTGCAATGGTGGTGGTTGTGGTGGTGGTATATGGGTAACGGTGATAGTGGTGGTGGTGGTAGTTGAGGTGGTAGGGCATGGCGGCGGCGGCGGTGTAATGATGGTGGTTGTGGTCGTAGCGGCATGGCGGTAGTGCAATGGTGGTGGTTGTGGTGGTGGCGGCGGCGTGGCAGTGGAGGTGGTGGTGGAGGTTGTGGTAGTGGTGGTGGTGGTGGAGGTTGTGGTAGTGGTGGTGGTGGTGGATGTTGTGGTAGTGGTGGTGGTGGTGGTGTAATGGTGGTGGTGGTGACAGCGGCGGCAGAGGTGTGATGGTTGATTGTAAGCACATAGGAATTCAGCCAGAATTAAGTAGCTCAAAGCTACTTAATTTTTATCAATTTTTTAGCCTACATTTTAAGTGGCACTTAATTTGTTAAGTAACATAAAATGTGGTTATCAAACCTACTTAATCACTTATTACTTAATTGATTCAGTTTTAAGTGCTGAATCTGTGTTATCAAACAAGGCCTAAGTGTTAAGATGAATGGTTATGCCGTCCAAATTAGTGGGTAACTAGCAAACTTACTAAAAAATTTTTTTTTGGTCAGTTAGGTGTCCAGGCATGCACATCTCAATTAATCTTGGGGACTAATTCCATAGCCCACTAGATGGCGGGTGTGTTGTGTGTGTTAAGGGTGCAATTAAGCCAATTGAGGCTAGGACGTATAGTTGGCCCTGCAAGTTGCATCTCACTATAGGAGGTTTAGAGTTCGAATCTCCCGACCTGGGTCTTGGTGTTATTCCTCTGGTCTTTTTTAGGTTATTTTTCCCCTTAATATGGCAATTATGGGTTGGTGTTATAGTGACTCTGGATTTGGTTTCGAAGCTTCCAACATGTGCATGTGTTATAAAGCAAACGTTGTTACTTTAGTTCCAAATTAGTGAATAAAAAGATAACGTTGTTACTGAAACTAAAAAAGACAAGAAAGAAATATGCATAAATCGAAGCATAAAGAAATATGTCCATACAGGACCTTAACCAAAAATGATTCGTGTACACCAGGATGCGTACACCACATGCACACCAGCACATCCTGACCGTCCAAAAGCTTTTTTCGACGTTTCAGATTTGAAATGAATTCTTACCGGTAAGAACTTACCGGTAAGAATTCATTTCAAATCCGGACCATCGATTCTTGAAATGGACGATCGGGATGTGCTGGTGTGCATTTGGTGTGCGCGTAGAATTGTTCGGACCTTAACTGAGCAATTTCAGTGGAGGGCAAAGGGCAAATATATGTACTTTGACTGTTAGAGATCCTAAACAAACCAACCCAACAAATTACACGGAAAAGCCAATGGGTTCAGTCTCCTAGGATCCTCCCGAACTACCAAGAAAATAGAATCTGGGGTTTCCCTGTATTAGAACTCGACTATATAGTATATCATTCTCTCTCTCTCTTAGTACAGTAATGCATAATTCATTTTGATCATTTATCTCCTAAACACTACTCCTTTTGCAAAATGCATTTTGTCATTTATCCCAAACACCATGTCAAATTCAAAATACATTTTGACCATAATTTTTTTTTTTTTTGAGCAAGCAAAAATCGTCCCATTCATAAAATAGTGCAACGCATAGTTGCATAGTCCATACAATAGATAACAGACCATTCAATTGCAAGCATTAAAAAAAAACAAAGCCCCAAGTAAACAGTCTACGCAAGGCAATAAAGCTGCACCCTTCCAAGACTAATTAAAACTAACCGACCAATCCCTCAACGCCAAGATCAATACCTGCAAAACAAAGATTAGGCACAAGACACAAGACTAATAAAAGATATTACGGCATTGAGGGATATGGAAAATGTGAGGTTCAGCGTAGCAATCTTCAATAAACATCTCCCGTTTACGTTTCCTCCGATTGTAGCCTTGAATGCCCTTGCCACCAGTGCCACAATTAGCAACCATCTTGGCCCTGCTCTTTTGCTTCCTATGACCTCGGCGCATAGCAATAGGATCCTCTGACCTACACCTACAGATGACCGCAACTCGCTTAGCCTACAAGTCCCTGATTCCCGAAGCCTCATCCGTGACCCGTTCAAGTGTAGCAGGAGCAAACTCACAACCAGACCAGCAGGATGAATCCTCTTCCATCTTGGAAGGATGGAAAAGCTCTGACAAACCACCCATAGAAAATGCACTTTCTTTGTCGTTGGCATGAACATCCCCAACTTTATCTTTCAGATGAAGGTCAGGTTGTGATGGTGCAGCCACATATTTGGACAGAAAAGGAGGAACCTCATCCATCAAATAAGGGTTGAGAACTTCTGGCACACTAGCCGAAGGAACAACATCCTGCTGAACCGTAGAAGAAACTTCTCGAGTCGACTCTTTCACTTTGACTTCAACACTTGATAGACTTGGCATATGAAAAAAATGGAATTGCCGATCCAAATCCGGAAGGCATGTGCGACTTACAAGAAGAAAATCACGACCCATAATAACTTTTCTTTTGCGTTGTTTATCCCCAACACGCCTTTGACTCTTCATACCACCAGATTGAACCATAATTTTGCTAGCCTCTTTTCGTTTCTCATATTTAACAAAAGAACCATTGCTACCTGGAGGAGATTGACATGATACCTCGAGATCCATAACTGCACAGCCTGTAGAAGCCATCTTACTCTGGACGTTCGGCATATCTCTCAAAGAACCAGCCATTATAGACTCCAATGCCTCCTTTTGTGTGCCAAGCGTCGAAGATTCCCCAACCCTCGCAACTGGACTCCTACAACTCCCTGAAGTAAACCAAGAAGAACCCCCACAGGAAGAATTAAAGAACTCTGAATCCTCGAAATTCTCCAAATCTGAATCATCCAAAGCATCATTCACTTCCTCCCATGGCCCATAAGTTGAATTAAAGGCTTCCGGAAATCGAGCAGCGGCAGTAGCCCTGGCCTTAACAGCTCGCGCAGTCAAACCCCAATCCAAGTCTAAATCGTCAAAAGACATGTCATCTAAACCAAGGGCTCGTTCCAACCAGGAGAAGCTTGGGTTATCCATGGGAACATCCATATCAAACGGGTTAGCAATACCTTTACCTTTGGCCTTCTTGGAAAGGCGACCTGAACTTATGTTAGAACCCACAAAAAACCCTTTCTTCCTCCTCAACCCCTTCTTCAACATGACCAAACGGACAGAAAGCACACTAGTAGAAGGTTTTTTTTTTTAGGAGCTGAAAGAAACTACTATGTTAAAATCAAAGCGCACAGACTTAACAAAAAAACAGAATAAACTAAGAACTAAAGCAGACCCAATATACCAAGGAAAAACCGAAAATCTGTTTTTTAAGTAGACCATAATCTAAAAAATCAAAAAAAAAAAAAAAAAATCAAAAGGCCAAAATGTAAAAACTACTGTAAAAAAAAACTCCCAAACACTCCCTAAATATCCCTTGTTTTCAAAATTATCGTCAAAAACTTCCCAGCAGTTGGTTTAGTAGTAGTACTATTTTAGTACGGGTCCCAACGACCGGAGACACCAACGAGGAGGACCAATTTTGTGGGCTAATTAACCGATTTACGGTTTTTTTTTACTTTATTAAATAAAACGCGTGTTTTTCAACTTAATTCCCGGACTACGTGAAGTCGTGGTTAGCAACCACGTTTTCTTGAAAACGTGTTTGGAAAACACGCTTTCTCAATAGGTTAAGCTTGATTAACTGAAAAATTAAGTTGATCGTAATCCGGTTTGAAAGCGTGGTTAACAAACACGCCTTATAAAAGCGTGGTTAGCTACCACGATTTATGAATAAAACTGAAAAGCGGGTTCGCCTAATAAAAGCGGGTTTGGAAAACCCGCCTTCTGAAAGCGGGTTTACTAACCACACTTTCAAACCGGATTACGATCAACTTAATTTTTCGGTTAATCCGGCTTAACCAACCTCTCTTACCTCTGTATTCTAGAAGTTGTGAAAATACTACGTTTTTATGTACATAATTTCTTTAATGTATCACGAGTGAATAGATTTTCAGTTTGTAATACAGAATCGAGGGACTGAACATTGTGGTCTTGGATAGGGATAATGGGATTCTGTATTGCGGCATTCGAGCGGTTGATAATAGCAATTAATGGTCGGGATTTCATCTCGGCAATAAACAGTTCAGATCTGTAAGAGTCGACATGAAATCAGAACTAGTGATTGGGCGATAAATGACTCGCATGCCACACTACAGGGTTGTATGAGTATAAACAGTGCGTTGATGTGAACATGGATACAAAGCAATGTAGAAACTAGAAAACATTTAGGTATATGGAAGGGTTCATTGAATGCAGTACCATTGATGTATTCTTCTTCTTCTTCCGATCCATTTCATCGCCCGAACTGGCTACTTCATCCCTAGGTTTGCCAATTCGATCTATGTATTCTTTTTGTAATTCAAGCTTTTTTTCCCACCATTGACACACATGTACAAAAACCTGCATATGCATGGCCAAAGTATTAGCTCAAACATCACAATTTATCTTTTAAAAGAACATCTGACAACGAACCTTTGGCTTGAAATTAGAAATCCTCCTCCATGCCTTAGTAAAGACCTTGAACGATATCCTCTCTATAAACAAACGAAATTTTGACATGACTAAAGCACATAGACAAATGCATCAAACACACACACAAGCAATTTTACATGTATGCATAACTTACACGAAGCAGGTAAAGGCCTTCGAAGAACGATATCGGGGGACCATCTACCAAACCATTATTTGACGACTATGGCAGTAGTAGGCATACGTTTTTCCTAGCTTGCTGCTTAGAACATGGCATTTCTGAATATGTAGAGATATTGTATGCATATGTAGGAAGTGATTAAACATATTAATACATTTTATTGTTTGCATGTGTCTGTCGCTATGTGTAGCGTGCTTGTACTTAATATGTTCATTGAATTAGCGCACTACAGCCGTTGCCCCATCAGGATGGGCACATATATGGTAGGAGTTATAAAGCAATCACAAGGAATAAAACAGGATAGATGGGCCATCATAATTCTTGTTTTAGCCTTGGGCATAATGAGAAACTACTAATCTCCCTGCGGTTAATATTAGAGCATGCCTACGAATGTACACACAAACATATATTACATGTGGTAAAACTAAATTTGGATATGGTTTTGACTAATGATAAAAAATAGAATTTTTGAAGATGGTGCTAAACGATGGTTTTGCATCTACCTTCTATTCCTGCCCCTGTAACTGAATGGTAAGGTTCTAGCAAAAACTCTAATGAAACAATCATTTTTGGTTCCCAAAATGACTTTCGGGATTAATACTCTTAGGATTAACTTTTATCCCTACATGTGATGTACTATATATCCTCAAGGGAGATGGGATTGAGCAGGATTAAGCAGAGTGCGTGGGAAATTCATCTTAACGAGGTATAAAAAATACAAAATACCCTCAAATGTCATAGGCAGTAAAAGTCCCGAAAATTACAAAAAATACCCTCTCTTCCGGGGATAATCCCGCGTCAGTCAAACACGGGATTGGAAAGAGTAGTAACTTGGTACCGGGACAAATATGTGAGGATTGAGGACTACCAATACCAAAACTATTAATCCCGTCTATTTTAATTCGCGAATCAAATGAGGCCTAGTGCAGTGGTTAGGTGAGGCAAAACCTAGCAAATATAATGCTGGTTATCCGATTACTCTTCTTCTTCATTCGAGACGTGCTTGACTACAGATAGTTATGGCCTTTTTTTGGCTTCTTGTTAAAAGAGTAACAGCTTCTTCAACCACTCAACTCAACAGACCTATTAATCTCCAACTACTTCGTGGCTAAATTGCATCTTGTTTGGGAGTTGGGACTACAAATTGTTTTCTAGTTTGGGACTACAAATTGTTTTCTAGTTTGGGATTAAACTGAAAAATATGTTCCTTTTTCCTTTGGTTTAATAAAAACAACAGCAATCAATCTGAAGATTCTGAACATTGTTGTCTCGTACAGTATGAATAACTGTCCCTGGTTTGTCATTGGTTTGATTGGTTCAGGTAGTTTCATTGACGCTAAGAAGTGTTGTGAAGATATGTAGAGTTCCATCAGCATCTTCCTTCATTGTTCAAATATGGCAGGATCTACTTCTATTTTGACAACTTCTGTGAAGGTAATGCCTTTTGAGTCATTTAGTTTTTCTAGAACTTGAGAGCTTGTGATAGGCTACCTCATAGTAATACCCTTGTGTTTAAAGGATTGCTTGGAAAAAGTTTTGTAGGGGGTGAAAACAAATATTTGCATTTGAATTTTGAACATAGTTGTCCATGTTAAGTTTGTTTCTTTGTTTCAGCATCACTAAGGACATATCGAAAGAATGCAGATTTAGAACTAGGAAACTAGTTGGAAATCTGGTTATCAATTGTTCCAGCCACATATATACATGTTTGACAGAATTATTTTGACTCCTCCCCTTGATCCTCTTTCTTGCTGAATGCTGAGACATTAAGTCATAGCTGTTTTGATAGTTGGTAAACCCAAATTAAAATTAGAAACACAATAGTCATACAAAAACTAGTTTTTCTTGAACAGAGGAATTCTTGAGTCTTTACAACTTGAGGCGATTAAAAGTCAAGGCGTTATTACCCGGAATTGAACATGTCCATACACAAAATTTCTTCAACAAAATATCTCCTCCTTTTCAACTATCATGTGAACTTCATGTGATTGCACGACAAATGAAGCCACTCTAAGTGAATAATTCCTTCCAGTTTTTCACTCTCAGGCTGCAAATATTTCCTTCGCCGGTTGTATGACAGATTTTAGCTCGGTTTTCTGCTTGTCAGATTGGAGGAAACCACATCCGATATCTTATAAACTTAGGTAGCAGTAATTTTTCGGTGGATGAATCAAGTTATTGACTTCTTTGATAATCCTTTTTAAGCATATGGACAAATTGTAAATATAAATGTAGTTCTTGAGCAACATTCCCTTCGTCGGAGTCACGTTCACGATTACCTTCTTTTCATCTGTTTCACCCTTTTGTGATATCTTTCTTTTTCATTTTACGTCCCATAATCTTAACACAAATGAACTGGTGGTGTGCTAGAGCTGTTGGTGCCACGAAAGTATACCATTACACTCTACCAAAAATCAATCTTTGCTCCCGAGTAGTAAGAATTATCAAAGTGGATCAAATTTCAACTTATCTCTCTTCAATTGCTTTTTAATTTCTCAAATTTTTGTAGCTTGAGCTTACTAGAGGTCACTTGTAAGTGATTTAGACTTTGAACAGCGATTCTTAAGCAAACCAAGAACAATGTGGTGGTGATTTTCTCAACAACAGGATCATGAAGTGTGGATCTTGTATACCTCCTTGCCTTTTCTTTTTTCCCATGCAACTCTCTTGATTGTTACCTTGCGAAAATTAAACCGCTTAAGAGCACAGATGATTCTAAAACAGGAGATCAGGATAGCAAAATAATGAGTTAGTGACAGACCTGAGCCATCTTACCCCAATGGCTTGGTGGATAAATAGCATCTTGATAATGTCACTAAAATATCTCTAGTTGCGGATTCTGCTAAAAGATTCTTCCTTTTTCCATTGGTTTAATATAAAATAACAACAGTCAATTTGAACATTGTTCATGTATAGTATTACTGTCATTGCAATACCCCTGTTTATCGTTGATTTGATTTGTTCAGGTATTTTCTGACACCTAATGGGAGTAGAATCAAGGTATGTGAGAGTTTCATCAACATCTTCCTCGTTGTTCAATCCCGGCAGGATCTACTAGTATTTAACGGCTGATACGAAGATAATGCCTGTTTTGTGTTGTTTATTGTCAATTAGTTTCTCTAGAACTTGAGAGCTTGTGATATAACCACACAGTTAATTACCTCGTCCGTAAAGGATTGTTTGGAAGAAAAAAGTTTGGAAGGGTGTGAAAATAATTATTTGCCTTTGAATACATATTAAGCTTGGTCAATAGTCCTCCATGTTAAGTTTGTGTCTTTCTTTGAGCATCAGTAAGGATACAGCATCAGAACGTAGCATTAGAACTAGGAAAACGATTTGGAAATCCAATTATCTATTTCACATCCCAATCACATATACAGGTTTGACAGAATTATTTTGGCTCCTCCCCTATCCTATTTATTGCTTTTACATGAAGCCATATCTGCTGAACAGTTGGTAAAACCCAAATAAGAATGTTAAAATGTGAAACACAATAGTTATACATAAACTAGTTCTTCTTGAACAGAGGAACTCTTTTGACTTTACAACTTGAGGCACTTTACCTCCATGATTAACAGCCATACCACTTAGATATTACTATGATCATGTCCAGCTGATGGCTATTGGACTTCCAACTATGTGTTTTCCATCTGACCATTCTATACGAGCAAATTCATTAGTGCCTGATGGCATTGAACTTGCAGTGAATGTAACTGTAAAAGTCTTCTTCTCATCAGTTTTGCTAAAAGTCAGTGATTCCGGCTCAACCGTTATCTTCACTGCACTTGTCCCTGAAGACATGGAAGCCTTGTACGTAGCCGGAGTGCCAACATTGGTCAATGTTCTTGTGTACTTCACCACGGTCGCTGCACTGCTACCACCCCCTTTCCCTGAGGCTGTTTGTAGAGGAACAACAAAAGACGGGTAATTCAGATCTCCCAGGCTGTATTTCTTCCCTGATTCGCATGTATAATCTTGATGAGAGACGGTCTTAATTCGGGCCGATGTGTAGTTTAAGGCACAAAGGAAACCCAGGTAATCCTCAACTCCGGCATCGTACACAAGGCCAGGGTCCAGGGCCGATACCGGACTAACGTGCCCAGCTCCATAATCATAAGGCGTGGATGGTCGTCCACTTGAGATATCTTGTATGGTTTTGCCGTCTTTGTAGGTGGTGTAGCTTGTGGTCATTAGTGCAGACTTTATGGCTGCCGGGCTCCAGCTGGGGTGGACTCCCTTGAGTAGTGCTGCGAGACCACTCACATGCGGGCACGACATCGACGTGCCGGAAATGATGTTGAAGCTCACCCGCCGGGTGTCTTCCTTCAACGCTGTAGGTCCAACTGCGCCAGTCCAACCAGCTAGGATATTAACACCCGGTGCTATTAAATCCGGCTTGAGTATGTCTGGTGTTATTGGGTTCGGACCTCGAGAACTGAATGCTGCCACAACTGGTGATGGTTGGACCCCCAAATGGGTGCCTCCAAAAGTGATTGTGGCTGTTGCTTTGGCATCCGAATTTATGTATTTCTTTATCACATCACCCGTCGATTGACCCACAGCTGCTGTGGGTATGAGATGTGTGTCGGCCACCATTTCTTCCCCATAGGCATCAGTATTTGTTAAGATCATCCCTACGCCACCGGCATCTCTTACCACCATTCCTTTTTGCACCCTAGCATTCAATCCTCTATCACAGATCACAATTTTCCCTGAAACTTTAGAAGGAATCAAACTGTCAGTCATACATAGGTTTCCGTACGAGGAGTTACTCGCATTAGCAGCATACACAAGTGGAAACATGGAAGAATCAGACAGTGGCTTTCCACTGTACAGTGAAACGCCGGAGAAATTTTTCCCAGTGCCAAGCCTAACATAAGCTGGGAATTCACGGTCGAGTGTTCCGGCGCCCACGGTGGTTATCCACGGCGCAACATTGGACAGAGTCATGGTACCAGGCCCTCCGTTTCCAGCAGAGCACGACACTAAAATTCCTTTTGCCATCGCCGCGAATGCTCCGATGGCGACACTATCTCTATCGTAATCGGTGACAGAGCCACCAATCGACATAGACAGAACGTTTACGCCATCTTTAATAGCTGCGTCCATTGCGGCCACTATGTCGGAGCTGAAACAGCCGCCTTGCCAGCAGATTTTGTACGCGGCTATCCGGGCATGCCTGGCCATCCCTCTCGCTGTTCCCGTGGCATAGCCGAACAGGCTAGCATCGGTTACGGCAGACCCCGCTGCCGTAGTTGATGTGTGCGTACCGTGCCCATCATCGTCCCTTGGTGACTTGGATTCTGTTTTTTCATCAATCGGCCCAAAAGCTCCTTCATACCCTTTGGAAAAGAACCTTGCCCCAATCAGTTTCCTATTGCAGCTCGACGAGTTGAATGTTTTACTCACTTCACACTCGCCATTCCAGCTACCAGGAACCGGGCCAAGCCCCGTGTCATCATAGCTTTTAGCCTCGGGCCAAGCACCCGTGTCTAAAACCCCGACTACTACATCACTTGCTGTAGTAGAATCCGGGAAGAGGGAGCTGCTTGCGTCAAGTCCAAGGAATTCTGGCGTGCGAGTAGTGTGAAGCTCATATTTCACATCTTCTAGGAGGGTGAGAACCCCCGGATGGGATTCAAGCGACTTGGCTTCGTCTGCTGTGAGCCTCGCGGAGAATCCGTGGATTACATCGGTATAGGCATAAAGCATGTCGCCTGAATCCGATACGGTTTTCAAAGCCGAGTCGTACCACTCGAAGTGATCGGTGAAACTCGTTGGCATGGTGGATTTGTCCATGTGAACGATGTAAGTCTTCTTTTCGGCAACCGCGAATGAATTGCTGGCGATTGCCATCAAAAGCGTTTGCAGTAACAGTGAGCCGAACCTCGAGAAGGATTTCATGTTTAGAATGCCTCGGAAGCCCTGAGGCCAGAAACCCAGAAAAAAATTGAGGCTGGCTCTGTTTTCTCTGGGGAATGTTTTGAGAGTGTATATTTAGTGTTTACCAAAACACCTAAGTTTCACATAGGACCTTCACTCAGAGAGGCTCTTGGATCCTTTGGTGTGTCTTTTTTCATCAGTCCATATTTCAAGTACTTAATGGGGAACAAATTCAGTGGACCACGTTCAGCTTTCAAAAGTCTCTGTCTGCCAAGATTAAAAGAGGGTTCGGACCCACTGAAATATGAAACAATAAAGAACTAGATAAGTAAATTCCACCTCTTGATTCGAGTCCAATTCCAATCCAATTCTACTAATTTCACAGAGAAGCAAAACGATTTTTTTTTTTTTTTTTTCCTTCTCTTCGTTTAGAGGCATCTTATACTGTTTTGTCGAGTTTTGGGTGTGCTTTCAAAAGGAGTCTAATCTAGAAATAGATACATACCAGGGTGTTCGATAACGACGTATTTTATCGACCGTTACGTGATGAGATTTCAGTTACTTGCATATTAGCCGATATGGATCGATCGGCAGACATTTGGCCATATCTGATACCATTATGTTTACCAATTCTGTGATTCAAAACCTGCTTGTTCTACTAATCTGGCTTTTGGGCTTTTTTAGTTTGACGTATTTGAAGAGAATGATCTGTCTTGTAAAGCGTGAAAAGCCAAAAAGCCAATAATTCACTTTATGGAACGGGGCCTGATACGTACCATGTGTGCATCATCATGAAATAGTAGGAATCAAATATATAATCATTGGTGGTGTTTTGATGATTGTTTTCCCATGGTACCATATTATTCTTTTATTACTGCTATATTGCTTTTAAATGGTGAAAATTTTCAAACTTGCCCTTTGCTTGAATTAATGGGTGAATTGAAAGGTTACGTTTGTATCCTTCACTACAAGAAACACGGAAAATCATGCTGTTTTCAAGGTTCACCTGTCAATATTAAGAAACAACTTTTTTGTCAAAATCCCCACCCACTATAGTATTAGTAGTAATAAAAGGTTAAAAGATTAAGGTAGATTTGAGTGCACAAACTCATGACTTCATGGGTACTTTTCTAAGAGATAAAACTACTTATATGTATTCATAAGAGATGGCCACACAACTTAGGGGTGGATTCATTCCTAACCCACTAATTAGTGGGTAGATTAGATAGTTTTTTATTTTTGGTTATGAAGAGTACTCTAATGAACAAAACTAATCTCTCCAACCCGTTCACATCCCTTTCCACACGTGTGCATGACGTGAGGTGGCTCCAAGAACATATCGTTTTCGAGGGGAATTGACTCTGCGACCTTGGGATGGTAAGTCCCGCTGAGGCAAATTGACTAACCACTGCAATAACCTAGGGATAGAATTTTAGTAGAATCAAAACTCTCCCTTGAGTTGGGTAAGGACACGAGTAAAAGCTCATTTTATGGGTTGGAGCAACCTGGGGTGCTCGCTGTGAGTTCAATCACAGAAGGCTGATGTGAGCTAGGTTCGGGCCAGTCCAAGGTCCAAAAACCCGATCAAAATTGTTCATTTTATTTACCTTGTTGAGAATGTGGAGTCTGCAAAAATTTAGATTGATTGGACATCGATATTGACACGAACGAAACACATTTGTCTTAGAAAACATTAACAGCTAATATGATTTTGATTCGGATGTGCAATTAATGTATTTTTTTTTTTTTTGCTAACATTATCAACTCGACAAGACAAAGAAAGTGAATATTTTGATTCATATCATATTTTCAAGCCCGAGACGAGCCCGTATTCAGGGCACAAGAAAAGGGTACAGGAGTGCACTTCCGTTTTCCTTTACTAGTAGTAGGGGGTCCCGTGGATCCTATGCCACCGCGTTTTCCGGTGTGAAAGAATTTGTGATATTTCTTCCGAATAGATTGGGGCAAGATCTAAAAGAAGTTGAATTAAAAAAACAGTGACAAACGTTGATATGTGACTAGATTTCTTATCTAAGAAGTGACCAAAATTGTGTACTAATAATTTCCTTTTGTCCAAACCACCCAACTAGCGTATAATAATGCAATCACCCACTAGGGATATAGTGGCATGACCAATTGTCCACCGACAATTATCAAAGTTTGCTTAAAAAGATGATCAAATAAAATACATGAATAATGATGAAAGTTAATACAAAGCCGAAAAGGATTGGGGTTTTGGCCCCTTTCTTGATTATTATGATTAAAGTTATTGGACCACTCACTTCCCAAAACTATATGGTTGAGAAACAATTATTGTAAGAGCAATGCTGCGTGCACAGATTTATGTGTATAGATGCGGATATGTGTATCTAAAACCGTCTGATACACAGACTTCTCATTATTATGTGAGACCCGTGTCCGGCATCGGACGGATTTGAGGTACCTGTACTGACCCAAATCACTACATCACTGTAATAACCTCAATTGTGGGCCCTTTATAATTTGTATTTGAGATCGAAACTGTACAATTTGTCGGAAATGTTGAGTAAATCATTCCTGTGGAAAATCAAAGTAATTGGATATTGGTAGTCATATGTTCGGATACCATTTATATGGATGACCAATTTCATCCGGAGAATACCTCGTAAGACAAATTTGTCTCAATCGTGTATCTACCAATCTCCGATGATCATAATTTTTTATACCCACAATGTGCTAAACATTCCTAAAAGAATGAACGGTTCCGATCCCAAATAGAGATTTCAGGGGACCCACAATTGAGGTCACTACAAAAATAGAAACCTAGTGACTTGGATTACTACGGAAACCCCAAGTCATATACATCCGATTTGCTATACAGGACACGTTTACCTCCATATCTGTGCATTTAAATATGTGGACAAGGAGTTTTTTCCTAATCGTAATGGTACTAGATTATGAGAGCTGTTTGTTTGTTGATTTTCTCCTACTTTTAATCATCTTTCCTTGTGACAATTAGCTGGATTGGCCCCCTCCACTCAGAACTGCTGGTACCCACTCATGGAGTTGCACTATTTTCTTCTTTCATCATACACTCTTTTCTCTCATTCATACACTTTGCATCAACTTTGTTCTTGGTAGGCCATGCATACTTTATAATATCTCTGAAGAAATTTTTGCATGAATGATTGATCTTTTAATCCAGCTTTTATATGACTAATCTTCAATGCACCCCATGCTGAGTCACTTTCCTCAGTGCGAAGATAAAGAATTGTGCCAAAGTGAATTATTCGCATTTGATTTGAGAACTTAACGAGTTTCAAAAGTGTATTCCAACGTAGTTTTGTTTATTAGTAGAGCTGATCTTGAATGAGCCGAACATGATTTGAGCTCTATAGCTTGATTTTTCAAAACAGTACTATAAGCTTGTCGATCGGAGTACGTAGTAGGTTATTCAAGGTTGATTTGGAGTCATCTGCTCCACAAAACTGATTTGTTCACAAAATTGGCTTATAACTTTACGAGGCGGGTCGGGTCTTTCTCTCACTTTACATCAACCTAAAAAACTGACTTAAACCAATTAAGTCAGGAGGAATGTAAGCTCAATTTTATGTCTTAAAGAGACCGATGAAGGACGAGCTATAAATGAGTTGAACACGAGTCGAGTTCGACTACTTTGATTTGTTGTTGTTTTCGAATTTCCTTCTTCTTCTTTTTTAAATGAAAATCAAGCTAATATGATTCAGAATTATGATAAATATTTATAAATATTGGGAATTGAACACAGTACATGGTTAGGTTGTAGTGTGGGCGTATAATTCTTAAAGAAAAAAACAATCAAGATGTTACTAATTTCAAAAAGGTTAATTTCACATCTGTGTATTATCCTCTATAATATGCTAAAAGAATGGTGTTTTTTGGAAATCAATCTCAAACTAGCGGGAGACTCATTTAGAGCTTGGCACTGACCCTAAATAGTTGATAGCACGTAGAACTTGAAAGTTTCAAACCAGAAACTTAAGAGAGAAATGAACCCCTAAGTTTCGGGTATTTTTGTACTTGCACTCTTTTCTGTGTTTTGTGCATGAATTTTTAATCAAAAATGATTGTGACACAAACTTTGTGCCACAACCAACCACAACCCCACTCACATGGGGTGTGGGTCCCACATGGGCCCCACATGCCGGTCCCACATCCCATGTGAGTGAGGTTGTGGTTGGTTGTGGCACAAAGTTTGTGTATGTATCATTATTCTTACATTTTTAATATTGTCATTACATTTGTCACAAAGATTACACTGTTAGAAGAATTTTTTTTTTAAATCACATGAAGATGACATAACAAAGACATAAAATTGTAAAAATAACTAATTTGTTTTCAGAATTCCTAAATAAAAAACAGGGTTGGACGTGGGTTGCTATCATGGGTAGAGGTATATATGTGCAATATTTGGCAGGGGGGTTTAGCGGCTTTAGCCTCTATCATTATCATGTCTCAAAAGAGAAATTGCAATTGGCAATTTGGCATGCACTTGAATTGTGGAGGAGGTGGATGAGTTCCATACGCAATCAGTCCTGATATTTGGACCCTAGGCATGCACATGTCTTTCTAGGTGTATCGTTTTCATAGGGTCATGATAGTTTAATTATTAACTAGTTTTGGAGCCAACCGTCTCAACGTCACATATTTTTGTGTGACTCGTACAATAAAGTGTATGGACTCACAAAAATATATAAGATAACGGTTGAGTGATCTAGAGTGTCACATGACTGTGCTCAGGGACGGAGGCAAGATTCTGACTCGAAGGTGGCACCCAAAACAACATCTTCGCTCCCTCTGTCCCATAAAGATAGTCTAATTATAAAACGACCATGTAATTCTTGGATAAAAATATCAATTAGCTATTTAACTTTGGGTCAACTCTCAAGAAATATAAGAAATAATGCACGGAAGTACTTTACTTTTTTATCTGAAAATTGGAGGTTTTTTGGCAGTGACTTATTGTTAGGATAAATTCCACGGAGACCCCCTCATCTATTCCAATTTTCCATGGACACCTCCGAACCTTTAAAAACGTCCAAATTGACCCCCTCATCTATTACCGTTAGTCACATAGACCCCTTCTGTTAAAAATCCGTTAAGTTATATTGAATATATATTAAAAATATTCTAAATTAGATGAAAATGCCCATTTTTCAATATATTCAGTCATGGGGTGCCCTTTCTCTCTCCTTTACCCCTCTAGTTTTCCTTCTCTCTCCAACTCCGGCCAGACCAACTCAGGCTGACCCCCTCTCTCTCTCATATCTCCCTATTAAAATCCAAGAAGAACTGAAAACCCAATAAAAAAAAAACCCATATCAAATCATCAAAAGAAAATTAAAAAAACGTAATCTAAAACAAGTGGGTAATCAGCAGCAAATAGATTTATAAACCAATTCCAATTCTGGTCAACCCGGAGCAGAATCTACCCTGCCGTGGAGTGTGGAGGAGAGAGGAGACGACCCCATCAGGTAAGCAAAATTGAGCGCCAACGATGGAGATCTACAACGGCGATCGAGAATGGGTTCTCTCGTTTTACCTTCGTTTTACCTCTACGCTCTCTCATCTCTGTTTTGATTAAAGTGGGTTCATTCCGATCGAAGTGGTTTTGTTCCGTTCGGAAGGAAACGATTTGACGGAGGCGGCATGAGGTGGCGGCTATAGAGTTCCGGCGTGATGGTTTTGATGGAGGGAATGATGGGTTTTGTGCTGATGTGCACATACATACATACATACATCTGATATATATTGTTTGTATTCATGTATATACTCCTACATTGTAGTATTTTAAAAAGAGGAAAATCATTTTTTAAAAGGAGCATCTTCGTCTGTAAAATGCACAAAATAGTGAGCTGCAAACGGTTGTGTAACGGAAGGGGTCGGGGCGGATAACGGTCAAAGATGAGGGGTCTGTATGGACGTTTTTAAACATCAATGGGTGTTCATAGAAAATTGAAATAGATGAGGGGGTCTCCATGGAATTTAACCTTATCGTTACGGGTTTAGGGAGTAATTATTATATAAAAAGAAAAAAAGGATACTCCAAGTGTTATTAGATTAATTATTTCTAATACCCAAAAAGATATACGTTTTTATAGGTTAATCATCTCTCAACATACTTGATACCAAAAAATCACATACTTTCATCGGCTAATCACTTATCAATATGCCTAATATAAAAAATAATACACGCGTTTTGAAGAATAACACTACTATTGTAATACAAAAAAAAAAATATTTTGGACCCAGGGTGGCACATGCCACCTTCCCCCCTTTAAGGCTCCATCTCTCTCTGCAAGTGGTGGCTAACTCATGCGGTAGAGTTTTTGTATGCCCCACACTGCATCCCGGGATCGAGTCTCATTCCCCCCTCCCCCTATGTAATAGATTAGAAATGACGAATGACAAAAAAAAAAAAAAAAAGGCTCCGTCTCTCAATGTGCTCCAGAACTACTGAATAATTACTCGTTATGATATGACCTCAATTATTATCAGATTAGTTCAATTATCGTTAGTTCAAGCTGGAAAACAGAGGAAAAGAGAGTGATTGATTTGTTAGGGCAACAAACCAAACACACAACTGTGCGGAGAAGAATCTAAGTAATCACATAAACAAATCCAGGGATGTGATTCCTGTTAACTTCAATTACTCCCTCCGTTCCTAAATAATGGTCCACTGCAAAAAGTCGTATCATTTTTCAAATCAAAAGATGAAGTACTTGCGTGTATCATTTTTCAAATTTTTTCGCACCGAATTAAAGTACTCGACGAGTACTTTAATTCAGTGCAAAAAAAATTGGAAAATGATACACGGAAATACTTTATTTTTTTATTTGAAAAATGGCAAGAGAGAGAAAGTAGGGCTCTTATTTAGGAACGGAGGGAGTAGTAAGGACAAGCTGGAAAACCATAGAAAGTGATAGATTTTTTGGGACTCTATAACTTAGCTTTCTGGAGCTTTAGCACTATACAATGGTGGGCAGCCACCTCTTAACTGTATCAAATTGAAATTCATTTGCAACCCACGTGAACCACTCCTAATCAAATTGGCTCGCGGTTGCATTAACCAGGTAGAGCTAGCTGCTGATGGTGATGTTGTACCTTTGGTTGTTTATTTTCTTATTTTAACGAATTTTAATGAGTATCGAAAAATCACTTGGAGTTAATCGATCAAGTTGCGACGCTCAAGATGTTTTCGAATGCTTGCATCGGTGATCTTGATGGAACTTTTGATAGGAGCCTTCTTTCTATTCTGGCGCGGGGTATGAGTCTCGCTCGTCCACTCCTCCAAGCAAGAAAGATTCTGAAAATGTGGTTGAGAAGGGAGAGTCTGGATTTAGGGCAACCGCACAAGTTTAGATTAGGCTATTTGATTTTGAGTTTTAATGTACTAATCACAATAGCGTTGAAATAAAGGATTTCATCTTGTTAGAAAGGAATCTGCTGCACCCCTCGGCTGTCCGATCGTGTTTTGGATGGTTCGGATGTACTTTGATTTTTTACTAGTAAAAATAAATTAAAATTAAATCAAAATTACGCATCCGGACAGTCCAAAACACCATCGGATGTGCACACCTCAGGTCCGTTACGAAGGTATGTTTTTTAGGAACAGGGAGGCACTTTAGGGTCTAAAGTATTTTTTAGGTTTCGTCATTATTCAAAAAAAAATTCCGTGTTAGTTTTGCGTTAAACTTTAGTGAATTATCAGATTTTCTCGACGAGAGCAATCTGAGAGACAAATCAATAAAATACAAAAGTTTAACGCAAAATTAATAAACGCAATCATTATTTTTGAATAAAGACAAAACTAAAAAAAGCTAAGTGACTTTTTAACTGCCCCTAAAGCCTCATACTTATTAGCACTTTTAACGAAAACGAGAAATGGACCGTGGGGGCTTAAAGCTGGGAGTGGGAGATTATGCTCAATTATTGTTATTTGGACCTCTCTCTATAAGAAATCTTAGCACTTTTAACGAAAACGAGAAATGGACCGTGGGGGCTTAAAGCTGGGAGTGGGAGATTATGCTCAATTATTGTTATTTGGACCTCTCTCTATAAGAAATCAGAATAGCGCCACAGTTACATAGATCTCTCTTCCCGTGCATGCTCTACCCTACGAAGTGATTACTCAATGCTCTTGCAGCACGAGCATTTACCATCATATATTTACGTGGAGTTCATAAACCTAGTCTTAAGTCCCGTGTTAATGTACGCTGATAAAAAAGACCCTTGAAGAATCACGTGACAGCGGTCTAAGAGCAAATAATCATTACTCCTATATCAGAGTACTCATGGCCGGTGGCCCCATGCCTCACTGATTTGTATAAATTACATTATCGCCATATAGTAAAATCACTCTCAAATGTCATAATCCGGATTACGATTGATGGAACGCATGTTTGTGATCAGTTTAATCAAAGTATAATTTCCTGATTAAACTTTGAGTGTTACATTTTACGTCCTATTGTAGCTCTCTTGTCACACATGCAAATGCATAATATTAACTATTTTAAAGTAGTGAGAGTTTTGTTTTGTTTTTTTCATAATTGGGGCTTTGCTTATTTGACGGGACTAATAGCAAATAGATATATAATCTTTTACGAATTTTTGTATGTCATCATGGTAATAGCGATGGATTTAGTAGTAGCACACACCCCATGCATATTTATTTGGGACCGTCAAAACTTTAACCGACACTGAATATATAATCCTGGTGAATATATAATCTTATAACCAATCAAACTAACCCACCCCTTTTACCAAGGATTTATGCTTCCAGACTTCCAGTAAAGTTGGTACTATATGTTTTTGGATTTTGACGGAATGTTATGGAAAAAAAAAAAGAGAAGAGATAGAAAATTCATTAATCAAACGCTACCAAGTACAAGCAAATACAACTGAAAATAACAAAGTACAAACAAGAAAGACCAAAACAACAAAACCGAATTAATTGAAGGAGTACATTCAACGTAATGGCTAATTCATTCTCCGTTCGTGTTAGTTAGTTAGAGGACCAAGTAAACTCAGTTGATAGTAGAGGGACAAAGGAGCTACATTTTGAATAGTTTTGGAGGATGAAATTAAGCCTTGTACTATAGTTAGGCTTCATTTCAGCCTTCCTTCTTTTCTCAAGCTAAGTGCAAGTTGAACCCACAGCTCACAGCACAATGACTCATTAAACTGTACTGTTTGAACCCAAGGCCCAAAGGGCCGAAGTCCTTCAATCCAAACCAGGCCCAAAATAGAGAAGGGAAGCACAAAGTCGTAATGTTCAATCCACAATTCGTTAACCTTGGGGTTTGGGCCATTTGGCCCAATGATTAAGTAGTGTTTCTTTGGAGCGTGAGATCTAGCGTTCGACTCTGTGGATAAGAGGTTAGCACTCACATCCTATTGGCTGGAAAAAAAAAAAGAAAAGAAAATTCATTTCCGGAAAAAAAGAATTCACGATTTGTTTATTTTAAAATGAACAGTCAACTTAATTTTCTACGTGTGATTTGCTTTTAACCCTTTTAAAAGTAATTTTAGATAAATCAAGGGTGCTGATTTCGGGGCTCCCTTTTTTGATGCAGACACTCTAATATTTAATGAAGTTACAAAACTATCATTTTTAAGATATAAAAATTACTGGAGGCACTCCACCCCCAAATTATCTCCTCACTTACTAAGACACTCCAAAAGAAAAACATGAACCAAAACCAAACATAAACATTATGTTGTAAATATTAAAATTAACATTAAGTTCCAAACATTAAACATCCACAACATAAACATTAGGTTCCAAATATTAAGCATGCATTTATGTCAGATTGCTTCACGCCACTCTACAAAAAAAAAACTAAACATTGCTAGAATTCTCCAAAATAAACAACACACAATTGAAAATGTTGATGCTGCAAAATCTTCATAACGGCTGCGACACAAGATCTTTATATTTTCGTATTCATTATCTACCATTTTCCCTCAAAATTTTCATAACGGCCACAAATTTACATTTTAAAACTCATAGTGAGACAAACAAAGCACATCACCGAAGTTAGAGAACTCTTGAGGGGAAAAATAACAGAACTCCCAATAGACTTTGCATGGACAAAAGGATGGTTCTACAATCATAGGCTGAAGATCACTTGTTCAGGTTGTCCTGGTGCAGAACATGTAGGCAATAACATAAAGACTCTACCAAGGAAACATTACATATGGAAGCAGGCAATTCAGTGACGTGCAGTAAAAGAAGTTGAGCAACTATCTGCTTTTTTTTATATATAAAAAAAAACTATTTGCTTTTTTGGAGTGCCTGAAGTAAAGGAGAATAGTAAAGGTTTTTTGGAGTGCGTGAAGTAAATCATGGAACTTGCAAAAGGGTAATTTTGGAAAACTACTGTAGCTTGGAGCCCCTGCATCAAAATTGGGAGTGCAAATATCAATTCCCTAAATCAATTGACTTGGCCCAGTAAGAGAGAGCTCATGTGTTATCTAAACCTCTCAATTTTTTGGTCTTATGGAAACCTCAATTTCGGGTCAATTTTTTTGGTCTTATGGGAACCTCAATTTTTTTCCAGCTGCATTCTTTTCATCTAAATCATGGCAACAGTTCAATAAAAATATACCATAACATAAATAATTCCAAAAATAATTTCTTTTTCATGTTGTTTTTAGCTTTCTTCAGCTTTTGTCTTTACCTTTTTTACTTTTCTGATTCTTAAAAAAAAAAAAACCAATCAAGGTGTTAATTTCTATTTACAAAAATGTGACTTTCACAGCGGTGTATTGTTCTATAATTTGCTAAAAGAATAGTAGTAGAATTTTTTGGTCATTGTTTTTTCTTTGACCAGCTTACATTCACATCGACTAGTCTCTGTAAATCAATCTCAAACTAGCGGGAGGCTCATTTAGAGCTTGAGACTGCTCCCAAATAGTTGATAGCACCTAAAAGATTTCGAACAAGAAACTTAAGAGAGAATAAACTCCTAAGTTTCGAGTCTTTTTATACTTAAAGGGTTGTTCCTAAAACTAACTTAAGTCAAGAATTGGTATAAATCAGTTTTTTGGGTTCATATATTTTGAGAGAATGATTGATCTATTTTGTAAAACGCAATAAATCAGTTTCGAGTCATGTAAAGCCCAAATAGTTGATAGCACCTAGAATGTTTCAGAACAAGAAACTTAGAGAATAAACCCCTAAGTTTCGAGTCTTTTTATACTTAAAGGATTGTTCCAAAAACTAACTTAAGTCAAAAATTGGTTTAAATCGGTTTTTTGGGTTGATATATTTTGAGAGAATGAATGATCTGTCTTGCAAAGCGCAATAAATCAGTTTTGAGAATTAGTCAATTTTGTAGAACAGGGCAAGATTGTACTTTTGTGTGTGAATTCAATATTGTCATTAAATTTATCACAAAGACAATACAGTTAGAAGAATTCTTTTTAAAATCACATGAATTAAAGATGATAAAACAAAGACATAAAATTGTAAAAATAACTAATTTGTTTTCAACATTCCTACGTGAAAAACAGTGTTTGACGTGGGTTTCCCTATTATGGGTAGAGGTGCAAATGTGCAATATTTGGCAGTAGGGTTTTAGCCTCTATTATTATCCTGTCTCAAAAGTTGTTTTTTGAACAGCAAAAAAGGTGAGAAGGGGCGACCAGCGTAGCAACTCCCTATGGGCGTGATCATTGGAGTTCACAATCCGTTGTGGAATATCCAGTTGAGTCATAACTACTGTCCGACTAGGGCTTGGTTGGAAGAGAGAGTGCAATTGGCATGCACTTGAATTGTGGAGTGGGGGGATGAGTTGATTGAGTTCCACACGCAATCAGTCCTGTTATTTGGACTATATGCATGCACACGCCTTTCTAGATGTATCGTTTTCCATAGGGTTATGATAGTTTAATTATTTTTTTTATTATATATATTTTTTTATAATCAGGTGTCCGGGCCAGCTTTCGCGCACCTTGACTAATCCTGGGAAACCAATCCCACCATCCACTAGCAGGGGCCCCATTTAAAGCCAGAGCTCAAAGCTCTATATGGATTGGCCCCAAAGTTTTACAATAGGTTGTGGTTGTGCTCCGAGACTATGTGAATAATCAAGGGGAAATGACTGTTCAGTGGGAAAAGGGGCAAAAAATGTCAATCCCATGACACTTTTTGGAAATCATTAGTTGATGGGTGGAGGAATAATAATTCCCATTTCATGGCATGAGTAAAATTGTTGGTCCAAAATACCCTTGTAAAAAATCACGGTGAAAACCCATCCCCAACCCTTCCCCTTTCACACCAGAAATTTCAAAAATCAAAAAACGAAAGTCTCCAATGTTCTCTCGTCTCCCTCTCTCCATCGAAGAAGAAAGTCTCACTCTCTCCATCATCCGCTTTGCACGTCGGTGGTCTGTCGTCTCCCCCTCGGTGTGTCCGAACGGTCACGATGGCCAACCAGGTTCCTCCTCTCATCTCTCCATCTATCCCTGGTCTTTTGTCTTTTGAAGCAAAACCCTAAACAGGGCTCTCTCTCTCTCTCTCTCTCTCTCTCTCTCTCTCCTCACATAGGGTTTATAGTGAATCGAGCAATCACCATTGCGATTCCAGTGATTAGGGGTGTACAGGAAAACCGAAAAAACCGTGAAACCGGACCGACCGGACCAAACCGGCCTATTTGGATTGGTGCTATGGTTAAATGGATTGGTTCTGGTTCTAAAAAAATGAGAACCGGATATTTTGGTTTGGTCTCTGGTTTCATAATTAGGAACCGTGGTTTGAACCGAACCGGTCCATATATATAAGTAAAATATAATGTAATACTCCGTATAATATATACACTCATATATACCCACACACACTTGATAATTTTGCTAGTTTTAAGTTTTAGCATTGCATCTGTTGTTTATATCAATAATGATATACGAGAGTACTCTAAGTTTTAGTTATTGTTGGAATTCTTAATTTATTTGTGGGTTGGTTTAGTGGTTGTAGTTTTACGAAGAAATTACAATAATTTTGTCGACTGTTTTTTTGGGCAATTTTTTAATGCTAACATGGTTTAGAACCGGAAACCGAACCAAACCGGACCGGTCTAATGGTTTGGTGTGGTTTGGTTCTATATGTGTAACGGTCTGGTTATGGTTCTCAATTTTTTGGAACCGTTAGATATGGTTTGGTCCCCGGATTTCTATAAAACCGGTCCAAACCGGACCATGTACACCCCTACCAGTGATGGCAACGATCAAACCCACCACTGGTCCTTTTCGTCTTCGTCGTTGATGGCAACGATTCCGACGTGTTTTTAATTTCCGGCCACATTCAGGTATGATCCAATGCCCCTTTTTTGGTAATTTTCAGTTGGGATTGTGAGCTGTCTAGAATGACTATCCTTTTTTGGTAATTTAGAATTAGGGCCTCCTATGGGGAGTAAAAAACAGATGGAAAATGGAACAAATGATATTTGGTTGTATAAGATGAGTACAAAACCAGGTTTACTTCGTTGGACTTGCTCTGACCCTTGAAATCTCCAACACTATTCTTCCATGGAGACTGAAAAAGTCTCAAACAAACATCTCGAAAGGGAAAAGAACAAACATCAAAGAGCAAATCTAACTGATCTTAAAGAATCAATTAGAAGACCCAAGTGGCATGCCTCTTTGAAACAAAAATGAAGTCTTAACAAAGTGGAAGAGCTTTGATGAAAACTTTGGTTTGAGAATATATAGTTTTGTTATAGAACCTGAAGGTCTCTCAGGGGGCATTGTCATCTATTGGAATAAACCAGCAGTTTTGGAGTTTGGCGAATCAACACATCACTTTGTTGATCTCTTCAGCAATTTGGGATCAAGTAACGTAGAATGGAGGTTATCTTTTGCTTATGGCTGTCCAAATTATAGTAATTGTAATATTTGGAGGAATTATAGCCTATTTAAAGAGCCCTCAAGTGTACACTTCAAACACACCGAAAAATCGAAAGTTCTTAACTTTGTATCCATAACATTCTATTATTTCAGCAACCCTCAATTTGTTTGCTGGATGAGGGGGCTTAGATTTTGTACCCTTGCCCCAGTTATCGCACTTTTAGTTGCAAAATTTGGCAGTTTGGCACCAATTTGACAATGTCCTGCGATCCCCGTATAGGGACGCAATGGTATCAGGTTTGGTGCCCAATTTGGTTGCCTACATTGGGATGGGTATTGGTGTCTAGTTAACTCTGGTCAATTAACAGCAAAACACCACATCATGGCCGCTTCTCTGGGCATATCCAATTAGTTTGGATGGATAGCTAAAGTATAGCTTTGTTTTGGAGAAAAATAAGTGGGTAGACAAAAGTGGACACTGTCTTTTTATTGGTTGTACTCTGGCTAGAAAAATAACTAGTAGATTTCGAGTTCCTTAAGTAGGGAATATATATTTATTTTTTGGTACTTGGAGTACTTTGTGTTTTTATTTTTTGTTGTGCAATATGCAAATTGAGACTTGCATTTCTTTATTCAGAAAAGTTTTCTTAGCCAATAGGGCTATCTTTTGGTATAACGGCATTTCGGATCTACCTTTGTACCCCTGCATCTTTGCTTTGATAGGATTATACTAGTGTACTTGAGCCAAATGAAACCCTAGCTAAAACTGGCATTTTGTGTGTAAAAGCACCAACTCCTTCCCTTCTTATAACCCTAACATAACAGGTCAGGCAAAGACAGAGAACATTGTGACACAAAAGGCTCATTTATCAAGCAAGTCCCTTTCTTTGCGATCTTACCCCTATTATACAAAAGTGCTTCTGTATACAGCTTCTCCCATTTAGAATAAAAACTTGCAGAAAGCATAGTGAAATCAACTATTTCATACCTACTTCAAGACTTTCAGGATGTCATGTTTGTTCCATTTCCATCACACAGTAGTGATGGAATCTAATATAGTGTGATGCATAGCATATCGACACGAATGCTTTGATGAAAATTACAATGTAGCATATTACCTTCACAGGTCTAAGTTTGGTGATATGAATGAGATCAAAATTCGAAATTGAGGCAGAAATAGTAATTCGCAGGCTTTCAAGTTGAATTGGCCGGTCATTGTATATGATGTGATGATGTTGGTGATAACAAATTTCAATGCGGTTTTCAGTGAAGTTGTTTACGTGGTTTTAACAAATGTAAAAGCCATCAAAGTAATGTAAGTTTTGTAGATGGATGTCAGATGGACAGGAAAGTAGGGCATAATTCTTGAGGCATCAATATTTCCAGTTTTTTTCAAACTAAGAAATATCTATGACCTTTATCACCCTTATTCTCGAATCTCCTTTCCATTGAACTCCACATGCATGCATATGTAGTAAACTACAAAAAGATGCCACAAGGAAATGGCAACTTGACTCAAGCTATTCCACACTCGAGTCAATCAAGATCCATTCTTTGTTATACAAGGCATCCGACCTTATATACAAAAGTGTCAATGCTTGGTGGGGGCTTGTGCAAACCATGAGGTGTGCCATGTGGGAACCAAACTTTTCGTGGAGAAAACAAAGCATATTGTGGGTTGCTACTTGTTTGGATTTGGTACATTTAGAGCATCTCTAGTGGTTGGAGTCAATTTGTGCAATCAATTCCTTGTAGGAACATGTCATTCACTAAGGACCAAGCTCCAAGAACAGAGAGGGAATTATCGAATCCCAACGAGGCAAAACTTGAACAGCCTCCACAAAAGCGGCGTCGACACATCCATGGTTATAATCTCTGTGTGAGTCTTCTTCAACCTTACCTCATATATTTTGATTCCAAATGTGATTGTAAATTCCCAGATTTGATTTCCTTGCTTGTAATTTTCATAATTGTATAGTTCTAATCCATAATAGTTTTTAAATGCAGCAAGGATGTATCATCCGGTCTTATGCTTGGCCTTGGGGAAAAAACATATGCTAGTTATGTCACCAGGGGAGTGGTATGTTATCATATTTAGTACAACTTAATAAAATTTTGATTATTTCAATAATTGATGGTAGTTGGTTAATTTGAGTAATAGTTGATGTTCCGGGCTAAGCAATGGTATCAAGATGAAGTACCAAATTGGAAAAAGATATATGCTGAAAAAGCCATGGAGGAGCGTGCTGAACTTCCTCCTCTTCCACAGAAGTTGAAGAGCAAGACTAAATCGGTCCAGGTACCACTTCAATATAATGATTGGCAATGTTTCCTACTTCCTTTGTTACCATGTACCACGTATTTGGCGAAATAATTAACCATTTTTTTTCTTACATGTAGAGTTCAATTAGGACTCGATGTTCACCCAAACAACTTGTCGAATTGAATGCGAAATTGTCGGAAGGCAAAAGGGATGCACTGATAAAGAGAAATCCATTTCAAACTCTCCTTGGTCTTAGTTGTCCGTATCTTCATAGAGAATTTGTGATGGAGTTGGTTGAAAGGTTTAATCCAAAGAACCGAATCCTAGAATTTAGGAATGGTTTACGTTGCCGAGTAACTGAGGAAGATTTTGCAAGGGTATTGGGATTCCCCATCGAACATATAGTTGTGCCAACTGAATGTGACGACATACATAGGGACAAGGTTGAAGAAGACTTTCGAAATTTGGAAAATGCGTACAAGGCAATAAATCTCAGTCACTTGAAAGCAATGATAGAAAATATAACATTATCTTTCCATGACAGTGTGGTGCTGGTTTTGTGACAGAGAGTGCAACTGAAGTTCATAGAAAGAGCAACAAAATATAATCCAGGGAGCAAGAATTATATTTTCAGTAAAAAAAAATTGTAAACTATATGACACGAAAAACAAGTCGTAGAAGGTGGTGTTCGTTACCTGCATAGAAGATGTTGTTGTTCCTCCTTGAGAGCTATTGGGTACTGTTAATCATCCATGAGAGGTAAAGTTGTCGGTTACAATTGATTCCCTACCAAGGAAATTAAGTCGGCATTAGGGATAAAAATGTTCATAACAGGTAAACAACATGACCCTTGTGATATATATAATCCCCTATATATAATTAGTCTTTAACAAATTATTTGTAATACCTGGTCGAAGGGTAAAACACCGGGACAATTTCATTACTCTGACCCTTCTCTTCTATAAACACGTCAACATCATCTTCGTTCAACTGGAAAAACATTGTCGCCCCTTCATCATCAAGCAAGATTAGATACTTCGTCTTGTCCCTCTTTATGTTATAGTAAAGCATTTTCCCCTCCACATTTATCTTGAGGGCACCGCAAACCTTCTGATATAACTCATTCCATGGAGTGGATTCTTTAACATAAACCGCAGCACACGTCCCACCATTGTACAAAAATGTGCCATTTGCGTTTATGATCCGTTGACCACCCCAATAGCAAAAACATGTCAATGTTTTGTTGACAACAGTAGCCATACCTAACATGAACAAACTTGTAAGTATTCTTCCGAATTAATGTAAAGGTATAAAGTTTGACGTTAGCCTACATGGATAGCATTTGATTAAATTCAATTTCCTCATCAATGAATATAATTCATCTACTTGTCAAAGAAAAAAAGACTATAACCTAGAAAAAACACAATGCATAAAATTTAGACACACTAAAAGAAACCGCATACATGGGGAAATAAACATTCACAACATTGTCTTAGTTAATAGTCCTACCAAATACATCCACATAATATAACCACCTTCCTCAGTAATAATTATCCTTACATACAAGATAAGGGGTAGAAATAGACTTGGTTACTCAAAACATCAGTTAATGGTACCATCCTACACATCCTAACGAATTGGGATTTTAACTACAATACTCAACGAGGCAGCATGAATTGCAAATCCCGCCTCGGTGCCATCTTCTTCATCTTTCCAAAAGCCATGCAACCGACAACAAGTACCACCAAAACAAGAAATAGCTTTAACCAATATTTTCTTTCCATTGCCCTTGCCTCCTTAATCTTCCGCTCATACATTTGGCACATTTTGTCAAAGTCCTTTGCTTTATCTTCTACCAACTTTGCATTGTCCTTCAAAAGTTTAACCTTGTTTTCGAGGCACACTATCATATCCCTTTGTCGGAGAATGATGAACTTCCCACGCTTGCATATGGGATCGTCAAACCATTCAAAAAAATTGCATCGCGCTGGGTCCTACAATAATATGACAAATGTATGCTAAGAGCTCTACTTTTTTATCCAACTACAATAATAATTGAACATATACTTACCGGATATTTAGGACACGCAAAAAACCTCCTACCGGGGTTTTCATCTGTTCCAGAGGTCAACAAAGCAGCATGAACACCGCAATAACAACTGCAATACCCCTTACTACTACCACCTGAACTGATTGAACTCGAAGACATGTCCTTCAACAACTTTTAAAGTTAGTAAACCCAAACATATATGCAATCCACATACTTGTCCCCTTTTCATTGATTCATTAGTATAGAAAGAGTGTGGTGGAGGGGGAGAGGGTTGGGGGAGTGAGAGAATTTTTATGATCTAAACTTGACGACAACATTATTATTGGGGTGAATCTTTGCCTTTTTTTTTTTGGCTGCCAGCAAAATCCTATCCATGGTCTGGTCTGACATCTGTTCCATCAATAGCCAATAAAGATGAAACAATGATGAAATTTATGACGTATTGTGTACATAGGGGAGTGGCATAACTGAGTAGTATAGTACATATGATGCTATCAAACATCCGTAAGGAAAATCACCCCTTACGATCTTTATTATCCAATCGTAAACAACTTAAATTTTTAAGTGGAACCCATATTTTAAGTTTGGTTTGACCACACACTGACAATTCCAGGGTGCAATGCTTTTGTTTTGGAGTGCAACACACTTCCATGTAAGGTGCAATTGAAATGGACCCAGGGTGCAATTCTGAAAATCTATTAAAATACAGTTTTATTTTGACCTCACATTGGCAACTCCATTTGAATCTAACATGAGTACAATGATTTTGTTTAAGAATACAACACAATTACATTTAAAGTGCAATATAAATGAATTCAAGGTGCATTCAAGGCCTAAGTAATATAGCCATATTCGACACAAACTGAACTTTGTCCAACTAGGTCTCCATTTCAAGGCTCCATTTCCACCCCTCGACAATTTCCACAATTTTCGAGATAGCAGAGGCATTCAGAAAAATATTCATGGTATCGAACAACTTACAATACATATTTTAATCCCTAGAACTTCAAAAAAGTGTAATGTAAATTCCATTTGTCCCGAGAAAGTATACTAGTTTTTCCAAATATTTGACTGTTTACAATTTCTTTATAACAGGAAACATCATGACCGTCGAAGAGAGCCTTAATTCAACCAGAGGCTACGCTACAACACTGTCAGTGCAACAAATTTGACAGAAGGTGCAACAAATTTCACATAAGGTGCAACCAATTTTACAGAAGGTGCAACCAATTTGACAGAAAGGTGCAACATCATATAATTGAAACAAGAAGTCAGTAACTCAGAGATCTAAATATTTTCCAAACTGGTTTTCTATGTTTTTCTTTTTCTTCTTAACTTCATGGAGTTCACCAACATATCACATTCAACCAGGGTAAAATGGTGGTATTGTTTCCAAGCACAATAACTTCACAGGAATATACCATACAATGGACAATGGACAAAGACAAATACAATCATATTTTCCAGAAATAAACCATATGGATAGATAGAGGGGAGGAGAAACTATAAACATGGGGAAATCACTTACCACTTTCAACTTGCGGCTCCTGCAAACCCCGGTAATGTTGGACGTGGAGAGGGCACACAAGTGATGATAGATTGACAATCTGGGGGACAAAGGAGACTTTACAACCGGATCAATCTAGGGCTCCATTTCTGTTGAGATGTGAGAGGGAGAGAGAGAGAGACAGATGGGTTTTTCAAAATTTTAGGGATTTAGGTTAGATTGACAAGCTCTGGGGAGGAAGGACACTTCAAAACCGGATGAATCTAGGGTTTCGTCTCACCCATTGCTTTCCCCCATTTCTGTCGAGAGAGAGAGAGAGAGAGAGAGAGAGAGAGAGACGGGATTCTGAACTTCTGAAAATTTTGGGGTTAGGTTTTCAGAGAGAGGGAGACAGAGGGGAAACGATATAGGGAGTGTTTTTCCTTTTAATTACGTTTACACCCTCAGGGGTAATGTTGTCCAAGTCTTTTATGGTACCACTTATGTGGAATTATTTTTCTCCTTCCCATGGCTGCTGCCATTGCCAAGAAGTGTCATGAAAATGGCATTTTATGCCCCTTTTCCCACTGAACAGTCATTTCCCCAATAATCAATATTCCCGCGCCTTTTGTTTAGTTTCGGACCATCCTTGCAATCTTATTATACTCCTTGATCACAAGTATGTTTTGCAATAACCTATTTGAAATTGACATGTTTACAAAAGTCACGGTTTAGGCATTTTCAATATGGTAAATACTCATGGGAAAGAACTTCACCCCTTCATAATCTTGTACATCGGTCCCGTTACTATTACGGACATGCCATTACCCAGTGGTCCATTTGGAAAAGTCCTATATTTTTAGTCGCTTTGTATTATTGACTGTCGTTTTGATGTGGTATCAACCATGATGATAATGACTTTCACAAGTATCATAAAAATGTATTGTGCGTTTTCAAATGGATATACCACTAGCAAAGTAATGTAATTAGAAAACACAACGCCCGTTAGCTTTTTTCATGAAACAACACACATAATCAAAATCAATAAAATTACCAATGATAGGACTTAAAGAGTACAAGCTTATGCACATTTCTTCGTCTTCAATATTTTTGCCAAGACGCTATATTGTATTGAACAAGAGGAAATGGGTACACCGTCAGATATTAGTGGAACTTCTGGTAGCAGTAGAACAAGAAGCCCATCTGTTTTCACATAGAGCAGCTCTGCAGAAAGCTCCAAAAATCCAAACAAAGAATGAACACAAATGCAATGTCTACTAGTTGATCTTCTTCAGAGTGTTAACGTAAGTATAACTGGAAAACACCACAAAAAGCTTGCGGAACCTGCAGAATAGACGATAAAACTATAATAGTACGAATTATCAACTGGATTTTGTAAACCAGCAAAGCTTGGAAGTTGGAATTGTATTACACTATTGACAAAACTGGTCGATAAAACTGATATGGGTCTAGGCCCTCTTGGGGATTCATCCAGATCCGTAACACCATGCCACTTTGAGAAGATTACTACATTACGTAGGACCTTTTGCGGGATAGTTTGATTGGCATAGGCTACAACACAAGATTGAAGAGTGGATAAACTTTGACCTTTTTGCAAGAGGTGGGCAGTCCAAGAGGAGGAATAGCTTGGGGTGTGTGGTACTGCTAATCCCACCATTTTGGGGAATTAGCAATCAATCCCCTTGCACTAATATTCCCAAGCCTCTTGACAAATCAAAAATGATCTTGGGGGACAACAAAAATGCATCTTCCAACCCACGGAGATTAAAACTCTACGGTTCAAGGGGATTAAACCGCTAATCGGGTTAACAGGCCTCAGGGGACTCATTGAGACAACCCAAATGTTAAAAAACACCTTGCGACACTACGCTTAAAAGTTAATTCGAACAATCACAGGTCGTAAACATGATCGCAATGAAAATATCTGGAAGTTTGTATAGATTCTTGCAGCCAATCCCATACAACAAAGCAGAAGGTTGGGTTTATCTTTCTTTCTTGCCTTTGTTTTCGGAATAGATAAGAAAGCATACGTACCAAATCCACTGGCTCCTGTGTTGGGCCATTGCATTATAGCTTTTATTAGGACATTCATTCAGCAGATAATGCAACTCTCCATTTTGATAAAACATGGCAGAAATGAGGGACAAACAGATATCAACAGGTCCACTATACTTCCGTAATATGTTGATACTGATCTGATGATAATGAGAACAGAATTCACAAGATTGTAAGAAACTAGAATAAACTCTAACTTACAAATCAATACCAAAGAAGGAAAAGAAGACGTACGAGTTCCCAGGCTTCAATATCTCTTTCTGCAGTTTTATGCAAGAGTTTGCTGCTTAAGGTACAAGGAGCCAGAGAGGAAAAGAAAGGAAAAAGTTAAATCTATAAGTGCAATAGTTTCTGCAACTATTCAAACTGAACCCGTATTAGGACCGTAGTAACAAAACTAAAAGACATTGATACAATTGATATGTTCGCTAGTCATGGTCCTTGTGAAATTAGAGCTGTGAGATGGTCCTTGCAGAAGCCCCAAAAGATGAGTGCAACATTTCTGGTCATTCAAATACTGCTTGTGCTCCTTAACCTATGCCCATGTAATCTACCTCTTTGCCCATGCAATACCACAGACTGGAGAAGTTCTTGCAGAGGGAGGAGGCAGAGAAGATAGAATGAAAGGATATTGTAAATTGCACTTCAGAAAAGATGCTCGTTTAGCATATATTTTGTTATATTAGCATCATGAGCTCCAAACGAGGTTGAGGAATCAAGGAAGGACGTAGAGAGTAAACGAGGACAAGAAAGGTCCCCCCAACGTATGCCTAACCTCAAAGAAATGTTTCTCTTCTTTCAGTTATTCTACACTTGCTTCTAGGACATGTTCCATCTTCATTCATTGTAGAAAAAATAAAAAAATGCCAAGGAAGAAAACAAGAAAAGAGAACCGCCTACAACCATCACCACTGCTAACAGTAGACACAGGACATATTCCATCTTCATTCATTGTAATTCATGTGTGCTTATTCTCAGGGTGTCTTAACTCTTAATTGTGGAAGAGCCAATACGGCAACCTCGAAGTGCAGAGAGTGCATGATAAAAATTCCTTTGACTACAGGAAACTTATAAACTGATCGAGTGCATCCCGAAATACGTAAATAGAACAAAATGAAGTCTACTTACCGTATCCCACGATTCAAGTCACAATGATTACAGTGACCCGAAACACCATAGTTATCAAAAGTAATTACCTGGAAACAACACAAAGACAAGTTATTTATGGAGAGCAATATGATAAGCATAGAGCACTTGGTTGCATCATGAAAAAACAAAAGTTTTGGAACTCCCTTATCACACACAGCTTAGCCGGCAGAATATACAGAACGGAAACCTTAGTGAACAAATTATAAAGCTGCAAAATTTGGATCCATGCTGCAACTAAATTTGAAGCTGTAAGTCTTACCAAATCGATGGCGTGGCTAAGAATGTACTCATCAACTATACTAGCCAATAATTCAGAATTCCATACTTTGCCAAAACCATCCTAAAAAAAAAGAAGTTACTTCCAGTATTTCACGTCAACATTGTATTCGAAAATACCAAATATGGCACGAGTTTTCAGAAGACTTTGAAGCAAGAACCTGCAAATCCGGATGGTCCAGGATTTTCACTTGTGGGAGTGGAATCTATATAACAGATTAAGTGTCAGAATATCGAGAGGAGACATCATCGTCTTTTAAGAAGGTCTGCACCAAACTACTACATATTTTGAGGAAAGGAACTATTCAAAAGTAATAGAATCATTGCAGAACTAAGATGACACTTTGGTAAATACAAATGAACACCAGCAGATAAAGAAAGCCCGAGTAAGAACGACCTTAAGCACTGCAGAAGCCTGAAGGAGCTCTTCCTTCCTAATGTTTCCCATTCCATCTGCATTGCCTGGAAAGGCACAGAATTCCAAAAGATTAAGATTGTCAATGGGATATTACATTGGAGAAGACAGATGTAATATGCTTGACCTTAACATTTGTACAAAAAGACACAGCAAATCAATCTAGTAAAACACAAATAACAAATCAAAAGTTCTTAAACAGAACTATTCCTCCTCACAAAGGCAAAATTTGGCAGAGATAACGAGATTAACATCCTCTAAACCTGACCATTGCATGCCGAAGTTGAATATTTGGCCTCCCGTAGATTATAGAATTTCTCATCTAATAAATGACCTTGGAAGTTGGAAGTACTAGAGAAACTTTTGGGGAAAACTGGGGGTGTAAACTCTATTGTTGGGCACATTCTCTGCTTGTCCTCTTTTTACGTGTATCTTTCCTTTTCTTTCACATCAACAAAGTCTCGATTTGATGACAAAATAAAATCATATGAACTTCATCCAAGTGGATCCCATTGGTCAAACCAGCAAGCGGTCCATATGTTGAACAATCACACATAGAAGTAAAAATAAATAAAAATAACACAGGGAAGTGAACGTTTAGAACTGCAAACATACTGAATATTGGAACTTTAAGGACTAAGATGTAAACTACAGAGATAAAAGCCTGTTTGCAATAAGCCAGTCAGTATTCAGCTATGAAACACCGACACTTCCACAGGTCGCTGCATCCACGTGTCGGACATGGGGACACGGCAGGGACACGCCCAAATACGTATGGGACACGCCACGTGGCGTGTCCCTTATTTTTTGGGGGGGACACGGCGGAGGCCAATTTGTAATTCTTTTAAATTTTCAGGGGTAGAAATGTTATTACTGAGATGTTTGGGTTAAGATGTTTGGGTTAAAAAGTGTAATTAACCCTTCTTTAACTATTCCTATATATACACATTTTGCATGGAAAAAGGGTTTACTTTTATATATACGTTAAAAAGTGTTTACATTTTGCACTAAACTTCCAAGAACCGAGGAGCTACAGGGACGTTTTGCTGCAGAACCATACCCCCAAATCAAAGCTGAAAGGCATCAGGGAGGGCAAGCCTAGAGACCCAATTCAAGTTCTGTGCTCATTATAATGATAATTAAACGGATTGGCATACAAGTATTTAGATTCCAATGGTACTATCTGCAATTTCAGTATAGACAACAAATTCATTCAAGCAACATCACACTTAATGACTAAATTCATGAATAAGAAGGCCTATGTAAATTTGAAAGATGTGTGATTACAAGTGATTACAGAACAAGAAACATGTATTACCTGTTGACATGCAGATTATGTGCAGATTATGCCCCCTGGAAGTGAGGTAGTTTATTGTTGGAGTAAAAAACCTGCAGAATTGTGATATATGACTTCCATACAATCCACCCTCACAGAACAAAAATTAGAAAAAAGAAGAAGAAGAAGATGATGATGATGACGATGAAGTTAAAAGCATAGAATTTCAACACAAAATTATAGTCCATCCAAATTTTAGAGTGGAATTTCATTTATGACATCTGTAAACATGCCCACAAGAGGCCACTTCCAGATCCAACAGTGAATAGATCGGCTGTAAAAAAAAAAACAATGAAGGCATGGAATTGAGGGAACCACATTATGCAAATAATGCTAGGAATCTAGTCTGCACCCAGTCTATCTCTCCTAGAAGACACACTGATAGAACCAGCCATAAGTAACAGCCTTTCATTTGTCTATTAGATCGAATCAGCATATTTGGAATCTCCCAAGGACAACTACAGTTTAAGCTTTTAGGACAACTGGTGACTTGAGAAGGTACCAAAGCTTTGGTTAATTTGTAGGAAGTTTTGGGTCCAAATTTCTTTGTCTACATTTGTTTCCTATCACATTCTACTTCTTTCTTCTTTGCTTGTTTAGATGCTTGCATCTCCACATGCAAATGGGATTACACGTAAGGAAGGGTGTTAGATAACTCATACATTGTTGCGCCCATTTGCTAACAACTTAAGCTTCTAGAACATATGACAAACACAACTCTTGGTGTCAAGAAATTCACAAATATAATCTCAACAAGTGCTGACAATGGTCTCAACATTGAAAGTTTACAACCATAATTTTCACAAGAGAAAAGAAAGAATAAACATTAAAAAAATCAAAAAACAAACTCAATTTTTAATGCCTATAGGAAATTGTACAACTCAAACAAAAAAAAAAACAAAAAAAAACAAAAAAAAAAACAAAAAAAAAGAACAAAGACAAAGGTGCATTAGACAGGCATTCAAATTTAAAGCGTACATGGACTCATCATCAGGATGGGCAATAACCAGCAAGACGCTTCTCTGGTGAAGAGATCCACCTAAATTTGATGGAAAAACTTATATATAACAAACGAACAGATGCTTTGGTATATAATAAGTATGAGAACATTTATAAGGATCCCCACCATCATTTAAAAATGCAGCCTTAGAAGATGAACGTGTTGTGTGGAGAATCTTGCACAACGTAGCAATCCACATCACAAAAAATGAAACAATGACCATGAGCCACGCCATCTAGCATGCTCCTACAACAGATTATGGAGAATTATGTAGAGAGTACCTCTGCACAAACACAATTATGAAAAAAATAATTCAACGATAACGTCACAAACAAAAGGCAATATTGTGGATGCATGTTGTAAAGAAAAGTGTAAGTTGTGGTAGCTAGCATATAGTTACTGAGCTTTTTGCAGCTCAGTTAGGTACATGTTTAGCTTTTGACTTAGTTGTGTAGAAGCTGATTCAGTTATGCGCCAGAATGCAGGTTAGTTACGGGACTGAGATGTGGATTTAAGAGGGAGTTTAACTTTTGCACTACACACACAACTGATGGAAAGTATTTTTTAGTTTCTTCGTCCTCTGATCAAGAGCTATATTTAAGTCTTTCTTTACATTCAGGGCATCAGAGCTAATTGACAAACGTCACAATCTTTCCGACCTCTTATGCCCATGGGCTGGCAATCAAATATTAACTATCCACGTCAGAAACTCCGATTGCCTTCAGTAGCCATTGTCACTTATTTTCGCCTTCCAGCTTTTAGCATACAAGGTGTAAGAAAAAGTGTTTTTTTTAGAAGGCAAGGAGATGCACGATTTCACAGGATAAGATAAATAATTGCATCGTCAATGACGAAATAGAATCAGGAAAGGTCATAATGAATCTGAAAGTTTCACTTCACAAGTAAATGTATAAGTTAGTGCAAAGTTGAATCAGTAAGTGGAGCTGTTGCAGTTGTTAAAGAAATAAAATGTGATGTTCCACTTCAGCATCAAGTAATAGATTTCTTAAGGCAAATGCGGAAATAACATTTGGATAGTCTCCCTTTGGTCATCGGGTTTAATCTCAATGATTTAATCTTATTGTCAAGAAATACACCACCAGAATGGAACACAATCCCCACTGTGAATGGTACACTATCTTAATGTCAAGAAATACACTACCACAAGTGTAATCGATATGCCCAATCTAACACGTTCGATGACAGAACAAGATACACTACTAGAGTGGAACACAAAATGCCCCAATATCTTTTGAATGAATCGACACAATAGCGAATATATTGGAATGAATCAACACAAAACCCTAGAATACCCAATAAACCCTTGTATTTGGGCAAGAATTAACGGGGAAATCAAAATCAAACCTGGTGAGGACCCTCCGAACTGGCTGATTGCTTCTACCGGTGCAATATGTCGAAATAAGGCTTTGATTTCTTCTTCGACAACTGAATGAGGGAGAAGAAAGATGAAAATCGGTAGATTAGTAAGGAAATAGAAGCCGATCGATTGGATAGTAGGAGATGAAGAGAACGAAGAACAAACCTGCAACTTAAACCCTAGAATACAAGAAAATCGACCCATAGAGGTGATTTGCACAACTATCAAATTTTATCAAACTTTTGATAAAATTTATTCAAGAACTTAGCCTAATCAATAACATTTGTGAAAAACGTTATCACCTAATGCAATTAAAAGCTACATTTGTCGTAGTGATGGAGTACTATTTAGAGAAAAATTTCATATACATTTTCATATGAAGATTTTGACTTGGATACTAATATCTAATCAACTTTTTAATAGTAGTTTATTTGAATGAATTGTCTTAGAAATTACTGGTTGGAAAAAATATTTGAGGAAGTAAAAAACATATCAAATTATAAATTCGTGACAACAGAAACATATATATAACAAGATTAAGATCACAAGAATACTTACCGGAGAACTATAAAACCTAGCGGCCATACCAATATTGAGGACTCAATGTAAAGTTACGAATTTATTTGAGTTGTAATTATGACATGCTTCTTTGGTTTTAGAATTTTCATATGCAAATGCAAAAATGGGTCTCTACTTAATTATGAGGATTTATGCTTTAATTTTTGTAAACCTTTTTTTACGTACGTGTGTATACTCGGTTATTCCTTATGATTAACCCACTTAGAAAATTTAAAGTTGGTGTGTGTCGTTTCTTTTATAGTAAAGCCAAGATGACATAAATTGTGAATGTGACAAGCTAATTAAAATCCTAAAAGGCGTATGTAATGGAATGTGTATCTCAAAATTGAAGTATTTTGATTCTTTAATGATATTAGGTCAAAAACCTAATATATTATTGATTTTGATCTTTTTCAATGCGTCTTAGACATTATAAAAAATTAGGGTGGAGGTTGAGTAGATTTGGTGCTTATCAAACCTTCTTTCATTGCTATAAAACACGATTGTGCGCCATCACTTAGAGAAGAAGTTTTTTGCCATTCGTCAAGGTTAAGAGCATCCTCATCAGGATTGCTATTTTGGCAAAATGGTTATTTTGTTGAGTCCAAGTGGTAAAAACACCCCAAAATCAGCTTCAACAAATATTTGGCAAGTTATAGTTTTGCTACAGTAACTCGGTATTTGGGTAACGTCACTGTTCATGGGTTAGCCTTTGCCTTTTGTTTTTTTATTGTTTTCTTCCGGTACCTTTTCCCCGGTTGGCGCACCTGAAGAGAGAGAGGGAGGGGAACAGGCCACGTGGTTGACTGGGTGTGGTGGAAAGAGAGTAAAATAGTAAATGTGTGGGGAAACAGTACTCACGTGTAGAAAAAGTAAGAGTTTTGCAGCTGGACACTTTTTTGAGTTTTTTTTTTATTAGACTTGAGGGGAGTAGTTTAATATAGTAAAGTTTGGATAGAGAGTCTGATTTTTTAAGTTTTTGATAAAGTGGCTTGCTAAATTGTCAAAGGTGTTTTTGTGGTTAAATTTGGTGTTTTTTTGTTGAGGCTGATGAGGATGCTCTTATAGAGAACTTTCCCGTCAACTTATAACTCTCTCTCTCTCTCTCTCTCTCTCTCTCTCTCTCATAAGCACAAAAATGATTTATTACCTCTCTCTTTCTCATGCAATGCAACAGAATTTAAATTACTTATGATGGCTATTGGGTTGCTTTCGTTTTAAAAGTTGAAATACTCAGGGACGGAGTCAGGATTTTACCTTTGTAGTAGCGAAAATATGTACTTGAAAAATAAAAACAGAAAATTACTAGTAGGTCTAGAAAACCAATCCTTAATTCTCACTAAGGATACACTCAATTTTTAATTACCTCCAAGTACAATATCATTATTAAGATTACCGTTCTACCCTTGAAACACATATTTACATTTTACTCCACCTCCCACTCCCCAACTCCACCCACCATCCACTTCCTGCCAGCCAACTTTTCCTGCCGACGAACTTTTCCGGTTGGCAAACTTTTCTGGCCGGCGAATTTTTCCGGCGACTGCGAATTTGTTCGACGACTGCGAGGTGTACAGAGAGTTTATCAGCAAGAAGTTGTATTTGAACACTTTTTCTGATGAGAATAAGAGGCAGAAGTTTCTTAGCCAAATTAAGTACCTGCGAATTTCTGAAAATTCGCGGTGATTACACCTCACAAATTTGGTCAGACCTAGTCAGCTCAGTGATTTCAGCCACACACAAAGGAATTCCAGTTAGCAAGATCTGGTTCGTTCAAAAATCAACTGAAAAAACCTCTGCGAATTTTTAAAAATTTTCAAAGTTTGACTATTTCTGAAGGTTGAAAAAATTCGCAGTGCGATTTTCTGAAAAACTGGAAAAATTCGCAGTGCGAATTTCTGAAAAATAACATAAAAGAGGACAAAAACGTATAACCCGATCTAAACTTCGATTCGACCGACAAAAATTCACTACGAATTTGTAAAAACAAAACTGCAAATTTGCAAAAAAACCATTGCGAATTTGTAAAAAACTACAAATTTGTAAAAAAATAGGATAAATCCCATCATTCAATCAAAGTGGAAATCGAACAAGAAAGAAGCAGCGAACCCAATCTGAACTTCGAAGTTCTTTTGAACCCAACATTTAATCAAAGTGAAAAGTTTCACAGGAGATCTAACGACACACAGAGTCTTCCCTGGTTGCTAGCTATAGATCACTTTTAGGGCGTAGAGCACCTTGGCGGTGGAGGGCTTTGTCGGTGGTGCCTTCTCATCAGGACCCGATTTGGTTGACCTGATCTAGTAGCTCCGAAAATTTCATCTAGAGGAGCGTTGATTTCATGCTTAGCAGTGGAGAGAGAGTCGGCGTTGATGTGAAGCAGAGTTGGTCTGGAGCGGAGGAGAGAGAGAGAATAGCGTTCATCTGAAGCAGCAGCGTTGCTTCTTTTCTGATTTTGTAATAGTGCAAGGGTCATTTTGGGTAGAAAATTAGGAAAAAACCTTAGCCGTGCTTTCTTAGAATTAATTGTACCTGGACGTAAATTGGGTCCACAAGTTGGACTGGCCCGTCAATTCCTCAAATAAAAAAGACAAAACTGCATTATGAATATTCATCCACTCTACCGAAAGAAAGAAAAAAATTTGGTGGTGGCGAGTCTGTATAATTTGAAGATAAAAATTTATTTTCTATATAATAATTGCATCTTTTGAAAACTTTGTGGAGGCGGCCGCCACCACTTGTCCCCCTCTGGCTTCATCCTTCAATACTCGTTTTGACAGACACGCACAACAGAATTTAAAGTACTCGTATTAATTGGTTGAATCTGTCGCATGAATCTTGAGTTTAGTACTCATCAAGTTTCAAAAATCCAGGGATGTGATTCCTGTTAACTTCAATCAGTAAGGGCAAGCTGGAAAACCATAGAAAGACAGTGAGATTTTTTTGGACTCTGTAACTTAGCTTTCTGGAGCTTTAGGCATACTATACAATGGTGGGCAGCCACCTCTTAACTGTATCAAATTGAAATTCATTTTCAACCTACGTGAACCACTCCTAATCAAATTGGCTCTTGGTGGCATTAACCAGCTAGAGCTAGCTGCTGATGGTGATGTTGTACCTTTTGTTGTTTATTTTCTTATTTTAACGACTTGTAATGTGTATTGGAAAATCACTTGGAGTTATTCGAGCAAGTTGCGGCGCTCCAGATGTTTTCGAATCTTGATGGAACTTTTGATAGGAGCCTTCTTTCTATTCTGGCGCGGGATATGAGTCTGCTCATCCACTCCTCCAAACAAGAAAGATTCCAAATATGTGGTTGAGAGGGGAGAGTCTGCATTTAGGGCAACCGCACAAGTTTAGAATAGGTTATTTGATTTTGAGTTTTAATATCCTAATCACAATAGCGTTGAAATAAAGGACATCATCTCGTTAGAAATGAATTCGAGGGGTGCCGCGAACCCCTCGGTTGTCCGATCGTGTTTTGGACGGTCCGGATGTATTTTGATTTGTTGACAGTAAAAATAAATTAATATTAAATCAAAATTGCCGAATGCATCTAGATTGTCCAAAGCACGATCGACGATCGACAGCACCCTCTGGTCCGTTAGGAAGGTATGTTTTTTAGGAACAAAGAGGCACTTTAGGGTTCGTGGTAAGGGATGGTTGCCCAAGTCACTTGGCTAGGGAGAGTTGCTATAAGGTCCACTATAGCAATTACCTAACACTTATAGTCCACATGACTTTTTCCTAACACATCCAGTCCACTCACACATCTACAATACAATAATACCCCTTCAGACTCAAACTTCTCCCCCGTCCCATCACATCTCTCTCTCTCTCTCTCTCTCTCTCTCTCTAAAAACACATTTGTTGTAAAAATCTCTCATCCTGTGCAAAATCGCAATTAATCGTGGCAAACGGCGGCGCCACTTCCACCACGCGGCTCTATGCGGTGCTGGAGCAAAACCGTACACACATCGGTAAACCGACGACATATGGCTTCTTGCAAGGGGTTCCAACTGGCGGCGTTCTGCAAGGAGATGTCAGTGCCGGCGCCGGCGAGGGTACCAGCTGCGAGGGAGTCGTTGAGGCGAACGACCAAGTGGAGAGGGGCTTCTCTGTGGGGATTATCGCGACGGTCGAGGGTAGAGGAGATCTGGTTGGCGATTATTTCCTGAGTCAGTGAGTCGGACTCGGTGTGGATCTTGGACGGGTCGGCGAGTCGGGGCAGGGTGGAAATGACGAGAGAGAGGGTGGCGTGGTTGGAAGTAGCGACGGCGTAGTGGATCGGGCTTTTCTTATAGTATTCTGGTTTTATTGTCGTCGTTGACGACGACTTCGACAACAAACAAAACTGATGCACATTGTGCGGTGTGCAGTGCCTAGGCAAGGTGAAAAGAATAATGCTATGAGTACACCAAAAATGCACACCAAATGCACACCAGGTGATGTGGTGGACGGGGAGCCACTTATCTTTTTGGGTGGGCTCCACATTGGGCTTCTCTCCATCCACCATAGCATTATTGAGGTGAAAAGAAATAGGACTTCAAAAAGAGAAAGGAATGGTTAAAAAAAGAGTACCAGAGAACCTTTGACTTGGGTGATAAAAGTTAAAGTAAACTGAAATAAGAAAACAGGAGCGCATCCCCAGAGACATTGAAGTTAAAAAAAGAGTACCAGAGAACCTTTTACTCCTCCCAATGCTCATGCTTATGCTTTTTCTTCTGTTTTTTATTTTTTGGACATGCAAGTCCACAACTAAAAGCAATCCTAAAGAAAGTGTGCTTTGGTGCACTATGAATAAATAAATACAACAATGGTGTTTGGGTGGATGAGGTTTTGATCACAAGTAGGCTTTTAAAAAAAAAGATATAGTCCAGATAACCACATTTTGTTAGTTCAGATAACCACCTCTTGTGAGTAAAGATAACCACATCTTCTGAGTCTAGATAACCACCACTTGTGATTCCAGATATGGTTACCTGCTTCAGCGAATTTTCCGGCGAAGTCCAATTTTCTGGCGACTTTTCCATCGCGGGCAAAATTTTCTGGCAAAACTTTTCCGGCGCCGGTAACTTTCCGGTGAACTTTCCAGCAAGAGTATGTTATGTATTAAATTTAATGTGAGGGTATATTTGTCTATTAAAAAGGGAGAGTGGACCTTACTCCTTAGAAATTCAAAAAGGTGGATTAGAGGAGTTATGGAAGTAAGAGGTGGACCAGACATGTTACAAAGAGCTATAATGGACCTTAGAGTAATTCTTTATTATTTTAATTACCCCTAAAGCCTCGTACTTATTAGCACTTTTAACGAAAACGAGAAACAGCCTCAGTGTGGGCTTGAAGCTGGGAGAGGGAGATTATGCTCAATTATTGTTCTCTGGACCTCTCTATAAGAAATCAGAATAGCGCCACATTTACATAGATCTCTCTTCCCGTAAATGCTCTACACTACAAAGTGATTCTTTTGCATCACGGTCATTTACCATCACACATATCTGTGGAGTTCATAAGCTTAATCATAGGTCCCATGAAAACGTGCGTCTGTAAAGACCCTTAGAGCATCACGTGACAATGTTCTAAGAGCGAGTAATCATTACTTCTATATCAGAGTACTCATGGCCGGTGGCCGGTGGCCCCATGCCTCAGTGATTTGTACAGGCTTATAAATTACATTATCGCCATATAGTAAAATCACTCTCAAATATCATAATCCGGATTACGATTGATGGCACGCATGTTTGTGATCAGTTTGATTGAAGTATAATTTCTTGATTAAACTTGTGTGTTATATTTACGTCCTATGGTAGCTCTCTTGTCATACATGCAACTTGTTTTGCTTTTGTTTTTTCGTAATTGGGGCATTGCTTATTTGACGGGACTAAAAGCATATAGATATATAATTTTACGAATTTTTGTATTTCATCGTGGTAATAGTGATGGATTTAGTAGTAGCACTCACCCATGCATGTATATTCTGGACCGTCAAAATTTTGACCGACACTGAATACATAACCCTAGTGAATATACTGTAATCTTAACTGATCAAACAAATTGACCCCTTTTACCAAGAATTTAAGCTTGCCGTATCGATAGTGCTATATGTTTGTGGATTTTGACGGAAGGCCAAACTTCTTATCCACACTCCCGGATTTAAGGGAAAAATGGGGGTTTTTTGTGTTGCAAATTTTTTTTGGAAAATCCGATTCGTCCAATGTGTTCAGAAGGTGTTTTCAAGGGTCGACGCGAAAAATCTTCAAAAACAAATACCGGGAAGGGCTTGATTAAGCAGTTTTTTGCAAAAACTGTATTTATATATTTTTGCGAAAACTGCTTGGATCAAGCCCTTCCCGGTGTTTTTTTTGAAGATTTTCCGCGAGGACCCCTGAAAACACCTTCTGAACACATTGGACGGATCGAATCGTCAAAAAAAAATTTGTATAAAAAGTCCGGATAGGAAGTGGAACCTTTGACGGAATGTTACCGGAGAACAGACAAAACGGGTTTGGTTTGTGTTAGTTAGAGTACCAAATAAACTCAGTTGACAGTAGAGGGACAGAGTAGGGTGCAAACGAGCCGAGCTGAGTAAGGATAATTTACTTAACGAGCCTTCTTAAACGAGTCGAGTTTTTGCGAGCTGAGCCACGAGCAGTTCGAATCATTTGTAGCCCTAGGATGGATGAGCTACATTCTGAATAATTTTGGAGGATAAAAATGAAATTAAGCCTTATACTTTAGTTGGGCTTGAGAGGCCGTTTGGCCGCCTGTTTTTCGGTTTTTCAATTTCTCTTTTTCGCATTCTGGATGTTTGGCCGACACACCCAGAAGTTGTTTTACCAAAAACTGTTTTTCCGTTTTTGAAGATAGAAGCCAGAAATCAAAAATAGGTTAGGAGCTGTTTTTTGATTTCTACTTCTCCTTTTCCCTTTCCAAAACACATTCTGCACATTTCTCCCAAACACTCCTCTCACATCCAAAACTCATTCTGACCAAAAACCAAAAAACCAAAAAGCCAAAAAGTCAAAAATCAAAAGCTAAAAAGTAGGCTCCCAAACACCCCCTGAGTGTGCGGGATTTGTTCAACCTTCTTTCTTTTCTAATACTTTAGTTGGGCTTAAGCTAAATGCATGTTGAACCCACATCACACAGCACAATGACTTATTAAACTGTACTGTTTGAACCCAGGGCCCAAAGGGCCGAAGTCCTTCGTTCTAAACCAGGCCCAAAATAGAGAAGGGATTTCACAATTTGTTAGGGGTTCTTCCAGGCCGGCCGGGAGGGTGTTCCCATCTAGATCCCGCGTCATACTCTTTCATTTTAAACCCTTTTTCACGCGCGTCAAGTGATTTTTACCCTTTTTCACGCGCGTCACATGCTTTCTCTATTCTCTCTCTCTCTCTCTCTCTCTCTCTCTGTTACTCAGTACACATCATTACGTTCTCTCTCTCTCTCATCCCCATTTCGGCAATAAATGGGCAGTCAAGTCTATGCTTTTATTACCTCTCTCTCTCTCTCTCTCTCTCTCTTTAATTTTAGATTTAAAATAAAAATAACTTTTGTTATACTCCCTCTGTTCATTTTTAAGTGATCCATATGGGAATACTTACAATTTCAAACCCCTAAAAAACATATTTCTCTATATAACTTTTTAATTTGTTTTATACCAAATTAAAGTGTTCATTGAATACTTTAATTTGGTGCAAAAAAAATTTATGAACGATATACGAAAGTACATTTTTAAACGTCTGCAAAAATATACGTTTCCCAAGTGGATCACTTAAAAAGTGACGGAGGGAGTATACAATTAGTTTTTATAAAAATTATATATTTGAAATCTACTTGATGAGAAAATAGAAATAAGATCCCATTTGAATATGAAATTGTGTACATGTAAAAAAAACTATTGTATACCCATTAATTAATGTACCAATTTACATCCCTCCTAAACAATTCTGATGCAGAACAAGTAGCAGCCCAATTCTATGATCAATTGGACCGGTCGAAGCCTAAGAGGCCCAAGCAACTTCTAATTGAAAATTGCCAATTTCGGCAATTTATCGACGAGCCCGGAATAGGCCCAAACTTGGTGGACTGAAGCAGAATCACGCTGCGATCAAGACTCACCACCCTAATCGTGACTGATGGTGGATTTCGGCCAAATTCATACGTTTAGGCCTTCAATTTAGTAATTTTGCTATTTTAGGTAATAATTAGATTACGAATTACTCTTAGCGTGTAATTCCGTTTTCGTTGTTTCCAGTTGGTAATTTCTTATTTTTCTTTCTAGTTTTCAATTTTGGAAGTTTCCCCAATTTTCGGGATACTTTATTTTTTGGTAAGTTTTTGCTAGGGTTTGCTAGTTTTCCCTATGAAAGGGCATGTAACCTCTCTTATTATGCAGCTTTTAATCAAATATACTTCAGAGTTATTTCTCTTTCTTCTTGTGGATTCAAGAACCTCGTGGATTCGAGACCTATTTTCGTTTGAACTAGTACGCAACTAGTTTCTCGTGAATTCCGCTGTGTCAATTCGCACCTTCCAAAATGAAAGAATTCACAAACTTGAAATGCAGAATTCACATACATCATAACTCACTCTCCAAAATACAAAATTCACACCCAAAAAGATAAAATTTACACCCCTCAAATGCAGAATTCACACCCCTTCTGAATAATTCACAACCCTCAAATTCACAGAATTCACGTGCATGCAACAATTAACACCTCCAAATAACACACAATTTACACCCATGCAACAATTCACACCTCTTGTAACAATTCACACCCCAATTGCACACAATTAACACCCATGCAACAATTCACACCCTTAATAGCTCAATTTCTTTTTGGGTGTGAATTCTGCATTTAATTAATGGGTGTAAATTTTTTTTTTATGTACACAAGTTCATATCACAATGGATCTTGTTTGAAAGATCTCATCGAGTAGATTTTAAATTCATAATTTTTATAAAAAATAAATGTGTATAAGAAAAGTTATTTTATTTTAAATCTAAAATAAGAGAGAGAGAGAGAGAGAGAGAGAGAGAGAGAGAGAGAGAGAGAGAATGACGGAGAGATAGGAAATAGAGAAGAATAAATGCATTGCATGCATGTGTTAGGCGGGGACTTGGGGGTGCTGCTGTGCACCCCATGGCGCAGTCGCGCCGATATTTTTTCGATGATCGGAGACGTTCACCGCGTAGATCTCGTTGAGTACTACAAGTGTACCAAAAATTAACTCGATCGGATATCCTTAAGTGTCTCATCGGAACACAAATACTTTGAAAAAAAATAAAACACAAATGAACACAAACATTGGAACAAAACCATTGAACCTATTTTTTTAAAGTTATTTGTGTTCTGATGAGGCACT